>LR990615.1:31249009-32499009 GCA_905147815.2 Phalera bucephala | reverse complement strand
TTATTCCTCAACAAAATCGCCACGGCGACGAGGAATAGGTCGCTGAAACGCACAGGTTTAATGTCAGCAGCCACACTGCTGCGAGACATTTGTGCCCTAATGAATACGAGGCACTACGCATACACATTTCGTTGTTCCTAAAAGGTTATTAGCGATCCTAATGGACGAAATAACTAGAAAATTATACAAGTATTTAACAAAATTACCCCCCACGCGATCCTGTTAATACTTTCCTTATACATGAAGCTTACACACGTCAAACGCAGATTAATTATGTATAACCTTAGATAAATGTTGAAAGTATGATTTCAGATAATTTTAGAGCGCCTGGTTATACAAAATGGCGAAGATCAAACGGTTCGTTTTAATGAAATTGGAAAATTTAATTTACGATGTATTGTTGGGATATGATTAGAGTTTCTTACAGTTTGTTGAATGTAACTTTCGACAATGTTAAGCAATGTTAGCGCAGTCAGATTTTGGATGGATGACCGCTAATGGCGTTTAGAAGCTTGTTAAAAAGTCTTCATGCTTAGAAGGGTACGCTAAGCCGTTGGTGCCAGCTGTTGCGATAAGGCTGCAGTCAGTAAGCGAACTGGGACACCTTCGTGAATGATCTAATGATGATGATCCAGGGTGATTTCGGCCACGGCGGCTGCATTAACTCCGTTATTGTTGAAGATCGTGCGCTCACATGTGGCTTATGTAACCAATCTTCTTGGTAAAGAGCTTTGCCATTGCGGGCATGCGATCACACCGTTAATATAAGAATTATTGATCGCCACGGGTGGTCGGCCTTTTATTTGGTCACACTTTGCGTCAAGGTCAGCGCACTCCGATTGGTCTACGTTGTTGGCCGAGGGGTCTTTACAGCATTACCAGGCAATGGGGCGAGCGTGCTATAACTACACTCTAGCCGGAAGGGCAAGGGGGCAACTAGCTCACGGCCTGGGCTAATATGGGCTGGAAAGGTTCATAATAACACATATTGTTTAGTTTGTCATAAATGGTGTTTTTGATAAAAATGATTTTTTACGAAATGTAGACTAATACATTGCTACTCACGTGATACTTAGGACTTTCCTTAAATGTACCAAAATTTGAAACAAAAGAAATTCACACGGAATGATTCGAATCTTGAAATAGTATTCTGTTAGCCTGTCCGCTCGTCCTATTGGCGGACATTTAGACAGATCCCTGATTGGTTTCTCTATTCCGCTCTTTGTGCAGGACGGACAAAAGCGAAGAAAAGAGCTGGCAGGTAGACGCGAGCGTTCAATGGAAATCGTGCTTCGTTTCGTTCGTTTGTACTCCGTGCATTTGTTTTAGCTGTTGGCTGTGGCCGTCTTTTGTTTGACTGTTGGTTTTGAAGCGTTCGTATTTGAGAATCTTTTGACCAACTTTGTAAAAGCTTTTGAACGATTTGAACTTAAAATCAAACATGAAAAAGGTGAGCGTTTTCTCGGTGAGACAATTGCCAACAACATTCTAAGGGATGCTGGCAATTGCCACGAGAGATCATAGTTTGAAGGTTTTGTAAGGTCGTTTCAGTTGTTTAATTTGAAGAAGGGATTTGCCTTATTTATCGTGGAACTTGTGGCTTAAAAATAAATCAATTTCAGACAAAGCAAACGCATTGCTTAATATTATTAAAAAATATGCCTTGCACAATTCCAGACTCTAAACGTCATTTTTTCATGTGTTGTTAAATCAAATGGTACTTATGAATAGTCAGGAAAGAATAGAAAAAAAACCAATAACATTTAATCCAACCTAGAATTCCAAACAAGAACCGCATGATTGCCAACCGTACCAAACTTCACTACCCCAACAAAACGGTAGAATTTACAGAAATAAAAATATCAAACAGGGTGTGACGCCTAATTATCATTTTCTCATCTCGTTTCACACTCGGCCAGCCAGGTAGAGTACCTACACCTGTCCCTTACTTTGTGCGTGAAAGGTTTTTATTGGATCCTGCGATATCCTATTCAATAAGTTTCGGGTTTGCATTACGCAGTTTACTGAGCTGTGAAATACTCTGCCGAGTATAATAGTATGTGGCGTCGCTATGCAAGTCCCATATACCTTAAAAAAGCTAATGGATTTAGCTATGTCCGGATTATGCCTCGGGTTTATAAGGAGACAATATTTTTGATACACGTGTTGCTAAACATTTTGGCCGTAGTCAAGTGACATTGGGAGATGTCCATTGGCATTGCTCGACATCTCGTCTCATTAGGGATTTCGTCCATATTTGAGCCTCATATCGCTAGGAGACAAAAGTCTCGCTACACGTGTTGTTACCGATGTCAGTTGAAGTTGGGCAACATTGACCGATTTCTCTAAATATAACTATTTTGTTCAAATTAATTTATTCGCTTGGAGAATGTCGCCCGGAGAGGTTTCATAACAGCGCACGTTCACATTGTTAAGCAACACGTTTACACCCTGACTTCAGTCATGTAATGTCACCAGACTTGTCTGGCAATGTCGACACAAATTGTCAATTGTCGGGATGTCGCATCAGTCAGGGGATAAATTTAGACGTTGGCACACCGATCGCTTTTACTTACCTCCTGCAAGACTACGGATCCTAGTAATCTGCCGTGATAAAAAATCTGTAGTAGATAACTACACAAAATGTTGGCGGATTTGACAAAACGTTAGTAGTTCATGTCGTTGACAAACTAACTCATATTTTGGCAACTCCTATAATTGTTTCTACACCATCTCAAGGTAAACTGGCAGAAAATGTTTAGTTAGCAATTTAAATTTTGTAGTCTGGAACAGGTGTAGTGTGATTTTGTTTTTAATTAAGAATGACTTAAGTGCATAATAAAGTAATTAGACTTTGCCTACAGCTTCGTCTGCATGAATGTGGTGCATAAAAAACGTTAATTTAAATTAATAATCCAAAAAAACAAGCTATTAATTATTAAGTACAATAAATTATGAATTATCCTGTACTGTCGCACTGTTGAAGAAAGGCCTTCTCTGACATATCGAGAGGTCATAACCTATCACGCGGTCTCAGTATGAATCGGTGGAGGCAGGATTGCCTCTGGTATAATTCCGTCGTAACACTACACCATCAAAACTATGCATCTACCACGGTACCTGTATATAATCCTTCAGGATGTTGTGATACTTAAGGGATCCAGGATGGATGCTGGAGGCAGGCTATAGATAAAATCTTAAATACAATCATTTTATAGTATTCTCTCGTATGTGAAACGCTTCCTTCGCTTACCTTATTTGCGCCGTTCAAAGGAAATTCGGAAGCATAGTAAGCTGATAAATTAATTGATTGGAACTTAATTTGCTCTGAAGAATATCTATCTATATTTATATCTGTCGACCAAAAGCTTAAATACTACTAATATATAAGTAGGTATGTATTTTTCTTCATATAGAGATTTGCCTTGCTGGTTTAAAGGCGCGATGCTGATAGCGATCACTAGATGCTGGGTTTGATTCCTTTTTTTCGTGGAAGGAGGAAATCCTCATGGATAATGTGTGGCCCGTACCAACAGCATGCCTGACTCCACTGAAATAGGTGTTGTCCCTCAATGGCTTGCGGACTAAAACCTCCTTCCTGTGCTTACTATCTCTCTGAGACAGTTCATTGATTCAAAGAGTAACTGTCGCTAAGGTAATGTTATTAGCTGCGTGGATTTTATTAATCGATCCGGCAAAATGATATTGGGGGTTTTCTATCGAAAAATTCCGGAATCTGTAACTGCGCCTGGTATAACGATAATATGCTTGTATTTTGAATCTTCTGGTGATCACGAGGTCTTGGGTTCAATTCCTGGGTCTGACAAAGTGTAGTTATTTTATCATAGAATTTTCAGTAGTAGTCCGGAGTCTAGAACTGCGCCAGTTATAACGGCAATAGGCATGCCCCCTATTATATTGGGATCTAATATTATAGGCAATATGATGGTGGATCACAGTACAACTTTGCCACTCCTTCGGCGGTAAGTCGGGGTATATACGAGTAGTACACCTCTGCCATAGCCCCACCCGCTTGGGGAATAAGGGCGGTTAATTAAGGTGATTTTTTACAAGTTTTTATTTAACTTGCTTTGTTTGTATGTCTGTCTGTCTTTCTGGATCAAATTTTGTCATCAGTTGCGGGTATCCGATTGAGCTGAAATTTGGTATTCGAGTGTAATTTCGCTGGCAATATGATAATATGGTATCTCGAAGTAGGTCAGATGATGTAGCCGGAAGGTGGTTGGCGCTGATTTGCGAAAGAGGATTCCGAACGGATATGATTGATTTGTTCAATTCTGAACTTTTTGGCGACGGAGTAAAGTTTTGTGCCCATTAAAAGTTTTGGAGCTTTTTGATAGATTCCAATAGCAAGTGGTCACGAACCTACTTTCATCACACCGTAATGGGGTCGCATTGTGGAGTATGACCTCTTTTCTTTCACGTCGATTTGTGAAAGGACTTTGCCCAGCAGTGGTGCACCATTGCTGGGCAAAGTCCTTATACAAGTCGGACAAAGAACAGACTGATTTAAAACATTAAAGCAATCGTAAACTAGATTGTTATTATTTATTTTATTACTGAGGCTACGTGAGGCTACCCACACTAGAATTTATTCCTGTGTCGTATT
This sequence comes from Phalera bucephala, assembly GCA_905147815.2. Lineage (NCBI taxonomy): Eukaryota > Metazoa > Arthropoda > Insecta > Lepidoptera > Notodontidae > Phalera > Phalera bucephala. The sequence continues at coordinate 32,494,379 of LR990615.1, read as the reverse complement.
ACATTTATTATTATATGCGTTTACAAACATGAAAAATTCACATACACAAATACCCAGAACCGAAACAAATAATTGTGGGTCACACAAAGACTCCCGTGCGGAAATCGAACCCGCGGCTATTAGACACAGTGGGCGGAGCGGCTTAATCTCTTAACAACTGCGCTAAATCGTCCGTCTAATGATACTAGCGATGTGTTTCAAGATCATATCAAATTGCGTACCCAACTTACTCATATTCCTGTCGATTTCCCTGCCCCTTCCGATTTCATCCAAATCGCTGAACGGATTTAAATAAAATTTGCGATGTGGTAGACTATAAGCTGGTATTACATATAAGTAGACTTAGGGAGATAGAGAGGTTCTATAGGCAGTTGTATACCTCAGTAGCTGAACCTGTTGTTGACTTGGTAAAAGACCCAAGTGCCAAGCTAACCCGACACTACACTGAAGATATCCCGGACATCAGCCTGTACGAGATTAGGATGGCTCTCAATCAACTTAAAAACAACAAAGCGCCGGGCGAAGACGGAATTACCGCAGAACTTCTGAAAGCGGGCGGATCGCCGGTACTTAAAGTCCTTCAGAGGCTGTTTAATTCCGTCTTGCTCGAAGGAAAAACGCCGGAAGCATGGAACAGGGGTGTAGTGGTACTCTTTTTCAAGAAAGGTGATAACACTTTATTAAAGTACTACAGGCCCATCACACTGCTGAGCCATGTTTACAAGTTGTTTTCGAGAGTCATCACAAATCGTCTCGAACGCAGGCTTGATGATTTCCAGCCTCCCGAACAAGCCGGTTTCCGGAAAGGCTTTAGTACCATAGACCACATACATACGCTGCGGCAGATTATACAGAAGACCGAGGAGTATAATCGGCCACTATGCTTGGCGTTTGTGGACTATGAGAAAGCCTTCGATTCGATCGAGACTTGGGTGGTTCTAAGATCTCTCCAGCGATGCCGCACTGACTATCAGTACATCGAAGTGTTGAAGTGCTTGTATAATAACGCCACCATGTCAGTCCGAGTACAGGGGCAGTGCACGAAGGCGATCTCCATAAAAAGAGGAGTAAGACAGGGAGACGTCATTTCTCCGAAACTGTTTACGACCACCATAGAGGACGCCTTCAAGCTCTTGGAATGGCGAGGACTTGGCATCAACATCACTCACCTTCGATTTGCCGACGACATTGTGGTCATGGCGGAGTCGCTGGAAGATCTAGGACGAATGCTCGGCGACCTCAACAGAGTATCTCAACAAGTGGGTCTTAAAATGAACATGGGCAAAACAAAAATAATGTTTAACGTCCATGTCGTACCCACCGCACTCACCGTTGGGAACTCTACTCTTGAAGTTGTCAACGAATACATTTACCTGGGACAGGTAGTCCGGTTAGGTAGGTCCAACTTTGAGAGAGAGGTCAATCGACGAATCCAACTCGGCTGGGCAGCGTTCGGGAAATTCTCATCCAAAATACCTCAGTGCCTAAAGACTAAAGTTTTTAGTCAATGTGTGTTACCAGTGATGATATATGGATGAGAGACGTGGTCTCTTACTATATGTCTCATAAAAAAGCTCAGAGTTGCTCAGCGAGCTATGGAGAGAGCTATGCTCGGCGTTTCTTTACGTGATCGAATCAGGAATGAGGAGATTTGTAGAAGAACCAAGGTCACCGACATAGCCCTTAAGATTAGCAAGCTGAAGTGGCAATGGGCGGGCCACATAGCGCGAAGATCAGACGGGCGTTGGGGCAGAAAGATTCTAGAGTGGAGACCACGTATTGGCAAGCGCAGCGTTGGACGACCACCTGCCAGATGGACCGACGATCTTGTGAAAATCGCAGGAAGTCGTTGGATGCAGGTGGCATCGGACCGGTTACGCTGGAAAGCGATTGGGGAGGCCTATGTTCAGCAGTGGACAAGTATAGGCTGAGATGATGATGATGATGATGAGACTTATTATACGTCTGGACGTTTGTACTGTCGGCATAATCTGGATTATAGTTATTATGTGTCATATACTGAGGATAGCTAAATATGACTATTTAGAACATTGACATTTTAAAATCCTAAGTTTCGGTTACGAACACCGCATAGGTGAAGTCATGGGCTAAAGCTAGTTTAAATACTTTTGTAATCTAGGACTTTTTGATTGTGACCTATTGATAGTTTTAACTAAAAGATATTGCTTATAAATGACAGAAACATAAAAAATACTATAGTATACTTATTCTCCAAATCCACAATTTCCAAAAAACACTTAATCTGCATCCGAAGTACCAAATTTAATAAAATATAAAAGCATAAAATATGTTCTTCTTCTTCTTCAGCCGAAAGACGTCCACTGCAGGACAAAGGCCTCCCCTAAAGACCGCCACAACGACCGGCTTTGTGCTGTACGCATCCAACTTCTACCCGTGACCTTCACCAAGTCATCGGTCCATCTTGTAGGCGGCCTGCCCACGCCACGTCTTCCGGTACGTGGTCGCCACTCGAGAACCTTTCTGCTCCAACGGCCGTCAGTTCTACGAGCAATGTGCCCCGCCCACTTCCACTTAAGTTTTGCAATTCTGAGTGGTATGTCTGTGACTTTGGTCCTCCTGCGGATCTCCTCGTTTCTGATTCGATCCCGCAGGGTAACTCCGAGAATAGCTCTCTCCATCGCCCTTTGGGTGACCTTGAGCCTTCTTATGAGGCCCATCGTAAGCGTCCATGTTCATTTTAAGACCCACTTGTTGAGAGACTCTACTGAGGTCGTCAAGCATGGTACTGAGGTCTTCCAGGGTATCAGACATGAGCACGATATCATCGGTAAATCGAAGGTGAGGGATGTACTCGCCGTTGATGTTAATACCTAGTCCTCTCCAGTCCAGAAGCTTAAAGACATCTTCCAGCGCGTTGGAGAACAGTTTCGGAGATATAACATCTCCCTGTCTAAAAACACGCTGCGGTTGAATAGGTTTCGAGCTCCGGTCCTGAAGGCGGACTGACATGGCAGCGTTTTCGTACAAACTATTCAGCACTTCTATATACCGGTATTCTACTTGGCACCGCGTAGTACAGCCCAAGTCTCGATCGAATCGAAGGCCTTCTCATAATCCCCAAACGCTAAGCATAGTGGCAGGTTATACTCTTCAGTCTTCTATATGACCTGTCGCAGCGTATGTGTGTGGTCTATAGTGCTGAAGCCTTTTCGGAAACCGGCTTGTTCGAGAGGCTGGAAGTGGCTGCGCGCGAGACGATTCGTGATGACTCTCGAAAAGAGTTTATAGACGTGGCTCAGAAGTGAGATGGGTCTATAATTCTTCAAGAGGGTTTTATCATCCTTTTTGAAGAAAAGAACCACCACACTTCCGCGCCATGACTGTGGCGTTTTGCCCTCGAGAATGACGGTATTGAATAGCTTCTGGAGAGCCCTCAATATCGGCTTTCCACTAGCCTTGAGAAGCTCGGCTGTTTTACCGTCATCGCCTGGCGCCTTGTTGTTCTTGAGCTGTTTGAGAGCCATACTAATCTCGTACAGACTGATGTGCGAGATGTCTTCGGTATAGTGTCGGGTCAATTTGGCTCTTGGGTCTTTGGCCGGATTGCAGACAGGTGGTTGTACTGATGTGTATAGTTGGCCATAGAACTTCTCGACTTCCCTTAAAATTCCGGTAAAGAGGATAGAATCCTACCGTCTCCTGTTTTCAGCTTACTCAACCGGCTCTGTCCGATAGACAGATCTCTTGCGAATACTTTCGGGCCTTTGTTGCGCTCGATAGTCTCTCTTATTTTGTAAGTATTGCGCGTACATCCCGCGTCAGAGACTTGGAGATCTGCCTATTAAGCCGCTGGAATTCGGAAACTTCTCCTGGAGATTGCAGGATCATCTTGCGTCTTTCCTCCATATGTTTGAGAGTAACGCCTGAGAGCTTGTTGGTTCTTTTTGTACGGTGAGTTTTAAAGAACTTGTGCCCAACGGTATGGACAGTTTACACTACCCTGTTACTACAATCATCCACGTTTATGCACTCATCTAGACTTTCGAAGCGATTCTGCAGTTCGAGCTGAAAGCTATCGGGCTCCTGTATCTGGACAGGTGCTGGATAGAGTGTGGATTTCATCAGTCTAGACCTTTCAAGCTGGAAATTGATATTCAATGTGCCTCTTACTAGTCGGTGATCACTTCCAGTTTTGACTGCGTTAATCACAGAGACATCATTGAATATGTGCCGCCTCGTTGACATGATGAAGTCTATCCCGTTTCTTGTAGCACCGTCGGGGCGGATGGACCTGGGGTCCATTTACGGTGTTCCCGCTTCTGAAAAAAGGAGTTCATCATGAAGAGTCCCTCCTTCTCCATGAAGTCAGCCAGCATTTGGCCCCGAGGATTCCGTTGTCCAGTACCAAAGGTTCCCACTCTCAGCTCATCGTCGCCTCGTCGGCCCAGTTTCGCGTTAAAGTCCCCCATGACAATGGGGGACCCCATGACAACGGTGTAGTGAGTTTTAGAGATATGTATGGCTCTGGATATATCCTCATACATACCCTCTACCTCATCGTTGGGGTGTGTCGAAGTCGGTGCATATACCTGTATAATTTTTAGTGAAACGTATTAAACGTGTATAATATTCGTAGCTTCCCAAAACTTTAACAGGAGTCTGAAGATTTCGAGCTATCGAAGTATAAGCTGTATCTTTAAATGGCTTTAATTGGAGTTCATTACTTTGGTTTTAGTTTGGAACACTTCAAAGTTGAGACATATCCTATTTTCAGCGTATTTTTGTCATTTTGTGAGTAAAATATAGGTCGGTATGGTTTAAAAATTATAGAATAGTTAATACTTTTGCTATTTCTTATATCGTTACGCAAGACTCGTTATAAGTAGAGAGTAAAAAAATGTTTTGGTCAAATTAATATAAAGCAAAAGTTGTGTACATCGAGCTTTGCAGTGTGAAATACTTATGCTAAATTAAAAATCAGCAGGATCCAATTATTTTGAATCTTATAAAGTACATGTTAACATATTATTTCTATTGACCACGTATACGAATTCCGTTCTCAACTTAAGTGGCTCCCTGTCCATCACCGTAGGAATATGCATGTACTATCACTACTCTATTCTATCTTATTTAACCCGTGCACTCCAATGTAACTTAGGAACGTTTTTCCTTTCTCGCCACTACTCAGTCGCGTGAACTTCGTTCCTCTTCGACACTTCGCCTAACTATCCCTACCCATTCTTCTAACTTCTTTACTTATTCCTTCACTGTCCAAAGTATTCGTCTTTGGAACTCCTTACCTGATTCTATAAGGCGTGCTAAGTCCCGGGAAATATTTAAGCGGGATCTTAAAGCACATTTCCTGCAGACCTAACACCTTTAGCAAGTTCCCTTTTAATTTTTTACCTTTGCTCGTATCTCTTTCGTTTCTCCTTTCCTTTATATTTATTTATTTCGTCATTCATTTGCGTAAGTATATAATAGGTTCTTTTTGTTTCATTTTACTTCATTTTATTTTTATGGAATTTTATTCATTGTTGCACCTTACCCATTTCCATTTTATTTTTAACATCTCTGTCCTCTACCTAAAGTTTGCCTGGAAGAAATCGCTTTAAGCGATAAGGCCGCCTTACTGTACCAACATAACTATGTTCGATCTTGTTTCTTGTCATAATATTTTATGTGCAATAAAGTGTATTATTATTATATTAAGGATAGTAGTAACACAAGATTAATAAGGTAATTATGACCACAGAGGTTCAGATATTATTTGAAGCATTATCAAATGAAATTGATCTATCTATATCATCACGCCAGATCCCTTGCGGGGTAGGCAGAGAGTACAGAGTTCCAACAGGTTATTTCCTTACATACCTCTCTGGCTTGAAATTACCCAAAAATTGACGTGAATTTAATTAATAATGTTTAAGCCAATGTAATAGACGGACAATTTGGCTTAGTGGTTCAGAGCTTAAGTCGCTTCGCCCACTGGGTCGAATAGTCGCGGGTTCGATTTCCTCACCGGACAAATCTTTGTGTAACCCACAATTATTTGTTTCGGTTTGGGTATCTCTGTATGTGAATTTTCATGTTTGTAAATTCACCTTCAACACAGGAACAAAACCTAGTGTGAGGCTAGGTTTTTAAAAAAAGAATAAGATAGAAGAAAAGAAAAAATATTAAAAGGAACTAATACTTCCAGGCCTAAAAGTAAATACAATGGATTATGATCGTAAAAATAAAATGTCAAACAAATGTTTAAAATAACGAAGACAAACATGTATACCGGTTTCAATCCTAATCGAAATAACCCTTGCAACACACAATCCAATGATTCCACGTAACAAACAGATACATTCCTTTCTTTTTTTTTTTTTTTTTTATTTATAATTAGACACTGCGGGCCCGATTTGTCCCGCACCTTTTTTTGTTTTTTTATGTGTTGTTAGTAGTTGCTTTTATATCTACTCGTATGGTGCATGCCGCTTATTTTTTATTTATTTTTTAGGTTTTGTTGTTACAGTGCTTGGTATTTGCTTGTTGCAGTACTTCAGGAGAGGTTCTTTTTCCTATATTTTTTTTATTTAATTTATATTAAGACACTAACGATGTTTTTGCCCCATAATATTTATGGGTGTGATGCTAGAGTACTCCAATTCATTAATGGTCCCCTTGAGAGATGAGGCGTATATTTTTCTTCACACCTTCACAAAATGTCTTATATACGGGACCGTGGAGTGAAATTCTATTCCACATTGTCACAGAAACGCAATGATCAGTGAAAAAATCTCCTATTTTTTGCAACCTAGGCCGCTTTTTAAGACATGTTTTTCTAGCCGTGAATATCTACGCATATTTCATCATACCTTATGCACGCCATATTTTATTACGCCATAATATAACCGTCTCAGTTAAGAAGATCCAGTTTTATTCTGACGAAGTTTGTATGTCTGTGACAACGTCTTGCACGATAATTGTCGCATAGATATGAAGTTTTACAAACTAACCCTGTTTTTTATTTTTCAAGAAAAACGTAGCCCCACCCTAGGAATTATTCCTGTGTTGTAGGTGCGTACAAATATGAAATTCACATGCAAAAACACCCAGACCAAAACAAATATTTGTGGGTTTCACAAAGATTTGTCCTGTGCGGGAATCGAGCCCGCCACTACTCACCCAGTAGGCAGAGCGACTCAAGCTCTTAACCATTGGACGTAGCCATCCGGATAACTTTTTAAGAATCTTAAGGACTTTCTCTTAAGTACCAGGTACAGGTAATACAATAATATTTAGGTAATATAAGAGTACCATTAGGAGCTGTCATCGGCCCTTTATAATTTCATGTATCAGATGACGAATCACCGATGAAAGATAGGCGATGCAAGATGGCGGACGGCGCTGCATCGTTATTCGATTGGCGACGAGGCAAGCGGTAAGACGTATCGTGAAGCAGCTAACCTTTCTGCATTCCATGGTACATTAACCTCCAACTATTGTGCGCATATCCGCATATCAAGGAAGATTCGTGTACTGGACGAGACCCCAGTGTTATTTCAAGATTTCCTTTATGTTCGGCCACCATGCGGACGACTATGAAAATGAAGATAAATTCACCTTTCACCACTGCCAGCATTGAAACGGCCATCCGGAAATTTAAACGCCGATATATTTAATTACTTAATAATATTTTAAAGATTTTTCTACCGAGTACAGAAAGGTTTTTAGCTCAGTAGTGGGATACATATTAACATAAAAAAAGAAATATAAAATATATACTCCATTCAGAAATTTGGGGTACCTTTTCATTTAAGCACCCCATAAATATAAACTAAGACAAAATCCTTTAAATAGCAATAGCAGAGCCTGTTGTAAAAGAATTCCGAAACCTCAACAATCCGGGTATTGTCCAAGCGACGGTCTAAAGCCTGATTACTACTATCGACTTTAGCTCAATGATCCAGTCATTAAGTTTAAAAAAATTGAACCGGAAAAAATCTCTTGTTTCTAGACAAAATGGAAAACGTATGAAAATTCGGATGGTAATTTAAAGCCAATATATGGATTGTAATAGTAAAAATTGCTTTAATTAACTAAACGGTTTTTTTTATCATTTGCAGGGGCATTCAATACGAAAACAAAATTTGCAAATTAAAAGTTTTTTTGCCTCATTTTTAAGCACTTTGCACCCCAATTAACAATGAAACTTGTACGTGTATGTGTGCATATTGAGAAATACATTTTAGAAATGCATTTGCAATCTCTATATTGCTTTGAATCAATACTAAATTTATTTTGTTATAGCGCACTGTAGGAGTAACAGAATTTTTCGCAAATTTTGAAAAAATATAAAATATTTCATAAATAGTAGGAATGAATTAAGTTACCAATTTAGTGTTTTAGTGTGTGGAATTAAATTAAAGTTATTTCAAATAGAAGATGACATATTCTGTAAATACTCTAAAGTATATTGTTCTTTACCGATACCAATTCGACAGAAGAGAATTCTAAGTTTTATTCCTTGCAGATTTCTTTGGCGTTTCTGGTTTACCATTATTTCTATATTACCTATTTTGTATCCGTTTAGTTTCAGTGGACTAGTACGAACGCAGAAAAAAAGAGTTGCCACATTTTTTCTTGGTGCGACCGTAGCGGAGATTGGATGAGAGAGAGAGAGTGTGAGTGCTTTGCTGCACACATACACTTGGCGTTTCAGTATACATCTTCTCTTAACATTGGTGGAAACATCCTGTCGGATGCGCCACTATTCTTTTTGCTTTTCGGCCCATTTCCGTTGTGTTAGACATCGGCATAACCTTTTATCTATAATAAATTATTCGTTCTTGGACTTCTGATAAATAATCCCATACAAAGTTTAGTTATTCTTTCCTTATTTCTCTAAGAAAACAATAACTAAAACATTTATTTGTATCCCATCTAGGGTATTTCACAACAAATACGGACCACAAACAAATAAAGATTATGTCAACATCATCAAGATCTCCAAATACTAACTTCGGACCTAACCCGAATAGCGAAGATTAGGCGGAATCTGGGTTTGCTCAAGCACTTGACCCCAAATGATTGTAAATTATAACTTAAATAGAACTTCACACGTTGCGGGAACACTGAACTCTGATAGTAAGATAACGTTGATATTATAACGTATCAAATCATGGAAGGGTTCTGTAAACTGAACATTATAATTACCAGAAATAAGGTTTAGATTGCTGTTTTATTCCGTTCTGGCTGTAGTATTATTGTTTTGGTTTGATGTAGTTTTGCCTATGTAGAAAGTTAGGCTTTCAATGTAATAGACCGGTACCATTTAACCTAGGGACCTACGGTCGTCTCGACATGTTGATGTATACCTCTGCGACCTCCGCTCGGATAATGTAGGAACGATAGTGTTTAACATAAAAAGCACAACTGTCAGTTCAATAGCAAACAAATTTGCTATAGCGTAGAAATCGCTGGGTGAATATTAAAAAGTCAAAAGTTATTGAATTGGGACTCATCTAATTTCAAAATTAGAAAGCTTAATTTCGCCACTTCTTGCTTTTTAGTTGTGAGACTATTACATTCAGCCAGCGATATTTACGTATCCAATAATCCTAACGATGTTGACCTACTGTACGTCGAGTACTTGGTATCTTGCGGTGAATGCCTATTTGTCTAGACACCGAAGCAATAATTCGGGGTGCTCCTTAGCGTCAGAAGAAGTAGCTGGAAAGAGTATAATTCCATGACAATTGAAAGTCAACTTTAACGGCTTTGATACACGGCTGAAATTAGTATAAAGAAAAATCAGGCTAGGTGGCTTGAAGCTGGATGAATTTTGGTCAAGAGATTGTATGTCTACTAAAGCGAATAATAGTATACATGTCATATGTAATGTTAAAACTAACAGACTACTACCGTTCAAAGATCAAATACGGTGTATTACAGTAGTCATTTTGATAAATCATTTATTTATTTTATTTATTGAAACCTAGCACTATTAAAAAAATTACAATTCAAAAGGCATTTGACTTAGTCAATAATGACATATTGCTCAAGAAGTCAGCAGAGTTTGGCTTCTCCCTACATTTACTCAACTTTTTTGCTAGATACTTAAAATATAGACAGCAATATGTGGAGTACGCAGGATATACATTGAACCCATATGTTACGTGGTCTGGCAGCAACCTGGGGCCTTTGCAATTTACACTGATGATAAATGACCTCCCAAACATTGTCACAGATGCCAAGTGTTTACTTTTTGCAGACGATCTTAAGCTGTCCCTACCGGTGCGGAACATTAGAGACTGCGCAAGGCTCCAGAGAGAAATAGACAACATCTTAACCTGGAGGAAGCAGAACCAATTACAGTTGAATACCACTAAATGCATCACAATCACTTTCTCTAGGGCTAGAAATCCCGTTAAATATGATTATAAAATCGACGGAGTGGTAATTGAGAGGGTAACAGAGGTAAGAGATTTGGGGGTGAATTTAACCAGCGGACTAACCTTTCGTGATCATATCACTAGTATATGCAAAAAAGCATATAGGAATCTAGGCTTTACTTTATGTATGGTTCGGGGATTTACAAATATTAAATAAACCGAGTGTTATCTGATGGAAAAGTCAAGAGTCTCCGTAACCGGCGAGCGTGTATGAGACGAACTATGAGAGTCGAGGAAGCCAGAGAGGTATGTAAGGAAAGAACCTGTTGGAACTCTGTACTCTCTGCCTACCCCGCAAGGGATCTGGCATGAGGTTATAGATAGATAGATAGATAGACAAATATTAAAGCTATAATTGCCTTGCACAATGCATTGGTTAGAATAGTGGTTAGAATGGTCGCTTCTGCATAGCACTATTCTGTGCTATACTGTTAGATTTCATTCGCACGCTTATTCAACATGCTTTAAAAAGCCCTGGAATGTAATAAATGGAAATCGATATATTTTTCAAAAGAACCACTGTAAGCCCTTCAAAAACTCGCTTTAAAAAGTGCTTGTGCCAATAAGGGGTTATTCATTTTTAATCGTATTATTTGACTTTGATCCACTGAAAAAAAAACCAAAGGAAAGAAAATATACAAAATACTTCCTCCACTCTCATAGTTCGTCTTATACCCGCTCGACGGTTACAGAGACTCTTAACTTATCCTTCAGATAAGACACGGTCATGTTATGGAATACCTCTAATCTTGTTGTGGTACCACATCTTCCGCTCATTTGCTCTTCTGGGGCCCAACATCGTGGCTAAACAAAAAAAAACTGAGGTCATTAATAACTTAAAACTAATTTCTACTGCTGCTAGCTACGGGTAAGTACTCATGCATAAGACCATCCCAACGCGGTTTTTTTGCATGTCATTTTATCGTGATCGATTATTTAGTATAAATAATACCTATATAGATGATAATAGCTGATAAACCCTTTACCCACCTACAATTATACCTACCTCACATATACTACATGACCTCGTTGGTAAAGAGCTGCTTGGTACGGCTACCGAACACGAGGTTCTGGGTTTGAAGGACTGAGAAGGGTAACAAGGGTTTTCTTATTCATAAGTTCCTTAGCAGTTCAGTGTTTGGAATTGTACCCGCCATAAGATATAAGAAAGATACAAATATTTTTCTTACTGTATTTTCCAGTGCAAATTAAAATTAATTAACTTGCATAGAATACAACTTTTACTTAAAAGTTTAAAAATTTCTTTCAACTAGTTTGTGAGCTAATTAATTACACTAAGTAATTGCTTAATAACTTTAGCTAAAGAGAAAAATGTGAGGCTAAAATATTCTTGAAAGCATTGTACTACATAAAAAATACTATATAAGTAGGTAGAAGTAACCATAGTTTTTGAAAAACTTGGATAATCCACCGGAACAATGGTGAGGAGCTTAATTTTTCGCACTGAGAGTTGAAAATCTTACGAAAATGTTTCCTTCTTGAAACTGGAATGGTGCCAATTAAATAACCCAGTGTTTATACTAATAATTAAAGCGGCCATAGGGTCCTGTACCCATGCAAGCCTTTCTAAGGTCTTTTTTTACCTGACTAAATTCCTGCATAGGACTGCCGCAAGCCTCGGGGGAAGCTCGCGGTGCGTGACGGATTCCTTCCGACGAAAAACCCCAGGGTGGCCGACATCAGCACTTTGGAGGGGCTCCGGGATCTCCGTATAGAACGCACCGGTGCCCCTCTTGTGCCGCGCTCTGAACAGCCCGCTATCAAGGGGAGACTTGCTAACACGCTCCTCTCCGCACCGACTCGATACTCACGGCGACGTAAGCCATACCACGCCGCCGTCCTCCTTGGAGTCGCTCGTGAAAGACGCTCAGAGACCCCGCCCCTCACGTCCGCGACGCCGAAAGCCTTTCAAAGGTCCGCGTCAACCCGTGAATCTCAGCGAGAGACAGTGTTAGGCAAAAGCCTTCTGTAACATTTCACAGTGAGAGAGAATAAGTCATGTTTCAACACTCGGACTCAAAGCGGTGGAGGCGAGTTTGTGAATTCCCACTGTTAAAACTTATCAAGTCACCTATAATGCATCCGACGACTATCTCATTATGTCGCAGATAAGACCAACGACTTAACGTGCTTTCCAATGCTCAAAAATATAATTGCCACCCACGGTCACCCATCTTAAACCGGCCAGCTCAAACGTCACTTAACTTATGTGATAACTATAAACACTACAATTCACTACATCAGTAACGGTACGGTTAGTAATGTAATTGATAGTAATAAATCCCCATAATAACAAATAAATCATTTTATCTTTAACCCGTATAAACCTGAATTCATTTTGTACACATCGGACACAGAATGTGGATTTAATTTTTGATCGGCCCCACGATTTGAAACTAAAATGCACCGTCCTATCATTGGTGGAAATTTGCATGAATAATTTCAGAGTATTCCAATGTTTTACTGCAGTCCATTTTAGGCTGGGGCTGCACTAAGTATGGAATACACTAGCCCGGTAACTATTTCTGATCTAGTGGAATACAAAATTCCGACGTCAAAGGACACTAAATTATAGTTTTCAGAGTGCTCGCCTTGTAAGCACACGATTCACTCAGGGATTTGAATCCCGCTTTGACCAACCAATAACCCATAACACCAGTTAAATTTTATTTTGGGTACCAGAGTTCATAAATACTACTTACTGCTTTTATTGTTACAATTCTTATAAAACTGCCTCGTTGGTCTGGTGGCAAAGCGCATCGCTTTGTGATCACGAGGTCCTGGGTTCAAATCCTAGGTCGGACAAATGTAGTTTTTCTAACGAAAAATTCCCAGTATGAGTCCGGAGTCTGGAATTGTGGCCGGTATATGGCAATAGTAATAATAATAATTCTTTATTTCTTGCCATAAAGTATATAAGTATAAAAGGTATAATTACATGGGACCTAACATTGTCGGCGAAACGTGGGTGTACTCATTACACCTCTGCCACCCCCTCTGGGGAATATAGGCGTGACGGTGTAATTCTTATTAAATTAGTAGCTTAAGATTATGTAAATGGTTACTGTGTAAAATTTTATCTGGAAATAATCTGTTATTATTATTTTATTATTATTATTAATACCTAAATGTAATTATTGCACAGCGAAGAAATTCTCCATGTGCAAGAGAACGTCGAAAACGAACATTGTCGAAAATTGCCCTAGAACCAACAAACATTTGACCCATGCCATCATTAATTATCTATTTTATTAAAATAATGGCAAATATCCGTATCTAACGGACAATTTGCAATCTAAAATGAATTTTTCAAAGTATTGCAAGTGCTTATATCGAAGTCCCCAGCATTTTTTTTGAATGTCAACACGCAATATAAACTCATTTATTTTAATGGCTACTGAATTATAACCTCAAAATCTAATACTTTTTGTGCAATATTGCGATTCCCCCGCTTGTCCGTGTAATAATAAATGCCTTAAGAGAATTTATGGGTGATTTGAAATCATACAAGTATTTTGCCATTGCTGTTGATTCTCAAATCATGTATGAGTGCAGAACAATGTCTTTTCAAATGTCACATATTTTTCTAATAAAGATTTTCGTATTGTATTTCAAATTTTGAACCTAATTAATCGGCGTCCCCTGTGGTATTGGGGCCAAAATTTCGGCAAAATGTAAGTGTCTTGTAAATGAAAATGTCGTATCTTGTAAAACAAACTACTAAAAAGACGACTAAATTTCGATTTTTCTCCTAAAGAGTATCTACCTCAAACCCAAGCACAAACAGATGCTATTCTTTTTAAACTACGAATTGGCGCGTCATGTTGGGAGACAAAATGTCCCCACATTTTGTCCCCCAATATGACCCGCAACCCTCAACCTACGTAACGCTGTAACGTTGCCCAGTGTCCCGCAACATGAACCCCCAACATTTTGCGACACATTTACGTGACGCGGGACATGTTGCCAGCTCCGAGAGCGAGCGCACGTGTCCCACGTCATAGTCGCACCATTTGTTGCAGAGTGTAGTCGTGTGCGCAACGTACCTCTCAACATGTCTCTAGTGTGGGAAAGCGAAACTGTTCTTTTATTACTTGAGCTTTACCAGAGTTATGATTCAACAGCGTTCCATAGTATTGTATCCTGTTTGGTTATGGAAGGTCCGATTATTTGTAATAAAGTTTCAAATTCACCAATGATCCGTCAGACATTAGGAGATCACTTAGAATATCAATTCTTCTTTCTCGTTGTAGTAAGTTAACTCGCATATACTCTTTCGCTTACGTTTGACTCCCCAAATAAATATGTACGCAGCACTAATCGCCACTACCTCCACGGGCGAAATTTCTATAAGCACCGACTAGTGTGGCCTGCAAAATGTTCCGCGGCATTTGTTTCGGAACATTTCACGTAGTTGTTTAGCGACATGTTCCGCAACATGTCGCTGCAATTATCCGCGAATGTATCCAAGGCTTAAACATAAAAGCGATAGCAGGATATTGTGCCCTCTGGTTTTCACACTACAAGTTATTAAATATGAACTTGTAAGCCGATAACTTTACTAGAAAGTCAAATGATTTGTGCTTAATCGGAATGATACGAATCCAAAGCCGGAAAAGGTCGTGTAACCCCGGCTTAATCAGATAGCCTCCACAAATTGTCTCCTAAAGTGGACTTGGGGGGGACTTTGCAAGAGATTTTTTGGGATCGCACGTTTCGACTCTCGGCAATTTGGCTAATTGCAGTTCTTTTTCACTCCATTTTATTCGTATAAAGGTTTACGTGGGGATCAAAGGTTTTGCGGGATTCATTTAAAGGCGTCCTTTATTAATGGATGATGAATATTTTTTTTTGATTGCGAGGGTTCCGTGGTCGTGTAACGAAATGTTGAAATAAAATTGATTAGATTTTTATGATGGCCGGGTCTGTGACATACAAATGTGCCTTATCTTAATGCATTACGATTTATATCTCAAGCTTTTATTTTACTAAGTTTTATCGTATGTCTGTTTTTTGGGTCAAAATTTGTCATCCCTAAAATATTATGTGATAATAACACTTAAGAGCTGACATGACTCAAAATTCCTAGTATAGAAAAATACTATTCCCGAATGTAAATGGTAAGCCTAGAAATCTCATCTACATCTTCTATCTAAAGAGTGGACGGAAATATCCGTTTCAACCTACTTTTATCAGAAAAACACACTTTTATGTGACAAAATATCTATCTGTCTAAATCATTGAACCCCTAGCGGAGTAGGTAGAGATAACAGAGTTCCAACAAGTTATTTTAATACAAACCTACTACAATTACTATACTAATTATTAGTATAATACACGTTCATCGGCTCTTAACTTGACAAAAAATTATTTATCAACCTATCTATATCATCACGCCAGATCCCATGCACGGTAAGCAGAGACAAAAAATATATTGAATCTTGTCTATAATATTATGAATAGCAAAAATAAAGCTACAGAACCATTCATTTACAAAAATCAAACACAGTCTTGACAGGTTTTACGTAGCAATTTTAATTTACCCATGTGTTAGGGGTAATTTACATTTTGAGGATATTTTAATTTCATTATGACTAAAAGGTTTTTAGCAAGTAAAAAAACGGTAGCCTAGTAGTAGAAAGTTCGCCTTATCACAAGTAACCGGGTTCAAATCCCGGCTGGTATCTCGGACTTTTTGTATTTTCAAAATCTCTCTGCAATTATTCAGTCACTTGCTTGTCGTAAAGAAAAATATCACAAGGAAACCTCCATGCCTGAAAGAAACTAATCTTTTTTGGTAGACATTAGAGAAATATCTACTTTTCTTTGTCTTTTTTGAAACTTAGCCTCATACTAAGAATTATTCTTATGACGTGTGTGCGTTTAAAAATATGAAATTCACATACACAAACATCGAACCTGCGACTACTTGATCCAAAAAAAGGAACGGGTTAAGCTATTAATCACTGGACCAAACCGTCCTCAGATCTATATCTATAACATCACAGGAAGGCTGTTTCCTCTAGACTTGTAGGCATGTGGGTCCGATATTACCTTACACATCATTGGAGTAGGATAAATGGCGAACTGAATGGCTCTCCAATAAGCTCGGTTGCAATCGACTGTGTGACGTCACGAACGTGATCGCTAGACGAAATCAGAGTAGGATGCCAACGACATGTGCTCTTAGATGAATAACTTATCTAGACGGAGCATCACGCGCGTGAAAACGGTATAAAGTTTATCAGATAAATTGTATTACGCTCGCACACGCGCACGCACACACTGACTGCTTTTGAACAAATCGAACACTAGCGTGTGTGTGTGTGATTGATCTACGCTGTTGACCGCGAGGCCTTTACAGCTTCAACGGACAAGAGTATGAGCGTACAACCACTATGCTCGAGCCAAAAGGGCAAGGGGACAACTAACTCAAGGGCGCTTCAAGGAGGAACGGCCTCAGCTTGGGTATTCGCTATTTTGGAGGGCGTATACTAGATGTCTTGCCGTGGTGCTCAGCACCGGCCGGCGGGCAAGGGATTCTTTGACCTCGCCGGCGAGGTCGGTCGAACACTAGCGTCACGCACACATAGTTTTTTTTTTATTTTTTTTTTTTAACGTAGCCCCACACTAGGATTTATTCCTGTGTCGTGGGTGCGTTTACAAACATGAAAATTCACATACACAAATACCCAGACCGGAACAAATAATTGTGGATCACACAAGGATTTGTCCCGTGCGGGAATCGAACCCGCGACTATTAGACACAGTGGGCGGAGCGGCTTAAGCTCTTAACCACTGCGCTAAATCGTCCGCTAAATAGTACGTAACTGAGGCCGTTTTAGGCGCCATTTTTTTAAGCAATGCTCAATCTAGAAAGTCTAGCCCCCGTATCCATCACCTACAGTTAACCTCTTCTTCTCTACGTCTTACCTACTTTACCAAGTTTTCTTTACTGCCTAATTTAATTTTATATTTTGGTGTATTTAGATAAACAAGTGGTCGCCCATTAGTCGAAATTCGACCTACTCTTTCATCATCAGCTGGTTATGTTTGACATACAGTAAGACTATAGACAAATAATATTAAAGACAAACAATATTAATCTATTCTCAATTTGACCACAGCCTTTACAATAAACGAAAAAGTATATATGCGTGTGTGTGCCAAATACATATAGTGTGTGTAATGTTTTTTTATTGATTTAATCTATTTTTATGCATAATTGTAAGAAAATATTAGCATTTTGCACTCCTTCTCTATATAAACTATAAGTGTAGGAAATTTCATACTCCTCCGTCCGCGCAATTTTCGTAAAAAGGGGTACAAAGTTTTTGCTTCACGTATTAATATAATGATGATTTACCGCTCAATTCATGCTTCTGCCGATTATTTGACACTTTTTATATTAGCTAATCAACAGAATCATCGGTTAAGAATGGAGCCATAGATTATAATTTGAATTGGAGCCCCCGTATCTATAAACAAGTAAGTACTTAATCAAAGAAATTACTTAGCCAAGGAATGTCATGCTTAATTTTCTATACAACATTAACTTAAATTTCTTACTTTTGACAGTTTCTCAACTATACAATAAAAATGATGTGCTAAGTAAATAATTGAGTTAAAGTAACTTAGATATGTTTATAGATAAGTAGGGGTGTTAGTCTAAGTATGTGATTTAATATCAGCCTATACTGCCCACTGCTGGGCAAAGGCCTTCTCTCACAAATCGAGGTGAGAGAGATTAGGTCATACTCCACCACGCGGACCCAGTGCGGATTGGTGGAGGCAGGTTTGTGGCCACCTGCTGTTGGAACTTATCAAGCCGCCTTTAAGGCTTCCAACTTGGCTTAACGACTACCACATTAAGTGGTAACCGGGACCAACGGCTTAACGTGCCTTCCGAAGCACGGAGACGCTCGAATATGAAAATGCTACAAACGGTCACCCATCTCAGGCCGACCGAGTCGAACGCTGCTTAACCTTGGTGATCAGTAAGAACACCGCGGTCGCACAGCGCTACGAGCGCCTCCTTTTGTATGTGATTTAGTATTAGTTATAACCTTTATTTAGAGAATCTCGAGGGTTTGAGTCTAACAGTACCCTATATAGGGTTGCAGCCAGGGTTCTGAATAACGGTAAAAATGTAGTAATATTGCGGTAAGCCCGCAATATTACAAACATATATAAAACAAACTATCGTTTTCGAAAACTAACGATAGGTACCTGTCGTTATTTTTCAATATTTTTATAATATTATTTTTAAAACGGAGGACAACTAACACTAGGATTTAATCCTGTGTTGTGAGTGCGTTTACAAACATGATTTTTAGACACAAATCCTCAAAACGAAACAAATAATTGTGGATCACACATAGATTTGTCCCGTGTGAACATCGAACCCTGGACTATAAGACACAGTGTGCGGTGGAGCGGCTTAAGCTCTTAACCATTGCGTTAAATCGTCCGTCAAGTTAGTTTAAACACATCTACGACATAGGAAAATTACTAGTACGGGCCTAAGTTTGAAATCCAAACCTCTCGTTTATATATCGATTTCATACTTTAAATATACACACACTTCTATAAGCGGGAATGTCACGGATTTGTCTTGATTTTGTTCTTAATAAAATCTTTAAAATTTAAGACACGTCTCAGCGCCTGGGTGATAATTTTTATTATGCGGTTAACATATTTATTTTATAGTCTTTTTTACAAAAATTCGTTCCATTACTCTAGCTCGAAAATCTTGCCCTAGGCGATTATGGCCCTAATTACGACACTGTCTAAACTTAAAATTAATATTCATCTACAGTAAGGATCTAGACACATCCAAGTCCTTAGGTCTAGACTTCTTTGCGCCTAGGGCTTCAGCTTGCATAATAGTGTCCGGAAGAACGTCTTCCCCTGTATCTGGCATCATCATCACGATAACAGCAGTTGTCAAGGACAGCCCGCCAACGATAAGGGATGGAAAACCAGACCAGTACCGAATCTGAAAATGAATAAATAATTTTTATTTATTAAGATCTTTTTAACACAAGTTTTTATAGCGAAAGCACAACAGAGACCGACAATCACTACGGTACTTGTCAAGACAAATGTAACGAGCCCCAACACGTTGTGGTTATGTTGAGTAGTTGGGTAGTTCCGTTGACCTCCTGCCAGCTCCATCATCAGACCCTGGACATAATCCGGGTGTACAGAACTCGTTTCGACAAATCTAACAAGCCCAAACACGGTGGTTTATGTTAAGTACTTGGGTTGTTCCGTTGGTCACCCTCCGGCTTCATCATGAGACCCTGGACACCATCTGGGTGTAAAGTCCTCGTCAAGACAAATCGAACGAGCCCAAATACGGCGGGCTTATATTGAGTACTTATGTGTTCCATTGGCCGCGTTTCAGCTTCATCATCAGACCCTGAACAGTATCTGGTTGTATAGTAATTCAAATACGGTAAAATACGGGGGGTTACGTTGTATAATTCACATTTTCTTATGGGCACTTTCGGATTCAATCATCTGACCAACTCTGTGGTACCATATTATTGCATGGTCATCTGATTTACATACATGTGGCAAATATCAGTTTAATCGGATACCCGCAAGTGCTTGAAAAGTGTACCACAAGATTTGAACCGGAAAGACAGACAGACACACAGATATACGAACATTGCAAGTTAAATAAAAGCTTGTAAAAACGGAAATGTTACACAATACGAGTATAACCTAAATGGTATAACAGACAGGTGCTGCCCACCTTCTTGACCCTCTTGGGCACCGAAAAACATAGAGTGAGCAAGTCCCAAGGTCGCGAGGAAATTCTGAATGCCGACCGGTCCTCCAGGCGATCTTTGGGGGAAGCCCATATCCTGCAGATGGTGTGTTTCGGCTGATAACGATGATAATAGATAACTAAACGTTGATGATTTTTACCCGCCTTCCGAGTCATATTCACTAAACAAGCAAAAAGAGGGTACTGCCTACTCAGGCCAAAAATCGGGGCCTAATTTTGCTACCGAATATCAAGAAGACATCGGAAGACTGATTCCGATAAAGTATTGTTACGCTAGCTGTTACCAGCTGCTGCGCACGCGGTTAGTTTGTAATTTGATATAGGTAAAAGATAAAAAATAAACTAAGACCTTCTCCCAGCTAAAATTTGTCTCCATGCCAAATTTTGTCATAATGTTTTCAGTGGTTCAGGAGTGAAAATGTAACAGACAGATAGACAGACACACAGAAAGAGTTACTTTCGAATTTTTCATGTTTGACGGACCATTTAGCGCAGTGGTTAGGAGCTTAAGCCGCTCCACCTTCTTCCGCTTCCACCGCACAGGACAAATCTTTGTTGGATCCACAATTATTAGTTCCGGTCTGGGTATTTGTGTATGTGAATTTTCATGTTTGTAAACGCACCCACGACACATGAATAAATTTTAGTGTGGGGCTATGTTTTATAAAAAAAACATAATAGTCTATGTACTTCTCCCGGCTAAAATGTCACTCCATGCCAAATTTGATCAAAATCAATTCAGCGGTTTCGGCGTGTAGACGTAACAGACAGGCAGAGCTACTTTCGAATTTATAATATTAGTACAGAAGTACTGA
Source organism: Phalera bucephala (assembly GCA_905147815.2). NCBI lineage: Eukaryota > Metazoa > Arthropoda > Insecta > Lepidoptera > Notodontidae > Phalera > Phalera bucephala. The sequence goes on along the minus strand of LR990615.1, from coordinate 32,473,317 downwards.
AGTATGGATAAGAGAGAAGGTTTTTGCCCTGCAAGGAGCTACAGAAAGCTAATGATGATGAAGATAATGATCATAGTTACATACCAATAAAGTCGTCTGTGGTGCCAAAATAGAACCAATTCTGCCAATTGAGGAGCACAACGCATGCATTGTGTTGCGTGTGTAAGTAGGAAATAATTCCGTGGTGTATAAGTACACAGTCCCAGATGCTATAGCAGACATGAACTTGCCAAAAAAGAATAATGAGGTTGAAATCACTGGGTAACCTAAAAAGCACAATTGGATATAATGAAATATGAAGTACAAAGTATATAGGGTAACACGGATAACACACTGCTGTATATATACATCAGTCATCTTTTGTTGTGCTACTTTTTTTTCTATATAGATTGATCAGCTGATCAAGTTATCTTGTGTTGTTGTGGGAAAATCCCAATAGTTCTATGTCTAGTCTAGGATTTGTCCCCCAGGACCTCGTGATGGCCGGCGTCAGTCGACCAACAAGGCAGACAAATCAAGCTTTCTTTTTCCAATGAATATGATTCAAACACTTCATATATATAATATAATATTAGCCCTGTTAAAAAACTGGCCCACCGTTGGGCACGGGCCTTCTCTCTGACTGAGAGAGTTTAGGCCGTAGTCCACCACGCTGGCCCAGTTCGGGTTGGCGAACTTCACACACCCTCGACGACACACGATATTTTCCTTCACCGTTAAAGCAAGTGATAGTTAATTTCTAATACCCATATTCTATGGAGCGAGCTATGATCGGCGTCTCTTTGAAGGATAAAATTCGTAACGAGGTAATCCGACAAAGAACCAAAGTTACCGACATAGCTCGCAGACTCAGTAAGCTAAAGTGGCAATGGGCTGGTCACATCTGCAGAAGGACCGACGGCCGATGGAGCAAGCGTGTCCTAGAGTGGAGACCGCGACTTGGTAAGCGTAAGGTAGGACGGCCCCCAGCTAGATGGACCGACGACCTCAAGAAGGTCGCTGGGACGGACTGGATGCGGAAGGCGGGGGACCGTGTGCAATGGCGCGTGTTAGGAGAGGCCTATGTCCAGCAGTGGACTACGATAGGCTGATTGATTGATTGATTGACCCATATTCTTTTGTGTAGCTCATACTCGTAAATACCACAATTATAGTATACAAGGTGTAACATAATTAACGCAAGACTTAAAAGTAATTTGTTCTAAATCGGCAATTTAATGGATTCCAACTATTTTTAAAGTTATTTAATTATTTTTTTTTTCCAAGAATGCTGCTATTTGTTCTGTTCGCTCTATTTAACAAAATTTAAACATTATTCAAAGCATTACGGCTATTTTAAATGTATTTGTATCACATACACCCCAATATGCATACAAAAGGTAAATATTTATTAAATGTTATGGTTAATTTGGGTACCAAAAAGCTTAAAAAAATGGTAGAAAACTCCATAAAATTGGAAGTTTTATTTTTGTATTGAATTCGTAAAGCAATAATCTAATTGGAGTGTCAGAGGTCTGACGTTATTTATGTTACACCTTGTATAACTGTGGTGCTATAGTGTTAACCACTCTTTTTAGAAAATATTCACAAATATATCAAATACTTGCCTTTAGGTATAAAAGATTGCACAATACAAAACGATCCAGTCATAAGGAATGAAAATATCAGTGGCATTTTCCTTTTAAATTTAATCAGGATGAACACCAAAACGATACTGGCAGGCAAATCCGCAAACGACGTAAGCGCATAATTCAAATATTTATTCCCCTCTAACGACACAGAGTTTATTAACAGCCCGTATTTATTAAAAGTCGCTGTGATCCATGCGCAGACACAAGCTAGAAACCGAAGCAGTAATTTCTTAGACGTAATAGTCATTTTTAGCAAAGTGATCAAGTTCACGCTTTCAACTAATTTCTCACTTTTAATCTTATTAAGCGTATTTTCTTCAACCAACACATTATTTATCTTAGCAGCTCTCCGAAGGATATTTTTCGCTTCTTTCTTTCTGCCTTTTATAAGAAGCCACCTCACACTTTCGTCTAAGAAGAATGCGTAGAGTATAAATAGGAGGGCCGGAGCGTAGATGGCCCATAAGAAGTGTTTCCAGTAGGGGATAAGCCACGCAATCAGTGCCATTATCATCCCTCCTACAGACATTGTTCCAATCATGAGTGGGGCGAATAGAGCTCGGTTTTGCTTCGCTACCATTTCCACACCTGTAACAAATTGAGGAGTTATTCGGGATGGAGTTTAAAACTTAACTATGAACACAATAAAGATTAAGTGCATCAATTAATTTGGATAGGTTTATTGATTTCCTAGATATAAGTTACCTTTAACGTACTATGCAATATTTGATTGACATCAGTAACTGTGGCCAAGATTGAATTCTTCCATCAAAACCACTAATACGTGGTCGTTAGTGAAACTAACTTAACAACAACGGATCATGATCTTCATACTGACAAAAAATTAAAAGAGATTTATAGAAGAAATGCCATAGACAAAATACACTTACCCAACATATAATTTGGTGAATAGATATCACCCAGCAACGCTTCGATGAATTCAAATGAAACATACGCCCAATAAGATACCGTTATGCTTCTAGACAAACCCATAATACCTCCTACTACTCCAGTGAACACTATTAGCTTCTTTCTGCCGAATCTGTAATTCATAACCGAAACGGTTATTTTATTTATAGAACCATTAGGTCATTATCAATATCTCGTACTAGAGCACTAAGTAATAAACTATGGACATTACTTGTCAGATATCGGTCCCAGCAAAAGTAAGCCAAACATGTATCCAATACTGTGGACTGTCCCAACTAACGCTCGCTTCCAGTCCTGACAGCCCAAATTGAACTGAAAATAAGCGGAATATTTTTATTTCTTACATTAGAGGACTGTGAGGATTTAACTTAACTTCCACCACAACGATCCAGGCATCTGCCTGGGTCCAGCAATCTTGGTGAAGTCAGGTTTACGTAGCCCTTATCGTTCGGAACTTATCAAGCCGCCCGTAAAATTCCAAAGTAGCTTAAAAACAACTGAAATATATTATTACAATATCCCCAAAATCGACATGATGACCAGCTTTTTATTGTATACATCCAAATGTTAATATTTCTTTACATTACATATAGTTACAGACAATAAGCGTGAACTAGAACTCTGTCTGTACATAATCCGTGTGTAATCTAACATAATAATAATTTATATGTACAGAAAACTATGTAAGCAAAATGATATGACACACAGACTTACATCAGCAACAAAACTATACGGGTCATCATAAACCAATTCCGTACATTTCACGACACTGCTGGTATTAAAATTGTCTATTGAACAGGTCCTGTTGACGTCACTGACTTGATACCTATGACACCTGTCTTCGTTGAGCGTCGAATTAACCAATGATGACGTCATGTTATTGGTAACACTTTCGGGGTATTTGCATCTGAAAATATGAGTAGCATTATGAACTAAATCAAACACAAAGTTAACGTGAGTGCATCATCCGACCTATTCTACGATCCCATATTATTGCACTGTCACCGAAGTTACATGCGTATGCCAAATTTCAGCTCAATAAAGACGGAAAGACAGCCATACGCAAAAAGCAAGTTAGTAACGGGGTAGGCAGAGAGTACAGAGTTCCAACAGGTTCTTTCCTTACACACCTCTCTGGCTTCCTCCACTCTCATAGTTCGTCTCATTCGCGCTCGCCGGTTACGGAGATTCCTGACTTGTCCTTCAGATAAGACCCGGTCTATTTGGCCATGGTAAGATAGTCTAGGTCTTTCCCGGTACCTACATCCTTCCACTTTTACATTGTATATCAGTATTGTCATTCTTTCTTCGGACATTCTTTCTATCTGCTCGAACCAACGGAGCATAGCCGTAATAGCGTTCTCGTAGAGCGAAACTTAATTAACAGAAGTGCATTTTTGAGATACGGTCATTTAAAGTTGGAAAAAAGAAAAAATTGAAACTTTTGAAATTAATAGTTTATTAATAACTTTAGGAGTAAAATTAATTATGTGTATTTGTACTTAGGTCCTTATTTTGTAACGCATAGTTAAACTAATAATAAACCAATAACTATAATTTATCATGTAATTTGCTAGGACTATGGCGATTAAACAGAAAGTTAGAGAAAAAACATCATTACCGTGGCATTAATAACTCATTTTACCTAAGGAGTTCCATTCTATGGAGACGATATAGGCCTTTAAAAATAGAATGATGGAATTGGTATCAACGAGTTGTATAATTTTTAATTTTTATTTCGTCTTAGTAATAATTAATCGTATTTCATGAGTATTATCTCCTTTTTGCTCACCTAAAGTTACAATCGTAATGTTTTTTTGTACGTTCGCGCTGATCTCAGAAACTACTACACGGATTTCCATTCGGTTTTTACCAATAGATATAGTATTTTTTTTTTTTTTTTTAATCATTTTAAAAACGTAGCCCCACACTAGGATTATTCCTGTGTCGTGGGTGCGTTTACAAACATGAAAATTCACAAACAAATACCCAGACCGGAACAAATAATTGTGGATCACACAAAGATTTGTCCCGTGCGGGAATCGAACCCGCGACTTTTCGACACAGTGGGCGGAGCAGCTTAAGCTCTTAACCACTGCGCTAAATCGTCCGTCAATTTACGAGGAAGGTTCAAGTATATAATATACGAATATATATATATGCCAATTGGCCGAAATTTCATGGTATAGCTATGAAGCTATATCATGAAATATGAACAGCGTATGAACGCTAGGCTGACTTCCTACTATTTTGAAATTAGTATGTTTGGATGTTTGTAACTGAATCAAGCAATAACGGCTATACGGATTTGGATGTAATTTGGCACACAGATAGTTTATTACCTGGATTAATTATAGAATTTACTTTAACTTTTTATTCCGGAAAAATGTAAGTTGTCTAAAGTCAATACAAACGAAGTCGCGGGCGGGCAGAGACTAGTCTCTCTATAAATTTACTTACCGATAGTCAACAACGACGGCCGCAAACACATAGTTCATACAATACATAGAATTGGACATACATGCCAATATTAATAACGGCATGAATCGTAAATAATATGGACCCAAAGGTCGGAACTTTGACAGAATTCTTTCCAAAACCATGTCTTCTTTTTCATCTTCTGAATTCACTACTGCGTTTTCCTTTACTTCTGCACTCATTCTTGTAATAACGTCACTTACTTCTAGGTTGATTATTTCGTACTGATTTCTTTCCGAAAATGTCGAGCTGAATATGTTCGTGCAAAATTCTATTTACGCTTGATTTAATTCAGTACAATTCCTATTATTATCCTAATGTAAAGTAGTAGAGACTATTTTCGAATGGCGAAGAATAACTTTAGAAACTGTTGACAGTAGAAATTGTTTGTGTGTCAGTTAATTAGCAACGAAAGCAAATTTGTGAGATCTGAACAAATTTGCTAACGTATTTGTTTAAGGATAAAATACATTTAGTCGCACAAATAACTGATGATATGCAAACTATGAGTGTGTACCGCAAGAAAGACAGGGCCACGATAGGCGATGAAATACAAAAAAAAACAGCGTTACGCCTATATTTCCCAAGCGGGAGTGACAGAAATGTACTCTTATGTAGATACAGATACACCCGGATTTTGCCGGATCCCTAAATACTGTGGGTCGCTCCCACAGTATTTAGGGAGCGACCCTTTTGCCATTATAGCGGACAAAATTCTAGGCTCCGGACTTACTGAGAATTTTTATATAAAAACTCAAAAAAAATTATTTCTACATCATCACGCCAGATCTCTTGCGGCGTAGGCAGAGAGTACAGATTTCCAACAGGTTCTTTCCTTACGTACCTCTCTGAATTCCTCCACTCTCATATTTCGTCTCATACACGCTCGCCGGTTACGGAGACTCTTGACTTGACCTTTAGATAAGATGCGGTCTACTTTTCAGTTCTCGATAGACCAGTCTCCATAAGCAGCACGGTCGTGAACGATCAGGAGTATGATTACACAGAAGCCATCACTTCCCTGGACCATATTATCGAAAACCCCAAATACACACTCACTCGAAGCACTCTATGCGACCTAGAATTTGAACTCAGGCCATCGTGATCGCCAGCTGCATTATGCGCCATTAGACTAACAACGTGTTAAGCAAACCAGGCAATGGGTAAAACACAATTACTAATTTCTTTCTGTCTCAATAAGTTTGAATGCCTTTTATCAACACAATCAAGTGTGCAATATTTATGAATTATCTTTAATAACTATCATAACATAGTGTGCCACTTATAATATCTATTAGTGTGCTATGCGATGTCCTCATTAATGTGTTACAAAATAAAAAGCAAGTATATTTATAAGAGATTCGTAGAAGAACCAAGGTCACCGACATAGCCGTTAAGATTAGCAAGCTGAAGTGGCAATGGGCGGGCCACATAGCGCGAAGATCGGACGGGCGTTGGGGCAGAAAGATTCTAGAGTGGAGACCACGTATTGGCAAGCGCAGCGTGGGACGACCACCTGCCAGATGGACCGACGATCTTGTGAAAATCGCAGGAAGTCGTTGGATGCAGGTGGCATCGGACCGGTTACGCTGGAAAGCGATTGGGGAGGCCTATGTTCAGCAGTGGACAAGTATAGGCTGAGATGATGATGATGATGATGATATTTATAAGGAATTACTATATAAGAAAGTAAACCCGAGAGGTATGTTAGGAAAAAAACCTATTGGAACTCTGTACTCTCTGCATATCACTCATGGGATCTGGCGTAATGATATAGATAGCTGGATGAGAAATTGGTAAAATATAAAATCTCTTTGGACTAGTAAAGCATAGTGCAAGTGATGTTGTCCTGGGTTCAATTTAACCAAACAGGTGTAAAGATGTGAAAGAATATGCTAGACATAAGGAAATAATGACGAAACAGGTAAATAATGCAAAGAAGAAAGAATGTAGGTACCTTAAAGTATCTGATATGATCAAATAGACCGTATCTTATCAGACGAGCAAGTCAAAAGTCGTAAACGGCGAATGGGGGAGGCGAGAGAGTTCCACAAAATGAGAAAGAGTGTTATCGGAAGAATTTACGGCAGACCGTGGTCCAGATCCGAACCACCAAAACAGCTCGCTTAGAACCTCATTTGTAAAAGAAATAGAAACAACACAAATTATTTAAAAAAACGGACTCCAATTAAAACTAACTGGTGATCCCTGACCTAGACTGCTTTACCATGACTAAATAAAAAAGTCAAGTGTCCGTAACCGGCAAGCGTGTATGAGACGAACTATGAGAGTGGAGGAAGCAAGAAAGTAAGGTGAGAACCTGTTGGAACTCTGTAGTGATGATGAGATCTGGCGTGAGGCTAAAGATAGAGATAAATAATTATTACGGATGTAAAAGGAAGCAGTGATAGCCTAGAGGTTAGACCGTGGGACTGCAAAGTCAGAGGTCTCGGGTTCAAACTCAAGTACGCACCGAATTATACATTAACTATCACTGCTTTAACGGTGAAGGAACCTGCATCGTGAGGAAACCTGCATACCCTAAGAATTTTTTCGAAGGTATGGGAAGTTCGCTAACGCGCACTAGGCGAGCGTGGTGGACTATGGCCTAAACCCTCTCAGTTTGAAAGGAAGCCCGTGCCCCAGTTCAGTGCATCAGTTTTTTAACAGGGCTATTATTATTATAATAAGGAGTTAAATATGTAGGATGACTGCTCAAGTAGTTGCACACGTAAACGGGTGCTGCTTGTGGAGAGTGCTCCACCCATAATCCTCTAGCTTTTCATTATAACATATATTTTGAAATATTATTATTAGTCATATCTCAAAAAGTGGAGGTAGGCCTTTGCCCAGCAGTGGGACACAAATATATCTCAGTCGTAAGGCATCACACTGAAGCTGGATCGCATACAGAAAATGAATACAGAAAACACGAAAAAGACAAGCCCGCTGAGTTTCTCGCCGGGTCTTCGCAGTGGAGACCGCGTTCCGATCCGGTAGTAGATTAGTCAGTTAAAAAAAATGTATTTCCTTTTTTAATAACGTAGCCCCACACTAGGATTTATTCCTGTGCCGTGGGTGCGTTAACAAACATGAAAATTCACATACACAAATACCCAGACCGGAACAAATAATTTTGGATCACACAAAGATTTGTCCCGAGCGGGAATCGAACCCGCGACTATTAGACACAGTGGGCGGAGCGGCTTAAGCTCTTAACCACTGCGCTATATGACAATTTGTAAATACCCCCGCAGGGTTTACGCAAACAAAACAATTTGAGTTTGCTTAAGAATACCTATGGATAACCTGAGGATTTTTCTTACACTGCACATCTTAACAGTGTACCGAGCTAGAGTTTTAAAATAACTTGTTAGTTGTACAATAAAATTGTTAAACTATAATAAAATATCACAGAGAAGAGGTCACAAGGGTGATAGATAGAGTACTCTTTATTGTACACCAGTGTTATTACAATTAATTACATACGAAAATATTAAAAACAGCTGGGCACAATTGGCAGTCTTATTGCTAAAAGCAATTTCTTCCAGACAACCAATGCATTGGACGAAGCAACATAAGGAATAGGGCAGTCTCGATCGCGTACACTATAAACCTAGATAAAACATATTGTAATCATATTACCCACATGCATATTATAGTTGTAATACAATATTATATAAACATATAATACTATTCAAATATATCTTACACACAATACAGACAGTGTGCAGTAGAGAGTTTATAAATGAAGAAAGTGGTGGTGAACTATCTTTTTAAAGGACGCCAACGATTGTGCGCGACGGACAATATAAAGTTTAAATGAACTTGTCACTACATATTACTCGTTCTTGTGTGAAAACATTTCGAAATTATACAACCTGTTTACTTTTACTGAATTTTAGTTTATAATAGTAGCGATTAACATTAGAATGAACCTTGCTTGTAGATCAACATTCTTTGGATATCCTTAACATTAATTTAAAGGTTAACAGCTTGCCTCCAAATATGTCCTAAATAGGTAATCCTCAGACTGATACCATAACGTATTTTGAATGCTTTGTTGACCTATTGGCGTATAGTAAGTGATCAAACGAACTTACCTGAAGTGAAGTTCGATCATTATTATACGAAGTCCTTCGTTCGAAGATATAAACATGCAGCTCTCTCTACTCGCTTGGCAAGCCGCTAAATTTTTTAGAAACGAAAACGCCTCCTCTATGGTATCTGTGGACATAACCTCTGCGACCATTCCTTTTAGACGTAGTACATTTCAACTTTACCAACGGGCAGGGCGGGTTGGGTACTTATATCTTCGAACGAAGGACTTCGTATAATAATGATCGAACTTCACTTCAGGTAAGTTCGTTTGATCACTTATTATACTGTGTCCTTCGTTCTCGATATAAACATGCAGCTGTTTAGAGCTATAAGGGTAAAGTTGAAGTATACCACATGAATGTCATTTTTAAGCGTGAGCTCTAAAACATAATATGTCATGAGTACATTTGTATAACACATTCCCGTTGTTTGCATTGCTATACAACACAAATACAACATATATATATATATATATATACAGACGAGTATATATACACCTATATTGTTTCTTACAACCAGTCTGTCTAACTTATTCAAAATAAATTTATTTAATCAAATTCTATAACATGTTATGTTATATAGCGTAGATCCATCCCAACAAAATTCTTTAAAGCACCTGTTATAGCACACCTGTTGTCCTTAACTCATTACTACCGGGTAATAATAATCAATCATTACTTATCAAGATATCAGTGCATTCTCCATCTGTTATGTCTTCTATATAAAGATTTTTTTTTTTTTTTTTATAGATGCCCCTTTATATAACGAGAGTTGAGGAATTACCGATCCAGAACTTTGTTTATATGAAATTAATCCCTTTATAATAATTCTTGTATCATAGAAAATCCTTCCGAAACGAACTATGAGAGTGGAGGAAGCCAGTAAGTAAAGAACCTGTTGGAACCCCGCACCCCCCCGCCTACCCCGCAAGGGGTCTGGCGTGACGATATAGATAGAGATCGATAGAAAACTCTTACTGTGTACTAGATCTAGAAACAAACTATATTAGTACCCAATCTATAACAATATAAGACAAATAAGACAGGGAAACCTGTTTCCCCACTAACGTGTCTTCCAAGTGGCATGTGGGGCTTTGTGTTTTTTTTTTTTTTTTTTTTGTCAAATGTTCTCTTTTGTGAGTACAGTACCAGACAAAGGCTACCAATTCTATTGGTGATTATAAGGATGCTTTGCTATAATTACTTATTTAATTTATGATAAAGTATTTTCCTTTATGTCAAAGTTCGGTTATATTTAATGTTAGTTATATTTATAATCTTTAAAGATGCACATATACCAAAATTTAACATTTTTGTACTAGAGGCCTTTGTACTAATGTCCTTATCTAGAGCTATTCCTCACATAAGGCTATGTACCTTAACTATATGATCTCGCCCCCCCCCCCCTCCCCCATTTTTGGGTTTGGAACGAAGGGCAGTGCTGATGTGTGGTAACCTAATTTAACCTGCCCCACTGTTAAACTATACTACTATTATTATTATATAATCCGAAACTATCCCGGATATCATTTTTATGTCCACCTAAATATTTATGTATCACTTAACAATTCGTTCTTGCGCAATAACGCCCGCGAACATTCATTTTTGGCAATACGATCGGGCCACCCCTGACCCGTTATATTGCTGATGAAAATTACACTCAAATTTACTAATTTAGTAATGACTTAAGTAGCGAATAAGTCACAGGCAACTAGACCAAACCACGGACTATAACTTTATGATATTGGGAATCCTATTCATAACTTAACTTTTTCATACCCTTAAATGCCACACTTCCTCTGCTTCTTTGTATGTGGTTGTTTTTTATAAGTAGCAACTGTAGTGAGTAACTTTTTAGTTAGTTCTAGATTTCCAACCGTGAGGATTGAGTGTCACTTAACTTATACATGTAGTACCTACGTATCATTCATATTTCATTTAATATCATAATAATATGTTTTGCGCCCTCGCCTACCCACTTGGGATCTGGCGTGGTCTTATAATTATTAATAAATAAATAATATCAAGTTTCCTAAGACTAAGGTTATTGCTGATACTACCTAATATTTATCATACCTGTGATAAAAATATACTTTTGATTATTCTTGTTTAAGATAATCTATACTTTTAAATATTGTAACTCAATATTTCATCAACTTCATCAACAATTTTTAAATAGGTATTATTATTAAGTCATTTGCATGACTTTATTTTCTTTTTATATATAGATACATTAATAAGATACATGTAACATGTGGATGTAATAATTTAAATGTAACAATATGAAAATGCAAATTTTTTGTATGACATTTCCAATTCAATACTTTTACACTGAACCACCTTTAAATAAATTACAGCATGTATAGTGCTCTAAAACCACCTGTTTCCATAATAGTAGCAGGTTGTGTTTGTGTCATATCTCCGATATCCTAACTGTACCAGAAACATCACTGGTGCTCAATATAAATGTGCACATTCAAAACTAAACACAAACCTATTTTTTATAGTTATTAATTACTTGAATAATTTTATTTGATTATATATTATTAATTGATTAAAATATTATCAAACAAAAGTACAATAAAAACATCTAATTCTTCAATTCATGAATTGATGTATAATCTTTCCTCTGTGTGTCTCAAATTTCTAATGTATTAATTACACTATAAATGATGCAGGACGCAACCAAAAACCAAAACTATTGGACTCATTACCCAATAGAAAGCTGAATAGCTCCTAATAAATTTTTATTAGTATATTTAATATTACTCTAATGTCTATTATTAGCATTGAGTTTCTTTGTGAGATAAGGATTATAGCACAGTTGTGATCATCCATCTTTAATTAAATTCTAATGAGAATGGCTATAAATTGTATATCAATTATTAAAAATTATGTTTCTAATAATAATGTTTCTATACATAATGTTAAATATATGTAGGACCAGATTTATTTAACCTTCACTTGTCTGGATTACTTGCAGTATTTGCACAAAACCCATAAAGTTATGTTTGCCGTTGAAGGCAGACAGACACACATTTTTATTAGTGTCATAGATACATTGTTACATACCAAAGTCAGTGAATACCTTTAGCCTCCAATATTATGGTTTATTTGTAACAGCCATGTTGTATTCCTGAATGTTTAACTGATTTTTTCAGTAACATAAAAAAAACAAAACAAGCCTTTATGTAAAAAGCCTAGCAAGCTTTTCTTACCTCACATTCTCTGGTAGGAGACTTCCAATGTCCATTGTGATTTGTTTTTGGTGGGCTGATAGGTACACTGTAGGTACATTTATACATACATTTGTGGATAGATGTACATTTTTACACACCGGATGAGGATTGTTGTTCCATATTGGTTACAACACTGGTGGTTTCTTGAAATTTAAACTACTGCTTATGAATAGCTAGTTATAATTCCATCTTGGTACTCCACTATATTAACCTTATTTAATACAAAATATATACTGCTGACCACAAAGGTTCTTATCCCAATCAATGTTTCATGACTGTATTGTTAGGACTCATCTTCCCTGGCTACCCTGCAAGGGGTCTGGGCTGATAATATTGATAATTATAAGTTTTATGTTAACTGGATAGACCAGGTATTTTATATTATATTTTAAGGATGTATGTGTGTAACACAAATTATTGTACAACTTGCCTGTCTCAGCATCGGTAGACTGTGATATTATATTTGGAATATTTCCACAATTCTGTTGCTTGTCAGTTATAACAGGCATTGTTATAAGTAGAGACTACTTTGGCTCATCTGTTTATAAACCCTGTTCAGGGATAAATATTGCAAGGTTTACCTTTTTAATACAAGTGCTCATAATATTGCACAATTCTTTGTGTAATAAGCTCCACTTTGGGCTATTTTAGGATTATTATACAAGTATGTCTAATAATGAAATCAATGCAAAACATTATGTTTCTGCAAAGGGGTGGCTTATGTTATTAATAATGTATTGTTATTCATAAATTCATAAACAATGTCCCTTTAGTTACCCTTTCAGAAAGTCTCCTTTAGGAGATATAATATCACAAATTGCTTATAGTTTATAGCAATAGTCTTTGTATTTACTGTTTAAGGTATGTATGTTGGGTAACATTTTAGTTTCTTACCATTGTAGAAATGTGAACTGCACAGGAGCACCTCATGGGTGAAACCTATGAGTAGTATGACCTTCAGCACATATCTCGTATGGGCCCCAAGTCTTGCGGATCACGCCGATGCATCTCGTACACCGCTCGTGTCCTTGAATTACCGTTAAGTCTTGCGGACCACGTCGATGCATCTCGTACATCGCCCGTGTCCTTAAATTGGCATCGATCCTTAACAATCAATATCCTTAACATTAATTTAAAGGTTAACAGCTTGCCTCCAAATATGTCCTAAATAGGTAATCCTCAGACTGATACCATAACGTATTTTGAATGCTTTGTTGACCTATTGGCGTATAGTGGTAATGATATCACGAGATCCTGGGTTCGAATCCGAGACGGACAAGGCGTTTTCGGGTTTTTCTATAGAAAAATTCTCAGTTGCGAACTTTAGTCTAGAATTGTGTGCGATATACTGACAATAGGCGTCCTTCCTATTACACTTATGCGCCGAAGGGTTTGCGCCTTATAAGCCATGATAGGGTTATTAAATGCGTTACTGATGCGACTCGAGCCATGCTTTCACTCCAGTGATTCGAGTGAATTTGTCTAACTCGGTACTCTAGTGAAAATAAATTTTATTTAAGCCCGCTTGCGCTCGAGTTACCGAGTCAACTCTGCGCATCGAGTGGCTTCGGTGAGCCCTAGATAAATGTCACTTTACTCGTTCACTACGTCAGTTATCAACAAGTTCAAAATTGCATATTGGAAAGTAAACAAATGTGAACTTAGTTTGATTCGTGAAATGGTTGTGCTATAATTGTTTGTTCATATTATTTATTTATTAAAGATGCCTAGTGATCACTTTCACTCTAATTGCCGGTACTGTAAAAAGTGAACTCGAGTCACCCGAAAACTCGATTATAACTCGAGTGACGTAATAAGATAACCCGAGTGACTCGGGTCATAAAATCCTACTCGAGTCGTTTACTAGTAAAAGTTCCAAACACTTTACAGAGGGCTGAATGTCCATTTTGACGTTTTTGTTTTATGTGGCCCTCACTACTCTAGCCACTAATTTTTCTTTCGTGTGTGTGTGAATGATGTACGCTGTTGGCCGCGAGGCCTTTACAGCTTCACCGGACTTAAAGGCGAGCGTGCAACCACTACGCTCTAGCCAGCCAGAAGGGCAAGAGGCGACATACTCGAGGGCGCCTCGAAGAGGTGCCCTCGGTTGGGACAGTCGCTGTAGGGGGACGGGTGCACTACTAAGTGCACTGGTCAACCGCCGGCTATGGGAGGGGATCTACTACTACGTCGTCGTCGTCGCCCGTATTCTGAGCGGAAAGAAGGGATGACAAAGCATCGGGGGGGTCGGTGAGAACATGTCGCGGCCGGCGGTGGCGGCAGGGGTCGGGGGGGAGATCGTAGTCGGCGGTGGCTACGATTAACGGATTCGCATGGGTAGATGCGTTCGCGAAGTTACGTGTTGACGCCTTTTTAATAAAGGCGCGAATAGGTTCGAGACCTAGATCGGAGTGGAGGTCGACGTTCCGTACGAACCAGGGGGCTCCTACGGCTTTACGGAGGAAGCGGTTTTGAACCACTTGGAGTTTATCGATGTGAGAGGGGGCCGAATGCCCGAACACAACACACGCATAAGTCATGATGGGTCGAACGCAAGTTTTGTAAAGTGTCACCTTATTTCTAAGGGACATTTTACTCCGCTTGCAGATTAACGAATGGAGACGACCGAGCACAAATGATGCTCGGTGACGGACCCGCTTGATGTGCGGGCCGAAGGTCATGGTACTGTTTAGGGTGACCCCTAGATATTTGACCTCTTTGACCCAGGGAATGGGTCGGTCGAACACAATTTTTCTTTCATTTGACCATCGTTGGTCTAGCTAGCAATTACAAAAGCCTTGGTTAGACTCGTAGGTCGGAAAAAGTGTAGTTTTTCTATAGAAAAATTACTGGTATCAGTTTGGAGTCTAGAATTGTGCAATAAGCTCACCCCCACAACTATGCCACGTGACTGTTTAGTTGCTTTTATTCTTTTAGCTAGCTAGCTGTCGTCTAGGAAAAAATGTACCCACAATACAAAAAAGAATGATAGAGCATAAATGGCCCGAAGGAAATTTCTCCAGTACGGAACTGCCCATGCGATGCAAGCCATCAATATTCCAGCTAAAGATGGGCTCGCTGTCATTATAGTGATAAATGGCATTCGATTCTCCTTTGTTACCATTTCCACATCTGAGGAGATATAGGTATGGGAAATTTAAATATAATCATACAAGGATCTTTTGGCCCGCGGCTAAAATCGGAACGGAGGCTGACATCAAGTGAAATGTCACTTCATGACAGTCGCAGGGTTGCCGTTCGTTATGAAATTTACCCAAGTTCGTTTTTAATTGATAACCATGCGGACCCACCTGTTGAAATATTTTCCTGGGTAGTTAGAAAACGTTACTAAATGATAACCCTTATTTCACACCAACGTCCTGTTAATGTCATCTACGAGCCATCACTGTCACAATATTCTTCTTCTTATTTTAATTAATGGCCGCACACTTTAACAGTGTATTTCTCCCAATGTCAAGTAATAATAGAGTATAACAGTAAATTATAAAAATTGGCTTGTTGTCGCCATTACGGCAAAAAACCCTGTCACAATATAGTTTTTGTTATTCAGAATTAAATGACACTAATGAAAGTATACATAGAAAGAAAATAACGGCCGATTAATTCGAATGCTTTCCATGCCTCTTTTTAACAATTATATTCATAAGTCGATAAGTGGGTCACCACTTTTAGTGCGGCTCCCGCTCCGGTTTCGGCCACCTTCGGCCATAAATACCACCTTCGGCCAATCCTTCGGCTATGGCCAAAATGGACCGAAATTTTAGCCCAAGCCAAAGGTTTCCAACGAGTGCCGAAATTGAGCAATGTATTACATTTTACGACTTACGAATGCTCTTAAGTAAATAAATAATATTACTTCAGTGTTATTATTTTCAGCCAGTTGTAGATAATTTTAATTATCTAGTTAAGATAATAATAAAAATCTTTTATTTCAGACTAGAAAGTCCATAAGGTTAGTATGTACAAGAATAACTTAATAAATTAATGTTAGTAAGAAGAACATGAGTAAATGGGAAGTGGTCAATTCAATTCAATACGAAAACAAGTAACACTAGAGCACTGCACACTTAGCAACAGGCGCGTGCAGCTGTATCCAGTGCTCCAGCATAGGGCAGTCCCACCTATCGCATAATGCTTTCAGGATGCTGTTTGAGCTAGCACGCCATCTATGTACACGTGTACTGTGACTGACAGTAAGCCTTAAGTGTAATTTTCACTTGTGTAATCGTTCAAATCTGTGGGCCAGCATATTACATCGGACAGCCAACGCCCTGCGTGCTCTCTCTATATCCTTGTTATCTCTTAGGTCTTCCCTGACCCAATGACCTACTTAAACTGAGTTACTTGTGTTAGGGGGTTCTTATATAAAAATACTGGTGGCACTTTCAAGTACTTTTTATTGCCAGCCTTGAACACAAGTAACTCACTCTTCTTAGTGTTGTACCTGAGACCGCGGGCCATCCATATTCACACATGTGAATAAGTTTTCTCAGAGCGGCGATCGATGGACTCAGCAGCACCATATCATCAGCATAACTGATATTGTTGATACATAGTCCATCAATATGACATCCGATGTAGGAGCTACTGAGTTTAACGATCAGACCGTTGATGTACAGGTTAATTATTGATAATACAGTCAACATAACTTTTAAAAATTTTGCCAATAATAAACCAAATTTCTTAGGGTTATTAAACCTTCGGCTTCGCATTTGGCCAAAAATGGACCTTCGGTCGGACACTAGAAATATTGTTTGTATATCATCCCGCCAGATCCCTTGCAGAGTAAATAAATAAAATAATACATAACAAAAAACGTGAGGCGCAAGCATTAAATAATTAGTTATAAGTAGCTAAGTGTAAGTAGTTGTTTTTATCAGTTGCAGTTGATGGATAGTATTGATTGCTCCCCACAGTTTAGTTTTATAATTGAGGTGTTCGAATAGCCACCTTTCCGAACCATCATCAGACCAATGATGGATGATGGTACCATATTATTGCATTGTAATTCAGTTCTGATCTATATTTAAAGTTTAAAATCTCTAGCTTATCGGGAGGTCAGTTTAAAATCGTTTGCAAAATTTGCGCCAAAGCGAGTTGATAAAACCGTGGTAACGTAGTTAAATAACATTTCATAACGTGTTCGTAATATCATCAGCAGTCAAAAGACGTTCACCACTGGACATAGGAAATCCAAAGAACTCATACTCATTTACTTTGCATAAACCCTGCAGGAGTATTTACAAATTGTCGAGACTGTGTTTTTTATCCGACGTCCTCTAGAAGGATGGCTATATTTCGGAAATACTTCTTTGAAACGCTGTGCAGTCCCTACAGTGGTGAATTTTAACCTATGAGGTGTTCTTATATTCGTCCCAATTGTGGAAGTGACATATTTAAATATGGCACGTGCAAATCAAAAAGAGAGCGGATATAAAAATGTTTTCGTTATTATAACAATGTTGGTATGAAATATAAGTAACAATATAACTTTTTTATGGGCCCAACGTCCATACCACGTTGAATACACCGGTTCTCGTCCGATCACCGAAGTTAAGCAACGTCGGGCGCGGTCAGTCTCGAACCTATTCGCGCCTTTATTAATAAGGCGTCAACACGTCACTTCGCGAACGCATCTACCCATGCGAATCCGTTAATCGTAGCCACCGCCGACTACGATCTCCCCCCGACCCCTGCCGCCACCGCCGGCCGCGACATGTTCTCACCGACCCCCCCGATGCTTTGTCATCCCTTCTTTCCGCTCAGAATACGGGCGACGACGACGACGTAGTAGTAGATCCCCTCCCATAGCCGGTGGTTGACCGGTGCACTTAGTAGTGCACCCGTCCCCCTACAGCGACTGTCCCAACCGAGGGCGCCTCAAAGAGGCAGAGTATGTCGCCTCTTGCCCTTCTGGCTGGCTAGAGCGTAGTGGTTGCACGCTCGCCTTTAAGTCCGGTGAAGCTGTAAAGGCCTCGCGGCCAACAGCGTACATCATTCACACACACACACACACTCTTTTATGCAACTATTTTCTCCGAAGCTACAATCAATAAAGGTTTGGTCAAATAGCCGACGGGAGCGTGACAGAAATGCTCGGCTACGTTCGGCTGTGACGTTTGCCGTCGCGCCGAGCGGGGCTGCGCTGTGTGGCGTCTCTCATACATTTCAATACATTGTAACTCCCGAAGTCGCGCTACCGTCGCGCTGCGTCGGCTATGTGGAGAAACCTTAATTCTTCTTTGTCCATTATTTCAGTAGAATATTTTTACACGTTTTTGTTTGGTTATATGTCGTACATATGTCGTCATATTATTTAATGTTACTTGTTTTTGAACTACTATATAGGGAAATAATTAAATACTTATAATTAACGAAAACTCAAAACATCATTCGTTTAATCAGTCACACCATATAGAGTGAAGCGAATAATAGCTTGGCGGTTATGACTATTGCTACTTGACTGCTATTCTTTATTAGCAGCGTGTCGAACGGTTGAAGGGTACCTTCACACCAACTCTATCGGCCTGAAACGATTCGAACTATAAAATCGTCGATTGAAATCATCAATTTACGGACTACGATTTTTTATGACGTTTAACTATCGATCATCGAAAAAGGTGGGTTTATGTGTGAGTAATCTACGCTGTTGGCCGCGAAGCCTTTACATTTTCACTGGACAAGAGGGCGAGCGTGCATCCACTACACTCGAGCCAGAAGTGCACAGGGGCAACTGCTTCAAACGCGCCTCAATAAGGAACGGCATTGGCTTGGGCAGTCGCTATGGGGAGGGCATATGCCAGGTGTCTCGCCGTGGTCCCTGCACCAGCCGGCGTGCAAGAGATTCTTCGACCTCGCCGGCGAGGTCGGTAACGGATCCTGTAAAAGAAGGGAAGTAAGGCCATCGACAGGGTCCGTGAGAATATGCCGCGGATGGCGGTAGCGGCTAATAGGAGGGGTCAGGCGTGTAGTCGGCGGCGACTACGATTAGGGGTTCGGATGGTTGGACGCGTTCACGAAGTAGCGGGTTGTCGCCTGTTTATTATAGGCGCAAATAGTTGCGAGACCGAGATCGAAATGGAGAGAAAGAGGTGGGTGTGGATTAGATTTATAGGAGTTACTGTGCGGCTTAGTACGAGTATTAGCAATTTTATTTTGTTGCCCACATATAAAAAGCCCGTATTAAAGAAACGATTTATTTATCTTCAAGATCTAAGTTCATACATACACCCACGCCTGTACGTCACTGGAGTAGGCAGCTGAGATAGGTGTAAAGACTATAATCGTCCCACGCTATCATTGGCATCTAAGTACTAGGAGTGTTCGCAACGGCTATATATTAAAAACGCGTTATAACGATACGCTACTTTTAAAACGCCTATTATTTGTTACGCTATTAATAATAGTTATTACTTTGCTTCGTTGAACGACGCCTTTTAATTATTGTCGCAAAACACGCCGCGCCGCCGCTGTTAGCTGTTAAACGTTAAAAATTCATTTATATTTAATAAATTAATTATTTACACGTAACTAAAACTAACTTTTATTTACAGTTATTATTATTATTTACAGTTATTATTTAACTTTTATTTACAGTGATGGACGATTTAGCGCAGTGGTTAAGAGCTTAAGCCGCTCTGCCCACTGCGTCTAATAGTCGCGGGTTCGAGTCCCGCACGGGACAAATCTTAGTGTGATCCACAATTATTGGTTTCGGTCTGGGTATTTGTGTATGTGAATTTTCATGTTTGTAAACGCACCCACGACACAGGAATAAATCCTAGTGTGGGGCTAAGTTTAAATTAAAAAAAAAAAAAAAAAAAACACCTAACCAACGATTTATTTGCAAACAATTTGACACGCGACGCCGCAATCGCACACAAACCCACGATAAATGCATAAATACGTCATCCAAGATCACGCCAGTGATCCGCACTGATTTTATTCAAAAAATAATCTATAGTAGTGAGCAACACGTTATAACGTATAATGCGAACAAATATATTGGCGCGGAACATAATAAATAACCTAATAATATATTACTTTCGTTACTGAACACTCATTTAAATATAGTTCATATGTAGTTGTCTTAGAGCATAATTTAACAAGTGACTTGTGACAAAAATATTATACGTCAAAGTGAAATTGACCTTAAGTCCAGTCAGTCAGTGTCGCTGGCGCGTGGCGGGCTGGTAGGCGGTTTTGGTCGGACAATATGTAATAAAAATAACGCTAAATAATAACGGTTGCCTGAGGTAATAAATAATAAGTGATTTGATTATTTATTAATAATAGACTATTTTTTCAGTTATATATTATAACGATCACTCCTACTAAATACGTATTGACACGCGTACATATTTATTGTGTGGGTAGAAAGCCTACAAAGTAAATATTACACGACTAATGTTATACATAATATCTATTGAATTTCCTTTACACAATTTGCGATTTCGCTCGAACTGCAATGAGTTTTTTTTGTCACTTAAATATACTAAAATTATAAAGAGGTAAAGTTTGTGCGTTTGGATGTTAGGGGTCATTTCCGGTTCTACTGATCCGATTTTAAAGATTCTTTCACCATTGGAAAGCTACCTTATCCAGAAGTAACATAGGCTATATAAGATAGACCCGGTAGGTGGCGCTGTTATCGACCGGGTACAAAGTCGCGGGAAACTGCTAGTCGAAAATAAAGAGAAAGAAAAATAAATAGTTTAAAAATGTTTCTCGTACTTTAGTATAATGGCGATGTATTTTAATGGCGTGTAGAAAATGGTAATTATGTACCATACAAAAATTAGGCACAGCTAGTAATTTTACTATTTCAGTCGTAGTATATTTTATTTAAACAACATGTATTTGAAAAACATCATATTTTCGATACATGTGTTAGACCAATGAACAACATAATAAGATAAATGTCATTGCATTTACAACTAAGTTTTATTGATAGGGACAAACTCCATCTTGCCTACAAAATTTGTATTAAAATTTTAAGTCTCTTAATACACAAAATGAGGGTAGCAGAGATGTATTGTATACACGTACATATCGCGGACGATGTTAGGTCCAATTGTGATAGAGAGCATTTTCAGACTCCAGACTGTGACTGAGAAAAGCACACTGTCCGAACTAGGATTTGAACCCAGACTACACTGACCTACTACACTGACGAGACAGATGAGTAAATAAATACCGTTCCCGAAGAGGTAGGCAGAAGTACACACAGTAGTTTTTGATTGCGCCATATGTGTAACATTGCTATAACGATGAGGCGTTTGTTAGAATATTGAATTATTGCTATAAACATATTTTTATTATAAACATAGTCTGTATTTGCTTATTTAAATTGAATTTGTTATTTTAGACACTGACATGTATTTTAAACATAAAACAGTGATTTTAGTTATCTTTGTAATCAATTAAGTATTTAAAAGTCTCTGTTTGTGATCGGCAAGAAATGGGGGTATTTGTATAAAAGTAGGTGCCTTACCAAAGAGGGGACACTAGTCTTGTGACAGCGGTCAGAAACGGACATTGCTCGTTGTTTGTACAGGTTAAAAGATATGTATATCTAAAATTATTGTATTATCAAAATAAAGCAATATTTAGTTGGATATATCAATATTATTTCTATAATAAACATATTGGTTATGCTCAATTGCTGCCCATAATAAGCTAAATAGCTGCAAATAAATATTGGTTATGTTACAGAGTTGTTTCATTTTAATTTAATACAAATTATACTTCAATCACTTATATAATAATTTACATACATTCTTATTAATATTCGTTGCTGTTGTTTTTCTTATTTAATTTATATTTAGCCTCTCACACGCTCGTTGTCTGCGAGATCGCGGCATTCTTAGCGTTAAGGGCTTACCGCGATCGACCATTTATCAATCGGGAGAGTGACAGTGATGTAATTACTTTACATATAAATAATAAGGGACGGATATATCGAGCGCGCGCTCGGAAATAAACGACGTATGTGCAAAAACATATTTTATAATTAACTAAAAAAACTACACGCTGAAATAAAAAATTGTTTTACAATAACTTTGCTACAATTATTCACTATATTTGAAGCAAATTCTATTGACTAGTTCTTAAGTGTTTCGCTTTGGAATCAGAAAATGTAAAGCTTTATTTTTTTTTATCGAAAAAATTTAGTTTAATCGTATATTCCTTTAACCAGAATCTAAAATATAGTGAGTCAAAAATCATATTTCTAAATATATAGTCTCTAACCCACGTATTTCTTGTGTGTGTGTGTGCGTGTGTGCACACGCACACACGTGCGTGGGCGTGTGAGTGTGCGTGTGCGTGAATGATCTACGCTTTACAACTTTACCGGACAAGAGGGCGAGCGCACGCTCGCCCTCTTGTCCACCACTACGCTCGAGCCAGAAGGGCAAGGGAGCCACTAGCTCAGGGCGCCTCAAGGAGGAAGAGAGTCGGTATGGGGGAGGGCGTATACTAGGTGTCTCGCCGTGGTGCTCTGCACCGGCCGGCGGGCAAGGGATTCTTCGACCTCGCCGGCGAGGTCGGTGTCTGATACTGTGTGCGGTATATGTATCCGAAAGAAGGGATGTAAGGGCATCGGGAGGGTCGGTGAGAACATGCTGCAAACGGCGGTAGCGGCTGACAGGAGGGCAGATAAGGTTCGTAGTCAGTGGCGGCTACGATTAGCGGATTTCTATGATTGGACGCGTTCGCGAAATATCGGATTGTCGCCTTTTTAATAAACGCGCGAATAGGTTCGAGACCGAGCTGGGAATGGAGAAGTCCGTCTGAGATGGATGCTCATGAGAACAAAGATTAGTCCCCGCAAAGGAATAATTTTTGTATTACAATATTTGTCAGGGTAGTTGTTTGTGTATATAAATTTCATGTTGATAAACGCAGCCAATACAATAGAACAGGAATAATTCAGAAAGGCTACGTTTTTTAAAAGAAAAAAGTTAATGACTTATTTCAAAAAGTCCCTTACTGTTTCCGTTACCATCTTAAGGTTTCCGACTCCTCACAAAGCTTTTAACTGACCGAGCCGAGTCAATTATAACAGATTGAAGTTCCAAGTGCAAGCCAACCGTCTCAATGACCTTTGGTGTTTGTGTTAGACCTCAACACTATTCTACCAACTAAAGTTTTCTCATAAAGCGAACGATGCAACTTTGTATAATTAGAACTTCTGTGTAATAAGCTTTGATTGTGGATAGATGCTATAGAAGAGCGTTATATAAAGCCTTTTAGAGTAGGGAAATCCTTATGAACTTCCACCACGCTTAAGTGAAACTGGCGGGGCATGTCGGAGTCTATCTATCTATATCACGCCAGATCCCTTGCGGGGTAGGCAGAGAGTACAGAGTTCCAACAGGATTCCTATCAACTAAAACCCCC
Organism: Phalera bucephala; assembly: GCA_905147815.2. NCBI lineage: Eukaryota > Metazoa > Arthropoda > Insecta > Lepidoptera > Notodontidae > Phalera > Phalera bucephala. Next base: position 32,449,515 of record LR990615.1, on the reverse strand, counting down.
ACGGTCGCCGACATTGATACTTCAGCGGGGGTCCGAAATCTCTGTTAGGAACGCACCAGTGCCCCTCTGTGTCGTACTCCTTTGTACAGTCCAACATAAGTAGCTCAATATACTCGGCTTTTCAAATCGCTGGCACACTTTTATTTTGTATCAAGTCCATTATTTTTGTTGATCAAAATATATTTCAATATGTTGCTAATAATTTTCACCAACGTTTAAAATACGTACTAAAATAAAGTGAATTACCTATTTGAAAAACTTAAAAGTAGAGGAACTAACTATGAAAATGGAGAATGCCAGAGAAGTCTGTAAGGAAAGAACATGCTGGAGCTCTGTCCTCTCTGCCTACCCCGCAAGGGATCTGGTGTGATGATATAGATAGATAGATAGAAAAACTGAGAATGTTGAGTGACTTACGTTGCTGTACCTGCCCCCTGTAACGACGCTGTCCTCCTTGGATATAAATTAGCCTGTACTAATTCTCTGTACTCTTTGCCTACCCCGCAAGGGATCTGGCGTGATAATATACTCGTAGGTAGACCCCTTCTCTTGCAAATTGAAGCGATTGGTCATGGCAGATTCGTGGCCTGCTGTTAAAACTGATGCAGTAACTTGTCAACTTAGTAATGCTGCCATCTTGGCATATGTTTTCGAAATACAAGTTGCTACAATCAAATATACTACGATTGAAATAGTAAAATTATCAGCTGTGCATAATTTATGTGTAGTACATAATTACCATTTTCTTCATGTCAAATTAAAATACACCGCCATTATACTAAAGTACAAGACTCATTTTTGAACTTTTTTTTCTTTTTATTTTCGATAAGTGACAAATTAAAGGTGCCGTCACACTCCATGCAGTTCGAGGGAACCCTCAAATTGGGTAAAGGAAATTTAATATATATTGTGTGTTTGTTCGCATAAGAATATTAAGGAGTTCTATCTATCTATTTACCTATATATCATCACGCCAGTTCCCCTGCGCGGTAGGCAGAGAATACAGAGTTCCAACAGGTCCTTTCTTACAGACCTCTCTGGCTTCCTCGACTCTCATAGTTCGTCTAATACGCGCTTGCCGGTCACGGAGACTCTTGACTTGCCCTTCAGATAAGACACGGTCGTTTTGGTCATGGTAAGATAGTAGGTAAGGTCTTCCACAGTCCATTGTATCTGTTTTGTCATTCTTTCTTCCGACATTCTTTCTATATGGCCGAACCAACGAAGCATATTTTACACCGAGGCTATCTTTCATACCTACACGCTTTCTTACTACGCCACTTACATTACATTTAGACACTTTTTCTACATAATACCATTAGTCTCATATCTCGGTCGTAAGGCATCACACTGGAGCTAGATCGTAAACTATTTATTTGTAACCAAAACATTGTATCCATACAATATGATTAAAAAAATAGAAAGTAAAAAAGAGAAAGAGAATTAAATAAAAAAAGACAAGCCCGCTGAGTTTCTTCGCCGGATCTTCAGTGGAGGCCGCGTTCCGATCCGGTGGTAGATTAGTAGTTAAATTATATTAAAAAAAATGAAAATTGACAATTTGCAAGCGCCGCCGCAGGGCTTATACAAAATAAATTATTTGAGTTTAAGCCCACCTCTTTTTTTAATCGATAGTTAAATGACACAAAAAATAGAAGTTCGTAAATTGATGACTTTAATGGTCTATTTTATAGTTCAAATCGATCGAGGCCGATAAAGTTGGTGCGAAGGTACTCTTCAACCGTTCGACACGCTGCTAATAAAGAATAGCAGTCAAGTAGCAATAGTCATAACCACCAACCTATTGTATAGGTGAGCAGTGATTCAAAAAATTATGAAACATATGATTTAAACTGTAAACGGATTTTGAATCTCTATCATCAATCAGAATAATTGTCGACACAACTGTTCAGACAGAACCACATTTGGATATCTTGATCAACAACGTCGGAACTGTTGGTCTAGGAGACAAACTGACAAAGGACAATCTGCTGGCGAATATGCAAGTTGGCTTCAACGGGACTTTCTTACTAACTTTCTTGTTATTCCCGTTGCTAAAAGCTTCAAGCTTCAAAAGAGAGACACCTATTTTGAAAACTGGAATAGAATCGGCGGTTATACAGATTTTAGCCAGTATTATAACGTGAAGTTAGCACTTGTGTTAAAATGCAGAAGCAAATTAGAGGATCTGGTATGAACATCTACTCTGTGGACCCTGGTATAGTGAAGACCAATTATTTTAGGTATGCAGAGAACATCTTCCTTCAAAAAGCTTTGAATACCGGTTTGTGGAAGTTTGGTAATCGTGCAGAGTTAGAGTAGCGACTTTGCCTGTATCTGTGGTAATAGATCTGAGACATGAAGGTGGTACTACGAAACATCATAGCGATTACTGCAAAGAGTTTTATAGTCATTGGTCCGCGAATGACATAGTGTTGACTGCGAGGATGTGGGAGGAATTTATGTGGTTCGTTAAGATAACACCTGAGGTAGATTGGGTACGATGATGTTTTGTGTAAAAATTAAGCCAATATTCAATTGTGGCATTAATAAAAGTTCATCATTTGTATAATTGGATGATTTAATAGTTGTTGCCTCCTGGAAGCCCGAATTACAAGGCTTTTTAGAATATGACTAAAGTAGAACAACAAAACATTCAACATTGGTCACGAGGGCTTGGAACGAGTTTTTCCTAATTGCCGTTTAGCGTCAAGCTGTGATAGACGATCCACTTCAAATTCACTGACGCCTGTTTTGACTCGGCGTCGCCATTCCGTCCGCTGTGATGCCAGCACCTCCCACTTTTCTGGTGGTATAATACAGGCCGTCAATTGGGGCTTAAGCACGTCCCTGTAACGTAAATACTGCCTGCCTTGATTACGTTTACCCAAAGAAAGTTCTGAGTAAAACACAGATTTGGGCAATCTGCAGTCGTCCATACGCCATACGTGTCCACACCATCTCAGTTGGGCTTTTGTGAATAGCTTTTCTATGCCGGGCACTCCTGAGCGACGTAACACTTCCGTATTGGAAATACGGTCCTGCCATTTAATGCGTAAAATGGAAATTTCCGAAGCATACAAAAGTATGGGAAGGACTATAGCCCTGTGCACCAAAAGTTTTGTCTGCAGGTTAACGTCATGCGATTTCCAAACACGGTCGTTAAGGCGCCCAATAGTAGCGGCAGCATTAGCTATTCTAGCAGGTATTTCAGAGGCAAGAGTGTTATCATTTCTTATTTGGCTACCAAGGTATCCGAAACCAGGAACTCCTTCAAGTGACTTGCAAAACTTGAAGCACCCAAGTACAGTGACAGCGACAGCCTAAAGGTCGAATGTTCGCCTTTCATTTGCGAGGTTCAGGTTTCAGATGCCTGCTCTGGATTTTTAGAAACTGATGTCAATTGCTACTGAGGAAGAATACAATTTCCACGTCCAAGAGAACAAAAATATCGCAATAAGCTCGCCCAAAATACTTGAATAAATGTAAATTTGCTGTACATCTCTCCCTACCCCTTGGAGAAAATAGGCGTGAGAGATATTTATGTAGAACATGCCTTTGTATGTAATATTACTTTTATTTATTTATTTATTAAAGTGATTTTATTTAATTAATTAATTAGGTACACACAAATTATAACACATTCACCAGTAAAGTTTCCAATAATGAAAATAAACAATTATGTACAGTCGGTGGAATTGAAAAATTCAAAATAAAACTTATAGAAATGTCGTTTAACAAATTTGTTGCCTTGTTCTAAATTCTTTCTTAAACCTAGAAAGTGACAAATGAAAGATATCGATGTCATTGAATTTATTGTTGTAGCTGCTGGTACTGCGTATTATAAATTTAGTCTTTGTATGGACGGTCCTGAATGGAGAATGTAAAACCTCTTTACAGAGGGAAGTCAGCCTTCGACAACGCAGACCTATTGAGCAAATAAGGAGAATCGGCCAAATTATGAAGTAATTTGTATATAAATATTATATCTCTCTGTATACAATGATTTTCTAATGGTGTTACATTATTAATATGAAAATTAAAGTTAGGGGTGTTGATTTATCTAAATTGTATTTTATTAGAAATTTGTTTTTTATACGTACAATAGACAGTTTATGAACTGTATAGTTAGGATTCCAAACGATTGAGGCGTACTCGAGGTGTAAACATACAAAGGCATTATAGAGTATTAAGTATATATGGTTTTTTTTTGAATTCTTAAACCTTGTCTTAAAACAAAACCTAACATTTTATAGGCTTTATTGGTAATGAGATCAATATGACTCCTGAAATTAAGTTCATTAGTATAAAGGTCTCCCAGATCACGGACCTCAGATACCCTCTTCAAACCATGTCCAAACATATTATAATAGAATATAGGGTACCCTGTATTATTACAGGTTGCTTTTTTATTAAAACTAATTACACAACATTTATCAATATTAATATTCAAACCATTATTAATGCAGTATTCACATAGATTATTCAAGTCATTTTGTAATGAATGCAGTCATTAGATAAATTAATTCTTCTAAAAATTTTCTTATCATCAGCATATAATAAAATATTAGTATACTTAAACACTTGAGCCACTTCGTTTAAGAAAATATTAAGGAAGATTGTGCGTGATGGTTATATTTCCTCGTGGTCTTAGCAGAGCAGCTGTGGAGCGTCGGGTGCAGTGGATGGAGGAGGAAGACACGCTGATTCCAGATGCTCTTTATTCGCCGTTCCAGCCAAGGGCTCAAAATATCCGTTACTAGTAATTTATAAAATTTTAAAATCAGTATTCCCAACATTTATATTATAAATTAAACATAAACCGTCCCGACATGTCCCGGCATTCAAGCCTTAACGATATAATCCGTCGGGCTCTTGCCACCGCTACTGTGGCTGCCGTTTTGGAGCCAAATGGCTTGTCGCGTAGCGATGGCAAGAGGCCGGATGGGATGACCCTTACTCCCTGGAAGATGGGGCCGCCCTTGGTATGGGATGCTAAGTAGTATGGACACAAGTGTGTCGATAAATTGTAAATGCTTTTATATAATAATTATTTGACCGTTGAAGGCAACTCATCAAGGTTGTGTTATACTAAAAGAATTGTATGGTCGGTTTTTGTAACAATCGCCGAATTCTGATCTATATGATAAAGGTGATATGTACCATTGTTTTTTTTTACACACTTATTCCAGGTATTTACAATAAAGAAGAGTATATTTACATAGTGAGTTCTTAGATTTACGCGAATATTACACATGAAATAAAACTATTTTTTCGGATTGTATCACGGTTTATTTTTTTGCTTTTTAAGTTCCCGACTCGAAACGTCAGGAACTTAAAAATTAAAAAATAAACCGCTATAAAATCCGAAAAAATCGTTTTATTTCAAGTATATTTATTTACAGTTAATATTGCCATTGAAGAAAAAAAAAACAATTTACATTGTTTAGTTTCTTGCCATGATACTTGTTTGCGATTAAAGTAACTGTTTCGCCTTGTATGTATAACAATATTGACGAGGTCTACACCCACAGAAAACCATACCTTATTTGTTTCTACATCCGTTTTTCTGCATACGAAGAATAGAGTATATACCAATATGCAAATAATTTGGTACATAATATTGTATGTCCAACTACTAAATTTAATAGGTCTGCCACGTTGTTTTAATATATGTTACAGCTGTCATTCACAAGGTCCTGGGTTCGAATCCTAAGTGGGACGAAATGTTACTGAGGACTACTATCGAAAATTCTCGGTAAAAATTAGAAAAAATAGTGAACACCGTCATAACGGCTTGGCATATGTGAAAAATATGCGCTTAGCCATGGGCTAATATATAACACTAAGAAAACTGAATGCATGGTCTTTCGGGCCGGAGGTAAATTTCCAGATTATATACGTACGGTATAACGTTACGGTAATAGGGTTGAACAATTTAAATATCTTGGGCATATCGTGAACTCAGGCCTGAAGGACGATGCAGATACAGAAAGAGAGCACAGGGAGTTGTCTATAAGAGCTAACATTATATCCCGAAGCTTTGCTCGCTGTTCGAGCAAGCGTAGTAGAGTTAAAATTAAGCCAACAATCCTATGCACTCTATATGCTTTCCAAGGTTGTGGACCAGTCTGCAGTATTAACGGCTTATCATGGCTATGTGGCATAATATTTTAGGGTCATTCCACTAACAGCGATCAAGTATTTATAGCTCAAAAAGATGCATACGAGCTATTTGTAAACTCAAACAAACAGATAGCTGTAAACCCTGCTTCAGGAACTTAAAAATATTAACAACGCCTTGTCTATATATGTATGTATGAGTTAATAATATTTATAAAAAGAAATATAAGCATGTTTGACAATTATAAAAGTCAACGGCATACCTTCAAAATCTGTTTTCCGTCACATAAAACAGCTATGTATACCAACAGCGTTTTTGTATGGGACCACGTGTCTATAACCATTTACCTAAGACTGTTTTAGAAATAGGAGATTTAAATATCTTTAAGTGTAAGGTTAAGGGACTTTTACACGATACAGCCTACTACAGTGTTACTGAATACCTCTGTGATAAAATGTTGGATCACTAATCTAATATTAATTTATATATAAATACTATAACAAATGTTTTATCACTTGACATACATAATCTATACATAATATCTGACATAAAATTTTATATAATTGGACAAGTTGGTAATTAGTATTCGTAATTTTATTTGACATAATGTATAACAAACAAATAAATAAAAAAAAATTATGATGATAGATAGATACATAGATAGATAGATAGATAGAGTATTCTTTATTGTACACCAGCGAACAGAATAATACAATGTGATATTAACTTAAGATAGAGGCACAATTGGCGGTCTTATTGCTAAGAGCAATTTCTTCCAGACAACCAATACGTTGGAAGAAGCAACAGGTAAAAATAGAGGGCAGTTGGTGGCGTACACTATAAAGATATATATTCTATAAAATACTATAAGATACTACTACATACATATTGATACACAGGACTTGATATACTAAACATATAAATCTAATTCAATGCAATTATGCGTCAATTATTAAATTATCCAACCAGGATAAAGTGATCTTTAACCATTGTTTTAAAAGAATGCAACGTCTTTGCACGTCGGACCGTAACAGGTAATGCATTTCACAAGCGTACAGCTTGATTAGTGAAGGATTTATGAAAGAAGTTTGTGGAATGCATTGGTGTTTTCAGCCTCAGATTCTCTGATGACCTTAGGAACCTCGAATGCGTTTCATGACGGAATTCCAACCGTTTTTTGAGGTAAGAGGGAGTTGTCGGATTATATAAAATGTTGTATAAAAGCGATAGTATGTTAGCATTCCGGCGATGGCGGATTGGCAGCCATTTGAGTCTTCCACGAAATTCAGAAACATGGTCATATTTGCGTAAACCAAATATGAACCTTATACAAAAATTTTGAAGGCGCTCAAGTTTATCAAGTTGGCTCTCAGTAAGATCAAGATAGCTGGCGTCTACATAATCTAATATAGGAAGGAGAAGAGATTGTGCAAGTGCAATTTTAGTGGCCGTTGGCAGAAAATTGCGTAGCCTTCTTAAAGATCCTGCCGATGCAAAAATCTTGCGACTGAGTTCCTGTAGTTGTGGGCCCCAAGTAAGATTGGAGTCTATATAGATGCCCAGATTTTTTACAATTTTGCTTGTGGGTATTGTGACACCATCGAACATAATTTGCGGAAGCTGTGACCAATCAAGACGAGAACTAAGTCTGGAGCTACCTACAACAATGACTTGCGTTTTAGATGGGTTAACTTGGAGACCGTGACTTTTACTCCACTCACATATTTTAGTCAAGTCATTATTGATGGTATTAACTGCCTCCGACAACTTGGCCAATGGAGCTTGAGTGTATATTTGGAGATCATCTGCATAAAGGTGGTAAGAAGAACTTAATTGATTGGAAATAGAGTTAATAAAAACAGCGAAAAGTAAAGAAGATAAAACGCCACCCTGTGGAACACCGGCACTAGTACTACACCAAGAAGAGTAGGTTTCTTCGATGCGAATACGTTGCCGGCAACCAAACAGGTAGTTACGAAACCAGTCAATTGCCGTTGGAGATATGTTAAGAGAGCGCAGCACACCGAGTAAAATATCGAAATCTACAGTATTAAAGGCATTGCTAAAATCGAGCAGTGTGAGTATATTTACCACTGTTTTCCATACCCAATCTTATATCATCCGTAATATTCACCAAAGCAATAACAGTACTATGACCAGGACGGAAACCGGACTGAAAAGGGTTAAGGAGAGAGTTTTTGTTAAGGAATATACTTATTTGATCATGGACGAGGCGCTCAAGGACTTTAGAAAGGAAGGGCAGTATGGATATAGGACGATATTCAGTGAAGGAGGTGGGATTAGATTTTTTCGGTAAGGGTGTTATTTGAGCTTCTTTCCATGAAGATGGAAATTGCCCGCTGGATATTGAAAGGTTGAAGATATGGCAAATAATAGGTAGGATTTCGTCAAGGATTGGAAGAATAATATTACGGCTGATACAATCACTGCCGACTGCGTTAGACGTTATCGATTCTATGCTCTTCCTAACATCACAAGCGGAAAATTGATCAAAGACAAATGGGGTATAAATTGGCGCCGGAATAGAGGAAAGATAGTTAAGCGTATTTAATTTAGTTGTCTTATTAAAATTAGACGAAGTAGAGAAATGTCTATTGAGAAGATTGAGATCTAAATCTTTAGGAACGTTATCTTGGCGAGATTTTCCGACTCCAATTGATCTAAGAAATTTCCAGACTTTTGCTGGATTTCCGTTTTGTACACAACTATGAATATGTTCCCTACACACCTTATTACAGTGATTCCGAATGGCAACATAGTTATTCCTGTTACAGTCAGTGGGTATAGTTTTAAACTTCGATTTTAGTGCCACTTTTCTGCTCAGAAGCGACTTGATGTCATCGGTCAGCCAAGGCGCCGGAAGGTGTTTTACTTTCACAGGGCGAATAGGAGCATGTACGTCGAACAATCGAATTAACGCTGATGTGAAAATATTTAGTTTGTCATCCAGCAAATCAGACATTAACAGAGACTTCCAATCAATGTTCGCCGCGTCCTCCTTGAGTTTCTCAAGATTGATGCCACTAAAATTACGCTGCAACAGAATTTTAGCTTTGGTGGCCGAATTTTATAAGATAGGAAGAGTAAGTCGTGATAGGAGAAGGCGTCAGCTGTACACTCGCCATGCTTAGCGACATGTTCAGTTGAAGAAACAAGGATGAGGTCAAGTAGAGACGGTGTTGAGTTAGGGAAATGATGAGTAGCTTGAAACGAAAGAGTGACTAAGTTACAGGATTCAAGAATATTGTAAAGACTTGTCGAACGGGATTCATTTTTAAGTAAGCATGTGTTGAAATCACCCATTATAATACTATGACTGTAAGATGGGATCAAACTCTCTAGAAGATTTTCGAAAGAGGAAAAGAAGTCTACGCGTAAGGAAGGACAATAGTATCCACCAAGAAGCAGTTTAGAATGACGGAGTCCGATTTCAATGAAAAGATGCTCACCGGCATTTGGCAATGGAGGTTGCGAAGATAAGTCGAGTAAGGAAAACGGAATATTTAATCGTAAATATATCGCAACTCCACCACCACTACCAACTGATCGATCATTTCTAATGAGATTGAAACCAGGAAGTGAATACAGTGTGGACGGGAGACACGGCTTTAGCCAAGATTCTGAAACGAGAATAGCGTGAATGTTCTTACAGTCAAAGTTAGCCAGTATATCAGGAAAATAAGCCGGAATGCTTTGAGCATTGATATGAACCACATTGAAGTTCCCAGGGACATCTGAGAAGGTAGACGTGAGTGTATCAGAGAGTGACGGGACACTGATGAAACTATCGTCGCTGCTTCCCAGTCCAGCTAAAAAGTCCCCGTGTCACTTTCACTATCTATGTCACGTTCGGACATGGCTAAATTTTTAAGTAAAATATGAATCTAGATGAACTCGAAAATAAATTAAAAACATCACAAACAACTTTATGTAACAAGCCAGAACAGACCAAGAATAATAAAATTGTAAAATACAAGTATATACACAATAGGGTGATTAAAATACGTTTATAAATATGTATATTATATATATATATATATATATATATATATATATATATATATATATATATATATATATATATATTAATGAATACTTAAATAAACAAAAGCTTAAACACTAAATGTAAAAACAAATAATAATGTATAGCTAGCCAACCCCGCCGAAAGTGTTATAAAATCGTATTTAATAATTTATACAGTATTTAAAAATAAAAAAGAGAAATCTAATTTCCAAAAAAAAAAGAACTGTGAATGGAGCATTGCCTATCATAGATCTGCTAATTCTATGTGGCAGTATGGCTTTGTACCTTCGCCTGTCCGCAAAGGACGAATATTACTATTACTCTGCAAAATCTATGGATATTTATAATTATAAATACATATTTTAATCTGAATAATGAAAGTGACTCAATTGCTTAAATTATGCTTATAATTTTATATTTTGCATGTCTAAAGACAGTTTATGGTGTCACATAATAATAAAATTTAACATCCTGTACTTGTACCAATTTTTGCAAATAAATTATTTGATTTGATTTGATTTGACAAACAAAGAACTGAAATTTCAATAAGTAAGATCTCCATAACAATACTAATTCAGTGTACTATACCAAGCGCTAAATGATATAGAGGCGCGGCTCGTCAGCTGGCCGGTAGATTCCTTCGGTGTTCCGAATTTTTACCCTACCTATTATATATATTTTTACCTTACCTATATTCGGATAGGTCAGTAGGTAGATTTTACTTATTGAAGTGATCTTTTTCTTCCTTTCTTATTATCAATGAACAGTATGCATTCGATACATCACCTGGGCGTTCGCTCCAGGACGACTAAAATTACACCTTGTATAGTTTGCAATATTTCGTGTCGTCAGCAAAACGTAATGTCTTTATTTTCAAGAATAGGAGTGTTAAATATACAAAAGAAACAATATAAAGTGATATAGCCCTATTCTGGGTTTATGGGTGCCCTCGTAAAAATATTATGGCTTCAGGTAGAACAAGGTGATACTCAGAAACGCCGTGTAAATAAAATTTATATAATATTTTTATTTGATCTTTGTTTCATATCTTTGTGTTGAAGGGTAAATAGATGTTACCGAAAACGTAATGTACCGTGTATTTCAGCAAATTTATACATTCCTGGAAATTATGTAAAATAATGATTTGGTTGAGAATTTCTATCTATTTATATCATCACGCCAGCTCCCTCGCGGGGTAGACAGAGAGTATAGAGTTCCAACAGGTTCTTTCCTTACATACCTCTCTGGCTTCCTCCACTCTCATAGTTCGTCTCATACACACTCGCCGGTTACGGAGACACTTGACGTGCCCTGCAGATAAGACACGGTCTAAGAATTTCTATATTTATAAGAAACTAGCATTTGCCCGCGACTTCGTACCCGGTCGACAACAGCGCCACCTACCGAGTCTGGTATATAGCCAATGTTCTTTCTGGATAAGGTAGCTTTATAATGGTGAAAGAATTTTTGAAATCGGTCCAGTAGTGTTTGAGTTTATTCGTTACAAACAAACGAAAATACAAACCTTTCCTCTTTATAATATTAGTATAGACTAGTATAAATCACTTACATAGTATTATTTTTACGAGATCCTTCTGTTTAAATCTTACATCGGATGTAGTGTACTTTTTCTATAGGAAAAGAATCTTAATCACTGTCTGGAGTCGGGACTTGTGTTCAGTATAATTTCAACAGACTGGCTTCCAATCTTTCCGATAACCGATAGATTTATAAAAATCAACCATCATAAACGCCTATATTCCCCTAGAGGGGGTGGCAGAGGTGCACTGAGTACACCCACTTTACGCCGACCAAGTTAGGTCCCATGTATAGGAGGCGAGTCTATTGCCATATACCGGGCACAATTATGGACTCCGTACTGGTACTGGAAGTTTTCATCACACAGCGATGCGTTTTGCCACTAGACCAACAAAGCAATCATTATATCATTAATCCTAACAACCATCTTTATATCCAAAAGAATTTTAAGCAAACTAAAACGTTCTAAAATGACAAGTTTGCCCCCAGTCACATTTAAGACAAAAAAATAACTCACCAAAATTTAAATGTACTAGATACGTATACATGTCTGCTTCTGATCAAAAACGAACGTTAGAGATGTTCATTTATTATACCAAAGGATTACGACAACACATCCCCAAATAATCCCCACCATTGAACATCGGAGCCTACAAGACAATCCGATAAAAGCAGGCAATTCAATTCCCGACACAAACTGTTTATTCTTACGCCGAAGATGAGTCGGCTGTAAAGGGCACGATATCGGCTATGCCGTGGGTTGCTCGTTACAATATGTGTGGTTAAACCCCTACTACGGTCGTAGCTACAGCCACAGAAATAGTAATAATAAAAAAAATATGTACCCTACAGATTCGAACGACAATACATAAACAGAAGAAACAATTATTCTAAACCTTATTTAACTTAGTTTACATAAAAACAGAAACAAACCCTAACTAACAAATTTAAGGACTGAAAGAGCATTCGTGTGGACTAATCAACCAAGAATAAAAATGGCGGATATAACCCTACTTAAAATGGAATGACGAACTTCAATGTCACTAAAAAGGTACTAACAATAATCTTTATTTGGAAATATTTTATGATTTCTGCCTTCATTTCTGATCAAAAACCAACGTAAGAGATGTTCATTTATTATACCAAAGGATTTACAACAACAAATAATCCCCACCATTGAACAACGGAGCTTACAAGACAATCCGATAAAAGCAGGCAATTCAATTCCCGGCACAAACTGTTTATTCTTACGCCGAAGATGAGTCGGCTGTAGAGGGCACGATATCGACTATGACGTGGCGTGCTCGTTACACCATGTGTGGTTAAACCCCTACTATTTATATATACGAGAGTAAAGCTATTACGCAAAATGTAAGTGTCCTTATTCGATACCGCCGCGAACGGGAGTTAAGGCCTATTGTAATCGCCCATTTATCGACCGGAAGAGTGGCATTGATGCAATTACTTTACAAAAGAATAATGAGAAACGGATTTATTAAGCGCACTCTATACACGCGCAAATAAACAACGTATGTGCAAAAAAAAAATATCATTTCCTAAAAAATCTACTCTATGAAATATGAAACTGCCTTATAAGAACTTTGCTACAATTATTTGGTATGTTTCTAAGTAACACGAGGTCCTAGGTTCAAATCCTACGTCGGACAAGTGTAGTTTTCCTAACGAAAACTTCCCATTACGAGTCCGGAGTCTGGAATTGTGCCCGTTATATGGCAATAGGCTCGCCCCCTATTACATGGGACCTAACATCGTCGGTGACACGTGGGTGTACTTAGTACACCCCTGCCACCCCGCTTAGGAAATGTAGGCGTGACGGTGTGTGTGTGTGTGTGTTTTAAGTAAATTCTACTGATTAGTTCTTAAGCATTTCGCGTTGGAATCGGAAAATGTAAAGCAATAGAGATGATTTTAGATTTATTCCCGTCGAAAAAAGTCGTTTTTCGTGTATTGCTTTTACCAGATTTTAAAATACGCAGTCAAAGATCATATTTCGAAATATTATGTCTCTAATCCATAAACTTCTTGAAGTGCATGGTGGCACGTTTTATTCGCGGTAGTCCTATTATTAAGTTATAACCAAGATGCAGTAGTTGTATCTACTCTCTGCCTACCCCGCAAGAGATCCTTCTTTTACTTTCTTCTTTAAAAAAAACTTAGCCCCACACTTTATAGGAATTATTCCTGCCTGTCAAACCAGCTATCTTGGTGATTTTTGTCTATATAGTTACTAAAAATAATATGTACCTACGGTATTTGAGTGGATACTAAAACATAATTTTGAGTCGTTTTACAGATAGTTTTTAGCTTCTATGGTCAAATTTATCACTTTTGCACATACCATTGATGAAACTAAAACTTAAATGACTTATTTCGTAAGCCCTTATAAAATTGCATTTTTTCCGCATCAGAGTGGAATACTTTTCCCTCTTAGAAATGCTATAGATGCCTTATTTGGAGAAGTATTCTGGAATGGCGCCTGCGAAATAAATCTTGTTGTTGCCGTATATGTTTGTCTTACATTTTTGTAGGCGCCAAACGTAGCAATAGCTGCTAGAAATGCGAATCAGAGTCAATAAACCAATAGAATTGTTGAGTAAGTATAGAAGATGGGGTTATATGGATACTCCATCTGGATGGACTAATTATACATTGATCTGTATTCTTTGTTTTAAAAGTTATCATACCTTGTAAATTCTCATTTTCTCTAGTCTTAAGCACGCCCTAATTGCAATGTTAATTCAATAATCCACAAATCTTTAAACGCACTATTGTAAATTGGATTTTATTTCTACGCTGTTAATATTCTAAATTGAATGCCACTTGGATGTCTTTATAATAATAATCACCACGGATCCCCGTATGTATCAATGCTTATATAGACATTGATCCAGTGACACAGGTAGCTACAGTAAAGTCTATTGGCTATAATGGCCAAAGCTGTGTTGCTACTGGCCCGCACTCTGCTCAGCATTGACACGCATCGTTTGCGCAGAGTTGCATAGAAGCAATGCGCGCCTCGGCAAACATGCCTGGTGCACTGCAATTGCGGGGCAAGCGCAACAACGCTAATAATGATACTCGTATTGCTAATTGACGGATGGCTGGTCCAGTGAAAAACTTAAGCAGGTACAAATCTTTGTATATAATACTAGCCCTGTTAAGAAACTGTTCCACTGTAGGGCACGGGTCTCCTTTCAGACAGAGGGTTTAGGCCTTAGGTCGCCACGCTGGCCCAGAGCCGATTGGTGAACTTCACACACCTCGAGGAACTCTCAAGCATGCAGGTTTCCTCACGATGTTTTCCTTCATCGTTAAAGCAAGTGGTAGTTATTTTTTGAATATGCACATGCTTTCGAAAAGACAGAGGTGCGTGGCCTGGATTTGAACCCGAGACCTCTGACTTTGCAGTCCAACGGTCTAACCAATAGGCTATCACTGCTTATTACCTCAGGTAAAATCTTTGTATGACCCACAAATATTTTTTTCAATTTGAGTGTTTGTGTATGTGATTTTCATGGTTGTTAATTCACATACAACACAGGAATAATTTCTAGAGCGCGTTGTGTTTTTTTTTTCAAAATAGCTTCCAATTGAGAGTCTCTTTAAACCACACACAATACTTTATGCAAAATTTTTCCTTTTATTTTTTAACGTAATCGTCTATTCGAGTTACAATGGTACTTCCAACGATAGCTGTAGAGGAAATAAGGAGTCGCCGGGGGCTCGATACTGCCTTGGAAAACATTCAGCCTGATTGGCTCGCCGCGCTTCAACCAACGCAGATGAGTGACCCAAAGCTAAGCTTTCTAAAACACCCACTGAAATCGAAAAGTATATCCGTGAAAAGACCTAAAAACTGTCTGTCTATATTTATATTGAGTATTTCTCATAATCGAGTATTCATATTCGATCTGTCTCATGTCCAGTGGGTCAATTCTACTTAAAATATTCCCTAATTATCCCCGAACATGTATTTCTTTACATACGTTTCCTCCCTTTTTTGAAGTCGTTTAACAACTTAATATAAACCTCTAAGGTATTATCATTCAAAATACTTATGGTTTCTCTTCGACATTACCAGGGCTATAACTTGACTCATCCAGGTTTCGTTATGTCATTACATGGTTTTGTTAAAATACTGACATCTTATCTAACATAACTATACCGTGCTGTGAGTAAAACCACAAAGCATATATGAAGAGGAGATGGCCTAAGCTAGCGAGTCTTTTAAATTCCACCAAGCCCTTACCGTATCGTGGTGGTCGTGGGTCGTGGCTTTACTCAGTTTGTCATCACCATTTGATGCATTCACACTACGCTTGAGTACACATAGCTATTAAATATTATATATTTTACTAAAAATTAAATCCTTAAAATAAAGTAATATATCTTAAAAGTCAAAAATCACTTGGATCGACATTCTAGTCACACAAATAATATCACATATCACTTGTAAGTATTTTTTCGTAATTACTTAGAATACTTCTGTTTTAAAAACGCCATCTACCGTTATATAATTGAACTTACAAATAACGTCGATATGGAAAAACCGTTTAGTTTTTTACCATTCTTCGCCAGATGGCAAACCTTAATTGTATAGGAAAATCTTATAACATCATCTCCTCTTTGTATTTTCTTCGTGAGTAAAACAGACCAAAGTTCCATTAGCGAATTTCTCGCAACGATTGTTCTCTCCTCTCGGCATTCTTATACACATTTGTCGGTACAGACGAGGTATGCATCATTCTCCATTTTGAATAGTGTACTTATCCTCAGCTTCTCTTTACTTCTACTTACCTTTTTTAAGATGTTTTTAACAAAACTGTCATGCCGCATGCAATGTTTTATCATCTTTTCCCTTCCATTTTCTATTGTTTCTCTTAGTAATCTTCTATCGATATTGTAAACTCATCAAGTGCTCTTATAGATGAAGCAAAATAGGTGTGTCAAAATCGTAACATATAGGGAACTATAGTCTCTGCCTTCCCACAATGAGACACAGACGTAGTACAAATCTTTATTATGAATGACGATAATTTCATTAAAAATAGTCAATGTTGACTTGTTAATTTATCTAGATACTACCGCCCATGTCTATGAAAAGATGGATAACTGCACGATAAACCCGATATATTTCATCAAGTACTATACAATGCAAGGTGCAAGATATTGTGATTTACGCTCTGCTGTGTAGTTCAATTGCTAAGTCCGTCCGATAGTCCATCGGATTGGATCACGAGAACTTTTTCCAGTCGTTCGATTAATATCAAAAGTATCGCAACAAGAAACTTGCTCGTAGAGATGGGTCCTAACCACGAAGCGAATATTTTTCGTTATCCCAACCGTTGGTTTTTATGCTTTCCTATGACATGTTAACTCGACTTCTCTCTTATTGAGTGTCATATCAGCATACGATAAAATATTATGATTATAGTCAGTGTTGTATGTTGAATATTATGGGGCACTAGGTAAAGTTATAAAGGAAGCTACCTTCACACCTATACTTCCCAAGCGGTGGAATAGATATGCTTTCACATTTCGCTGACGATGTTAGGCCATTATGTAATAGGAGGCGAGCGTATTGCCATTATACCGGGTTTCCACACAAAGCATAAGCAGAGAGTAGGCAGACAGTACAGAGTTCCAACGGGCTCCTTAAATACCTTTCTGGCTTCCTCCACTCTCCACTCTCTCGCAGGCTTAATTTTTACAATATTATAAATTCGCAAGTAACTCTGTCTGTCAGTTTATCTGTTACCCTTTCACATCAAACCGCTGAACAGATTTTGATCAAATTCGGCAAGGAAATAGATTTAATCCAGGGGAAACACATAGGCTACCTTTTGCCTCAAAGTAAAACTGAGGGTGTGACGCGCCTTGCCCATACACGCCTGGAAATAACGCGAACGAAGTTACGACACAGATAGTTCTATAAAAAAACCATCTAGTATCAATTGAATCTTGATCAATTGAAATGATATTATTTGACGAACAATTAGCATTTCGTGAATATTACAACTACATATGCTGCAAAGCAACAAAACTACTCGGATTTATTTATAGAACTTCCAAGCCATTCAAAAATCCTCATTATTTACTTGTGTTGTACTTCAGCTTAGTTAGGTCAATACTTCAACTACTACGGCTCTGTTATCTGGTCTCCTTTTTACTCTGTACATAGCGATCGCATTTAAGGCATTCAGAAAAATTGGCTTAAGATTATATATATATATATATGTTACCGTTTGGGCATAGGCCGTTCCATATTTTGTTATGAGGATAGATTTACCAGATTCAACATCCAAAGACTTTCGTTAAGACGTAATTACACTATACTGAATTACTATACCTCCATAAAATTATTCACTTCCGCATAGATTCCCCCGAATTACTATCTTTAATACATTTTAACACCAGATACAAGATCCGCAATCCAAACATCTTTGTATTGCAAATTTATAAGAACAACACCTCATACTACAATCCAGTCATAGGAATGCGGCGTTCGTATAATGACCTGGCAATCAAATATGAATGCCTCGACATAACGAATGGCAAATTTGGATCATTTTCAAGGGGTCTAAAGAAATTAATATTTAAATCGAATAACTTACCAATTTAGCATACCTATTTGTTAAGTTGCTTTTAAGTACCTTTTAATTTTTAATTTTTCTTCTATTTCACCTTTACCTGCCAAGAGAGAGGCTTATTTTAATTTAAACTATTCAATCCTTCTTTGTGACCTGCCTACTGTATTTTGTTTTATATTTCCTCTTTCAAACTCATGCCGATCATATATTATGTAAATATTACCAGTATTGTTACCAAAGTCTGTATTACCTATTAATACTACCAGTTTGCACTTAAGTTTGAAATTAAGTTACACCGCCACGCCTATATCCTCTCTAGCCAGCGCTGATCTTCCGTTAGTACCTTATTGCAGGACCGTTGACGACACGGCGTCACACATTATTATTTACGAATTAAAAAAAGACAAATAATAGAAAAAAAATGAAATTAAAAGTAATTCCAAACCTGAGTTAACTAATATACAATCTGAAAGTGGAAGGATGCAGGTACCGGGGAAGACCTAGACTATCTTACTACGACCAAATAAACCGAGTCTTATCTGATGGAAAAGTCAAGAGTCTCCGTAACCGGCGAGCGTGTATGAGACGAACTATGAGAGTCGAGGAAGCCAGAGAGGTATGTAAGGAAAGAACCTGTTGGAACTCTGTACTCTCTGCCTACCCCGCAAGGGATCTGGCGTGAGGTTATAGATAGATAGATAGATAGTTAACTAATAAATTTGTAAAAAATAGAAGAATTGTAAAAAGGTAATGTAACATTTATTTTTTGTAGGGCGTTCCAGTTACCGTTAGAATCGCCCAACTCCCCAAGCCGAGCCACCGTCGCGCTCCCGTCGCGCTGCGTCGGCTATGTAGCGAAACCTTTATATATTTATGAATTTTACACTCTTCTCAGAATATGTCCAACATTGTATTCTTGCACTAATTTTGTTTGTTTGAGTCTCAAACTATTTTCTCTCTCTTTCTAATTGAATTTTTATACGTACCCACGTTTACAATTACAAACTTGGCGTGATGACCGAAAAATCTAAAAAGCTTAGGCTAGAAAAAAATATATTCGCACGCCTATATTCCCCAAGCGGGGACGGCAGAGGTGTACTGAGTACACCCACATTTCGCCGACGATGTCAGGTCCCATGTAATAGGGGGTGAGCCTATTGCCATATACCGGGCACAAATCCAGACTCCGGACTCATACTGGGAAGGTTTTCGTTAGAAAAACTACATTTGTCCGACCTAGGATTTGAACCCAGGACCTCGTGATCACAAAGCGATGCGCTTTGTCACTAGGCCAACGAGGCAGTCAAGAAGAAATTAAGTTTAGTCTTTATATTGAATTTGTAACGATTGTATTGTTTTCTGTCTGAAATAAATTAATAAATTCCTAAATCCAAACATCGCAATCAAATTCAATAAAAAGTCACTAAATTGCTTTCACAGCCATTTCATCTGTCATAATGGCCAGAAAGTGAAGTATTAACAGATTACCATTAAGATGACGATATCGAGCTGATATGCTATACTTTTCACACTAAATAAATATGTAAGTGACAGCACGCTTTCCGGATGTCGTTACGATAACGTCAATTTGTTTGTGCTAAGCAGTCTGATCTGTAGATCGGATCGAGTTTGCCGGCACTAATGATGGCTTAATTGGACGGCTCGTTGCCGCCTCTAATTGCCATTGCCATTAAACCATTTCATTTGAGATGCAAGAATACGTAATGTGGCCTCATCAGCGTCATGCGTCAGCGTATGGGACACATAATTACTGGGGAAAAGAAGGGCGCTGTTCTTTTAGGTAATTGAACACTCATGCCTTTTTTGGCGAAGGGCGCTGTTCTTTTAGGTAATTGAACACTCACGCCTCCACCATGTCGCCAAGCACCCAACTTAAGGTGCTCAACGAATATCTAGGCTACCCGGCGCCTCTACCATGTCGCCAAGCACCCAACTTAAGGTGCTCAACGAATATCTAGGCTACCCGGCGCCTCTACCATGTCGCCAAGCACCCAACTTAAGGTGCTCAACGAATATCTAAGCTACCCGGCGCCTCCACCATATCGCCAAGCACCCAACTTAAGGTGCTCAACGAATATCTAAGCTACCCGGCGCCTCCACCATGTCGCCAAGCACCCAACTTAAGATGCTCAACGAATATCTAAGCTACCCGGTGCCTCCACCATGTCGCCAAGCACCCAACTTTAGGTGCTCAACGAATATCTAGGCTACCCGGCGCCTCCACCATGTCGCCAAGCACCCAACTTAAGGTGCTCAACGAATATCTAGGCTATCCGGCGCCTCTACCATGTCGCCAAGCACCCAACTTAAGGTGCTCAACGAATATCTAGGCTACCCGGCGCCTCCACCATGTCGCCAAGCACCCAACTTAAGGTGCTCAACGAATATCTAAGCTACCCGGCGCCTCCACCATATCGCCAAGCACCCAACTTAAGGTGCTCAACGAATATCTAAGCTACCCGGCGCCTCCACCATGTCGCCAAGCACCCAACTTAAAGTGCTCAACGAATATCTAAGCTACCCGGCGCCTTCACCATGTCGCTAAGCACCCAACTTAATGAGCTCGACGATTATCTTAATCGGCCGGCATGACACCAACCGCTCCGATCCCTATAACCACGGAAAGCATTATAACATTACGTTCATTAGCGTACATATCAAGCATCAGTCCCCTTTGGGACCTTCGTGACGTCACGGCCATGAACGCACACCAACGTACTTAGGCCACCGCGACGCCACGGTCTTGCTAGGCGCACCCCATAGTGGCCTCCAACCCTTACAGCCACCCCAAGCCTCGCTTGTACTCAACACTGATTACACTACAGATTCCTCCGAATCTGACCGCTATCCTTAAAAAACCCGATGCATCGATCACTAGCTCATATAATACAATTGAAAATACATACCATGTATTGGAACCCTAAAAGTCCCCACATTCATTAAACCGTTTACCTTTACCACTTATTATAATGCGTCAATGTCCTTTCAGTCTTTTATGCTTGATCATAGTAGAAAAGCTCTCTTATATCGTCTCAAATCCTTTCCGTTTTTCTTCCTGAGACAAAAGCGGAATCATTTTCATCTGTCATCTTGACCGTTATACATTTTCCGCAACCATAAACTAAAAAAGGTTACTCGTGACCGCAGTTCGCGACAGATGCATTGATAAACATAAAATTGACACACACAAACTCCCAGACTGGAACAAATATTTGTCGGTCACACAAACATTTATTTCGTGCAAATCCACGACTACTCGATTCAGTGGGTGAAGCGGCTTAAACTTTTAAACACTGGCCTAAGCCTTCCGTCACACATTTCATCCATTATTTTAGACCCTTAAAATAATACGGAGCGAGCCTATTACGTATATATCAACTATACTATATCATCCATGCTATCTTTCTAAACGGGACTGTAAAAAAGCAGCTCAGATGATTGGGTTCATTAAGAGAAACACAAAAGAATTTCGTCAGCCTCAAACGAAAATTTTGCTTTATAACGCTTTGGCACGCAGTCATGTTGAATATGCTAAGAATGGAAACTATCCAGCGCGCATTTACGAGACATTTAGATTATCTATCTTCAGGCATTTCTCATAGGGCTCCATATAAAGAAAGACTTAATTCCTTTAAATTAGTATCTCTCCATGATCGCCATTAAAACACGATTTGTTGTTCCTACACAAAATCATACATGGCAGCGTGGATTATCAGTTACAACAATATATAAAACTTGCGGTACCGAGCAGAATTCCTAGATATCCCATCACAAAAATATTCCATATTCCTGCCCATAGAATCAACATAGGCCGACGATCCCCCTTAACAAGAATATGTTGTCAGTATAATACAACTTGCGGCGGCTCAGAAAAAAAAAATCTTTTACATTTAACCATTGACAATTTTAAAAACAAATTATCGTAATATTTTAATCCTTTATAAACTCTAAAACCTTTTTTCCTACTCAATAATTTATAATTAAATTAAAACCATGTAATACTCATTATTAATTTCCTATTCGTAAATATGAAATTATAAATATGTAATTATCATTAATCTAAAATGTTCTTTCTCACCTAGTTGTATAGCACTTGTCAATACCAATCTAACAAGTCCAAACACAAGATTTCGTTGTATATTTCACATATTCCTATGGCTACCTCCCGTCTCCATACGTATGCCAAAGCAAAAAATCTGTCACCGAATTAACATAAGTATGCAACAAAAATTGCAAGTTACGAATAAATAAAAAAGTTGTAAAAATCCAATCTTTAAAAAAACCGTCTTCAAAAAGCAAAAAATATTTAACCTCGGTACCGGTTAGTGCAGTCAGTTACTTGACACCGAGTTCAAATATTTATTTTTTGCTTTATCAAGTCAGTTTTTTTTTAATGATTAATATCTTACAATTTTAAGTGACAAGTGAATTATTTACTAATATTTATATGCCTATATTATATTATTTTGCTGAGTTGTACTGCAAGGTACAGGATTGATATCATAACCATAATAACGAAATCTATACATTCGTGCTGTTCGCCGTTAAGGAGTCCCCTGATGTATGTTCAAAGTCCAAATTTCAATACCACCACCTCGAAACTATACTAAACCTAACGCAAAAAGAATCATCAAAATCAGTTCATAAATAAAGACTTTATAAAAAAATGCAGACAAATTGTCGACCTCCTCCTTTTTTGAAATCGGTTAATATTCTGATTAGTTCTATAATATCTAATTCAAGCTCACTTTCAGCAATATATATCAGACCATCAGCACGGCTTTGTGAAATCCAGATCCACATCCACAAACTTAGTCAGCTTTGTCGAGGATCTTGCCATGGCCATAGATAAGCATGAAGAAGTGGATGTCATCTACACGGACTTCAGCAAGGCCTTCGATAGAGTTACTCATTCATTGCTTGTCAAGAAGCTCTCGTTTTATGGATTTTCTGACCATTTTACTAATTGGATTGAGTCGTATCTATCAAATCGTTCTTTCTTTGTCGTCGTTAATGGTTATCATTCTCAATTGTTTAAAATTAATTCTGGTGTACCACAGGGATCACATCTGGGCCCTATCCTCTTTAACATATTTGTGAATGATATAACAGTGTGTTTCACTTACTCTAGGCCCTTCTTATTTGCTGATGACCTAAAAATCGCACGGAGCATCAATTCTAATCTTGATGTTTTACTGTTGCAAAGTGATTTGGATCGACTGTGCGAATGGTGTTGCACTAACAAAATGAGTCTGAATACTGATAAATGCTTTCATATAAAATTCACACGGCGGCGCAATGTCATTCAATCCAGATACAATATTGGGGGTACATACATTCGCGAAGTGGACCATATTCGGGATCTGGGAGTTATACTAGATGCCAAGTTAACGTTTCTTCACCACATCGAAAGCATTGTTAAAAAGGCATCTAACATGTTGGGATTTATTATTAGAAGTGGTAGAATGTTCAGGAAACCGCAGACTAAAATTTTACTATACAATACCATGGTCCGCAGCATTTTAGAATATTGTCCTGTAGCCTGGAGACCCCACTATGCATCCCATATATTAAGGATAGAGAAAATACAGAAAAGATTTTTATGGCATCTATCCTATGCAACTAAAATTGGACGGAGAACTGTGTCCTACGCTGAAAGACTACAACATTTTCGAATATCATCTTTAGAAAAACGTAGGACGCAGTTAGACTTAACTTTTCTGTACAAAATTCTTAATGGTCTTATAGATTGCCCACAACTTTTAAGTAGATTCTGTTTCAGGGTTCCTCGTGTGGCTCCTAGATACCCGATATCTTTACTTATTCCACCTGTACGAGCCACAGTCTTAGGTAGAAATTCACCTATACCTAGGCTCTGTAGATCTTTAAATGCCATTGACTCTATTGACATCTTCACAACCTCGATAAATGGATTCCGCATGCATTTATATAAAAACCTGCCAAACTGACCTCATTTAGGTTTTGATTTTATATTCCTTAGTTATTTCTTTTTTTACATTCACATTATACTTTTCTTATTAAGTTCTTCCCTTATGTTACTCATTTTCATTTATATTAAGGCATGAGGTGTTTATCTGTAATTGGTTAAGCAATTAATAAGTTAATTTTAAGGAGATCACTATGTATATACGAAATATTGTATTAGCCGTAGATAAACCTGATAATAAATAAATAAATAAATAAATAAATCTCAATCTACGCATTAGTATTGTTTGTCGTTAAGGAGTTTCCTGGTGTATCTTCCAAGTCCAAAGTCCAATACCGATGATATTAAAATGGGACCACCTTGGAGCTATACTGAACCCAATACAAAAAGAATCATCAAAATCGATTCATAATTGGCGAAATGCTTGCGTAACATACATACAAAAAATCCAATTGAGAATCTACTCCTTTTTAGAAGTCGGTTAAAAATACAAATAAACAAATCCTTTTGCTCGCGTCTAGAAAGAAGATTACGGAATGTTTTTTAATATTATATTATTATTAGCCCTGTTAAGAAACTGTCCCACTGTTGGGCACGGGCCTCCTCTCGAACTGAGAGGGCTTAGGCCATAGTTCACCACGCTGGCCCAGTGCGGGTTGGCGAACTTCACACACCTTCGAGAAACTCTTAGGCATGCAGGTTTCCTCACGATGTTTTTCCTTCACCGTTAAAGCAAGTGATCATAATTTTTAATACGCACATGCTTTCGAAAAGACAGAAGTGCGTGCCTGGGTTTGAACCCGAGACCTCTGACTTTGCAGTGCAACGGTCTAACCACTAGGCTATAACTGCTTATTTTTTTACTATATTCATATAACCTTCATGGTATTCCAGCTTATAATCAACCCAAGTATATCTATCTATATCATCACGCCAGCTCCCTCGCGGGGTAGGCAGAGAGTACAGAGTTCCAACAGGTTCTTTCCTTACATACCTCTCTGGCTTCCTCCACTCTCATAGTTCGTCTCATACACACTCGCCGGTTACGGAGACTCTTGACTTGCCCTTCAGCTAAGACACGGTCTATTTGGTCATGGTAAGATAGTCTAGGTCTTCCCCGGCACCTACATCCTTCCACTTTCGCATTGTATATCTGTTTTGTCATTCTTTCTTCTGGCATCCTTTCTATATGCCCGAACCAACGGAGCATACCCTTTCTCATCTTTACACCGATACTATCTTTCATACCTACTCGCTTTCTTACTACGCTGTTGCGAATACGGTCGGTCAGCGTGACTCCGCACATCTTCCGCAGAGATCGCATTTCGACCGCATTTATCCTGCTTTCGTTCTCCTTCTTACATACCCAACTCTCACTGCCATATAACAGCGTTGGGACAAGCACTCCGTTATGCATGGCCAGCTGCGCCTTTTGGCTTAAGTGCCGGCTCCCAAGTAGCCTTCCCATCGCACCATTCACTCTATTACCTGCATTCACTCTTCTCTCTATATCAGCGGTGTATTTCCCATCCTTACTGAAGGCGCATCCAAGATATACAAACTCATTCACTTGCTCCAGCACATCGTTACCAACCACAATCCTTGCAAATATTGCAATTTTGGTTTTCTTTACATTCAAATGTAAGCCATTGTTCATGCAGTTGTCTCTCATAACTGTGACTAGTGTTTGCAGATCAGTGGCTGTTGGCGCTATCAAAACCGCGTCATCTGCATACAATAGCTGGTTTATCACTAGATCACCCATTTTTACCCCTTCAGTCATCGCACACAGTCTTTGAAGACTTTTATCCAGATACACTATAAACAGTCTAGCGGACAACACGCAACCCTGCTTGACGCCGATTTTAACGTCAAACCAAGGTGACATGTTACCACCCACCCGTACGCATGCCTTGCTGTCCACGTAGGTGGACTGGACGGCTCGCAAGTATAATAATTTAAATCAATTCCATTCAGCCATTTAGACATAATTCTAGTATATCAGAAGTAGATAAGACAGTCATAACCATGGAAGTAATATTTCTGTGTTCATAACAAACATTTGACTTTCACATTTATCAAATTTGATGGAAATGAAGTTATATTTCAAGTTATTTGAGAATTATGAAGCGGTCTGAAACTGTTAGTGGTGTACACTGCACACAGTTTGCCTAAGCTAACCGAATAACTCTTGCGTAAAGCATGCCGGCCCTGGAATAGGGTGTCACACATTTCAAAGAATTTGTATTTTTCCTCATACACATACCAGATCCTTTGCGGAATTGGCAGAAAGTACAGAATTCTAACATGATCTTTCCTTGAAAATTTATCTCGCTGCCTCCACTGTCATAGGATGTCTATAGTCGTTTTCACAAGACATGGGTAAGGCGACATTTCATCATATTCCATTTCACGCATATTATATTTAAGCATATTGAAAATGATGATATATATGAAAATATAGAATTCAAAAAATAAACAGGAATATAAAAATACATCAAAAATCTACTATAGTTTTCATAATTTAAATCATATATCTCTCTATCTATATCTATATCATCACGCCAGTTCCCTTACGGGGTAGGCAGAGAGTACAGAGTTCCAACAGGCTCTTTCCTTACATACCTCTCTGGCTTCCTCTACTCTCATAGTTCGTCTCATACACGCTCGCCGGTTACAGAGACTCCTGACTTGTCCTTCTGATAAGACCCGGTCTATTTGGTCATGGTAAGATAGTCTAGGTCATATACTGTTCATAAAATCGAGTAATCATTAAAAAAATCTTCAAACTTATTAAAACTCTATTACTTAATTATGTAAATTGTAAAGGTTTGCGTTTTAGGGACTGACAAAATGAAATCATTATAATCGATATGTTGTTTTCTAAAATGTATCCGACTGAAATATTTAGTATTCTCATGGTCCAGAAATTAATTAATAATCGTAGATGCGCTATCTTGACATATTAAAACAGAAAGTTTTATAGAGTTTTGAATTGAAAATACACGTAAGTGACGAATCAAGCGATTTGTTTGGCGATTTTTTTGGCTACTGGCTTGATTCGTATATAAATAATGAGATTATTTTATTTGGTTTTCATTTTGTTTCTAAATTATTTTTTATTAATATCGATTCATTCTTCGTTATAAATTTTCTCGATAAGATGTTCAATCGATTCTATTTCACACTTACCACATTTCTAGAAACGTCAAATTCTAAACGTCAGCATACCCAAGACTGGTGAATAGGACTATAATACTCGCTCTCCGGTTATGGAGACTCTTGACTTTCCCCTCACATAAGACATAGTCTTTCATAATAAGATGGTTTAGATCTTATGGTCATACCAGTATGACCTAATCTCTCTCACCTCGATTTGTGAGAGAAGGACTTTTACCAGCAGTGAGACAAAAAAGGCTGTAATTATACCTTATTTATACTACATTCTACAAACGAATGGTAACCCTACGCATGGTCCTTGCTCCCGCTACTTGCACCCGTGCCTGCTTCAAATATTACATTCCCGTTTTAACCCTCACTGCAACGGAATTTTATTTTTTTCTGCAGTCCGTAATCAGTCAGCCCTATTGGAGGGCGTTGGATGGGCTTTTCAAATGGACAACTAAAATAAAACTATTTTTTGTAATTAATGCAAAAATCGAAACATAGGGGCAGTGATAGATATAATAAATATATACAGTGATAGATATAGCAAATATATACATATATATATTTGCGCCTCACAGATAATACTCGCCCCGTTGGTCTAGTGGTACATCATGCTGCTAGCGATCATGAAGTCCTGGGTTCGAATTCTAGGTCATACGAAGTAATTTTATAGTTTGTCTATCAAAAAAACTCTCAGCATCGGTCGAAAGTCTGTAATTGTACCTGTTTACACCCGCAGATGCAAATCCATGAATTTTGTGCTGCTACGTTTGTCATACTCGTGAACGGGTCTTGCTTGTAGAGACT
Source organism: Phalera bucephala (assembly GCA_905147815.2). Taxonomy (NCBI): domain Eukaryota; kingdom Metazoa; phylum Arthropoda; class Insecta; order Lepidoptera; family Notodontidae; genus Phalera; species Phalera bucephala. Next base: position 32,421,253 of record LR990615.1, on the reverse strand, counting down.
GGTTCAACCAGAATCCTTTAGCTTATCATTCTGTAAAATATTATTATTAGTCTTATATCTCAGGCGTAAGGCATCATACTGGAGCTGGAGCGCATAAATGATTTTGTATAATATAAAAATGTATGTATCTATACAAAAAAAGATAGAAAAAAATGACTAGAAAATTAGACAAACAAGACAAGCCCGCTGAGTTTCTCGCCGGATCTTCTCAGTGGAGGCCGCGTTCCAAACCGCTAGTAGATTAGTAAGTTAAAAACCGTGAAAATATTCCGGTACTATTAGCTACGTATGTTCTCTACTCTTTCTGTCTTCAAAGTGGGGTTACGTAAGCTCTGTTATTTCCATACCCGACTATAAAAAAGGTGAAATTTTCCAAGTTGCTTGACAATTCTACGGCAATCTCGTGTTGCATAACAAAACTGTATTGAGTTCCTCAGATTGCACATAGTACTGACACTAGTCTAGCAAGAAGCACTCTGTGCTATATACCTTCAAATTGTGTCCAAGAGAGTTCTATAAGTAAGTAGTTTTTAATATTACTGGAGTAGTGACTTTTCAAATGGCTTATATCTTATTTTGGAAGAAAATGCGATATGGTTGAATATAATTTTGTTATTTTTAACATAACGTGATTTTCATGTATCTCAGAACTGGTTAAATCCACTTTCTCTTTACGACCTATTTTCATACACATGCCTATATAAATATCTACCCTTAAGACTGAAAATTGAATTTTCATAGTGCAATCTGTCAAAACCATCATGACCGATCCTTAGCGCCTCCCAGACGCCTGATTTTTATGTATAATGTTAAATATATAATATAAAATATTAGCCCTGTTAAGAAAGTGTCCCGCCGTTGGGCACAGGCCTTCTCTCAAACTGAGAGGTTATAGGCCATAGTCCACCACGCTGGCCCAGAGCGGGTTGGCGAGCTTCACACACCTTCGAGAAACTCTTAGGTATGCAGGTGTCCTCACGATGTTTTACTTCACCGTTAAAGCAGGTAATATTTAATTTGTAATACGCACATGCTTTCGAAAAGACAGAGGTGCGTGCCTGGGTTTGAACCCGAGACCTCTGACTTTGCAGTCCAACGGTCTAACCACTAAGCTATCACTGCTATTATGTTAAATAAATAAAACGGTAATTTGCACCGTCACGCCTATATTACCCAAGCAGGGGTGGCAGAACTGTACCGTACCACTTTCCGCCGACGATGTTAGGTCCCATGTAAGAGGGGACGAGTCTATTGCTATATACCGCGCACAATTCCAGACTCCGGACTGATACTGGGCGTTTTTCGATAGAAAAACCACACTTGTCCGACCTAGGATTTGAACCCAAGACCTCGTGATCGCAAAGCACATTATTTTATACTAGACCAACGAGGCAATAGCAATCTTGTTTATTATTTAATAAATTGGTACTTTAAAAAGAATGTAATATCAACTCGATACCTGAAAGGTACGGCCATAGCAATGCGTTCAGCAGCGGCCGCGGTGGCGTGCACGGTGGCGATCAGTTCCCGCAGTATTATTTGTATGGAAATGTTCACTGTATGTGTGAATGATCTACGCTGTTGGCCGCGGGGCCTTTACGGCTTCACCGGACAAGAGGGCGAGCGTGCAACCACTACGCTCGAGCCAGAAGGGCGAGGGGCAACTAGCTCAAGGGCGCCTCAAGTAGGAACGGCCTCGGCTTGGGCAGTCGGTATGGAGGAGGGCGTATACTAGGTGTCTCGCCGCGGAAATGTTCACACCAACGCGTCCTGCGTCTGCACGCGCAATCATAGGGAGACAAACGCGTTGGTTTAGCCGTACCGTTACGCTAATGTCATTCAGTTTGTGCTCTAGCATTACATCTATGAACCTCTGTTAACCTAGGTTGCCAGTTTCAAATTGATAGAGACAAATCGGGTGTATCGGCCGCCAGTCCACACAGATAAAAGGTGTTTTAACCCTGTTGACCGAAGGCAAAGCAACTATTCTTCTGAGTTTATAAATCGCTTTTACTGCTTTATTGAAGGGTTTGTTTATAAGATCGACAAGAAGCTTTCAATTTACTAGAAGAGCTACGAGACTACGAGAGCACTGAGGCGTTATTGTTTACACACACACCCAGCTCTAATCTTGACTCCACCACTTTCGACAAACACGAAATGTTAATAGATTATGATAGAGCTTAATTAGCTCAAATGGGGAAGGTGCACTGGTGACCTGAAATACAGGTATTACCTAGTTTAGGCACCAGTCTCCCACAACAAACAACTACATTGCTATATGGCAATCTTCCTATGTAATGTTATGTTGTGGCGAGAAAAACATGATATATTCTATCTATCTATATCATCACGCCAAATCCCTTGCGGGGCAGGCAGAGAGTACAGAGTTCCAACAGGTTCTTTCCTTACATATCTCTCTGGCTTCCTCAACTCTCATAGTTCGTCTCATACACGCTCGCCGGTTACGGAGACTCTTGACTTGTCCTTCAGATAAGACTCGGTCTATTTGGTCATGGTAAGATAGTCTAGGTCTTCCCCGGTACCAACATCCTTCCACTTTATTGTATATCTGTTTTGTCATTCTTTCATCAGACATTCTTCCTATAGGCCCGAACCAACGGAGCATACCCTTTCTCATGTTACGTGTTACATGATATATTATTATTATTTAACCGTTAGAACCCGAATCAATAGATCACAAATCGTTAGAACGCAAATCAATAGAACACAACGTTATTTAAGTTAAGATATGATTGCTGTATAGGCTCAATAAAAAAAAAAGCAATAGATCGTTAAGAAACCTATTGTAACGACCTGGACATACCGCGATATCTCGAAAACACTTTATCGGGGATGTTGATTTTAAAACACAATGCTCACCCTTAGGTCCCCTATCGATTCGCCAAGAAAGATCTAGAATCTGCGTTAAATTCCTAAAACATATAGAAGTTACCTCCCCTTTTATTATCGCGCGTTCGTGGTGAACAAGTAGATTGTAGTGTAATGTAGCATAGATTTTCGCAAGATAACGTAGAATAAGGTAAGTATGTTTAAGGTATAGTATTATTTAGAGTAAGCACTTTAATGTATTAAGTAGAATTTTAATAAACAGAATAAAAATTGATATAGAAACAGTCAGACGCGTTTTAATATAACACCAGACACTTCAGATACAAGTAGGTATGTATAATACCGCGGTATGTGGTATAATACCGCTTTTTAGAATGCGCTAGCTATTGTTCGATGTACCTCGACTTCTATCGATGTACTTGGAGAGTTCACGTCCTTTCTAGAACTTTCATACGAGTATAAAAGGAACACTCATTGTGGCGACGAACACACAGCTCGAGCGTAGTGGTTGCAGTAGGGGGTACAGTCGCTGTAGGGGGACGGGTGCACTACTAAGTGCACCGGTCAACCGCCGGCTATGGGAGGGGATTTACTACTACGTCGTCGTCGTCGCCCGTATTCTGAGCGGAAAGAAGGGATGACAAAGCATCGGGGGGGTCGGTGAGAACATGTCGCGGCCGGCGGTGGTGGCAGGGGTCGGGGGGAGATCGTAGTCGGCGGTGGCTACGATTAACGGATTCGCATGGGTAGATGCGTTCGCGAAGTGACGTGTTGACGCCTTTTTAATAAAGGCGCGAATAGGTTCGAGACCTAGATCGGAGTGGAGGTCGACGTTCCGTACGAACCAGGGGGCTCCTACGGCTTTACGGAGGAAGCGGTTTTGAACCACTTGGAGTTTCTCGATGTGAGAGGGGGCCGAATGCCCGAACACAACACACGCATAAGTCATTATGGGTCGAACGCAAGTTTTGTAAAATGTCACCTTATTTCTAAGGGACATTTTACTCCGCTTGCAGATTAACGAATGGAGACGACGGAGCACAAAGGATGCTCGGTGACGGACCCGCTTGATGTGCGGGCCGAAGGACATGGTGCTGTTTAGGGTGACCCCTAGATATTTGACCTCTTTGACCCAGGGAATGGGTCGGTCGAACATGGTCACTTGGCCGAGATTACTTCTAGGGCGGCGCAGAGAGTGGCGCGGGGTGGCACCTCTGGAGAAGAACACCGCAGCGCTCTTGTTTGGGTTCACCTCAATACGCCACTTCCTGAACCAATTCCCTAGGGAATTGGCAGATGCCTGAAGGTTTCTGGTAATGAAACCCTTATTCCTATGCGCGACGTAGAGAGCGGTATCATCCGCGAATAGGGCTAGATGCGCCTTACTCGAACGAGGAATGTCGTTCGTGTAAAGGCTAAACAGGAGCGGAGAGAGAACTGAGCCCTGTGGGACTCCAGCACTGATGGAGTGGGAAGTGGAGCGCGTCATTTCAACGCGATAACGGAAGGCGCGATTCGACAAGAAGTCTCGTAAGATGAGCACGAGTCTGTCCGGCACACCCAATTGGTAGAGCTTGTAGATCAAGCCGTTGTGCCAGACCTTGTCGAATGCCTTCGCGACATCTAGGAAGAGGGCGCCCGTGTAGATGGGTTTGGGTCTATTGAGACCGGAGAGGATGTGCTCCGTGATGCGGTGCACTTGGTGGACACAAGAGTGTTTGGCTCGAAAGCCGAACTGCTCGTCGATAAGGATACCCCTGGACGTTACGAAGTATTTGAGCCTCGCCAGAAGGAGGCGCTCGTATATCTTGGCCAGGGAGTTGAGGAGATTGATAGGGTGGTAGCTCGCGGGGAGATTGCGAGGTTTGTCGGGCTTGGGCAAACCTCGCAATCTCAATGTCAATGAGGGCATGCCTATGACGTCCGCCTCCTTCCACTTAGCGGGGAAGGTGCAGTTCGTCATGGCGGCGTTCAATATGGCCACTGAGAGGCAGATGAGTTGGGCGGGCAGGCATTTCAGAACGCGATTTGAAATACCGTCAGGGCCGGGGGCTTTTTTAGATTTGAGACCCATAATCAGATCTTCGACCTCCGTTTGCGTGATAGGAGGCAAGGAATCGACGGGGGGGAGGGATGCCCTGCGCTCGACTTCCCTGTCGACCGCGTCGACGTGGGACTGGTCGACGGACTGAGAGCTGGGGGTGCACTGGCTCTCGAGGGAGTCGGCGAGAAGCTCGGCCTTTTCGTCGTCGTCGAAGGCTGGGGTGCGCCTGAAGGGCGGGACAGCGGGGGCATGTCAGTCGTGGAACGTATATCACTCAAACAAACACACACACGCGACGGACTCAGTCTCTTTTCGGAAGTGACAGCGATCAAATGGGGAACAAGCGATCTAAGTGAAATACACCGGCGACCGTTATACGAATACTACGACTGACTCAGCGACTTGGAAGCAGTAATTAGGTACTAGCAAGAGTAGTACTAGTGTGTGATTAGTACTTGTGTGTACTAGTGTTCGACGTACTGTTTTGCACGTACAGCGCCTAATAAAGTTCTTTGCACGTAATTCGGCATTTAGTTACCCCGCTACGTAACACTATTATAAGATGATGTTTTTTTTTATAGAATCAATAGGTACTCATAATGCATGTTGTATACACCTGTTATTAGTTAGACAATTGGTTGTCATCTCATTTCTGTATAATATAATATAATAATTTATTTATCTCAAGGTCTTACATAGAATGATAGTGCTGTTTACTTAATATTTTTTTTAGTTGTATAAGCAATTGTGAACTATAGAATGGCAATATTCATCTGTACAAACACGATTCTTTGAACAAGTTCTCTTAAACTAAGTATAAAACTTGTGAATATTGTTGAATTAGTACACATAATTACATTTCCGAACGCAGTCATTGACGTCACTCACTTGTGGCGCTAGTGTGCTACCCTGACATGTTAGATGTCATTCCTTTAATTACTTTCAGGCAATAAATCGTTATAAGCGTATCTATTTATGGTGTATGATTTCATTTCCTAAAATATATAAAGAAGAAACTGTCTTCTCGAATTCGTTGCGTGATATGCTCCATGACATAATTTCCTACATAGATGATACACGATTGAGAAAGAGACAATAACTCATAGACGAAGAATGCATAGATGCCGCATATAGCCGCGGTAGCGTGTCAATTTAATGTCGGTGTGAGTTTGGGAAGCTGCGTTAGTGTACTTTAATAGGGAGTGATTACTAGGACAGGCCTTATTGACTTCACCGAACAGAAAATCTTATGTTACCTGAGAATCCATAGTAAATATGTTCATTTATTGAATAGGCACTTTACGCACAAAACAGTCAGTCGAATGCAAGTACACACAAGTACGAAACACACACTAGTACTACTCTCGCTAGTACCCAATTATTGCTTGCAAGTCGCTAAGTCAATCGTTGAATACGTTGATCGCTGCTAAGGTCGCTGGTGTATTCCGCTAATATCGCTTGTTCTCGATTTGATCGCTGTCGCTTCAGAAGAGAGACTGTATCCGTCACCGCGCTGTTCCTTTTATACTCGTATGAAAGTTCTAAAACGGACACGAACCCTCCAAATACATCGATAGAAAAGTCCAGGTACATCAAACAATAGCCGGCGCATTCCAAAATGCAGTATTATTATTACGTACCTACTTGCTTACCGCAACCGCGTGCCGGTGATAATATAAGGAGGATTCTAAATCACAAAAATCAACAGTTCCATCACACGGACATCAACATGCTTTTCAGGATTCAGATTTATCTACATACGGGCATGGCATACAAACGCACCCTCGCGGGGTGGAGGGCACAATGCCAACTCATATAAAGATCATACCTCTAATCTTCTGTAAAAGTAGTACTACCCAAAGGGCAAAACTTCATTTCGCAACCGAGGCTCTATATGCCATCTCAATATAAAGCTTCCAGTGAGGTAAGTAGTTTAATAAGCGTTTATTTCAGGTAAAACGCCACTATAGTTAAAGATGAAATAATCATAAATAGGTCTAGATACCCCACCCCCGATTGGGGAATATAAACGTGACGGTGTTTATCTAGATATTCTATCCTTACTAAATTTCATCCAAATTCATTTAGTCATTATGACGTGAAATAGGAATGGTTAATATTTCAGTATTAATTTAGTAATATCGACAGTAAGCGATAGGCGCTGTAGGACATCACTAGTGGAGAAGCGTAAAATAATGCATATTTGAAATATAAATTAAAGCTTTAAACTCACAGTTAATTATCACCGTATATTAATTATATAACGTCAGTGATATATCTTTAATGTTGAATCCATAATTTTGCTGTGAATCTTCCCTATAATATAATAAGAGGCAATAACTACATACGTGTGAAATGATAATTCAGATTTTTTTCACTCCTCCTTTGGTTGTCCTTGATTGACAAAATACAGCACAACACGACATAATTTCACTGTATTAAAGTATATTCAGTTATCACAATGATTTTCATTTGTATTTTAACCGTTGAAACGGACAGGGTGCATTTGTTATGGCCTAAGTATAGGTCACAACCAAGCACACGTACAGGGCGACGTTGCCAACCTTACAATAGCTTTCTCATTCACTCAAAATGGTGATCCGTGTAATTGAGAGAGAAACAGACAATGTGTTGAACGATGACCGCCGGAGCGGCAACGTCGTATGACTCCCTCCAGGTAATTTTAGCTTCATGCAATAACTTATGTTAAAGAATATAATTAATCTATCACTTGCTAATGAGTTATTGTACAAAACTGCTGGTGAATCTAATAACAAAAAACAAATCGATAGAACTTAAATCGGTGAATCGAGTCGTTGAAACATCATTCACCATCAATAATTTCCCTTACCCCACAATCTTTTCAACTGCCGACAATGACCACTCGTCACAAAATGGGAGCCATTGTATAGGCCTTCTGCCCACGACATGTAGTAATAATTAATTAATAATTAGGCCCCACTCCATTATCCTTTAATTAACGCTTCATTTCTGTAATGCGGACCGTTGGATGATTAAATCTTATTGTTTTGGGGCAAAAAAGAAACTTTGTTGGAGAAAAGTAACGTGGGACGGAGGTATAAAAAGGAAATTCAATATTACTTCGAGTAATTTGTAAAAATCTTGTTGGTTGAATGCTCATCTTGTGAGCAGGTCTTAGATCAAAATCAGAATATTTTTTTATTAAAGCATATATGTAAAGCATTATATACCTCGACGTACCGAAAAAGCCTGGAAGAACTATTCGTCAATGAAGCAATTAAAAATTAAAAAGGAAACTTATGGACCAACTCTCACCTACGGAGGGCAGATATGGTCGTTAACTGACCATCAAAAGTCCACCCTTGGGGTTTGCCAACGAGCAATGGAGCGCAGCATTCTTGAAGTTAAGTTAACAGAACGTATCAGAAACTCGGTCCTGCGCTCCAAAACAAAAATCGCTGATCTAGGCCAATCAGCTGCAAGGCACAAATGGAACTGGGCTGGACATATCTGTCGCATATCGGATGCGCTTTGAGCAAAAAAACGACAGTGTGAGTCCCACCTGGTGGGAAACGATGGCGTGGCAGGCCCGAAAGGGATGGCGAGACAAGCTGGACTCCTATAACAAGGATTGGCATCAGCTTGCACTAAACTGAGATGAATGGAAGAATGGCGGGATGAAGTATGGGAGATCAATTTAGGTTAGTCATCATGTGGGTCTAAGTTGAATTAAGCCTATTATACTGTTCATGAGAATGGCTACATGGTTCTCTCATTTACAAAAACCTGACTCTGACCAGCAAGCTTTATTATACCTACAGTCCCCAAACGAGGTTGGCAGAAGTACAGTACACTTATTAGCGACGTTGCTAGGTCCCAATATAGGGCACATAATTATTACCGGACACAATTGCAGACTCTGGACTTCTATTGAGATTTATTCAATAGAAAAAAGGACACTTTGTCCATCCCAGGTTTCAAACCGAGGACCTCGTGATAGCTAACCTCTCAACTAGACCGTACAGAATTTAGATACGTAATTTATACATATACAACTAGAACAGTTTAGTCAAATTTACTTCTTAATTTTATTAAATAATTAGTTTCTGCCCGCGCCTGCGTTGACTTTAGACAGGAACCTTACATTTTCCAGTACAAAAAGTATCTTATGGGTTAATCCAGGTAATGAATTACCTGTGCGCCAAATTTCATTCCAATGTGTTCAGCCGTTTTTGCGCAATTGAGTATCAAACATCCAAACGTCTAAACATACAAACGTTTACATTTATAATATTAGTAGGATTAAGACTGCCTCGTTGGTCACGTGGCGAATGATGCGCTTTGTGATCACTAGGTCTTGAACCCAGGCCCTTAGGATCCTAGGTCAAACATATGTAGATTTTTCAATCGGAAAATTCCCCATACCCATCAATCCTAAGTCTGGAATTGTGCTCGGTATATAGTAATAGGCTCGCCCCCTATTACATGAGACCTTACATCGTTGGCAAATATGGATGTACGCAGAGCACCTTTCCTACCCCCGCTTGGAGAATATAGGCGTGACATTGTGTTGAATTTATTTGTAATGATTAAAAAGAATACCAAGGCCCACTTATAAATCGTGATAGGTACCTGTGCTGTTGTAACAAATAATAATGATCGCTACCTTACAGATTTCGGTTGATAAGTCCCAACAAATTTATTTTCACGATATTTAGTAGTCTCTAATGTCATAGCTATAGAATATATATAATAAGCATAGTTAAAGAACTTATCAATCTCTGTTCCGCTCGGCTCGCACCAAATTGACGCTAATAATATTAAACTCGAGAACAATCTCGCAACGTCAACTTATTTTGTTTTTTCCTGAGAGTCCGTATTAATTAAAATAACTATTGTCAATGGCTTCACCTGTATGCACCCTGTTTTAATGTATGTAAATAAAAACCTATGCATGTACGTTGAACGTACAAAAAAACTTTGAAATAGAACTTTTTTTTAGATTTTTATCGAGATTTATTTTGATTATAAAGTTCCCGACGTTTCGTGTGCTTTGCAGCACCCATGGTCACAGATACAAGTTATCGATTTATGGTACCTAGGAGTGTTCACAACGGCTATATATTAAAAACGCGTTATAACGATACGCTACTTTTAAAACGCCTATTATTTTTTACGCTATTAATAATAGTTATTTCTTCGCTTCGTTGAACGACGCCTTTTGATTATTGTCGCAAAACACGCCGCGCCGCCGCCGTGAGCTGTTAAGCGTTCAAAATTAAATATATATTTAATAAATTAATTATTTACACGTAACTAAAACTAACTTTTATTTACAGTTATTACAATAAACAAACCAACGATTTATTTGCAAACAATTTGACACGCGACGCCGCAATCCCTCACAAACCCACGATAAATGCATAAGTGCGTCATCCAAGATCACGCCAGTGATCCGTACTGATTTTATTAAAAAAATAATCTAACGTAGTAAGCAACACGTTATAAATAACGTATAATACGAACAAATATATTGGCGCGGAACATAATAAATAACCTAATAATATATTACTTTCATTACTGGACACTCATTTAAAAATAGATCATATGTAGTTGTCTTAGAGCATAATATAACACGTGACTTTTGACAAAAATATTATACGTCGAAGTGAAATTGACCTTAAGTCCAGTTCGTCAGTGTCGCTGTGTCGCGTGGCAGGCTGGTAGGCAGTTTTGGTCGGACAATATGTAATATAAGTAACGCTTAAAAAATAACGCTTGCCTGAGGTAATAAATAATAGGTGATTTGATTATTTATTAATAATAGATTATTTTTTCAGTTATGTAATATAACGATCACTCCTAATGGTACCTACCGACAAAAATTTATAGCTTTGACAGCAAATACCACACTTTTTTATTTCGTAGTGAAGACTACCAAATAAATGCGATGCACCAAACTTTGTTAAAATGAATTATTGATGAAATGATAATGTGGATTAAAAATTTTATCCGTGGATCAGATTTAATGGACCACCATTATGTATGTGATACATGAATTTATTTTAAAAAAAAAACAAAAACACCGTCACGCCTATATACCCCAGAGGGGGTGGCAGAGGTGTACTGAGTACACCCATGTTTCGCCGACGATGTTAGGTTCCATGTAATAGGGGGCGAGCCTATTGCCATATACCGGGCACAATTCCAGACTCCGGACTCATACTGGGATTTTTCTGTTAGAAAAACTACATTTGTCCGACCTAGGATTTAAACCCAGGACCTCGTGATCACAAAGCGATGCGCTTTGCCACCAGACCGACGAGGCAGTCAATAAATTTTTGGTTTTATTTTATTATTAAAGCACACAAAACAGAACATAATAAGAAATTATAATCTGTAGAATAGTATAGTACATATAAATAAGTTATGTGGTAGACATAAACACGTGTACACATCATGATTAAGTTAGCGGTAAATTTGTTCCATTAAAAACCATATCCTTGGCATACCTAACAGACAATGGTTGCCTTACTTACAAATAAGAGGTTCATTACTATGTTGATGCAGAATCATTCATCAATGCGAATTACCCGAAAGGCCGCGCCATTCTGAAAGACTAGCCATGATATCTTTTTTTTAATTTAGGTAGATTATCATGGAAGATTCATTATATTGTCGACATATTCTACAACACATAAATGGCAACACATAAGTGGCAGTGGGCAGGACACATCGCTCGTAGAACTGACGTTGAGGCAGAAAGTTTCTCGAGTGGCAACTTCGTACCGGAAGACGTGGAGTGGACAGGCCCCCTACAAGTTGGACCGATGACCTGCACAAAGCCGGTCGATGTGGCGGTCTTTGGGGGAGGGCTTTATCATGCAGTGGATGTATTTCGGCTGAAGATAAATAGTATAGTAGACGTAATCACGTTTATATTTCACCGTAACCTCGCTGTTGTTTCTCATAGAAGTCGTAAAAGAGATTCCAAAACGTCATTCTTTGGTTCAGAGGTCTACTCAGAAGGTTCAGTTCAGTATCGATGCGTAAGTAACGGTATGTATCATTTGTCAGTGGCAACCATCTTACTGTTAGAAGCTCTGAAGTTGTTGGAGTTGGATTGCTGGAACAAGATAATTAATCATGTTTTTGCAAGATCCTCACAAACATTCGCCACAAGTTATTATTCATCATCATCATCATTAGCCGAAAGACTATTACAACACAAGTTATTATTAATTTGCTGGAATTCATGAAGCAGGATAAAATTAAATTTAGGTGCAGGTTAATTCCCGTACCCCTTTTCAATTATTTTTTTTAAATAAATTCTTTGATGGCTCGTAAGACAATCTAAGAGATCCCCGAGGCTACTATAGCATAAACGTAGATGTCATCGATGGAGACCATGTGGAACTTAGGAATTAAAGAGTTTCATGAGTGAATAATATGCGTAACTGGCGAGCGTGTATGAGACGAACTATGACAACGGATGAAGTCACAGAGGTCTGTAAGGATAGAACCTGTTGGAACTTTGTACTCTCTGCCTACTCCTCAAGGACACAGGCGTGATGATATAGATAGATATATAGATGAAGTTTCAAAGAATGGTTAAAAGAAACAATTTTTTTAACTTACTCATATTTTGCAAAATTTGTCCACATCGTGGTCATTCTATCTAGAATAAGTTGATCTTTAGGTGAAATGCTCGCAGTCAAGTTGCTCATATCAAACAAATATCTTAAATCATCGCTATGAGCTGCAAAATTTGCTAAAGCATTCATATCACTCAAATATGAAAACATATACAGATACATATTACCAGCCTCACTTTCCAGATAATTGTTTATCGTTCTATGTATGGGATGTATGTAAGTATAATCCGTATCAAAATCTATGATAGCCAACTTTAAATTAATATTTACCTCTTCATCGCCAAAGTAGAAATTATTTACTACTTGCATCATTTCTTCAAATGTTTCATTATTAACAATAAATATTTGATCTATATATTGAGAAACTATATCCAAGTTCAAAAAGTAGTTAGGATCGTCACTATTATGAGAGCGAGTCATCTCATGTTCAGTGAAACCTAAGAGCACTGGTGTGTTCTTAACTTTTGGTACTTTAGTGTTGATCCATTGACGTGATATAAACGAATCTACTCCATCAAATTCTGTTTCAACGCACGGCTTGAATATAATATTTAGTTCTCTTGTAGCTGCGATAACTAAATTTGTATCAGTCCTTGCAAGAAACGATATTGCTTCATATGTATCATTTGTTTGAAATCCAAGATGTTGAGCAAATTTTACAGCGACTAATTCATCTGGATCGTATAAAACAGTCCTTGCAACAGCACTCCCGCTTTGCAATATAACGTTATTATATATTTTCTCTTTATTAGACATCAGATATAAATCAATCGAGTGCCCACCAGCGCTCTGACCAAATATAGTTATCTTATCTGTATCACCGCCAAACGCTTGAATGTTATCTTTTATCCATTGGAATGCGAGGAATTGATCTTTGAGACCTTGGTTCCCAGGAACTTCAGGTATACCAAGACACATAAAGCCGTAAGCATCTACACGATAATTAATTGTGACTAAAATAACGTTGTGCTTCACTAAGTGTTTTGGTCCGTAAGTGAATCGACCAGAAAATCCATAGTTAAAGGCTCCTCCATGGACCCAAATCATAACGGGAAGACGGTTTTCAGAAGTAGCTGAAGAAGGCACGTAGATATTCAAATGTAAACAATCCAGAGTTCCTAGGATCATGTTCATATTTAATTGCGGGCAAATAGCAGTATCATCGTACGCTTCAAACGTTTCGTCGAATCTGGGGAATGGGGTTGATTCCTGAAAATGTAATTTAAGTTAAAAAGCAAATTATGTAATTCACAGCAAATGTTTCGTATATAATCTAGAATGATCCACGAATTTAATATAGTTACAATTAGTTCTGGCAAAATCCATCTGTCTTACAATTACAACCTCACTATATAGCTGGTACTGAATAAGGTAATATAAAAACTCACTCCGAAAGGGTTTTCCTCATTCACCTTAGCGTACGGTATTCCCATAAACATAGCATATTCACCATCAGTCGCCCAAAGACCTCGTATGAGGCCCACATTGGTGTTAACTAGAGGATTCACACACAGAACGTATTGAAATGAAAATAATAGCAGAACAAACATTAGCTCAGCCATGATTCGTGGCTAAATTAAATAATACTAAAGTTATCAGTCGATAATGTTTTCCTACGTTCTTATACGTAGTCTAGGGCTACCATTCGTCTGATTTTTCTCGGATTGCGGTGTCCAAGAGAAATGAAGTTTACGAGTGAACGAGGAGGCGGTTCTAGCCCCATCATACCGATTCGAAACTCGGTCTAACTTCCGTCCGTCCTGGCTATATGAAAAGGTGAACAAGCTATTACTGAGTTAGAGAGCCACATGTTACGCCTCATTATCACATTCCAACAAGCGAAATAGGGTTCAATCGCTGACCAATCCTCAATAAGGAACCATGTAGGTTTCCATTCCATCACAACAGAACTAAAGATTTCTGCACCAGTAGCTTTGTAATTACAGGTAGAAAATGTAGATTTTTCCACACACAGTATTTGGCAGTTGTATTCGGTTTGTATTCTATCAGTCCGCGACATTCACATACTCACACTCAGGCGACCCTTCTGATTTAATTATTTTTTGTCAATAGATTTTTCGCAGGTCCACAAGTATTTTTTTCTCGGGACAGGAATTCAGAGTTCACTCAAATGTTTGGGGATTTGGACTCTTTGACCGGTGTTGGCAATTTAAGTGATGGCAGCCCTACTTGTAAATAGCCGTATACCAGAGATTGAGATAAAATAAATTGATACAATGTCACACCGGTGTGAGGACTTGATATGGCTAGGTATGGCTTAGATATGGCTAGGTCGAGAATTTGTAATGAAATGTATTTGCCCAACAGCGGAACAGGATAGCCTGATCCTACTAGGTAGTATTATAAATGTGAAAGTTTGTATGTTTGTTAATCAATCACGCAAAAACGGCTGAACGGATTTGGATGAAAGACAGATAGTTTATTACCTAGATTAACATATAGGGTGCTTTTTATCACGGAATAATGTTAGGTTGCTGTATAAATATAACGCAGTCGAAGTCGCGGGCAGAAGCTAGTTTATTATATTTTAGAAACGTTGGTAATTGACAAAACCAATTATTAGCAACATATTAGCAACATGCATAAAAAAACAGTGTGTAAGCAATTTAAAAAACTAAGAATGTTCTTTGCTATGGCACTGACTATGAATAGTTATAAAAAGCCTTAATGGCGCTTCGCCTTAACATTATTTATTTTCAAGAAAATTCGGACATTTATGAACGCTTTTTAGAAAAGACCCTTTTTAGAACCCTTTTTAGTACAGTGCGACAAGGATCATTTGGCCCGTGAATGACATAAACAAGGCCGCTGGTGTGAAATGAAGGTTACTTAGTAAAATGTTCCTACTTCCAAGAAAATATTTCAACAGGTGGATCCGCAAGGCGTAACTAACTCGAAAGAGTTAACGCACATGCTCAAAGATGTTTTAAATTCTTACAGTTATTTAGGGAGTTTTTATCCATTATTGGATATTTCAACCCCATTGTGACCATCACTTGTAGTCTCCTCGTGGGTGGAAGAGTCACTGCGCGGACACTCTTCAACGAATTTAATCAAAGCGCGCCATGTGGACACAATAAATCAAATTGAATTATAGACCGAAATAAAAAAAAAATTAAGACAATCCTACTTAAAAAAGAACTTGGGTAAATTCCATACCAAACGGCAGCTCTGCGACTGTTGTGCAGCAAATTTAAATTAATTAGGTCGTGCAGCCCTGGATGAACTGCGAGTAAATAGATTTGATACTTGAATACTTTTATGATTCAAAAATAGTAGAGCATAACCAAAAAATCGTGTAAATGAGTTTATGACTTTAAGGAACACATACATACACGAGAGTCGAGGAACAAGGGAGGAGAAGGAGTAGAGAGAGAGTTTCATAGTAATTATAGCATCGTAACATATTATTATCACTCTGTACTCTCTGCCTACCCCGCAAGGGATCTGGCGTGATGATATAGATAGATAGGTAACATATTAGGTTCTTTCGTGTTAATGGTTTATAAGTCCTTGGTTTTCTGCTATGGAAACTTGATACTTATTGGCTTTCAAACATTTAATTTCATAAAAATATTCCATTTTAATTAAAATACGGATTGTCTGAAGATTCAAAGCATCATCAATGCAATGCCACGTAATTTAATACGATTTCACATTCAGAGGTGTTAAACTTAAATCATTTAGAATTTTATAGAATGTTAACACAACATAAGTCTAGCGTGTATCAAAACCAGTTAGTCTATGTCTACGATTCACTAGCACATGACTTAGGTGACATTAGTCCTCTCTTACTAGTCTGTGCATTAGTCTCAGTATTGCCAGCTCACGAAAAATCACTCTCAGCTTTCATTAGACAGGCTCTAGCTGACAATTCTGTTTCGCGGTGAGATAGGTAGGGTGAGTTGCATACATGACTAAAGGTCATAAGTTACACTTCAAAAGACTAAAAAGGCACTATGACCAAAAATACTAGAAATTATAAAAAAAGTAAAAGGAATAGGTAAGCTTCAAGTAAGTACAACAATACCTACCTACAGTGTTAACTAGAATGATACGAGTTGATAGATCTATCAATTTTTCATAGTACAGTCTACCAATTTCTACCAATTTTTGGCACTTAATCTACCAATTTTCTAAAATTAGGGCGTGCAACACTGGTCCGACGTCCGTCCCTGTCTGTCAGTGTCAAAAAAAGGTAAATAAATATGGGTTTCTCTGTTCAATATGACCCACTCTTGTAATTTAGAACGAAAGTTTAATACCTACGTATTCTCAATGGTATAAGGGGTCCCGTTATATTTTATTTACGTGGATAATACTAACAGAGATCTGTAAGACTAAACTTTACTACTTCCCTTCTGTTGTTCATTTCAGAAAATGATGGATATAAACGTGATAGACTTTATATTTTTAAATCTAGCTTTCGCGGCTACATTTACTGGTTTCATAATAAATAATTTCGAGAAATATGTACCAGCTTTTATAATAAAGGGATACCGATACGGCAGCTTCGCGTACCAAGGGTCTGACGCAAATTTTTTACAAGTTATAGAAATACCTAAATCTTATTACAGACATTTCTATCTATTCGCTGTTCTATTTAGTGTATTGATGTTATTTTATATGATAACTGTATATTATGTCGGTGTAAGCGTCAATTATGTTGTTCATTTCGTCTTAAAAGTTCTTCTAGAGGAAAATGAACCATCCGGTAAGTGAATATTGACTATTTTTCTATGAGGCACCTATTTTATTAGAAATTTATAGATATCTGCAAGTTGTGAAAGTTGATTGCATAGGTACATGCATTTGTAAGAAGCTATAGGTCAATGTCTTGCAACTTTTTGAGATGAATGATGTTTTAAATTGCTTTTGTACAAATAAGACATGTCTTATTTGTACAAAAGCAATTGATATTATAAAGTAAGTATCATCCAGTGGAGTATAGGAAGCTATAATGGTCTGTAACTAAAGAACAAACTGGAACTCGGTACTCTCTGTATCCACGCAAGGGACCTGGCATGATGGTATAGACATAGAACTCATTCTCATTCAGAAGAGTATCATATTAATTTATATGAACAAAGGGATCTAATGGCATGATAAAGGAGAGTTCTACATTCAGTTTCCAGATACAGGCTGATTGAAGATAATGATGATTTGAGATCTAATATCAAATATTATAGTATATTTTCAGTAAAATCGCATGAATTTCGTAACTTATTTTCGAAAACTTACCCAACTAACATTTAATTTGCCAAACCTCACGACATTAAACAATTAAAAAAAAAAACCTCCAACATAAAAGAAATATAAATTTTGGTTCCTCAAAAATAAAATAGGTTGAAATTTTGACAAACATTTATATTATTAGAATAAAGAATTTAATGCTGTTTAAATATGTCACGGCACTACCTACTATTATGTATGCATAACATGATACAATAAACATTTATATTCAATGAATAGTATTATACATTTTGAAGAACACTTTGTTAAGGAAAACTATTTGGAACATCAGACATCTATCTTCAAGGTAGCTCAATTTTATCTCAATAATTATACACCGTCACGCCTATATTGGGGTACAGGTGTACTGAGTACACCCACGTTTCGCCGACGATGTTAGGTCCCATCTAATAGCGGGCGAGCCTATTGCCATATAGACTCGTACTGGGAAGTTCGTTAGAAAAACTACACTTGTCTGACCTGGGCTTTGAACCCCGTGATCACAAAGCGATGCGCTTTGCCACTAGACCAACGAGGCAGTCTCTGAGAGGAACTCAATAATATTTTTTTATGAGGTAAGAAGAATGATATCAAATCAGCCTATACACTCCTAATGCTGGGTAAAGGTCTATTTCTATCTATCTACCTATATCATCACGCCAGATCCCTTGCTTCCTCCACTCTCATAGTTTGTCTCATACACACTCACCGGTTACAGAGACTTGACTTGTCCTTCAGAGACACAGTCTATTTGGTTATGGTATGATAGTCTAGGTTTTCCCCGGTACCTAAAGGTCTATTTATCTAATATTATCATGTCAGTTCGCATGCAGAGTACAGTTCCAAATGACAGAGTTCCTTTAAGACCTCTCTTGGATCCTCCACTTCCATAATTTATCTATGGGTAAAATTCTCTTCTAAGAGAGAGAGAGTGTAAGTCATACTTCACCATACACACCCAGTACAGATTGGTGAAGAAGAATCGACCTCTAAAAATGTAGGACAATCAGAAAATAACTGTGCCCCAAGTCTGATATTTTTTACGTGTTCGGCAATAATGACTTGCTACATAAATCGTTCAATTACAATTTTGCCAAAAGTCGGCAATTGTTTGAACTGGTACCTAAGACTAAGGAAGTTTTATTGATAGGTACCATAAGAATTGGTAGATTGAAAACTGTCAAAAATAACAATTATGATGTCAATGTACATCATAATTGTTAGCTTTGAAATCATAATCATCTAGTTTATTAAAATTGTAATTACGGACTTGGGTTCCTGATCAGGGCAGGTGAATGGTGAAAGAGCTATTGTACCTAATGTTATTTTATGTTATGGAATATTGCCTAAACCCTCTCAGTTTGAGAGGAGGCCCATGCCCAATGGTGGGACAGTTTCTTAACGGGGCTAATATTACATAATTTTATATTTAAAAACGTAGCCCCTTAATTGGATTTATTCCTGTGTTGTGGGCGAGTTTAGAAACATAAAATTCACATATGTATACAAACACTCAGACCGAAACAAACATTTGCGGGTCACACAACGATTTGTCTAGTGCGGAGATCGAACCCGCGACTACTCAATCCAGTGGGAGGAGTGACTTGAGCTCCTAACCACTGGACGAAGTCGTCCAAAATGTCACTAAAATAGGTGATACTTATTTTATTCTTCTTCTTCCGACTAGATCCTGTGTACCATTTACTTAAGGTCGGTCTTCCTTTTATTCCACTGAGCACGATTTTGTCTGCGTCTGTGACTAGTTGAGCATCTTTCAGGTCTTTTTCGACCGTCGTCAACCAAGTAGCGGGTGGTCTTCCACGAGGACGTTTTGTCGTTGGCAAATTAAAGGCTAGCTTCACTATGTGGTTATCTGGGCGTCGCTGGATGTGACCGTACGACCTTAAGTGTTTTTCTTTATCTTTATCGACTATCAGGACAATCTTTAAAGCTCTCTCTTTTGTACTCATTGCGGATTTTGTCTATACGTGTGACACCCGCTGGCCAGCGTAGCATGCGCAATTCTGTTGTATGAAGTTTGTTGAGGTGGTGTTTTTTGTCGCCCAACATTCTGAACCGTACAGAACCATAGGCCGTATGGCTGTCTTGTACATTTGCCCTTTGACCCTAAGAGGCGTGTGTGTGTGTGTGTGTGTGTGTGAGTGATGTACGCTGTTGTCCGCGAGGCCTTAACAGCTTCACCGGACATAAGGGCGAGTGTGCAACCACTACGCTCGAGCCAGAAGGGCAAGGGGCGACATACTCGAGGGCGCCTTGAAGAGGCGGTTGGGACAGTCGCTGTGGGGGGACGGGGTGCACTACTAAGTGCACCGGTCAACCGCCGGCTATGGGAGAGGATCTATGACTACGTCGACGTCGCCCGTATTCTGAGCGGAAAGAATGGATGACAGAGCATCGGGGGATCGGTGAGAACATGTCGCGGCCGGCTGAGGCGGCAGGGGTCGCGGGGGGGGGGGGGGGGATCGTAGTCGGCGGCGGCTACGATTAACGGATTCGCATGGGTAGATGCGTTCGCGTGTGTGTGTGTGTTGTCGCCTTTTTAATATAGGCGCGAATAGGTTCGAGACCTAGATCGGAGTGGAGACTGGAGACTGGTCGAGATCATTGCACTTATTTTATTATTACCCATTTTTTTCAGTGTCAGTCGCCGCAGCCTTAATAGCAATGACGCTCCTAACGATACAGTGTATAAGGAGGCTCTACGAAACTTATTACTTGCAAGTGTTTGCCAAGTCCAGCAAAATGAATCTTAGTCACTATTTAGCTGGTATAATACACTACTTTGCGTGCATCATAGCTGTTGTGGGACAGGCACCCTTGTTTTGTGGTGAGTAGAAGCTATTTTAAAACAACAGATCTGTTTCTACAGGATTAATTCCTTGCAAGTGGTTGCTAAGTTCAGCAAAATGAACCATAGTCACTATTTAGCTGGTATGGAGCACTACTTCGCGTGCATCATAGCTGTTGTTGGACAAGCACCCTTGTTTTGTGGTGAGTAAAAGCTATTTTAAAACGACAGATCTATGTCTCTACAGGATTAATTCCTTGCAAGTGGTTGCTAAGTTCAGCAAAATGAACCATAGTCACTATTTAGCTGGTATTGAGCACTACTTCGCGTGCATCATAGCTGTTGTTGGACGAACACCCTTGTTTTGTGGTGAGTAGAAGCTATTTCTAAACGACAGATCTATGTCTCTACACGATTAATTACTCGCAAGTGGTTGCTAAGTTCAGCAAAAT
This sequence comes from Phalera bucephala, assembly GCA_905147815.2. Taxonomy (NCBI): domain Eukaryota; kingdom Metazoa; phylum Arthropoda; class Insecta; order Lepidoptera; family Notodontidae; genus Phalera; species Phalera bucephala. The sequence continues at coordinate 32,400,205 of LR990615.1, read as the reverse complement.
TAACCATAATCACTATTTAGCTGGTATAGGGCACTACTTCGCGTGCATCATAGCTGTTGTTGGACAAGCACCCTTTGTGTTGTGGTGAGCAGAAGCTATTTCAAAACGACAGATCTATGTCTCTACTCGATTAATTACTCACAAGTGGTTGCTAAGTTCAGCAAAAAGAAGCTTAGTCACTATTTAGCTGGTATAAGGCACTACTTCGCGTGTACTGCCCTAACTTTCTGACGATTCATAAATACTGTAATGAATAAAACATATTATGATTCTGACTTATCAAACCGCCCATAAGGCTTAATGAATACAAATACAGACGGACGGTCCACCATCTTAGACGGACCAAGTTGAACACTGCATAACCATGGTTGTTAAGAACAAGTCCTGCTGAAGCGCTACGAATGTTCCAGACAAGAAACCAGGCTATGCTTAGAATTTAATAATGAATTTGTTTTCAGGTCACCAAAACCGAGAGAAGATAATATGGAATGACTACCGTACAACCTTCTTAGCTGCACCGTGCATAGCAATATTCATTTACGCGTGGTTCGAACAGTTCCAAGCTAACATAATATTCGCGAACTTACGCAAAGACAAGAAATCAGGTCAAGTAGTGACTGAGGAACACAAGATTCCTCATGGGAGGTTGTTTGAACACGTGTCTAGTCCTCATAGAATGTGCGAGATCATTATCTACACAGTTCTAATACTTTTAATCCCAACGAAGACTTTCCTGTGTATATATCTGTGGGTTTTGGGAAATCAGGTAATCTATTTTTAATTTACACCAGCTTTTGAACGCAGCTCCCTCAAGTGTTTGTGTCCGTCATCTTGGGTAAATACCGCCACGGCCAGCATGTTACACACACGCCACGTATATTCCCCAAGCGCACGAAGTGTGCACAACCGCATTTCGCTGTCAATGTTAGGTCCCGACTGAATGAGGAAGCTTGCCTCTTCCGATTATATCCGGCAGAATTCCTGGCTCCGGACTGCTGCTAACAGTTTTTCAATAGAAAAACCTCATTAATACTTTGTCTAAGTTAGGATTCGAACACACCACGACGGTAGAATAAGGCAGGCAACGACTTGCAAGTGTTTTGCCATGAGAAGCTGTTTAATCAATATGAAATAGGGTCTCTTATTATTTTTACAAATAATCCGAGTCCATTATTGTAAGAAAACGGGTTATTATTACATTAGTTAACATGACATTACAAAAATAAAATAATTATTTCAATCCAAGGGAAAGCTACTTGGGAGCCGGCACTTAAGCTAAAAGGCGCAGCTGGCCATGCATAACTGCTATATGGCAATGAGGGTGTTGGGTATGTAAGAAGGAGAATGTAAGTAGGATAAATGCGGTCGAAATGCGAGCTGTGCCGAAAAGGTCTGTAAGGAAAGAACCCGATGAAACTCTGCACTCTCTTCTTACCCTGCAAGGGAACTGGCGTGATGATATAGATAGATGGATAGTATGAAAAAATGAAATTCATTTTTTTTTGTGTGGCGTTATTTTAATGGTCAGTTATGACGCTTTAATTGAGCAACAGTTGCCTTCTTAAACTTTGATTCTGTGTATATCTACCGCAGAAACACGTTACATTAGAATTGCTGCTAAGCCTGACCTCCTTTCACTAAATTCTAGATCATTAGCTTACGACTTGTAATTTTCCATCGTGTGAATGCGAAATAATGATCGGTAAAAGTTTAAGTTTTAAAATAATCCGTAACAAGGACAATAGAAGGTGATAAGTTACACAAATGAATCGATCGTATTGGCATTATACCGGGCAAGATCCCAAATTCAGGACCGTTAACTGAGATTTTTTCAATATTAGAAGCAAATTTTGTCCGATCTAGCATTTAAACCCAGGACCTCGTGATCGCCACTCACATTATGCGCCACTTTTTTTTTACCTGGGAAAGGCAGGATGCATAGGACTTTCGCGAGCCTCCGGGGAAGCTCGCGGAGCATGTCGCATTCGTATCAACACGCTACAGGGTTGCCAAAATCAGCACTGTGAAGGGGCTCTGGGATCTCCGTATGAAACGCACCGGTATATTATGCACTAGACCAGGGTTTTTCAACGAGTGGGTCGCAACCCCCTGGGGCGTCGCGAATCCTCTATAAGCTGTTCGCCAGGAGTTCCGAAGCCTCAGTAAAATAAAGAAAGTTAAAAATGTATTTTTTACTAGTAAAATAAAAATTCAAGGACATTTTGTAGGTTAATGGAAACCACCAATAATAAAAAATAGATATGTGTCATATTCATATTATTGTGACGATAGCGCCTGTTTTAGTAATTTATATATTTAATTATGTTTGTAGCCGATACCTAATTCTAAAAATTAATAAAAATTCTGTGTGTGTTTGATATATCAAACATAATAAAATACAGTTTATAAAACAGCGGAGGATAGTCGGTTGCGATTTTTTTTTCACAATAAGGGGGTCGCGTCTTGAAAAAGCTTGAAAAACACTGCACTAGACCAACGAGGCAGACACAGAGTTAACTTTACTCGTATATATGGCCTAATATACCAATGACAGAATACTCGTATACAAGGTGTAACATAATAAACGCAAGACCACAGATACCCTGATTAGAGAATTGCTTCATAAATTCAAAACAAAAACCAAATTTCCAAAATAAAAGGCTTTTTACCCCTTTTTTGAGCACTTTCATACCCCAATTAGCGATGAAACTTGTATGTGTACGTGTGCATTTTGAGAAATATGAGTTAGGAACGCATTTGTAATCTCCTTATTGCTATATATCAAGATTAAATTTAGTTTTTTATAGCGCATTGAAGGCGTAAAAGCATTTTTGCAAGTTTAAAAATTAATGTAAGATACATTAAAAATTGTTTGAATCAATTCAGTTATCGATTTAGAACAAACTACTTTCAGGTCTTGCATTTATTATGTTACACCTTGTATATGGACATGAAATGTTTGTCTCTGGGAATATTCAAATATGCGGCCGGTTCGCCATTTCAACTGCCACGGTTACCCATACATACATCTTCGGTCGAAAACGATATGAAGCTCATGCGACTATATTACGACATTTTTAACCGACTTCAAAAAGGAGGAGGTTCTATGTTCGGTTGTATGTATGCTTTTTTTTTTTTTTTATGTATGTTCAGCGATATTTCCGTCAATTGTGGACCGATCTTGATAATTTTTATTGCATTCGGTTCAGTATATCTCCAAGGTGGTCCCATATTAATTTTATTGACATTGGACCTTGGACTTAGAAGATACACCAGGGAACTCCTTAACGACAAACAATAGGCATGTGTAAATTGAGATATTATGTGTATTACGTCAAGCCTATAGGTACCCTACTATAGAATAATTCACTGGTCACATAAAATTGTAAAATAAAAATCTTTTATAAAAAAAGGTAAACCGACTTCAAAAAGCAAAAAAATAAATATTTGAAGTCGGTGCCAAGTAACCGACTGCACCAACCAGCACCGACTTTAAATATTTATTTTTTTGCTTTTTGAAGTCGGTTTACCTTTTTTTATAAAAGTTTTTTAATATATAAACTAATTTATTGATTTCAGATACAAACTGCAATACAAGCTCATGAATGGTACAAGAAGACGTTTGACAAGTATCCGACGGACAGATACGCCGTATTTCCGCGTATATTATGATTTCGATACCCTAATTCTCCGTAACAAAATGGAACGGAACATCTGTAGAAAAACCCTGTAACAAAGTGGAACGGGGAACATCTAGATATAATTTTTAGTTTCTCTATTGCTCTCATCTATAGTCCATTTTTTCGTGGATAGCAAATTTGGTAAACAAGTTTTAGTGACTTATCACTTAATTACTGTATTTAAAATAACTAGTGGTCGCCTATAGGTCGATATTCGACCTACTCTTTCATCGTTTGCTGGTTATGTTTGACATTCAGAAAGACTATAGACAAATAATATTAAAGACAAACATCAATTTGACGTGTATCGTGTCAAATACATGGTAGTGTGTGTAATGTGTTTTTTATTGATTTAATGTATGTTTTATGCATAATTTTAAAAAAATATTAGCTTCTGCACTCCTTCTCTATATAAACTATGTGTGGGGAATTTCATACTCCTCCGTCCGAGCAATTTTCGTAAAAATGTGTACAAAGTTTTTTTGCTTTACGTATTAATATATAGATATAAAAAACACACACCGTCACGCCTATATTCCCCAGGGGTGGCAGAGGTGTACTGAGTACACCCACGTTTCGCCGACGATGGTCCCATGTAATAGGGGGCGAGCCTATTGCCATATACCGGGCAAAATTCTAGACTCCGGACTCATACTGGGAAGTTTTCGTTAGAAAAACTACACTTGTCCAAACTAGGATTTGAACCCAGGACCACGTGATCACAAAGCGATGCGCTTTGCCACCAGACCAACGAGGCAGTATTTTCTACATAGAGGCATTATATAGATATAATAATATAAATAAGAATAAATGTTATGTCAATAACATTTTTAAAATACGATTTCTGTAATAAGTAATGTATAGATTGTTAAGGAAAAATGGACTTTATATATAAGTTAAATTTTCGGTGTCGGTCAGTATGAAAGTACAATAGAATTCCTTGAGGCATACACACAAATTAGATATGAAAATATAAAGCTTCCAAAACTTTACGTGGCCACTCAACAGATTAATAATGTGCAATGAAATACAGCATTTAAACCAATAATACTATTAACAGATTGATAACAAAACTCTATTAGATATTTGGGAATATTTTTTGTAAACTAAAATTGTTAGTATTGAGAAACAGTAAATAGATATAATAAGACAGATGTTATTTATCAAGTGAGACTCAGCATTTATTATTTATAGGTAACTATGAAACAATTTGTAGAATATACTGAATATATTTTTTATAATATTTAGAAATATAATTTAATTATGAAACTATGAAATTAAGTACTAAATTATGTTATACAAATCACATCACTGCCCTGCTGGTGAAGGAATCGTTACGTAATATATTTATTTTATTAATATTAATTTCTTGAATCATCAAATAATAGTTATCCAGGAAATAATATTATAACCTAGCTAAATATAGAAGTGAAACAATTTAACTATTTTATTGATAAAACTTTGTTATTTTAATTTGTTTATGTTGTATTATATCCTTTGAATAACTTTATCTGATGACTGAAAATCAGCTCTTAGACAAATTAAGAGATGTTAATAAATGCAACTATATTTTTTTTTAAGATAATAAAATATATTTCTTATTCAATTTCGATATATAATTGCGTATAAACATACCTTACTAACACAAAAGTAATAACAGCGCTTTTACATAAAGTAGCTTAGGTTCGATGCACATATGCATTGGGGTGTTTTCTCCTTGGGGTGCTGTTGACCTAGTTGCCGCTTTGCCCTTTTGGCTGGAACGTAGTGGTTGCCCGCTCGCCCTATCGTCCGGTGAAGCTGTAAAGGTCTTTCAGCCAACAACTTGAAACATTCACACGCAAAAAAAAAGTAACATGTTTTAAGCCGGACTGACCGCGGCGATAAAAACAAAATGTACACAAGTTATTGACACCAAAATCATTAAGTATGTATATTTATGAGAGTGGAGGAGCTAAAAATTTAGGACCATCAACCAATAAACGAAGAATTCGTAGAAGAACCAAGGTCACCGACATAGCCCTCAGAATTAGCATGCTAAAGTGGCAATGGGCTGGCCACATAGCGCGAAGATCGGACGGGCGTTGGGGCAGAAAGATTCTAGAGTGGAGACCACGTATTGGCAAGCGCAGCGTGGGACGACCGCCTGCCAGATGGACCGACGATCTTGTGAAAATCGCAGGAAATCGTTGGATGCAGGTGGCATCGGACCAGTTACGCTGGAAAGCGATAGGGGAGGCCTATGTTCAGCAGTGGACAAGTATAGGCTGAAATGATGATGATGATGATGAACCAATAAACATACTTAAATATTCGCAAAAGCTCCTTTACGTGTTGTGTCCATGTCTCCACACAAGCTTCCATTGTTCGCTTGGCTTAAATCTCTGGGAGATACAAATAAACACCGTCACGCCTATATTCCCCAAGCGGGGGGGCAGAGGTGTACTGAGTACACCGACGTTTCGCCGACGTTGTTAGGTCCCATGTAGTAGGGGACGAGCCTATTGCCATATACCGGGCACAATTTCGGACTCGTACAGGCTAATATAATATTATGTTTGACTGCCTCGTTAGTCTAGTGGCAAAGCGCATCGCTTTGTGATCACGAGGTCCTGGGTTCAAATCCTAGGCCTAAACATAGTCGGCGAAAAGTGGGTGTACCCACTTTGTGGAGGAAGCCAGATAAGTCTAAGGAACTTGTTAGACCTATACTCTCTGCCTACCCCGCAAGGGATTTGCGTGATGATATAGATCGAAAGATCATAGATATATTATTTGTATTAGTCAGTCCAAAAACCCCCCCGTACGATAAAAACACAACTATGGGTGTAGTCTTATTTCGAATTAGTTCGATCCAACCCTTTTTTTTTCTAGGAAAAAACCTGCATAGGATTTCCGCGAGCCTCGGGGGAAGCTCGCGGGGCGTGTCGGATTCCTACCGACTAAAAACCCCAGGGTGGCCGACACCAGCACTTTGGAGGGGCTCCGGGATCTCCGTATGGAACGCACAGGTGCCCCTCTAGTGCCGCGTTCAAAAGAGCCCGCCATGGGGGGGGAGACTTGATGGTACGCTCCCCCCGCACCGACGCGGTGCTCGCGGCGACGTGGGCCACACCACGTCGCCGTCCTCGGGTACGCACGTGAAGAACGGTCAGGGCCCCCGCCCCTTGGGTTCGCGACCCCGAAGTGCCCCTGCTGATGTTGCAGGGGGGGTCCCGGCCAGATATTACGGCGGGGGACGCGAGTTAGCCCGTATTTTTAAGCCCCGAGCTATTGGGCTCGGGGGCCTGGGCGGGCTGTTCCTCCGCCCTGGCGCTACCGCCTTCGTCGATCAGGATCGGCCCTCTTCCGATCCCAGTTCGTTCCAACCCTAGCCAACGTGAAGACGCGTTAAAATTGTATAGTTTGCTAAAAGTTCCATAATTAAATTATCTGAAGTCATTAATAATTTAAAATTAATTTCTACAGGTGCTAACTATGAGTAGAGCTATGAGTAGATTTAAAAATAAAATATTCTTACACTTAGAATTATTCCTGTGTCATGAGTATATATACAAAGATGAAATCGGCACACACGGGCTAATTTCAGAAAATACTTAAAATGCGACAACAAATTCAATAAATAAAAACATTTATTGACCAAATGTGATACTGTAACAGATTTATAATGACACACATACATAATAGGTAAATTCACACGACAATCTTCACTTATTCACTTATATTGGACTGACTCCTTATTTGAAGAGGAAGCTGTAACAAAAATAAAGAATTATTTTAATTTTCTATCATATATAATTATTTTATGTGCGAGGGTAAAGGAAGCCAAAGAGGTCTGTAAGAAAAGAACCTGTTGGAACTTTGTACTCTCTGCCCACCTCGCAAGGGATCTGGTGTGATGATATAGATAGACAGATGTTTACAATATCATCCCTACAGATCCCTTGCGAGGTAAGTAAAGAGCACATAATTAATTAACTAAGGTTTTTGCACATTAATTATTATAAGTATTATTATGTCTCACAAGTAAGTATTATTGTCTTACATGGACGGAAATTTTGTGTGTGTGTGTGTGTGTGTGAATGATCTACGCTGTTGGCCGCGGGGCCTATACAGCTTCACCGGACAAGAGGGCGAGCGTGCAACCACTACGCTCGAGCCAGAAGGGCAAGGGGGCAACTAGCTCAAGGTCGCCTCAAGGAGGAACAGCCTCGGCTTGGGCAGTCGCTATGGGGGAGGGCGTATACTAGGTGTCTCGCCGTGATGCTCTGAGCCGGCCGGCGGGCAAGGGATTCTTCGACCTCGCCGGCGAAGTCGGTGTCTGTTGCTGTGTGCGGTATCTGTATCCGAAAGAAGGGATGTAAGGGCATCGGGAGGGTCGGTGAGAACATGCCGCGGACGGCGGTAGCGGTTGATAGGAGGGGAGTTGGGTTCGTAGTCGGCGGCGGCTACGATTAGCGGATTACTATGATTGGACGCGTTCGCAAAATATCGGGTTCTCGCCTTTTTAATAAACGCGCGAATAGGTTCGAGACCGAGATCGAAATGGAGATCGACATTCCGTATGAACCACGGGGCTCCGAGGGCTTTGCGGAAAAAACGGGATTGAACCGTTTGGAGTCTATCGATGTGAGAGCGGGCGGCGTGGCCATACACCTCACAAGCGTACGTCATAATGGGCCGTATACAAGTTTTGTAAAGTGTCGCCTTATTCCTAAGGGGCATTTAACTCCGCTTGCAGATCATCGGGTAAAGACGACCGAGGACAAAGGCTGTTCGGTTACGGAATCGCTTGCTGTACGGAAATGTGACTGCCTCGTTGGTCTAGTGGCAAAGTGCATCGCTTTGTGATCATGAGGTCCCGGGTTCAAACTGAACTTCCCAGTATGAGTCCGGAGTCTGGAATTGTGCCCGGTATATGGCAATAGGCTCGCACCCTATTACATGGGACCTAACATCGTCGGCGAAAAGTGGGTGTACTCAGTACACCTCTGCCACCCCCGCTTGGGGAATATAGGCGTGACGGTGTAGATTATCCTATTTTGTATGCTAAAAAATCTCATGGCTGTTAAGAACATTAACTTCGAGAATCTATTCTTAACACCTAGAGCGTAAATCTCACGTAAGGGGGCGGTGATTCCCACCAAATCTCACCAAGGGGGAGGGATGGGTCCAAATTAAAAGAAAAACAGCTCACGTAATTAACGAATGCCTAAGAACGTTTCAGGGCTTTTATTACCATTATCATCAGCCGAGACCAAATAGACCGAGACTTATCTGAAGGACAAGTCAAGAGTCTCCGTAACCGGCGAGCGTGTGTAAGACGAACTATGAGAGTGAAGGAAGCCAGAGAGGTATGTAAGGAAAGAACCTGTTGGAACTCTGTACCCTCTGCGTACCCTGCAAGGGATCTGGCGTAATGATATAGATAGATAGATCATCAGCCGAAAGATGTCCATTGCAGGCCGAAGCTTTTAATTATAACTTAACAGGGTGACCAGTTGTAACAATAATGTTAAAAAGTGGGTTGCATTTATATATCAGTCTAAGAAACATTAAATTTATTCTAAAACTGCATTCGCCTTTATTTACTTCCCTATACGAGTTTGCTCGACCAGCTGCCCAATTTGTATAATAATAATAATAGCAGCCTATACTGCCCACTGCTGGACAAAGGCCTTCTCTCACAAATCGAGGTGAGAGAGATTAGGTCTTACTCCACCACGCGGACCCAGTGCGGATTGGCGGAGGCAGGTTTGTGGCCACCTGCTGTTGGAACTTATCAAGCCGCCTTTTAAGGCTTCCAACTCAGCTTAACGACTACCACATTAAGTGGTAGCCGGGACCAACGGCTTCACGTACTTTCCGAAGCACGGAGACGCTCGAATAAGAAAACGCCACAAACGGTCAGCCATCTCGGGCCGACAGAGTCGAACGCTGCTTAACCTTGGTAATCGGTAAGAACACCGCGGTCGCACAGCGCTACGAGCGCCTCAATTTGTATAAACTAACTAGAAAAAAATCGCGATAATTAAAGCCTGACATGATAATAAAACAACTTTCGGCATTATATCCCAAATCCAAGACATTCTATATACAGACAAATTAAAAGATATCTCTAAAGGTATATCTTTCGCGTTGTTTAAAAAAAAATGATTACCTGTAAGGATAACCCTGCGTCTTCGCCCGGAACACGGAGAGCAGAAGAGAGAAGAATACACAGACCAGCACCAGACCGACGACAGACTGGAACCGTCTTTGCTTGCCTTCAGCTGGTGAGCGGGACACATCGATGTTCTTGACTCCGCCGGCCGCTTCTATCATCAGTATCATACCCACAACCACTGCACCATCTTTGACAAGAGTTAAGGATAAAACAAACAATATTTGTGTTCTGTCTTGGCAGATATCAGGGTATGCGAAGGTGGGAAGTGGAATTTAATTTTTTCCTACTTATGTCTTCCCAATAAATTTACTAAGGGTTCCTAGACAATTAAAGCGTTCCGCCATTTTTGAGATGCCATGTTTAAAAAACATTTACTATACATAACCTCGAGCACTTTTTCAACGCGCGTTATTAAAACGCTGGAAAGTTTTTAATCGCTGTACAGTTCTTCAGTACCGCGCATTAAAAAAGAGTACGGTCTCTTTTTCAATGCGCGGTATTTTTGAAGTGATTACTTCTTATGGGAGGGTAAACCGCTTCGTAACGTAACGCGTAACGGCGCCAGTGTGTCTGGCTTCCCTTTCTCTCACGCATACGGCAGCGGTAGGCATGCTCTTCCTCTCTCACTCTAACCCACAGCGCTCTTCCCTTTCTCTCACGCATACGGCAGCGGTAGGCAGGCTCTTCCTCTCTCACTCTAACCCACAGCGCTCTTCCCTTTCTCTCACGCATACGGCAGCGGTAGGCATGCTCTTCCTCTCTCACTCTAACCCACAGCGCTCTACCCTTTCTCTCACGCATACGGCAGCGGTAGGCAGGCTCTTCCTCTCTCACTCTAACCCACAGCGCTAGTTTAAGTTATCACTACTGTCGGGCTTCCCGAGACGCATAATTTTTTTTTAATAATGCCTCGTTCGCCCTTGCGAACACTAAAGATGCTACCCGAAAACGTATAAACCCGAAAGAGAAGCATATCTTTCGAATTTCGAATCATATTGTATACCGTCAGACCTAAATTCCCCAAGCAGAGTTGGGAGCAGTGTATTATGTAAACCTTATATATTTTTTTAACAAGAAGCCATCATCGAAGTATGTTAATGTATATACCAACTAGACATTGTTGATAGAAATTAAATGCAGCAGTTGGTGGTGACACAAACTGAACACAACAGATGGTGGTGACACACACTGACACAACAATTTGCTTTTGTTGACACAAAGTAAAGTCTCAATAGACTTCAATAGATATCAATAGATAAATCACTTAGTTTTTTTAAAAAGGATACTCAAAATCGCTACAATATAGCTCTCCAACACGAACTGCCCATGAGATCCGCCGTTGATATAAACCGGTCCATTCTTGGTCCGATGGAAGAAGGGTGGACCTCTGATCTGGTTCCACATCTGTCCAGAGACCATGGCGAAGCAGAAGAACACAGCAGCCACGGCCCACATCTGCTTGTTGTAGAGGAACTCGAGGTTGTTCCGCCGAAGGTACAGGAAACCAGCGATAAGGATGAATAGCATGGAGAAGGCGACTGCTCCAGAGTAGTTGGGTGGGCGGAATATTCTTATCTGCGGATGTGAAATAAGTTTTTATTAGTGGACAAACAAAAACGTCAAAAAAGGTTGAGAGTTAAGAGGCAAATTCAAATTTACCAGTCGAAAATACAGTTCCATTAAAAACATTTTAACTTATTCTAACAGATTGTCCCCTCACTAGGCTTGCCTGAATCGAGGGTCTCAGATTACAGAGATCATACAAGTAATGTATGACAATTGCATACAAATAATTTGGTAAAAGATTATTAGGTTTAATGGTAGTTCACAAAATTCATATTAAATTTTCAAACAGAGTGGCAATAGTGTATTCTATACCCCCACAATTTGCCATGAATGGGGGCAAGCCCATTGCTTTAACACTGGGCACAAATTCAGTCTCTAACTCTTAAACTGAGAATTTTTTGACAGGAAAACTCCAATAACCATTTGTCTGATCTAGAATTCACACAGAAGGACCCCAGTTTATTAAAAACTAACTGTTTTCCTTAGTCTTGCACTTGGTCGACAACAGTATCACCTACTGGGTCTATGATATACTTCTCGATAATATAACTTTTTAATGGTGAATTAATAATTAAAATTCGTTTAGTACTTTCAGAATTTATCGATTACAAACAGACAATCCTTTAATTTATAAACTTAGTATATAAAAAGAAAGAAAGAAAGAAAAAATATTTTTCAGCACAGCACACATAGAAAATATATGAAAGGTAACAAAAGAAAATAAAAACGAGGAAAGACAAATAAACTGGTGCTGCTTCTTGTGACGTTTGCCTCGGTGTGAGCTGTGCCGAAAGGCATTGGGCTTAGCATGTGTTGGAGGGGAATAAAGTCTCCCCCAACGCTGGTTATCAGCCGAAGCCTCCTCAGCTACTATTTATTGTTCATAAAAATTTTACCCTTAATGCTGATGCAATCGCGTATACTGCGTATTACAAATACAGTAAATACCTGTTGGAACTCTGTACTCTCTGCCTACCCCGCAAGGGATCTGGCGTGAGGTTATAGATAGATAGATAGATAGTAAATACCTAATTATGTAATATAAATGCATAAATAAACGGACATAAATATTGTATACATATGTAAATTTTTTATGAACAATAAATAGTAGCTGAGGAGGCTTTGGCTGATAACCAGCGTTGGGGGAGACTTTGTTCCCCTCCAACACATACTATATATAATGAAAGAAAAAGTTATGATTTACTATAAGATAAAAAGCTTGTTTATATAGTCACAATATAATAATATATAATATAATATATAATACCTACTTTGTGCTACCACAGGTGACATGTCTATACTATACTATATGTAGGTACTAGAATGACACTGAATCAACAAGTCGGTCAGTTAAATAGGTAGGTAGGGAAGTTATTAGATATATTACCTGAGTGTCAGTCCTATCTTGGATCCATTTGGCAATTGCCTCAGCATGGATACCAGCCCTCTCAAAGTCCATGGAGTCTGCAGGTTTAGGTTTACCCTTGGCTGGGAAGTGCATAATTACCGGAGCAGTGTTGAGACGAAGCTGAGAAATAAATGCTAGCTCTCATAAACTATGAAGGAACACATACCTTAAAGGATTTTAGGGATTTTGAAAAGATATATGGAATATACACAGAAAGTACAGAGTTCCAACATATATCATGTTGGAACTCTGTACTCTCTGCCTACCCCGCAAGGGATCTGGCGTGATGATATAGTAGTATATGGAACATACCTTTACACTTAGTCTATTTTTAGTACATTCTAATGGTATGTATGCCTAAGTACAACTATCTGAAAGGTTGGCAGACTCCACATGTACAATTATGTAGTTACATAACAACAGCAATTAACTCTAGAATTTATAGCAAACATCCTCAAAAAATTATTTTTTCTTTTTTGAAAGATGTAGCCCCACACTAGGAATTATTTCTTTGACATGGGTGCATTTACAATCATGAAAGTTTACTCACACAAATACCCAGACTGAAACAAATAATTGTAGGTCATGCAAAGATTTGTTCCATGCGGGAATCAAAAATGTGACACAGTGGGTGGAGCAGCTTGATCTCTTAACCACTGCGCCAAATTCTTTGTATTCTATAATGTGTTGCCTCTACAAATCCAATTTTGCATGTAGTAACACCCAATCCAAAACAAACATCTTGGGTCACACAAAATGTGTCCAGTGTAAGAACCAAGCTATAGACTATCTAATCCAGTAAGCCAAGGGGGCCTCACACAACTGTATAAAACGATTACAGGGATACAATTTCACAAATGGCATTGATTTCCTTTTCTATATTATTATGACACTAGTTTCTGCCCGTGACTACATCTGCATAAACTTTAGACAGGAAACTTGCATTTCCTGGGAAAAAAAAGTATCTTATGTGTTAATCCAGGTAATAAACCATCTGTGTGCCAAATTTCATCCAATTCTGTTCAGCCATTTTTGCATGATTGAGTAACAAACATACAAACTTTCACATTTAGTAGGATTTTCATAGTATGATCATACTTACCATTTGGAAGATATCAGACCCTTCATCAAAATCAACCATACCAAAGAACAGTTTATTATTATATGACGGTGAGAATCTGAAGGAGTTTGCTACTATCAAATACTCGTCATAGACATGCTGGCATATAGCACATCTACGGGACGGTGCCATCGCTGTGAACATGATGACGAAGGAGTAGTCTTTGGGTGGAGATTTCACATATTCCTTGAACCTATTCAAGTTCAATGATATTATGGACTTCTTTACGGTAAGGTCCGTTAACTGCTGGACTTTCTCTTCTAGCTGAAAGTGTATTTATTTTATTAGGCACATCAACAATATAAAGACCGTATGACTGGCTTGATGATATATAGATTGTAAATTACATGTTAGATTGTTAATTATTAGGGTTTACATAAAATTATAAATATGATTGACTATAATAATAATAATAATATAGAAACTGTCCCACTGCTGGGCACGGACCTCCTCTCAAACTGGGTTTAGGCCATAGTCCACCACGCTGGCCTAGTGCGGGTTGGCGAACTTCACATACCTTCGAGAAACTCTTAGGCATGCAGGTTACCTCACGATGTTTTCCTTCACCGTTAAAGCAAGTGATAATTGGTTTTTTAATACGCACATGCTTTCGAAAAGACAGAGGTGCGTGCCTGGGTTTGAACCTGAGACCTTTGACTTTGCAGTCCAACGGTTTAACCACTAGGCTATCACTGCTATATAATTAACTGCATCATTTTTTACAAATGTTTTTTTTTGTATATATATTGGATTTTGCACATGTCTATGAGACATACTATAAGAGACAAGAGAGAGATTATTCTATACCTATATATATTCTTCTAGTAACTAGGCTAGTGGCGGTAGAGTCTATGTTACTTTTCTGACGATTCATAAATACTGTAATGGTTTACATGAATAAAAAATATTCTGATTCTGATTCTTAGGAGTTAATTGAGTAACCAAGAAGGTTATACATGATTTTGAAACTTCAATCGTATACTTACCTTAATATTATACTACAAGATTGTTAATAAAGAAAAGAAGATACTAATTGTTCTTAGAATTGTAGCATTATAGAATAAATTTCTTGTTAAAGCTTCAATTAGAATATCACTGTATCCTACATTCGGTATCTTAATTTTGATATGTAGTATAAAAAAGAAAGTTTTAGAATTTAAACTTAATAATGACTTAATATTACAAATAATTATCCTTATAATTAAACTAGGGTCTCTATCCCAAAGCCGGTAGCAATGGAACAAGAAAAAACAATGCTCACCCCTTTAGCGCGAGTTTGCGCTTCACCCTCATAATAAGTGAGAATTATAGTAAGGCACAGCAAAGCCTTGTACTTCATTTTTCTAGTTAATTCAAGAGCAATTCATATACTAATATAAATGTACAATAAATTCTGGCTCCCCACTCGATTTTGACGTTTGCCAACTCAAAACAAACGTCAACTTATATATGACGTGTACTTTGAGTTTACGAAATATTCTACGACACAAAACTCCTGACTATCTAAATATAAATTACAACATGAATCTTTGTACCCTATCCTACATTCGCACGCGCGTTTTTTGAACACGCTACAAGTACTGGAATTAAACAAATGACTAACACATTTTTTTTTAAAGTACTTTTTGCGCTTCAGCACAAAGCGTTCAAAAAGCCGCATGCAGGATACAGGTCTTCTCCAAAGATACTCAGGATCATACTTATCCCTACCAGCTACTACCCTGAGTGGGCCACCCATCCAGCTTATTACCTTCGTCATAGGTCTAATCTGGCTGGAGCATAGTTGTTGCACACTCGCCCTCTAATCCGATGAAGCCGTAAAGACCCCGCAGTTAACACCGTAGATTATTCCCACCCTGCAAAACGGGTCCAATCTGGTAAGAAGCCGCAAAATGGCAAGACAAGCAGTGTTGGGCATTAATTAATCGCAACCAGGTTGCAATTAATTAATCTCCCTAAGGTACTCCGGAATAAGAATGAGTTTTGGACGTCAAACGCCTCAGTCTCTTCTGTGACCATGGTGCTGTAGAGCGTTCACTCGAAACGTCGAGAATTTAAAAACCAAAAATAAACCGCGATAACATCAGAATTATTTTGTTATTTAAATGTTCTCACAATTCATTTTTGCCCAACTCTGGTACTAAGCCACCCATTCTTTTAAGCAACGCATTTTAAAGGATGTTTTCAAGTGTGCAGAGCGGTCTAAAAGGTACAGGCACCAAGACTGCATGAAAATTATTGTGTAATTTTTTCCTTCTATTATAATTATCTGTAACATAACGCCAGATCCTTTGCGGGAAAGACAAGGAAGGTTTTTGTTTTCATACCTATCGTTTTATACTCACCGTATGTACTATAAGCTAAGGTAACGGTAGTAATGATCGTGTCATCATTAAAAAGGCGACAACCCGATATTTTGCGAACGCGGCCAATCATAGTAATCCGCTAATCGTAGCCACCGCCGACTACGAAGCTATCTCCCCTCCTATCAGTCGCTACCGCCGTCCGCGGCATGTTCTCACCGACCTTCCTGATGCCCTTACATCCCTTCTTCGGATACAGATACCGCACACAGGATCAGACACCGAACTCGCCGGGGAGGTCGAAGAATCCCTTGCCCGTCGGCCGGTGCAGAGCACCACGGCGAGACACCTAGTATACGCCCTCTCCCATAGCGACTGCCCAAGCCGAGGCCGTTCCTCCTTGAGGCGCCCTTGAGCCTTCAGGTCCAAAAAGTTGAATAGCTTGTTGCCCCCTTGCCCTTCTGGCTCGAGCGTAGTGGTTGCACACTCGGCCTCTTGTCCGGTGAAGCTGTAAAGGCCCCGCGGCCAACAGCGTAAATCATTCACATAAACGCATACAAAGGTAGTAATGATAATTTCGTTGTGTAAATATAGCTAAAAGGTATAAATATAAAATTAATTAATCATTATATTAATACGTGAAGCAAAAACTTTGTACCACTTTTTACGAAAATTGCGCGGATGGAGGAGTATGAAATTTCCCACACTTATAGTTTATATAGAGAAGGAGTGCAGAATGCTAATATTTTTTTAAATTATGCATTAAAAATAGGTTAAATCAATAAAATAAACATAACACACACTACATGTATTGAAAAAATGAAAATGAAAAATGTTTATTCTCAAAATGCAAATTTAAATTTACAACACAAGAACACAATTACACATTTAAAAATTTGTAAATTGGCGGTTCATTCATTATATAAATTCTTATACATGGTCCCCTCACTAGGCATGCCTGTATCGAGGGGTCCCAAACTAAAGAGATCATACAAATACGTCTACGACAATTGCACGCAAATACAGGTAACTTGCTAAACATTAAATGTTATAAAATCTGTTATAAAAAACCAAAAAAAAAAAAACGCCAAAAATAGAGGTAAAAAAGTAACAAAAATATAAACAAACCAAAAATCAGTCCAATTTTGACTCGTAATTTATAAATTAAAAAAAAAACATAATAACAATGAAGTATTTTATAACACATAGTATTATAGATGTAATTAAGATACATTTATGTATAATATATTGTATGTAAGTACCTATTATAGCAATGTATTTATTATTTTTTCAATTTCCTCATATGAAAGGGTATTTATCCATTCTTTTATCTTACTTTTAGCCCCATGTACTGAGCAAAATCGGATGTCACATAACTTAGATGTATTGTTGTAAATAATAGCAGTTATATACGGATGAAATCTTTTAGCAAAAGTTGTGCGAATTACCGGTAACGAAACTCTAAAAAGTCTTCTTTTGGTCATGTCTGTGTAATCTAAGGATTGTAGGATGCTTTTATGCATGAATAATACTGAGCCTAATACATATAGTTTGCGGACACTTAACACTTCAGCTTCATTGTAGAGTGAAGTGGTTGGGTACCTATGGTTTTTTTTCAGCATTGTTTTTAGTACTGCCCTCTGGGCACGCTTCAACGGAAGCATGTGCGTTTTCGCAGCACTACCCCAAACTGGAAGACAATATGAAAGAAGGGATTGTGACAAATCAAAGTAGGTTATTTTTAATGTTTCTATGGAGGCTACATTTCTTAGTTGTCTTATGATGTTAATTGTATTTCTTACTCTACCTGATAAAAAATGTATGTGCTGTTGAAAATGAAGTTTTTGGTCTATCACTATCCCAAGGTATTTAACAGTTTTTGTTCTAGATAGGATTTCGCAGGAGCAAGCGCCTGTTCCTAAGCAATCACACGCGTGCATATGCATATTCATAGATGGTGAAGGTGCGGAACTTGCTGTCTTGTGGAAACATATGTAATTGGTTTTCGTTACATTTAAAGTTAGAAGGTTGTCGTTTAACCAATTGCATATAGTTTCCCTTGCCTTTTCAGCACTTTTAAAAGTGTTTTCCCAGTTTTGTCCATGTACAAGTAATGCAATGTCATCTGCATAACAGATTATTTCTGAATTAGTCAGGGCTAAATTATGGATGTCATTCATATACAAGTTAAACAATGTTGGGCCCAATATACTGTCTTGAGGTACACCAAATGTGACATTTTGAGTGTTGCTAAGATAGTTAGATACCTTTACACGTTGATTCCTTGCTGATAAATAGCTTTTGAACCATTGCAAAGGAGTGCCTCTAATACCCTTGTGTTCCAACTTAGTCAAAAGGATGGGGACAGAAACAGTGTCAAAGGCTTTCGAAAGGTCCAAAAACACACACATACAGTTTGCAGATTTGTCAAGAAGTGTTGCAACTGAAGATGTCAATTTAAAAATTGCATCATTTGTTGATCTGCCCTGACGAAAACCAAATTGCTTTTCACATATTAAGTTATGTTGTTCCAGATATTTCACTAATCGCTTACTAATTATTTTTTCTAATAATTTAGAAAATGCTCCTAACAGCGAAATCGGGCGATAGTTATCAGGGATATTTTTTGCTCCAGATTTGTATATTGGAGAAACCACAGCAGTTTTCCAAACATTCGGGAAATGCCGGATTCCATACTTCTATTAAAGATAAAAATGAGAGGGTCTATTATAGCATCCTGCTTTGACACACACACACGCATATACTCTTTTGTTTATTGTAAAGGATGTGGTCAAATTGAGAATAGATTAATATTTTTTTGTCATTAATATTATTTGTCTAAAGTCTTACTGAATGTCAAACATAACCAGCAAACGATGAAAGAGTAGGGCGAATTTCGACCAATGGCCGACCACTAGTTAATATAAATCTCTCAAAAAGATAGCAACCCAACATGAAGCACAGTAGCATTCAGCCATGTGACTTGTCTGTAACTCCCATTTAAAATCCAAGGTCTTGAGCATAGATATAGTATAGCACCTGGTCTTGAGGAATTCAAACAGCATCTGCTTGGCGTCAATAACATTTATTGGGGCATCTATTTATGTCTTGGATCATATTATCTATACTTTAGTAGGAATATTTTACCAAAAGTATCTGATCCTAAATTATATATTTGAAAGAAAAAAACTTCCTAGTTGGCCTAGTGGCGTATAATGCCCGCAGCAATCACGTCCTGGGTTCGAATTCTAGGACGCGCAGTGCAGTTTTTCCCTGAACAAATTCTCAGCATGACGTCTAAAAGTGTACACCTCTTCAACCCCAGCTTGGGGAGGCGTGACGATGTGTGGTACGGTTGGTCCGTTACGGGATTTTATGATTAAGAGCTTAAGCCGCTCCGCCCACTAGGTCAAAATAGTCGCGTGTTCGATCTCTGCGCGACATAAATCTTTATTGCGGTCTGGGTTTGAATTTCATGTTGGTAAACGTAGTCACGACACACGTAATCACTCCTAGTGTGGTACTCAGATCTTTTTATAATAATAAGTTTTTATACGTTCCTAAGTTTTCACAGTGTGCAACTTCCAGGAACTGTGTGGTGAGCATGCGTTGTATATTAGAATTTAGGTCACCTGCCACCCCCGCTCGGGGAATGTGTAGGTACGCGTGGTCAATGGTTTAAATCATAAATATTATTTTTGTTCGCATGATGCATCAGAACTGGCGGATGCCTAAGCTTCATAAGAGAATGATTGATCTTTATTCAATGTTAACTCTTGACGGATTTAAATTTCCCTTTATAGGCACCTACTATGTGTGATGATTTTCAGGAAAATAGTTTCAATTTTTATAATATATGTTTCTTCCCTCGACTAAATTTTCTTCCACAAATACCCACTTAACTTGGGTATGGCAATGGGTATTGAATTCAAATGTCGAAAATAAATATTTTTCATTAATTTTATATCTTCCCATAAATCTGTAATGCCGTAGCAGTTACGAAAAGTATACTTGGCTCTACAAAGAGGTTGGGAATAAATGTTTTCTCCAGCAATGAAATCTTGGGAATTTCTACGTCCTCAAAGTGGACAAGTCCAACAAGTGAAACAATTAATTCATAATTTACATTAGTTGTTTTCAAAATATTTTATTAACACAATTCATTCAATAACACCAAAGATTATAACATTCTCTAACATGAAACCTAAAATAAAATACAATTTTACCTAGTATGTATTTTACTTACCAATTTATAACCATTCAAACATCATTTTGACTATGAGGTATACAGAATAAATATATTATGAATTTTTTTTTCACATATATATATAAGTCGTCAGAAATGTAATAATACTATTAAATTTATTATAATATAGCTAATTTAATTTGATTGCGACAGTTATATAATTGCTATATAATGTCATGAAAGCATTCGCCTTCCGATTACTCATATTTATAAATCGCTCGCATAAATGAAGATCGTAAAAGGAAAATAAAACACACAGTATAATCAAGTAGAAACAAAATAATATGGAATGTACAAACCATGTTTATTTACTGATTCCTGGCAATACAATGTTTGTGACTCGCTTTTGAATTTATCAATAGCCACCCGAGAAAGATAACATTAGGCTTAGGTATAAGGATACATACATCCACTATAACACTGAAAGCTATATAGCATGTAATACAATAGCCAGGTTTAACCTTAACATTGTCAGCGATAGACACCGGTACACAGTACCCTGGGGGTTTTCGACGGTTTTATAAATTATTAAGATAATCGTTTGGACTTAAATTTCTACTCTAACTGTACATTAGTTTCGCCTTAACGCTAAAATAATCTAAAAGTGATATCATCCGATGGTACGAAGATACGATCGCGAGGGATGTAAACGCGCAAACAAACTGATATGTCGATAGTTGAAACAAAATCTCCTGTCACCGTTAATGGAAAACAAAAATGCTGTAATAAATAAAATAAATACGCAGTCATCGCCCGGTAGCGTTCGCATTTAAAACCATGATTGGGGAATTCGAAAGTGGGAGTTACAAAATTTTAATAGAAAAATTATTTATACAGTTCCGTCTCTAGGCGCAGTGCTGCCGGCAGCATCTAGGCGGCACCGGGCCGGAGATATGCGAAATAATATAAATGATTTATGTTCGAGTAAACAACGAGTTAAGTATTATACAAGAGGTGCTCCGAGGCCCTATGCGGCGGTTTCGCTACCGGCGACGACTTCCCTGTGCGCGACGAGTGACTGAGCAGATTCTGGAGGCATAGAAGCTCGGAGCACAGGCGACGGGAGTAAGAGTGTGCTTTATGCGTTTACTGTTTCGTGTACAGATAAATGGCGACGATGAGACCGTATAGACCCAACACTTCAGCGAAAATGAGGATAAGGATCATGCCGACGAATAACCTAGGCTGTTGCGCGGTACCACGTACACCAGCATCACCGACGATGCCTATGGCGAAGCCGGCCGCGAGACCGGAGAAACCGACAGCCAGACCAGCACCCAGGTGAATGAACCCTCTGGAAACAACAGAAATCATGTGCTTAGCAAAAAAAAAAGACAAATCACACAATACAAAACACCAAAAATGAAGACCATCATACTGCAGTATCATAGCGATCTTTCACGCTATTTTTGGATAAACACTTGATGAGCAACTCATTGCTTTAAATAAATTTTTGATTCGACTCATGAAGAAATAATATTCAACATCACATCGGTTTAAATGCGTACTAAGTGAAAATGTGTAACACATAAGCAGTTTAAGTAACAGGTATGCAGTGTCTGCCAAAAAATCTACTTTCAGATTTACACTTTCAGTAGTGGCATTCACCAAAACATTATTTGCAAGTAGCGCGTTATTATGCCAAATTACTCCCGGCTAGACGATATTAATATTTATGTCTGATAAAACGTTTTTGCAGGCGTGCGACAAGTGCGAGCGGCAAAAAAAAAACTGGTGCGAGGTCGATAACATCCGAAACACGTTGTATACACTAGTAATTTATAGTCGCGATGAAAAATAGGCGTGATGACGTCATTCTATTAAGAGTTGTGGCTTTTAATTATCTTTAGTTACACGCTATATATTTTTTGCCTGAATGCCCTACTTTTGATGCGATGAGCATCTTTATTTTAATCTTACTTAGCCGTAAAAAACGACGTGAATATGGCGTGACGTGGACGGCACACAGAGATTATAATGATACTGCTAAAAAGACTGAAGAATCGATTTAAATAAGGCGTACTATTTATCATAATTGAACGAAATACTTTCTTCTTATTTATTCATGATAAATATATTTCTGCTTGCATAGGATAGGAAGCAAAACCCGTAGTGGTTATTCTTATTGAACGCAAATTAATCATTATTCTTAAAACAGCACAAATGAGGTTGGCTTTGTTAGCTCTTTACGAAACAGTACTACTAGCTTATGTAGCATTTCCGAAATAAAATATTACTGAATATTTTAGTACAAGAGAACAATTTCAAATGAACCTTGAAGCTTGACCGAGAGTTTCGAAAAGATAAGTTAGCAATTTCTAGAGACGATCGACGTATTCTACGTCTATTTCGTCTTATCTGATTCGATTGACGGACATTATCTGCTAGTTTTCGAGTGGAATACTTATAAATATCGCACCTTCGCTTAAATATTGACAGAACTCAAAATAGTTTATTTTTTATCATTTCAAGTTAGTTAACCTGCATGTGGCGGTAACTCGCGAAATCGCCTTAAAACACCGTAACAAAGCGACCGAGAGTATAATATGCCATTTTAAAGAAATTAGAAAACTAAAGCTATTTGCAGTGTTTCACTGAAAAGAGCTTATTATAAATCATAAACCTTACATATTTCCATACAAACTTTCATCCCCTATTCTCTATTGTTATTTTACATCCTTGAGGGAAAAACTTTTACTAACTTTGAATGTCATATTTATTTATATCGAATCAACAGTCTAAAAAATAAGTTTCAAGCTTCTAGCTCTAAAAATGACGATAATTCCATACAACTTTTCATCCCCCCTTTCAACCCGTTACAACCCTTTTTTCGCATTAAAAAGTAGCCTATGTCTTTTCTCAGGCTCTAGACTATCAGTGTACCTAATTTCATTTAAATCGGTTCAGTAGTTTTGAAGTGAAAGCGGGACAGACAGACAAGAGTTACTTTCGCATTTATAATAATAGTAAGGATAAGTAGACCATTGGGAATGGACTAAAATGTGTTTGCGTACTATCAATATGTTTATTTGCCCAGTCGTTTGTACAACTAGAACGTTCTAGCTGAAGTGCTAGCTAAATTTTCAGATGTCATCACATCATGCACAATGTGTAATACGGTGTAGGGAATTGCATCACGTAACACAGGTTTTAACATTATTTTAGCTACCTATCTCGTGTATCTATGTGTAATATAGTAAGATTAGTCTGTATAAGGATATATACATTTCTGATTGTGTTCATTTTAACTAGGCAGTATTTGTCTGTCCTTTAGACTTGAAGTAAGGCCTGTGGATTTTGATTTCTACTAATGAGTTGTGCATTATTATGATCTATTTCTGTTTGTATTAATAAATATACGAAGTAAATAAAGCATACAGACATTTAATAGTAAGTTTCCTATTAATAGCCTTGTTCATGCAACCTTGTTCGACTGTAGCCTAACAGGAAATCACCGAAGCAGCGATGCGTAATTGGGGCATAGATACAAAAAGCCTAGGGAAAAAACTTGTAAAATGTTTATTGGCTTTGTTACAAAAGGATTTAGGAATATACTATGTCACGATTTCTAGAAAATGTTTATTAGAATATTTCAAACAAAGTTGTTATTAAAACCCACAGAGGTTTTGTTCACACACCATTCCTTAAGAATATTTTTGTACTGGGTTGTTATTTCCAAAGTAATAGTCAACTGGAAGTGTAAATCAACTAACGCTAAACACCCATGGTATGTATTGCCATGCATAAGTAGAGTAAACCTCGTTGGTTAAGTGGCGCATGGTGCTGACGATTATGAGATCTTATGGTCAAAATGTTGGATAAAATGTCATTGACATATTTCAATCGATAAATTCTTTGATAGCAGTACTAAATCTTAAATTGTGCATGGTATAATGACAATTGTGTCCCTATATTAGGATCTAACATCAGTCTTGTTGCTCAACGAGCTATGGAGAGAGCTATGCTCGGAGTTTCTCTACGCGATCGAATCAGGAATGAGGAGATTCGTAGAAGAAGAAGGTCACCAACATAGCCCTTAAGATTAGCAAGCTGAAGTGGCAATGGGCGGGCCACATAGCGCGTAGATCGGACGGGCGTTGGGGCAGAAAGATTTTAGAGTGGCGACCACGTATTGGCAAGCGCAGCGTGGGACGACCGCCTTCCAGATGGACCTACGATCTTGTGAAAATTGCAGGAAGTCATTGGATGCAGGCATCGGACCTGTTACGCTGGAAAGCGATTAGGGAAGCCTATGTTCAACAGTGGACAAGAATAGGCTGAGATGATGATGAACATCAAGTCTTGGAGAATTTGACATTTTTTTCAGTGGAGAATATTGATTTGTGTTCAGAGTATCAGGATTCAAATCGACTGTAACACCCTGATAAGCTTTATCTAATACTACTGATACACCTAGATTAAACTCTCACTTGTGAAGGGATTACTGGCCTACAAATAAATTTTATTTATTTGTGGGTAATCTGCTAAATGTATAACCGGTAGAAATTATTCGAGTTAGTTGTGGTCTAAACATATAATCATGATGATCGTTACTGTTTAAGAATATGCATAGCTGTTGCCTTATTTGTTATTTAGTAGTATGTTCAACTCCACTTGCATAGCATTAGCGGGAACACTGTGAAGAAATCTAACTCAATATTTTTAAGCTTATTTGACTTAATAAGTAGTAGTACTTAATTCTTAGTTCAATCTTCAACTTAGTTCAATCACAAGGTCTTCTAATAGGAATGCGTTTTCTTAAGTCTCATAAATTTGAATTGATGTCAGTTGTAGATAACGAGAGAAATTCCTAGTAATGATCAAGAGTTAACTGTGATCAGTCAATAGCTGTTGACAGCTTCCTAATTATTCATACTGACTGATTTTCAACTTGGCTAAACTAACTCTTGAGTAGTATTAATAACTAATACTTATTGTGATCAAGAATCTTACTAAAATGTAACTACTGCTTTTTAGCTATAACATAAGCATTTAGCTCAGTGCCATGTTTTGAACACTTGGCTATTGAAAGACATTCAGCAATTCTCATACTGAGATAAGCGGACGATGCAATTAGTATTTCTACACGATACTCTATACTAAAATTCTTCAATGAAGACTAATCTAAATTACTAAAACAGATTAAATTCAATCACAAGGTTGGTTTGTCATGTGATCTGGAACTTACACTTGAGGCTAGAAGTGCATTAAAATGATGAACTTACTTGTAGAGGCTGTAGTTGTTGGAGGGGGAGTCCAAAGAACCAGCGATCAGGACAGCTACGACCAGCCCATAGATAGCAATGATACCCGCCATGACAACGGGAATGATGGACTTCATGATGAGCTCAGGCCTCATCACCGACATGGCGGCGATACCTGTGCCTGACTTGGCTGTTCCATAGGCGGCTCCCAGCGCTGGAATGTTAGAAGAAAGAATGATTAAGTCGACTTTATTTTTGTAGTATTATTTTAAATTTAAAAATTCGTATAAAATGTTGCTGTCTTATACTTTACAATTAAATATTAAAAACATATACCTTCATAGTTTTATGAAGCTAGTCAAATTCTCATATAACATTGTATGAGCCTAAGATATTTGTGGCTCAAGTTTAATGTCATGTTTCAGAAATTTTATTATGCAGAGGGTTCATTGATCATATCCTAGAAAAGATATGCAAAGTGTCCTGTGACCTATGTTTAAATAATAGAAGCTATTTTTCTATCTAGGACATTCTACCATTGACCCCACCTCTAAATGACACACTTTTTATGTCATAAGATCTATGGTATCTACCCTCGGTTAAGATATTTGTGGCTCAAGTTTATTTAATGTCATGTTTCAGAAATTTTATTATGCAGAGGGTTCATTGATCATATCCTAGAAAATATATGCCAAGTGTCCTGTGACCTATTTTCAGATAATAGAAAAGTTATTTTTCTATCTAGGACATTCTACCATTGACCCCACCCCTAAATGACACACTTTTTATCTATGGTATCTACCCCTCAGTTAAGATTTAGGTCAGTCCAGGCATAAATTATTCAGGCCTCTATCTTATAAGTAGGTTAGACGACCAAGTTTTTATCCAATACTTCATCTCAAATACATAAGTTTAATTATTCTGAGGTATCAGGCCTTTATAGGAATGTTAGATAGTAAAAACCAATTCTAAAGGTGTGCTATTATCAAGTTTACATAATATATGATAAGGTTCAGTTTCTCGTAATCCATTGCTCCTTGTATTGTCATGTGATTTCAGTTCTTGATACTGAACTGTACATAGTATTATTTGTAGTGTTTGATATAACAAGTTTAGATATTTAACCATGTTATAATAAAGCCTCTTTTGGCATGTACAGAGTATGTACTTAGTAGTCACATGACATACTATACTAATACCTACAATATTGTGAGAAAATAAATCCTTTCATTGATAGTTAGTAATGCTAATCACGTAAGCTTTCTTTGTTTTCTTTTAGGATCCAAGTGAACATCTCTTAGTATACAGGAACATATCAAACAGGAACAGATGACCTAATCATGTGATTCAGAAGTTGGTCATGTGATATCAAAACCTCAGATATTTGAGGAATTCATGGGTTTTTATTAAGCAATTTTTAGACAATATCTGGGCGAAGAGATAAATTAGCTGATCTGTGCCAAGAGAAAATATAAAACAAGAGTTAACCTCAACCTTGTTGTATACAAGTACCAACGTAATAAAGAAATCTTCAAATTGACATAATACTGTAGAAGAGACGTTTTATGAATATTTAATTGTATGCTTTATGACTCAAGGCGTATTTCCCACTCTATTCATGTGATTACGTCAAATTTTCCACTAAACATTCATCATTCAACAGGACAAATACCAGGATAACATATCAAAAGGAGCATTCCAATTTTACATGCGATTTCTTTTGTTAGCACTAAAGATACTGGCAGTGCTACCAACCCAATGAAATCAACTTATCAATCACATGACTAATGATTCACAGTACATTCCCATATGCAACGCCCCGAAAATCCGCCCCTTCCCTGCTATCCACTCCACCACCCTGCTAAAATCATTAGCAAATTGCCTCATTCCGTCATATATATTAATGTACGGATAACGTAAAGCAGAAGTGCGCAGACTACTATAATTAGTGCTCCTAAAATAACCAGATTCGCCCGATTTTGATATACAGACATGATATAATTGTTTACAAGACACGTTCTTCGCACACTTTTACAGGGTGCCGAATTCCTGTAACCCATTTTGGGAGATCGATAATCACTCAAGACAGCCATTTCTACGTTAATAGATCACTCACACAAAATACATACCGCTAAAGATGATAGCAGACGCTGCCCCCATAACTCCAAAAAAGGGTCCGTAGATTGGATTTTCACCCGACATTTTGATTCGTTAAGTGTGGGAGTATTTACAGGTCCCAAAAACTGTGATGACTATCTGCACACACTCACTCCACGGAACTACTTTTGCACAGACAAATATGGCCCAAGCTTTGCAGTCTCGGTAGAATGGGTCATATGACGATTGATGTTCAAGGCAGTGCTCGATATGACCTAAGTTCTGATTGGTTTCGATACGTAACTTCCGAAATGCGCAGCCAATCCTGAGCTAAAGATTTCGCCGCGTTATGACGTAAAGCATTGATGTGGATCGCTGGCCAGCATTTTTCTTCTGCGCATGTACTGATTAATTTTTTCTATACTTTTTTCATGTACCGAACCTATTTATAAAGCTCAAACACATAAAATCCCTTACCAATTACATTAAATATAAATTTAGAAATCATAATTTACTCAATTTTTTACGTTAATATATTTAAAAATAATGAACAAAACATAATTAATAGCCAACTTGACTATAAAGCGATGTTGCCATCTTATTTATGGCTTCACCATTAGTAAATAAATAAACGCAGGAAGCAACAAAACCTGATATATTTTCCGATCCTTGGTAGAGGCCTATGTCCTTAAATGAACTTGTTTTGGCTAGTATGAAATGCATGTGGCCGGTATTATTCTTAATGCATAAGATAATTAGCATCTGCACGAATCGCAGATGGCTAGTATGGGTATGAGACTACCAGTTAACGGAGCGATCCTGAGGGGATGGCAATCAATCTGAATTAATAAAAACATTTTTGATTGTATCCAATATCTCAAACTTTTCTAGATTGCGGTGCTGGAACCAGGACCGTGAAGATATATTAGTTGAAATATTAATTTTATTTAGTAGCAGCACAGTAGGTCGCCGTTCATATATATAGTCGCCGTTGGTTGTAACTATATTCAGATACACAAAGAATCTTAATTCTTTAGATAGGTACTACACAAAAGAGTTTATTAGGGCGCTGTAGGTGACATTGATATCTAATAGAAGGCAGTACTTAGGTTTGCGAAAAAATAATGAATTTTTAAAAACATTGATAATTTTTTGAAAAAAAACCGTTTCTTCTTCTTTAAGTTATGGCTTCACACTAATTTAAAGTGTATTTTGCCAGTGTCTAGTGAGATATGTAATCGTGTTTGTTTAAATTAATTCGACTCCCGAAGAACTTGATGATAATGAAATTAATGAAGTACCCCACCCTGGATACTTTACATACCAATTGCAACGACGTCAAAGTCAATACAAATGACAACAAGTGCATATTTGTTGGATGTTTGCTATTAAGTTAGTTTTATTGTTATTTTTTTGTTGTCGATTTACACAAAGACAAAATTTTAGTTTAAGTTATTTGAGTTAATTCTTACGTTAAAGTGATCCTCACAGCAATATCAACAAGTTGATGGAGATACCATGTCTCTTTTTCTGATTTAACACCACTTTCTCCTTATGTCTTACTGTATTTTTACACCTAGGCACAACACAGTGTTGTTTCATTGTATAATAGTAGCAAAATACAAAATAAAAATAAATTACAGAATAAAATACTTCTACAGCTGTTCACTAATTGATTGTTATTATAGACTTTGACGTCACGCCAAGCGCGCCAAAATGGCGGGCGTTTAAAGTGCTCTTATCTGTTTGCTATTTTCAACATATTTTTTTTGCCCTTTACATTTTGTTTTTGACGCTTAAATTTTTTTTGCAGTAATAAATTGATGTAATCTATCGTATAAAAATATTAAAAAAACACACTTATATTCCCTATTACCTTCACTCATGCACATATAGGAACACATAATGGTTAATATTCCATCAACATTACACATTATTAGTCGAAATAATACAAGTTTTGGAAATTAAAACAAATTGACGACATCACTCTTCGACTTCTCGCCAAAAACCCCCGAACTCATGTTTGGTATGTAGATAAGAATACTACATACGAAACATATGTTTATTTTTATTATATTGTATTGTATAGAATATATTTATTAATACATTTATTGTTTCTTTACAATATAATATATATTGTAAAGAAACAATAAATGTGTTATGCTATTATAGGAATATAAATTATTCCTGATTTAAACAACTTTTAAGTCATATTTTTGATTACCTTTTTATTATGATTGGATCGTAAATCGATTTGATTCGACGACTTTCGCAAACGATTTACTGAATCGATTCAGTGGTTCAGATCGATCTAAAATATCGATTATTTCGCTCGAAAAAATATTTCTATCGATTAATTGATTTTTAATCGACATGCCTATTCTGCAGCCAAAAGGTTATTTTCTATAGCCGGTAAAATCGTACGCAAATCCAGAAACCGTATACTTGGTAAAATTTGATTAAAAATATTTTTTTTACATTCTATAACGCTATGTCAAATAAAAAATGGCGTGTAACTTGATGACCTTGGGTTTTGCGGAGATGTTTGTGTTTTCATTGATTATATTTTCTTTTTTCTGTCGTTGTTAAACAGTATCTCAGTGTACATAAAGGAATATTTTTGAAATAAAACTTATCAATCGAAGGTGTCATATTATGGGAACCACCTCAATTCCCTGAAGTGTCTTCTGCAGTACATATTTCATAATAACTCAATGTTCTTGGCCAGGAAATTCATGGTAGGTTGGCGATTTAATAAAGTAGGAAGTCTCCTAAAAAACTCGATTTTTAACAAAATCGATTATTTTTTAGTCTTATTGAAATTATTTATAAGAGAAAAGAGATACCCTATCTACTTCTTAATTTATTATATATAAATTAAGAAGTATATATATAATAAAAAACGATCTTTAATTATATCGATTATTTTTTATAAAATAATAATTGATTATGAGGCAAAGGAAAAAAAACGATTATGAAAAAATCGATTTTTATCCCTCTCGTCACATCTCTAGTAGTAGTGAAAACAGAGTTAGGTTTGTTTGAAATTGCGGGTTACAGAATTGTTGCAGTACGGCATTCTGATTTATTTTAAGCCGTCAATATATGGATGTTATGTTAATAATATGACAGTATCTACATTTTCTACCTGTACTTTCGTTGAATATTGAAAAAAATATCAGCGTTTTGGCTTTAATTTGAGTTAGTTCTGAAAACAACGTTCAATACACCACAAGCAAAAATACCTATAATGTTAGCGATTGTCCAAACCGAAGCCGTTCCTCCTTGAAGCGCCCTCGAGTATGTCGCCCCTTGCCCTTCTGGCTCGAGCGTAGTGGTTGCACGCTCGCCCTTAAGTCCGGTGAAGCTGTAAAGGCCTCACGGCCAGCAGCGTATATCACTCAAACACACACACACACACCTATAATGAGTAGCTAAACATTCGTGGAGTGGGCAGGCTCCACACAAGATGTACCGATGACCTGGTGAAGATCGCAGATGCATTCGTGGCATTCTTTGATGGAGGCCTTTCTCCTGCAGTGGTCGTCTTTGGGCTGATGATGATGAAACTAAACATATAGAGAGGCCCTGTATACAGATAAAATTTGTCTGCTGTTGTGCCTACTTTAGAACTAAATGTGGCTGCCAAAAGAGTTGGAATCGCTGTCTCAAAATATCGATGCCGATATTAAGTACTTGGAGTTTAATAAATGAAAAATGATAAACAGGATCACATCGATGATTTTGGATGTTTTCGTCTATTTTATACTTACTACTTATGTTTTATTGTCCCTCTTTAATTGTTACGCCTACCTCAGAATCAATTTTTGCGTTATGTTTGGATGGTTCGTAATCTCAGCCTATAGGTACTCGTCCACTGCTGAACATAGGCCTCCCCAATTGCTCTCCAACGCAGCCGGTCCGATGCCACCTGCATCGAACGACTTCCTGTGATCTTCACAAGATCGTTGATCCATTTGGTAAGCGGCAGTACCACGCTGCTCTTGCCAATACGTGGTCTCCACTCTAGAATTTTTCTGTACCAACGCTCGTCCGATCTCAGGGCTATGTGGCCCACCCATTGCCACTTCAGCTCTTTCCAAAGCATAGTTTGGATGGTTAGCTTAAATAAAAATAACCAGTTAAGAAGACCATGCTTATACTTTGGCAGCCATATTTAGTTTCAAATTAGGCACCTTTTATCTGTAAACAGGGCCTCTCCAATCCAATACCCCAACGATAAATATTGCCAAAATTAATATACATATGTGTAACTGAGCCTTATCAAGAGGTAAATTTTGCCAACTCGATCCGTGTTCTGTAATGTAGAACATAATCAGACAAATGTGGAACAACATTTTTTAAAAAAAAGTACAGAGGTATCCGAAAATTGTGCAACAGTTAAATGTCAGCCTTGGTTTGTTTTTTTTTTTGGCGAAAGGTCGAAGAGTGATTTTGTCAATTTGTTTTAATTTCCAAAACTTGTGTTATTTCGACTAATAAAGTGTAATGTTGGTGGAATATTAACCATTATGTGTTCTTATATGTGCATGAGTGAAGGTAATTGTAACAAAGTGATAAAACGTGCCTTTTCGACTTTCCTCAAAACGGCCGTTGCAATTGGTATGTAAAGTATCCACCGCTTTACTATCCAGGGTGGGGTACTGCATTAATTTCATTATCATCGTTGTCATCAAATTCATCGGGGAGTCGAATTAATTTAAACAAACACGATTATATATCTCACTGGACACTGGCAAAATACACTTATAATTAGTGTGAAGCCATAACTTGAAGAAGAAGAAGTCAGTTTGTTTATTAAATGTCAAATGTCAATGTCATAATTTGTCAAACTCACGTTGTCAGCATGTGTTAAGTTTTTGTGTTTATTTAAAATAATTTCAATTAATTTATGAGTGTGTCACGAACCGTACAGTTCCAAAATGAAGTTTCATTATAAGGTATTTGATAAGTCCATGAGAGCAAGAATAGTGATCTTTAACAATATTTCTGTTGAATGATTGAATAACATCAAAGCTTCATCAAAGTTTTATCGCATTTAATGATTTAATTTATAAAAAGTTATATTATAACAAAGAGTTACGCTGAGTGTGGCTTAAATCCTCTACCTCCATATTATTACCAAGTTCAACTTTAGTAAAAACTTGTTTCAAAACATAACCTCTCGTTTTTTTTTCAGTTTAATAACTTGCTTGGCACCGTATACCGCAGAGGTGATATTCTGTTTTCAAATGATGGAAATTGTGTAATTAGCCCTGTTGGTAATAAAATAACTGTGTATAATCTAAAACAGTAAGTATGACACTTATTATTCCATAATTTTTGCACTAATTAGTTATTACGGCATTACGGCAACAAACTAAAGTTAAAGACTATCATCAGTTGAGAGGAATCCATACAAAAAGAAAGACTGCGGTACTAAATTTTTTTTTTTTTTTTGTCTGATTTTCACAGCAATCTGTCACCGCCATGGAACATTAAGCCGTGGGTTTGTTGGGGTTATGGAGACGTGATCAGGAATGCGACCAGTGCCACTTCCTATCCTTAACTAATCATGTGCCTTCACTGAAGCACATCTTGGGGAATTTTGCGCTTTAGTCTACGTAAACCCTGTCTGTTGTCTAAGAGTTTTTGAGCCAGTACATTAGGGTGGTTTGCAATTCTGTCTTTGTAGGACTTGGTGTATCTAGCTATTTCCTCTCTGATTGTAGGCATTTTGAGATCTTTGTGTAGTTGTTCGTTAGTCACAAACCATGGGGCATTTGTCAGTATCCATAGTGTTTTGTTTTGAAATCTTTGGATTATTTCAATGTTGGAGTGAGAAGCCGTTCCCCATAGTTGTATACCATAGGTCCAGATCGGTTTAAGAGTAGTCTTGTAGAGCAGGATTTTGTTATCCAGTGAAAGCTGAGATTTTCTACAAATGAGCCAGTAAAGTTTTCTGAGTTGTAGACTAAGCTGTTTTCTTTTAGTGAAAATATGCTTCTGCCAGGTTAAACGTTTGTCCATATGGAGGCCCAGATATCGCACATGATCAGCTTGTGGCACTGCCTTGTTGTTTAGCGTGACTGGTGGACAAGATTCTCTTCTTAGTGTAAACGTGACATTAACCGATTTACTTTCATTAGCCTTGATCCGCCACTTCTTCATCCAGGCAGCTACGCTGTCTAAGCCGTTTTGTAACATTTTTGCTGCAATGTCAGGCTGACTGTCAATGGCTAGAATAGCCGTGTCATCCGCAAAGGTACCGGTAATAGTTGTAGTACTTGTGGGTAGATCTGAAGTGTAAAGCAGGTAGAGAACAGGACCGATCACACTTCCTTGGGGGACGCCTGCCGATATTGGACTAAGTTTTGTAACTTCATTTCCACACTGGACCATAAAATGCCGTTCAGCTAGGAAGGATTTGATAATCATGTACAAGTAATGGGGCATAGCTGTTTTGACTTTGTACAACAACCCTTCATGCCACACACGATCGAAAGCCTAGGATATATCCAAAAACACAGCTGCACAATATTTTTTGTCTTCAAATGATTTCATAATTTCATTTGTGAGTCGGTGTACCTGGTCAATAGTGGCATGTTTATGGCGAAATCCAAATTGATGGTCAGGTATTAAATGATTACTCTTAATAATTGGC
Organism: Phalera bucephala; assembly: GCA_905147815.2. Taxonomy (NCBI): domain Eukaryota; kingdom Metazoa; phylum Arthropoda; class Insecta; order Lepidoptera; family Notodontidae; genus Phalera; species Phalera bucephala. The sequence goes on along the minus strand of LR990615.1, from coordinate 32,365,751 downwards.
AGGATGCGAGTGAGTAGCAGTGATTCGTACACCTTTGCAGTTATAGGCAGAAGGCTAATGGGCCTGTAAGATTTAGGGTCATCTGGTTGTTTGTCCGGTTTCGGGATCATCATTATCTTAGCTACTTTCCATTGAGCCGGAAAGAATTGTAGTTTAGTCATACAATTGTAAATGGACGTAAGTAGGATTAATCCAGAGTACGGTAATTCTGCTAAGAGACGACTTGTAATAAGATCATATCCTGGGGCTTTCTTAGGGTCAATTTTTTTGACTGCATATGCAACTTGTTGCTTGGTGAAATTGGGAATGTCGTGTTCTATCGATGGTTGAGGGATATCTTGAATCAGGAAGTCATGGACTTCTTTTTCATGATCTGCTGGACTTTCGTTTGGGTGAGGTTTAAAGACTGACAGAAGGTGAGCAGAGAATACCTCTGCTTTTTCGGTGTCTGACCGAGCCCATGTTCCATCTGGCATGCGTAGAGGAGACGAGGCAGTTGTAGGCCGCTTAAGTTTTTTGGTGGCCTTCCAAAGAGAGTAACCAGAGGCTGCAGTGGAGTCCAACCTTCTTAAATAAGACTGAAACTCGTTGTTGCGATCACGTGCGAGTGCATTCTTTAGTTCTCTAGTAATATGATTTAATCGAGTTTTTACTTGCGGACATTTCGATTGTTGCCACCACTTCCGAAGTTTTCTTTTATGAGATATAAGTTTTATCAGATAGTTTTCTATAGAGATGTTATTCACCTTGGTGTTTTTAGGCAGTGGAGTAGAATCCCAAGCTGCTTTTTGCAGGGTCCTAGTAAAGTAATCGACAGCCACCGTAATGTCGTATTCTGATTTCAGTCTTGTTGGTTTCTCAAATGCTGAATCAATAAGATGCCGAAATAACGTCCAATTTGTGTTACGATTGTGTAACACGCATTTAGGTTCTTTTTCTGTTAGAGTAGTAGACATATTCACAATAACCGGAGAGTGATCCGATGAAAGGTCTAAACAACTTTGGCAGGTGATGTAGGTTTTGGAAATACCTTTAGTTACACAGAAATCTATAACGTCTGGTATTTTATTGGGGTCTGTGGGCCAGTATGTGGGATCTCCTGTTGACAGAACGTTCAAATTATTTGCTTGAATGCACTTAAAGAGTTCCCGTCCACGCGGAAGGATGAGTCGGGAACCCCAGAAAGTATGTTTAGCATTGTAGTCACCACCAGCTATGAAGCGTCGGCCAAGGGACTCAAAGTAATCTTTAAAGTTTACTTGTTTGATGTTGTGCCTCGGTGGGCAGTATAGGGCTGAGATAGTCAATTCATTGTTCTGCTCAATCACAACAATACTGGTAGCTTGAAGATAATTGCTAGAGAAGGATGTTGACTGGTAGTGTTTGATTGCTGTCTTTATTAAAATTGCTGACCCACCGTGCGCTTTGCCATCGGGATGCATTGTGTGATACAATGAGTAACCTGCGATTTTGAAATAACTCTTGCTGGTAAAGTGAGTTTCTGAAATGAGCATTACGTCAATATTTTGGATTTTCAGGAATAGTTTTAACTCTAACGGTACTAAATAGTGTTGCAAAAATGAGCGCTGAAGTCCAGAGTTTAGGGCTGAGTTGACGCTTACGAGTGTTGAAACACATAGAAGACGCGAGCGTTTTAAGCACCAACTCAAGCGTTTTTAGAACACTAGTACAAAAGCCGACCTCAAAGATTGCCATGACAACTGTGTAAATCTTGTCTGGTGAAGCTGTAAAGGCTCTGCAGCTGATAGCGCAGATCATTCACACACACACACAACGACTGTCTTTGTGATGTAAGTAATCAATCCACCTTGTGGGGTATTAATTATTACCTATCTATATCATCATGTGTGTGTGTGTGTATGTGTGAGTGATGTACGCTGTTGGCCTTGAGGCCTTTACAGCTTCACCGGACTTAAGGGCGAGCGAGCAACCACTATGCTCGAGCCAGAAGGGCAAGAGGCGACATTCTCTGTGGTGGGGTTGGGACAGTCGCTGTGAGTGCACCGGACAACCGCCGGGGGAATGACATTTTGCAACGAAAAGACACGTGGTCAAAACAATGCGCTATCGATTGTGACAAGAGAATAAGAACAAACCCTCTGTATCATCACGCAAGCTCCCTCGCAGAGTAGGCAGAGAGTTCCAACAGGTTCTCTCCTGACATACCTCTCTGGTTTCCTCCACTCTCATAGTTTGTCTCATACACACTCGCCGGTTATGGAGACTCTTGACTTGCCCTTCAGATAAGACACGAAAGCTTGGGGAATATACATGTGACTGTGTGTATTTTATTTACAGGAACAAATGTAATACTTTATCATTTGAGAGTTGCTATAATTACACAGCAATTGATATATCACACAATGGATCAACATTGGTTGCTGTTAATGAGAGTAAGTCAATTTAAAAACCTTATTTTTTTACCTAGTACATTAAGAATGATTCCCGTGCGGTGGATGTGTTTAATAATATAATATCAGCCTATACTGCCCACTGCTGGACAAAGGCCTTCTCTCACAAATCGTGGTGAGAGAGTTTAGGTCATACTCCACCACGCGGACCCAGTGCGGATTGGTTGAGGCAGGTTTGTCGCCACCTGCTGTTGGAACTTATCAAGCCGCCTTTAAGGGTTTCAACTCGGCTTAACGACTACCACATTATGTGGTAGCCGGGACCAACGGCTTAACGTGCCTTCCGAAGCACGGAGACGCTCAAATATGAAAATGCCACAAACGGTCACCCATCTCGGGCCGACCGAGTCGAATTGCTTAACCTTGGTAATCGGTAAGAACACCGCGGTCCCAGGTCACACAAGTACCCAGGGCTCTCATTCACTAGGACCAATAAAATACGTAATGGTGTGTGTTTAGTCATTTCGAATAAGGGCTCTGACCACAATAAATGTTTCTCAGGCACACAAAGATTCGTCTCATGTGGGAATTGAACTTGCATCGACTCTATCAAAGATGTCAAACAATGGATAATTATTAGATTTTTTATATTAAAAACAAACAAAGCCCACCATTAGGAATTATTCCTGTGTAATAGGTGTATTTACAAACATGAATCTTCCCCGCGCCACTCCCTGCGCCGCCCTAGAAGTAATCTTGGCCAAGTGACCATGTTCGACCGACCCATTCCCTGGGTCAAAGAGGTCAAATATCTAGGGGTCACCCTAAACAGTACCATGTCCTTCGGCCCGCACATCAAGCGGGTCCGTCACCGAGCATCATTTGTGCTCGGTCGTCTCCATTCGTTAATCTGCAAGCGGAGTAAAATGTCCCTTAGAAATAGATGACACTTTACAAAACTTGCGTTCGACCCATCATGACTTATGCGTGTGTTGTGTTCGGGCATTCGGCCCCCTTCTCACATCGATAAACTCCAAGTGGTTCAAAACCGCTTCCTCCGTAAAGCCGTAGGAGCCCCCTGTTTGGAAGGAACGTCGACCTCCACTCCGATCTAGGTCTTGAACCTATTCGCGCCTTTATTAAAAAGGCGTCAACACGTCACTTCGCGAACGCATCTACACATGCGAATCCGTTAATCGTAGCCAACGCCGACTACGATCTCCCCCCCGACCCCTGCCGCCACCGCCGGCCGCGACATGTTCTCACCGACCCCCCCGATGCTTTGTCATCCCTTCTTTCCGCTCAGAATACGGGCGACGACGACGACGTAGTAGTAGATCCCCTCCCATAGCCGGCGGTTGACCGGTGCACTTAGTAGTGCACCCGGGACGGGTGCACTACTAAGTGCACCTACAGCGACTGTCCCAACCGAGGGCGCCTCGAAGAGGCGCCCTCGAGTATGTCGCCTCTTGCCCTTCTGGCTGGCTAGAGCGTAGTGGTTGCACGCTCGCCTTTAAGTCCGGTGAAGCTGTAAAGGCCTCGCGGCCAACAGCGTACATCATTCACACACACAACATGAATCTTACATACACAAATAATAATAATAATACACTTTATTGTACACCAGCAAAACAATAAATTACAAACAATTTGTAAACTGTAAATAAGTACAAATGGTGGTCTTATTGCTGAAAGCAATTTCTTCCAAACAACCCTTGGGAAGATAACAAATAACGATAGAGAGGGGCAGTTAGTGGCGTACATTATTAATGATATACGATACATACATATAGTATACATACATACCTAATTGTACATACATACATAACAATACATACACAATTATATACCCGATCATGTAAACATACACAGATATTGTAATTTAATCTATTACATATTATAGCTAAACACTGATAAAGATTATATTAAAAATGCAAACAGTTAAATTATTGATAAATAGTGATGCTTAACCAGAACTTAAATACCCAGAGCGCAAAACAAATGGGTCACACAAAGATTTGTCTCATACTGGGATTAAACCCCCCACTATTCAATCCATTTGGAGGAAGTAACATAAGCTCTTAAACAACTTCAACGAGCGTACCATTATGTTAAACAGTCTGCGAAATACATCTGGGGTAATCTACTACACGGATCTTGAAGAAATTTCCGTGCGTTCAAGCGTTTTTGCCATACCTATTGTTATGTATTTGAGGGTAACGTAATGACAACACGGTGGCCGGTTGGTAACTGGTTTATTTAGAATGCAACTTGTATTATAAATGTACGTGATATACAACTATAACTACACAACATTTCCCCCCCAAAATTCTTGACACACCCCGCAATCCGCAAAGTAATAAACAACAATTCTAACAAAATAAAAATATATATGTATGTTTTACAAAAGATTAAATAAAAGCACTTAAAAACTAAATTAATAACAAAAACTTGAACCATATATCAAAAACAAAAATTGTAAAGAAAAAGTAATAAAAAAAAAAAAAACTTATTTACTAATCAGAGTCTGGAAAATAATTTCTTTTCCTGCCCAGTGTAGTTGCCGGTATAATACTTTCTCTTCGCTCGCTAAGCGAATGATCTATAACCTTTCCGTGAGGTTCCTCCACATCCATGTAACGTGGAGATGAAAGATATTTATCTTCCGGTGTACCGGGGGATGCAGAAGTCCTATTGCAATGTATTTTTGGATTATTAACTGGTGTAAGGTTGCTAGCCACTGAGGGGCCACATTCATCAAATATTATGTGATCGTTTTGTATATTAACTTCTGAATTTGGTATTTTATATATTTGATCAATATGACGCCTGTGTTTTTGTCCCCTAAATTCAATTTCAAACATTGCATTTCCTATAATATTACTAACTATCCCTTTTTCCCAGATTTCTTTATTGTTTTGCCGCTTCTTAAACATAACTATATCTCCAACATTGATATATCTGTCCTTACCATTATAAGCATTTATTTGTTTCGACTGATTATGTATTACAATATTTTTAGTATCGGGTCTCAATAAATCTAGGCAAGAGCGCAATTTACGACCCATTAACATTTCACTGGGTGATTTTTGTGTTGTGCTGTGCACACAATTACGATAATTTAACAAAAATCTATTAAGGGCTATCTCGGCAGCGGTTCCTTCATGTATTGCCTTTTTCAAACATTTTTTTACTAAACCTACTGCATTCTCCGCGGCACCATTACTACGAGGATGTCGAGGGGCCGTCAATTTATGTGTAATGCCATTTTTCGTTAAAAAATCTGAAAAATGTTTACTAATAAATGCTGGACCATTATCCGTTACAATTACGTGAGGTAATCCGAATCGAGCAAAAAGTTCCCTCAAATGCCGTATTGTTATCTCTGATGAAGTAGAACTCACTTTAATAGCCTCGATCCATTTCGAATGGGAATCTATGACAATAAGGTAGTATTGTTTAGCAAATGGGCCCAAATGATCTAAATGAAGCCTGTACCAAGGTGTAGTAGGCCAAGACCAAGGAAAGAAAGTGCTCTTTGTTGGATTGTTTCTTTCTTTCGCACATATTTCGCAGGAACCACACATATTCTCAATATCTTCGTCAATTTTCGGCCAATATACATACGTACGTGCTAAAGACTTCATTTTGACAATGCCCAGATGACTACTGTGTAACTCTTTTAATATTAAATTCTGTAAACATCTTGGAATTATCACCCTATACCCAAATAAAAGACAATCGTGCTCGGAAGTCATAAAATTTTTCCTATTATAATATTCTTTGCAATCGTTGGGTACATATTTTTGTACTGGCCAACCGTGAGTAACATATCCCAAAATTTTTCTGAGAGTCTCGTCTTTTTTTGTTTGTAATGCAATTTCCTTAAAATCTACAGGTTTAGAAAACTCTAAAAAGTGAATATAATTTGACTCTGAATACTCTTTTTCCCTACTATTATGTATACCATCTTTCATTGATTTGTCCAGCGGTATGTCTGCCGCCCTAGACAAGTAATCAGCCAAACAATTATCTTTAGACTTAACACATTTTACTGAATAATTATATTCGCTTAATATTATAGACCATCTTTGTAACCTACCAGCGATCATTAAAGGTATACCCTTTTTGGGTCCGAATATAGAACATAACGGTTTACAATCACTAATTAATTTAAAATGCCTTCCATACACATATTCATGAAATTTTTGCACCCCAAATATAATAGCAAGCCCTTCCCGACATATCTGGCTGTAATTCTGTTCGGCCGGTGTGAGCGCGCGGCTCGCGTGCGCGACGGCACGCAGCTGACCGTCCGGCATCTCATGCGCAAGCCACGCCCCCACGCCGCGCGGCGATGCATCACATGATAGCACTAAGGGGAGAATCGGGTTAAAGTGTACCAGAACCTCCGAATTTTTTAACATGTCCTTAATTTTTGTAAATGAATTTTCACATTCATCTGTCCATAACCAAGTTTTATTCTTCTTTAATAAACTATATAAAGGTGCAATAATGTTACTAAAGTTTTTTATAAATTTGGAATAATAATTAATTAAGCCTATAAATGCTCTGAGTTCACTAATGTCGCGCGGCCGAGCCGCGGCCAAAACCGCGTCCACTTTTTTAGTTTCGGTATGCAACCCTTCCGAATCGATAACATGTCCAAGGTATGACACCTTCTTCTGGAAAAAACAACATTTTTCCTTACCGACACGCAATCCGGAATCATTTAAAATTTTAAAAACTTTATTTACGTTATCGATGTGGGCAGCCCTATCCTGACCTGTAATGATCAAATCGTCCACAAAAACAGTCACATGTTGTAACTTGAATAAGGAATCCATGATTCTTTGAAATTTACTTGCGGCAGTCTTAATTCCAAAAGGTAAACGATTATAAACAAAGTTGCCCCTGTGGGTTACAATAGTACATAATTTTCTAGAGTCCTCATCTAATAATAGCTGCTGAAATGCGTTTTTTAAATCGATTTTACTATAAGTTTGTCCTCCTATCAAGGCTGAAAATATGTCCTCGATCCGCGGAAGGGGGTACTTATCGTCATATAGGACAGGATTAACAGTCAACTTGAAATCACCGCATATTCTAATTTTCCCGGATGGTTTTCTAACCGGCACAATTGGCGTGCCCCAACCGCCGACCTCTTCGACGGGGCTGATAATGCCTTCAGCCAGCATGCGCTCCAGCTCGGCGTCCACCGCCGCCCGCAGTGCATGCGGCACCACGCGCGCTTCCATACAGGAATAGCTCCCTCGCATACTTGCAGATTAATGGTCCCGCGATTAAAAGTCCCTATACCTGGCTCAAATACGTTTTTATATTTTTGCATGATGCTCTTAAGGATATTATCGTCCTCATTCTGTGACAAATGATTAATTGAAGGAAAAGTTATCTGTAATTTACGTATCCATTTTCTACCTATAATTGGTGGACAGTCGCCGTTATCCATTACATACAATTTTGAGGTAAAAGATTTATTATTGTTGACAACGTTAACTGGCATTATACCGATGGGCTTGATTTGTTTGCCGCTGTACACGGTGAGAACTTTGTTCGATTTAATAAGCGGCCTATCTTTGTATAATTGTTGATACGTATTTTTAGAGATAGCACTTACCGAGGAACCGCTGTCGACTTGCATGTCTAATTGGACACCCTCCACATTCAACTTACAATACCAGGGCCTATCTGACTCTTCGGAATCCCCAAGTCTATACAGCGTAGGAGACTTATCTTCTCCTTCGGAATCACTACCCTGCACTCGAAAAAGTCTGGAACTGTTTCTCTTGTTACGACACATATGACTTATATGGCCCACTTTATCGCACTTGTAACAAGTAGCACTTTTATACACACACTTATCGGCCGAGTGCTGCCGCGAGCCGCACCGATAGCACTTGTCGTAACCCTGCCTGCTGGCGGTAGCGCGCGGCGAGCCAGCGCGGCCGCCGGCGCCGGCCCCGCGCGGCGCGCCCGTCCGCCCGCCGCCTGCCCTCCCGCCGCTGCCGCTACGGGACTGGACTGCGTATACTCCTGCTTGAGATTCCTCTCCTGCGTTTTGGTTACCAACGCCACCTAATTTAGCCTCGAGCTCCGCTGCCTCCAACGTAGTTGCCAAAGACACTGCCCTCGTAAAACTAAGTTCTCGCTCGACTAATAGCCGTTGTCTATATTTTTCGCTTCTCAGGCCGTAAGTGAATTGATCTCTCAAATTCTCCTCTAAAGATTCCTGACCTTTGAACTTACAGGTCATTGCCAATTTTTTTAATCGCAGCAGATATTCATTTACTGTTTCATTGACATTTTGCAAGCACGCCCTTAGCTTCATCCTTTCAGCCATGTCACTGGATTTTGGATTGAGATGGTTGTCCACAATGGTGACTAGTTCGTCGAAAGATTTTTTCTCGGGTTCTTCTGGACTGCACAATACCGTCATGAGATCGTATGTTTCATTTCCCACTAACGTTATTAAAAATGAGGTCTGCACTGCGTCTTTTATATTGTTTACTACAAAAAATGCTTTTACTCGTTTAATATAACTTGGCCAAGAATCTGTGTTTGAATCGAATTCTTTTATGTTTCCAATAGCACGCGCGTTGTCCGCCATTTTGCAATGATACGTCGTTAACTCGTCGCCAATTGTTATGTATTTGAGGGTAACGTAATGACAACACGGTGGCCGGTTGGTAACTGGTTTATTTAGAATGCAACTTGTATTATAAATGTACGTGATATACAACTATAACTACACAACACCTATTACTGGAATCAAACATGAGGCTCACAAATAGGCCCTGTTAATAATTTTTCGTGACCGTGGTGCTTTACAACTGGGCTTATCCTAGTTGTAGTCTCCTTTTCTATGACTGATCTGCCAATTATTTTATTTTTTGTGTCTCCCGCTTTGCAAAGGAGGGAAGTGGAATTTTTATTTTTCCTACTACTCATGTTTTTTTTTCTAATTATATTTGTTGCGGGTCCCAAGACAATTAAAGTGCTTCCCGGGACACCTCAAGGTTCAAACCTTGGTGTAATTTAAGGAGACTATTGTGGATCCTGGCTTACAGGAGTTACAATGGTGGGAATGAGTGGCGGACTTAGTCCCAAAAAAAAGCTCTTAAAATCAAAAATTGAATAAATAACATAACTTTTTCAGGAAACCCATTGGTTAAGGAAAAGGGTGGTGTTGTGCTAATAAATTTTATTTCAAACCTATTATTTCAGAGGGGGAAGCCCAGATGATCAGTCTCCTCACATGCTCAGTGATACACAGATACAAGTTCAAACAGCAAGTGAATGCTGTTCGGTTCAGTCCTGATGGCAAATACTTTGCTGCATGTTGTGATGATACAGGTAATAATTGTTGAGCAAGATTGGTGTCATTCATTATTAATAAATATTAATAATTGCCTGAAGACTAAAGTCTACAACCAATGCGTCCTACTTGTTATGACCTACGGGGCAGAGACGTGGCCACTCACAGTGGGACTAGTCCACAAATTTAAAGTCGCACAGCGGGCTATGGAGCGAGCTATGCTCGGAATCTCTGTGAAGGATAAAATTCGTAACGAGGTAATCCGACAAAGAACCAAAGTTACCGACATTGCTCGCAAACTCAGTAAGCTAAAGTGGCAATGGGCTGGTCACATCTGCAGAAGGACCGACGGCCGATGGAGCAAACGTTTCCTAGAGTGGAGACCGCGACTTGGTAAGCGTAAGGTAGGATGGCCCCCAGCTAGATGGACCGACGACCTCAAAAAGGTCGCTGGGACAGACTGGATGCGGAAGGCGGCAATGGCGCGTGTTAGGAGAGGCCTATGTCCAGCAGTGGACTGCGATAGGCTGATTGATTGATTATTAATAATAATGTCCCACCGTTGGGCACGGGCCTCCTCTCAAACTGAGAGGGTTTAGGCCATAGTCCACCATGCTGGCCCAGTGCAGGTTGGCGAACTTCACACACCTTCAAAAAACTCTTAGGCATGCATGTTTCCTCACGATGTTTTCCTTCATTCATTATTATTTATCTGTAAAATATAATAAATACCATTACACCCATATTCTCATAGTGGGAGTTGCAGGGTGTACTGTGTACGTTAGTGCACGTTGTCCGTGAATTATGTGTGTAGATACACTCATAAATTACCGACAGTGTTTAGTCCCAAGGGTATGAAGGATAAGCCTATTGTTAGTATATAGTCATAATTCCGGACTCCGAGATAGATTAACTGATATTTTTACACATTTCAAACATATTTACCAATTCTACTTTCATAATTCTAAGATCTTATAACACATATTCCTTACAAAGATTAGTCTATCACATAAAACTATTTATCCAAGTATCTTATTCATAATACAGTAAACATAAGTAATATAGAAATTACAAATTTTTTATTTCATTTCCGTAACACAGGTTTCACCTAGTACGGACACCAGTCTCTCACAATGGAACCATTCACTAATGTAGTAGTACTTATATATAATATTACGTTAATATGAACCCTTGTGAAGAGATAAACCATTGTGAAGAGAAAATAAATAAATAATTATTATTATTATTTCAGTCTTTATCATGACCGCACCATGCACATTTACTGGTGAGTTTCGCTCCTTCATCATGAAACGAGTATTTCGGAAAGCCAGAGACGAAGTGACCTGCCTGGACTGGTCAACTTGCTCCAAACTCCTCGCTGTAGGCTCAAAAGACACTACAACAAAAATATACACCGTGGACTATTTGGATAATATAAATATGTTCTCCCTAAGCGGTCATACAGACAAAATTGTTGGTGTATTCTTTGAAAATAAGAGTTTGGATCTCGTAACTGTTAGTAGGAATGGACAGATATGTTTGTGGGAGGCGAGCATTGATATTGATGACCTGGTGGTGTCGGATGTGCAGATATCACATAGAAAGAGACGGAAGATGGTTAAAAAAGAGGCAGAAAGCGAAGATGAGATAGATGATAAAGATGTTATTGAAAAGGACAAGGAATATGTGAGTATTTTGTTTAATTATAACAATATTAGTCTATCTAGAAAACAAAGTCTAAGGAAATAACCTGTTGGGACTCTGTACTCTTTGCCTACCCCACAAGGGACCTGGCCTGATTATGTAAGAATAATTAGTCAATGTATATCATCACCCTAGATTCCTTACGGGGTAGGCAGAGAGTCATCATCATCAGCTGAAAGATGTCCACTGCAGGACAAAGGCCTCCCAAAGATTGCCACAACGACCGGCTTTGTGCTGTACGCATCCAGCTTCTACCTGCTACCTTCACCAGGTCATCGCTCCACCTTGTGGGGGGTCCACGTCTTCCGGTATAAGGTCACCACTCGAGAACCTTTCAGCCCCAACGGCCGTCAGTTCTGCGAGCGAGTACAGAGTTCCAACAGGTTCTTTTCTTACATACTTCTGGCTTCCTCCACTCTCATAGTTCGTCTCATACACTATCGCCGGTTACTGAGCCTCTTGACTTGTCCATCGGATAAGACATACTCTAGTCATAGTCAGATAGTCTTGGTCTTCCATGGGTCTTGCCCAGTTCCGTCATTGCATTCTTCAATTTTCGCATTGTAGGTATATCTGTTTCATCATTCTTTCCTCCCAACATTTTTTCTACGTGTCCAAACTTCTAACGTCCTTTCTCATCTTTACACCGATATTTTCTTACATACCTATTTTACATAGTGTTGCGAATGCGGTCGGCTGGCTAGATTAATAATAATAGTGTCCGACCGAAGGTCGATTTTCGGCCAATGCCGAAGCTGATTAATAGGCCATCGCCAAAACCTTCGGCAGAAGCCAAAGCCGAATGTTTAATTTTTTTTTTGAACCTAGTGCCTCACTAGTATTTATTTATGTGTCGTGGGTGCGTTTTCAAACATGAATATTCACATACACAAATATCCAGACCGAAACAAATAATTTGTAAATTGTGGATCACACAAAGATTTGTCCCGTGCGGGAATGGTACCCGCGACTATTAGACACAGTGGGCGGAGTGGCTTAAGCTCTTAACCACTGCGCTAAATCGTCCGTAATTTGGATTATTATTGGCTTAATTTTCAAAAAGATATACGGTTAAAGTTATGATAAGCCTGTATTAACTCAACGAGATGATTACCTACAACTGGCTAAAAATAAATAAAATATTATTTATAATTATTATTTACTTAAAATGTTTCGTAAGTCGTAATAGATCGTTCAATTTCGGTGCTTGCTGGCCTAAACTTCGGCCCAATTTCGCTGAAGCCGAAAGATTGGCCGAAAGTGGTATTTTTGGCCTAACTACACTATAATACGGAAAAAACGTTGGTTATACCCGATATAGAGAGAATGTCAGAAGAAAGAATGACAAAACAGTGATATACAATGCGAAAGTGGAAAGATATAGGTACCGGGGAAGACCTAGACTATCTTACCTAGAGTTGTAAAAATGAGTGCTGAACGTCGAGCATTTAAAGCCGAGTGGACGCTAACGAGCGTTCAACTCTGTTGAAGATTCGAGCGTTTAAGCGCCGACTCGAATGTTTTTACAATACTAATCTTACCTTGACGAAATAGACCGAGTCTTATCTGAAGAACAAGTCAAGTGTCTCCGTAACCGGCGAGCGTGTATGAGACGAACTATGAGAGTGAGGAAGCCAGAGAGGTATGTAAGGAAAGAACCTGTTGGAACTTTCTACCTACCCCGCAAAGGATCTGGCGTGATGATATAGATAGATAGACTATACTTATTATTTCAACTAATAAATAGGCAATCAATTAAATCACATCGTCTATCTTACTAGGTAGCCGTTGACTTGCATGACTTACTTAATACAGGCTGTGCCCGCAACTTCGTTCGTGTTATTTTCAAGTGTATATTTCACATCCTTAAGCTTTTTTGTAGACAAAAGATAGCCTATGCCCTTTCCCTGGATAAAATCTATATTCTTGTCAAATTTGAACAAAATCCCTTCAGCGGTTTGGGCGTGAAAATGCAACAGACAAACGGACAGTTACTTTCGAATATACTATATTACTATGAATGGCTGTGAGGGTATACTATTAATGTTCTTAGGAAAGTGGAGATGAGGCTGATAAACTAACAGAAATGGAGGTAAAAACTGAAGATGAAAAGAGACTGCTATACAAGAAGCTTGGGAGACATTATATTGGTGATGAAATCAGGAGAAACAACCACAAAGTGAAGTTGACAGCTGCACAGTACCATAAGGCGACCAAGATACTGGTTACAGGTACGTGAATTGTTTTAAATTATTTATCTATCCCCCTGCAATCCCGCAAGGTTTTTCGCGTGATGGCACTATAAGATTTCCGTATAAAATCAAGTGTGTCACTGAGTGGGGGGGGGGGGGGGGCGCAGGATAAAGAGGACGTTGCACCATGCCATCTGTATTTGCCCTCAAGCTGAGAATGACAGACCGACGTAAACCACGCCCACCGCGATGACGTCAGGGCCTAGTTGGAAGACACATTGCACAGTTGCGTTGGCCGACTCGTCTTTATATTTGCTTCGTGATTAATAGAAGGTTAAATAGCGTACGGCTTGATCAGTCTGATATTGGTGACTGTTTGTGACATTTAAATACTCCAGCGTTCCCGTGCTTCGGAAGACACGTTAAGCGATTACTGCTTATTGTTGGTAACTCAAGTTGTAAGCTTTTCGTATGACTTGCAGGTGGCCACAGACCTGTCCATTCCAACTGTGTCTGCGTAGTGGAATATGACCTAAAATCTCATACCTCGTTTTGTAAGGGAAGGCGTTTCTTCTTCAGCCCAAAGACGTCCACAAACATAGGCCTTCCCTAAAGATCGCAACGACTACCTCCATTGTGCATGTACAGCACAAGCTAGCGTGGCTAGCTTAAGACTAGGATAAAAGCTGGATAGCTAGTTTTAAGTTAGTTCTAAGCTATAATATTTTTCACAAGTGATGGGTCGTGACAGTTCTAAGTGCCAAACGAAATTAATATTTAATTCAATGGCATTATGTATAGAAACGGGTCATGCCCCTTATTCACATGGCATAAAGTATAATTTTCTATGACACTTACAACTGTCACGGTACCCATCTTAAATGAAAAATACTATATAGTTATTAACTAGTTTTGAGTTGGTTCTAAGTTTCTTCTAAGCTAGTTCTAAGCAAGTTTTAAGCTGGTTCTAATGTAATTTTAAGCTAGCGTTAAGTTTGTTCTAAGCTAGTTTTACGCTGGTTTATTTATTGAAGTATCATTTTCCAGGATTCTCAACCGGCATATTCTTTCTACACGAGATGCCAGATGTGAACTTGATACACACGCTTAGTATATCGGAGCATCGCATTGGAAGCATCGCCATATCCTCGCCCGGCGACTGGATAGCTTTCGGCTGTCCGAATATTGGACAATTGTTGGTTTGGGAGTGGCAGAGTAAGTGTTTTGATTAATTTGAATTTTAATTAATTAATTTACTCATTGTTTTAGAAAAAGGTTCTTAATTTATTCTCTCGATCTCCCGCGATACATGTACGACTAGTTTGGGGGCTATTGCAACCTGTAACTGTTTCTTATATAATAATAATATCAGCCTATAGTGCCCACTGCTGGGCAAAGGCCTTCTCTCACAAATCGCGGTGAGAGAGATATGGTCATACTCCACCACGCGGACCCAGTGCGGATTGGTGGAGGCAGGTTTGTGGCCACCTGCTGTTGGAACTTATCAAGCCGCCTTTAAAGCTTCCAACTCGGCTTAACGACTACCACATTAAATGGTAACCGGGACCAACGGCTTAACGTGCCTTCCGAAGCACGGAGACGCTCGAATATGAAAATGCCACAAACGGTCACCCATCTCAAGCCGACCGAGTCGAACGCTGCTTAACCTTGGTGATCGGTAAGAACACCACGGTCGCACAGCGCTACGAGCGCCTCTACTGTTTCTTATGACTTGAATAAATTGTTTTGTTTTTAATTAGTTTTGGGAAAAAAATAATGTGTATAAATTCTATATTTTCGTGTTCGTTTTCTATATGTTTACAAAATTGAGTTTGGAGGTTGAATATTTAAAAGTGAACTTTATAATTAACACATTGAGTTTAAATTTAATCGAAGGTCCCTTGATAAAATAAAAATATCTAAAATTATAGAGTCTAAAACCTTTTCACTAAAAATCAACCTTAACACTAACATAATAATACTTGGATAGGGGCTGTTCCAGCTCAGTTGATTGAATATGGACAACTTGTTTAGCTATTATTATTTAATATTCCCTCTCTTCCTTCTATTATAATAATAAATAATAATATCAGCCTATACTGCCCACTGCTGGGCAAAGGCCTTCTCTCACAAATCGAGGTGAGAGAGATTGGGTCATACTCCACCACGCGGACCCAGTGCGGGTTGGTGGAGGCAGGTTTGCGGCCACCTGCTGTTGGAACTTATCAAGCCGCCTTTAAGGCTTCCAACTCGGCTTAACGACTACCACATTAAGTGGTAACCGGGACCAACGGCTTAACGTGCCTTCCGAAGCACGGAGACGCTCAAATATGAAAATGCCACAAACGGTCACCCATCTCAGGCCGACCGAGTCCAATGCTGCTTAACCTTGGTGATCGGTAAGAACACCGCGGTCGCCCAGCGCTACGAGCGCCTATTCCTTCTATTAATTTAGTAAAATGTTTCTTATTTTTTTCTCATTTCTTTCTCTGTAAATGAGGGAACCATGTAGCCATTTACATGAATAGTATAATTTGTATAATTTAACTTAGACCTACCTAATAGACCAGCCTACGTGGTTCTCCCATATCCCACAACAAAATGTAAATGGAAAAAGAAAATGTAAAAATACGATTTTAAAAGAGGAACCGTGGAGTTTCTTGCCCTTCTTCTCCACAGGAATGACATTCCGAAGTGGTGGTAGAGTCTTTGTTACTTTTCTGACGATTCATAAATACTGTAATGGTTTACATGAATAAAAAATATTCTGATTCTAATTCTGAATAAAATACCATTTCCCAGGTGAGCAATACGTGATGAAGCAACAAGGCCACTCCCTAGACATGACTTGCCTCACATATTCGCCCGATGGCCTGTACATAGTGACGGGCGGGTACGACGGGAAGGTTAAAGTGTGGAATACTTCCAATGGATTCTGTTTCGTGACCTTCGATGAGCACAAATCTACGGTCACCAGTATTGTGTTCAGTGCTAATAAGAAATTCTTCGTCTCTTCGTCGTTAGATGGCACTGTGAGGTGCTATGATCTGACTAGGTGAGATTTTAAACCATTAAGAAAGAAATAATAATATTTATTTAACCACTGGAATGAAAACTGTTACAAAATACATATTATGTGGACTGCAAGGCATGCGTACGGGTGGGTGGTAACAGGTCACCCTGGTTTGACGTTAAAATCGGCGTCAAGCAGGGTTGCGTGTTGTCCGCTAGACTGTTTATAATATATCTGGACAAAAGTCTTCAAAGACTGAAAGCGATGAATGAAGGTGTACAAATGGGTGACTTAGTGGTAAACCATCTACTTTATGCAGATGACGCGGTTTTAATAGCGCCAACAGCCACTGATCTGCAAACACTAGTCACAGTTATGAAAGACGACTGCATGATCAATGGCTTACACTTGAATGTGAAGAAAACCAAGATTATGGTTTTTGAAAGGGAAGAAACCAGAACGAATGTAAGGATTGTGGTTGGTAACGATGTGCTGGAGCAAGTGAATGAGTTTGTATATCTTGGATGCGCCTTCAGTAAGGATGGGAAATACACCGCTGACATAGAGAGAAGAGTGAGTGCAGGGAACAGAGTGAATGGTGCGATGGGAAAGCTACTCGGGAGCCGGCACTTAAGCCATAAGGCGCAGCTGGCCATACATAACGGAGTTCTTGTCCCAACGCTGTTATATGGTAGCGAGAGCTGGGTATGTAAGAAGGAGAATGAAAGTAGGATAAATGCGGTAGAAATGCGAGCTCTGCGGAAGATGTGTGGAGTGAAGCTGACTGACCGCATTAGCAACAACATAGTAAGACAGATAGTATCGGTGTAAAGATGAGAAAGGGCATGCTCCGTTGGTTCGGGCATATAGAGAGAATGCCAGAGGAAAGAATGACAAAACAGATATACAATGTGAAAGTGGAAGGATGCAGATACCGGGGAAGACCTAGACTATCTTACCACGACCAAATAAAGCGCGTGTATGAGCGTGTATGAGACGAACTATGAGAGTCCAGGAAGCCAGAGAGGTATGTAAGGAAAGAACCTGTTGGAACTCTGTACTCTCTGCCTACCCCGCAAGGGATCTGGCGTGAGGTTATAGATAGATAGATAGATAGAAAATACATATAAAAGGTGTAATATAATAAACGAATACCTGAAAGTAGTTTGTTCTAAATCGGTAACTGAATTCATTCCAATTATTTTTAATGTAACATATTTTTTCATAATTTGCATAAAATGCTGTTACTCCTTCAGTGCGCTATAAAAATATCAAATTATTCTTGATTCTTAGCAATAAGGAGATTTGAAATGCATTTCTAAAACGTATTTCTAAAAACGCACACATACACGTTCCATTGTTAATTGGGGTATAAAAGTGCTTAAAAAAGGGTAAAAACCTTTGGAATTTGGAAATTTGGTTTTCGTTTTGAATTTATGAAGCAATTCTCTAATCGGGGTGTCTGAGGTCTTGCGCTATTTACGGCACACCTTGTATATACTCGTGTTTACAAATTCACGGACAATATGACCGAATCAAATGTGAAAACAAAAAAAAAATCCAGTTTATGATAAACTAGCTGTACCCCGCGACTTCGCCCGCGTGGAAGTTAAATTATAATAATTCCAAACATAAATGATTTGTGTCTGACTTTTTTTTTGATACATTCATTCTCAGATACCGCAATTTCCGAACGCTCACGTCGCCTAGTTTAGTCCAGTTCAGTTGCGTGGCGTTAGACTCGAGCAGCGAGCTGTGCGCGGCGGGCGGACAAGACGTCTTTGAGATATTCATATGGTCCATCAAGTTTGGGAAACTTCTTGACGTAAGTATAGTTATTTTTTGTCATTATTATGATCATTGTCATCATAATCGTCATCGTCATCATTACCATAACTATCATCATCATCTGTATCATCATAATCACCACATCCATTATCATCACTGTCATCAAAATCATCGTCAACAATATCATCAAAATCGTCGTCATCAATATCATCATAATCATCACATCCATTATCATCACTGTCATCAAAATCATCGTCATCAATATCATCGTCATCAATACCATCATAATCATCACATTCATTATCATCACTGTCATCAAAATCATCATTAATATTACTATCATCATCACCACCATTTATTTTTGTTTTTTAAGTTCCCGGCGTGTGTATCGAACAGAATGGCCATTATTAAGAGGGTATACAAGCTGTAACATAATAAACGCAAGACCTGAAAGTAGTTTGTTCTAAATCGGTAACTGAATCGATTCCAACAATTTTTAATGTATCTTACATTTTTTTTTATTTTCGTAAAATGCTTTTACTCCTTTAGTGCGCTATAAAAAATAAATTTATCAATAAATTTATTTATTTATATTATTTATATCTTGATTCATAGCAATAAGGAGATTTCAAACGCATTCCTTAAACGTATTTCTCAAAACGTACACACACACGTACCAGTTTCATTGTTAATTGGAGTATAATAGTGCTTAAAAAAGGGTAACTTTAAATGTGGAAATTTAGTTTTGGTTTTGAATTTATGAAGCAATTCTCTAATCGGGATGTTTGAGGTCTTGCGTTTATTATGTTGCACCTTGTAGAGATCGATGAAGGAAGAGGGGGAGACCTTTGCCCAGCCAGGATACATTAGGTTAATGAAAATTAAATTCCCGGCGTTTCAAGTGCTCTACGGCACCCATGATCATGACAGGAACTGACGGGTGGTTGCTTACGCGTTCCCGTAACCCGCCTCAGCCACAGCAACAATTTGGTGGGGGTTTAACTGGTAGGAGTCTCGGCATAACCCCTAGCTTTCCCGTAGCAGGTCCTATGTAGGATTTCCCCCATCCCAAAAAAAGGGACCGAGGCCAAAAGTCATTTTTATTACGAAGTACCTTAGGGTGATTAAGTTCGATTGATTGATCCTACAATAAACATGGTTAAATGCCAATTGCCCGAAAGACGTGCATTGCAAGACATAAGCCTCCCCTAAAGATCGCCAAAAGACCAGCTTTTATATTGTACCCATCCAGCTTCTGACGACGGCTTGGCTCAGTAGTTTATTAGCGCTTAAGCTCCGCTCACTGCATCTAGTAATTGCAGGTTGCCCGTACGGGACAAAGCTTTCTGTGACAAACGTTTGTTTCGGACTGGGTGTTTGTGAATTCCATAATCTATACTATATCCATACATCTATACTAATGACTGCCTCGTTGGTCTGGTGGCAAAGCGCATCGCTTTGTGATCACGAGGTCGGGCAAATGTAGCTTTTCTAACGAAAAATTCCCAGTATGAGTCCGGAGTCTGGAATTGTGCCCGTTATATGGCAATAGGCTCGCCCCCTATTACATGGGACCTAACATCGTCGGTAAAACGTGGGTGTACTCAGTACATCTCTGCCACCCCTTCTGGGGAATATAGGCGTGACGGTGTTCTATACTAATATTATAAAGAGGTAAAGTTCGTCAGTTTGGATGTTCGGGGTAATCTCCAGTACTTCTGATCCGATTTTAATGATTCTTTCACCATTGGAAAGCTACCTTATGCAGAAGTAACATAGGCTATATAACGTAGACCCGGTAGGTGGCGCTGTTGTCGATCGGGTACGAAGTCGTGGGAAACTGCTAGTTAAGAATAATTCCTAGTTGAGTTTTTGACCGCCTTCGAATTTTCACCTGGGTATTTGTCGTTTTGTAGGGGAGTCTGGGGCCTGCCTACTCCCTGTCTCGACAAGGTCACTCGAGAACCTTTCTGCCCCAAAAGGCGTCAGTTCTACGAGCAATGTGTCCCGCCTACTGCCACTTAAGTTTGGCAGTTTTGACGGACGATTTATTGCAATGGTTAAGAGCTTAAGCCGCTCCGCACACTATGCCTAATAGTCGCGGGTTCGATTCCCGCACGGGACAAATCTTCGTGTGATCCGCAATTATTTGTTTCGGTCTGGGTATTTGTGTATGTGAATTTTAATGTTTGTAAACGCACCCACGACACAGGAATGAATCCTAGTATGGGGTTACGTTAAAAAAAATGAGTGATGATCTCCTCGTTTCTGATTCTCATAAAAAAATAAACACGTACATTCCCTGACGGGTAGCCAGGGTAGGTGTGCTCTATACTACCTATACACGGTGTAATTTCAGTTATCCTGGAGCGAAAGCCCAGGCGATGTATCCAATGCCTAGTGATCACTGGTACTTAAAAAAAATATATTTCAATAGGTAATATCTCCATAACAATACTAATTTAGTTCATTTAAAAATCTACTTTTAACCCATACTAAGCGCAAAATGACATAGAGGGGTTGCGCGGCTCGTGAGCGAGCCGGTAGATACCTTCGGTGTTCCGGATTTTAACCCTAGCTATGATATTCGGATAGATCAGTAGGTAGCTGTTACGTATTAAAGTGTTATAAAAATAAATAATTTAGACATCGTCACGCCTAAATTCCCCAAGCGTGGGTGCCAGAGGTATACTGAGTATACCTAATTGTCGCCGATGATGTTAGGTCTCATGTAATAGGGCGGGAGCCTATTGCCATATACCGGGCACAATTCCAGACTCCGGATTCAACTCTGGAAATTTTTCGTTAGAAAAACTACTTTTGTCCGACCTAGGATTTGAACTCAGGACCTCGTGATCACAAAGCAATGCGCTTTGCCATCAGACCAACGAGGCGGGTGTATAAAATTCTTTTTTTCTTTTTTTTTTATTACCAATTATTCGCCCCAAGACGATTAAAATTACACCGTGTATATCGCCGCCGATGTTGTACATAGGGGGTAAACCTATTACCATCATGGCGGGCTTCATTCCAGACTCTGGGCTAGTATTGACTTATTGACTACCTCGTTGTTAGTAGTGCATAGTTTAGCTGGCGATCACGAGGTCCTTACTTCGAATCCTAAGTTGGACTTATTTTTGTATGATATAGAAAAGTGTAGAAGTTGAATGCGTACAGCACAAAGCCGGTCGTCGTGGCGGTCTTTAGGGGAGGCATTTGTCCTGCAGTGGACGTCTTTCGGCTGAAGAAGAAGAAGATAAAAAAGTGATACATGATTTATTCCTATTTACTTTGCAGGTACTAGGAGGTCATGAAGCACCAGTGTCTTGTGTGACATTCTCTCCAACGCTGGCCAGCTCTCGCCTGGTCTCCGCGAGCTGGGACAAAACCATCAGAATATGGAACTGCATCGAGAGCAGCGCCGACTGCGAGACGGTTCAACTTACATCGGACGCGCTACAAGTGGCCTTTAGGCCTGATGGCGAAGAGGTATTTTTACAAGTTTTTATCTGTCTTGGTTAGGTGGTCTCACGAAGCAAATACAAAGAGAAGTCGGCCTAAGCAACTGTGCACTGTGTCTTCGATCTAGGCCCTGGCGTCATTGCGGTGGGCGGAATGGAAATAAATCTACATTTTAAGAATACACCGTCACGCCTATATTCCTCAAGCGAAGGTGGCAGAGGCGTTAGTTAGCATAATTGTCTTAAGGGCCATTTTAGTTACCTCATTATCTCACTCAATCAACAAATTTTTATTTCATTGTCATCAGATAGCGGTGTCAACTCTAGACGGTAACATAACGTTCTTTAACGCAACGACTGGGGATCAAACCGGGACCATTGAAGGAAGGAACGACCTTGGCTCCGGCCGGTCTGATACTGACCTTATAACACCAGAGAAGATGCTTAAAACTAAGTAAGTACTCGACTCGTATTGTTGGTCCTTTAGCATATTATCACCAGTAGTAGGTTACGGCTATGCCTAGTAACTAGATAATTGTGAAAAAATTAAGATCGCTTCAAAATATTTCGGATTTTATCGCTATTTATTGTTGCTTTTTAAGTTTCCCATGTTTCGAGTGCTCTACAGCCCATGGTCACGGGAGGGACTGAGGCGTTTTATGACCAAAAGTCATTTTGTAGGTGTGTGTGTATGTGTTTGTGTGTGAATGATCTACGCTGTTGGCTGCGGGGCCTTTACAGCTTCACCGGACAAGAGGGCGAGCGTGCAACCACTAAGCTCGAGCCAGGAGGGCAAGGGGGTAACTAGCTCAAGCTCGGTTGGGCAGTCGCTATGGGGGAGGGAGTATACTAGGTCTGATCCTGTGTGCGGTATCTGTATCAGAAAGAAGGACTGTAAGGGCATCTGGATGGTCGGTGAGAACATGCCGCGGACGGCGGTAGCGGCTGATAGAAGGGGAGTTAGGTTCGTAGTCGGCGACGGCTACGATTAGCCGATTTCTATGATTGGGCGCGTTCGCGAAATATCGGGTTGTCGCCTTTTTAGTAAGGGTGCGAATAGGTTCGAGACCGAGAACGAAATGAAAATCGACGATCCGTATGAACCACGGGGTCGACGGCTTTGCGGAGGAAACGGGATTGAACCGTTGGGTGTCTATCGATGCGAGAGCGGGCGGCGTGCCCGAACACCTCACAAGCGTACGGGCCGTACACAAGTGTCACCGTCCTAAGGGACATTTTACTCCGCTTGCAGGTCATCGGGTAAAGACGGCCGAGCACAAAGGTTGCTCGGTTACGGACTCGGTTCGGACTCGGTTCGAAGGTCATGGTATTGTTTTGGGTGACCCCTAGATATTAAAAGTCCAACAATTAAAATATCCAGCACTACTGATCACCATCTTCCCAGCAAAGACTCGTCGCCAAGCTATTCAGTCGTGTTCCGGCATGTTGCGTGGAGTTGCTTTACGTAGAGGCGAGTTTAGCCCGATCATACCGATTCGGAACTCGGTCTAATTTCTGTATCGGGCTATTTCAGAGTGAATAGGATATTACTGTGCCAGCGAGGCACATCTTCGGCTTAATCGTTACTCTCTATTTGGTGAAATTGGTCTATTTGGTCTCTATAGGACTCACTGACCAGTCCTTAATATAAAAAAAACATTGTGAGATTAGCGATTGCGAGGTTCTGGGGCCAAACTTTAGGTCGGTCGGTTTAGGTGGGATAAAGTAAGCAATAATGTAAGAAAGAATTTATTTGGACAAAGGACATTAAAAGTGCCAAACGATACATTACAATACTATACGGGACAGGCGCTTGTAGACCTGTGGGACTGCGGTTTTCTTAGATGATGATGATATGAATCTTCTTCGATAGATGATAGCTTAGAACACCGCAGTACCACAGTGTCAGGGTTCAGATCGGTCGGTTTGAGGTGAGTGTCCGTGTGGCAATTTCATGTTTAAAGTTCTGTGTTTCGCAAAGCACGGTGGTTATATGCTTAGATTTGCTAAAAATCGACAAAATTGTCACATAGTCAGGACAAGTATTGCTTAATGAAGCGGTTATGTATTGGCTTGCTATTGACAAATTTGTCAGATTGTCACCAGTCGCCTGTTATTGTCACTTTTATTAAACAGGGCCCATGGACATGGCTCAGGTTAGGGATATGGGATGTAATAGGGATAATGGATGAAATGGATGAATGATAAGGGATAATGACGGACGATTGAGCGCAGTGGTTTAGAGATTAAGCAGCTCCGCCCTCTGTGTCTAATAGTCGCGGGTTCGATTGTCGCAAGGGACAAATCTTTGTGTGATCCACAATTATTTGTTCTGGTCTGGGTATTTGTGTATGTGAATTTTCATGTTTGTAAACGCACCGACGACAGAGGAATAAATCCTAGTGTGGGACTACGTTTAAAAAAAAAGAATGGGATCTTTCTTTCTTTCTTTTTTAATAGGGAGGAGGCTTACATCTTGCGATAGGTGGAATGGACTGGAGGCGATTGTGATGGCCACTCCTTCACTCCGCTGTCCCCAAGGAAATGTTTCTTTCAGTCTCAGCAAATTCCTAATGATAATCACGATTTCTTTTTCTAGGGCATTCACTACGATATGCTACTCAGCAGATGGCACCTGTGTTCTGGGAGGTGGCAACTCAAAACATGTTTGCTTGTATAACGTCAAGGAATCAATACTTATCAAGAAGTTTGTTATCACCCAGAATAGATCACTTGATGCTGTTAATGTAAGTAAACATATCTAGTAGACTTTCTCTCTCTTGAATTCTTTTCTGTGCCCATCAGAGGCCATGATTGTGAGGTAAAAATCATGGATACTGATGTGTACCTACATATAGTGAGAGAAGGATCTTTTGGCACTTGGATAACATTGACAGCGGGGCGTTGGTGTGAAATGAAAGTTACCATTTAGCACAATTTTTCTGACGTCCAGGGAATTATTACAGGTGTGACTAACTCGAGAGAGTTGACGCATTTGCTCAGAACCTTAATCAAGCCGCACCATGCGGACGCAGTAAACCAATAATAATACTAGCCCTGTTAAGAAACTGTTCCACCGCTGGGCATGGGCCTCCTCATAAACTGAGAGGGTTTAGGCCATAGTCCACCACTCTGGCCCAGTGCGGGTTGGTGAACTTCACACACCTTCGAGAAACTCTCAGGCATGCAGGTTTCCTCACGATGTTTTCCTTCACCGTGTGATCGTTAGTTTTTAATACGCACCTGTTTTCGAAAAGACACAGGTGCGTGCCCGGGTTTGAACCCGAGACCTCTGACTTTGCAGTCCAACGGTCTAAACACTAGGCTATCACTGCTGCTGCAGTAAACCATATTGAATTATAAAACAACATAAAAAGACATATCTTTTAAGATATTCCTAGTAATTTAAAAAAAGAGTTTGGGTGAATTTTATTGCGAACGACAACTCAGCGAACATTAAGTGACGTTTCGCTTGAGACAGCGTTAGTTCCGATTTTGGCCATGCCCCCAAAGACTTTTGTTGCACAAGCAGATAATATCACCATCTGACCGACATTGTGGAACGCAAAATGAATAAATACATAAAATATAGTAGGTAGGGCTAGCGTTCTATGGCTTTCGTATAACCCCTCGTTCGCACGGATGATTTATCAACTCGCGGTGCTGTATAGCGCTTTCAAAGAAATGTACTGTTAGCCATTTAGTACATTTCAGCGCTTAACTAACGTGCGTTAAAAAAACGCATGTCCGAACGTAGGGACTTTTTTCCAGTTATATAAATTTTTTTTTATGTTTATGGCATCACGACGACGCGTATTTTGCCAATGTCAAGTATTACGAATATTCATTTCAAAATTAATTCAACTCCCCGATGAACTTGATGACAAGGATGATTATGAAATTGATGAAGTGCCCCACCCTGGATAGTAAAGCGATGGATACTTTATATACCAATTGCGACGGCCGTTTTGAGGGAAATCGAAAAGGCACGTTTTATCACTTTGTTACAATTACCTTCACTCGTGCACATATAAGAATACATAATGGTTAATATTCCACCAACATTACACATTATAATTCAAAATAACACAAGTTTAAGAAATTAAAACAAATTGACGGCATCACTCTTCGATTTCCCGCCAAAACTCCCAATTATATAATTACTATAATTCACAATTTTCGTTTTTTTTTTCTTTTTTTGTACTATGAAAGCTTGCTTCTTGCCAATTTCATAATTCTAAGTCAACGGAAAGGTTATATAGGTTTTGGTGAGTGAGTTTAAATGCCTATGTCTTTTGATTGCATTGAAAACTTCAATTTGATGACATAATATTTTTATTTATATTCCAGGACTTCATAAATCGTCGTCTAATGACGGAATTTGGCAATATGGCGCTGGTTGAAGACAGAGGGGATCTAGAAGGGGGCGAAGTGAACATTCGGTTGCCAGGGGTCAAGGAGGGAGATATGGCCGACAGGAGAGTCAAACCAGAGGTAACTAACATATCGTCGACCTAGATAACCTGCTCAAACCCTATTATTTTCGACTTAGACTACAAATACAATACAATATTCTTTATTGCACACATAAATAAAATGACAAAAAGAATTTAAAATATTGAACATACTAAAGCGGCCCTATCGTTTATAGATCGCTAGATCGTAAACTATTTAATTGTAACCTAAACTATATAATTATAACCAAAACATTCTATCCACACAATACGATTAAAAAGAAAAGAAAGCAAAGAGAGAATAAAATATAAAAAAACAAACCCGCTGAGTTTCTTCGCCGGAGCTTCTCAGTGGAGGCCGCGTTCCGATCCGGTGCTGGATTAGTAGTTAAATTCGATATAAAAAAAATGTCAAATTGAGTATTTGTAAGCGCTCCCGCAGGGTTTATACAAAATAAATTATTTGGGTTTGAAAACCAATTTCTCCCAGGCAACCTTTAGGTAGAGGACAGACCTGATTATGATAAAAATGGGCTAAGTGCAACAATTAAATAGAATTGTAACAGTTTAAGGGATATTATCGTATGATATCGTAGCGATGTTCGACCGACCAAGGGTCTCCGTGCTTCGGAAGGCACAGTAAGCCATTGGTCCTGGCTACCTCGTAATGTGGTAGTTGTTAGGGGTTAGCAATAATAAATCACTAGACCACTGATCGACCAAGTCAAGATATAGAGAGAAAGAAGAGAGAGGAAGCCAGAGAGGTGTGTAAGGAAAGAACCTGTTGGAACTATGAGAGTACAGAGACTTTTTTTTAAGATGTGAAATGCCTATCGCATAACCCCGGGCCTAGGGCACGGCCCGGGTGGTTATGTGGGGCTTGCACCCACTAAAACCCCTCGGCGTCCTACTGCCCTTTTGCCGGGCCACAGGAATCGTCACCAGCATGACCTCTTTGGCGAGAGTACAGAGCCTACCCCGCAAGGGTTCTGGCGTGATGATATAGGACTACTGATCGACCGGGAGGGTGACTGATCGTGATCTGAATCGATTCCAACAATTTTTAATGTATCTTACATTTTTTTTTAATTTGCAAAAAATGCTTATCTCCTTCAGTGCGCTATACAAAATTAAATTTATTCTTGATTCATAGCAACAAGAAGATTCCAAACGCATTCCTAAAACGTATTTCTCAAAACGCACACATACACGTACAAGTTTCATTGTTAATTGGGGTATAAAAGTGCTTTAAAAAAGGGTAAAAACCTTTAAATTTGAAAATTTGGTTTTCGTTTTGACTTTATGAAGCAATTCTCTAATCGGGGTGTCTGAGGTCTTGCGTTTATTATGTTACACCTTGTATAGAGCGCGCGCTCGGAAAAAACGACGTGCTAAAACAATTTTTTGCATTTTCTTAAAAAAATACATCAGAAAAAAAAATAAAGTGCTTTACAAGAGGTTAGCTACAATTATTCTCAATGTTTTTAATAAACATTCTATTGACTAGTTCTTAAGTGTATCGCGTTGGAATCAGAAAATGTAATGCAATAGAAATGACTTTAGCTTTTATTTCTATCGAGTAAATTTTGTTTAATCGTGTATTCCTTTTACCAGGTTTTAAAATATAAACTAAAAAATCATATTTCGAAATAAAAATAGTAACTTATCAATAGAATTCACTTAAAAACATAGCATATAATTGTAGCATATCAAATTAAAGTCAAAATCAAAGTTTTGAGAAGCATTTTTTATTTTATAGTGTAGTTTTGTGTAACTGATTACTATAGATTTGTGCCCTTTCTTATCACTGATATGACATAAGTGTAAGCAGTGCAACTATATAATCCTGTTAATGCTCCCTCTATGCTTTTAGTAACTCTATGACCTTACCCGTTGGATAAGGCTACTCAAGAGTTGGTGAAAGGCTACTCAAGACTTGAAATTTTAATTGTCGCTTAGTCTACTTCAGGCGACGTTATGGTAGGCATGTCGATTTAATATCGATTAATCACGAAAACGATTTTTTATGGTATATAATCGATGTTTTAGATCGATTTGAACCACTGAATCGATCCAGTAGATCGATTCCGAAAGCCGTCGAATCGGATCTAAGCATGAGTTTATTTTTATGTCAGTTATCTATTTAATGATCTCTTAATTGAATGCATTCAGCAATTATAAAAAGGGAGGCATCCAAAAGAAATACTTTTATTCAATCGGAAAATTAATAAGAATCGATTAACCGAGAATCGATCTAGTAATCTTCTATTAAATCGAGAATCGATTCTTGCTCGTTCGATTAGAATCGATCCAAAGTTTGTTTTTGCTTAGAATGAATCGACATGCCTACTCAAGGTGGTGAAACAGGCCCTTAGACTAAGTATAGTATATATCTTCAACTAAAAAAAAACAACTTTCATATCGACTTAAAGTCGTAAATATGTGTATTTCGTTTAGGTGCGGGTTCATTGTGTGAGGTTCTCGCCGACCGGGGACAGTTTCGCCGTGGCCGCTACCGAAGGCCTACTCATATACAGTCAAAACGCAGGCATCGATGGCACATTCAGGTAACCTAAACTATGATAATTATATCAGACAATGCCTTATATCTTACCAAAACAATTAGCTCGCTAACCTCCTGCATCCGTTCACATAATTGTGTCTGAGCGGCTTCATATTTACTAAAAATATCCTTTAAAGTCAATTCCTTAAATAGTAATTCGTTTTTTAATTGTTGTGTTTCTATATTGTACCTAGATTCACTATATTCTAATTCTTTTGCACAGGTATCCAACTTATTTAATAATTGGAAACGCTCTTTTCTGAGACAAACATTAGTTTTAAAGTAATTTTGTCTTGATAGTGCCTTTTTTGTTTTTTTAATAATGGATTTCATTTTTAAATACCTTTTAATTTTATTGTGACCTCTAATTGAAGGACGTTTGTTTGCCTTCTGCCTTCTCCATTGTCATCCATGACTCCATCATCCATTAAAGTTCTTTGTGTGTGTGTGTGAATGATCTACGCTGTTGGCCGCGGCGCCTTTACAGCTTCACCGGACAAAAGGGCACCCACTCTCCACCCAGAAAGGTAAAGGAGCAACTCAAGGGCGAAGGAGGAGGAACGGCCTCGGCTTGGGCAGTCGCTATGGGGGAGGGCGTGTACTAGGCGTCTCGCCGTGGTGCTCTGCACCGGCCGGCGGGCAAGGGATTCTTCGAGCTCGCCGGCGAGGTCGGTGTCTGATCACCATGAAAGTACATGTCTATATGCTTCGTTGATTCGGACATATAGAAAGAATGTCGGATCACAAAACAGAAATACAATGCGAAAGTGGAAAGATGTTGGTATCGGGGAGGACTTAGACCATCTTACCATGACCAAATAGACCGTGTCTTATCTGAAGGGCAAGCCAAGTGTCTCTGTAACCGGCGAGCGTGTATGAGACGAACTGTGAGAGTGAATCAAGTCAGAGAGGTATAAAGAACCTGTTAGAACTCTGTACTCTCTGCTACCCCGCAAGGGATCTGGCGTGATGATATAGATAGGAAGACAGACATGGCTATACTATATTTTTTCTTTTATTTCTTATAAAAAAATAGCCCTTACACTAGGATTTATTAATGTATGTAATGAACAGACGTCTTAGCGCAGTGGTTAAGAGCTTAAGCCGCTCCGCCCACTGGGTCTAACAGTTGCGGGTTCGTTTCCCGCACGGGACAAATCTTAGTGTGACCCACAATTATTTGTTTCAGTCTGGGTATTTGTGAATTTTCATGTTTGTAAACGCACCCATGACACGGGAATATATAATATTTAAACGTAGCCCACGTTTAAATAAAATTTGTTTTTTTTTTCTACAGGCCATTCCGTCTAGAAGCAGGTTCGACGCCGTTCGCAGTCAAACAACTCCTGAAGGAAGGATCCTGGGGATCTGCTCTCGTGGGCGCATTACAATTAAACGATCACAACGTCATAAAGGAGTGTGTGGAAGCCGTACCTCCAGCAGACAGTGAGTTATATTCGGAAACTTTCGTCTCGTATTAATATTTACAATCAACAAATAAAGGAAACAGAGTGAACTCATTTACTATATTTTTTAAAAAGATCCTTTTAAAAACAAGCTTTTATAGGAAAAACACAGCGGCGACCCGAGTCTTCAGAACTCGTGAAGACAAATCAAATGAGCCCAAACACGACGGGGCTATATTGAATAGTTGTGTAGTTCCGTTGGCCACCCTCAGACTCCATTATCAGACCCTGGACACCATTCGCGTTTAAAGTCCTCGTTAAGACAAATGTAACGAACCCAAACGCGGCGGGGTTATATTGAGTACTTATGTGGTTCCATTGGCCACATTTCGGCTCCATCATCATACCATAGACATCATTCGGGTCTTCAGAACTTTTGAAAAGAAATCCAATGAGCCCAAACACGACGGGGTTATGTTAAGTACTTGGGTAGTTTTGTTAGCCATCCTCCGGCTCCATCATCATACCCTGAACCCCAATCAATGTGCAAAAAACTCGTCAAGAAAAATCTAACGAGCCCAAACACGGCGGGGTTATATTAAGTACTTGTGTGGTACATTGGCCACCTTTCGGCTTCATCATCAGACCCTGAACACTATCTGATTGTATAGTACTTTTTAATACCAATTTAACGAGTCTAAACACGAGGGGGTTACGTTCTATAGTTCACATGTTTCTATGGCCACCTTCCGACTCCATTATCGGATCAGCTCCAGGGTACCATATTATTGCATTGTCATCGGGCTTACATACGTATGCCAAATTTCAGCTCAATTGGATACCCGCAAGTGCTTGAAAAATGGATTGCAAGATTTGAACCGGAAAGACAGAGAGTCAGACATACGACATTGCAATTTAAATAAAAGCTTGTAAAAATGCCACTTTTGCACTTTTTTAAACTTTAAAAAATATACCAGTGTTGTTCAATAGATGAACCCATTTTTGAATAGGGTTTTACATGTCAAATACTTAAATAGACCCAGTCTTATCTAAAGGACAAGTCAAGAGTCTCCGTAACGGGCGAGCGTGTATGAGACGAACTATGAGAGAGGAGGAAGCCAGAGAGGTATGTAAGGAAAGAACCTGTTGGAACTCGGTACTCTCTGCCTACCCCGCAAGGGATCTGGCGTGATGATATAGATAGATAGATAAATAGATAGAAATACTTATATCATTCGACACCACTTCGACACTAAATCAAAAGCAAAGTGTGTAATGATTCATGTGACATGTTGTGTTTACACAAAAAAGCGTGAAAAAATACCCTGTTAAACAATATAAGTATTAAGAAAACTACTTATAATAATTTCGTGAGTGTAGTTACTATGAAGAATGCGTTTGGTTAAATTTCATGATTCTAAATTAACGAAGTACTAGGTTTTGATGAATGAGTTTGAAATGGCCTTATCTTTTGATGGTACGGACTTAGAAGCATCAATTCTTCGCACCGCCAAGGGATCGTAGACTAGTGTTGTAAAAACGCTCAAGTCAGCGCTAAACGCTCGACTTCAGCGCTCATATTTACAACACTATCGTAGACCTCAGTATCTTTGGACAAACGGACACAGACAATAAAGTGATCCTATACGGGTTCTGTTTTTACCGATTGAGATACGTAGCCAAAAAATTATGGTGACTAATTTTGACCTGATATCGATAATGTTTGTTTACAGTAAATCTAACTTTATCAAGTCTGGATGATGACTATTCTGACCGGCTGCTCATCTCCATCGCCCGTCTGCTTGAAGATAGCCGTCATCTCGAACATCTGTTGCTATGGGTGAAGGCCATAGTTACTATGAAGCGAAGGAAGTTCCCGCCCAGTGTGCTACTGGCCTTGGAGAAAGTCCTGACTGTCAAATACTCACAATTGAGTAAAATGTGAGTATAAACACGAAGATCTGAGAAATTAGATCTCATGGCGTATAGTGAGGCTGGCGATCACGAAGTCCTGGGCTCGAATTCTAGGTAGGACGGTGTGGTTTTTCTATCGAAAAAAAAATCAATTACGTTCCGTAGCCTGGAATTGTGCCCCGCGATTGTGGCAATAGGCTCGCTCCCCATTCCATTGCAATTTAACATAATTGGCAACACACAGTACACCTCTGCCACTCTCGCTTGGGGAATCTGTCCGGTGAAGCTGGAAAGGCCCCGCGGCCAACAGCGTAAATCATTCACACACACACACGCACACGCGCACTCGCGCACACGCGCACACTCGCACTCGCGCACTCGCGCACACGCGCACACGCGTATTTTATTCTGAATTGTAAACGCTCGCAACGCTGTGGTCTTTCCGTTGTGGTGTTTGTAACCATCATAAGGTAAGCAGCGTTTGAATCGGTCAGTCAAAGATAGGTAACCTTTTGTGCCATTTTCATTTTCACCCTTCTCCATGCTTTGCAAGGCACGTTGAGCCATTGGTCCCTGTTACCACTTGTACTCTCGTTAGTCGTTAAGTTGGAAGCCTGGTGGGCCATTAGGCTTGATAAGTTCCAACAGCAGGTGGCCTCAAACCTGCCTACACCTCACCGCACTGGGTCCGCGTCACCACGCGGACCCAGTGCGGAGTATGACCTACCCTCATCACAATTTGTCTTGCGAGGAGGCCTTCGCCCAGCAGTGGGGCAGTATTAGCTTATATATTGCCGCTCTGCGACATCAAGGGATGTTACACAGCTCAGTTTGAGCACACTATACTGCTCAGACCGTCTTGTAAAGAAATTATATCCCGCGAAGACGACTACTAGCGCAAGCTACAACCTACTACTTACCTTTTTTTGTTAAAATAAGTCTACAATATGTTTTTCTTATCAGTTTTAACATTATAATCGGTGTTATGATTTTTTTTAATGTGAACATAAGTCTGGATTTGTTAATCTTCATGATACATAACGCTCAAGTTTGGGCAGAAGGCTTGTATTTGTTGGTAGCGTTTTTGTATTTATTTCGTAAGCGACAATACTTCATAATACTTAACATTGTTATTACTTTACTAAACTTACGTTAAATCATATTTTAACACTACTGTATTCACAGGGTTTGTGCCAATGTAGACGTATTTGAAATAAAATTCTATCTATCTATATCATCACGCCAGATCCCTTGCGGGGTAGGCAGAGAGTACAGAGTTCCAACAGTAAATAGAGTATAGTTATAGTAGAGTTCAAATAAAATTCTATTTGAAATATTACTAGTGTCTCCGTAACCGGCGAGCGTGTATGAGACGAACTATGAGAGTAGAGGAAGCCAGAGAGGTATGTAAGGAAAGAGCCTGTTGGAACTCTGTACTCTCTGCCTACCCCGTAAAGGATCTGGCGTGATGATATAGATAGATAGATAGATAGACTAGTTTCGGCCCGCGTACTTCGTCTGCGTTGACTTTAGACAGGAACCTTACTTTAGTAATGCGTTTACCAACATAAAATTCACATACACAAACCACCCAGACCCAAACAAATATTTGTGGGTCACACAAAGATTCCCTCCTGCGCGGAAATCGAGCTTGCGACGTTTAGTTTTGCTCAGAGGAAAACATAACCTGGGGACATAATTATAATAAGTGTTTCCCGTACTGAGAATCGAACCTGAGCCTCACTAGACCATACGGGAATGTGTAAGAGAGATCATAATTAGTGCTCACGAGACTAGTGTAGACTTTTTTTAACCGACTACAAGAAAAGGAGATTCTCCATTCGACCCGTATGTATGCATCGTATGGTGCACCTACCGACTGGCAATCACAATCATAAAATCAAATCCAAACACAAACTTTGACATCCTACTAATATTTTTGGGTATTTGTTACTCAACTGCCTTGTTGATCTAGTGGCAAAGCGCATCGCTTGGTGATCACGAGGTCCTGGGTTCAAATCCTAGGTCGGACAAATGAAATTTTTCTAACAAAAATTTCCCAGTATGAGTCCGGAGTCTGAAATTGTGCCCGGTATTACATGGGACCTAACATCGTCGGCGAAACGTGGGTGTACTCAGTACACCTCTGCCACCCCCGCTTGGGGAATATAGGCGTGACGGGGTTTTCTTTTTTTTCTAAATTCTTATAAGACAGATCATACGAAACATCATGCAATTCACAGATTAAAGTATAGATCGTACTGTTGTATAATATATCATGCAGTTCCAAAATCGTGCTCTTGCGCATTCAACCTTGTAAAGAACACACGTATCGTTATCACACTCTTGACCTTAAAATCAACGCCACGATTATCGCTATCTCGCGTGATTTATCGACCGAACATGTGACCGAATCGATTAGCATGTGAGTGTGAACATTTTTGGTAGCCCAGTTTCCTATATTGAATGTTGGCCAACTAACTTAAAATCACGTATTACGCAATGGTGGCAAAACTTATTGTAATCGACGGACGATTTAGCGCAGTGGTTAAGAGCTTAAGCCACTCTGCCCACTGCGTCTAATAGTCGCGGGTTCGAGTCCCGCACGGGACAAATCTTTGTGTGATCCACAATTATTTGTTCCGGTCTGGATATTAGTGTATGTGAATTTTCATGTTTGTAAACGCACCCACGACACAGGAATAAATCCTAGTGTGGGGCTACGTTTAAAAAAAAAAAAAATCAACGTAACTCGCTACAATTTAAAGTAATCTTACTATCTCACTAATAAGACTGCCGCGTTGGTCTAGTGGGGCTGCCTCGAGGCAGTCTTTTATCAGAGAATTTAGAAAAAAACATTTAATTATGATAGTAATATGTGAAAGGTCTCTTCTCCATTCCGATCTCGGTCTCGAACCTATTGGCGCCTTTATTGAAAAGGCGACAACCCAATATTTCGCGAACGCGTCCAATCATAGAAATCCGCTAATCCCCCTTTCTATCAGCCGCTACCGTCGTCCGCGGCATGTTCTCACTGACCCTCCCGATGCCCTTACATCCCTTCTCTCGGATACAGATACCGCACACAGGATCAGACACCGACCTCGCCGGCGAGGTCGAAGAATTCCTTGCCCGCCGGCCGGTGCAGAGCACCACGGCGAGACATCTAGTATACGCCCTTTCCCATAGCGACTGCCCAAGCCAAGGCCGTTCCTCTTTAAGGCGCCCTTGAGCTAGTTGCCTCCTTGCCCTTCAGGCTCGAGCGTAGTGGTTGGACGACCGCGACCAACAGCGTAGATCATTCACACACACACAAAGTGAGAGGTCTGTAAAGAAGAACCCGTTGTAACTCTACTCTCTGTCTAATCCGCAAGGGATCGGACGTGGTTATATAACTCAAGGATAGATTTGCTTACTGTAACTCAACTTAGTGAAAATAAATTCAAATCTTGTATTAAACGTACGCTCTGCAAGCGAGCTTACTATACTCTAGATGATTATTTAAAAGATAAAAATGCTTGGATAGGTGCTGTTCTAGCTCCACCAGAATGTCGATAACATGTTCAGCTATTATTATTTATTATTCCTTCTCTTCCTTCTAGTAGTTAAATAAAATTGATCATTTTTCTTCCTCATTTCTTTATCTGTAAATGAGAGAACCATGTAGCCAATCTCGTATGAATGGTTTAACTTGTTTAATTTAATTTAGACTCACCTGATACTACATTGTTCCCTCATACCCCATAACAAAACGTAGATGGAAATATTGTAAAAATACTATTTTAAAAGAGTAACCGTGGAGTTACTTGCCGTTCTTCTCCACAGGAATGACATTCCGAAGTGGTGGTAGAGTCTTTGTTACTATTTTGACGATTCATAAATACTGTAATGGTTTACATTAATAAAAAAATATTCTGATTCAGATTCTGATTTAGTAGAATTTTGACAGATTTTCCATGCAAAATATGTCAAAATTCTATCAGTAGTAGGCAAATTTATCCTTGAGTTAAATATTCAGACTGGCCGTAGATCGATATTGTGGATATTCTACTATATTACAATGGTTGTAACTCAATCACGCAAAAACGGCAAAACGGATTTTGATTAAATTTGGCACATACATAGTTTTAGAAGCCGAAGTTTTCCAGTAAGCATCGAAATTGAACGATCTACTACGATTTACGAATGCTTTTAAGTAAATAAATAGGCGCTTGTAGCGCTGTGCGACCGCGGTGTTCTTACCGATCACCAAGGTTAAGCAGCGTTCGACTCGGTCTGCCTGAGATGGGTGACCGTTTGTGGCATTTTCATATTCGAGCGTCTCCGTGCTTCGGAAGGCACGTTAAGCCGTTGGTCCCGTTTACCACTTAATGTGGTAGTCGTTAAGCCGAGTTGGAAGCCTTAAAGGCGGCTTGATAAGTTCCAACAGGAGGTGGCCACAAACCTGCCTCTACCAAACTGCACTGGGTCCGCGTGGTGGAGTAAGACCTAATCTCTCTCACCTCGATTTGTGAGAGAAGGCCTTTGCCCAGCAGTGGGCAGTATAGGCTGATATTAAGTAAATAAATATTTAAAAAAAAATTATTTCAGTAGTATTATGTTCAACCAATTGTGGGTTATATTCATCATCTCGTTAAGGTAATACAGTAGCATAACTTTTTAAAAATTTACCCAATCATGAACTATATTTCTTAGGGTTATTAAGCCTTCGGTTTCGGCTTCGGCCGAAGGTTTTGGCGATGGCCTATTCAGCTTCGGACAAAAATCGG
Organism: Phalera bucephala; assembly: GCA_905147815.2. Lineage (NCBI taxonomy): Eukaryota > Metazoa > Arthropoda > Insecta > Lepidoptera > Notodontidae > Phalera > Phalera bucephala. Next base: position 32,328,779 of record LR990615.1, on the reverse strand, counting down.
TCTTCGGTCGGACACTAATTTGAGTTTGAGTATAAAACCGCTTATTAAAGCGTCTAACCTGGCTTAAAAACAACGTGAAGCGGTAGCCGGAACTGACGGTCCTACTTCAGTATGAGCTAATCTCTCTCACCTAGATTTGTGAGAATCGATTTGTGCTGCCGTGTATTGATTATAATGTTTTATTTTGTAGTTGCGACTTCAATAAGTATACAATACGTTGTATAAAGACCGTCGGAGACATGGCGCCGAAGTTGGAGATGGACGTCGATATGGACAGCGACAAGGACTCCAGTGGACGAGGCACCTTCTCTGATAGCGATTAGCATTATTAATAAAACGTTTTCCTAACTCTATGTGTATTAATAGTTCGTAACAACACGTTTAGAAGAATCTGTGCCTATGAGAGTGAAGGAAGCGAAAGGTCAGTGAGGAAATATATAGTTAGAATTCTTTATTGTCTTTTCTGTCTGCCGTAAAGGATCCCAATGCCTATATATATTTATCTATCTATCTATATCAGCCAGCTCCCTCGCGGGGTAGGCAGGGAGTACAGAGTTCCAACAGGTTCTTTCCTTACAGACGTCTCTGGCTTCCTCCACTCTCATAGTTCGTCTCATACACGCTCGCCGGTTACGGAGACTCTTCACTTGCCCTTCAGATAAGACACGGTCTATTTGGTCATGGTAAGATAATAATAATAATAATCATTTATTACACTCATATAACATTACATTTGAGGTGTTACATTTATTAGCATTAGTGAACATGGAATGTTAACATTAAGTTAACAATCCATGTTCACTAATGGCTGGCTCCCAAACTAGGACATAGCCTGTATTTTGGGGGAATATATAATCAATGTATTTCTGAATCTGGCCACCTGTTTCGGGAGTATAGTCGTAATGGTTTGTAGGTGTTTGTACCGTTATCGAGCATTTAGGAATATTTTCATAAGCAAGTCTTAAAGATTATCGTAACATTTCATCTCAATGAGAGCAACACGGATAATTCCACCTAAGATTCCGCTAAGATAAGATTAAGGTTTATCGATCCTCTCATATCATAAATTCATGACTAGATACAGTGCAGCGAGGCAGACAGCACGTAACTATTGCTATTAGAATTTTTTTTTTTTTGATTAAGATAAAAAAAACATCGTGAGAAAACCTGCCTGCCTAAGAGTTTCTCGAAGGTTTGTGAAGTGCGTCAACCCGCACTGGGCCAGCGTGGTGGACTATGGCCTAAGCTCTCTCACTTTGAAAAGAGGCCCTTGCCCAACGGTGGGAGAGTTTCTTAACGGGGCTAATATTATTATTCAAATCAAATCAAAAGTTTTTTATTCATGTAGGCCAAAAGGCACTTATGAATAGTCAAATGGAGAAAATTATTGATTACTTAAGACTACCGCACTAGGCAAGAAACGCCACGGTTACTCTTTTTAAAATGATAGTTTTACTATTCTTTTTGTATACATTGCATTCATGGGGTATGGGAGAACAATGCAGAACGAGCTAAACAGATGTGCTTAAGTATAGATGAATCATAAGTGTACTTAGATTCATGGTATCGGTCAGTGTCTACATAGTCCTCTCATTTACAAAATAGAGATTGTGTAAAGGTATATATATAATAAAAAGTATAATAAGAGAAAAAGAAAGGTAACTATAAAATATGTAAAGAGTGCGTACAAAATAATAATTAAAACAGTACTACAGTACATGTTTATTCAGTCAAAGGATAGAGGACGGACCAGTCCCACCAGCAGCACCCGTTCACGAGCATGACTCCAGCAGCATGATGAAGCAGCCATCACTCTTCTCAACCATACTAGGAGGGATCAAAAAGTAGTGAGAATGAAATAGAATATAATGACTATTGATAACTTAATAATTTATTTTTCTACATAGTTTCCGAGTCTCTCTACACATCGAGTCCAGCGCTTTTCCAAAGCTTCAATCCCTTTCAAAAAAAAAGTTTTGTCTTGGTCCTGCAAAAAGCTCTCCACGGCATCCATCACCTCGTTATCGTCTTCGTACCGGTTTCCTCTTAAGTATTTTTTCATTGAAAAACAGACAGAACAGATAAAAATCGCTAGCCGCCAGATCTGGTGAATAAGGGGGGTGGTCAACCAATTCGAAGCCAGCTTGCTGAATGGCAGCCATCGCAACTGCCGACCTGTGCGCGGGTGCGTTGTCGTGATGAAACAGCACGCCCCTTCGAAGTTTCCCTCTCCTTTTTTCTTTGATGGCATTCCTCAACTTGGGAATTAAAGCTGCATAATATTGGCCTGTAATAGTGGTTCCACGCTCCAGGTAATCAATCAACAATATTCCTTCTGAGTCCCAAAATATTGAGGCCATAACCTTGCCAGCCGATGCCACGACACGAAACTTCTTCGGGGTTGGTGATGATGGCCGTTTCCATTGCGAAGATTGCTGTTTTGTCTCGGGATCAAAATGACGGACCCATGATTCGTCCATTGTTACGAAACGAGACAAAAAGTTTCAGAAACATCTTGAAACTTACTCCAACAATATCTTCGAAATGTCCAGTCGATTTTGTTTCTGACTGTCGGTTAACATTCTCGGCACCCATCTTGCGGAGACTTTTTTTATATTCAAAGATTGTTTCAATATGGATTGAATACTTCCATATGAAATGCCCGTTTCTTGAATTAAGTATCGGATGGTAACTCTTCGATCGCTCAATACAATTTTCTCGACTTTCGCAACATTTGCTTGGGTGACTGACGTCGATGGACGGCCGCAACGATGTTCGTCTTCCGTGCTCGTTCTCCCTACTCGAAATTGAGAAGCCCACCTTGCGACAGTGGAATACGGCGGAGCAGACTCTCCTAATGTTGCCTCCAAATCGCAATGAATCTCTTGCGTCGTAAACTTTTTGAAACAGAGGTATTTAATAACGGCTCGCACTTCATTTTTCTCCATTTTCGAGAACACGTTCCGACACGAAGCAAACAAATGACTACATTCAGAAAAAAACAAAAGAGAATCGAAGATTTTTTTTTATTAATATTACAAATATGTATCTTGAGCTATGCCTGTCAGTATTTTTTTTTTTTACCAAGGAGTATGTCGTTATCACTACTTTTTGATCCCTCCTCGTATATTATTATTATAAGATAAAATTAGAAAAGAACCTGGTGAGTTTTGGCGGGAAATCGAAGTGAATTTGTCAATTTGTTTAAATTTCCAACACTTGTGTTATTTCGAATTATAATGTGTAATGTTGATGGAATATTAAGTATTATGTATTTTTATATGTGCATGAGTAAAAGTAATTGTAACAAAGTGATAAAACGTGCCTTTTCGATTTCCCTCAAAACGACCGTCGCAATTGGTATGTAAAGTATCCATCGCTTTACTATCCAGGGTGGAGAACATTCATTAATTTCATTATCATCGTTGTCATCAAGTTCGTCGGGGAAATGAATTAATTTAAACAAACACGATTATGCTACTCACTGGACACTGGCAAAATACACTTAAAATAGTGTGAAGCCATAACTTAAAGAAGAAGAAGAAGAAGAACCTGGTGAAACTCGGTACTCTCTGCCTGCCCCGCACGGGATATGAAGGGATGACATAGATAAGTTCTTCAAAATTACATATAAAGCGGGGATTATTATAATTGTTAATAGCCTTTCTTCCTTACTGGGCTGGAAGCGAAAGAAAAACTTAGAATGCCCCAGTAGCCATACTTTTGCTTGGCTGGTGGTAAGAGTCCACCAAAGGTAGTAACGTCATCCGATCAACGACCAGAAAAGGAAAATTTGAAACAAACCCTATACCAACCCGTCTGGCCAGCGTGGTATAGTAGGCCAAAAACCTCTTAATATGTTAGGACACCAAACGCAAAGGCCCCCAGTTCCCGGTAGTCCCGCTGTCCGCTGCCACGGTAGCGGTCGCGGTAACAGCGGGGCAGGGGGTGCGAAGAATCTCCGGGCTACGACACAAGGCTACCAAAAACACCTGACCCTGGCTACGTACAATGGACGCTCTCTACGGCTGGACCAACACCTCGCTGAACTCGAGGTAGAACTAGGTCGCATAAACTGGCACATATTGGGGTTATCCGAAGTCCGAAGACAGGGCGAGGACACGATAACCCTTGAGTCAGGCCACCTGTTTTACTTTCGGGAAGGTGATCGGCCCTCTCAGGGCGGTGTCGGTTTCCTGGTCAACAAAGCTCTCACTAACAACGTTGTGGAAGTCAGCAGTGTGTCGACACGGGTAGCGTACCTCATAATTAAAATCACCAACAGGTACACCCTGAAGGTGGTACAGGTATATGCGCCGACCTCGACATACTGCGACGACATAGCGGAAGCCATGTATGAAGACATAGCCAAGGCATTACATGGCACCACCAAGGCTCACTACAACGTTGTTATGGGGGACTTCAATGCCAAAGTGGGAGTACAAGAACGCGGCGAAACGATAATCGGACCCCACGGCGTGGGGCGCCGAAACCACAGGGGGCAGATGCTGGTCAACTTTCTGGAGTCGCAGGGGCTCTTCTTGATGAATTCGTTCTTTAAGAAGAAGCCTCATAGAAAGTGGACATGGCGAAGCCCCGACACTGTGACGAGGAACGAGATAGACTTCATCATGACTGACAGGAAGTCTATATTTAGAGACGTCTCCGTGATCAACAGGTTTAATACCGGCAGCGATCACCGACTTGTCCGAGGCGCTCTAAATATAGACTTCAAGGCCGAAAGACGTCGCATGATGAGGTCTACTCTCAGACCTACTGCGCCTCAAATAGCTTTAGGGTCCGAAAAGTTCCAACTGGAGCTTCAAAATCGTTTCGACCTGCTGGAAACCGAAGGCAATGTTGACGAGAAAACCGACACAGTGGTCAAAACGCTACAGGATGTGTCTCGAAGGGTGTTTCCCGGCAAAAGCGGTAACAGAGAGTCTAAACTCTCGCTCGAGACTCTCGAACTTATGAGGCAGAGACGGGAAATGTCATCCACGCAGGCGTCTTCGCCGGATGGGAGGAACCTCAACCGGAAGATCCGGAAGCGGGTGCGACGTGACCTCCGATGTTCCAACACCCGCGCCATCGCGGCTGCGATTGAACAGAACAGAGGCACCAAAGTCTTCGCTCGCCAGCTAGGTAGATCCCATCTGACGAAACTTAATACAGCGGATGGCAAAACCGTGACCTCCAAGTTCGAGATACTCGAGGAAATTGAGAGTTTCTACAAAGACCTGTACGCATCACGGATGGCTAAACCCTCGAGACCCAGCGCTGACGACCACAGAGCCCCACTAGCACGCCACGATACGGAAGACATCCCTGATGTCAACCAGGACGAGGTCAGAGTGGCTCTCGAGCAGCTCAAAAACAACAAGTCGCCAGGCGATGACGGAATCACCACTGAGCTCCTAAAAGCAGGCGGGACTCCAATCCTAAAAAAGCTAGCGAGTCTCTTTAATTCCGTCATCCACCAGGGCTTAACACCTCAAGCGTGGAGCGGGAGTGCGGTGGTTCTGTTCTTCAAAAAAGGTGACAAAACCTTGCTGAAGAACTACAGACCCATCTCACTCCTGAGCCACGTCTACAAGTTGTTCTCGAGAGTACTCACAAACCGCCTCGCCAGAAGACTTGACGAGTTCCAGCCACCGGAACAAGCCGGGTTTCGAAAAGGCTACAGCACCGTAGACCACATCCATACTGTTCGGCAGATTGTACAGAAGACCGAAGAGTACAATCAGCCGCTGTGTATGGCTTTCGTGGACTACGAGAAAGCCTTCGACTCCATCGAAACCTGGGCGGTTTTGGATGCTCTGCAGCGATGTGGCATCGATTGGCGCTATATCGAGGTGTTGAGATGTCTGTATGATACCGCCACAATGACCGTCCATCTCCAGGACCAAAAGACCAACCCGATCGAGCTGCATCGAGGGGTAAGACAGGGGGATGTAATATCCCCCAAGCTCTTCACCAATGCACTCGAAGACGTCTTCAAGACGCTGGACTGGACTGGGCGGGGCATTAACATCAACGGCGAATACATCTCACACCTTCGGTTTGCCGATGATATCGTCATCGTGGCAGAGTCACTGGAACAGTTGAGCGGAATGCTGCATAGCCTAAATGGAGCCTCTCGAGGTGTCGGTCTCGGCATGAACTTGGATAAAACCAAGATCATGTTTAATGAGCATGTCACGCCGGGACCGATCTACGTCGATGGTTCGATGCTCGAAGTTGTTCGGGAGTATGTCTACCTTGGACAAGTTGTCCAATTTGGTAGGAACAACTTCGAGAAAGAAATCAACCGCAGGATCCAATTGGGTTGGGCAGCATTTGACAAACTACGTCACGTTTTCGCTTCGCCTATACCGCAATGCCTGAAGACTAAAGTCTTTAACCAATGCGTTCTACCTGTTATGACTTACGGGGCCGAGACGTGGACACTCACAGTGGGACTAGTCCACAAACTCAAAGTCGCACAGCGGGCTATGGAGCGAGCTATGATCGGCGTCTCTTTGAAGGATAAAATTCGTAACGAGGTAATCCGACAAAGAACCAAAGTTACCGACATAGCTCGCAGACTCAGTAAGCTAAAGTGGCAATGGGCTGGTCACATCTGCAGAAGGACCGACGGCCGATGGAGCAAGCGTGTCCTAGAGTGGAGACCGCGACTTGGTAAGCGTAAGGTAGGACGGCCCCCAGCTAGATGGACCGACGACCTCAAGAAGGTCGCTGGGACGGACTGGATGCGGAAGGCGGGGGACCGTGTGCAATGGCGCGTGTTAGGAGAGGCCTATGTCCAGCAGTGGACTACGATAGGCTGATTGATTGATTGATTGATTTGGTGTCCCACTGCTGGGTTAAGGCCTCGCACCTCTTTTTTCATTTCTCTGGTTAATTGTTAGAGCGAGGTAAAAATAACATCTTTAAGATCATTATACCTCAAAGGGTTCTCGTCAGTGTTTCTACTTACAGTGTTGTTACCTTAGTTCCGTTAGGAATTATCCCTAAGTTTTCTTAGAAAATACAGAAGTTTAACTGACGTATCTTGCAGCAATTCCGTTTTCAAAGCGTTTTTGCCAAATGTACCTATTATTGGAATCAAACAAGGCTCAAAATTAGGCCCCGTTATAGTTTTTGTCGCATCCTTGATGTTTTGCAGCTGGCCTTATCCAAGTTGATTCTGTTGTGCCTTACTTGTGGGGTTGTCGTGTTCTGTCTTCCACTTCGGTTTTAATGAAGTGGAGTGTACGTTTGTATTACTTTTCGTGTTTTTTTCCAAATTGATCAAAGACTTGGCAATCGCGAGATTCGGAGTACAAATCAAGGTTCAACCCGTTCTATAAAGTAAATTAGGAAAATAAACACCGTCACACTTATATTCCCCAAACAGGGTGTATGAAGTGTACTGTGTGTATACCCATATATTGGCGATGATGTTAGGTTCCAGGCTTTAGACTGGTACTGAGAAATTCTCTTCTGTCCTCTTTATCAAATCAGTGAACTACCTATATTTATAATTCGTTAACGTTCAAAAGGATTAAATCCGATTTAGTTCAGTTCCGTTGGCACCGGCTCAAACGGGATCCGTGTGATTTAGGACGAAGCCAGCGTCTATATTTGAACTTTTAGTATGGGGCAGCTAAAATAGCGAGATTACGTGACTAAAAAAATAGCACCTCTATATTCCCCAAACCTTAAGAACGGGATGATTTTAATAATTATATACAATAGTTAACACTGTTATGCCTTTAGAATGGAGGTGGCAGTGTTTATTTTATTTTATTAGGGGAGCTTACGGCTATTTGTACAAAGATATCTTGCTATTTAATTAGCTAGGTGCTATCTACAAGCTTTCACATATCGAAGTAAAACTTAGTAGACTTAGGACAAAATAACAATACAGTATTATCAGTCATAGATTGGACTGTTACTCGAGTGCACGCATATTAAATTTTCGGTCTAGTACCAGTTATTCTCAAAATTTTTAAGCTTCGTGCGTGCCTAGAAGTTAATAATGGTTCAGTGTGGTGGATGTGGCAATAACGTGTCGGAAGGCAACTCGAAGGTATTTCGAAGTTATTTTGATTATACCTGTTCAGGTATAACTGAGATTGGCTACCAGAAACTCGGTGCAGAACTTCAAGCGGCGTGAAAGTGCCCAGACTGTACTGACTGAAGGTAAGATACCCAACCTCTGTTGCCCAAGTCATGCAAGAACTGAGCAATATAAAAGGAACGCTTGTCCCAACGATTGTTATAGTCACGGCTGTCAACGACATTAAAGCCAAGATCACTGAAATTAAGACCTCGTTCGGAGTTTTCGCAGAGAAGCTGCATCATGTGGATGAATGACTTCTAAAGGTTGAAAAAGTACATTTTGAACTGATCGTGATCGTATTTCAAGACTGGAAGAACATCTTAATGATAAAAACCAGTGGTTGCGGCTTAATAATGTGGAGATAAAAGGAGTTCCCATGAAAGATCAGGAGAATTTGATTGACGTGGTATCCAAGATCGGTGCGAAGATAATGCATACCATTACAAAACGAAGGCAAAGCGCAATAACGAAGTCAAAGCGAAACCGATAATTGTATCCTTTCTTAATCGCCACGTCAAAGGGGACTTTGTTGCGGCTGCACGGTCTCTGAAAACGTTATGTCCAGGTGATATTGCAGGTCGCCGTTACATTTATGTCAATGACCACTTCACGATACCTAATAAAACTTTATTAACTAAGGCAAAAAACGAAGCAAAGGAGGAACATTCACAATCGAAGATTATTACTATAAAAAAAGGGTTAGATCTGGACAGAATAGTGTTGCACTATGTATACCGATATTTCGCCAAGGACGTTAGGTCCCAACGTCATTGAGAGCGGATTTCCATCATTGTCTCGTAACTGTCCATAATAACTCTTTTGCAATTCGCTAAAGCTACTGATTTGTGGAACGCAAAATAAATAAATAATAGAGAACTCATAAGAACCTAACATTGATTGTGATGGTATGTGAATCATCCATGTGAATGGTCGATTCCCACTATGATGCGCAAGGAAAATGGACATTTCGAGAAAGCAGACAATATGAAAAGGTAGACATTATGCGAAGTGAAATTGACAATATCGAAATGTAGTCGATCGAGAGTATCATTTTGAGAAAGTGGTCATTTTGAACCTAACCCCTTATATCTATATCTATCTTCATCCGAATGACGTCTACTGCAGTACAACGGTCTTCCTCTTAAGGCCGTCACAACGAACGGCTTTGTGGCTGTGTGTACCTTGTACCCGCAATCTACGAGGTCATCGGTCTATCTCGTAGGGAGGCCCCTACGAGATGAATTAATACATAAATAAAACAAAATTACCACATCATTGCCCTTTATTTACGTTCTGAGGAATACTAGGCCCTAATATAAAACTAACTGAGTTGCTGTTGCGTGGCCACGAGACCAGCGACGCGGCCCGCGCGTAGATGAGCGCGGCGGCGGCTGTCACGACGATGGCCACCACTAGGATCAGCCATCTTGCCACTTTCACGTAGTTCAGTAGCGAGTGGGAGTGGTGAAGCTCGTTTTGAATTGATTCTGGGATTTCTGCGCCCTGGAAATGAAGGCAGAAGTTTTAATATAAAACAAACGCGTAAGCACTAACCGATTAAAGGTTATCGAGTTATTATTACACGACGCATTAACTTAATAAAATGAAGGTAGCACCACCTTTTCTTAACAAAACGTTATTATCTATCTATCTATATCATCACGTTAGATCCCTTTTCTAAGAGGAAAGATTTGTTTGTTTCTAATCGACCGATTTGAATGATTCTCTCAGCATAAGAAAGCTAAAATATCCAGAAGTATCATAGCCTGCTAACGCGGAAAATTCCTAGATATAATGGCCCCACACTTCAACAGCGTTTTTCGTCAATATCGCGTTAAATCGCTCGTGCAAAATCCTCAGCTATATAATATGATATTAAAAACATAGTCACGGTTATAGCCGTGACTGTGTTTGAGGAATGTAATATTCCTCAAACGTGGGTGGCTGAGGTGTCAGTGTACACCTACGTTTCGCCAGTGGTATTATTATTATTAGGTATTAAAGTAACATATGATGTTAAGCCCCTATATATACCGGGCATTATTCCGGATTTCGAACTGCTGCTGCTGAGATTTTTTCAATAGAAATCCTTTTTCCATACAAGGTTTGAACCATCGAATCATGCACCACTGGAGTACCTAAGCTTCGACGTTTGTAACTAGGTTAGTATACCTCTTCAATCCACAACAGCGGGAACAAGCCCGTAGGTACGCCTTTCAACTGCGGTATGATTTCAATTTTCCGTAATTCGACGTTGAACTGAAGTCGCTTGGCCCCTTTTAGCACTACTCCTGTTACCTGTTATTAGATGACAGTTAATTAAGCATACGATATATTTTTCAGGAGCTCAATATACCGGTAGGAAACCCTGCTTTAGAAAGATTTATATTTTTTTAAGACATTTACTACAAGAAGGACACAGTTCATATCTTACCTATAGCTGATCAAAAGAAAACCTGTTTCAAATACGAGTTTGAGGTCGCAGTGGAATTAGAGAAAAACGATGACCATCAAATGGAAAAAGCACCTTTGGAAAATACGCTCATTATCAGCAAATAAGAGACACAACTCGAAAACTTGGTTATTTGATTTAGCACTCTCACTTCAAAATAAATAGGTTGATTTCTCCTATACTTGCTTCTTTAATTATACCCCTATTTCAAAATCTCGGGTTACTTAAAACCAACTCAAACATTTGGTTACCTATTTGATTTAGCACTCTAACTAAAAAAAGCTAGAGTTCCATTCAGCCAGCGTAGTAAACTTACCGGATCTATATAAACGAAAGTGCTATGCTTCGTCCCATCAGGCATGATGCCTCCATCGAAGTACTCGAGGAGTTCCTCGGAACCGAGGTAGAAGTGGGGCAGAGACGCAATAGCAGGGGCACCCTGACATGGCATCAGGTTCAGTAGACCCATGAGGAGACAGCCATCGTGGTTATAGCTCCAGTTTCTGTGGAATTACATTAACATTTTCACTGTCGACGGGCGAGTTGGTTCGGTGGTTAAGAGCTTAAGCCGCTCCGCTTACTATATCTAGTTGTCGCGAGTTACATCTCCGCATGAGACAAATCTTTGAGTACCTTAAAGTATCTATTTATATCATCACGCCAGATCCCTTGCGGGGTAGGCAGAGAGTACAGAATTCTTTTCTTACATACCATATATTATGTTGGCACTTAATTATTGCACTAGATTATGGCGTTAATTATATTTACTAGTAACTGTAATTAGGGTCTATCTAAATATTTGCATGCTCTTTGGCGAAATATGAAGAATCTATTCCAAAAATAATGTCATCAATATAAAACCCATATTTGCAGATTAATAAATGATTATGATTATTACGTACAAGTATTTCTTTCGGTCTGGTTTTATGTGCATGAACAAATTATGTTTATGTCTAAACGCACCCACGCTACCGGAATAATTCACTAGTAAAAAAGAATCTTTGGGTAAAATAATTTTTAAATTTCTTTTGAATGTGAAGAAAACCAAAATTATGGTTTTTGAACGGGAAGAAACCAGAACGAATGCAAGGATTGTGGTTGGTAACGATGTGCTGGAGCAAGTGAATGAGTTTGTATATCTTGGATGCGCCTTCAGTAAGGATGGGAAATACACCGCTGATATAGAGAGAAGAGTGAATGCAGGTAATAGAGTGAATGGTGCGATGGGAAGGCTATTTGGGAGCTGGCACTTAAGCCAAAAGGCGCAGCTGGCCATGCATAACGGAGTGCTTGTCCCAACGCTGTTATATGGCAGTAAGAGTTGGGTATGTAAGAAGGAGAACGAAAGCAGGATAAATGCGGTCGAAATGCGATCTCTGCGGAAGATGTGCGGAGTCACGCTGACCGACCGTATTCGCAACAGCTTAGTAAGAAAGCGAGTAGGTATGAAAGATAGTATCGGTGTAAAGATGAGAAAGGGTATGCTCCGTTGGTTCGGGCATATAGAAAGAATGCCAGAAGAAAGAATGACAAAACAGATATACAATGCGAAAGTGGAAGGATGTAGGTGCCGGGGAAGACCTAGACTATCTTACCATGACCAAATAGACCGTGTCTTAGCTGAAGGGCAAGTCAAGAGTCTCCGTAACCGGCGAGTGTGTATGAGACGAACTATGAGAGTGGAGGAAGCCAGAGAGGTATGTAAGGAAAGAACCTGTTGGAACTCTGTACTCTCTGCCTACCCCGCGAGGGAGCTGGCGTGATGATATAGATAGATAGATAGATAAATTTCTTTAGTTAATTGAGACACTAACTTTCTGCAGAAACATCTGTTGTTCGGGTTAGCACTTTTCGCTGCAAATGTCGACTCGGTCAGCTCGTAGTAATACGTGGACATGTTGAAGATCTCTCTCTTTCCAATCAGGCTGGCATAGACGGACCTAGAAGGAGACAAAACATTTAGGTCAACACTAGTTTAAAATAGAGTAAGAATAAATTTATTGTTCAAAATAATTGAATATCTAAGGGTCGCACATAGGCCGGGTCGAAGAGTAGCAGAACAAATTTAGATCATATTAAAATAGTGTTTTAGTACACTGAAATAGGCCTTATTTTTGCAGTTCACTTTTGTATCCTTTCACAAAAAAGTGAATCTTGAGAGACTTCCTAAGTCCTTCAGAGTGAAATATTAATAGCCGACTGGCTTCTTCTTTACGCAAGCTCTTTCGCGCATTTCAACAAGCGCTCCCTGATCCTCTTTGAGTCGGTCTATGTGAATGATCTACAAAACATTTATCAGTGATCTCCAAATTAGATGAAGCGAGAGACTATCTTGGTGTTTAAAACTTTTAAATGAAAGCCTTATAGGCGTTTCAACGGCAGGTGGTCACAAACCTGCCTCCACCAATACGCACTGGGTCCGCGTGGTAAAGTACGGCAAAATCTCTCTCATTTCGATTTGTGAGAGAAGGTCTTTACCTAGCCATGGGAAAGTATAGACTCATTTATTATTATTTATTCATTATTTATCAGAAGATGTCCACTGTAGGACAAAAACCTCCCCAAAGAGGCGAAAACGATCAGCTCTGGACTGTAATGTAAGCAAATTTGCGTACCATTACCTAATCTAAAATACTAGGGTCTAAAAATTAGGTTTACCTGCATATATCAGGCTCGAAGGTATAAATCCTTTCAGGAACATTATTCTCGTCGATCGGTGGGAATATAGAAGAGTCAGAGCCGTTGATTTGTCCACAGTACCGGTCCCCCCACATAGACATGTTGGTTTCACCATCGTATGACACGATGCGACCCAAATCGTAAACATTCTCCGTACCCCGAATCATTTCGTACGGTCCGGATTCTGATCTGTTCATCTGTAAAGAGCAGAGTTGATATTTAGAGGAAATACGTCAAGAGGATCAAGAAGCTCCGTAATCGGTGAGCTTGGATAAAGCTTGGAGAGTGGAGGAAACCAGAGGTCTGCAGGGAAAGAAACTCTTGGAACTTTGTACTCTCCGCCTACCACGCAAGGGATCGTGGTGATGTAGATAGATAACGAGGTATATAGGGTAGCTACCGTGGAATTCTTAGCGATTATTTATTTATTTTGAATGCAGATAGGTGAAATTAATATCTGAGGCATTGTTTTTCAGTCTACCTTAAGGTGGTGTAGAGACAAGTATTATTATGGTTAATGACTGTTCGACTCAGTCAATACTTTTGCAATGCTTACTATCAATCCAATCTACATTTCTATAAGCTCATGACTTTTGGTAACCAATAATAGATCTTATTATAGTTTGCTGGTCTTTCTTACGAACTACTTATCATAAGGGAGCGTATATTTTAAATTTATGGTCATTCAAAGGTTTTTTCTCATTCCAAAAGGTACTGACGCAAAATACTTTGTAAAACTAGTTTTACTTTTTTTGACCAAATTAAAAGTGCTTTTGCAGCACTTTTGATTAGATCAATAGGGATTTCATATTTAAACAATTAGTAAATATTAGCCCCGTTTCCACTAGTCTAATTAAAATCTGGATTAATATATTGACACATATAATTTCTTTGTGCCATGTTTTTTAGTGCAAAATATCCCCTTTTCAACAGACACTTCTTGTTTAATGTTCTCGAAGGGCCTTTATGTTTTAGAGTGTGTGTGTGTTAATGATCTACGCTGTTGGCCGCGGGGCCTTTACAGCTTCAACGGACAAGGGGCCTTTATGTATTGAACCTCCCACGCAAGCCTTCCAAAGGCCCCTTGAAGCGAGACAATCATACAAAATACTTACATGAGAAAACATGGAGAAATAAAAACCGTTCCTGCCCTCCTCTGCTTTGCGCATCGTTGGAGGCATTTCAGCCTTCACTTTTCCACACACGAGACCTAAACAGAAAAGGCGAAAATTTAACACAATCTTGGAACTTTAAAACTGTGTGTAAAATTCCGGAATATGTTCGTTCATTGTTGCATAAATAAAATAATGCTTCATATTAATTAGGGGACGTGTATCCCGCGACTGTATCCCGTCAGATGTAGTGGGGCGATGTCGCCGACAAGTCTGGCAACATCCCGTGACCTATACTTGTCGTCATATCGCTTTTGTTGAGGACCAAAAGCTGCAGGAAAGTCACAGACATGTGTTGCGCAACGAAATGGTAAAACGATGTATGGAACCTTTTCAAGAGACATGCTGCAACCGACTAAATAGATGCGGATAACATCGGTCGCGAGACATTTGACAATAATGATGAATGATGATGATATGACTCTCTTGTGATGTGTCTAATACAAATTTATCTTTCTTTCTATTCCAAAGTGCAGATTTTCATTTTCATATCCGGTAAAGTCGCCACAGTCAAAGTTGTCCGTACTGAATCTATTTTATTATGATCTAAGCGTATTATATTCCCATTTATCTCACAGAGGACGTTGTTTAGTTGGCATTATACTTTCATGAGTGTGGGACTAAAATATGAACTAGGGTTGCCACATCTATACTAATATTATAAAGAGGAAAGATTTGTATTTTTGTATGTATGTAACGAATAAACTCAAACACTACTGGACCGATTTCAAAAATTCTTTCACCATTAGAATGCTATATTATCCATGAGTAACAAAGGCTATATGTTATCTAGAAAAAATAGGGGTCCCTACTAAAACTTCGTAATAGCATATGCCCAACTATTGTAGTTACGTCACTATAACTACTTTTAACCATTTTAAAAGTTGATAGTAAATCAGACCATGTTATCCATACCTTTGTAGTAATCCTTATCCAAATAAATCATATCGTAGTTTAGACTGTTTCAATACCTGTAGATTAATTTTTGAATTATTCAAATCGGACACTCCATTCAAAAGATATTACGAATTTAAAAATGTCAATCTAAACAAAATCCTAATAGAAAAATCTTTTTAAAAAAAAAATCGATTTCAAAAAGCAAAAAATTAATATTTGAAGTCGGTACCGGTTAGTGCAGTCGGTAACTTGGCACCGACTTAAAATATTTATTTTTTGCATTTTGACGTCGGTTGTTTTTAAAGATTTTTATTTTACAATTTTAAGTGACAAGTGAATTATTTAGGAATATTTATATACCTATATTATATTATTTTGCTGAGTTGTACAGCAAGGTACCTACAGGATTGATACAACCATAATAACGATAATAACGGAATCTATATATTCGTGCTGTTCACCGTTAAGGAGTCCCCTGATGTATCTTCAAAGTCCAAAGTTCAATACCGATTTCAATAAAATGGGACCACCTCGAAACTATACTAAACCCAACGCAAAAAGAATCATTAAAATCAGTTCATATATAAAGACGTTATAAAAAAATACAGACGAATTAACCTCTCGACCTCCTCCTTTTTTGAAGTCGGTTAATATTCTGATTAGTTCTACCATAATATCTCAATCTACACATTCGTATTGTTTGTCGTTAAGGAGCTCCCTAGTGTATCTTCCAAATCCAAGGTCCGATGAAATTAAAATGGAGCTATACTAAACCCAATGCAAAAAGAATCATCAAAATCGATTCATAATTGGCGGAATGATCGCGTAACATACATACAAAAAAAACCATCAGTCGAATTGAGAACCTGCTCCTTGTCTGCTCATTCAGAGCGGCCACAAAGTGAGCTGTAATTTGGAAGCAGTCCTACAAGCCTGCGGTATTCTAAGCGCCCATCAAGGCCAATCAGTGTTTGCCTTGATCAATTTGAGATAGATTTTCAGGTGTGGCATTTACATTCAAGAACATCATCTTTAAGAGACTTGCTAAGTTATTGGTCCCGGCTGCCACTTAGTGTGGTGCTATGTTAATTTGGGAGCCGTATGGGGTTTGATAACTATGGACATACTTGCCTCCACCAATCCGCACTATGTACGTGTGGTGACCAGTTATGTTGAATATTTAGGTATATTAAATTGGCAACCCTATGTGCAATTGAAAGTATCTACCACAGCTGTGCCATCAATATGTAACAACGACACCACAACATATTTCATCTAGAAAATCTAGTTAGAAATAGGAATACGAACTATAATATTGCTTATATGTTTTGCATTACTGATTTATGACAGAAGGGTATGAGAAGGCTAAGCAAAACTAATTGACGTTTTCGTAACGTAGTCGAGGAAGCGTGTTATCATGTTTTTTTATTGTGTTTTTAACTTACTTAAAGCCGCGTTGTCACCATCGCAGCTTAAGTATATTCCGTCGAAGAACAAATCCCGGACCTTCACCCTCAGGAAAGAGTCTTCGAGGTTCGAGAAGAACTGTTCGAACGCCTTGTTGATCACACCAGCGAGGCTGGGCATCATGTCGTGGACTGTCAGTATGGCTGCCTGCAAGAACATAGATATCTCCATTTATGTATCTATATCATCACGCAAGGACCCTTGTGGGGTAGGTTTCCATTTATTGTAGTCATAGGTTACAAAGATGGTATATATTGTATTATACATAATACAGTAGGATTCACTATGTCCTGCTCGTTATCAGGCATACAGTAAAGGTGATGGTGGTTGATTACTCTTGACTTGCCCTTCAGATTAGACACAGTGTTTTTGGTCATGGTAAGATATAGATATACACGGTGGATTATTGAGACGGGGCAGTAAGGGCAGCTACCTCAGCAGTGGTACGTAAAGAAAAACGGTCTTAGGAAACTATACTTACTTTTGGCGATATTTAACCTGCAATACTTCCTGTTTCTTATAAAAATTAAAATCTTTTCCTGGACCACCTGAACTTGGTGTACCAAAAAGTTAGAAATCACAAAAAACTTATCCCATACATTTTGTAGGAAATATTCGTGGCTTTGATAACCTTGAACAATATAGTAAAATGGCCGCTCACGATGGGTTTCATAACAAGGTCACCTAAAGAGCAATGAAGACACCTCAGAATTCACCTTCGAGATCAGATCAGAAATGAGAAGATTCGCAGGAGAACTAAAGTCATCGATATAGCATTTACAATTGCGAAGCTTAAGTGGTAGTGGAAATTCACATCGCTTGTAAAAGTGTATACTGTTGTGGCAGAAAGGTTCTCGAGTGGCGACTACGTACCAGAAGAGTTGTTAGTGCTTAGGATTCAAGACATGAAGGTCGCGTAAGCTGGATACATAAAACACAAAGCTATTCGCGCAAACCTTAGAACTTAATATGAGCACTTCGCTATACTCTGTTTAGTGATCTTTGCGTGATGCTTAAACAAACGGACGGACGATTTAGCGCAGTGGTTAAGAAGCTCTTAACCACTTTAATATAACGTAGCCCCACACTAGGATCAATTCCTGTGTCGTGGGTGCGTTCACAAACATGAAAATTCACATACTCAAATACCCAGACCGGAACAAATAATTGTGGATCACACAGATTTGTCCCGTGTGGGAATCGAACCCGCGACTATTAGACACAGTGGGCGAAGCGGTTTAAGCTCTTAACCACTAAATCTTCCGTCAAGATAGTAAATAACTGACCAGATAAGAGAAGTGTATGACAGTGAGTTCGTCATCTTCAGTGAGGCCTCCTGAAGCCTCCGCGTCGAAGACGAAGTTCTTTTTCAGCATGTATTTGATGGTGTCGTTGGCGCCGTAACCCATTATTATCTTCTCCCGGTACTGTCTGAAATTATAGAATAGAAACTTTGAATAACTTATTACACCTACAGGGCTACCTCGGCCGGCAAGACTTGTCTTGTGATCAGCCCATGAATTGAGTCTTGTGCGCAAGTCAAAATAGTCTTGTCTATACGTCAATACAACACAATCCTTAAAACGAGCTTTCTCAAAATTTTGTCAGGGCACGCCTTGCGGCAAGTAAGACAAAAAGGTTACGCTTAAGGCGAAAAAAAATAGTGACATATGTATTATCGCGCCACCTGTGTTGGCCCTGAAGGGTGTACTATGTTCTCCAGTAAGTTCTCTTTCGTATGAAACGTATTGAAATATATTCATGAGACACTGCCACAGGCAAAGCCGTCGGATCCCTGTGGTTCATACGGAATGTCGAACTCCATTCCGATTTTAGTCTCGAACCTATTCGCGCTTTTATTAGAAAGGCGACAACCACATATTTCGCTAACGCGTCCAATCATAGAAATTCGCTAATCGTAGCCGCCGCCGACTACGAAGCTAACTCCTCTCCTATCAGCCGCTACCCCCGTCCGCGGCATGTTCTTACCGACCCTCCCGATGCCCTTACATCCCTTCTTTCGGATACAGATACCGGACACAAGATCAGACACCGACATCGCCGGCGAGGTTGAAGAATCCCTTGCCCGCTGGCTGGTGCAAAGCACCACGGCGAGACACCTAGTATACACACACGCTTTATTCTCTAAATAGGGAACGTAGAGGTGTACTGTGTCTTGTCGATAAAGTGAGGCTTGGGTAATAGGGGGCGGCCGTGTTGAGCTGGATAAGCATATTATTGTGTGTGTATACAGACCCCCAAACAGTCAAAATTTTACTAGATTTGAATCTGTAATGGAAGATGTGCTGAATAAAACTTTCATGAGTAACAAGTCTGTTGTAGTTTGTGGTGACTTCAACATAAATATTTTAGAAAAAACATCGTATAGTGACAGAATCTTGCGTTTATTCAATTCTTTTAAGTTAATTAATGTTTTCCTCGAACCGACTCGAATAACATTAACTTCTGCTACATGCATTGACAATATTTTTTGTAATTGCGATTATATAGATCAAGCAGTAGTTAGTTATCTACAATCTGATCACACTGGGCAAACAGTCACTTTCACTAATATTACACCATTGAGAAGTGTTAAAGTTAAATCTAGAAATATAACACTTGCAACATTGCATACATTTAATACAGCTTTGAGTAATAAATTAGATATTTACATGAGTAACGCAAACGAACCTCATAAACTGTATGCTATCTTTTTTCAATTATACAGGTACAATTTACTAGTAGCTTTCCCATTAAAATGAAAAATATCAAACCCAAGTTCACCTTCTGTGATTGGGCCACCGCTGGAATTCGTAGAAGTAGGGAAAAGCTATATGAATTATATGACCTAAAATCCCAAACGAATAGTGAAAGTTTTGCAAGGTCTGTTGCAAATTATTCTAAAACGTTTAAAAGAGTATGTAAGGCAGCAAAAGCGCTACATATAAGTAAAAGAATTAAATCTGTAGATGACAAAATTAAGGCCACCTGGAAAATTGTTAATAGTGAAACTGGGAGGTCTAAGCACCGCAGTGTGGACTTTACTCTAGAGACTGCGCGTGGGCTCATTCGGGCAGATAGTGACGTAGCTCAAGAATTCGAAATTTTTTTCACTAATATTCCGGTAGAGACAACAAAATCCTTAAATTGCTCTTCTTCCCTTGCAAATTCTTTTGTTAAAAGTAACATTACTCTTTGTCCGGTGGAGTTCGGGTTTGAGTACACTAATCCCCGGTCTGTTATCAAAGTCTTTAATGATTTAAAATTAAAAGTAACTGAACACTTATGGGGAATGTCGGTAAAAGTGTGTAAATCCATTATACATACAATTGCGCCACACTTAGCTGTTATTTTTAATATGTGCGTAGATCAAGGAGTCTTCCCAAATTTAATGAAATTTAGTAAGGTAATACCACTGTTCAAATCCGGCGATAGTAAGGATGCCAACAACTATAGGCCAGTGTCTGTCTTGCCAGTGCTCAGTAAAGTGTTCGAAAAGATAATGCTCATGCAAATGCTAGATCATTTAAACGCAAACAACATCCTGCACGATCAGCAATTTGGTTTTACCAAAGGGCGTTGTACTACTGACGCCGGTGTAACTCTAATAAAGCATATCTTCGATGCCTGGGAGAACTCACAGGACGCCATTGGCATTTTTTGTGATCTTTCCAAAGCATTTGATTGTGTGAAACATGAAACACTGCTGCTTAAATTGGAGCACTATGGTATCCATGGTAAAGCACTTAATCTTTTAAAATCTTACCTACAGGACATGTGTTCAAATAAATTAAAGTAAATCTCTAGGCTCTTTAGTTAAAATGGGCGTTCCACAGGGATCGATACTGGGTCCGTTCCTATTCTTAGTTTACATAAATTATCTACCTGAAGTAATTAAAAATCGAGCGAAGATAGTGTTATTTGCTGACGATACCTCTTTGATTTTTAAAGTAGGTAGACATGTTAATAACTTTGACGAAGTAAATGACGCTATTCTTCAACTACATAACTGGTTTACATCCAACAATTTAGTGCTCAATAACAAGAAAACTAAATGTATAAGGTTTTTTTTGCCAAATGTAAAAAGTACTGTACATGATATTATACTGAACAATGAGAAACTTGAGTTCAGCAATGATACATCTTTTTTAGGGATTACGCTTGACTCCAAGTTACAATGGGGTCCTCATATTGAGAATTTAGGTAAACGGCTTAGCTCCGCTGCCTATGCCGTAAGGAAGATCAGACAACTAACTGATGTGGACACCGCGAGGATAGTCTATTTTAGCTACTTTCATAGTGTCATGTCTTACGGTATATTATTGTGGGGTAGGGCAGCGGACATTGAGTCTGTTTTTATCTTGCAAAAAAGGGCTATTAGGGCCATCTATAACTTGTAGTAGTCACGACTCTTTAAGAGAACTGTTCAAAGTAGCTAATATCATGACGGCCCTATGTCAATATATTTATGAAAACATATTTATACTAGAAAAAATTTAGATCTTTTTAATCAGCTATGTGATAGGCATTGCTATAACACACGACATAGAAATAAATTAGACAAACCGCAGTTTCGTCTGTCAAAAATTCACACGTCTTTCATGGGGCACTGTGTTAGATTTTATAACAAAATTCCCATTGACGTCACTAAACTTAGTGAAAATAAGTTCAAAGCTTGTGTAAAACGAACACTTTGTAAGCAAGCTTATTATTCAATAGAAGATTGTTTAAAAGATAAAAATGCTTGGATAGATGCTATTCCAGCTCCACTTGAGTCATGACAACCTATTCAACTGTTGTTAGTTAACATTTCCTCTCTTCCTTCTATTAATTTAACACAATATGTACTTTTTTTTTGTAAATGAGGGAACCATGTAGCCGTTCTCATAAATAGTATTATTCGCTTTTTTAACTTAGACTCACCTGATGACCAACCTACATTGTTCTCCCATACCCCACAACAGAATGTAGATGAAAAAGTTTGTAATTTCTTATTTTAAAAGAGTAACCGTGGAGTTTCTTGCCCTTCTTCTCCACAGGTATGACATTCCGAAGTGGCGGTAGAGTCTTTGTTACTTTTCTGACGATTCATAAATACTGTAATGGTTTACATGAATAAAAAATATTCTGATTCTGAGCCATTGTTCTAAGCATAATTTCAGTGATCGTGACTCGTCATCACTAGCTGCATCATATACCACTGCATGAAGTGGTGTTTATTTATTAATGGTGATAGGACATGTTAGTACACTCACATTTCGCCGCTCGTCCTTCCCTGTTCGGGAAAAAATGACGACGTATTTTATATACCGTGTGCACGTGTTTTTCAGTCACGTGCGTGTGAATGTCACATCATTATTTGCATACATGGAATCCGGTTCGTACCTACTTAAATAACTAATTAAAATAAATTATTTATTATTATTATTTTTTATTTATTTCAGATGTCAAGATCCATTACATAATATTATTATATATGTATCTCGCTGAGATTCACGGGCTTTACCCGGACCTTTGAAAGGCTTGCATGGGGACATGGGTCCAACACGTAGAGGCCCTATGCGAGAAGTTAATGTTATGTAAGCCACCTGCTGAGATCACTTGCTGAAAATGAAGAAACATAACCAGCGAACTGACCCCGGCAGGTGCAAGGACTATTGTAAATTATGGAAAGAAAACAAGGGCTATGCAAATGAGGCTTGATGGACTAAACTGGACTATTTATTATTATTATTATTATTATTAATACAATGCATTAGTCAGTAAATGAACCATGTTGCAGTGGTTCAAGTACTGACAGTCAAACCTCTCCGCCAATGCGTTAAGGATACTGTTGGGGCTGGCCCGCACCCTGCGCAGCAAGGACGCGCACCGCTTGCGCATGGTTGCAAAAAAGCAGTCCACGTGCGCCTCGGCGAACATTCCCGAAGCGCTACAAAAGCGAGGCAGCCCCAAAAGCACCCGGAACGCATTGTTATATTGGACACGTAAGGCGCCGTACTGTCCCCGCGAATAAGCGACCCACAGACTGCTCGCGTAGAAAGAAGTGCAAAATGCCCTGAATAAGGTTATTTTGACTCCTCTCGAACAGCGAGCGAATCTGCGGGCTATCATATTCGCACGAACAGACAACGCCCTACGTTCCTTTTCAATGTCAACATCGTCTTTCAAGTCCGAGGTTAACACATGACCTAGGTATTTAAATTTGTCGACTCTATTTAGGGGACACCCTTTTAATTTGATGGTCGGTATATTACCCAGACATCTGCCTCGGGCCTGAAAGACCATACACTCGCTTTTTCTCACGTTGTACAACAAGCCGTGATCGTCAGCGTACTTTTCGCAAATGCCAAGCAGCTTAGATAATCCACTCACTGAGGCGCTCAGCAGCACCATGTCATCAGCATAACTAATATTATTAAGGCATGCTCCTCCAATATGACAACCGACATGCGTACTGCTCAGCCTCTCAATCAGCGCATTTACATAGAGGTTGAAAAGTTTAGGTGAGGTTAGCCCCCCTTGCCTCACTCCGCACTCCAACCTATATGAGGTCGAATAGGCCCCCGCCCACCGAACAACGTTGACCTGATTCATGTACCAATATTTAAAAAGACGTATTAAATCCGCTGGCATTGATGTTTGTTGTAGTTTTTGCCACAAGATGTCATAACAAACCAGGTCAAACGCCTTCGACAAGTCGAGGAAGCAAGCAAAAATAGGCGTATTCCTATCGGTATAGTATTTGACAGTTTGCTTTAAACACAATATCGCCATTTCTGTGGAGAGACCTGACTTAAAACCAAATTGGTTGTCGTGTACATGTATGTGTTTTTCAAGCTGAGTGTTAAGCAAACCGTCAAGCACTTTCGAGATAATAGTGGCCAGGGAGATGGGTCTATAATTGCTCCTGTCACTAATATCGCCAGTCCTATTCTTCACGACCGGGACAACCACAGTCTTGAGCATCTGCGAAGGTAAGTACGAGTGTCCCACACATAAGGAGTAGAACATCGCCAGCACTCGGGGCAGATGAGTACCTGCATATTTAAGGTGCTCAATGCTCAAGTCGTCATGGCCCGGAGACTTACCCTTCGACATAGATTTAATGACCTCTCTTACTTCTTTTGCCGAAAATCGGGCACTAACCTCCTGGCCACTACAACCAACGCTACATGCATGCTGTGATGGTCCCAGAGGCGATGTTATAGTAAAGTGCTCTTTAAACATCTCAGCTATGCCTACCAAGTCACTAGTCCCGTTGATACTCACAGGTAAACCCGGCTTACTATTTAATTTATTAGTCGATTTCCAAAAGTTTTTGAAATCGCGGCTGGAATGTTGCGAAGCCAAGATATCCATTTTGATTTGGTCTCTATTATTTTGACACCATTGCAAACGCGATTTAAAAATCCTGCGACTCGTCTGCATGTTATTCCAAATACATCCCTCCCGCGGCCTACCATTCCAAACCCATAACTCAAACTTATGCCGGGCCTCTCTGTGCGCATCGCTCACATACCTGTTCCACCCTATAACCGGTTTCTTACGCGTATGAACACTCTGATTGTAACTCACACAAGCTGCCTGGCATAATACATTAATAATGTCATCATACATTTTGTCAATAATATTTCTGTGGTCCAAATTATTACAAACATAATCGCTACATAAATAACCGGACAAGTGCGAGTAGATCTTGCGTTTTGTAAGTTGCGTACTGTTTTTTTTCAAACGTAGCCCCACACGGAATTATTAGTCTATGAAATGAAATGATAAATATTTATTCAGCACAGCAAAAATACAGGGGTAAAAAAAACCAAACCGGCAAAGAATAAAATACAATGAGATACTACTATAGGTGTCTACTATACTATTGTATCGTGGGCGCGTTATATACCGTAGAAGGTTCTAGGTACGGGGGAAGACCTAGACTAGTTTACCATGACCAATAAACCGTGTCTTATCTGAAGTACCTACACCCTTCCACTTATGCATTGATATTATCTACGAAATATAAGATGGCATAGGACCTCAAAGAAACATAGCTTATCGCAATAGGATGTAAGTCACGTTTTATATCTATATATTAATACGTGAAGCAAAAACTTTGTACACATTTTTGCGAAAATTGCGCGGACGGAGGAGTATGAAATTTCCCACACTTATAGTTTATATAGAGAAGGAGTGTAGAATGCTAATATGTTTTTAAAATTATGCATAAAACATACATTAAATCAATGAAAAAAGCATTACACAAACTACCATGTATTTGACACAATACACGTCAAATTGATGTTTGTCTTTAATATTATTTGTCTATCGTCTTTCTGAATGTCAAACATAACCAGCAAACGATGAAAGAGTAGGTCAAATATCGACCTATGGGCGACCACTAGTCTCTATAAATAAGAAAAAACGTAATTCATCGCATCCCAATAACTTTGAAACAACATATCATATATCAGATTCAAAGTTTTACTCAGCGCATTTACACACTGCTAAAAATGTGTGTCACTCCTGTAAAAATTCTGATTTGGCACTTAATATTGTATGCCGCTGAGGTATTTTAGGTCCCAATTTATAGTTCATGAACTTATTGCTAATATACCAACTACAAATCCAAATTCTGCAGCAAAGAATCTTACTGAATAATATAATTGTAGTTAATCCTACTTAGAATGCTTATGAATAAGTTTAAACATCTGGCCACACACTTGCTTTCACCAATCCACACTGAATCAGCGTGGTGGAGTTTGACCTATTCTCTCTTACTTTGCGAGAGACGGCAACTATCAGAGAGATCAGCTATCAGGGAGAGTATTGTAAACTGAATAATTTATGTATAAAAAAACGAAAACATCACACCTATATTTCTGAGATAGAGGTACAATTGCTTCAATGTAGTTACTGAATAATATGATTCTCGTTAATCCAAGTTAGATTGCTTATATATACGTTTAAACAGCTGGCCACGAACTAGCCTACACCAATCTGCACTGGGTCAACGTGGTGGACTATGATCTATTCTTTGTTACTTTACGAGAGAACGAACATCTAGCGGTGGAACAGTATTATAGGCTGAATAATTATACATAGAAAAGTTAACATCGACATCTATCTATATTCCCCAAGCGGAGGTGGCACATGTCGCCGACTGTTAGATCCCAATGTAATAAGAGACTGAATTTCCAGACCGGGGAAAGATGACAAAGGGCATGCTCCGTTGGTTCGGGCATATAGAAAGAATGCCAGAGGAAAGAATGACAAAACAGATATACAATGTGAAAGTGGAAGGATGCAGGTACCGGGGAAGACCTAGACTATCTTACCACGACCAAATAAACCGAGTCTTATCTGATGGAAAAGTCAAGAGTCTCCGTAACCGGCGAGCGTGTATGAGACGAACTATGAGAGACGAGGAAGCCAGAGAGGTATGTAAGGAAAGAACCTGTTGGCTCTCTGTACTCTCTGCCTACCCCGCAAGGGATCTGGCGTGAGGTTATAGATAGATAGATAGATCGAATTTCCAGACTCCGGACTGATATTGAGGATATTTAAATAGAAAAACCACTGTTTTTTCGACCAACGATTCGAACCTAGGAGCTCAGAGAGGAGACACTAGACCAACGGGGGCAAACCTATCAGCCTATACCGTCTCACTGTTGGGGTCCTTCCCTCACTAATTCTGGTTTTTATTGTTATACACTAGAAGCTTCCCAAGCAGTGATAGCCTAGTGATTAGACCGTTGGACTGCAAATTCAGTGGTCTCGGGTTGAAACCCAGGCGCGCACCTCTTGTCTTTTCGAAAGCGTGTGCGTATTAAAAATTAACTATCACTTGTTTAACGGTGAAGGAAAACATCGTGAGGAAACCTGCATGCCTAAGAGTTTCTCGAAGGTGTGTGAAGTTCGCCAACCCGCACTGGGCCAGCGTGGTGGACTATGGCCTAAACCCTCTCAGTTTGAAAGGAGGCCCGCGCCCAACGATGGGACAGTTGCTTAACAGGGCTAATATTATTTATAGAAGCTTCCCGCGGCTGCGTTAGTTTTGTAATCCATACTATAATATTATCACAGTTATTAGTGCCAAACGAAATTAATATTGAATTCAATGGTGTTAAGGCATAAAACCATAAGTATAGAAACGGGTCACGCCTCTTATTGCCATTGAATAAAGTATAATTTTCTTTGACACTTACAACTGTTACAGTACCCACCTTATATGAAAAATAGTATAATATTACAAATTCCAACGCTCACGCTTGGATCGTGAAACAGATTTTGATTAAATTCGGCAAGAAAATAGATTTTATCCAGTGTAAGAACATAGGGTACCTTTTGTCTCAAAACCTTTAGGGTGTGAAATTCACGCCTGAAATAAAGCAAACGAAATTGCGGGCACAACTAGTATCTTTACAAATCAAACCATATGTTTCATCAAAATCTTATCATCAATCAGTAGTTTTTGCGTGAAAGAGTAACCAACATATTATCTATACGTGAAGCAAAAACTTTGTACCCATTTTTACGAAAATTGCGCGGACGGAGGAGTATGAAATTTCCCACACTTATAGTTTATATCGAGAAGGAGTGCAGAATGCTAATATATTTTTTAAATTATGCATAAAAAATACATTAAATCAATAAAAAAACACATTACACACTATACCGTAGTGATTATATTCTCTTGGTACACTACCATGTATTTGACAAATCCGGTGAAGCTGTAGAGGCCTCGAGGCCAACAGCGTAGATCATTCATACACACACACACACAATACACTTCAAATTGATGTTTGTCTTTAATATTATTTGTCTATAGTCTTACTGAATGTCAAACATAACCAGCAAGCGATGAAAGAGTAGGTCGAATATCGACCCAAGGGCGACCACTAGTTATTATTAAAATATAAACATAGCCCCACACTAGGATTTATTCCTGTGTCGTGGGTGCGTTTACAAACATGAAAATTCACATACACAAATACCCAGACCGGAAAAAATAATTGTGGATCACACGATTTGTCCCGAGCGGGAATCGAACCCGCGACTATTAGACATAGTGGGCGGAGCGGCTTAAGCGGACCACTGCGCTAAATCGTCCGTCAAACATACATCTATACTCACAAACTGTCGCGTTTGTAATACTAGTTCCTGCCCGCGACTTCGTCCGCGCTGACTTTAGACAAGAACTTAACATTTTTCCGGAATAAAAAGTATCCTGTGTGTTAATCCAGATAATAAACTATCCATGTGCAAAATTTCATCTAATATTTTTACGAATATGTGATTAAGTTTATATAGACAGCCTCGTTGGTCTAGTGGCAAAGCGCATCGCTTTGTGATCACGAGGTCCTGGGTTCAAATCCTAGGTCGGAAAAGGGTAGTTCTTCTAACGAAAACTTCCCAGTACAAGTCCGGAGTCTGGAATTGTGCCCGGTATATAGCAATAGGCTCGCCCCCTATTACATGGGACCTAACATCATCGGCGAAACGTAGGTGTACTCAGTATACCTCTGCCACCCCCGCTTGGGGAATATAGGCGTGACGGTGTAAATAGTAAATAGATAAAAGTTTATATATTAAAAGTATATTTGAAACAAGTTATAAAGATCAGGTATGGAAACCAAAATACCGGTTGTCTCACCTGTTTTAAGAGTTGTAACTTTATAAAACTACTACTTACCCGCCCGGCTTCGCACGGGTTAATTCACATAAACTCGTGAATCACTCCGTCCATTGGTGAAAACCGTATGAAAATCCGTGCGGTGGTAGGTAGAGTAGATGCAGACAGACAGACACGGCGGGAGCACTTTGTTTTATAATATGTAGCGATATATTGCCGCAATGACTATCGTTACATCGAAGTGTTAAAGTGCTTGTATAATAACGCCACCATGACAGTCTGAGCACAGGGGCAGTGCACGAAGGCGATCCCCATAAAAAGAGGAGTAAGACAGGGAGACGTCATTTCTCCGAAACTGTTTACGGCCACCTTGGAGGACGCCTTCAAGCTCTTGGAATGGCGAGGGCTTGGCGAGATTTGGTATTAAATACAAATGTATTGAATACTAAATTTAACAATTTTTTATCGATATGCATTTGAGTTGTGTTTAAATATCGTTTTTCATAACCACACGCTAATGGTTTTGACTGGGTTTTAATGATTAACATTTTGTTTTTCTGCCACGACCATGCAAATAAGTATGCGAGTGTTTTTATGATGGTTAATTTATTTATAATTGATGGCAAAACTAATTTTGTATAATATTATAAAAAAACGAGAGACGAACTATGAGAGTCGAGGAAGCCAGAGAGGTATGTAAGGAAAGAACCTGTTGGAACTCTGTACTCTCTGCCTACCCCGCAAGGGATCTGGCGTGAGGTTATAGATAGATAGATAGATATAAAAAAAGGAATCAATGAAAAAATATTATTTATAGGTAAGAAATATATTTTTGAGGACGTCGAATTACACCGTTACGCCTATATTCCCCATGCGGGGATGGCAGAGGTGAACTGAGTACACCGTACACGTTTCAACCACGATGTTAGGTCCCAAGTAATAGGGGGCGAGCCTCATTCTTTAATTCTTTATTGTACACACACAGAAAATGTTACAAAATAAAAATAATAATAAAATAAAATGTACAAAGGCGAGCTTAACTCAAAATTGAGTTCTCTGACAGCAAACCTTTGAGTGACAGAGAGACAAAACATTAAAATAAGAATAGAAATGAGTGTACAACACGAAGGGAGAATATATACCTATAAATATAGTACACACTATACGATAACATGAAATATACTACTTGAAATAATACATACATATATAACTTACATAGATAGGAAATGTTCTTTAATTCTTTTCTTGAAAATCTGCGGAGTGGAGCTATCACGTAAGTAGTGTGGAAGAGAATTCCACAAGCGCACAGCACGTACAGTGAATGAGCTATATATAAACCGGCTCGATGTATGCCGAGGAGTACTAAGAAGAATAGAAGATAAAGAGCGACAGGGTTTTTCCCTGGGAACTAAATACTCAAAGCGTTCCCGAAGATATGTTAGGAGTTAGGATTGTGAAGCACAGAGAAAAGTAAAGAAAGAATGTGAGTATCCCGAAGCTGCCAAATAGGGAGCCACTTCAATTTAGTCCGAAAATCTGACACATGATCCTATTATATATACCGGGCACAATTCCAGACTCTGGACTCGTACTGGGAAGTTTTCGTTGGAAAAACTACATTTGTCCGACCTAGGATTTGAACCCAGGACCTCGTGATCACAAAGCGATGCGCTTTGCCAATAGACCAACGAGGACGAAGAATTATTTTGGATTTATTAGTTGTTTTAAATTTTAAGCTGCGTTCTTATTTCGCGCGGTTTGAGGCTGGGCACAATGCCAGACTCCGCACTAGATACTGGTCATTTTTCTATCAAAAATATACTTTTTGTCAGACTTAGGATTTGAACCCAGGACCTCAGAACCGCTTCGCGCATTATTCGCAACTAGACCAACGAGGCAGATTTTTTATTAAGTAGCTATTTTGTGTATCTGTTTATCGATAATATAATCTGTTTATAATATCGGTCTATACTGTCCACTCCTTCTCGCACAAATCGAGGTGAGAGAGATTAGGTCATACTCCACCACGCGGACCCAGTACGGATTGGCGGAGGCAGGTTTGTGGCCACCTGCTGTTGGAACTTATGAAGCCGCCTATAAGGCTTCCAACTCGGCTTAACGACTACCACATTAAGTGGTAACCGGGACCAACGGCTTAACGTGCCTTCCGAAGCACGGAGACGCTCGAATATGAAAATGCCACAAACGGTCACCCATCTCAGGCCGACCGAGTCGAACGCTGCTTAACCTTGGTGATCGGTAAGAACATCGCGGCGGATTACCTACAATGTGTTTACAATCGATTTAAAGTAACTTCTCACTAAGATAGAAACTTTCAACTCAGATCCTTAGAACAATGACGATTTAGCGCAGTGGTTAAGAGCTTAAGCTGCCCCGCCCACTGTGTCTAATAATCGCGAGTTCGATTCCCGCACGGGACAAATCTTTGTGTGATCCTCAAGTATTTGTTTCGGTCTGGGTATTTGTGTATATGAATTTTCATGTTTGTAAACTCACCCACGATATTGAAATAAACACCAGTGTAAGGCTACTTTTAAAAAATTAAACAAATCCACACAAGGGAAAGAATATAAATTTGTGTGAATTTTCTCAACGACAGCTACTTCTTACAAATATTATGTAGTTAGGTTAGTACTTTTTATGAAATACTAGTGGTCGCCTATTGGTCGAAATTCGACCATAATTAATATAAATTATAAGTTTGAACATTATTAAGGTTCTATTGTCAAAGACTATACTTCCATAATCACAGATTTCGCCAAGGGTACACTGTTAATTTGCCTATTTTTTTCACAATATATATGAAATTTAAATTTAAAAAAAAACCAAAAAGTGATTTAAATAAAGAATATCTTTTTTTATTATAATAAAAAACCATGCGATAAAGAAAATGCTGTCCATTGAACTTGACACACTACATATTTCGATAATTTAATTTTATACTTCTTTGTAAGCGATGTTTTTTGTAAAAACTCTTTCATCGTTTGCTGGTTATGTTTGACATTCAGTAAGACTATAGACAAATAATTTGAAGTTTATTGTGTCAAATGGTAGTGTGTGTAATGTTTTTGTTATTAATTTAATGTACTAGGAGGGATCAAAAAGTAGTGAGAACGACATACTCCTTGGTAAAAAAAAAGATACTGGCAGGCATAGCTCAGATACATATTTGTAATATTAATAAAAAAAATCTTCGATTATCTTTTGTTTTTTTCTGAATGTAGTCATTTGTTTGCTTCGTATCGGAACGTGTTCTCGAAAATGGAGAAAAACGAAGTGCGAGCCGTTATTAAATACCTCTGTTTAAAAAAGTTAACGACGCAAGAGATTCATTGCGATTTGGAGGCAACATTAGGAGAGTCTGCTCCGCCGTATTCCACTGTTGCAAGGTGGGCTTCTCAATTTCGAGTAGGGAGAACGAGCACGTAAGACGAACATCGTTGCGGCCGTCCATCGACGTCAGTCACTCAAGAAAATGTGCGAAAGTCGAGAAAATTGTATTGAGCGATCGAAGAGTTACCATCCGATACTTAATTCAAGAAACGGGCAATTCATATGGAAGTATTCAATCCGTATTGAAACAATCTTTGAATATGAGAAAAGTCACCGCAAGATGGGTGCCGAGGATGTTAACCGACAGTCAGAAACAAAATAGACTTGACATTTCGAAGATATTGTTGGACAAGTTTCAAGAAGATTCTGAAAACTTTTTGTCTCGTTTCGTAACAATAGACGAAACATGGGTCCATCATTTTGATCCCGAGACAAAACAGCAATCTTCGCAATGGAAACGGCCATCATCACCGACCCCGAAGAAGTTTCGTGTCGTGGCATCGGCTGGCAAGGTTATGGCTTCAATATTTTGGGACTCAGAAGGAATATTGTTGATTGATTACCTGGAGCGTGGAACCACTATTACAGGCCAATATTATGCAGCTTTAACTCCCAAGTTGAGGAATGCCATCAAAGAGAAAAGGAGAGGGAACATTCGAAGGGGCGTGCTGTTTCATCACGACAACGCACCCGCGCACAGGTCGGCAGTTGCGATGGCTGCCATTCAGCAAGCTGGCTTCGAATTTGTTGACCACCCCCCTTATTCACCAGATCTGGCGGCTAGCGATTTTTATCTGTTCCCCAAATTGAAAAAATACTTAAGGGGAAACAGGTACGAAGACGATAACAAGGTGATGGATGCCGTGGAGAGCTTTTTGCAGGACCAAGACAAAACTTTTTTTGTGAAAGGGATTGAAGCCTTGGAAAAGCGCTGGACTCGATGTGTAGAGAGACTCGGAAACTATGTAGAAAAATAAATTATTAAGTTATCAATAGTCATTATATTCTATCTCATGCTCACTACTTTTAGATCCCTCCTCGTATGTTTTATGCATAATTAAAAAAAAAATTAGCATTCAGCACTCCTTCTCTATATTAACTAATGGGTAGGTGGGAAATTTCATACTCCTCCGCCCGCGCAATTTTCGTAAAAAGGGGTACAAAGTTTTTGCTTCACGTATTAATATAATGATGATGATATGCGTATCACGTTTTTCGCTTTAAATTATTTTATACTTTTTATTCAGTTTTGATGTTATGTATTATGTTTTTTGTATGAGATAATTATTATTCGTACTGCTAGGTCCGGGCACTCAGTTGTCATAAAAGAACAACTAGATGGAGACACTTATTTATTATCAAGGTGGAGAAGAAGAAGAAGAAGCCTCCCCGACGAAACCGGTGTGGGACCGCACCGGTAGAAGATGACATACTCCTTCGCTCAGCAGTACCAACAACACTGCTGTACGTGTCTTGGCTACACTCCACCACTAAAGCCGAGGACATTGCTGAGTACGCCCGTAGGATGACCTTCTACACTCTTGAGGGTCGAGTAGCTGAACTCGCAAAACAATACGGCATTCAATTCCTTTGTTGTCCGAGTTCCCACCGCCAAGCTGGAGACCTTCATGAGCGAGGAGTTCTGGCCGAAGGGTGTCGTCTTCAGGAGATTTCGTGGAAGAATACGAGACGCCCCTGCTCAGCGCAACATGTCGCCGTCAACACATGTGTCTTAGTTTATAAATTTTTATATATTATAAGTATGTTAGTCTGCAAGGTATATACTCTATGGGCCTGTAAGTTGCACATAATTATTTTTGTGCAACTTAAGTTGCCTGAAATAAATGATTTATTATTATTATTATGTATCTCGCTTTTGAAAGGGAAGAAACCAGAACGAATGTAAGGATTGTGGTTGGTAACGATGTGCTGGAGCAAGTGAATGAGTTTGTATATCTTGGATGCGCCTTCAGTAAAGGATGGGAAATACACCGCTGACATAGAGAGAAGAGTGAGTGCAGGGAACAGAGTGAATGGTGCGATGGGAAAGCTACTCGGGAGCCGGCACTTAAGCCATAAGGCGCAGCTGGTCATACATAACGGAGTTCTTGTCCCAACGCTGTTATATGGTAACGAGAGCTGGGTATGTAAGAAGGAGAATGAAAGTAGGATAAATGCGGTAGAAATGCGAGCTCTGCGGAAGATGTGCGGAGTGAAGCTGACCGACCGCATTAGCAACAGCATAGTAAGACAGCGAGTAGGTATGAAAGATAGTATCGGTGTAAAGATGAGAAAGGGCATGCTCCGTTGGTTCGGGCATATAGAAAGAATGCCAGAGGAAAGAATGACAAAACAGATATAAAATGTGAAAGTGGAAGGATGCAGGTACCGGGGAAGACCTAGACTATCTTACCACGACCAAATAAACCGAGTCTTATCTGATGGAAAAGTCAAGAGTCTCCGTAACCGGCGAGCGTGTATGAGACAAACTATGAGAGTCGAGGAAGCCAGAGAGGTATGTAAGGAAAGAACCTGTTGGAACTCTGTACTCTCTGCCTACACCGCAAGGGATCTGGCGTGAGGTTATAGATAGATAGATAGATGTATCTCGCTGAGATTCACGGGCTTTACCCGGACCTTTGAAAGGCTTGCATGGGGACATGGGTCCAACACGTAGTGGCCCTTTGCGTGAAGTTAATGTTATGTAAGTCACCTGCTGAGATCACTTGCTAAAAATGAAGAAACATAACCAGCAAGCTGACCCTGGCAGGTGCAAGGACTATTGTAAACTATGGAAAGAAAACAAGGGCGATATAAATGAGGTTTGATGGACAAAAACTGGACTATTTCAAAGGGGACGGACACCGGCCATAATAAGTGATACCTAATTTCCCGTGGCCGGCGGTGACTCGCCGCTTACTAGATAGGCCCCCAAACGGTCGTCCTAGGACAACTGAGGGCAACACCGGTGTGAGCGGCTCAGGGGTGTAGAGAGTTGTGCTGCGCTTTCTCCGAAGTTACTCGCGGCGTTATGCCCTTTAACACTTCTACCCCTGGAGTACATCGACGTAGGACCGCATTATCTTCCTACGTCGATATAGCTCTCACGGCTCCTCTCTGGACGGCGAATTAAGGCTAGCCAGAGCCGAGAGTCCTGCGGGCACTTATTATTATTATTATATTATTATTTGTTCCACCATTATTATAACTAACTACACTGGTAACGCGGTACTTTGTCGCTCACACGCGGGACCTCCTGAAGGTCTTTGCCGAATTCAGACCCCTTTGGTAGCTTAGTTTTCACTACTGAGCCAACCGGCAGGCAGAAACCAGGTCCGTAGTTGTATAGCAATTAGACTAATAACCAAATGAATAATAACTGACTTTAGTTATAAACTCGGGGTTTATAAAGGCATATATAGCTGATTGCGGAACTGAAATTCAGAAATATGGCCGTGGGACTTAGGGATGTACGTTATTAGTTGTGATGGAGAAATATTCTTTCTCGAAGCATCTTCGCTTGGTAGATACCCGTGGTAGATATTTTTCGTAGGGCGTACATTGAACACGAATTTGTCTGGATGCGTGTTCTTACTGACTAATAAAACATTTTTTTTAAATGTAGCACCACACTAAAAATGATTCCTGTGTCGTGGGTGCGTTTGCAAACATGAAATTCATATACACAGACACCCACACCGAAACAAATATTTGTAGGTCACTCACAGATTTCTCCCATGCGGGGATCGAACTCACGACTGCTCGATCCAGTGGGCGGAGCGCCTGCACGTCTTAACTACTGGACTAAACCGTCCGTCGTCGTTATGTCTGCTAGGTGTGATCCTAGTACTTGTGGTTGTTGCATAAAGCGAAAATCTCTATTTTACCCGACTGCCCCAGAAGAGGATTATATTTTCCGAGGTTATGTACACATGATGTATACCTATCGCTAAGGTTAACGTGTGTGTGTGTGTGTGTGTGAATGATCTACGCTGTTGGCCGCGGGGCCTTTACAGCTTCACCAGACAAGAGGGCGAGCGTGCAAGCATTACGCTCGAGCCAGAAGGGGAAAGGGGGCAACTAGCTCAAAGGTGCCTCAAGGAGGAACAGCCTCGGCTTGGGCAGTCGCTATGGGGGAGGGCGTATACTAGGTGTCTCGCCGTGGTGCTCTGCACCGGTCATCGGGCAAGGGATTTCTCGACTTCGCCGGCGCGGTCGCGCGGTGTTTTAGAAGCCTTTGAAAGGCTTGTTTAGGAACATGGGTTCAATACGTAGAGGCCCTTTGCGAGAAGTTAATGTTATGTTAGTTGCTGAGATCAATTGCTGAAAATAAAGAACCATAACAGCGAATTAACCCCAGCAGGTATAGAGACTATTATAAATTATGGAAAGAGAACAGAGACTTATGTTAATGAGGATTGATAAACAAAAACTGGCCTAATTCAAGGTATATAGAGGTACTTATTATGATTTATAATTATTACTGTGTCTTTGGCTTTAGCACGCCATTTTCTCGAAACGGCATGATGATTTTCATAATAATTTATGAGGTGTCGTTAGATTTGTAATTGTGGGAATAACATAATTATATATGACGTTGCCGATTAAACAAACAGAGCGGCAAAAATGAGAATTAAAACATATTGTACTTCTTTTCAGTTGACTATTGGGGTATTTTAAGTAAGAGATATCCGTTTGTGCTTGGAAACGCATCCATACAGGACTTACATCTTGGGGGGCTACGGACATATAATATCAAAAGCAACTTTTTATAAAAAGGCTTATTGGTCAAAGGCTCTTCATCATCATCATCATCATCTCAGCCTATACTTGTCCACTGCTGAACATAGGCCTCCCCAATCGCTTTCCAGCGTAACCGGTCCGATGCCACCTGCATCCAACGACTTCCTGCGATTTTCACAAGATCGTCGGTCCATCTGGCAGGTGGTCGTCCCACGCTGCGCTTGCCAATACGTGGTCTCCACTCTAGAATCTTTCCGCCCCAACGCCCGTCCGATCTTCGCGCTATGTGGCCCGCCCATTGCCACTTCAGCTTGCTAATCTTAACGGCTATGTCGGTGACCTTGGTTCTTCTACGAATCTCTTCATTCCTGATTCGTTCACGTAGAGAAACGCCGAGCATAGCTCTCTCCATAGCTCGCTGAGCAACTCTGAGCTTTTTTATGAGACCTATTGTAAGAGACCACGTCTCTGATCCATATATCATCACTGGTAACACACATTGACTAAAAACTTTAGTCTTTAGGCACTGAGGTATTTTGGATGAGAAGATGTTGCGCAGTTTCCCGAACGCTGCCCAGCCGAGTTGGATTCGTCGATTGACCTCTCTCTCAAAGTTGGACCTACCTAACCGGACTACCTGTCCCAGGTAAATGTATTCGTCGACAACTTCAAGAGTAGAGTTCCCAACGGTGAGTGCGGTGGGTACGACATGGACGTTACACATTATTTTCGTTTTGTCCATGTTCATTTTAAGACCCACTTGTTGAGATACTCTGTTGAGGTCGCCGAGCATTCGTCCTAGATCTTCCAGCGACTCCGCCATGACCACAATGTCGTCGGCAAATCGAAGGTGAGTGATGTATTCGCCATTGATGTTGATGCCAAGTCCTCGCCATTCCAAGAGCTTGAAGGCGTCCTCTAAGGTGGCCGTAAACAGTTTCGGAGAAATAACGTCTCCCTGTCTTACTCCTCTTTTTATGGAGATCGCCTTCGTGCACTGCCCTTGTACTCGGACTGACATGGTGGCGTTATTATACAAGCACTTCAACACTTCGATGTACCGATAGTCAATGCGGCATCGCTGGAGAGATCTAAGAACCGCCCAAGTCTCGATCGAATCGAAGGCTTTCTCATAGTCCACAAACGCCAAGCATAGTGGCCGATTATACTCCTCGGTCTTCTGTATAATCTGCCGCAGCGTATGTATGTGGTCTATGGTACTAAAGCCTTTCCGGAAACCGGCTTGTTCGGGAGGCTGGAAATCATCAAGCCTGCGTTCGAGACGATTCGTGATGACTCTCGAAAACAACTTGTAAACATGGCTCAGCAGTGTGATGGGCCTATAGTTCTTTAATAAAGTGTTATCACCTTTCTTGAAAAAGAGTACCACCACACCCCTGTTCCATGCTTCCGGCGCTTTTCCTTCGAGCAAGACGGAATTAAACAGCCT
Organism: Phalera bucephala; assembly: GCA_905147815.2. Classification (NCBI taxonomy): domain Eukaryota; kingdom Metazoa; phylum Arthropoda; class Insecta; order Lepidoptera; family Notodontidae; genus Phalera; species Phalera bucephala. The sequence continues at coordinate 32,290,829 of LR990615.1, read as the reverse complement.
CTGAAGGACTTTAAGTACCGGCGATCCGCCCGCTTTCAGAAGCTCTGCAGTAATTCCGTCTTCACCCGGCGCTTTGTTGTTTTTAAGTTGGTTGAGAGCCATCCTAATCTCGTACAGGCTGATGTCCGGGATATCTTCAAAGGCTCTTGGGCGCCACAAATATCAGTGAAATTACCGCAGGTAAAAATCGTCAGAGTTGTTCTTTTCTTTTTACCCGATTTATAGATAAAATTAGGTGGGTATCATTTTAATGCTACCAAACATCAGGTCAATGACATGTGAGGTTAATACACTCAGGACCTTCAGACAGAATTCTAAGAATTGAATATAATATACGTTTAATGGTATGAGATTAGACCTCAGAAATCTATTACGATGTCTATAGTTGTGATTCCATGTATTAAAAGTTATCCAATTCCACATCAGGTTCGCGTGTAGGATGAACTATTTTCCGAGATTCCGAATCTATTCTTACAAGGTGAGAACCTCGATTTGTCAGAATCAAAATCGAAAGATTCTTATTTATGTACACTAAAAGGCACTTACCACCCGTTCGGAAAGTCATTCCTATGGAGAAGAAGGGCAAGAAATTCAACGGTTACTCAATTAAAAATGAGATTTTCAAAATTCTTTTTGTATACATTGCATTCATGGGAATGAGAGATTCAGAGAAGACCTATGAGTAAGATAATATAGGCTCATTAACTATGAATTATAAATTGGTATCAAACCAAAATTTGTGCAGTTTAAGTGAATCCTGAAAATCCAGAAAAATCCTGTATAATTGGTGTGGTTCTACCATTTTGCTGTCAACATCTTCAGCTAAAAGTCCACTAGCTCAGCCTCAAAACGCCCAGGATAAAGCTCTCCGTCCGAGATTTGACCGGATATAAATTAGACCAGCTTTGTGCTATGCATTCAGCTATTACTCGCGATCACCATCAGGTCATAGGCCCATCTTATGTGAGGTCTACTGTACGTCTTCCGGTATGTGGTCGCCACTCCAGAACCTTTCTGCCGCAACGGCCATTAGTTCTACGAGCGATGTGCTCCGCCCATTGCCACTTAAGTTTGGCAATCCTGACCGCTATGCCAGTTAAGTTGGTTGTCCTGCGGATCTCCTCGTTTTTTATTTCATCTCACAAGAAAACTGATTTTAGGACTTTATTTACGCTTTCCATTTATCTATACAAGGTGTAAATTACGCAAGACCTCAGACATTAGATTATCGTTTTACAAATTCAACACAAAACCACACTTCCAGTTTTAAAGAGTTACAACTTTGATATCCAAATTAATTAAAAATCCTGTACTTATGTATTGAGGAATATCATTCAAAAATGTATACATTTTGTATAATATACGGACTTTAATAGACTTTTTTAGCAAAAAAGTAACTTACATTAAAAAGTGTAGATCCATTTAGTTGCCAATTCAGGACAAAGTAATTTCAGGTCTTGTGTTAATGATGACACGTTGTATAATAATAGAACTATAATAAATTGTTATTATTTTTTGTTGTAGCATATAAATAAGACTTGCAAATTGGTTATAATAAAAATAACGTCTCATATTCACGTGGTCCATGATCAAGGTTAGAGAAAAAAATACGTCGTTAATCACTATATTAAAGCAGGTAAGTAGCTATAGACTATTAAAGTTAATATGATTTTATCATTAGCCTCGACAAAGTCCATGACTTGGTTGTGGCTTATTATATAAGAGGTAGGAGATAATATACTAGTATTATGTGTAAGTGAAACGAAACACCTCCGAGATGCCTACATTTTCCAAGCGGACGTGGCAGAGGAACTACAGCAATTTTCTAGTATTTAGAACTGTTTTATATGAGAGAGAGAGAGAGGTATGTAAGCAAACCACCTGGAACTCTATACTCTCTGCCTACCCCGCAACAGATCTGGCGTGATAGTATAAATAGATAAATAGACTGTTCTATATTATAAGCATCACGAGGGCCTGGGTTGGGACGCAACGGAGGACAAAATGAAAATTTTCGATAGAAAAATATTCCTATTTAAGTCCGGAGTATTTGAAACAAAATGACCGCTAAAAATCTACAACGATTGGATATACCTACGCACTCAGTAACTGTAGATTTTTAATTTAAGTATTTTAACGCGTCGTCACGTTGGCTAGGGTTGGATAGAACTAATTCAAAATAAGACCATACCCATATTCGTGCTCTTATTTTTCGGGCCGTTCAGACTGCCTTAAATCTTAAATGATTATACTTCTATCTATCTATATCATCACGCCAGCTCCCTCGCGGGGTAGGCAGAGAGTACAGAGTTCTAACAGGTTCTTTCCTTACATACCTCTCTGGCTTCCTCCACTCTCATAGTTCGTCTCATACACACTCGCCGGTTACGGAGACTCTTGACTTGCCCTTCAGCTAAGACATGGTCTATTTGGTCATGGTAAGATAGTCTAGGTCTTCCCCGGCACCTACATCCTTCCACTTTCGCATTGTATATCTGTTTTGTCATTCTTTCTTCTGGCATTCTTTCTATATGCCCGAACAAACGGAGCATACCCTTTCTCATCTTTACACCGATACTATCTTTCATACCTACTCGCTTCCTTACTACGCTGTTGCGAATACGGTCCGTCAGCGTGACTCCGCACATCTTCCGCAGAGATCGCATTTCGACCGCATTTATCCTGCTTTCGTTCTCCTTCTTACATACCCAACTCTCACTGCCACATAACAGCGTTGGGACAAGCACTCCGTTATGCATGGCCAGCTGCGCCTTTTGGCTTAAGTGCCGGCTCCCAAGTAGCCTTCCCATCGCACCATTCACTCTATTACCTGCATTCACTCTTCTCTCTATATCAGCGGTGTATTTCCCATCCTTACTGAAGGCGCATCCAAGATATACAAACTCATTCACTTGTTCCAGCACATCGTTACCAACCACAATCCTTGCATTCGTTCTGGTTTCTTCCCGTTCAAAAACCATATTTTTGGTTTTCTTCACATTCTTCACATTCAAATGATTATACTTTCTTGGAAATATAGTCTATCTATCTATATCACGCCAGATCCTTTGCGGGGTTAGGCAGAGAGTACAGAGTTCCAACAGGATCTTTCCTTACATACCTCTCTGGCTTCCTCCACTCTCATAGATCGTCCTTCTGTCCGTCCGTCCGTCGAACGCGCCTCAGATAAGAAACGGTCTATTTGGTCATGGTAAGATAGTCTAGGTCTTCCCCGGTACCTACATCCTTACACTATATAGTCATAATTATTATGACAATATATTGTCACCGTAGTACCTATTCTAGATAAAAATAAATGTATAAGATAATCTCAGAGAAGTTGTTTTTAAAGGACGCGACCTTGACTTTCATTTAATTATCTTGTAGAACAAGATACGGGTAAAAAAATACACAAATATCGTCAGAGAACCCATATTTTTTTAATTAAAAAATAAACTCAATTATCCTTACCTTTTCAAATGTAGAAGTGTATTGTGTCTTGGCTTGGTCCAGTGTAAGAAGTAGTGATAGCCTAGTGGTTAGACTGTTGGACTGCAAAGTCAGTGGTCTCGGGTTCAAACCCAGGCACGCGCCTCTGTCTTTTCGAAAGCATGTGCGTATTAAAAATTAACTGTCACTTGCTTTAAAGGTGAAGGAACACATCGTGAGGAAACCTGCATGCCTAAGAGTTTCTCGAAGGTGTGTGAAGTTCTCCAACCCGCACTGGGCTAGCGTGGTGGACTATGGCCTAAACCCTCTCAGTTGGAGAGGAGGCCTGTGCCCAACGGTGGGACAGTTTCTCAACAGGGCTAATATTTGGTCCAATGGTTAACTTATCACAAGATCGATTACTTGCTGGTTCGAATCCCGCACGAAACTAATCAACGACCCACAAATATTTATTTCGGCCTGTATGTTAATGTATTTGAATTTCATGTTTGTAAATGTACCCACGACATAAGAATAATTCCTAGTGTGGGGCTACGTTTTTTTTATTATTTAGTTTCTAATGGTATGCTCCGTTTGTTCGGGCAAATAGAAAGAATGCCAGAAGAAAGAATGACAAAACAGATATACAATGCAAAAGTGGAAGGGTATAGGTACCGGGGAAGACCTAGACTGTCTTGCCATGACCAAAGAGACCGTGTCTTGTCTGAAGAGCAGGTCAAGAGTCTCCGTAACCGGCGAGCGTGTACGAGACGAACTATAAGAGTGGAGGAAGCCAGAGAGTTCTGTAAGGAAAGAATCTGTTGGAACTCTTTACCCTCTGCCTACCCCGCAAGGGAGCTGGCGTGATGATATAGACAGATAGATAGATAGCTTCTAACCTAATTCGTCCCACTGCTGGGCAAAGTTCTCTCCCATGATTCTCCACTTAACTCGATCCAAGGCTTATCAGACCATCTCTCCTCATAAGCGTCAAGGTCGTCGCGCCATCTTTTTTTAACAAAAAATACAAGATCCCATATCCGAGTCCTTACTACCAAGCCGTCGTAAAAAGAACTTACTTGTAAACATAAGGTCCAATTTCGGCTAATATCGGTTTCTGCCCCTGCGAGACCTCCTCGGCGTTGGTCACGTTGAAGACATAAACCTTGAAGTCAAGCGGCATTGGAACCTTCACCCATTTCTCGAACATTTGTGACGAATTGTCCAGTTGTACATTCTGGAACAAAAAGGAAATATATTTATTATCTATTTATGTATCTATATAGGCAGAAAGTACGGAGTTCCAACAAGTTCTTTCCTTACGGACCTCTGTGGCTTCTTCCATACTCATTGTTTGTCTCATACACGCTCGCCGGTTACGGAGACTCTTGACTTGCCCTTCGGATAAGACACGGTCTATTTGGTCATGGCAAAATAGTCTAGGTCTTCCCCGGTACCAACATCCTTTCACTTTCGCATTGTGTATCTGTTTTGTTATTCTATCTTCCGGCATCTGCCTCGTTGGTCTGGTGGCAAAGCGCATCGCTTTGTGATCACGAGGTCCTGGGCTTAAATCCTAGGTCGGACAAATGTAGTTTTTCTAACGAAAAATTCCCAGTATGAGTCCGGAGTCTAGAATTACGCCCGGTATATGGCAATAGGCTCGCCCCCTATTACATGGGACCTAACATCGTCGGCGAAACGTGGGTGTACTCAGTACACCTCTGCCACCCCCGCTGGGGAATATAGGCGTGACGTTGTGTATCTTCCGGCATTCTTTCTAAATGCCCGAACCAGCGTAGCATACCATTTCTCATCTTTACACCGATTTATTATTATAATAATAAAAAACACCCCAAGTGAGTCTAATACCATACCGGGCCTTGTCCGGCGAAGCTGTAAAGGCCCCGCGGCCAACAGCGTAGATCATTCGCACACACACGCACACACACACACACACACACACACACACACACACAAATTACCATACCGGGCACAATGCTAGATTCCAGAGTGATACTGGATTTTTTTCTATCGGAAAATTGCATTTTTGTCCGATCTCGGATTCGCTGCCAGGGCCCCGTGATCGTTACGCGCAATATTCGCTACTAGACTAACCAACAGTCATAATAATAATAAAATAAAATAATAATATCAGCCTATACTGCGCACTGCTGGCCAAAGGCCTTCTCTCACAAATCGAGGTGAGAGAGATTAGGTCATACTCCACCACGCGGACCCAGTGCGGATTGGCGGAGGCAGGTTTGTGGCCACCTGCTGTTGGAATTTATCAAGCCGCCTTTAAGGTTACAACTCGGCTTAACGACTACCACATTAAGTGGTAGCCGGGACCAACGGCTTAACGTGCCTTCCGAAGCACAGAAGAAAATAAAATAAATAAATATAATAATTACACCAATTCAGTACGTAATCCATATTTTATAAGTGAAAATCTGTAACTGGCTTTCTATTTCTATCCCTATGTTATTTAGTTTAAGATGCTGTAAATTTTCCAATAAATAAATAAATAATTTATCGGACAGCTTAGTCCAATGGTTAAGAGCTTGAAGTGGGTGACAGAGAGAGGGTAGAAGGTACAAGCTTTAAACTCGCAGTTTTAAAAGAACGCGTACTTACTCGGCCCGACATCGGCGACAACGTGCCGACTTGCTCATACTGTTTCGCGATGTCGTTCACCGAAGCGGTCTTGTGTTACTTAGGAATAATATCATATTATGTTATGAAAAACAAAATAAGATGTAATCGGAGAGTCTATGTAAAGAAATGGTTAACCAAAAATAAAAAATCGTAAGCGCGTCCTATGTGTAATCGATTCGATTTTTTAAACAAAATAGCGGCTCCCGGCTCGCAGTGCTGCCACACGTGCGAGCCGAGACGAGCTACGAGCAAAGGACAATGGCAAACTCCCATACATAGTTTTACCTGATATCGATTTGAAGCGTCTATGAATGAAAAAATTTGAAAACTATAGGGTTTCCATTACTTAAACATAAACACCGAGAATTTTTATTAGAGACATCGAAAAAAAGATATTAACATTTTAGTTTTAAGGTTATGTTAATATTCCATATATTCATACTTATATGTCAAGACATTAAATAGCTAGGAACATTGATATATAGTATTTACCTCAATGGCTAGGAATCATGAGCTATTTATAACTTTGAGACTTCTAACACTCAGCGGTAACCATAAAAAATATAATAGTACCTATTTAACTTAATGCAGCCATACTATTTCATGTTTTGAGGTTATATCAATATGAAGTTTGACTGCCTCGTTGGTCTGGTGGCAAAGCGCATTGCTTTGTGATCACGAGGTCCTGGGTTCAAATCCTAGGTCGGACAAATGTAGTTTTTCTAACGAAAAATCCCAGTATGAGTCCGGAGTCTGGAATTGTGCCCGGTATATGGCAATAGGCTCGCCCCCTATTACATGGGACCTAACATCGTCGGCGAAACGTGGGTGTACTCAGTACACCTCTGCCACCCCCTCTGGGGAATATAGGCGTGACGGTGTGTATATCAATATGAAGTTAATGAAATTACCTCTTAATAGGTAGTTAGCATTAGGTCATTGGTGATTTGTATTTACGAGCCATCAAAAAAGGGGTAACTTGCAATCATTAGAAATTATAATAGTAGGCACTACGTTTAAGTATCTACTTACTTTTATATGAAATATGTAAAGGTGGTGGACTATGATCTATATCTCATCTCGATTTGAGATATTTGCCTAGCAGTGGGACAGAATTAGTTGATTCATTATTTTTTATTATCACATAGTTACCACCCATACACTGCAGCAAAATAAAACAGGTAAAATAAAAATGGTTATCAAGATTTATTTTATAAATATGTATTCTTCGTCACATACAATACCTAAGAGTCTAGTTGTAGAGCGTGTTCTCGTGTTTTGATCCAAGACATATCGCTGAGCATTATTGACTCCTTTGCACGCACATAATGCGTGTAGGTTTGTCACACCTGTCCGCCTCCGAGCGAAGCGTACCTACACAATTTGTCGAGGTACGATCGGAGTCCGTTAAGAGAAAAAAATATCAGTTTTGTACGATAAAATCGAGTAGCTGCAAGGTTTAAAACTAAAAACAAATCAAACAACCAGGAAGAAAAAGAATACCGTAAAATATTTTTGTAAGTTGAAGTTGTCAATAAATTGTCAACACAAATGTCATTATTACGAAGTATTACCACTACATTTCTTTTCAATCAATTTAATAATCTATTTAAAATACGTTTATATTTTTGTTTCTGATATTAGCTTATTAGAAATTATTTTAACTATTTGAAAAAATTAAACATTACGAGTTTTTAAAAATCAACAGTCTTTAACTAAACCTTTATTTACAAATGTTTATTAGTTTCTACTATTGACAGTTATTTTTTCAAATATGGCAATTATGGTAATTCAAATAAAATGGATGAATATAAATTGTCGAATGGAGTACTTTAATTTAAAAAAAAGTTATCGTGCGAATTTACGTACAAAATTAATTATGTGTAAAAACCGACCGAATTTCATTACTAATATTTGCACATGTCGTATTTTTAGACACTTCATAAAACATTCAGGTAGGATCTCGCCATTGTTCTTTCAAATCGGTTGGATCGCCGACGAGCTTGCTCGGCGATTTTAACGCGTACTTAAGGTGTCACACACGCGATATAGGTCGTCAAACCACAAGTACGCGTACTTAATCGAACGTCTGTCACCCGCTTTAGTCACTCCGCCCACTGGATCGAGCAGTCGCAGGTTCTATCCCTGCACTGGACAAATTTTTGTGTGATCCGCAAATATTTATTTCGGTCTGGGAGTTTGTGTATATGAATTTCATAATTCGAAACGCACCCACGGCACAGAAGTTATTCCTAATGTGGGACTACGTAGTTTTTGGAAATCATGCAGGATACTGTCCCATCGCTGAGTACTTTTCTCGCGGTGAGAGGGTCATAGTCTTTTACACGGACGCAGTGCGGATTGGTGGTGGCAGTAACTTGCTGTAGAAACTCATTAAGCAACCGATTAGGTTTCGAACTTGGCTTAATGACATTCACATGAAGTGATAATCGGAACTGACTACTTAAGGTGCCTTCTTAAGCATATTCTTGTGTCTCTCCATTAGTGGAGGTTGGCCGTCAGCTTTGCGTATGTGCTTCTTTCTTGAGCCATACGAACAACTGCTCAACCTAATGTTCCGCAGCCATGATTTCTTCCGTCGTCCAACGCGTATTTTGCCCTCAATTTTGGCCATCATAATTAATTCAAGCAGGTGATACTCGTATCTATCGTGGCGCAGCACGTGTCCAAGATATCCGATTTTTGGCTTTTCGATGGTTTGCTTTAATATTTGGGCCATACCAATACGCTGGAGAACTCCAACTTATACAGAGCATGCGTCGGGAGCACCACATTTCCAATGCTTCGAGGCGCTTCTTGGCATCCTCCTTAAGAGCCCAGGCTTCACAGCCGTACATGACTATAGGCCAAATATAGCTTAAGAGAATGCGACTTCTGAGCTTAAGGTTAATTTGCCAACAGCACAGAATTTTCCTCATTTACTTTAACGATGCTCGAGCAATTTCTGTTCGGGTCTTTATCTCTTGATCAGAGTCCCATACTTCATTCACCCAAGCACCGAGATATTTGTAATGTCGGACTCGCTCAAGATCTTTACTTCCTACCGATATCTTTGGTTTTAATATGGGATTTACTCTTCAGAATCAGAATTAGAATATTTTTTATTCATGTAAACCATTACAGTATTTATGAATCGTAAAAATAGTAACAAAGACTCTACCACCACTTCGGAATGTCATTCCTGTGGAGAAGAAGGGCCAAAAACTCCACGGTTACTCTTTTAAAATAGTATTTTTACAATTTTTCCATCTACATTTTGTTGTGGGGTATGGGAGAACAATGTAGTATCAGGTGAGTCTAAATTAAATTAACCAAGTTAAACTATTCATGTGAATGGCTACATGGTTCCCTCATTTACAGATAAAGAAATGAGGAAGAAAAATGATAAATTTTATTTAACTACTAGAAGGAAGAGAGGGAATAATAAATAATAATAGCTGAACATGTTATCCACATTCTGGTGGAGCTGGAACAACACCTATCCAAGCATTTTTATCTTTTAAATAATCATCTAGAGTATAGTAAGCTCGCTTGCAGAGCGTACGTTTAATACAGGATTTGAATTTATTTTCACTAAGTTGAGTGACGTCAACTGGAATTTTAATATAAAATCTAACACGTGAAAACCCATAAAAGACGTGTGAATTTTAGACAGACGAAATTGCGGTTGATCCAATTTATTTCTATGTCGCGTGTTATAGCAATGCCTATCACCTAGCTGATTAAATAGATCTAAATTTTTCCGTGTGTACATTATGTTTTCATAAATATACTGTCATGGGGCCGTCATAATATTGGCTTCTTTAAACAATTCTCTCAAAGAGTCGCGACTACCTAAGTTATAGATGGCCCTATTAGCCCTTTTTGTAAGATAAAAATAGAGTCAATGTCAGCTGCCCTACCCCACAATAATATACCGTAAGACATGACACTATGAAAGTAACTGAAGTAGACCAACCGCGCGGTGTCCACATCAGTAAGCTGTCTAATTTTTCTTACGGCATAGGCAGCGGAACTGAGTCGTTTACCTAAAGTCTTAATATGAGGGCCCCCTTGCAACTTAGAGTCAAGCGTAATCCCTAAGAAAGCTGTATCATTTATAAACTCAAGTTTCTCGTTATTTAGTATAATATCACATACAGTACTTTTCACATTCGGCAAAGAAAACCTTATCCTGTGAAGCTGTAAAGGCCCCGCGGCCAACAGCGTAGATTATTCACACACACACACACACAAAATACGGAATTAGCGCAGTGGTTAAGAGCTTGAGCCGCTCCGCCCACTGAGTCTAATAGTCGAGGTTTCGATTCCCGCACGGGACAAATATTTGTGTGATCCACAATTATTTGTTCCGGTCTGGTTATTTGTGTATGTGAAATTTCATGTTTGTAAACGCACCCACGATACAGGAATAAATCCTGGTGTGGGGCTACGTTTTTCAAAAAAAAAACTCCGTCACGCCTATACTCCCCTAGCGGGGGTGGCAGAGGTGTACTGAGTACACCCACGTTTCGCCGACGATGTTAGATCCCATGTAATAGGGGGCGAGCCTATTGACATATACCGGGCACAATTCCAGACTCTGGACTCATACTGGGAAGTTTTTTCGTTAGAAAAACTTCATTTGTCCGACCTAGGATTTGAATCCAAGACCTCGTGATCACCAAGCGATGCGCTTTGCCAATAGACCAACGAGGCAGTCATAAATTTGGTTTTTAAAATATTCATGGACAGGTCAGCTTTTTCGTTACTCTCATGGAGTCTGTCTAGAAGCATCTGCATGGAGACGATCAAATCGTAGCGTTCTGCAATCGCGGTGTTGTTAGCAATCACCAAGGTTAAGCAGCGTTTGACTTACTTGATTTGAGATGGGTGACCTATGTAGCATTTCATATTCAACCGTCTCGATGTTAAGGAAGGCACGTCAAGCTGTTGGTCCCGGTTGCTTCTTAATGTGGCAGTCGTTAAATCAAGTTGGAAGCCTCAGGCGGCTTGATAAGTTCCAATAGCAGATGATCACAAACGTTCCTTCACTAATCCGTACTGGGTCCGCGTGGTGAAATATGACGGAATCTACTTCACCTCGATTTGTGAGAGAACACCAATGCTCAGAAGAGGATCAGTATATAGCAAACACTTAAATGAGGGGTAGATTATATCTTAGATAAATTACTTCTTTAGATGGAGATTTGCGCGCGCGGATATAGCATAAAATTTATCGATTCATAGATTAGGGTAGATCCATTGTAGTACGAATACGCACGCGCACGCACACATTGACAGCTTTTGACAAAATTATCAAACAATCGAATACTGGCATCACGCACACGTAGTGCGAAATTGAGGCCGTTTTTAGGCGCCATTTAGTTAGTAATGCACCATCTAGACAAATCTTATAGCCGTATCTATTAATATGTCTAAGTAGTTACGTTACTCAAGTATTTACTTATAATATTATTTATTACTTATAATGTGCTTAGTATTTACTTAGTACATATTTTTATACTATAATTGAGAAACTGAACATATGGTGCACAGACTTGGTCTCTGACAAAACTTCAGAAGTCCACACTCGTGGTTTGCCAGCGTGACATGGAGCGCAGCATTTTTGGCATTAAACTAACAGACCATATTAGGAACAGTGCCCTGCGCTCTATGACAAAAATTTCTGATGTGGGTCATAAAGCCGCCACGCTAAAATGGGACTGGGCTGGCCACATCTGCCGCATGTCTAATACAGCTTGGGCAAAAATAATTACCAACTGGGTCCCACTAAACTACAAACGACATCGCGGCAGGCCCAGACGAAGATGGCGGGACGAGCTGGACTCATTCCTGGAAGACTGGCATTTAAAAGCCGAAAACAGAACCGAACTCAGTGGGACTCAGTGGAGGGAGACCTTTGCCCAACAATGGGACGATAGTGGCTGAAGTAGAAGTAGTAATTGAGAAACTGTCAAAAGTTAGTTTTCTTAGCCAAGTATAGAATTATAAACACATACCATTTTTCGGCTAAGAAAATTCTTAAGGCAAAGTGATTATGAGAAAGCCTTCGATTCGATCGAGACTTGGGCGGTTCTTAGATCTCTCCAGCGATGCCGCATTGACTATCGGTACATCGAAGTGTTGAAGTGCTTGTATAATAACGCCACCATGTCAGTCCGAGTACAGGGGCAGTGCACGAAGGCAATCCCCATAAAAAGAGGAGTAAGACAGGGAGACGTCATTTCTCCGAAACTGTTTACGGCCACCTTAGAGGACGCCTTCAAGCTCTTGGAATGGCAAGGACTTGGCATCAACATCAATGGCGAATACATCACTCACCTTCGATTTGCCGACGACATTGTGGTCGTGGCGGAGTCGCTGGAAGATCTAGGACGAATGCTCGGTGACCTCAACAGAGTATCTCAACAAGTGGGTCTTAAAATGAACATGGACAAAACCAAAATAATGTCTAACGTCCATGTCGTACCCACCGCACTCACCGTTGGGAACTCTACTCTTGAAGTTGTCGACGAATACATTTACCTGGGACAGGTAGTCCGGTTAGGTACAACTTTGAGAGAGAGGTCAATCGACGAATCCAACTCGGCTGGGCAGCGTTCGGGAAACTGCGCAATATCTTCTCATCCAAAATACCTCAGTGCCTTAAGACTAAAATTTTCAGTCAATGTGTGTTACCAGTGATGATATATGGATCAGAGACGTGGTCTCTTACAATAGGTCTCATAAAAAAGCTCAGAGTTGCTCAGCGAGCTATGGAGAGAGCTATGCTCGGCGTTTCTCTACGCGATCGAATCAGGAATGAGGAGATTCGTAGAAGAACCAAGGTTACCGACATAGCCCTTAAGATTAGCAAGCTGAAGTGGCAATGGGCGGGCCACATAGCGCGTAGATCGGACGGGCGTTGGGGCAGAAAGATTCTAGAGTGGCGACCACGTATTGGCAAGCGCAGCGTGGGACGACCGCCTGCCAGATGGACCGACGATCTTGTGAAAATCGCAGGAAGTCGTTGGATGCAGGTGGCATCGGACCGGTTACGCTGGAAAGCGATTGGGAAGGCCTATGTTCAACAGTGGACAAGTATGGGCTGAGATGATGATGATGATGAAGTGATTAAATGTCTATACATACGGGTAATATCATTGTAACCGTTCTGTCGTTTATACGTTTCTTAAGGTTTCGATCCATAGCCGACGCAGCGCTCCGGGAGCGCGACGGTGGCGCGGCTTGGGGAGTTGTAATATACTGAAATGTACGAGAGACGCCACGCAGCGCAGCCCCGCTCGGCGCGACGGCAATTATTACGATCAAACGTACCCGAGCGCTTCCGTCGCGCTCCCGTCGCGCAAACCTTTAAGGCGTAATATATGTGCAAGTACAAATGTGTTTTACTGACAACAAAAAATTTTATCTAAATTACGTATTCTGCTTAGAATAACTTTTAAAGATAAAAGTAATTAAATTTAATGGTTTTAAATTAGACAAAATATTATACTAAAGACAGAAAAAAAATTATTCGTCTTCAAGTTACTTAACTACAAAAACCGTATTTCTTTCTCCGTTATTTCGTATAAAACTGGTTATATATAAAATTCCATATTTACAGAGTAATTTTACGGGTTTTATCGATTATATTTACGAACCTTTTAATTGTGTAAATAGAGTTTTAGTTTGATTGATAATTGGATGCACATTTAGTTTATATAAAAAGTTTATAAGACTGTAACCTCCATACTAATAAACATTGTATAGCGGCTGAATAGTTACACAATACTTTGTCTTCTTCTTTCGAATGTCAAATGACCGATGAGAAAGAGAGTAAGTAGTGGGTAACTATTCTCTCGCCATACACGTTTTTTAGTAAGGGCGTAACTCAACTACTGAATGATCTTGCTATATTTTATATTGATGAACTCAATTTTTGTTTCTTTCATTAAACATTCCACTCTATATAATAACAAAACGAATAAAACACTAATTTATGAAGGAGTTTAAAATCTAAAGTTAGTTATCTAAGTTTAATCTAGAGTTTGTTTCTTGAGTGTCTCTATTAATTTCTTTTTTTCTATCGATCTATACACAAACTGAAATAAATATTTGTCGGTCACACAAAGATTTGTCCCGTATGGGAATCGAACCCGCGACTATTTAGAACAGTGGGTATTTTGTTAGTACACAAAGGAAAAGATAACTGAGGACATAAAAATATACGAAAAGTTTTTCCCGTACCGGGAATCGAACCCGAGCCTCCTGGGTGAAAGCCAGGTATCCTAGCCACTAGACCATACGGGAGTGTGTTAAGATGTTTATAAATACTGTTCACAAAACTTTTTAGTGTAGAAAACGTAGAGGACTTTTTTTTAAACAAATACGAATTGCGTTTACAAACATGACCTACCTATTCCCTGGGTCAAACAGGTCAAATATCTAGGGGTCACCCTAAACAATACCATGACCTTCGGACCGCACATCAAGCGAATCCGTAACCGAGCAGCCTTTGTGCTCGTCTTTACCCGATGATCTGCAAGCGGAGTAAAATGTCCCTTAGGAATAAGGTGACACTTTACAAAACTTGTATACGGCCCATCATGACATACGCTTGTGAGGTGTTCGGCCACGCCGCCCGCTCTCACATTGATAGACTCCAAACGGTTGAATCTCGTTTCCTCCGCAAAGCCGTCGGAGCCTCGTGGTTCATACGGAAAGTAGATCTCCATTCCGATCTCGGTCTCAAAACTATTCGCGCCTTTATTAAAAAGGCGACAACCCGATATTTCGCGAATGCGTCCAATCATAGAAATCCGTTAATCGTAGCCGCCGCCGACTACGAACCTAACTCCCCTCCTATCAGCCGCTACCGCCGTCCGCGGCATGTTTTCACCGACCCTCCCGATGACCTTACATCCCTTCTTTCGGATACAGATACCGCACATAGGATCGGACACCGACCTGGCCGACGAGCTCAAAGAATCCCTTGCCCGCCGGCCGGTGCAGAGCACCACGGCGAGACTCCTAGTATATGCCCTCCCCCATAGCGACTGCCCAAGCCGAGGCCGTTCCTCCTTGAGGCGCCCTTGAGCTAGTTGCCCCCTTGCTCTTCTGGCTCGCGCGTAGTGGTTGCACGCTCGCCCTCTTGTCCGTTGAAGCTGTAAAGGCCCCGCGGCCAACATCGTAGATCATTCACACACACGCTACGGGCATTATTCGCGTCTAGACCAACGAGTCAGTAATAACAAGTTTAAGAGATAAAAAAAAACATATAGTGTCACCTTTATAAGGCTAATTGCTTGTAATAAACATAATCGTTGAGTGCAACAAAAGAAGTAATATAATATTTGCTAAACCCGTTTAATACTACGCATATTATAAAGTATTAGCACCTTTATATACTTTTATATACAAGTATTAGCACCTTCATTTGGCGATATTAAAACAGTAATTTCATAGTTGCAATACTAAAATATTGAGTGAGTAGAACTGACATTAACGAGAAAATCATTAAACAATATCAACTCTACCAATGTTCTAAGTTCTACTACGAAAGTTTTAGTCCGAAACTTCAGACCCAAACGATACACGAACGAAATACGATTATACCTACCACGAAGTTGTATCGGATTTATTTCTTTCGGTCGGGCACCATAGACTGTGTTCATGAATGAATCTATATATTAATACGTGAAGCAAAAACTTTGTACACCTTTTTACGAAAATTGCGCGGATGGAGGAGTATGAAATTTCCCACACTTATAGTTTATATAGAGAAGGAGTGCAGAATGCTAATATTTTTTTAAAATAATGCATAAAACATACATTAAATCAATGAAAAAACATTACACACACTACCATGTATTTGACACAATGCACTTCAAATTATTTGTCTATAGTCTTACTGAATGTCAAACATAACCAGCAAACGATGAAAGAGTTTTTACAAAAAACATAGCTTACAAAGAAGTTTTGTATCATTAATTAAAGTATCGAAATATGTATGTCAAGTTCAATGGACAGCATTTTCTTCATCGCATGGTTTTTTGTTACTATTTTATACTATGGTATTCTATTTATCTATCTATCTATATCATCACGCCAGATCCCTTGCGGGGTAGGCAAAGAGTACAGAGTTCCAACAGGTTCTTTTCTTACATAAAAAAGGTATTCTTTATTTTAATCATGTTGTGTTTTTTATAATAGGCAAATTAACAGTGTAGCCTTGGCGAAAATTATAGAAGTATAGTCTTTGACATTAGAACCTTAATAATGTTCAAACTTATAATTTAAATTAATTATGGTCGAATTTCGACTAATGGGCGACCACTAGTAAAAGATAAATAAATATGTTAGTTGTGTAAAATTGATGTGTCAATCTGCTGGAATGAAACAAGAACTGGAAGATTTTATACCACGGAAAAAGGTTTTTAGCTTTTTTTTTTGTACGCTCATTTGTATGGGCCTTTACCGAGGTCAAAACGAACGAGGTTCTCACTTCGTCTGTATATATTTTTTATGTTTATTTTATTCGTTATACGCTTATGTACATAGGCGGACTTCATCCTATCTTGATTGTTCGTTGAAATATACGCCAAGAGTATAGGTACACCTTATCTATATATCTATATCTATATATCACACCAGATCCCTTGCGGGGTAGGCAGAAGGTACAGGGTTCCAACAGGTTCTTCCCTTAAATACCTCTCTGGCTTCCTCCACTCTCATAGTTCGTCTCATACACGCGCGCCAGTTATGGTGACTCTTGACTTATCCTTCAGATAAAACACGGTCTATTTGGTCATGGTAAGATAGTTTAGGTCTTCTCCGGTACCTACATCCTTCCAATTTCTAATAGGAGAAGACTCTATTGTCATAATACAGGGCACAATGCCAGACTCCAAACTGATATTAATTGTTTTTTGTATCGAAAAATTATATTTTGTCGTCTGACCTAGTATTCGAACTCAGACTTGGTGATCGCTACGCACTTTATTCGTCATTAGACCAACAAGGCAGTAGAATAATGGTAACAGTGCGACAAGGATCTCTTGGCTCATGGATAACATTAACATACGCCTGGGGCGTTGGTATGAAATTAGAGTTAACATTTAATAAAATGATCAGACGCTGGAATTCTAAATACCAGCGTTTGACAGTCCGCAGACATGGGGCTTCATCACTGAACACAGATGTTAGCTCTTCAAAACACTGAAGCCGTGTTTTTCGAACATTTTCCTTAGAAAGATTCATTTTCGTACGTAACCTGACAGATTCCAATGGACGCTGTGACTAAACAATAGCATTAATCCTAATACTTTCAACTGTTTTGAGATTCAAAATTTAAACACATTTGAATATAGAACAGTTCCAAATTAAAAATTGCCGGGAAATATGGAAACGACAGAACTTAAAAGGCATGCCTCGTATACGCCCTCCCCCATAGCGACTGCCCAAGCCGAGGCCGTTGCTTCTTGGGGCCCTTGAGCTAGTTGCCCCCTTGCCTTTCTGGGTCGAGCGTAGTCGTTGCACGCTCGCCCTCTTGTCCGGTGAAGCTATAAAGGCCCCGCGGCCAACAGCGTAGATCATTCACACACACACACACACACACACAAAATTAAGTAAAATTTTTCTACTTCTCAGGAGATGAAGGACGATTTAGCGCAGTGCTTCACCCACTGTGTCTAATAGTCGCAGGTTCGATTCCCGCACGGGACAAATCTTTGTGCGATCCACAATCATTTGTTGCGGTCTGGGTATTTGTGTACGTGAATTTTCGTGTTTGTAAAATCACCTACGACATAGGAATTAATCCTAGAGTGGGGCTACGACGTGTCAAGATGGTCGTCCTGCCTGCCCTTTTGATAATTCAATGGTTGATATTGTGTTTCATGTGGATAAGTTATGTGATTAAATAACTGATGGGCAATCATTGTGTTTAGCTGTTTGGAAACCTACCCCCGCCCATGTCTGAGTCTGAAGATTGAGCTCTTGTGCTAGTTAGTTTGGCCATCTGACGACATACTTATAATAATAAGTGGAGGCTTGTATTTAGCATATTAAGATATATTTATGTAACTTAATACACAAGTTTATTAGTCTACAAGCCTTCTGTAAGAATACCTTAATAAATATTATTATATACTGTCGCCGCTTTGCCATACATGCACGATGCGAAAAAAATGGACACAGACTTACGTACACTCACATAATTGCTTAAAAATGTTTTCCTATGACCTGTATTACCTGATAAGTACAGTTATAAGTATTGAAAGCCTTTAATACCAACTTTAGCCACTGCATGACATATATTAGTCCACGCATTTATGAAACATTTTGTAAAAAGTTTTTCACGTGTGTCGACAAGCTTACGCGACTATATGGACACACATAAGTAATAATGTGTCAAACATTAACAATGTGCTATTGAAAATTGAATTTTGTATTTATACATTAAGAGTATTAACTTAAACGCCACGTTGCTTTCGATTGACATGTTATTGGTTATTAGTGTTCATATATGTCGTCTACTGTCTTATTATTATGATTTCTATGGTTAAGGGCCTACCGCGATCGACCAATTATTGAGCCAGAGAGAGACTGTGATGCGATTACTTTGTAAAAAAAACACCGTCACGTCTTTATTCCCCAAGCGGGGGTGGCAGAGGTATACTGAGTGCACCCACTTTTTGCCGACGATGTTACGTCCCATGTAATAGGGGGCGAGGCTATTGCCATATACCGGGCACAATTCCAGACTCCGGACTCATACTGGGAAAACCCAAGACCTTATGATTACAAATCGATGCCTTCTGCTAGTAGACCAACGAGGCAGTCTTTTAATTTATAATACATAGTTACTTTATAAATCAATAATAAGCGACGTATGGGCAAAAACAAATATATTATTTTCTAAAAAATATACCCTGTGAAATAAAAAAACTGCTTTACAAGAACTTAGCTACAATTATTCTTACTCTATTTTTAAGTAAATTTTATTACTGATAATATTTAATACTAGTTCTTAAACGTTCCGCGTTGGAATCAGAATTTTGTTTTATCGTGTATTCCTTTTACCAGATCCTGAAATATAGAGTCAAAATTCATATTTCTTAATGTTAAGATCCGGACATACCCCGATATCTCTAAAACCGTTTATCGGGGGATATCGATTCTAAAACGCATTACTCACCCTTAGGTCCCCTATCGATCCGTCAAGAGAGATCTAGAATCCGCGCTCAAGTGCCAAACCGCCTAGAAGGTTCCTCCCCTTTAATTGTCGCCGGCGCGCGGTCGCGGTAAACAAGTACCTATTTGTTCACGTACAAATATGTATGTAATAATAATACCGGTTTGTAGGGCGCACCGGCTATTGTTCGATGTACTCAGAGGGTTCGCGTCCATTCTAGAACTTTCAAACGAGTATAAAAGGAACACAGAGCGCGGGGACGAACACAGTCCCCTTTCGGAAGCGACAGCAATCAAATCGAGAACAAGCGATCTAAGAGGAATACACCAGCGACCTTAGCAACGATATTCGGATACTACGAGTGACTCAGCGCTTTGGAAGCAGTATTTGGGTACTAACGAGAGTAGTACTAGTGTGTATTTAGCACTTGCATTCGACGTCCTGTTTTGTGCGTCCAGCGCCTCATAAAGTTCTTCGCACGTTATTCGGCATTAAAATTACCCTGCAAACGTTACATTAATATGAAGTCTCTAATCCATATACTTCTTGAAGTGCATGGAGTAAGAAAGACAGAAAGAAAGCAAGAAACAAAAGACATTTATTCAACCACACTCACATAGACATTGAGATACTAAGAATAATAACAAAAAAAGGATATTGCTGCACCATAACGTTGGATCATGGTGCATCGCTGCTATTCTGACAGCACCAATAAGAGTGCAAAAACACGTGTTTACTGCGGAAGCCTCTTTAGGCTGTTTATCCTTTGTAGCGGAGAAGAGGGGAGCTGTGCGAAACTAGGAAAATACTACTCATAGCAGTTCCCTGCGACTTCGTACATGGTCGACAACAGCGCCACCTACCGGGTCTATTTTATATAACCTATGTTACTTCTGGATAAAGTAGCTTTCCAAGGGTGAAAGAATCATCAAAATCGGATCAGTAGTACCGGAGATTACCCCGAACATCGAAACTCATAAATAATAATAAAATAGTATAATAATAATATAAAGGGCATAACGCCGCGAGTAACTTCGAAGAAAGTGCAGCACACCCCTGAGCCGCTCACACCGGTGTTGTCCTAGGACGACCGTTTGAGGGCCCATCTAGTAAGCGGCGAGTCACCGCCGGCCACGGGTAATTAGGTATCACTAATTATGGCCGGTGTCCGTCCCCTTTGAAATAGTCCAGTTTTTGTCCATCAAACCTCATTTACATAGCTCTAGTTTTCTATCCATAATTTACAATAGTCCTTGCACCTGTCGGGGTCAGTTAGCTGGTTATGTTTCTTCATTTTCAGCAAGTGATCTCAGCAGGTGGCTTACATAACGTTAACTTCTCGCAAAGGGCCTCTACGTGTTGGACCCATGTCCCCATGCAAGCCTTTCAAAGGTGCGGGTAAAGCCCGTGAATCTCAGCGAGATACATATTAATCTTTATAATATTAGTATATTTTATAGAATCTTTATAAGATTTCTTATTAAATCAATGTGTATTACTACGATAGGATAGAAGATTATTCATAAGATAAAAATGCTTAGATAGCTGCGGTTCCAGCTCCACTTGAATTTTATCTATTATTATCATTCTCCTATCTTATTATCATTCTTCTTCCATTCATCTACTATTACTTATCCTACTAATATAAAAAATTTGAAAGTTTGCATGTTTGTTATTCAATTACGCGAATTCTGCTGTACCGATTTGGATGAAATTGGGCACATAGATACTTCATTACCTATATTAATAAATTAATTAATTTATTTGATGGAAGACCTACAGCTAATACAGTAATAAAGAAACATATAAATAACAACGGAAAGCGAATTACAGGTCTATACATAGCCAATTGCAGGTTAATACATAAGATACTTTTTATCTCGGAAAAATGTTAGGTTCCCGTCTAAAGTTTACGCGGACGAAATCGCAGACTGAAGCTAGTTTAGCATAATTGGCATTTTATATTTCCTTCTCTATAAACTGGAATGTGAACAGTATAATTTGGGTGATTTAACTTAGAACCTGCCTGATAGACCAGCCTATATTGTTCTCCCATAATAAAAAGTAGATGAAAATAACGTACTGCTTTTTTGTGAGAGATGTGAAATGAACAAATGGATGACTATTTTTACTAGTCCAAATCTTTGTCCGACGGACGATTTAGCGCAATGGTTAAGAGCTTAAGCCACTCTGCCTACTGCGTCTAATAGTCGCGGGTTCGAGTCCCGCACGGGACAAATCTTTGTGTGATCCACAATGATGCTTTGTCACCCACTCTTTCCGCTCAGAATACGGGCGACGACGACGTAGTCGTAGATCCCCTCACATAGCCGGCGGTTGACCGGTGCATTTAGTAGTGTACCCCGTCGCCCCACAGCGACTGTCCCAACCGAGGGCGCCTTGAAAAGGCGCCCTCGGTTGGGACCCCCTTGCCCTTCTGGCTCGAGCGTAGTTGTTGCACGCTCGCCCTTAAGTCCGGTGAAGCTTTAAAGGCCTCGCGGCCGACAGCGTACATCACTCACACACACACACACACACATCTTACTGGCATATCTTGCCATACTGATTATAATGCATAGTCAATAATATTTCGATAACAATTGTTCGTGTTTTCATAATGCACTTGCCGACAAATCCTCACCATTATTTTCTGTAGTCTTTACTTGCTATTCATTATTATAATATTTGTAACTAATTTAAGAGCCAAGCTTTGTATATCTAATTATTTCTCTTTGTAACAAGTATAGATGTCTTTTATGTATATTTATACGATATATAAATGAAAAAGAATACTGAATTTTCATAAGCGACAAAATATTGTAATTGTAGAGTGAAAAAGGTCCTTGGATTTTGGACAAATATTTGGTCAAGTGAAATACCAGTACTATAAATTTATTTTTAGTTTGCTATTGGTGGATTCTGTTTATATTAAATACTAGCAGCTTCCCGCGACTTCGTACCCGGTCGACAACAGCGCCACCTACCGGGTCTATAATATAAATAATATAAATCTGGATAGGGTAGCTTTATAATGGTGGAAGTATTTTTAAAATCGGTCCTGTATTTTTTGAGTTTGTTCGTTACATACATATAAAAATACAAATCTTTCCTCTTTATATTATTAAATAAATATACATTTTTTGTATAAATCTCAAGAAACGTGCATTATTTCCATTTATATATTGTTCTATTCCAAAATTAGAAGCATGTTTTTTTGAATTAATGTCAATGAATATGGAAGACATTTTATTTTCTAATCTAGAAACGGTCTGCCAAACCTGTTTTTGATATTATCTTTTAAAAAGTCAATATAAATACAGTTATAAATTTATTTTATAACCGGCGAGCGTGTATGACACCAACTATGAGAGTGGAGGAAGCTAGAGAGATATGTAAGGAAAGAACCTGTTGGTTCTCTGTACTCTCTGCCTACCCCGTAAGGGATCTGGCGTGATGATACAGATATATACTAGATGGACAATTTTTTTTTTACATTTATGCACAATCGATAATACTCACTTTTTGTATTTGTATCTTGACAATCTTCGGAAAACCCCACGCGGCCAACACAACAGCTACAATTAAAAACCCTAATGACACTGTGAAGAACAACTTGGAATGTTTCGCCAACATTTTTGCACACATTTATTAACACTTGAGCATTAGATACAATTTATAAAATTTATTTTTTTCGGATACAATATATGAAATTTATTTTTTAATGTTTGATACACAAGTCCGCCTTCGTTTACAACTAAACGATTATTGTGCAAGGAATGTTCACACACATATAGTTTTCCTCGTTGTTTTTATGCACTGCTGTTGAGACAAACGCAGAAGTACGCGCTATCAAGTCGATCAGCTTATAAAGAAACTGGTTCTTTTATTATTTGACAACAAAAGTTAAAAAAAAATTAGTATGTATGAGCAAAGGTGATACGTGACGTTTGACAAAAATCTTTATATTATTTTTTAATTTATTTGTCACGAGATCAAAGTTTGCGTCGCAGTGTAAAGTTTTGTTCTATAAATGACTTATTTTTTGTGTAATTTAGGTTGGTAGAAGTGCTCAATTTTTTAAGATTAAAAAGTTAATCTTGTTTATGTATCCATTTCGGCGTTTGTTGGTTCATTTTTAAAATCTATTTTCGTATTAAAATACTCTATATCTCAAAAAAGTATCACATACATATTAGCCTCCCCGTTTAAGGACAACAGATCTGTGGATTCTGGTTCCTTATACGATTTTTAGTATAACTGTTAGACCACATTTAATGATAATTGATAGACCACAAATCCTCGTCAAAGAACACCGATTCCTACCAAGAATGGCCCGCGAGGCTATTGAAATTAAAAAACATCCTAATTTCAATAGAGAAGATGGCTGGGTGCTTCCATCGACTTGGGATCCGGTAATTAATATAATCAAATCCAAAACCAAGCATAACACTGCAAGACCCCAAGACACCGTGAGCTCATTCTGCGTAGATCGGACCAACAAAATAATTAAGAAGTTTGAGGGTACCCCGGAGCAACTATGTCTTTTGGTCGTCTAACATCTCAGTCCTTCCCGTGACCATGGGTGCTGCAAAGCACTCGAAACGTCCGGAACTTGAAAATCAAAAATAAGCCGCGAAAAGAAAAACCGAAAAATAGTTTTCTTTCATGTGTAATATTCGCGTAAATCTAAGAACTCAGTATATAATTGTTATCACAAGTTTAACCTGACGTATGTTTTCTATCGTTCTGTCAAAAAATGGCATGTTTTTTTATCGATCATCACTTTATAACCTACTTTATCAGTAATAATGGTCGATTCTGTCACGAAACAAGGATACTCAAACGCTAGGTTAAGGGAAAAATTATGATTAGGAATAAACAAAGGAAAACGATCTGTGATAGCAGATTTTCATCCAGTTGCATGCTGAAGTTGACCTCTGGTTAGCCGAGTAGTTAATTAAACCTTTGAAGCTTTATAACATTGAATTGACATTTTGAAGGTATTTTACAAACACATTGATATTTCTTGAGATTGTTTAACTATTTAGGTTAGTTAAGGTAAGCGTAAACGCTTACCTCGCAATGGATCTGGCGTGATGATTTAGATATATAGGTACATTTTAAATAGTTAATCCCTTGAGGATTAAATCTATCTTATTACTTAATACCTGACATTGTTTATATAAAATTATTATTTTGAATTATGTAATTAATATAACATTAAGTTATGTAGAGAATTTCTTTCAGTAACTAACTTTAATTTAGGTCTGTCTAAATAATTGCCCTATGGCAAAATAAGGAGAACTCATTTAAAAATAATGTCATTATTGTAAAACGCATATTTCCAGATAATGATAATGAAGAGATGTTATAATTATATTTTGACTAAAATAGTTGGTCGGCGCTGGGTGTTTACTTGGCTGCCTAATAGTTACCTAAATGGCAGATTTAAGTATCTGGATATTATATCATAATAATGGAAACAGCTCACCTTAAGACAGCTGCCATCATAACATACATTACACTAAATACTCTATGTATTATAATAGCGTGAAAAATTACCAGTTATTAATTATAATTTGCATGGCAAATAGGAATACATTTTCTCACGTATCGCATTGTCTTTGTAATATTTTAATGTCCACGTAATGTGTAAGCAGTTAAAAAATAAATAAAAAATAATTTTAAGAAAGAAATAAATTTAAATGCTAATCTTAAGTGCAGTGGCTGGGGTGTTAGTACACCCTTGAGGAGCGTAGGTGTACCTAGTGTTACACCTACGTTCCTGCGAAAATGTTGGTCCTAATGTCATTATTGCACACACAACTTCAGACTTCGGGTTGCTTCTTTAAATTTTTCATAAGAAATTTGCTAATAATGCTTTCTCCTGAACCCAGGGCATTGTAATCACCAGAAAATTATGTACTACTTGACTATTTAACAATAAAAATCTACGTCATAGCGCATAGCAGAAAACTCCTTTGGGTTTAAGAGTTTCGCATTGTATATCAGATACATTTCCATTGAACCGCAGAGATGGCAGAACTATTGGTACAGTCCCAAATCAAATATAGTGAGACCTTTAAAATAGAAATAAAAGAAAAATGAAATATTGAAAACATCCTCCTTTTTTAAAGTCGATTCAAAGTAATAATACTTTGAACAGACTCTTTAACTTACTCACTCTTACTCTTATCCTTAACTTAAAGTTTTTTTAAGAGACAAATACTTTGTACAATATTTTTTATCTGGTAATCAGAGTTCACCGGCTTATAGCTTAGAACAAAAGGTATTATTCATCTCCGTTATTATAGTGTTATCAAATTGGTTACATTATATAATAGATCTATGAATTGTCAGTTTATTTTTATAATCAAATGCCCCATTGTTCGCAAATTGAATTCTTTTAAGTGGTAAAAACGTGAGAAAATATGCTCGTACATACCGAATTGGCATTTATTTTTACAGTTATGTGTTCACAATTTATACTTATAAGAAATTTATAAACATTAAATTGTATAAAATGATTGCATGAAATTTATTTCAACTTTTTTTATCGACACGGTGTGTAATTATTAAGTAATTTTTAAAAAATATTTTGTGAACTTCAATAATCTTATTAAGTTCTTAGATTTACGCGAATATTACACATGAAATATAACTATTTTATGGATTTTATCGCGGTTTATTTTGGACGTCTAACACCTCAGTCCCTCCCGTGACCATGGGTGCTGCAAAGCACTCGAAACGTCGGGAACTAAAAATAAACCGCGATAAAATTCGTAAAATAGTTTTATTTCATGTTCAATAATCTTATTAAAGAAGTTTTGATATTTACAGAATTTATTTTTTTAAGATTCTTTTTTTATATTTTTTGTATAGCACTTTTAAGAATTACCACGTACGTGTCGTAAGGAACACAAAAACAATGCACTTAGGTAGCAAAACAAACGATAGATTGTGCTGTTTGACACTGAATGATAATACCCCATCGTCACGCCATTGTCACAGGTAATTGCACACGCGGCTAATACACAGTACCTACCTTTATCAGAGATACACCTGTATTATTAGAAGGGTAAAATCGATTGTTGTATTTGTTTTACAGTTTATACTGGACAAGTTTGACGAGCCTTAGGTTATACCAGATTAGGATAGAGCGTGATTATTGGAAGAAGGAAGGGGAGGCCCTGCAGTGAGACAATAAAGGCTTATGTTAATAATAAATAGTAGTTTCCCGCGGATTAGCTCCGGGTGGAAAAAACGTCATCTACCGGGTCCAGCTGTAGCTACGAATAACAAAAAAAAAACAATTTACAAAATAAAACTTATCAAATTTGGTATTGCCCTTTAGGAGAAGAATTAAATACACACCGGAATTCTATAATAGAGCCTAATTGGTAAATTTCGTTGGTTTAGTGGCGTATAATGCTCGTAGCGATCGCGAGGACCTGGTTTCGAATCTTACGTCGGATATTTTTTTTTTTATTAAAACTAATCCCACCCTAGGATATATTTGTATCGTGAGCGCGTTGAAAATTCGCATACACAAATACCCAGACCGAAACAGATAATTGTGGATCACAAAAAGATTTGCCCCGTGCGGGAATCGAACCCTCGACTATTAGACACAGTGGACGGAGTGTCTTAAGCTCTTAACCACTGCGTAAAATCGTCAAATGTATGTTAATGTAGTTTTCCTATCGAAAAATTCCCAGTAGCAGTCCAGAATCTGGAAGGTTGCCCGGTAACATGGCAAAAGAATCGTTCTCTATTAAATGGGAACTAAAAACACCGGCGAAAAGTGGGTGCACACAGTACACCTCGCCACCACACACACCACAACCCCCGCTTAGGGAATGAAGCTTCAGAATCTTGTTAAACCGTTGGTCTTGGTTGCCACTTCATATGGTAGTCGTTGATCTAAGTTGGAAGCCTTATAATCGGCTTGATATGTTCTAAGAGCAGGTGGCTATAAACCTGTCTCCTCGAATGACTTATTCTCGTGTGTGTGAATGATCTACGCTGTTGGCCGCGGGGCCTTTTTAGCTTCACCGGACAAGAGGGCGAGCGTGCAACTACTACTCTCGAGCCAGAAGGGCAAGGGGGCAACTAGCTCAAGGGCGCGTTAAAGAGGAACGGCCTCGGCTTGGGCAGTCGGTATGGGGAAGGGCGTATAATAGGTGTCTCGCCGTGGTGCTCTGCACCGGCCAGCGGGCAAGGGATTCTTCGACCTCGCCGGCGAGGTCGGTGTCTGATCATGTGTGCGGTATCTGTATCCGAAAGAAGGGATGTAAGGGCATCGGGAGGGTCAGTGAGAACATGCCGGGGACGGTGGCAGCGGCAGGCCTATTTGTGAGAGGCTTTACTCAGCGGCAGTGGGACAGGCTGATTTATTATTTTATTTATTTAAAATATCGTGCCTAATGATAAGCATCGAGACTACCACCTCTCTCTCTCTCTCTATATATATATGATCCCTTGCGGGATAGGCCAAGAGTACAGAGTTGCAACAGGTTCTTTTCTTTCAGACCTCTTTGGCTTCCTCCACTCTCGCAGTTCGTCTTATACACGCTCGCCGGTTACGGAGAATCTTGGCTCAACTATCATCTGTAAAGCCTAAAGGTCAAGGAATAACAACGACGGCGTGTGTTCACTTCAAAGTGAAAACATCGGATGTGCGAAAGAGTTAACTTTACAGGAGTGAGAAAACATTGCTCCTGCATCCTTTAAAATGCTTATTATTCAGTTATTGGTATTTAAGTATGCAATTACGCAACGCAAATGCATTAAACGCACCTACGTTTTCAAGTTTTAATTAATTCTGTAAAGTTAAGAAATCATGAATGAGAAAGAAAGGCATAAAATTAACTGCCTCGTTTGTCTACTGGCAAAGCGCATCGCTTTGTGATCATGAGGTCCTGGGTTCAAATCTTGGGTAGAAAAAATATAGATTTTCTAACGAAAAATTCCCAGTATGATTCCGGAGTCGCCTCCTATTACATGGGATTTAACATCTTCGGCGAAAAGTGGGAATACTCACATCTCTGCCACCCCCGCTTGGGGAATATAGGCGTGACGGTGTTTATTATTTTATTTTATATAATTAACATCGTCACGCCTATATTCCTAACCCGCTTGGAGAATATAGCATGTACTGTGTACACTCAATTTTGACTGACTAGTAGGTATAGGTCCCATCTTATTAAAGGCAACTCTATTGCCATTTCACCGGGTTCAATTCCGGAGTGATATCGGGAACTTTTCGATAGAAAACTACGCTTTGTCTTACCGATGATTCGAACTTAGGACCTCGTGATCGCTACGCGTAATATACATCACTAGTTGAACCGCGCCTTCCGTTATCGCGTCGAAATGACGCGCTCCACTTCCCACTCCATCAGTGCTGGAGTCCCACAGGGCTCAGTTCTCTCTCCGCTCCTGTTTAGCCTTTACACGAACGACATTCCTCATTCAAGTAAGGCGCATCTAGCCCTATTCGCGGATGATACCGCTCTCTACGTCTCGCATAGGAATAAGGGTTTTATTACCAGACACCTTCAGGCATCCGCCAATTCCCTAGGGAATTGGTTCAGGAAGTGGCGTATTGAGGTGAACCCGGACAAGAGCGCTGCGGTATTCTTCTCCAGAGGTGCCACCCCGCGCCACTCCCTGCGCCGCCTTAGAAGTAATCTCGGCCAAGTGACCATGTTCGACCGACCCATTCCCTGGGTCAAAGAGGTCAAATATCTAGGGGTCACCCTAAACAGTACCATGTCCTTCGGCCCGCACATCAAGCGGGTCCGTCACCGAGCATCATTTGTGCTCGGTCGTCTCCATTCGTTAATCTGCAAGCGGAGTAAAATGTCCCTTAGAAATAAGGTGACACTTTACAAAACTTGCGTTCGACCCATCATGACTTATGCGTGTGTTGTGTGTAGTAATAATGTTCGGGCATTCGGCCCCCTCTCACATCGATAAACTCCAAGTGGTTCAAAACCGCTTTCTCCGTAAAGCCGTAGGAGCCCCCTGGTTCGTACGGAACGTCGACCTCCACTCCGATCTAGGTCTCGAACCTATTCGCGCCTTTATTAAAAAGGCGTCAACACGTCACTTCGCGAACGCATCTGCCCATGCGAATCCGTTAATCGTAGCCACCGCCGACTACGATCTCCCCCCCGACCCCTGCCGCCACCGCCGGCCGCGACATGTTCTCACCGACCCCCCCGATGCTTTGTCATCCCATCTTTCCGCTCAGAATACGGGCGACGACGACGACGTAGTAGTAGATTCCCTCCCATAGCCGGCGGTTGACCGGTGCACTTAGTAGTGCACCCGTCCTCCTACAGCGACTGTCCCAACCGAGGGCACCTCTTCGAGGTGCCCTCGAGTATGTCGCCTCTTGCCCTTCTGGCTGGCTAGAGCGTAGTGGTTGCACGCTCGCCTTTAAGTCCGGTGAAGCTGTAAAGGCCTCGCGGCCAACAGCGTACATCATTCACACACACACACACACTAGTTGAACGAGTCAGTGACCACACTAAACTAACTATAAACAATTTTTTTAAACGTACCCCTACACTAGGGACTATTTCTGTATAGTGGGTAAGTTTACATACATTTTTGGGTTGTACAAAGATTTGTTCCGTGGAATTGAACTTCACAATCCAGTGGGTGGAGAAAAATAGAATACGTATTGCCAAAATTGTATTACCGAGGTTTTCACTCTAAGGCCTCCTATATCAATCGTATGGATCCTTTGTGTCCTTATATGATATTTTTAATGTATAAGGAAGGAAAAGACATTGCATTATCTACGTAATGCCGAAGATATTTTCAAGATGGGATTTTTCACTTAAACTATCTTCCGGTGTTTCGAGCCTTGCTTAAGGTCGTTGTGTTTCTTATAAGGGTCTGTGTATATTTGAAATTTCAAACCTAAAACATCTTAGGTTTGACATTTTTTCAATAATCGACGAACCTACCTGGATAAATACTTTTGTTTGAATTTATGAAGATAAGTAGCTCTTCTTAGGCTAATCAAAGATATATGGATATACGCAGTTGGTCTCTGTCTGACGGAATAGTAAGATTACAATAGCACTGCTAGAGGTTGGCATAGCCGCTCCTGAGGTTGAAAATTTTTCTCATAATAAGGTACTTAAAAATAAATAAATAGCTTGTTGTATTCTGCGTTTGTGATTGCATTTGTCTGACAGTCACTGAAAACCGTGTAACTGACAATGAAAATTATCCGTTTACTAATACAAATAATTACAAAAATGGAGCGAAAACATTCAACGACGATTCGCCATACATTTCTAGAACGTGATATGGAAATTGTCACGATTTTTTATAACATATATGTAAGAAAGCAGTGATAGCCTAGTGGTTAGACCGTTGGACTGCAAAGTCAAAGGTCTCGGGTTCAAACCCAGGCACGCACCTCTGTCTTTTCGAATACAAGTGCGTATTTAAAAATTAATTATCACTTGCTTTAACGGTGAAGGAAAACATCGTGAGGAAACCTGCATGCCTAAGAGTTTATCGAAGGTGTGTGAAGTTCGCCAACCCGCACTGGGCCAGCGTGGTGGACCATGGCCTAAACCCTCTCAGTTTGAGAGGAGGCCCGTGCCCAACAGTGGGACAGTTTCTTAACAGGTCTAATATTATATTATTATATGTAAGAAGAGATGGGCGGGGGTAGCGGGAGTCGTCAGAGTAAATGCACTCTTGGTTTCTTAAGTTCATTATCTTCAAACACAAATTGTTAATAATCGTTAATATAATAAAAGTCTTTCAATCTTGCCTATCAGTCAGTATTCCTCTTGAAAAATCATAATTAGTTGCCCCATCTTTGATACCTGTCTTCCATACCAATCTTTGTGTGATCTACAATTATTTGTGCCGGTCTGGGTATTTGTGTACGTGCAATTTCATGTTTGTGAACGCACCCACGATACAGGAATAAATCCTAGTGTGGGGCGACGTTTTTAAAAAAATAAATAAAATAAATACATCATCTCGATCACTCGTCATCATGTAATCTAAATATTGTTTTTTTACATTAAAAATAAATCTACAATTAAATAATATTTACTCAAAATCTCATCAACTCATATCCCACATATGTACAAGCCTCGCAACAACTTTTGAATAGTGGCAGGCCCCACCAGATACAATACCCGTTTGGCTGGAAGACCTCCCCTTTGCTAAATCCTACCACAGTGTACTTGCCACTGAACCACTATAAAATGCCGTCCTTAAAATATACGGAACTCTAAGAAAATATTGTAGCTTCACCTTTATTACAATACATAACAGGGCCCTTATTCAATATAACCAAACGCGACAAGTTACGATAACGGCCTGAAATGATCGTTTAATGGTATTCTATATCCCACTACAATAATAATAATCTAGTAAGCGGCGAGTCACCGCCGGCCACGGGTATCACTAATTATGGCCGGTGACCGTGAGATAGTTCAGTTTTTGTCCATAGACCTCATGTTGTCATGAACACTTGTTTTCTTTCCATATTTTACAAAAGTCCTTGCTCCTCGCTCGTTGTGTTTCTTCATTTTCAGAAAGTGATTTCTGCAGGTGACATACATAACATTAACTTCTCGCAAAGGGCCTCTACGTGTTGGACCCATGTCCCCATGCAATCCTTGCAAAGGTCCGGGTAAAGCCCGTGAATCTCAGCATAGTAATAATAATTTATTCTTTTCTTTACACACAATATTACAAGAAAAAGAGTACTATCAAAAGATCATTACACGATGTTATCATAACGCGTCGCGTTACGCGTTTAATAGCGGTAGCGAATAAGCGGCCTGGTAATAACACATGATATTCCTATGGGTTTAATTTCAATTATTTGTAATATTCTGCCCAAAATGGTGGCCAGTATACGACCAATTGATTTCATAATTGGTATAGAACTAATATCGTATAATCATATACGAATTTTGTTAGATACAGATCAAAGGATACATTCAAAGGATACATTCAAAGGATACATAAAGGAGTCATTGGTCTTCTAATTTATGGTATATTTTAGTGATACGTGTAAGTTTTTATTATTCGAAGTAGATAACATTGTCACCTTGGTCTAGTGGCGAATAATGCGTAGAGATCCTGGGTTCGAATCCTTGGTCGGAGAAAATATAATTTTTCGATAGAGAAATTTCCAGTCTCAGTCCGGAGTCTGAAATTGTGCGCGGTATAATAGCAATAGTCTTGTCCTCTATTATATGGGACCTAACATCGTCGGCGAAAAGTGAGTGTACGCAGTACACCCCGGCCATATATAGGGGAATATAGGCTTGACAGTATTTTTTTAGTTTTGTTACTACAAATGGCGAGTTTGTCACTAATTTTCGAGGTACATCAATTTATATTTAGAATTTTCTTTTGTTTATTTCATCCAGTTATCGGTATATCATAACAGGATACACAGTCACGTTCAAAAGTTACATTAAAAACGCCCCCAAATCCACGTGATTCGTTATAGTTATGATATAAACATAAATTAGGCATTTTGTACCTAACTCGTATCACTTAAACTTGTAGTTGCAAAAAAACGGAAGCCTGTTAAATTCTAGTGCCGTCCACGTTTGCCTGCGTTTTGGTGGTGCCATTTTTCGTCGCCGAGCCACGCTGAGCCTGGGTCTACCTTTATTTGATCAATGCATCCAGCTGTGTTTAACCGACTTCTAAAAAGGAGGAGGTTCTCAATTCGACTGTATCTTTTTTTTTTTGTGTATGTATGTTACGCGATTATTCCGCCAATTAAGAATCGATTTTGACGACCGACTGTGCCGCTCGCCGCGTTCCGTCACGTCACTGTTTACCGCGCCACTCTCCCTGCGACGCAGTCCGCCCACCCGCTCGCGCGTACGTATTTACGTACGTTCGGTGGGTACGACACGCCGTTTTAACGACGCCCTCAACATTTGCCTAGTGTTTGAAGACTAGTCTCAGTTTGTTTTTAAAAAAACACAACTATTTTTCGTTCGTGGTAAGTCTGGTGGATACCTAGCGCGCTCTGTCCCGAGAGACCCGACTACTACGCGATTCCTTCTCCCCCTGCGTACCCCGCAAGCGGCGATCGCACGCCACTATGTACGACGCCGCGCGCCCCGCGACGTCTTTCGTCGCGCCGGTAACTCTTGTTACCGTGTCCCTCGCGCGCCCCCCGACCCCCGTTAACCGCCCCGTCTCTGCGTGCGGGTCCGAGCCTCACTCTGACTCCGATATGGAGGTCGAGCTAGCATCGGCCCGCCGTGCAGCCCCCCCTGCTTGATCTTCATCGGATGACGACTTCATCCCCGTCTTAACCGGGAAAAAGCGTGCGCTCAAGCCGCGCGACTCGCCAGCTCCAAAAATCCAGAGAGCCGGAAGTGACGTTGTTTCCCCCGGCTCTAGCAATCCCGCGCCCCAGCCTTCTCCTAACGCAGCCCCGAGGAATACCCCCTCTCCATGCCCCGCGCGTCCAACCATCCCTCCCCCTCCTCTTGTCATCCATGACAAGAGCTCCTGGGCGCGTATCTCCAAGGCGTCTATAATCGCCTCATCAATTATACCCATGCGCGATCCACCACGCAAGGGATAACTGTAAAAGTGCCGTCCTCTGACGATGACCGCCGTCTGTCCCACTTCCTCTGCGCCGAGAAAATCGACTATCATACTTATGCCCTTGAGGAGGAGAGAGAGCTCAGGGTGGTCATTCGTGGCCTCCCCAAGGAGCTGAACACCTCCGTAATCTAGGAGAACCTCCTAGCCCAAGACTTTCCGGTGCACCAGGTGCACAGGATGGTTAAGGGCCAAAACAAACAGGTATACGACATGGTGCTGGTCGTTCTCGACCGCACCGTGACCGGTCGCAAAGTATTTGACATAAAGACCATATGCCTCATCTCTGGCCTCTCCGTGGAGGCCCCACACAAACGTGGCATACCCGGGCAGTGCCACAACTGTCAGCTGTATGGGCACTCTGCCCGTTAGTGCCAAGCGCGCCCTCGATGCGTCAAATGTGTCGGGGACCTAGCGACCTCGCAATGCTCCCGCTCGAGGGAGACGGCGACAGGGCCGCTCAGCTGCGTCCTCTGCGGGACCAAGCGACACACTGCGAACTATCGCGGTTGCCCCAAAGCCCCATAGGGAAAGCGCCGGACAAGGCGCGGTCGACGCCGCCCTCGTGCAGCCACTCGCCCCCCAGCGCCTTCAGCGCAATACCCTCCCGCGCTCTCGGCGCACCCTCACCCGGCGTCCTCAGCGCCCCTCCCCTTAGCGACTTCAACCCCCCGCGCTCCCGCGCCCCAGGCGCTGACGATTTCGCCTACACTTAGGCCGACACTCGGCGCAAACGCGTGGGCGAAGCCGCTCGCTAACACCGCGGCCCCTCGCCCACCTGTGGGCCCCGTACATCTCCCCAAACCCACGCCGCATGTATGGCGCGGTATACGTTAACAGGATTCGCGAGCTGGCCCAAAGGCTCCGCGCCGCTTCTACCTGGGAGGAGCAATTCATCCTGCTCATGACGTACATGGACGTTCACGACGCTATGGCCTCCCTTGAAACCCATCGACCCTACAATCCATAATGGATTTAAGTCCTTCCCGCCTTGAGCCCCATCAATCAATCAATCAATCAGCCTATCGTAGTCCACTGCTGGACATAGGCCTCTCCTAATACGCGCCATTGCACACGGTCCCCCGCCTTCCGCATCCAGTCCGTCCCAGCGACCTTCTTGAGGTCGTCGGTCCATCTAGCTGGGGGCCGTCCTACCTTACGCTTACCAAGTCGCGGTCTCCACTCTAGGAGACGCTTGCTCCATCGGCCGTCGGTCCTTCTGCAGATGTGACCAGCCCATTGCCACTTTAGCTTACTGAGTCTGCGAGCTATGTCGGTAACTTTGGTTCTTTGTCGGATTACCTCGTTACGAATTTTATCCTTCAAAGAGACGCCGATCATAGCTCGCTCCATAGCCCGCTGTGCGACTTTGAGTTTGTGGACTAGTCCCACTGTGAGTGTCCACGTCTCGGCCCCGTAAGTCATAACAGGTAGAACGCATTGGTTAAAGACTTTAGTCTTCAGGCATTGCGGTATAGGCGAAGCGAAAACGTGACGTAGTTTGCCAAATGCTGCCCAACCCAATTGGATCCTGCGGTTGATTTCTTTCTCGAAGTTGTTCCTACCAAATTGGACAACTTGTCCAAGGTAGACATACTCCCGAACAACTTCGAGCATCGAACCATCGACGTAGATCGGTCCCGGCGTGACATGCTCATTAAACATGATCTTGGTTTTATCCAAGTTCATGCCGAGACCGACACCTCGAGAGGCTCCATTTAGGCTATGCAGCATTCCGCTCAACTGTTCCAGTGACTCTGCCACGATGACGATATCATCGGCAAACCGAAGGTGTGAGATGTATTCGCCGTTGATGTTAATGCCCCGCCCAGTCCAGTCCAGCGTCTTGAAGACGTCTTCGAGTGCATTGGTGAAGAGCTTGGGGGATATTACATCCCCCTGTCTTACCCCTCGATGCAGCTCGATCGGGTTGGTCTTTTGGCCCTGGAGCTGGACGGTCATTGTGGCGGTATCATACAGACATCTCAACACCTCGATATAGCGCCAATCGATGCCACATCGCTGCAGAGCATCCAAAACCGCCCAGGTTTCGATGGAGTCGAAGGCTTTCTCGTAGTCCACGAAAGCCATACACAGCGGCTGATTGTACTCTTCGGTCTTCTGTACAATCTGCCGAACAGTATGGATGTGGTCTACGGTGCTGTAGCCTTTTCGAAACCCGGCTTGTTCCGGTGGCTGGAACTCGTCAAGTCTTCTGGCGAGGCGGTTTGTGAGTACTCTCGAGAACAACTTGTAGACGTGGCTCAGGAGTGAGATGGGTCTTTAGTTCTTCAGCAAGGTTTTGTCACCTTTTTTGAAGAACAGAACCACCGCACTCCCGCTCCACGCTTGAGGTGTTAAGCCCTGGTGGATGACGGAATTAAAGAGACTCGCTAGCTTTTTCAGGATTGGAGTCCCGCCTGCTTTTAGGAGCTCAGTGGTGATTCCGTCATCGCCTGGCGACTTGTTGTTTTTGAGCTGCTCGAGAGCCACTCTGACCTCGTCCTGGTTGACATCAGGGATGTCTTCCGTATCGTGGCGTGCTAGTGGGGCTCTGTGGTCGTCAGCGCTGGGTCTCGAGGGTTTAGCCATCCGTGATGCGTACAGGTCTTTGTAGAAACTCTCAATTTCCTCGAGTATCTCGAACTTGGAGGTCACGGTTTTGCCATCCGCTGTATTAAGTTTCGTCAGATGGGATCTACCTAGCTGGCGAGCGAAGACTTTGGTGCCTCTGTTCTGTTCAATCGCAGCCGCGATGGCGCGGGTGTTGGAACATCGGAGGTCACGTCGCACCCGCTTCCGGATCTTCCGGTTGAGGTTCCTCCCATCCGGCGAAGACGCCTGCGTGGATGACATTTCCCGTCTCTGCCTCATAAGTTCGAGAGTCTCGAGCGAGAGTTTAGACTCTCTGTTACCGCTTTTGCCGGGAAACACCCTTCGAGACACATCCTGTAGCGTTTTGACCACTGTGTCGGTTTTCTCGTCAACATTGCCTTCGGTTTCCAGCAGGTCGAAACGATTTTGAAGCTCCAGTTGGAACTTTTCGGACCCTAAAGCTATTTGAGGCGCAGTAGGTCTGAGAGTAGACCTCATCATGCGACGTCTTTCGGCCTTGAAGTCTATATTTAGAGCGCCTCGGACAAGTCGGTGATCGCTGCCGGTATTAAACCTGTTGATCACGGAGACGTCTCTAAATATAGACTTCCTGTCAGTCATGATGAAGTCTATCTCGTTCCTCGTCACAGTGTCGGGGCTTCGCCATGTCCACTTTCTATGAGGCTTCTTCTTAAAGAACGAATTCATCAAGAAGAGCCCCTGCGACTCCAGAAAGTTGACCAGCATCTGCCCCCTGTGGTTTCGGCGCCCCACGCCGTGGGGTCCGATTATCGTTTCGCCGCGTTCTTGTACTCCCACTTTGGCATTGAAGTCCCCCATAACAACGCTGTAGTGAGCCTTGGTGGTGCCATGTAATGCCTTGGCTATGTCTTCATACATGGCTTTGGCTATGTCGTCGCAGTATGTCGAGGTCGGCGCATATACCTGTACCACCTTCAGGGTGTACCTGTTGGTGATTTTAATTATGAGGTACGCTACCCGTGTCGGTACACTGCTGACTTCCACAACGTTGTTAGTGAGAGCTTTGTTGACCAGGAAACCGACACCGCCCTGAGAGGGCCGATCACCTTCCCGAAAGTAAAACAGGTGGCCTGACTCAAGGGTTATCGTGTCCTCGCCCTGTCTTCGGACTTCGGATAACCCCAATATGTGCCAGTTTATGCGACCTAGTTCTACCTCGAGTTCAGCGAGGTGTTGGTCCAGCCGTAGAGAGCGTCCATTGTACGTAGCCAGGGTCAGGTGTTTTTGGTAGCCTTGTGTCGTAGCCCGGAGATTCTTCGCACCCCCTGAACCGCTGTTACCGCGACCGCTACCGTGGCAGCGGACAGCGGGACTACCGGGAACTGGGGGCCTTTGCGTTTGGTGTCTTAACATATTAAGAGGTTTTTGGCCTACTATACCACGCTGGCCAGACGGGTTGAGCCCCATAGCCTATCCCTATTCGACCGAGTTGGCGATTTACTCCGGGATCATCAACTGGACATCCTCCTGGTGCAGGAAATCTTTTTCAAGCCCGCCCCTAGCGGTTCTAGGATCGCAAACTACAACCTTGTGCGTAATGACAGAATCGGCTCCCGTGGAGGCGGTACTCTCATTTACTACGGGAGGTCCCTGCACTGTCCCTCTAGACCCCCTGCGCTCACCAACAATGAAGCCTCGGTCTGTTGTATTTCTCTCACTGGGCATCAACTCATTGTGATTGCCTCCGTCTATCTTCCTCCCACTAAATTTGTCCTCAGGAGTTATTTCGAAGCACTTACGGTTGCGCTCCTTGGAGTTAGTCCATGAGCTGGACTCTGAGCACAGACCTGTAGTCATGCGACTCGGTCCTACGTCCACCCACCAGCCACTCAAGAAGACGGTGGTGGATTGGCATGCGCTGAGTACAGCCTTAGCGGATGCCGACCCACCCCCCTTCCTTTCAGCTCGGACTCCACCCCGTCCCTTCAAGACACCGATCAGGCTGTAAATGCCTTCACCGCCCATATCCAATCAGCTGTCAGTCGGTCATCAAAGCGAGTCGAGGCGGAGGATCTCAACCGCTTTAGACTGCCAGACGATGTTAGGGAACTTATTCGGGCTAAAAATGCCTCAGTCCGAGCGTACGACTCCTACCCCACCGAAGCCAATCGGGCTCGGATGCGCGCCTTACAACGTGATGTAATTCGTTGAGTCGCGGAGGTCCGGGATGATCGCTGGAGTGACTTCTTAGAGGGACTCACATCATCGCATCTGGCTTACTGGAAGCGGGCGCGCACCCTTAAATCCGACTCCATGTCTAACATGCCCCCGCTATCCCGCCCCTCAGGCGCAACCCCAGTATTTGATGATGATGAAAAAGCCGAACTTCTCGCCGACACCCTCGAAAGCCAGTGCACTCCCAGCTCTTCCCGTTGACTCGGCTCTTGTCAATTCGATCGACAGGGAAGTCGAGCGCAGGGCGTCCCTCCTCCCCACTGATTCCTTATTACTACCCAGACTTTGCCGCGTGGTTCCCGGCTTAGAATTTGCCGCGTGGTTCCCGGCTTAGAATAGGACCAACCCATCTCATCCCATCGGGTGTCGTACAAGGCGACTAAGGGAAAACTAGGGAATGGGCAGCAGCGTTCCCTTAACACTTCTACCATCAAAAACTGCGCTCGCCAACCCGCCTGCCAAGCGTGGCGAGTATGGCAAACCCCCCCAATTTATTAAAATGGAAGAAAAGGATAAAACTAGGCCCTTAGTTCCCGGCGGTCCTGTTCGTCCTGGCCACGGTAGCAGCTATGGTAACGACAGGACAAGGGGTGCTAAGAATCTCCGGCAGAGATTCGGCTACCACCAACTACGAAAATTGGCCATGGTGACATACAACGCACGCACGTTAAGGACAGATGAGAAGCTTGTTGAGCTGGAAGAAGAGATAAACAAGTTGCGGTGGAATATTGTTGGTTTATCGGAGGTCCGAAGAAAGGGCGAGGACACGATAACCTTAAAATCCGGCAACTTGTTTTACTACCGGGAGGGCGAACAGCAGTCCCAAGGAGGTGTCGGATTTATCGTCCACAAGTCACTCATAAACAACGTTGTGTCCATCACTAGTGTGTCGAGCAGGATAGCGTACCTGATACTCAGAATATCCAAAAGAGATTCGCTGAAGGTCATACAGGTCTACGCACCGACCTCGGCATACTCAGATGATGACGTCGAAGTAATGTATGAGGACATTAGTAGAGCCATACATACTTCCAAAGCACACTTTACAGTGGTTATGGGTGACTTCAATGCGCGGCTGGGCAAACAGGGCGATGATGAATGAGAGTGGGGCAATTTGGATATGGGCAACGCAACCCCAGGGGTCAGAGGCTGGCCGAATATCTGGAGAAGGAGGGACTCTTTATGATGAACTCTTTCTTCCGGAAGCCGCCTCATAGGAAATGGACCTGGATGAGCCCTGATGGTTCCACAAAAAATGAGATAGACTTCATCATGAGCACCAAGCGACAAATATTTAATGATGTCTCCGTGATTCACAGGGTAAAAACCGGCAGTGATCACCGAATGGTCAGAGGCACATTAAATATTAATGTCAAAATGGAAAGATCGCGTCTGATGAAGACTACGCTCCGACCTTCTTATGCACATATCCAAAACCCCGAGAACTTTCAACTCGAATTGGCAAACCGCTTCGAATTGCTAGACAGCAGCGCATCAGTGGACGAAATCAACAACAGGCTGGTAGAGACTGTCCATACGGTCGGGTCCAAGTATTTTAAGCCCCAGCGTAAAAATAGACCTCAAAAACTATCCAACTACACCCGAAACCTCATGGCTGAGCGACGTTCCATGACGCTCCAAACCTCCGATGATGCTAAGTCCTATAGGCAGCTCAATGGACAGATACTGAAGTCCTTGCGACACGATTTACGGTCCTTCAATACAAGGCGTATTGAGGAGACCATAGCACAGAACAAGGGCTCCAAAGTGTTCGCAAGAGACGCGTCTATTGGGCAAAGCCAGTTGACGAAGCTGAAGACGGAGGACGGAAACGTAACGTTGAATAGGTCAGAGGTGCTCAGGGAGATAGAGAGGTTCTATGGGCAGTTGTACACCTCAGTAGCTGAACCTGTTGTTGACTTGGTAAAAAACCCAAGAGCCAAGCTAACCCGACACTACACTGAAGATATCCCGGACATCAGCCTGTACGAGATTAGGATGGCTCTCAAACAACTCAAAAATAACAAACCGCCAGGCGAAGACGGAATTACCGCAGAGCTTCTGAAAGTGGGCGGAACGCCGGTACTTAAAGTCCTTCA
This sequence comes from Phalera bucephala, assembly GCA_905147815.2. NCBI lineage: Eukaryota > Metazoa > Arthropoda > Insecta > Lepidoptera > Notodontidae > Phalera > Phalera bucephala. Next base: position 32,249,996 of record LR990615.1, on the reverse strand, counting down.
GAGGCTGTTTAATTCCGTCTTGCTCGAAGAGAAAACGCCGGAAGCATGGAACAGGGGTGTGGTGGTACTGTTTTTCAAGAAAGGTGATAACACTTTACTGAAGAATAATAGGCCATCACACTGCTGAGCCATGTTTATAAGTTGTTTTCGAGAGTCATCACGAATCGTCTCGAACGCAGGCTTGATGACTTCCAGCCTCCCGAACAAGCCGGTTTCCGGAAAGGCTTTAGTACCATAGACCACATACATACGCTGCGGCAGATTATACAGAAGACCGAGGAGTATAATCGGCCACTATGCTTGGCGTTTGTGGACTATGAGAAAGCCTTCGATTCGATCGAGACTTGGGCGGTTCTTAGATCTCTCCAGCGATGCCGCATTGACTATCGGTACATTGAAGTGTTGAAGTGCTTGTATAATAACGCCACCATGTCAGTCCGAGTACAGGGGCAGTGCACGAAGGCGATCCCCATAAAAAGAGGAGTAAGGCAGGGAGACGTCATTTCTCCGAAACTGTTTATGGCCACCTTAGATGACGCCTTCAAGCTCTTGGAATGGCAAGGACTTGGCATCAACATCAATGGCGAATACATCACTCACCTTCGATTTGCCGACGACATTGTGGTCGTGGCGGAGTCGCTGGAAGATCTAGGACGAATGCTGGATGACCTCAACAGAGTATCTCAACAAGTGGGTCTTAAAATGAACATGGACAAAACGAAAATAATGTCTAACGTCCATGTCGTACCCACCGCACTCACCGTTGGGAACTCTACTCTTGAAGTTGTCGACGAATACATTTACCTGGGACAGGTAGTCTGGTTAGGTAGGTCCAACTTTAAGAGAGAGGTCAATCGACGAATCCAACTCGGCTGGGCAGCGTTCGGGAAACTGCGCAACATCTTCTCATCCAAAATACCTCAGTGCCTTAAGACTAAAGTTTTTAGTCAATGTGTGTTACCAGTGATGATATATGGATCAGATACGTGGTCTCTTACAATAGGTCTCTTAAAAAAGCTCAGAGTTGCTCAGCGAGCTATGGAGAGAGCTATGCTCGGCGTTTCTCTACGCGATCGAATCAGGAATGAGGAGATTCGTAGAAGAACCAAGGTCACCGACATAGCCGTTAAGATTAGCAAGCTGAAGTGGCAATGGGCGGGCCACATAGCGCGTAGATCGGACGGGCGTTGGGGCAGAAAGATTCTAGAGTGGAGACCACGTATTGGCAAGCGCAGCGTGGGACGACCGCCTGCCAGATGGACCGACGATCTTGTGAAAATGGCAGGAAGTCGTTGGATGCAGGTGGCATCGGACCGGTTACGCTGGAAAGCGATTGGGGAGGCCTATGTTCAGCAGTGGACAAGTATAGGCTGAGATGATGACCCAGACTAAGGTCGAGGACCTGATTAAAGGTCTTAAACCGAAAAAGGCCCCCGGCTCTAACGGTTTTTCTAATCGCGTACTAAAATACTTACCCGCCCAACTCATCTGCCTCTTAGAGGCCATCCTAAATGCCGCCATGACGAACTGTAACTTCCCCACTCAGTGGAATGAGGCCGACGTCATAGGCATTCCTAAGCCCGGCAAACCCAATCAAGCTGTTGTGCCCGACAAAGTCTGGCACAGCAGCTTGATTGACAAGCTCGTGCTCATCTTACAAGACTTCCTGTCGAATCGCGCCTTTCGGTATCGAGTCGAAATGACGCGCTCTAATTCCCACTCCATACATGGTGGTGTTCCACAAGGCTCAGCTCTCTCCCCTCTTCTATTCAGTCTTTACACGAACAATATTCCTCGTTCTAGTAAAGTGCATCTAGCCCTATTCGCGGACGATACCGCTCTCTATGTCTCGCATAGGAATAAGACTTTCATTACCAGAAACCTTCAGGGAGCCGCCAATACCCTAGGGGAATGGTTCAGGAAGTGGCGTATTGAGGTAAACCCGGACAAGAGCGCTGCGGTGTTCTTCTCCAGAGGTGCCATCCCGCGCCCCTCCCTGCACCACCCCAGAAGTAATCTCAGTCAAGTGAATATGTTCGACCTACCTATTCCCTAGGTCAAACAGGTCAAATATCAGGGGTCACCCTAAACAATACCATGTCCTTCGGACCGCACATCAAGCGAGTTAGTAACCGAGCCGCCTTTGTCCTGGGTCGTCTTTACCCGATGATCTGCAAGCAGAGTAAAATGTCCCTTAGGAATAAGGTGACACTTTACAAAACTTGTATACGGCCCATCATGACGTACGTTTGTGAGGTGTTCGGGCACGCCGCCCGCTCTCACATCGATAGACTCCAAACGGTTCAATCCCGTTTCCTCCGCAAAGCCGTCGGAGCCCCGTGATTCATACGGAATGTTGATCTCCATTCCAATCTCGGTCTTGAACCTATTCGCGCCTTTATTAAAAAGGCGACAACCCGATATTTTGCGAACGCAAATAGTAATCCGCTAATCGTAGCCGACGCCGACTACGAACCCAACTCCCCTCCTATCAACCGCTACCGCCGTCCGCGGCATGTTCTCACCGACTCTCCCGATGCCCTTACATCCCTTCTTTCGGATACAGATACCGCACCCAGGATCACACACCGACCTCACCGGCGAGGTCGAAGAATCCCTTGCCCGCCGGCTGGTGCAAAGCACCACGGCGAGACACCTAGTATACGCCCTCCCCCATAGCGACTGCCCAAGCCGAGGCCGTTCCTCTTTGAGGCGCCCTTGAGCTAGTTGCCCCCTTGCCCTTCTGGCTCGAGCGTAGTGGTTGCACGCTCGCCCTCTTGTCCGGTGAAGCTGTAACGGCCCCGCGGCCAACAGCGTAGATCATTCTCACACACACACACGCTCTCTTTATTCTATACGCTGTAATACGTGAAATTGTATGTTCAATAATAGGAAACCAAAAAGTCTGATTCTTCTTCTTCTATAATATAAACGTAGCCCCACACTAGGATTTATTCCTGTGTCGTGGGTGCGTTTACAAACATGAAAATTCACATACACAAATACCCAGACCGGAACAAATAATTGTGGATCACACAAAGATTTGTCCCGTGCGGGACTTGAACCCGCGACTATTAGACGCAGTGCGCTAAATCGTCCGTCCGTAATTAATAATTATGTGGGCAATTCCAGTACCATAGATTTAAAACAAAATTAAACACCGTCAAACCTTCATTCCGCAAGCGGAGGGTGCAGAAGTCTACTATGTACACCCACTTTTTGCCGATGATGTTAGAGCGAACCGGACACAAATTCAGACTTCAGACTGACATTGGGAATTTTTCGATAAAAAAACTACATTTGTCCGACCTAGGATTTGAACCCAGAACCTCGTGATCGCAAAGCATATTATTACATTATAAGACCAACGAGGCAGTCAAAAAGTCTGATTAATAATTTGATTGGCCAATTCCAGTACCACTTTTCCCAAAATTAATCATCAGTTCAGATAGAAAATCGCTCTATTTATGCATACAATGAGTGGTGTAAAATAGCCCGGAATTCTCATTTTGATGCTTATTACCCTTCCGGTTCAGAATACCCTCTTTACCCTTTATTTTTTAAGGGTATTTGCCCTTTGAAGAGCAGGGGTTGTCGAACGAAAATGAATTTGGTCCTCATTTCGATCCGATCCTCTGGGTCTGATTAGGTACTCGCGACTGCCCGCGACTTCGTTTGCACATATATATTTATAATTTATAGTCTATGTGTTATTTTGATATTGTTGTTACGTTTGCGGGGTAATTAAATGCCGAATAACGTGCGAAGTACTTTACTTAACGTGTAGGCACAAAACAGTTCGTCGAACACTAGTTCTCACAAGGACTAAACACACTAGTAATATTTTCGCTAGAACCTAATTACTGCTTCCAAGTCGCTAAGTCACTTGTAGTATCTGTATATCGTATTATTATCTAAGGTCGCCGGTGTATTCCACTTAGATCGCTTGTTCTCGATTTGATCGTTGTCGCTTCCGAAGTGAGACTATGGCCATCCGCATGCTCAGTGTTCCTTTTATAATCGTATAAAAGTTCTAGAATGGATGTGAACCCTTTAAGTACATCGATAGAAAAGTACATCGAACAATAGCCGGCGCGCCCCACGAATCGGTGTTATTATTACATACCTATTTATACGTGAATAAGTAGGTACTTGTTTACCGCGACCGTGTGCCGGCGATAATTAAATGGGAGGAACTTTCTAGACGTTTCGGCACTCAACCACGGATTCTAGCTCTTTCTTGTCGGATCGATAGGAGACCTAAGATTGACTAATGCGTTTTTGAATCGACATCTCCCGATAAAGGGTTTTCGAGATATCGTGGTATGTCCGGGTCGTAACATTATAATCTCCGTTACTGTAAAGTATCATCCATAAATTCGTTATGTAGTTTTGGTTTGTTTGAGTAACAAACATCCATCATACATCCATTTTCTTAAACGATCGCGTTTATAATATTAGTAGGTATTACGATTTAAGTAGACTGTGTTTTCAATGTAACGATGATGTAAATACACAAGTAAAACATAGTATCTGTTTAATTTTCTTCATATTAATTTCGAAGTGTAATCAGGGGTGTACAAAGTACTTCAAAGCTTTATTAAGATAATCTTTGTTCCAATGGTTACAGGTGATGGGTCTGCTGCCACAATATTACTTTATGGGCTTAATTTAGTGGTTAAATGTTTCCATTTGAAGAAGCATAGTGAAGTTGGAAATAAATATGGCTTCAATGACGACACTGAAGTATAAAAATCAAATTTTGAGAATTATTAAAATAGCTGTGATTCATCAAACTAATCATTATATATTGTTGACGTGTCCAAAGTACTTTTGCGACATTATCACTTTTTTTTAATTTGTTATCAAGTTTTTTTTAATACACTAATTATTAGATACCGATATAAATTATTCTGATACATGCACGTAAATCTATACGCTACATACTTCAATGTATATTTCAATTCTACGCTCGTACTGGGACTCCAAATTTAATTCTTACGAAAAACGTAATTTCCGAGACGGGAAACGAAAAACTCAATCTCGGAGAGGACAGATATTAATTTATTGAACACTAATCCGACAGCTAATTTGCTTCTCTCCTTTATCTAAAATTTTAATTAAATGAAGCTTAAATATTTGTTTTTCAAGAAAAAATAAAAAAAAAACTGTAATTTGACTACGGAATAAACTTTGAAATAATAATAATATCAGCCTATACTGCCCACTGCTGGACAAAGGCCTTCTCTCACTAATCGAGGTGAGAGAGATTAGGTCATACTCCACCACGCGGACCCAGTGCGGATTGGTGGAGGCAGGTTTGTGGCCACCTGCTGTTGGAACTTATCAAGCCGCCTTTAAGGCTTCCAACTCGGCTTAACGACTACCACATTAAGTGGTAGCCAACGGCTTAACGTGCCTTCCAAAGCACGAAGACGCTCGAATTTGAAAATGCCACAAACGGTCACCCGAGTCAGGCCGACCGAGTCGAACGCTGCTTAACCTTGGTAATCGGTAAGAACACCGCGGTCGCACAGCGCTACGAGCGCCTCTTTACTTTGAAATACCTATAGAAAAATTATATATCTGTCGATTAGTATAAATCATATTGTATTAATGAACTTATATCCGTATAAATGAACTCAGAATCACCTCCTCATTCATTTGACATCCAATTCGATACAATATCAAAAAATAAATCAACCTTTTTTAGATGTAACTACATATAGATTTTGTTTGTGAATATAATATGTTTAATTAAAAAAGGCTTTTTTAAAAACAAGCTTATATAGCAAAAACACAACAAAGATATTTTTCTTAGTTTCGTTGCTCCTATGGCTTCCTTCCGGCTTCCTTACATTATCAGACACTGGACACCATCCGGGTCTAAAGTTCTCGTCAAGACAAATCAAACGGGCTCAAACATGGCGGGTTTATATTGAGTAGTTGGGTGGTTCCGTTGGCCACCTTTCAGCTTTTTCATCAGACCCTGAACACTATCTGGTTGTATAGTGCTTGTCAATACCAATTTAACAAGCTTAAACACGAGAGGCCTACGTTGTATAGTTTAAATGTTTGTATGGCCACCTTCCGACTCCATCATCAGATCAGCTCCATGGTACCATTTTATTGCATTGTCACCGAATTTACATACGAGTTCTAAATTCCAGCTGAGTCGGATACCAAAAAATGGATCACAAGATTTGAACTGGAATGACAAACAGACAGACATACGAGCATTGCAAGTTAAATAAAAGCTGGTAAAAACATAACCTTTCCTTTTGGCTTTGCCGTAGTCGGGTAAAAAGAGTACTAATGAACCATAGATTTGTTTTCCCTTTTCCTCTAAAGAAATAACATTCCTAATTGGTATAACCCTACATTCGCACGAATGCTTCTTCAAAGCGCGTCAGTAAAGCGCTGGAATGAAACAAACAAGTAACAGTACATTTTTTAAAAGCGCTTATAGCGCTTCTCCACAAACGTTGAAGAAGCGCCAAGGGCTTAGTCTTTTTTACTTTCTTAACGGTTAAAAGTACAATAATGGTTAACATGAAAATATACCTACTCTGATTCTGCAGAAATAAAATAAAGGTAGGTCAAAGCATTTATAAAATATGTTTAAATTATAATCCACGTGGAAGATTATATAATTTATTTAAAAATTATAAAGTACCAATTATAATACATTATATTTGTATTACACAAAACAATTATTGTATACTATTCAGCGTAGGTTACAGGAAACAATTTTTGTGTGTTTTGATCCGAGTCATAAAAGGTAATTTTGTCATTTTCATAATTATACAACTTGATGGGTATGAGTCGTGCTATGAGTAGGTACAGTTGGACAATAATATTGTGAGCGTTTTAGTACTTTATCATAGTAACATCATGTTTACAAAATCATATAATAATTTATTGTAAAAAAATAATAAAAAAAACAAATGTTAGAAGGACTCGCGCTCTAAGATTCCGTACAAGAACAAGATGGCGCTATTATATGTTTAATTGATTTCGTAGAAGCCCTTTTTTCTGTAATATCAAATGACAAATTCACAATTTTCGGATTTTTCCTTTTATTTGTACAATGAAAGATTAGTCTTCTCAACTTTTATGATTCTAGGTTAACGGGAAGTAAGTACCCTATTGATTATGATGATCATGTTTAAATGATCATATCTTTTGATTGCATGAACTTAATAGCATTAATTTTTTAACGTCATTAACGGACTAATTGACCTTAGTATTTGACACAAATTTCAATTTGATACCTCTACCGGTTCCTGAGAAAAAGGGTCTTAACATTCGGACAGACAGACGGCTAATAAAGTAACCCTACGAGGATTCCGCTTTATCGATAGAAGTACGGAACCCGAAAAAAGGAAGAAACACCGTTACGTCTTCATACCCCAACCGAGGATGGCAACGTCATATATCGCCGATGATCTTAGGTTCCAATGTAATAGGGTGCCAGCCTATTGACCATTATGCAGTGCATAAATCTAGTAACACTTTGTTCGGCAAGGGTTCCAAACAGCAGATCTCGTATCTTCATTAGCCGAAATACATACCTCCACTACAGGGCATCCGCCCAAGATCGCCACTGGACCGGGTTTGTATTATACGCATCTAGCACATAGCTACCCTGAGCACCCCGTAAGGTCGTAATCATAATAGATTATTCTTTCGGATACAATAACTAAAGACGTTGCCACATTGCCGAGAGAGCGCGATGCTGGCGCGATGACGGTGGACGACAGCGCGGCGCGTCTAGTTCTACAATTATATTTTGACCCGTGGACGACATTGACAGGTGGTGTGAAATTAGGGTTATCACCCAGTAAAATTTTCCTACTAACAGGGAAAAAATGTCTACAGGTGGGTCCGCACGGTTACTAATTAAAAAAAGAACTTGGGTAAATTTCATAGCAAACGGCAACTCTGCGGCTGTCATGAAGTGACATTTTACTTGATAACAGCGTTAGTTCCGATTTTGGTCGCGGGCAAAAAATATCCTTATATGACTGTACGTCACACTACAGGCGCGACATAATGCCGGCTGGGGGGCTACCATGTGCCCGCTAACATCTAAAATTCTCCACAGCGCCGGCGTCGCGCCACGCCCACGCCCCGCTTGCAATGTGGCGAAAGCTTAATTGACAGAGGATGCCTTTTAAATTAGGAAAAACAATATAAATCAAATCCAGTCTATTTTGACAAGCTTTATTTATAATACTAAAACTGAAACATAACTGTCTAAAACATAATTGGTTTTAACGTTATAATTTGAATTTGATTGATTAATTTTCTTGTTCAAACTGTCTGGACGTCCTTAATAGCCTTCGGAAGAAAACTGAAATTTCGCTTTATAATTTTCATATTTGGATAATTAGGTTAGGGCCGAACATTACGCCCATACTTGATCAATTATTAAAAGTTCGATTCTGCAACTTCGGGAGAAAGTTAAAATAAATGCTGATACTGACGGCATCGTTTGTTTGAGTAGTTATAACTGGACTGGAACTATACCGGCTTAGTTATAGTTCTTCAACTGCTCGTTTTAGGGAAAAGTCAAGGTGTCAGGGATCACGACTGCTTGGTCCTGAGATTAAGAACTTAAGCCCCTACGCCCATTGGAGCGAGTAGGCGCAGGTTTGATCTCCGTACGGGACTAACCTTTGTGTGACCCACATTAATTTGTTTCGGTCTGGGTGTATGTGCATGTGAATTTCAGGTTTGTAAATGCACCTATGATACAGAAATCCCTAGAGTTACGTTGTTTTAATGAAATGAAAAGTAATAGAATCATATTGTCCTAACTTACCCTGGGATATTGAAAACTTATTTGTGTAAGTCTCCGTAACCAGCGATCGTGTATGACTATGAGAGTGGAGGAAGCCAGAGAGTTATGTAAGGAAAAAACCTGTTGTAACTCTGTACTCTCTGACTACCCCGCAAGGGATCTGGCGTGATGATATAGAAAGATAGAGAGAAAAATAATATAATCATATTATCCCAACTTACGACGGACGATTTAGCGCATTCATTAAGAGCTTAAGCCGCTCTGCCCACTGTGTTTAAAAATCGCGGGTTTGACTTCCGCACGGGACGAATCTGTGTGTGATCCACAATTATTTTTTTCGGTCTGGATATTTGTGCATGTGAATTTTCATGTTTGTAAAGGCACCCACGACACAAGAATATGTCCTAGTGTGGGGCCATGTATTTATTTGAAAAAAAAATGCCCTGGGTTTTTGGAAACTTATTTGCCATCACGTCCAAATCTTTATGTCTGGGAGGGGAATACAAACAAATAGATACATTTGTGATGGGATGATGTTAGTAACGAACCTATTTTAATTATACCGGCTAAAGCTACGGACTCCGGATGCTACTGATAATTTTTGAATAAAAAAATCTCCAACAGCTATATTGGACTTGGGATTATCATTGAAACCAAATACAGCACACAAGTAATGTAACTTAAAATCTATGAATAAAATTTTTTATTATTGTTGGAATAAATTAACCTTAACTATATAACCCTTTCACATTATTTATCATTAAGTTTGTAATTTACATCGCAGTTCTAATCTTGAGAACTAAGACATACAGTTGATATTGCATACATTCTGATTTAGGTCGAACCGTTCACGCTTGCGATTTAAAGATTTGTGTGTTTAGTAATAAAGTCTCTTATTGTAGGTGAGGCAATGTCTGCGAAGGCGCTTGGCGATAATCTCTGACCGCAACCACGACCAAATGACACTATGCCAACAGCCATTTTGTCTTGAACAGCTGCTCCTCCGGAATCACCCTGCAATCATTTTACCGTCCGTTTCTATGTAATATACAAGGTGTAACATAATTATTGCAATTATTGAATTTTTTTTAAATTTTCTATAAATGCTGCTTCTGGTTCTGTTCGCTGTATTAAAAAAATAATTATTCACAGCGTAATTCTTAGCTATTTAGGCTATTTTAAATTTATTTCTATTATACACACCTCAATACGCATACAAAAGTTATTTAATTATTAAATTTTATGGTTACTTTGAGTACCAAAGAGCTTAAAAAATGGTAGAAATCTCCTTAAAATTAGAAGTTTGATTTTCGTATTGAATTCGTAAAGCAATAATCTATTTGGGGTGTCTGAGGTCTTGCGTTATTTATGTTACACCTTGTATAATTATCATTAAAACCCGTTATTATCCCACTCGTGTCACGCCTATATTTCCCAAGCGGGGATGGTAATCGTGGGACTTTTCGCCGACGAAGGTTGGTCTTAATATGACGGGTCGAGGCCGTTGCCATTTTGACAGGCAAAATTTCAGTCTTAGAACTGGAAATTTTTCATTACAAAAAATACATTTAGTCTGATCTATGATTTGAACCCAGGTCCTCGTGACTGCTCCGTACTTTATTCGTCACTAGACCAATGAGCAAAATAAATACTGGAATAATACATAAGCTCGATTAACCTAGTTATTGGAAGCAGGGCAACACTCTTTAGAATGGTGTATTTATAGCCTAAAAACTTTAAAGAGTTAGGCTGCTGTTAACCCCAAGCAAGGTTGTCTTTTGGTAACACATCGGCCGTAAAAACGATGCCAAAATAAATAGACCTTTGAAATGATAAGCTAAATGAAGATGATCTTATTTCAGTTGGGTGTTATCAGAATTAATACAGCAGTCTTTCACATAGCGGAAACTGTAACCATCTTAGTCTTCAGAATCTTACCTGACATGTACTCTTGCCGCCCATGAAAAAATCGCCTCCGCACCACATGTTCCTGGTCATTACGGTGAAGTAAGAAAGGTAGCATTGCCAGTATGGGACCACCGGAATCTCCACGTACATCAGCCGCTCTGGTATCGAACTTGCTCCTTGCTGGGATAACAGTGTGAAGTATATAAGACAGATTATAATTTGGAAAAGACTTTTTATCGCAATTAGAAGCCGCATCTAAATTAGACAAATCTGTAGGATAACTCAAGAGTTTCCTTATCGGGGTGCGTGCAAAACTATGAGAGTGGAGTGGCTTCCTCCACCAAGCCAGTGAGGTCTGTAAGGAAAGTAACTGTTGGAAACCCTGCCTACCTTGCAAGGGATTTTAGGTGATGATATGGATAGATCAGGATCAGAATATTTTTTATTCATGTAAACCGTTAGAGTCCTTGTCACTTTTACATTTTGTTCTATATACTATGTACATTATATGCCGCAGTAGGATAACAAAGCTGAATTATTAAGGGCATAAGTAAACCGGATTCTTTTAGCATCGGCGATTGGTCACTTTTTAGAAGCTCGATGACTTTCATATCATGGTCAATGTAGTCGCAAAATTAGTAGTCGCTAACGCTAGAAGTATTGATAACTTTTAACAGCCCATTACCTGAGCCCTACCCCATCCACTGACAGAGACCATAGAATGCCCCTTCATCTGTCTGCCCTTCGGGGGCAGAGCTATCGGCTGCATGGTGTCACCGAACTCTATAGGGCTTTCAGTTCTCATTACAGCTACGTCTTTGTCGAAGGCTGGGTCATCGTACTCGGGATGTGCTGTAACCTCTGCTATTGGAATCCTGGTGCCATTTCTACGCCAAGAACTCCCTGCTCGAAGGATCACTGTTGATGGGTCCACACTAAAAGTTTTCAAATAAGTAGTCAGTAAAAGTCACACACAAATTTATTAAGGTTCTTCTTACTCAGTTCTCTGAGGTGGTTTTACTAGTGACTAACTTACACATAACAAAGACGCGTTGACCTTTTTTGCAAAAATAAAGATATAGTCAGATTTTTTAAATTGAAATTCGCTGGTGCTCCTTTCCTGCGTTTCTACCGGGAGAACAGTAAACAACAATCAGTCCCCTGCGTCCTCGTAGTGCTCATGGTATGAAGCTATTCCGCCAATGAATGTAAGGGTCCACGTTTTTTGAAGCCCCACGTATATATAGAACAAGATTGCTGAGTTTCTTGCCAAATTGAAGATGAGAAAATATGACTTTTGGAACCATTCCTATATTTGGCTACATTTGGCTTTTGTGTCTGTTTGTCTGTCTGCCCATTTGTCCAAGTTTATGAACGGGCATCACGCAAAAACTTCTGGTGCCAATTTTTGATGAAAATTTCCTCGAAGATATTGTTGGTTCTTTGTATTGTTAATTCTGTATGGTATTTATCCCGGAAAATTAATAGGTTTCCCAAGAAAGGTTTTCATAAAATAAATCGAGTGAAAGGTTTTCTATTTTTAAACGACAAATTATGAACTTTACAGGAAATCAATTGTACATACCTATTTTTAAATTGATAATAATACCTATAATAGGATACTTTTTATTGGAATCTAGAGAAAAACGTCCTGTTCTAATAGCATCAGAAAACCTTTATAATTTTTTTTTAAATATTTCAACCTCCGATTGGTCTCCTGTGAAGTTCATAAATTCAACATTTTTAACTATTTCTGAATTGATCTATGAAGTTGCGTACTTTTGAGCACAGTGTCCAGCTGTTAGAATGTAATTTTTGCTGACGATGAAACCTCCACAGAAGTACTTGTTGTCAACTATGAAAGAGACTTGATGAGGATGGTCCTCTATGTTTGCTTCTTGGCCTTCCACTATCCGGTCTTTAAGGTTGACTGGTTCTATTGAAAATTCGTCGATCGTCGGAAAATTTGCCAAGTCGAATGATTTGGCTGGAAATAATCAAATGATTAAAGTTGTATAAAAGATTTTTAATTGGTGTTGTTATAAAAGTCTAATGATTGTATCGTTGCCTTGACAATTAGTTATAATATCGATACTTTTAAGAATACTATTGATCATGTTTTATCCGATACTATTAATAATATAGTTAGTATTGTCACGTGTGAATAGTGTCGATAGCACGAATGTCGATATATATATGATATAATGATGTCAACCTATACTGCCTACTGCTGGGCAAAAACCTTCTCACACAAATCGATGTGAGAGAGATTAGGTCATACTCCACCACGCGGACCCAGTGAGGATTGGGGGAGGCAGGTTTGTGGCCACCTGCTGTTAGAATTTATCAAGCCGCCATTAAGAATTCCAACTTGGTTTAACGACTACCACATTAAGTGGTAGCCGGGACCAACGGCTTAACGTGCCTTCCGAAGCACAGAGACGCTCGAATATGAAAATAATACAAACGGTCATCTATCTCAGGCCGACCGAGCCGAACGTTGCTTAGCTTTAGTAATCGGGGAGAACATCGCGGTCGCACAGCGCTACGAGCGCCTCAAATACGGTAAATAATATATTTCCATTATCGCTTTTTTCAAACATGGGTATTCTAACACCTTTTAACTACTTAAATCTAAACACACGTAAAGCCAACCTTTTTAAGCCGTCACACGTAGGCGTTCGTAGCGCTGTGTGACCGCGGTGTTCTTACCGATCACCAAAATTAAGCAGCGTTCGACTCGGTTGGCCCGAGATGGGTGACCGTTTGTGGCATTTTAAAATTCGAGTGTATCCGTGCTTCGGAAGGCACGTTAAGCCGTTGTTTCCGGCTATCACTTAATGTGGTAGTCGTTAAGCCGAGTTGGAACGCTTAAAGGCGGCTCGATAAGTTCCAACAGCAGGTGGCCACAAACCTGCCTCCACCAATCCGCACTGGGTCCGCGTGGCGGAGTATGACCTAATCTCTCTCACCTCGATTAGTGAGAGAAGGTCTTTGTCCACAAGTGGGCAGTATAGGCTGATATTATTATTATTATACGTAGTTATAATATAACAAGACACATTCCGATACATTTTCTATACTTATTGTTGAGTCACGCATGCAGATTTAACATACAAGGTGTAACATAATTAGCGCAAGACCTGAAAATAGTTTGTTCTACAGAGGCGAATGATTCGATTCCAATTACTTTTAAAGTATGTAACATTTATTTTTAATTGTCAACAATTGCTGTTATCCATTCAATTCGCTGTATTAAAGACAATTTAATAATTATTCAAACCAATGCGGCTATCTTGAATGCATTTCTAATACAAATATGTGTATTTAGGTATATATAAAAACTAGCAGTTTTCTGCGACTTCGTACCCGTTCGACAACAGCGGGCGTTCGACAGCTAACGGGTCTATGTTTTATAGTCAAGTCAAAGTTAAAAATATTTTTTTTGTATAGGCCAATACAAAAGCACTCACAAACGTCAAAATTATTACATTTTTTACATCTACCACCGGATCAGAACGCGGTCTCCACTGAGATGATCCGGCGAGAAATTCAGCGGGCTAGTCTATTAATTTAATTTGTTTGGCCTTTCTAATAACCATTTTTTTTGTTTTCAAAATTGTATTATACACCATTGATTAATGTTGCTGATTGAGGAGCTGCTCAAACCCAATCTGTTTTATCGACAAGATAATCCGATATTTTGTAATACCCTTTCTTACAGAGTCTAGTTTTAATTGCCTTTTTAAACTTATTGATAGGCATGTTTCTGATATCTATGGGTAATTTGTTGTAGAAGCGTATACATTGCCCCATGAAAGAATAACTAATTCTGTGGAGACGAGTGGAATGTACAATAAGATCATCTTTGTTCCGTGTATTTACATGATGAATGTCGTTATATTTTTTAAAATTTCTGATATTCTTTTTAACATATAGAAGATTTTCATATATAAATTGTGATGCAATAGTTAGAATATTTATTGCTCTAAATTTTTCGTTAAGAGAAGCGTTTTCTGGAGAACAAAGATGGTATTAAGTTCTGCAGAACATCCCCAAAGTAGTATGCCATATGACATAATACTATGAAAATAAGCGAAATAAACAGGTTTCAATATCAGTTAGTAATCTAATTTTCTTTACAGCATATGCCGCTGAGCTTAATCTACCAGATAATTGATCAATGTGGGGGCCCCATTGTAATCTGGCATCAATAGTGATACCTAGAAATACAGTGGACTCTACAAATCCACGCCATTTATTTGTACATTAGTTCCAACCTGTCTTACATTTGGCGTTGTGAATTTAATATACTTTGTCTTCTTCTCATTAAGGAGAAGATTATTCGTGTTGAACCAGTGAACAACCATTGACAGTGCACTAATCACATCGTAATAATTAAGCAGTTGTCTTTTAATTTTGAATAATAGAGATATATCATCCGTGAACAGCACAATGCCCTGATTATCTCCTAAATAGTAGGATAAGTCATTTATATATATGACGAATAGAAATGGGCCGAGAATCAACCCCTGGGGCACGCCTGTTGTCACGTTAGAACCGGAAGATCGCTTCGCATTAACATCAACCCTTTGAATTCTATCATAGAGATAAGATGTCAAGAGGTCGAGAGCCCTGTTCCTAATTCCGTAATGGTGTAATTTCCTGAGGAGCGTGTCATGAATTCACCTAAAGCATCCTGCAAGTTCTTCCAGGCCATAAAAATATTCCTCATTAATTCAACACCTGCATCAGAAGTTGAGCGAATCTTAGTGAATCCAAACTAGTTTTTGTGAAGTAGTTTATGACTACTAAAGTGGCTTATCAACTGATTTAGGATACATTTTTCAAATATTTTACTTAACGTTGGCAGCACAGAAATAGGCCGAAAGTTATTTGGATCCGATGTACTACCCGATATAAACAAAGGAATCACTCTACACTCACACTATGAGAGTCGAGGAAGCCAGAGAGGTATGTAAGGAAAGAACCTGTTGAAACTCTGTACTCTCTGCCTACCCCGCAAGGGATCTGGCGTGAGGTTATAGATAGATAGAATCACTCTACAAGGTTTCATAAGATCAGGAAATACACCACTAGCCACACAACCGTTAAACACAGATGCCAAGTGGGTGGCAATAATATGGATTACAGAACTAACTGTCTAGATATCCCCCATATATCCACCATGTTTTGAATATTAAGATTAATAAAAGTATTTATTATATCTTACCCACTGACAACAAAATTCAAAGGATGTGCCGCATTCTGACACTTTGTTTAAGAAGCGTCTCAGCCGAATAACAAGGCGACGTCAGAGTTTTAGCAGTTAACAAAGGAATATTAGTAAAAAAAGACGCTACTTCCTGATCCGCTCTCACATTTTTATTACCAATTTTCCAACTAAAGTCTCTATTCCGCACTGTTGTCCTACCGGTTTAACTATTAATAACGTTCCAAGTAATTTGATGACATTACCAGATTGTTAAATTTTGTTTCTTAAGTAGATAGATAGAGCAGGTTCTTTTAAAATTTTTAGAATAATATTTAACATGTTTATTCTTCTAGTTTATGGTTAAAAGATTTTTCATCATAAAGTTCACATAACCTCAGTATACTTTTAAAAATACCACAGGTTGCCCATTCACTAAAACCGACACGATCACCAACTATGCCATTTTTGGGCTTAATTTTTTTATTAAATTCATCACTGATAAGGTGGAAGAATGAGATATATAAATCGTTTGGGTCATTCATCATTTAGGTACTTTATCAATTAAATTGCATTTAAAACGCTCTAAGCGGCCTACATTCATTGTGACAAAGCTAACCTTTTTCCTTTGAACCTTACTAGTCCTAGGGAACACAACCAACTGACCGCTATGATCGGGTTCTAGTTTGTTTATTACAGAATAATACCTAGGTCTAACATTAGTAAAAATTTTATCAATACATGTTGCACTAGTAGTAGTTATTCTAGTAGGTTCCAAGAAAACATTGTACATATTATACGATTTCATGAGTAAGTAAACTTCCTAGTAAGAATATTGTTTTCTAATAAATTGATCTAATATGTTACTTCTAGTTAATGTAGCTTTCTAAAAGTTTCCAGTAGTTTTTGAGTTGATTTGTTAACACAAAATACAAAAATACAAATCTTTCCTCTTTATTATATTAGTGTAGATATACCTAAATACACATAAAAAGTACAGCTTTCGTTAATTTAGGTACCAAAGAGCTTAAACATTATAGAAAACTCCTTAAAATTGAAAGTTTTATCATTGTATTGAAATCATAAGGCAATAATCTAATTGGGGTGTCTGAGGTTTTGCGTTATATATGTTACATCTTGTATATTTTTATTACGATACCAACCTATACTGCAAAATATAAGATTTTATAGTAAGATAAGACTATATATACTATAGAATTTGTGCTATAAAGGCAAAATATACATTTTAGCATCTTCACCACGTCTGAAAACAGATAGAGAGAATCTCACAAAAATAAAACACGATTGACGGATGATTTAGCGCAGTGGTTAAGCCGCTCCGCCCACTGTGTCTAATAATCGCGGGTTCGATTCCCGCAAGGGACAAATCTTTGTGGAACCACAACTATTTGTTTCGATCTGTTTATGTGAATTTTCATGTTTGTAAACGAACCCATGACACAGGAATATTTCGTAGTGTGAGTGTGGGGTTAGGTTAAAAAAAAGAAAAGCAAAACATCTACAATTACAATTTCCAAAACGTTTGACTTCAATCTCGACTAACATACATTAAAATATCAATCTCAGTCACAAATCACAAATCTCACATAAAATTCAAATTCACTCACCTAAGCCGAAGAAACTCAGCCATACCGGGAGAACTAATCCCAAAGTTAACATTGTTTAACACTGCACAGAGTAAAAAGACAATTGGAAAAACGTAGCTATATAGTAAGTTAGCTTTTACATGTAGGACATATACAAATCACCCACATGTAGTCTAAGCGGATTCCCTTGTCATAACGATAGTGGTAACCTTCGGTGCTCTGAACGAAAGTGCTCCTGGCTTTATTTAGCTGTTCACGGAACGATTGAGCGATGTCGCGGATAATGGATGCGAAAGTCGCAATGTTGTCGACTATTTAGTTGCATCGTTTCGCATCGTTGACTTTTCTAAACTGGATTTTCCACATCATTATTAAAAAAGTACACATATTTATAAAGGTCTAGATTATTATTAATTTGTATTTGACTGCTTCGTTGGTTGGTAGCCATGTCTATTGGACTGCATGGTAGGGCTGGCGATCACGATGTTCTGGCCGCAGCATGTTCTCACCGGTCCTCCCGATGCCATTACATCCCTTCTTTCGGATACAAATATAGGACACAGGATCAGATACCAAACTCGCCGGCGAGGTCGAAGAATCCCTTGCCTGCTGGCCAGTGGTGGTCACCACGGCGAGACACCTAGTATATGCCCTCCCCCATAGCGACTGCCCAAACCGAGGCCGTTCCTCCTTGAGGCGCCTTTGACCTAGTTGCCCCCTTGCCCTTCTGGCTTGAGCGTAGGGATTGCACGCTCGCCCTCCTGTCCGGTGAAGCTTCTATCGGCCAACAGCTAAGATCATTTACACACAAACACACAAAAACGATGTTCTGGGTTTTAATTATAGGTCAGACAAAGAAGGTGTATTGATGTTTTTTATCGAAAAATCCTCAGTGGCAGTTCGGAGTTTGGTACCGTGCCCGGTGGCTATGAGCTCACCTCCTATTATATTGGGATTAACATCACCAATGAAAAATTTACATAGAACACTTCTGCTGCCCCGCTTGGAGAATAAAGGCATGACGGTGCTTATATATGGATCATTTTATTTGAAAATATATACTTAGATATTTTTTATTTAAATGTTCTGTTTTCAATCTATTTTTTTTTTATTCATTCATGCTTTCAATCATCATAATAAATAGGATTTCCTCATTATGTTTTTTATGTTACCTTCTTCCTAATATATTATCTTTAGCTAGAAAACTAATAATATTTATGCGACAAATCGTTCTATTAATGTCGCGATTGTGTAGTCGTATAAATGTTAATTGGTGGGGCTACCGTTACTTATAAATAATGGAAACAACTAAGAAACGAACACGAACTTAGAATTTTGAGTGAATATAAGACCTGCCGCATATTACCGATGTACAATGCAGTGGATTGTTTAGGAAATAGGGTATATGCATGTAATTTAAATACCGGCCAAATATTTTTTTCAACATATATAACATTATTTTTGTTCTTAATCGCTATTTCAAAAAATGAGGTTAGTGCTCGTGACGTCACATCTCGGTGAAAGGTGCACTCACCTCTCACCCCACTCAAAGTACACCTATCATCGCTGAAATTTGGATGTACAAACCTCTGCCACTGCCCCTTGGGGAACTGTATTTTTAGACCTAATGTCGTCGGAGAACTGTGGGTGGGCGTACAAAGTACACCTATCGTAAGTGAAACGTTGGTGTACATGGTACTCCTGCCACCGTCACTTGAGGAAACGCATTCTTGGGACCTGACATTGTCGGCTTAATGTGTATGTAGAAAATAAAACTTCTGCCATCCCCGTTGAAATATAAAGGCGTGACGATGTTTTTGAGATAGTTACATTCAGCACTTAACTCTCACTTTACCTATACATAGTGATATCAGTACAATACAGTACTTATACAACGGTTTCCCGTCTTGTATTCATGTTATTACAGTTATCAATAATTATTTTAGAACAATATATTGATATTTTTACATATTATATATATCTTTTCGGTTATGTGCCAAGGTTAACAACAAATTAAAATATAAAAGAATATGTTTCTACTCTATTATGCTATGTCAGTTTAAAAAAGGCTGGCACATCTGGATTTTTTTAATATATGTATAACTGTCAGTTAAAATTAAATAACACGCGGAAAATTATTTAACTATGATAATTCCGTCAGTAAGTAAGTTAAACTGAGCTTTGGCAAACTTCGTAAGTTAATCAAGGAGTACCACGAAATTGCTCGTTGGGTTCGTGTCCCCTTCAATATTTTCACGAGATTAGTTCAGCAAATTTTTAATTTAATAAATCAGTAAATTCTTAAATGTTTGCTTCTGAACATATGTTTGCCTCGCGATGAAAAGTTTGCAACTCTTGGAAAAAAATGAGTTCGAATCAGAACTCGCAGTGAAAATGCAACAATAGGTAAAGGAAAATATTAGGAGGAAACGTCTTCTTCTTCTTCTTCTTCAGCCGAAAGACGTTCACTGAAGGACAAAGGCCTCTCCTTAAGACCGCCACAACGACCGGCTTTGTGCTGTAAGCATCCAACTTCTACCCGCGACCTTCACCAAGTCATCAGTCCATCTTGTAGGCGGCTTGCCCACGCCACGTCTTCCGGTACGTGGTCGCCACTCGAGAACCTTTCCGCCCCAACGTCGAAACGTCTACGCCTGATTAAAGAATGTAGTTTTATAAGAGTTCAGAGCATGGGAATGATACTTTGAAAACGCACCCGCATTGAAAACAATCTCAAAAAGTGTAACTAACAACAGAGTTATATTTTTCTCTTTTAGAACTTTTACACGAGAGAAAAGGATGCGGGCGATTGCGTTCAATGATAAACCTGTTGCGTCTCTTTCAAAACGCAGAGATAAAAATAGGGTTTTAAAATTACATTATTAGCATTATTTAACAATATTACGTGCGTTTGTCTGATTAGACATTTTTGGCCTATAATATATAACCAGGCAGATCAAAATAGTAAAAATAACAATAAGTTAAGCAAGCAAGTATAACATGTGCAAGACGGCTGCTTAGCCTTAAAAATATAATATCAGCTTATACTGCCCACTGCTGAACAAAGGTCTTCTCTCACAAATCGAAGTGAGAGAGATTAGGTCATACACCACCACGCGGATCCAGTGCGAATTTGCGGAGGCAGGTTTGTGGCCACCTGCTGTTCGAAATTATCAAGCCGCCTTTGAAGGCTTCCAACTCGGCTTAACGACTACCACATTAAGAGTTGGCCGGGACCAACGGCTTCACGTGCCTTCCGAAGCACGGAGACGCTCGAATATGAAAATGCCACAAACGGTCACCCATCTCGGGCCGACCGAGTCGAACGCTGCTTAACCTTGGTAATCGATGAAAAAACCGGGGTCACACAGCGCTACGAGCGCCTAGCTTAGCTTTGACCTCTTTAAAGGAAATTACTATAATAGGTAACATAGGAAATTACTATAACCTACTCTGTGCCTGTTCAATTTTTTCCACGTTGTCATATTTTTTCTTTTTATATAACTTTTTTCTCATTTGCTCACGCAATATCATTTTCATAATCCACTACTATTCGTGAAGACCTGTAATTCCGTTGTTATTTTTAGTTTCTATATTATTGTATTAGCTGTAGGCCTTCCACCAAATAAATAAAAATAACAGACATTTTGCCAAATATAATCAGACACGAAAGACTGTCTACAGACAGACTCAAAATAATAATAATGTTTGATCAGACTTTTACGCATACAATCAGACAGGACAAACTGTCGGAAAACGCAGAATTAAAAAATAAAAATGTGTGATCAGACAGATTCAAAATAATAAATATGTCTTATCAGAAAGATATTCGAACGTTTGAACACGTGGAAACTCTGTTGTAACGATGTTTTAAGTCTTAAGTCGCTACCGTGCGCCGACACTTAAATCTCATCACGCACTCATGGCGCGATACTCGATTGATTTAGCGTCGCCGTGAGTAAAATGACTCAACCTTCATTGCGGTTAGAGAAATTTTCTATTTGTGTGTCAATAGTAAAAGTGATTTTCCCTTGCAAACTGTCCAAATTCCGTGGAACTCTACTTTGCACTCTCTGGTAGCGATGGGCGATTATTACTAGAAACAACCAAATCATTCGATTGTCCGTTTCATTCGAATGCAATCGATTGATAATCACAATTCGTTGATTGTTGTTACTGCACCATTGATTTGAATCGGGATATGTTTTATTTTCGATTTTTCATATTATAATATAAATAGTAGGTACTGGTATTAATAAATACATAAGTATAATTAATAAAAATATTTTGGAATATGTGGTAATCTATCGTCGTACCAGATGTAGGGTACGTCCGTCGTACGTCCTGCAGGGTAGATTAAATCTATTATTCAATCGATTATATTTCTAATTTGTTTTGCTCAAGTTGTCTATCACCTGAAGATCATTGCTAAGCATTGGAACATTCACCCCGTATCGAATGTGCCCTGTTTATTGGCAATACACCGTCGATTTTCATTCGTTCATCGATTCTTATTCGATTGTATTTTTGTGAGGACTAATGAATCGACAATCGAATGTGTGTAACTATAATTGTCGATTCATTCAATAGTTTTTTTTCGTAACAATCGCCCGTCGCTTCTCTGTGGATGCTCTTTCCTTATCTATGCTGTAGTATAATAGTAATTGAATCGAAACCGTAGTATCTTAAGGTTTAGGTGTTAATTTGTGGCTAACACATGGAGGCTTGCCAAAATAAATAAACACTGGCTATATTCTCCAAGCAGGGGTGGTACTTTTGGTGGTGGGGTACTTTTCGCTGACGATGTTAAGTCAAAATGTGATGGGGAGCGATCCATTATATCGGGAACAATGCCAGACTTTTTCTTCTTTTCAAAAAAAGAAACGGAGCCCCACACCAGGATATATTGCTATGTGAGTTTACAAACATGAAAATTCACAAATAACAAATAACCAGACAGAAACAAATAATTGTGGATCACACAAAGATTTGTCCTGTGCGGGAGTCGAAACCGCGACTATTAGACACAGTGGGCGGAGTGGCTAAAGCTCTTTACCACTGCCCTAAATCTTCCGTCAAACTGAAACTCCGATATGAACTCCGGACTGATGTAGACTGAAACTGAGAATTTTTTTTATCAAAAAATTACGCTTTATCTGATCATACCTAAGACCTCGTGATCGCTTTGCGCATTATGCGCCACTTGAAAAACGAATCAGTCACCCTATTGACTACACAGTTGATGCTTACCAAAATCTCTTTAGCAGTATCTCTAGTCTACGGAACTCTACTTTCTATAATCTCATTTTGGAGTGAGAGAGAGCCGTCGATATCCGCAGTCAGTAGCTTCGGATCTTTCTCAAGTCAAAGTAAGACGACAATAATACTCCAGATACGACAAACGGTCTAATTAGACAGTCTCAACACAATTCAAATGTTTGATTAGACAGTAAACGTGCGCTTTAATGTAATTTTCGTGAAGTATTCACATTTACCGCGCTTAGCACGAATAGCGTAACGTCGTCGAGAAAACGTTCTATCACCTTTATCTTTATTCGCAAATTTGTATTGTGAAAAAGATGGCATATCGACTCCATAGCATCACAATAACGTCGATCTGTTCGTGCCATGCCCTCAGAACACTGTAATTAGGAATACGGAATACGAATTACAAATATCTCTGAGAATTTAGTCACAATAATAGTACGTAGAAACAATATTTGCATACTAATTGATGTCACAACATTGTTTACGGTACTAGCGCCCGTATGCTTACATTATATTGTACGAGTAATTTGTCAGTGATTACGTTACACATAGACCGGTTCTACAATAATGAATCAGATTTTACTGTCCTACTACTAGGCGGAGAACTTCTCTCACAAATTGAGGTGAGGTAGAATCCGTACTTCACCAGCCAGTTCCGATTAGTAACGGTTGAAACCTGCTGTTGAAACTTATTAAGAGTGATTTAATAACTACCACATTAAGAGGTAATCAGGATCAACGCTGATTACGTGATTGCGTGATCGGAAACCTTCGAAAATGAAAAGATCACAAACGGTCATCCATCTAGCAGTGTAGGGTGTAGGGTTCATCAATTGACATTTCAATTGTAAATAAATTAATCCCCCTAAGGTACTCCGGAATAACGATGACTTTTGGACATCAAACTCCTCAGTCCCTCCCGTAACCATGCGTGCTGTAAAACATTCAAAATGTTGGAAACTTAAAATCCAAGAATGAACCGGAATAAAATTGAAAATATTTTAATTGTAATATAGTATAACTGTGATACGGCTGATACCACAGTGTATAAATACACTGTGGTATCAGCCAGCACAATATCCGCCAACAAACAGAAATAAATAAATTCTTCAAGGTCTGCTGGCCGTGACCTATAGTTTTATGTATACGACTAGCAAAACAATACTGAACAATTAATAAGCGTTATGGTTTATAGCCTAGATAGGAAGCAATAAAACTTTATATTGTCAAAATTTCTATGGTATCAATTAAGACAGGAGGACCCTCTCGTGGTAAGTATTTAGTAACCGTTAGAATATTTGCACGTGGAAAGAACGGTCTATCCTAATGTTAATGCTCTAATGTATGTAATAACCAGGCGGTTGGTTTAGTCCGTGCAACAAAAAAAGACAACGGAGAAGGCCCGTTAGATGTCTCGGGCCACGGTGAAGGTTCGACCTGATGAGGAAGGCTTCATTAAGGTGGGGAGGAAGAAGAAGCCTCCTGGACGAAACCAGTGTGAGACTGCGCCAGTTGACGATGGCATGCTCCTTCGTTCAGCAATACCAACAACGCTGCTGTAAGTATCACGGCTCCATTATGCCATCAAAGCCGATGACATTGTGGAGTATGCTCGCAAGAAAACCATGCACACTCTGAGGGTCGAGAAGTTAAACTCGCAAAATAATTCGGAGTTTTATTCGTTTGTGTTAAGCTGGAGACCCCCATGAGCGGAGAGTTCTGGCCAAAGAATGTCATGTTTAGGAGATTTCCTGTGATACTGCGAGACACACCTGCACAGCGCGACATGTCACTGACGACACGTGTAGTTTGTAATATTTGTTGCCTGAAATAAAGAAATAATTATTATTATTAGCCACGCTGGTTAGTGAGTTAGCCGACCCTCCTTACACCATCACGTAGACTGTTTTACACGAATATTATTGCATTTTCCTATCCCAGTTCTGTTAATCATTTAAAATATCGGTTTGGTAGACCAAATACTGTGATAAGGCCTACATTCAAATTACTAGAGTAATTTGAATGTAGGCCTTATCACAGTATTTGCAAGTGTTCCCTTTCTAAGGCGCCCGGTCTTCGGCTCTGCTCCTGCAAACGCTGCCAGCCAGCCTGCGTATATCGTTGCTCCATCTACCTGCAGGCCTTCCTACACTACATTTGCCGAGCCGCGGTCTCCAGTCAAAAACACGTATACCCCAACGGTTATCGGTTCAGCGGCAAATATGGCCAGCCCACTGCAACTTCAGCGTGCTAATCCTGTGAGCTTTGTCGAAGTCCTTGGTTCTTTGTGGGAACTAGTTATTTATTTAATAAGTTAATAAGGTATTTTACTCGTAATTTGAACATTACGAAAGGGGAAATATAGGAAATTGAAATTGCAAGTCCAGCATTTGTTTAGGACCAAATGTTGTAACGTTCAGGGGATGCATGATATTTTATGTTCATTGGAATGTACATATTGACTCATGAACATCGTACTGGCGTACGTGGTTTATCGTTTTGTATATCGACAAGCTCACCGCCATTAAATGTCTATGACTATCCTTGATAGTTGAATGGTCGTGAAAACATGTATGTATTATGTCGTCCTATAACCATAAAGCAAGATCCATGCAAACATTAAGTTTAAGGAAAAACACCAAAGGTCGAAGGCCAATGCCGATCATGACAATTATATAATGTAGGTATACAATTACTTACGCCATTACATAGGGCCAGAACTACACCCCTGCATCCGTCAAGACCTGATATTGGGTTTCTGTCATTATTTCTAGTTTATATATAGAATGTAGGTACCGAGGAACTACTTTTTTGCATGGGGAAAAATCCTGCATAGGACTTGCGCGAGCTTCGGGGGAAGCTCGCGGGGCGTGTCAGATTCCTACCGACTAAAGCCCCAGGGTGTCCGACATCAGCACTTTGGAGGGGCCCCGGGATCTCCGTATGGAACGCACCGGTGCCCCTCTTGTGCCGCGCTCTGAAGATCTTGCCATCGGAAGGAGACTTGTTGACACGCTCCCCCCCGCACCGACGCGGTGCTCACGGCGACGTGGGCCACACCACGCCGCTATCCTCCTCGGGGTCGCTCGTGAAGGACGCTCAAGGCTTGCGTCCGCGACCCCGAAGGCCCCCCCTGCTGATGTTGTTGCAGGGGAGTTTCCACGCCAGATATTACGGCGGGGGACGCGAGTTAGCCCGTATTCTTAAGCCCCGGGCTATTAAGCTGGGGGGCCTGGGCGGGCTGTGCCTCCGCCCCGGTGCCGTAGCTTTCGTCGAGCCGGATCGGCCTTCTCCCGATTCTGCTCGACCTCCTCCTTCTGGGACATCACAGTCTTGCAGAAGAAGGATACAGCCCCCACTCCGATTCCCCTGCCAGCATAGCCGCTACTACTGCCGGCAGGGAGAGGTCGGGTTCAATCCGGTCGACCAGGATCCGCAGCTCAGAGGCCCACGCTGGGCACTCTTCGAGCGTGTACTAGGCGTAATCCTGGTCCCCACCGCAGTGGCGACAGGTCGTCGCCGCCTCGAGTCCGATCTTCCTCAGATAATTATCGAAGCAACCGTGACTGGTGAATATCTGAGTAAGTCTATAGATGACTCCCCCTCTCCTCCACTGGTGCCAGGCTTCGAAGGACGGCAGGATAGCTTGGACGACGAGCTTGCATACGATGTGCTCTTGACTGAGCCTCGCGCGCCACTCCTGCAGAGCGCGCGGTCGTTCCCGCCATCTAACTTTACCCGCGAAGACCTTGACTATCTTAACATAATCAAATAGACCGTGTCTTATCTGAAGGGCAAGTCAAGAGTTTCCTTAACCGGCGGTAGCCAGAGAGGTATGTAAGGAAAGAACCTGTTGGATCTCTGTACTTTCTGCCTGCCCCGCAAGCAATCTGGCGTGATAGTATAGATAGATAGAGCTGTATGTTTTCTATCAAATAAATAAGCACCGTCACGCCTATTTTCTTCAAGCGGGGGTAGCAGAGGTACTGCCACTTTTCGCCGACGATGTTGGGTCCCATGTAATAGGAGACGAGCCTATTGCCATATACTGGGCACAATTCCAGACTTCGGACTGGGACGTCCGAAGGAAGACTTTTCCGGGATTTGAACCCTCGACCACGTGATCACAAAGCGATGCGCATTGCCACTAGAACAACGAGGCAATAAATAAATAAATATCTATACAAAAAAGTGTCTGTTTATAATGTTTAACAGCTTTTTACTAAATACAAATGAAATTATGTACGGTAGTTATAGCAGAAACCATTAAAAAAATGTTTTCCTGTCTGTTTGTTCCACCTAATCTCCTAAACGGCTGAGCTGATTTTGACTGGACTTTCACTGGCAGATAGCTGATAGCATTAGTAGTAACTTAGGGTACATTTATTTAAAAAATAACAGAATTAGAGTTCCGCGCAATAAAATTAAAACCCATGAAATCCACGCGAGCAAAGTCGCGGGCAACAGCTAGTATAAAATATATTGACGTCAATTACAGAAGAAAATGAACGTGTATGTTTAAATTTACTTATATTATTTTCGATTCTCCGCTTTCAGGCTATTCTCTGAGGATTAATTATTATCTACGAAAAATTTACGTTCGTTTATTAAAATGGCCACAAATATCAACATAATAACTGCCAAATAGAATAATGACAAAACTCAAAAAAAATATTATTTGAATAAGCACCCTAATTCCAACGAAAAAAGCTTGATTTCCTTTGTTCTTTCTTTTTAGTTATGTTATTTTCTATTTAACCGATGACGTGTGTACGGACAATTGGTTTTAAGCAATTTAGATTCCTATCGATTCTAATGGCAAGGGACATATTATTGTCTATTTACCACGCAACTTGCTACCAAAGTATCGATGGAGCCCATGCTCAGAGTTTTATATGGTCTTTGTAACAAAAAATGAGTTTAGTAATAACACTTAAGAGGATTACTGATGTGAATGACCTTGAGAGTATTTGAATAAATACTTTTCCTACCAACAAGAGTAAAAAGTGTGCCAAAATGAGCCAAACTACAGACAGTCGTATTGTTTCTGTTTTTTGGAACCTATCCCCACACTAGGATTTATTCCTGTGTCGTGCGTTTACGAACGTGAAAATTCACATACACAAATGCCCAGACCGGAACAAATAATTGTGGATCACACAATGATTTGTTCTGTCTGCCTCATTGGGTCTAGTGGCAAAGCGCATCGCTTTGCGATCACGAGGTCCTGGGTTCAAATCCTAGGTCGGATGAAATCCTAGAAACATGGGTGTTCTCAGTACACCTTTACCACCCCCGCTTGGGGAATATAAGCATGACGGTGTGTGTACAAAGATTTGTTCCGTGCGGCAATCGAACCCGCGACTATTAGAGACAGTGGGAAGAGCGGTCTAGCTCTTAACCACTGCGCTAAATCGTCCGTCAAAATTTGTTAAAATAAAAATGAATCAACGCAATTTATAATTTATAACGATATAATATATAGTGCCGGACGATTTAGCGCAGTGGTTAAGAGCTTAAGTCGCTCCGCCTACTGTGTCTAATAGTCGCGGGCTCGATTCCCAAATCTTTGTGTGATCCACAATTATTTGTTTCGGTCTGGGTATTTGTGTCTGTGTATTTTCATGTTTGTAAACGCACCCACGACAGGATTAAATCATACGGTTTATATAAAAAAAATGGCTAAATACGCTTTGAGTATTTAGTTCCCAGGGTAAAACCCTTTCGCTCTTTATCTTCTCTTCTTCTTAGTACTCCTCGACACACATCGAGCCGGTATGATGGCTCATTCACTGTACCTGCTGTGCGCTTGTGGAATTCTCTTCCACACTCCTTACGCGATAGCTCCACTCCACAGATTTTCAAGAAAAGGATTAAAGAACATTTCCTATCTATGTAAGGTATGTATGTATGTATATATCAAGTGGTATATTTTATGTTATCGTATGGTATGTAGTATAAATATACATATAGATAGAATATATACATATACTATCTATATGTTTTCTATCAATTTATTATTTAAAAAACTATTTCCTTCGTGTTGTACACTCATTTCTCTCCTTATTTTAATGTTTTGTCTCTCTGTCACTCAAAGGTTTGCTGTCAGAGGACTCAATTTTGAATTAAGCCTTTGTACATTTTCTTTTATTATTGTATTTAGTTTGTAACATTTTCTGTGTGTACAATAAAGAATTAAACTAAATTTCATACCAAACGCAAACTCTGGGACTGTCATAAATGGACATTTTACTTGATGACAGCGTTACTTTTGGTTTTGGCCGCGGGCCAAAAGATCCTTGTATGATTATAATTAGTCTATCGTCTATGTTAGGCTTTAGAAGGACCGTGAAAATCATCCGTCACATGACAGAGAGACGTACAATTCAAAGAGATTATACTCTGAAGTGAATCTAATTGTATATGAAGCAGGATGTTTCGGCCATGCGCACGGGCAAGTCACCGTGATTCGAGCTTAATTTAATTGCTAGTTCATGTGCAGAGTCTATGATTGAAATTGATTATAGATTTTAGACTTAATTGCGTTAATATTGGAGTTTGTATTTGTTGTTTATGGTGAATAGTGATTTAGAATGTGGCAAAAAGAGATAGTTATATTTCTCATGTTTAATTTTTTTATTTATGTAAGTATTATGTTTCTCAGGAACGTTTTATTTATGTAAATGTATGTGTGAATGAATTACTCTGTTGGCCGCGGGGCCTTTACAGCTTCACTGGATATGAGGTCGAGCGTGAAACCACTACGCTCGAGCCAGAAGAGCAAGGGGGCAACTAGCTCAAGGGCGAATCAAGGCCGGTCTCGGGTAGGGCAGTCGCTATGGGGGAGGTGCGTGCCTGGGTTTGAACCCGAGACCTCTGACTTTGCAGTGGAACGGTCTAACCACTAGGCTATCACTGCTTATCGTGCGAACTTATTTTTACCTAAATTTTTTGAAAAACTTTTATTATTATATAATACAGTAGTAACTTTTGTATTGTGAGTGCGTCTACAAACATGAAATTCACATACAGAAACATCTAGAAATAAACAAATATTTGTGGGTCACACGAAGGTTTATCCCCAGAGGGGATCGAACCTACGATCACTCGATCCAGTAAGCGGAGCGGCTAACCACTGGACCAAACCATCTGTCACACTAATTCTAGTTCTCCATATGGACAGCTCATTTCCTTATTTATCTTTGATGATTTAAAACCAGGAACGATGTTATTAGTAATTATTGGATATAACAATTACATGCACGGAAGACTAGTTGAAATGTGTACCTGCTCATTATAAAAGACCTTGATGATAAAAACTGTTGGATTAAAATACACAGGTTGGTAATACGTGAAATTAAAATACACAATTTTTTTTAAAGAAACGATGCGCCGCCCTAGGATTACTTCATGTGTGTGTGTGAGTGATGTACGCTGTTGGTCGCCGAGGCCTTTACAGCTTCACCGGACTTAAAGGCGAGCGTGCAACTACTACGCTCTAGCCAGCCAGAAGGGCAAGGGGCGACATACTCGAGGGCGCCTTGTAGAGGCGCCCTCGGTTGGGACAGTCGCTGTAGGGGAACGGGTGCACTACTAAGTGCACCGGTCAACCGCCGGCTATGGGAGGGGATCTACGACTACGTCGTCGTCGTCGCCCGTATTCTGAGCGGAAAGAAGGGATGACAAAGCATCGGGGGGGTTGGTGAGAACATGTCGCGACCGGCGGTGGCAGCAGGGGTCGGCGGGGAGATCGTAGTC
Source organism: Phalera bucephala (assembly GCA_905147815.2). NCBI lineage: Eukaryota > Metazoa > Arthropoda > Insecta > Lepidoptera > Notodontidae > Phalera > Phalera bucephala. The sequence continues at coordinate 32,219,437 of LR990615.1, read as the reverse complement.
GGCGGCGGCTACGATTAACGGATTCGCATGGGTAGATTCGTTCGGGAAGTGTCGTGTTGTCGCCTTTTTAATATAGGCGCGTATAGGTTCAAGACCTAGATCGGAGTAGAGAAGGATTTCTTCGTGTGTCGTGGGTGCGTTTACAAACATGATAATTTACATACACAGATACCCAGACCGAAACAAATAATTGATTTGACATACAAAGATTTGTCCTGTGCGGGATTCAAACCCGCGGCTATTAGACAGTGGGAGGAGCGGCTTAAGCTCTTAACCACTGCGCTAAATCGTTCGTCAATCGACTTATGATTTGTTTTCAAATTAAAATCTAATTCCTCAAGTTTGAGGTTCCGTATCTTATGGTCCGTGGTCCGATACGTGTCAGGTAAAGGCGTGGGGCATATGCCGCAAAAGACCCTCGCCCTCTGTGGAAATAGGCCTGCGGGCACCGGGTAAGGGCAACTGATCGCCTGACTACTGACAGGCCTGTGAAGATAGCGCGCTGCGTCCTACGCGTCTTCACAATGAGTACACGGGACTAAGGAGAGGTCCGTCCGGAACGGACCAGACCCACCCGTGCCGCTTAGTGCTCTTGGCGATTCCCGCGGCAGGCAAGGGCAAGAAATGGACGCCGGAGGGTTTTAGTGGGTGCGAGCCTCACATCACCGCCGCATCTCTGTAACCCGTGATACGGTTGTATGCGGGAGGCATCTCCCCTCGAAAAAAACTCTGCCTGTCCAAGAGTAAAAAACAATTTTGTCCGAAATTTTTGCACCTGCCATAGTTGTTTCCACAGCACCTTAAGGAAGGCCGGAAAAGCTTTAGGCATTAAGTCCACCTATGTTTACAAGGTGTATCATAAAAAACGCAAGGCCTCGGACACCTTGATTAGGTAATTGCTTTACAAATCTATACGAAAACTAATTTTCCAATTTAAAATTATTTATCCCTTTTTTACGCACTTTTATACCCCAATTTAAAATGAAACTTGTACGTGTATATGTGCGAATCGAGAAATACGTTTTAGAAATGCATTTGAAATGTCCGTATTGCTTTGAATAAATTTAGTTGAATATAAGGGAGTAACAGCATTATTTTTCAAATTAAAAAATAAATTAATATACTTTAAAAATAGTTCATAGAATCAATTCAGTTATCGATTTAGAACAAACTACTTTCAGATCTTGCGTTTATTATGTTACACCTTGTATAAGTGTATTAATAATGAATAAATAAAGGCATATAATCAAATTTATGTAAAACACTAAGGACTTCGGTTCCTTTTAGTTTCCTGCGGCTCCTATTCCAAAGCGATCATCACCCATAGGATACTTTCCGTTGACATATAATCATAATAGTGAGCACTCTACCTAGCTCAATAGATTTTTACCGAATGAATCTATTTCGTTGCCAATCCCAATTAATGGATTTATATGCTCAAAGCAATACTACACTCTGGAATATACCTAAATGATAGGAACTTTACCGTAAGTATAAAAAACAATTTAATACAAAAAAGAAATAAAAATAATAATTTATTTCTCTATTTACAATAATTACTTAAAGCTCTAATCACAGTTCATCAACTATTGCCATGATGGCATACATCGATCCGGACACCAAGGCCACTAATGAAAATACTCCTATCAGGATATTCTTCCATAGCACCAAGGAACATGGTCCGATGTCCTTGCCCCACCGCCAGACGGTCTCCACCACGACAGGAAGGAGTAGACCCATAACGGATAAGCAGATAGCTCCAACCAGCTCCATGAAGAGTTCTAGACGAGGTATAGCGCTGGCGATTCCAACTGAAAGAGTATAATTATTTGAATAAGAAAAAAACGTTTTAATATGCCACATTTATAAATCAAGCTAATAAGTATTAAGAATCTCTCTATATCTTCACGCCAAATACCTTGAAAGGTAATTTTAAATGAAAAACGTGAGGCGCATAGCTCATTATGGAATTTTAATTTGTTTGGTTTGCCATAAACCTGAATTTTACACAACTATCCTATTACTGCGATTACGACTATATAATAGCCCGGAAGTATCTAATAGAATGCTTTTAGCAGCTACCCAACCATCTGACTGCGCCTATGGTAAAGGTTATACTGGTTTCACCCACACATTGCCGACAAATTACCTTTGAGCAGTTCCTCAATCAGCTATTTCGAAAACTTATATTGTATACTTTTCGTCCACTTAAATCTATTGCATGGTTCCATCAATGGTTCCTAGTGTCCTTTTTCTCAACTTAGATCTATGTCGCGAATCCACTAAATAATGCAATACTGTGACTAATCAAGAAAAAAAAAAATTGTCAATCAATTAAACGGTTTAAGTCAAAAGACTAGCCCTCTGAGTTTCTCGACACTGAAAAGCGGAGGCCGCGTTCAGATCTTTTGGCAAGAAGTATAAAATAAAATTTTAGACGTGACTTTGGCTTTGTAAAAACTTGAATTAACAGCAAACTACACAAGACTAAGTGAAGCGTGAAGCTTCGTTAAAATTGACTTGTTTTTACTATGAAACCGAACACTACACTGAACCTTAGTAATATAAGTGAAAACGCCTGACTTAATAGCAATTAGTTACGTTAAAAGTTGAGCCCAATTTTATATTTTAAGGCATCCGAATCACGGAGACGATCAAATATGAAAATACCTCAAACAGTTATCCATCTCATACTGACCGAGTCGAACGCTTCTTAATCTCGTTGATCGTTAAGAACACCGCTATGCGCGCTTAGAGTCGAGAATGAGTATACTATGTTCGATAGGCAACTAAATGCAACCGACTCTAGCCCTTCGTTTCCCAACTAAAAAAACTACCTTCATATCTCACCTAAAATCAAAGTCCCACAGAGTCTGACTGCGGCCAGGCTCCACGTGTGACCTCGGGCTGGTATTTTGTCCTGTATTCTTCTCCACACAACATCCACTGGCACATAGTAAATGAGTGCGAAGGAGAGGATCATCACACACGCCACTAGGATCTTTGCTATTTGTGCTAAACTGAAATTTGGGAAAAGATAACACGATAAAATAAGAATATAGGCATAATTCAAATGATGCCGTCTCTCTCATAGACAAAAGTTTTTTCTCACAAATGGAGGTTAGAGAGAGGTTAGATGCGTACCCAGTGCGATTTGGTAGAGGCAAGTTTGTGACCACCTGCTGTTGGAACTTATCCAGCCCCCCAAGGATTCCAACATGAGTTAACTGCTACCACTTTAGTTACTGGGTCCGATGACTTAACCTTTCATTCTCATCTATCTATCTATATCATCACGCCAGATCACTTGCGGGGTAGGCAGAGAGTACAGAGTTCCAACAGGTTCTTTCCTTACATACCGCCCTGGCTTCCTCCACTCTCATAGTACGTCTCATATACGCTCGCCAGTTACAAAGACTCTTGATTTGACCTTCAGATAAGACTCGGTCTATTTGGTCATGGTAAGATAGTCTAGGTCGTCCCCGGTACCTACATCCTTCGACTTTCGCATTGTATATCTGTTTCGTCATTCTTTTTTCTGACATTCTTTCTATATGCCCGAACCAACGGAGCATAACTTTTCTCATCTGTACACCGATTCATCTTCATGATGCTCGGAAATAGTCAGCATTTTGGAGTGACCAAGTTGATATTGTATTAAGTAATTATTTGGACTGCTTTGTTGCTGTGGTAGCGTATAGTGCGGTTTGCGATTCGAATCCTAGATCAGACAAGTTCTGGTTTTTCTATGGATAAAATCTCAATAGCAGCAGTCTGAAGTCTGGAATTGTGGCCAGTATAATAGTAATAGCCTGTTCTTATTACATTGGGATCGTTGTCCGTGAATATCCTTCCCCATCCCATCCACGTTTGGATTCTGTCGTGTATTAAATTCACCTAAGTACATATTATGTAAGTGTCTGATATATGATGGTACTATTCGTAAACTTAATGACCAGTCACAGCTAATTATAATTGAAAGTTCACTGCGAGTACTCACATTTCTTCCTGAGGTAAATTCAAAGTCAGGCTGCCTCTAGCTTCGTCTCCAAACTTCATATACCCGGAGATGCCTACGAAGCCGTAAAGTAGGGCTATAGCTGTCATCGCAATGTTGAGGACTCCTGGACAGCCGAGGAAGTGATGAGGTTTCTTCATCTCGTTCTCAATAGGCATCACCACGCCAATACCTTCCATTGCGAAGAGGCAGGTGCTGTGAAAGATTTTTTTATTTAGTAAAATTTAATTAGCGTAAAAATAGAGTTTTTTTTATGTTTTCCTTGACACCGATTTTATAATTAAACAAAAATTAATTTTACATGTCAAACAATAATTTCTCAATTAAATTGAACGGAATTTATTTTCTTCTCTAAGAGAGAAGAACGGGGAAGGAAGACGTCGTAAGGAAACCTGCATGCCTAAGAGTTTCTTGAAGGAGTATAAAGTTCACCAACCTGCACTGGGCCAGCGTGGTGGTTTATGGCCTAAACCCTCTCAGTTTGTGAGGAGGCCTGTGCCCAACGGTGGGACAGTTTCTTAACAGGGCTAATATTATAAGCTATATCTGTGGTTGTTTAAGTCTATTTTCGCTAAAATGCCAACGACATTATTAAATCATTAGATTATTACGTTACCACGCTCTTTTACCATTCTCACCTTATAAAAGTAGGTATTCCGCTGATAGAAGTAGCCAATTCTCTCTCTGATATATCAGGAAGGTCGACATAACAGTAGTAGATGGAGATGCAGATAGCAGCTGCCCACACGAAGTTGGCGAATGCTGAGAAAGGCACCAGGTACTTAAGCTTGGTGATCTGGGTCAGGGGAACCAAGATCACGAGCAGAAGACCGCAGAAGACCGTGACTGACCAAGGCGGACCTCCGTACACGTCTGATACCTGCATATAAAGAAGATAAAAGTTAACAAGAACAAAGTTTGAAAAACTGTCACACGGTTACAGAAGAAACGCTAAAATATATGCGACAAGGATATTTTGGCATGTGGATGGCATTGACAGGGCGTTGGTGTGAAATTAGGGTTATCATTTAGTAAGATTTTCTTACGTCCAGGAAAATATTTCAACAGGTGGGTCCGCACGGTTACTTATTAAAAAAAGAACTTGGGTCAATTTCATAGCCAACGACAACTGTGCGACGGTCTTTGTGTGTGTGTGAATGATCTACGCTGTTGGCCGCGGGGCCTTTACAGCTTCACCGGACAAGAGGGCGAGCGTGCAACCACTATGCTCGAGCTGGAAGGGCAAGGGGCAACGAGCTCAAGGGCGCCTCAAGGAGGAACGGTCGCGGCTTGGGCAGTCGTTATGGGGGAGGGCGTATACTAGGTGTCTCGCCGTGGTGCTCTGCACCGGCCAGCGGGCAAGGGATTCTTCGACCTCGCCGGCGAGGTCGGTTTCTGATTCTGTGTGCGGTACGAGGCATGCCTTTTAAGTTCTGTCGTTTCCATATTTCCCGGCAATTTTGAATTTGGAACTGTTCTATATTCGAATGTGTATAAATTTTGAATCTTAAAACAGTTGAATCCTAATACGATTAATGCTATCGTTTAGCCACAGCGTCGATTGGAATCTGTTAGGTTACGTACGAAAATGAATCTTTCTAAGGAAAATGTTCGTGCAATAATTTTCTACAACTTTAGAAGAGGCCTGACACGGCTTCAGTGTTTTGAAGAGCTAACATCTGTGTTCAGTGATGAAGCCCCATATCTGCGGACTGTCGAACGCTGGTATTTAGAATTCCAGCGTGGACATACTAGTGTTAGTGACAAATCTCGCGAAGGACGCCCAAAATCCGCCTTCACTGAAGATAACATCATTGCTGTGAGACAACTAATTCTCGAAGATCGTCATGTGACGTATCGAGAGATAGAGGCTCTATTAGGCATCTCAGGGACAACCATTCAGAAGATCTTGCATGAAGCGCTTGGTGTGAGAAAGCTAGTTTTCCGTTGGATACCACATCTGCTTTCCGACAATCACAAGGCGGCCCGCGTCAGATGGTGTAAGAAAACTCTGCAAAGGTTCAACCGAGGAGAGTCAAATCACGTCTAAGACATCATCAGTGGTGACGAATCTTGGATCTATGCCTACGATCCTGATTCCAAACAACAATCTACAATCTGGGTCTTTCAAGACGAGCCAAAGCCGACTAAAGTTGTTCGTTCTCAAAGCACTTCAAAGAAGATGGTGGCCACGTTCGTTGAAAAAACCGGCCATGTTGCGACTATTGCACTTGAAGATCGTAGAACGGTTAACGCAGAGTGGTATACCGCAGTTTGTTTACCACAAGTCATCGCCGAACTTCGAAAATCTAACTCAAAGCGACGCATCATCCTGCACCACGACAACGCAAGCTCACACAGCGCTCGTCAAACGATTGAGTATTTGAAGCAGGAAAAAGTAGAAATTCTTGACCATCCTTCATACAGTCTTGACCTAAGCCCTAACGATTTCTTTACATTTCCTAAAATTAAGAAAAGTCTTCGTGGTCAAAGGTTCCAGTCCGGTGAAGAAGCAGTCGACGCTTTCAAGTCAGCCATTTTGAACACCCCTACTTTAGAGTGGAATAAATGTTATAATAACTGGTTTGAGCGAATGGAAAAGTGTATTAGGCTACGTGGTGAATACTATGAAAAACAATAAAAAGTACTATAAGGTTCTAGTTGTGTTTTTTTATTCAAACGACAAAACTTAAAAGGCATGCCTCGTATCTGTATCCGAAAGAAGAATGTGCAACGGTCATGAAGTGAAATTTCACTTGATAACAGCGTTGGTTCCGATTTTGGCCACCACTAGCTCCCTGTATGTAGTATTACTACTGTAGTAAAATTGATTTTTTTTGGCCACAATTTTACTAGGCTATGTTATCGCTATGACCAATTATACTCGTAACGCGCTGCGTTTGGTTATAAAGAATAAGGGCTTAGATCTTCCGCTTCTCTTTCCGGGAGCAGTATAATGAGAGATAGAGGGAGAGAGAGAAACAAAGAGAGAGAGTATAGCGTTGCTGTGTTGCGTTGTGCACACACACACACACACACACACACAGAGTTAGGTCGTAAAAGACCCGACATCGTGAACTATAAGTTCTCTTAGTAAAAGTCACTCGCTAGTAAATGCCTGGTTTTCTCCAGAGGAACACAAGATTTTCCCCCCTAGCAGAATTTTCAATTTGTTAGAGGGAAAATTTGGACCATCAGGTACGTTAGAGCATTAGAGCAAAAGAAAAGATTCCATGGAGTCGAACCAGAGGTAGGTAAATATTAATTGTGATAATATAAATTGCAATTGAAAAAATGCAGATTTTATCATGACTGCCTCGATGATCTAGTGGCAAAGCGCATCGCTTTCTGATCACGAGGCCCTAGGTTAAAATCCTAGGTCAGACAAATGTAGTTTTTCCAACAAAAACTTTTCATTATGAGTCAGGAGTCTGGAATTGTGCCCAGTATATGGCAATACGCTCGCCCCCGATTACATGGGACCTAACCTCATCGCTGAAAAGTGGGTGTACTCAGTACACCTCTGCCATTTGGGGAATATAGGCGTGACGGTGTGTTTTTTCTTTTTTTATCTTGGTTTATTTTTATTTTTAAGTTCCCGACGTTTCGAGTACTCTACAGTACCCATGGTTACGGTAGGGACTGAGGCGTTTGACGTCCAAAAGCCATTGTTATTCCGAAGTACCTTAGGGTTATTAATTTAATTGAATTGTGTAATCAAATCTGAAGGGCAAGTGAAGAGTCTCCGTAACCGGCGAGTGTGTATGAGACGAACTATGAGAGTGGAGGAAGCCAGAGAGGTATGTAAAGAAAGAACCTGTTGGAACTCTGTACTCTCTGCCTACCCCGCGAGGGAGCTGGTGTGATGATATAGATAGATAGATAGATAGAATTGTGTAATTGTACAATTAAAAAAATAACTGAATAATGTCCAACACTGTGTCGAAGTGCGTATGAAACAACTCAGTCCATATTCATGACGACCGATAAGTGCCTGGTTTTAAATAATAGTTACCTGTTTGAATGATTCGGCAATCACAACGACGTATACACAGCAGGCGCCAGCGTGCGTCAGCGCAAGTGCCCAGTCCGCTAGTTGCCTGTAAGAAGGGAGCATTGAATTTACACATTAGTCCCTATTATATTTAGAGATTAGATTAGAGTGACAACCAGATTATATCAGATAGCTTAATAACTTACTACTTATGTTAGAAACGCGAAAATTTGTGAGGATGGATATACAAAGCACAAAACCTCTTAACTGTACTGAATATATATGACTCTGTAAAGTTTGTAAAAAATATTTTTTCACTGATCGAACTCAATGTTAATGTAAATAAACGTAAAGTTACACATATGCCACTGAAAATGCCTGTACCTAAACTAGAATTATTCAGACATAGTTGTATATACATGGCACCAATAATTTTTAATACGTTGCCTCAGCAGATTGTAGAAATTATAACAAGTTTTGTGTTGATCTGCTTAAGTGGTTGATATCAGAAAGCTTTTATTCAATCAACGAATTTTTTAATAAAAACATTCATGTCGATCCTGCTATTATAGGAATGCATTGTAATAAGTTGTTTTAAAAATAAAGTAAACTATCATTAGGTGGCGAAATGTGTATCTCATATCAAAAACCTACCATCTTTGTATTGTACCACATTTTAAGCAAATAAAATTAGTATTATTATGTATGTTTTTTTTAAATTTTTACGCAACTACTACACATTCCAATGAAATTTTACAGTAATATAGCTTATACATAAATACATACTATAATGTATAAATATGCATAAGCCGACGAAGTCGCAGTCAGCAGCTAGTTATATATAATGCCTATTAATCTATTGGATTTGTGTGTTATAGAATTTAAAATTTACCGAACAATTAATGAAAAGAAGAAATAAAATAAAAAGAGTATAAAAAACTTAAAACTGATTATATATCTTACACTATAGGCAAGTACTTAAATGCCTAAATAATTAACTTAACCGAGTAATGTCATCAAAAAGAATATCAGTAACTTTGAAAAATATAGCGACATTAATCATGTTAATACACGGAACAAAGAAGATCTTATTGTACATTCTACTTGTCTCCACAGAATTAGTAATTCTTTCATGGGGCAATGTATATGCTTCTACAACAATTCACCCATAGATATCTGAAACATGCCTATCAATAAGTTTAAAAAGGCAATCAAAACTAGACTGCGTAAGAAAGAGTATTACGAAATGTCAGATTATTTTGACGATTAAACAGATTGGGTTTTAGCAGGTCCTCAATCAGCAACATTAAACAATGGTGTACAATACCATTTTTAAAAAAATGGTTATCAGAAAGGCCAAACAAATAAAGCTTAAAGACTAGGCCGCTGAATTTCTCGTTTCTTTTGGAACTGGCAATACTACGACTTACGTTATGTTTATTAATGAAAAAGTCGAAACGAATTAGAAAAACTACAAAATTATGCACCGTTACAAGTATTGATCATTGCTTAAGTAAAGCAAATGGTGAGTATAACTCGGCTAAGATAACTAACTTACGAAATTTCTTACTTTTAACAGTTTCTCAACTATAGAATAAAATATAACAAACAATATTAGCCCTGTTAAGAAACTGTCCCACCGTTGGGCACGAGCCTCCTCTCAAACTGAGAGGGTTTAGGCCATAGTCCACCACGCTGGCCCAGTGCGGGTTGGTGAACTTCACACACCTTTGAGAAACTCTCAGGCATGCAGGTTTCCTTACGATGTTTTCCTTCAGCGTTAAAGCAAGTTAATTTATAATACGCACATGCTTTCGAAAAGACAGAGGTGCGTGCCTACGTTTGAACCCGAGATTTCTGACTTTACAGTCCAACGGTCTAACCACTATTATTGCTGCTCGAATAAAAATGATGTACTAAGTAAATACTTGAGTAAAATTGATTAGTTAGACATGTTTATAGATACGCGTGTAGTCTAGTCCGCGTGGAATAGGGGAAAGAGCGTTGACTGCGTTACCTCGCTAAATGAAGAAGCTATGCCTATAATCTAGTACAAAACGGGGTTTTAGTTGAATACTTACATTGATAAGGATACATAAACTTTACATTTTAGGGTTAGTATGAGGGTTAAGACACCTTGGCTTATCATTTCTCGTAAGTATAACTAGTAAAGGCTAGTCACTCACCTAACAAAAGGCGCGAACCTCTGCATCCTTTTGGGTCCATGCTGAAACACCAGATCGCAGGTGTCTGCGTACCCTAAAGCAGGGCGTTTCAACTCCACACATAGCTGTTGTGAAGTTTTTACCTGGAATAAATTCAAAGAAAAATAATCATCATCGCACCTGTACTCCCTAATCGGCAGTGGCAGAGCCGAGAATGTAAGATCCAATGTCAAAAGTGAGTATAATTACTATCGCCAATCATCGTTCCTTCATAAAACCAGCTATATTATTTCCTCCAGATCCTTTTTCATGACGGCGACCCAAATATTAAAATATTTTCTATCAAAAGCCCTAATGTGGCTCGCTAAGCGGAATTTGGTCCTAAACACCCGGTTACATAGTTACTGAAGTTGCTTGTAGTTGAAGTGCTTGAAAAATTGATTACAAATGAACCGGACAGACAGATACGAATAAAGTAGGTTATATAAAAGCTTGTAAAAAGACTAAAAATATACAAAGCGACGCTTAATAGGCAAAAGGGATTAAGACATAATACGCTTGAAAGGCTATGAGACTTTCGGAAGCATGTCTTTTACGCTTTTTATTCTTTCAACCGTCGTGTCGCTCATTCCATTATAGCTTTAAAAGAAACTGCTATTACAGAAACCGAGTACCCATGGTGTGCATTAGAAAGTGTCAATGGGGCTATTTCACTAAAATTGCCGAATGGTTACATCACAGTCGCGAACAATGGAAGTGCCGTATCATGCTGTTTAACAGCTGTGATGTAACATTGCACTTTCTTTTGCGGTCGTAATGTTATTTTATAGTGTTTGTTATAATACAATACTTAACTCTAAATGAGGGACAACGATACTCTTAGCAAATACGTTTGTGGCAATAAATGTTGAAACGTCTATGTGCTTCGAAAAGAACGTTATTACGTTGGTTCTAGTTGTCACGCAAAGTCTTCGGGCTTCGTATTAGGAATCATTTAAGGCTAATAGCCCTGGTATGGTTCGCTACTAGCAGTTTGACTGCATCATTGGTCTAGTGGCAAATAATGCGTTTTACGATCACGAAATCCCGGATTCAAATCAGTCTGAAGTCTGGAATTGTGCCCGGTATATGGCACTAGGCTCGCCCTATATCACATAGGACCTAACATCATTGGCAAAAAGTGGGTGTACACAGTACACCTTTGCACCCCCTTGGGGAATATAGGCGTGATGGTGTAGTTGTTTCCCGCGGCTTCGTACCCGGACCATAACAGCGCCACCTACCGGGCCTATACAAATATAGACCCGGTGTCCAAGGTGGCTGCGAATTTATTGGTGTCTGGAACTAACAAAATGCAAGTTAATAAAAGCTAGTAATAAAGAACTCACCAGCACATGTATGACGTGGCAGCATACGAAGCCAATGATCAGGGTGCCAACAGTACCCACCACCAGTCCAGCGTTCTTGAACGCTAGCGGCATGGCCAGAACTCCCGAACCCAAAGATGCTTTGAGCAGATGAGCTAGAGCGCCGAAATCTCTGCAAAAATATTATTATAAATTAATAAAAAGTCCCAGAGAGTTGTACTGTATGCCTATTTAGACAACGATGTTAAATCCCAACATAGAGTGTAAACCTTTCTAACGTTGTTCTTTATAAATACAAACTTCCTATAACATAGAAATTAGGTCAACTTGGTTGGTTTACGTCATAACCCATATATGACGAAGAAATATGTTAATATTTAGACACCAGCAAATATTCATAGAAGTATTTATTAGTGTAATTGTTTGTATAATCAGCTTACACAAGGTTTCGAATAAATCTTTGAGGTGTCGAAATTTCTAAGAAAGACACCCTGAGTTCGTAAACAACTTCCTGCTTTTGTTATTGTTAATTGCTTTGAAAACGTGTGCCATTACTCTTGGATTACATTGTTTCCAGGAAAATTAGGTGGTGTCAGTTACTAAACACACTAGGCACCTACTGTATTATAAAAAAACACCAAACATATTGGCATAGCAAACCACGTCAGGCAAAGTTAACAGAATATATGTGTTCGGAATAATTTAATCACCTATTGATAGAAATAAAATTAGAAATTATTGTAATTGGTGCAATTTGGTTATTTTTCCTTCTTACCACAAAAAATGCTCGGTCCCTTAAGATTCGTTAAAAAAGTTTACACTGTAATAGATGGCAAGTCTCTTGCCATTATAACGGGCACAACTCTCGACTTCGAAATGCAATTAAAATTATTTAGTTGAAAAACTCAGTTGCACTATGTCCAATCTACGCTGGTTAGGGAAACTTCTGACTTGTCCATCAGATACAATACTGTCTTTTTGATCATGATACGTTAGTTTAGATTTTCCTGAGTACTAACATCGTTCTTAAAAGGCAGTGACAGCCTAGTGGTTAGACCGTTGGACTGCAAAGTCAGTCTCGGGTTTAAAACAGGCACGCACCTCTGGCTTTTCGAAATCATATGCGTATTAAAAATTAACTATCACTTCCTTTAACGGCGAAGGAAAACATCGTGAGGAAACCCGCATACCTGAGAGTTTCTCGATGGTGTGTGAAGTTTGCCAACCTGCACTGGGCCAGCGTGGTGGACTATGGCCTAAACCTTCTCAGTTTGAGAGAAGGCGCGTGTCCAACGGTGGGACAGTTTCTTGACAGGGCTAATATTATTATTACATCGTTCCACTTTTGAACTGTACTCCTGAGGGCTTAGTATGAACACACAGACGTTAGCGTAACACTATCGAGTGTATATCCCATCCTTTTCACACTATGCAGTTGCTGAATAAAGATGAACGCAACAGCACGCTTTCTCGACAACGTTACAATAAGGCGAGATAGTTTATGTTTAAACCGCTGTTTCCTTATTTTCCCTCCGGCATTCTTTCTATATGTCCTAATAACGATAATGTGTTTCAACAATTAAATTAATAAAATGGTTTTGACTACCTTTCTTGGAATATTGATATGGTAATTTATACTTACGACGTATTTGACGCGATCGGTCTGTGGTCAGCAGGGATGTAGGGATCCAAGTCTTCTCTTGATCCATTGTAAGCCAGTTCTATTCTGTGAACAAAAAACAGACATTTATTGGTTAAATTGAGGTTACCATAAGATCCTGCTTGGGTTCAAATTTTGCGTTCATATTCGTTCCCCAAATCGCCGACACGCCTATATTCCCCAAGCGGCGGTGGTGGAGGTGTGCTGAGCACATCCACTTTTCACCGATGATGTTAGGAGGCGAGTCTATTGCCGTACAGCGGGCACAATTTCAGACTCCAGACTCATACTGGTAAAATTGCTTTCGAAAAACTACATGAAAAAAATGTACATATATATTTATGATTTATCATTTGACGAAGGCCTACCCCAAAGATCTAAATGACGACCGGTTCTGGGCTGTTCGTGTCCATCTTTTACCAGCGAATTTCACCAGGTCATCAGTCCTACTTGTGGTCGTCTATGTCAAAGTCAAAGTCAAAAATGTTTTTTTTTTGCATAGGCCAACAGGGGCTCTTACAAACGTCAATTTTTTTACATTTATTTTTACAACTAACACCTGATCAGAACGCGGCCTCACACTGAAAAGATCCGGCGAAAAACTCAGCGGGCTAGTCTTTTAACTTAATTGTTTTGTTGGACTGGCCTTTCCGTTTATCATTCTTTTCTTACAAATTTGTTTTTTAGAACAATGTCTTTTACAAAAACAATATCTTTTCTATCTTCCTCCTGGCTTAATTTCCTCACTGCTGAGAATCGTGACCACCGATGCGGAATGCAATCAGTCCGACGGAAGACCAGCGCTGGTTACTGTTGAAGCTTCTAGCATTATGCTAAGCGGGTCCGTTTTGTAAAAATAATATAATATTAGCCCTGTTCAGAAAATGTCCCACTGTTGGGCACGGGCCTCCTCTCAGATTGAGAGGGTTTAGGCCATAGTCCACCACGCTGGCCCAGTGCGGGTTGGTGAACTTCACACACCTTCGAGAAACTCTCAAGCGTGTAGGTTTCCTCACGATGTTTTCCTTCACCGTTAAAGCAAGTGATAGTTAATTTTTAATACGCACATGCTTTTGAAAAGACAGAGGTGCGTGCCTGGGTTTGAACCCGAGACCTCTGACTTTGCAGTCCAACGGTCTAACCACTAGGCTATCACCGTTTTATAACGATGTTAGAAATTAAGTATATACAGGTTTTCGTCTCTTCAAGTTTTATATGTACTAACGCGTTCCAAATAAACATTTTTCTTCTCTTTCTTTGTTTTTTCTTTTTTTATTGGCCGTGTATAGACTAGCAGTGTTTGCATGGACTTGGGTTTTTAACGTTCAGCGAATCTGGTCAGTCTAATGTGTCGGGCTGTGGCCACAAGTTTTTATGACATTCACATATTTCTCAAAGTCTAATATCTATTTAATAGAACTTTCATTATCGAAAAAAGTGTTCACAATTGGATTCTATGAGAACGAAAATCGAAAAATCACCAGCATTCGGCTTTAATTGGAAATTTTTGAGGCTTTGAGAAAGGGCTCGTTTTATAATCTCGTTTAAATGAACATTTAGAAAAGTTGGGGTATCACAGTAAAAGTAAAAAAAATCTGTGTGGGTTGATGCCTATTTGGATTCGGATTAAAAATTCTTTGGGATCTAGTGGGAAAAGATATAGACTGCAGTTGGTATGAACAAAGAAACTCGATTACCATCCTACTAGTCTAGTAGGTAGGTAGTCGGCTATCTATAATATTATATTAGTTTAAGTTTAACTCGTTGGTCTGGTGGCAAAGTGATCACGAGGTCCTGGGTTCAAATCCTAGCTCGGACAAATGTAGTTTCTCTAACAAAAAATTCCCAGTATGAGTCCGGAGTCTGGAATTGTGCCCGGTATATGGCAATAGGCTCGCCCTCTATTACATGGGACCTAACATCGTCGGCGAAACGTGGGTGTAATCAGTACACTTCTGCCACCCCCTCTGGGGAATATAGGCGTGACGGTGTTGTTTTTTTTTTAAGTCACTGCGTTGTTTCTATGTCTGTACACATTAATTTTAGAAATTTCTACACTGTGTATATTCGTTTTCAACAATAGATGTAATAATAATATTAGCACTGTCAAGAAACTGTCCCACACTCCTATCAGACTGAGAGGGTTTAGGCCATAGTCCGTTATGCTGGTCCAGTGCGGGTTGGCGAACTTCATACACCTTCGAGAAACTCTCAGGTATGCAGGTTTCCTCACGATGTTTTCCTTTACCGTTTAATCAAGTGATAGTTAATTTTTAATACGCACATGCTTTTGAAAAGACAGAAATGCGTGCCTGAATATGGACCCGAGACGTCTGATTTTGCAGTCCAACGGTCTAACTACTAGGCTATCACTATTTGATACACTGATTAATGTGAAAAGTCTCAAATTTTGTCCAATTTATAAATGCAAAGTATACAAGGTGTAACATAAATGAAATAAGACCTCAGATACCCCAATTAGATTTTTCCTTTACAAATTCAATACGAAAACGAAAGGTCCAGTTTTGAAGAGATGTTATTCCTGTGGAGAAAACTAGCAGGAAACTTCACGGGTACTCTTAAAACATATTTATTATTACAAATTTTCCATCTAGATTTTATTGTGGGGTATGTGAGAGCAATGTAGGTTGATCATCATGGTATGGGTCTTAGTTAAATTAAGAAAATTGTACTGTTCATGGCTAAATATGACTACATGGTACCCTCATTTACAAAAAAGCATGGAAAAAATTTCATTATATAATATTAATACGTGAGGCAAAAACTTTGTACAAAACATTTTTACAAAAATTGCGCGGACGGAGGAGTATAAAATTTCCCACACTTATAGTTTATATAGAGAAGGAGTGCAGAATGCAAATATTTTTTTTAAATTATGCATAAAACCTACTTTAAATCAATAAAAAAAAAACATTACACTCACTACCATGTATTTGACACAATACACGTCAAATTGATGTTTGTCTTTAATATTATTTGTCTATAGTCTTACTGAATGTCAAACATAACCAGCAAACGATGAAAGAGTAGGTCGAATATCGACCTATGGGCGACCACTAGTTCTAAATAAATACGAGACTCGTAAGAACTAAAATATTCAAATTAAAAATACCTGGTGTATTGTATAATGTTGAATAATGTGTTAACCGTAATTAATAGATCGGATCGAGGAATGCTTAAAATGAGATCCAGCCATTTTAGTTAATTTTAAATAAAAAAATGTAACGTATATTAAAAATAGTTGGATTCGGTTCAGTACCCGTTGTAAGACAAACTACTTTCAGGTCCGGCGTTATTTATATTACATGTTGTATACAACATTACCTCTGCAGTCGAATAATAAAAAAATGAAAATAAAAAATAATCTTACATCTTTGAGAATGCTGGGCAGTACCAACACTTGGACTTGTCTTCGCGGTCTTTCCCCACCATCTTCGTCTTTTGCCTTATGACTCCAGCATAAATACGCTTTATCAACTTATTGACAGGAATTGGTTTCGAATTAACCCCAATACTGAAGCTGATGAAACACTTATTTGCCATTGCATCATACACTTGAGGAAGATTTGCGCAATACAATATTATAAATTAATTGTTTATACACGTGTGGGGGGAGTACCTATGATGGATAGTTGAGGTGATTCAAACGTTTTGGTTTACAGTACTTTTTGTTTAGGGGGATTTTTTGGAAAATTCCTAGTTTTGTTGTGACTCGTTGGTTTAATGATGGAAGTTTCGGCTGATTATCAGAGGTCTTGAATTCGAATCCGCGGTCGACCAATGATTATCAACGTTGACTCAGAGCCGCGACGCAGCAGACGAATTTTGCTTGATATAATGACAATAAGATTATCTCATTGGTTCCTTACATACACCGTAACGCCTATATTCCCCAAGCGGGGGTGGCAGAGGTGTATTGAGTATGGTGTACAATAGGGGGCGAGCTTATTGCCATATACTAGGCACAATTCTAGACTCCGGACTTATACTGGGAAATTTTCGTTAGAAAAACTTCATTTGTCCGACCTAGGATTTTAACCCAGGACATCGTGATCATCAAGCGATGTGCTTTGCCACTCGACAAACGAGCCAGTCGCTTACATCTTCTGTGAAATGTGGGTACATAGTACAACAATGCCGGCGTGATAGTGTGTTTAAAATACAAGACAACTTTTTCACCTTCAGACAATAATTTCGTCTGTTTATTCTTAAACGCTTACCTATACAGTTACAAAATCGTAATCGATTATATTTGGCAATATGGCAGTCAATTAAAAAATTGATAATTCAAAATTTCAATGCGTTATTAAAGTAAAAATGTCAGGGGAGTTATTAACTATTTACATTCAAATTGATGTTATTAACGAATGCAATTTATATTGAAGGTTTTTGCGATGGTACGATTGCCAAGGTCAAGCATTCGGCCGGTCAATCTGAGACGATGATTTTATTTTGATGAATTAAAAAAGAATTAGCCCCACACTAGGAACTATACCTGTATCATGGGTGCGTTTACAAATGCGAAATCCACATGCAGGAAAACCCATACCGAAACATTTGTGGATCACACATAGATTTGACTCGTGCGGGAATCGAACCCGCCTCTCCTCGATCCAGTAGGCACAGCGGCTTAAGCTCTTAACTACTGGTCCAAGCCGTCCGTCAATTATTTTACATAACCATACTTTAGCATTATCATATTCGAGCATCACGGTGCTTTGAAAGACACGTTACATCTACTATAGTATTTTACATGTGAGATGGGTACTGTGACAGTTTTAAGTGTCAAACAAAATTATACTTAATTCAATGGCAATAAGAGTCATGAACCATTTCTACACTTATGGTTTTATGCCTTAACACCATTGAATTGGGGTGGTTAACCATACTCGCCACGCTTGGCGGGCGGGTTGGCGAGCGCAGTTTTTGGTCGTAGCAGTGTTAAGGGGACGCTGCTGCCCATTCCCTAGTTTTCCCTTAGTCGCCTTGTACGACACCAGATGGGATGAGATGGGGAGATTGGGGAGGCCTATGTTCAGCAGTGGACAAGTATAGGCTGAGATGATGATGATGATGATGATTGAATTAAATATTAATTTCGTTTGGCACTTAGAACTGTCACTACCTTTCCTATGTGAAAAATATTATAATACTGTAATACTTGGCACATATCTCTCACACGGGAGGCGACGGTGACCTGTTATCATTGTGGTGGGGACCGGGATTCCGCAGACCACATGCTCGTTGAGTGCCCATCGTGGGCCTCCGAGCGGGCGCTATGCTGGCACGGGAATCGGCGTGGGGGCCGTATCCTCCTTCTGCGAGACAGTGATGTTCCAGAAGGAGGAGGCCGAGCCGATCCTGCTTAGCAATGCGATGGCGCCGGGGCTCGCCCAGGCCCCCTCCCCAATAGCCCGGGGCTTTATAAGACGGGCTAACTTGTGTCCCCCGCCGTAATATCTGGTGGGGACCCCTCCTGCACCATCGTCCGCATTGGGGTCATGGGACGCTGGAGAGGGGGCTAAGGGCCTTCACGTGGGACCCCGAGGAGGACGGCGGCGTGGCCCATGCCGCCGTAAGTACTGCGACGGTGCAGGGGGGAGCGGGTCCATAGTCTCCCCGCCCGAAGGCGGCCTCTCCGGAGCACGACACAGAGAGGCACCGGTGTGTTCGCAACGGAGATTCCGGAATTCCTCCCCGAAGTGTCGATACCGACACCGCCAGCTTCTCCTGAGGCTGCCAGAAGTCCATGAGGATTGCCCCACGTAAAAAAAGGTCTTCTCTTACAAATCAAGGTAGTATAGGTCATACTCTACCACGCGGACTTAGAGCGAACTGATAGAAGTTTGTGAGCTGTGGCAACTTATCGAACCGCCCATAAGGCTTCCAATTTGGCTGAACCACTTGCACATTAAGTGGTAGGTGGAACCAATAACAGCCCTCTTACTCAGATAGAAAATGAAAATTCCATAAACGCTCTCACGTTACCGGGCCGTACGTTACTTAACCTAAGTAATTGCAAGACATAATCCTTGACATATTATGACTTATCGCGCCATCTGTGTTAGCCCTGTCGGACATGGAATTTAAAAAGTTAATTGAACAAGAAAGATTTACGAGGTTAAAAATATTAAGGAAAAATAAAAGTAAATAAAATTTTAAGCCCCTGTTCTAGATAACCACTTAAATGTAACATATATCTTATCTAACGGCTCAAGACGTTGACGAGATAAGTCTATTGTTAACATGAAACAATGGTGGATAATCCCGTGTAACGGACACATCTTTCTTCACAATAAGATGGTAACCAATTATAAGACTGATTCAGAGAAAAACGCTAGTAATTTACCTTGTTTTTACCTACTTATTTGTTGTTTCATTAACAAGTTATTGTTTGTGATGATTGTAGGTTTTTCAGGTAATTATTATTAGGTGTTTATTGTGTGAGAAGTATGAAATAAGTATCAAGTTTTTATCATCAGCATTTTCCTTACTAATCCCCATTATCTGGGCGCAATACGTCGGTCTATTCATAGAACGCTCGTAGCGTTTCAGGATCGCGGTATTCCTATCGATAGCGGGTCACCGTTTGTGCCATAGCTATAGATGACCGGATTTGTGCTTTGAAAGGCAATTTAAACCGTTGGTTCTGGTTACCACTTCTTGTGGTCGTCGTTAAACCAAGTTAGAACAAACCAACCTCCACCAATCCGCATAGGGGCAGTATAGGCTGTTGTTGTTTGAATGATTAATGCTGCTGGCAAAGCTTAACAGCTTCACCTGGACTCGGGGGAGATCGGTGAAAGCTTTAAAGACCGGGCGACTTGCTCAAGGGCGATACGCGGTAGGGACGACTTCGGCTTGGGCAGTCGCTATAACAGTTGACAAGCTATGGCACTTGGCGCGTAAGAAATTAAGGTTTCGACACATAGCTAACGCACTGCAACGGGGGCGCGACTGAAATGTACGGGTGATGTCACACAGCTTTGTTATGCTCGATTCGACAGCAAACGTCACGATCCGCCGCAGTCGCGCCGCCAGCGATTACAAACGAAGTCAGGTGGGAACGGGCCGGCGTGACGTCGCACCCATAGTGTGACGTATGCACCGCGCTGCTGATTGCTGGCCGAGCGCCAGCCGAGCGCCTCCGTCGCGCTCCGCCGGCTATGTGACCAAACCTTTATTCGGCTGCGGCGACGAGGCCGGCGTCTGTCCTATGTGTTGTAAGTGCAAGCGATAAGAGAGATGTGAGATACCGGGGAGGTTGATGAGGACGTGCTGTGGCCGTCGGTTTGTACGATTTATATTGTTTATAATGATGGCAGATTTCAGGTAAATTATAGTTGTTTACAGTTTATTATCATTATTATTTTTTTGTGTAGTATCCAGTACACGTGTGCTATCCCCGCTTATAAAATATAGGCGTAAAGGGGTTTATTTTTTATTAATAATAATATCATCTTATACTGTCACACCGCTGAGCAAAGGCCAACTCTTACATATCGAGGTGAGAGAGGTGAGGTCATAATCTACCACCCGGACCAAGTGCGGATTGGTGGAGCAAGTTAGTGGCTCCTTACTGTTGGAACTTATCAAGCCGCCTATGTGGCTTCCAACTCGGCTTAACGACTACCACATAAAGTGGTAACCGGGACAAATGGCTTAATGTGCCTTCCAAAGCAAGCAGGCGATCGAATAATAAATATAATATAAATATCTGCAACGTGAACGGACTCGAGGAGCATTTATTAAGGTACATTACGTATATATACAAAAAACCATACTTGCCCTAACCGGATCCAATGAATGAGAACATCTTTGGGTTTTTATGCAACTCGTTTTGATACTTTATTTTTTATATTCTTTAATTTTTTATAACCTCACGCTTTTATCTGCAAGCGTTTTGTGAAGTTAAAACGATCTACATATATCTATAGTAAGGTACCTCTAGGATTGATATAATATACATAATAACTAATTCTACACATTCCTGCTATTTGTCATTAAGGAGCTCTCTATCCTGTCCAATACTGAATTAAATTAACATTAGACTAAACTCAACGCAATAATTTTAATTAAAAATACTTCTTAAAAACAAGCTCTTATAGCAAAAACGCAACTAGGATATCTTGTTTAGTTGAGGAGTTCCTATGGCTTCCTTCCGGCTTCATCATCAGACCATGGACGCCAACCAGGTATAAGCACTTGTCAAGACAAATCTAACGAGCCCATACACGACTGGGTTATATTGAGTAGTTGGGTGGTTCCATTGGTCACCTTTCGGCTTCATCATCAGACCCTGAACATTAACTGGTTGTATAGTACTTGTCAATACCAATCTCACAAGCCCAAACACGAGAGGGTTACGTTGTATAGTTCACATGTTCTTATGGTCACCTTCCAACTCCATCATTACAACAGCTCATTGGATTTACATACGTAAATTTCAGCTCAATCGGATACCCGCAAGTGCTTGAAAAATGGATCACACGATTTGAACCGGAATGACAGACAGACAGACCGACATACGAACATTGCAAGTTAAATAAAATATCGTAAAAATAAATATATCCTTAATGACCAAAACTACGACCATCATTTGAAAAGTGAGTTTTATACCTGTGTTGTAAATGTACCTGCAAATGTAATATCTGTAATGGCAGCTTTGCCTGTCAAAGCTTTGTCCAGTGGTTAAGAGCTTCAGCGTTCCCTGCCCACTGGATCTAGTAGTCGCGAGCGAGTCACATCCCAAACGAGACAAATCGTGTGACCCACAAAATTTTTGGACAGTCTGGATGTTTGTGTATGTGAATTTTATGCTTGTGAATGCACCTACGACACCGGAATAATTCCTAGTTTGGGGTTGAATAAAAAAATCTTCCAGTAGTAACACAGACAATAATTCTTTCCCGTATACTATTAACAGGTTCAGTCGTGTCCCGGTATATTGCGCAGACTTGCTTTACGAGGAGGTGGGTTTAGCCCGATTCGAATCTCGATCTAACTTTCGTCTCCTCAGCTGTTTTTGAATAAATAGGCTATTATTGAGTCAGAAAGCCAAACCTTCGGTTCCGTCGTATCATCATCATCGTCAGTCGTTGACCAGACCTTAATAGAAAAAGGCCCAATAGTAACACGGAGAGATCGCTTTCCCCGGATTAGTTGTAAACGACGTTCAGAATACTCCTTAAATTCACATCTATAGAATAGTAGGGCTTTGTTTTGTAAGGTTTTTTGGTGGATGTTTAATGATTGTTATTCCGTTAAGGTTTCTACAGAGGGAGTGGTATTTATGATTCACACACACACACACCATCACGCCTATATTCCCCAAGCAGGGGTGGGAGAGGTGTACTGAGTGCACCCACTTTTAGCCGACGATGTTATATCCCATGTAATAAGGACGAGCCTATTGCCATATACCGGGCACAATTCCAGACTCCGTATTCATATTGGGAAGGTTACGTTAGAAAAACTTGTCCGACCTATGATTTGAACCTAGGTACTCGTGATCACAAAGCGATGCGCTTTGCCACTAGACCAAGAAGGCCTTTATGATACCTTTTTTGAAACATTGGTGATAGAAAAAGCACACTTTATGCAATTGAGGACTGGAATCCAAGAGCTCGTGATCGCTACACGCACTTATACATACGCCACTAGATCGGTTGCCATTATTGAACCCGGGACCACTCGATCCAGTAAGTGGAGCAGTTCATGTTCTTAACAACTGGACCAAGCCGTTATCAATTTCGTTTGTTGTTACATGTTAATAAAAAAATTACTCAGCGTAGCCTTGCCAGTCTGTTCCACACCTGGGCCCTTTGCCCAGACCCTTCTCTCACAAATCAAGGTGAGCGAGATTAGGTTCGCGTGGTGAACACGCGAACCCAGTGCGGATTAGTGGAGGCAGGTTTGTTGCCACCTGCTGTTGGAACTTATCACGCCGCCTGGATCGCATAAATGATTTTGTATAATACAAGAAAAGTATGGTATTTATACAAAAAAATTTACAGAAAATACAAGCCCGCTGAGTTTCTCGCCGGATCTTCTCTGGAGTGGAAGCCGCGTGCCAATCCGGAGGTAGAATACCCAGGGTTACCCCCCCCAGGGTTTATGCAAAATAAACGATTTGAGTTTTTGAATTATGTTGTCAACTTGGCTTAACGACTACCACATTAAGTAGTGAAAATGCCACACACGGACACCCATCTCAGACTGACCGAACTGAATGTTGCTTAACCTTGGTGATCGTAAAAACAGTTGCTACGAGCAGCTCTGTCTCTCTGTTGCATGTTAGTCCGAACTAATTTGTACCTACGTTTCAAAAATAATGGCTTTGTCTAACTGTAGGTCACGTTTTCAATTAATTTTGTGCTAATAAAACAAGTTTTATTTGGGGCTTTATACCTCAAAGATAACCGACACGATAACTAGCCGGTGTTTTGTATACAAGAATGTTTGAAGGTAAAACTGAAAATGAAATGTAGGTTAAGACTTGTTTATATGTGCAATGTAGGATCTAAATGAAGTAACTAAGTCCTACTAATAATATAAATGTGAAATTTTAAATGTTTGGATGTTTAGATGTATGGATATTTGGATGGTTGTTACTTTGTCACGCAAAAATGGCTTAACGGATTTAGATACAATTTGGCAGACGGCTAGTTTATTACCTGGAATATAGATGGATGGATAGATAATGTGGATATACATATGACACCTTTTATCCCGGAAAAATGTTGGGTTCTTGCCTAAAGTCAAAGCGGACGAAGACGCGGGCAGAAGCAAGTACTTAATATATTAGTTGGTCTAGACTGTCCTACTGCTGGGCTGTCCGTTTTTGACAAATCAAGGTAAATTAGCTAGTACTATCTATTGCTGAGCAAAGAGCTTCTTTGACAAATCAAGGTAAATCAGCTGGTATTGTCCTACTGCTGGGCAAAGGTCTTTTCTGACAAATCGAGGTAAATCAGCTGGTACTATCTTACTTTTGGGCAAAGGGCTTCTCTGACAATTCAAGGTAAATCGGCTGGTACAATCCTACTGCTGGGAAAGATCTTTTCTGACAAATCAAGGTAAATCAGCTGGTACTATCTTGCTGTATGGCAAAGGTCTGACAAATCGAGGTAAATTAGCCTACATTGTTCTAGTGTTGGACAAAGTACTTTTCTGACAAATCGAGGTAAATTAGCAAGTACTATCCTACTGGTGGGCAAAGGGCTTCTATGACAAATTAAGGTAAATCAGCTCAGGAACTATCCTATTGCTAGGTAAGTAGCGTACTGTTTCCACGTTTTCACGTAGGAGGTTTTACGCCAGATTCCCTAAGGGGTAGGCGGAGAGTACAGAGTTCCAATAGGTTCTTTCCTTACAAACCTATCTAGCTACCTCTACTCTCATAAAGTACATTATTCAGTGTAATACAGCGTAGTTTTTTTTTATATTTCGCTCGCTGGCACCAATATTGTATAATATACCACTGAGTACTTATTCAAGGTCCCTTGTCAAATAATCGCAGATGGTATTGATGAGTAGCATCAACGGTTCGAGGTGTTCTCTGAAGCATGAAGGACGTCATTTGACACTAATCGACCTAGAATAGGACACTTATTCGCAATAACCAAACGTGGTGCGTTACGATTACTTTGTAAAATGTTCTTTTGTGTATAAGTATATCTAAGCATGCCGATTTAAAATCGATTAAGCGATTTTTTCAAGCCAAATAATCAATTTTTTTAATAGATCTGATCCTATGAATCGATTCAATAGATCGATTCCGAAAGTCGTCAAATAGGATCGATACACGATTCGATCATGAAAAAGCAGTAGTCGAAATTATGACCAAGTACGTTGCGTAAATCACGTTTATTGTTAAAAATACTACGTACCAAACATGAATTTATTTGAAGTCTTTTTAATAATTTCTAAATTGAACGTATCAAGAAATTATAAAAAGGAAGGAATAAAAAAAAAACTCATTCAATCGAAAAATTAATAAGAATCGACTTGGTCTCGATTAATCGAGAATCGATATTTTGATTTTCAATTTAATCGATAATCGATTCTTACACGTTTGATTCGAATCGTGCCAAAGATTATTTTTTCATTAATCGACATGCCTAGAGTGATCTACGCTGTTAGCCACGGGGCCTTTACATTTTCACTGGACTAGAGGGCGAGCGTGCAAACACTACGCTCAAGCCAGAATAGCAAGGGGCTAACTAGTTCAAGGGCGCCTCAAGTTGGAACGGCTTCGGCTTGGGCAGTCGCTATGGCGTATACTAGGTGTCTCGCCGTGGTGCTCTGCGTCGGCCGTAGGGCAAGGGATTCGTCGACCTCGCTGGTGAGGTCGGTGTTTGATCCGGGAGACGAACGTATAATGGTATTCTGTATACCACTGCAGTGCCATTAAAAGGTACTGCAGCGGTATACACGAAGTTATCGTAACGTGCCGTGTTTGATGGTCACAGCGAATAAGGGTCCAGCGAGCTAAGCACAAACCATTTGACAATATCGTAACGATATCGAGAAGCGTGTTTTCATGTTCATATTTTTTAGTAAGTTGCAAAGTGAATAGGAAAGCATATCAACTCGATAGCGTCACGCTTATGTCAATCTGTTCGTACTAAGCTCCGACACGGCTTCGTCTAGTGGTGGAAAAAAATAATTAAATGATTGGAACAATGATTCTCTTCACGTGTTATTACTTATTTTAGGATTATTTAAAAAGAAAGAATTCTCAACGTTAGGAGTTACTGTCATTTGGCACTAACGCTATCATCAAGTGAATTCATCAAGTCACTTCGTGAAAGTCGCAGAGTTGCCGTTTCCTATTAAAATTTATCCAAGTTATTTTTTAACAAGTCACCGTACGGACCCACCTGTTGAAATATTTCCTAAAAAGTATGAAAATTTTACTAAATGATAACCCTAATTTCTTTTTTTTTTTAATGAACGAAGCCACATACCAGGCTTTATTCCGGTGACATGGGTGCGTTTAAACATGAAAATTTACATACACAAATACCCAGACCGAAACAAATAATTGCGGACCACATAGATTTGTCCCAAGCGGGAATCGAACCTGCGACTATTAGACACAGTGGGCGGACGGCTTAAACTCTTAACCACTGCGCTAAATCGTCCGTCAGGTTTCACACCAACGTTGTTAATCTCATTCGAGGGCCAAAAGAACCTCTCGCAATATAATTCTGTGTCGTGGGTGACTTTTAAAACATTAAATACTCATACAAAAACATCCAGATAAAAAAGCAGTGATAGCCTAGTGGTTAGACCGTTGGACTTCAAAGTCAGAGGTTTCTGGTTCAAACCCAGACACTTACCTCTATTCTTCGAAAGCATGAGCGTTTTAAAAAATAAGTATCACTTGACATAAGTCGCTTAACATTCTCAGTATTTCAAACGGTTAATACTCTTTATCATAAAAACTTGGGTAAACATTCTTATTACCGTCATACTCAAATATATGAAGATCAAAAAAATAATGTATTTGATGCAAAAAAAGCGTACAAGTTGTTTGAAAATCTGAGAATGTTAATCGACTTATGTTGCTGCCCGTATCTGAACGCACTGTATTACGTTAAAAATAAGTTAATTTTGATTCTTTATAAACTAAATAGTTCTAACAGGAAGTGAATCAACACGTTACTATTTTAGACTAGACACGATGAAACCAAAATGTGTAACCGTCGGGCTTCGTGAGAACCGACGTTTTCGGAAGACAATGAAACGAAAATACAAACATAAAATAAACACCGTTACACCTATATTCCTCAAGAAGAGGTGTACTGTGTATACTGGGGATCACGAGGTTCCAGGTTCGAAGTCAAGCAAAAAGTATTCATAGGGTTCATCTTGAATTTTTTGAAACTTTCATTTGTTTAAAAAAAAGAAAAGAAATTCATTATTGTTTGAATTATTCTTGATTGCAGTCCGGAATCTGAAACTGTGCCTTATAATGGTAATAACACGGTCACGCCTATATACCCCAAGTGGGGGTGGCAGAGGTGTACTGAGTACACCCACTTTTCGCTGATGATGTTAGGTCCTGTGGTAGGGGGCGGGCCTTTTCCCATATACCGGGCACGAACCAGACTCCGGACTGATACTAAGAGTTTTTCGATGGAAAAACTACATTTATCCGACTCATTTGAATCCTCCCGACTAGACCAACTAGACCATAGAGGCAGGAGAAAACAGGTGAAAACAATAAGGGTACGGCCAAACAAACGCGTCCAGCCGCGTCCCCGATAGCGTCTCCAGTGGCGTCCGCGGTGGCTATCAGTGTCTCCCTATGATCACGCGTGCAGACGTCGCCGAGATAGCGCGTGCAGGACGCAGGACGCGTTGGTGTGAAAATTTCCAGACACATACTGCCTTAATACTGCCATATCCTGCAAAATGCCAGTCACGTTTGCTATCGCAGACTCGAAAAGAAATGTCAACCGAATGGTGAGTCCTTTTTTAAAAGCACGAACGGACCTTAGAGGTCAAGGGAAACCGCGATGAATTTATCGGAGATAATATTTTTTAAGAAAATAATGTTTTTGACAGAATGTTATAGTATGTTAGGAAGAAGATTGTTGATTTAGGATTGTGTGGATTGAGTTGTTTGATATGATATGGATAACGTATAAGTTATGTTTGAGGAGGAGCTATAGCAGTGTCCTTAGCGACCACTAAGGTTAAGCAGCGTTTGGCGCGGTCAAACGACAAATGACCGTTTGACTAATACCATTTTCAAGCGTCTCCGTGTTACGGAAGGCAAGTTAAGCACATATTTCCATTATAAGGCACAGTTTCAGATTCCAGACTGCAGTCAAGAATGTTTCGATAGATAAACCCTATGAATACATTTTGCTTGACGTCGAACCCGAGACCTCGTGATCCTCAGCCCCCATGCGCCACTAGATAGTAATTTGTAACTAACTATTTTGGGACTAAACCCGCCACACATTCCCACCATTGTAACTCCTGTAAGACAGGATCCACAATGGTCTCCTTAGATGACGCCAAGGTTTGAACCTTGGGGTGTCCCAGAAAGTGCTTTAATTGTCTTGGAACCCGCAACAAATTTAATTAGAAAGAAAAACAGGAGGAGTAGGAAAAATAAAACTTCACTTCCCTCCTATGCAAAGCGGGAGACACAAGAAATTGCCAGATCAACCATAGATCTGCCAATGTTTTGTAACTAATTATTTAAAAAGTAAAAATAACTATTAAAATAACTGTAATTATTGTGCTAGGCGCTCGTAGTTCTGTGCGACCGCGGTGTTCTTTGCGATCACCGAGGTTAAGCAGCGTTCGTCTCGGTCGGCCCAAGATGGGTGAATATTTGAGCATCTCCGAAGACTCGTTAAGCCGTTGGTCCCGGTTACCACACAATGTGGTAGTCGTTAGGCTAAGTTGGAGGCTTTATAGGCGGCTTGATACGTTCTAACAACAGCTGGCCACAAACCTGTCTCGACTTATCCGCATTGGGTCCGCGTATGAACTAATCTCTCTCACCTCGACTTGTGAGAGAAGGTATTTGCCCAGCAGTGGGCCAGTAAAGGCTGATATTACTAATTATTGTCAAACACTAATATTTATAAATGCGAAAGTCTATGAGGGGAATGTGTTTTTCATTTCTTTAACGCAATAACTGCCAAACGGATTTTGATGAAACTTTGCAATAATAGCGTATATATTCGAATAACACATAGACTATTAATGAATAAAGATCTATCTATATCATCACGCCAGATCCCTTGCGGGGTAGGCAGAGAGTAGAGAGTTCCAACAGGTTCTTTCCTTATTAAAAAAGATATTACAAAAAAAAACGCGCGCGTAGCCGCAGGTAAGTAACATTTAGCACAGTGGTTAAGAGCTTAAGACGCTCCGGCCATTGTGTCTAATATATATATATATCAGAATCAGAATATTTTTTTATTCATGTAAACCATTACAGTATTTATGAATCGTCAAAATAGTAACAAAGACTCTACCACCACTTCGGAATGTCATTCCTGTGTAGAAGAAGGGCAAGAAAGTCCACGGTTACTCTTTCAAAATAATATTTTTACAATTTTTCCATCTACATTTTGTTGTGGGGTATGGGAGAACAATTTAGTATCAGGTGAGTCTAAATTAAATTAACCAAGTTAAACTATTCATGTGAATGGCTACATGGTTCTCTTATTTACAGATAAAGAAATGAGGAAGAAAAATGATAAATTTTATATAACTACTAGAAGGAAGAGAGGGAATAATAAATAATAATAGCTGAACATGTTATCCACATTCTGGTGGAGCTGGAACATCACCTATCCAAGCATTTTAATCTTTTAAATAATCATCAAGAGTATAGTAAGCTCGCTTGCAGAGCGTAAGTTTAATACAGGATTTGAATTTATTTTCACTAAGTTGAGTGACGTCAAGTGGAATTTTATTATAAAATCTAACACAGTACCCCATGAAAGACGTGTGAATTTTAGACAGACGAAATTGCGGTTGATCCAATTTATTTCTATGTCGCGTGTTATAGCAATGCCTATCACCTAGCTGATTAAATAGATCTAAATTTTTCCGTGTGTACATTATGTTTTCATAAATATACTGACATGAGACCGTCATAATATTGGCTTCTTTAAACAATTCTCTCAAAGAGTCGCGACTACCTAAGTTATAGATGGCCCTAATAGCCCTTTTTTGTAAGATAAAAATAGAGTCAATGTCAGCGGCCCTACCCCACAATAATATACCGTAGGACATGCCACTATGAAAGTAACTGAAGTAGACCAACCGCGCGGTGTCCACATCAGTAAGCTGTCTGATTTTTCTTACGGCATAGGCAGCGGAACTGAGTCGTTTACCTATATATATATAAAATAGTAATATAATAATAATAACTATAGTTATTGTATTAAAATTGACTCACTTTGAACTGTAGTTGTCATTAATGGTCTGAATAGTAGGCGCTGATGGTTTCTCTTTCTCCATTTTCGTTGCAATTTTAGAGGAAGTTTTCAAATAACAGATTCTTGTTCTGTCACTTGTGGGTTATTCATCCATTTCCCGGCTCCTGTAACAATGATAACACAAGGCTTATTAGTTATAAGGAGATTTCAAGGTAATTTTCTTAAAGAGAGTGAAAGAGAGAGAAAGAACTAATATTACAGAGTTCTATCGCCTTCTCTATTTGTCTCGCTAAGGATGTGGTGCGTTTTATTTGAAATAAAAAAGCCCCACGCTATGAATAATTCCTGTATTGAGGGTACTTTTACAAACATGAAATTTACATAAACACACATCCAGACTCAACAAACATTTGTGGGTCCCACAAAGTCTTGTGCGGGGACGAACCCACGACAACTTTATCCAGTGAGTGGAGCGGCTTAATCTCTTAACCACTGCACCAAGCCATCATGAAATATAAGGATATCAATTAGGAAAGGTAGAGTAGATAGAGTACACTTTATTGTACACCAACATAAGTAGAGAACAACCAACAAAGAAAATAAAAAATACATATATAAAATGGTAGTACAATTGGCGGCCTTGTTACTAACAACAATCTCTTCCAGACAACCAACATACCAAAGAGCTGAAGAGAAAAATAGGGCAGTTGGTGGCGTACACTATCATTGAATTATTTACATCAAATTAAACTACATACTAAATTTACATATAAAGGTATATTGATTTTGTTAAAAATAAATCTGCCGCCCTCGTTTGGGTATTAAGCGTGACGGTGTTAAACTGGGTAATACGTTATGACGATATGTTAAGTGAAATTATTAAGTTCTTATTAATTCATCATCATCATCTCAGCCTATACTTGTCCACTGCTGAACATAGGCCTCCCCAATCACTTTCCAGCGTAACCGGTCCGATGCCACCTGCATCCAACGACTTCCTGCGATTTTCACAAGATCGTCGGTCCATCTGGCAGGCGGTCGTCCCACACTGCGCTTGCCAATACGTGGTCTCCACTCTAGAATCTTTCTGCCCCAACGCCCGTCCGATCTACGCGCTATGTGGCCAGCCCATTGCCACTTCAGCATGCTAATCCTGAGGGCTATGTCGGTGACCTTGGTTCTTCTACGAATCTCCTCATTCCTGATTCGATCGCGTAGAGAAACGCCGAGCATAGCTCTCTCCATAGCTCGCTGAGCAACTCTGAGCTTTTTTATGAGACCTATAGTAAGAGACCACGTCTCTGATCCATATATCATCACTGGTAACACACACTGACTAAAAACTTTAGTCTGAAGGCACTGAGGTATTTTGGATGAGAAGATGTTGCGCAGTTTCCCGAACGCTGCCCAGCCGAGTTGGATTCGTCGATTGACCTCTCTCTCAAAGTTGGACCTACCTAACCGGACTACCTGTCCCAGGTAAATGTATTCGTCGACAACTTCAAGAGTAGAGTTCCCAACGGTGAGTGCGGTGGGTACGACATGGACGTTACACATTATTTTCGTTTTGTCCATGTTCATTTTAAGACCCACTTGTTGAGATACTCTGTTGAGGTCACCGAGCATTCGTCCTAGATCTTCCAGCGACTCCGCCACGACCACAATGTCGTCGGCAAATCGAAGGTGAGTGATGTATTCGCCATTGATATTGATGCCAAGTCCTTGCCATTCCAAGAGCTTGAAGGCGTCCTCTAAGGTGGCTGTAAACAGTTTCGGAGAAATGACGTCTCCCTGCCTTACTCCTCTTTTTATGGGGATCGCCTTCGTGCAATGCCCCTGTACTCGGACTGACATGGTGGCGTTATTATACAAGCACTTCAACACTTCAATGTACCGATAGTCAATGCGGCATCGCTGGAGAGATCTAAGAACCGCCCAAGTCTCGATCGAATCGAAGGCTTTCTCATAGTCCACAAACGCCAAGCATAGTGGCCGATTATACTCCTCGGTCTTCTGTATAATCTGCCGCAGCGTATGTATGTGGTCTATGGTACTAAAGCCTTTCCGGAAACCGGCTTGTTCGGGAGGCTGGAAGTCATCAAGCCTGCGTTCGAGACGATTCGTGATGACTCTCGAAAACAACTTATAAACATGGCTCAGCAGTGTGATGGGCCTATAATTCTTCAGTAAAGTGTTATCACCTTTCTTGAAAAACAGTACCACCACTCCCCTGTTCCATGCTTCCGGCGTTTTCTCTTCGAGCGAGACGGAATTAAACAGCCTCTGAAGGACTTTAAGTACCGGCGTTCCGCCCGCTTTCAGAAGCTCTGCGGTAATTCCGTCTTCGCCTGGTGCTTTGTTATTTTTGAGTTGTTTGAGAGCCATCGTAATCTCGTACAGGCTGATGTCCGGGATATCTTCAGTGTAGTGTCGGGTTAGCTTGGCTCTTGGGTCTTTTACCAAGTCAACAACAGGTTCAGCTACTGAGGTGTACAACTGCCCATAGAACCTCTCTATCTCCCTGAGCACCTGTGACCTATTCGACGTTACGTTTCCGTCCTCCGTCTTCAGCTTCGTCAACTGGCTTTGCCCAATAGACGCGTCTCTTGCGAACACTTTGGAGCCCTTGTTCTGTGCTATGGTCTCCTCAATACGCCTTGTATTGAAGGACCGTAAATCGTGACGCAAGGACTTCAGTATCTGTCCATTGAGCTGCCTATAGGACTTAGCATCATCGGAGGTTTGGAGCGTCATGGAACGTCGCTCAGCCATGAGATTTCGCGTGGAGTTAGATAGTTTTTGAGGTCTATTTTTACGGTGGGGTTTATAATACTTGGACCCGACCGTATGGACAGTCTCTACCAGCCTGTTGTTGATTTCGTCCACTGATGCGCTGCTGTCTAGCAATTCGAAGCGGTTTGCCAATTCGAGTTGAAAGTTTTCGGGGTTTTGGATGTATGCATAAGAAGGTCGGAGCGTAGACTTCATCAGACGCGATCTTTCCATTTTGACATTAATATTTAATGTGCCTCTGACCATTCGGTGATTACTGCCGGTTTTTACCCTGTGAATCACGGAGACATCATTAAATATTTGTCGCTTGGTGCTCATGATGAAGTCTATCTCATTTTTTGTGGAACCATCAGGGCTCATCCAGGTCCATTTTCTATGAGGCGGCTTCCGGAAGAAAGAGTTCATCATAAAGAGTCCCTCCTTCTCCAGATATTCGGCCAGCCTCTGACCCCTGGGGTTGCGCTGCCCATATCCAAATTGCCCCACTCTCAACTCATCATCGCCCCGTTTGCCCAGCCGCGCATTGAAGTCACCCATAACCACTGTAAAGTGTGCTTTGGAAGTATGTATGGCTCTACTAATGTCCTCATACATTACTTCGACGTCATCATCTGAGTATGCCGAGGTCGGTGCGTAGACCTGTATGACCTTCAGCGAATATCTTTTGGATATTCTGAGTATCAGGTACGCTACCCTGCTCGACACACTAGTGATGGACACAATGTTGTCTATGAGTGACTTGTGGACGATAAATCCGACACCACCTTGGGACTGCTGTTCACCCTCCCGGTAGTAAAACAAGTTGCCGGATTTTAAGGTTATCGTGTCCTCGCCCTTTCTTCGGACCTCCGATAAACCAACAATATTCCACCGCAACTTGTTTATCTCTTCTTCCAGCTCAACAAGCTTCTCATCTGTCCTTAACGTGCGTGCATTGTATGTCACCAGGGCCAATTTTCGATGTTGGTGGTTTAATTATCATGGCCTAATTTAGTACGTGTCAAAATTAAATTAGTCTATCTATCTATATCATCACGCCAGATCTCTTGCGGGGTAGGCAAAGAGTCCAGACTGCCAACAGGTTCTTTCCTTACAGACCGCTCTGGCTTCCTCCACTCTCATAGTTCGTCTCATACACGCTCGCCGGTTACAGAGACTCTTGACTTGTCCTTCATTAAATTTGTAATGCTCACTATCCATTAAAGCAGAGACAGGCGAAAAAACTGAACTTATAAGATACGTATAGAAGTGATTGTTTTCTGTGTAGTATCTTTTCGTATATCTGAGAGTGTCTCTTTTAGTTTAAAAATGACTTATTTGTTTTTTAATTAAAAACGTAGGTAGTCCTATAATAATATCGGCCTATGTTGCCCACTGCTGGACAAAGGCCTTCTCTCATCGAGGTGAGAGAGATTAGGTCATACTCCACCACGCGGACCCAGCGCGGATTGGTGGAGGCAGGTTTGTGGCCACCCGCTGTTGGAACTTATCAAGCCTCCTTTAAGGCTTCCAACTCGGCTTAACGACTACCACATTAAGTGGTAGCCGGGACCAACGGCTTCACGTGCCTTCCGAAGCACGGAGACGCTCGAATATGAAAATGCCACAAACGGTCACCCATCTCGGGCCAACCGAGTCGAACGCTGCTTAACCTTGGTAATCGGTAAGACCACCGCGGTCGCACAGTGCTACGAGCGCCTCTAGTCCCATACCAGGAATTATTTCAGTGCCGCCTCCACCTTTTTTTATTTTTTTCATTGCTGCGTTTACAAACTTGAAAATACACATACACAAATATCCAGACCTAAACAAATAATTGTGGGTCTCACAAATATTTGTCCCGTGCGGGAATCGAACCCACGGCTATTAGACACAGAGGGTGGAGCGGCTCAAGCTCTTAACCACTGCGCTAAATCGTCCGTCATTAACTTAGCAATTAGCTTCAAATTATCATTTACCACAGACGTATCAATTGAATGAGACGAACTATGAGAGTCGAGGAAGCCAGAGAGGTATGTAAGGAAAGAACCTGTTGGAACTCTGTATTCTCTGCCTACCCCGCAAGGGATCTGGCGTGAGGTTATAGATAGATATAGATAGATAGATAGGTATCAATTGAATATGATTGAAGGTTAGATAGTTTACGAATCATTTACCTATGACGTCAAATAACACTATTAATAAATATTTTTACATCGAAGTTGATTAAAGTAGGTATACTTATCAATAATGAATGAAGTTTGTTTTGCGCTCGTGGTTTAAGTATCATCGACAAACCTTCAGCTGACGCTACTCAATGACTCTACATTTACCACATAATAAGCGTAATTCAGACCGCAAATTTGCATCATTACATCCTTTGTATGTATGTAGGTAATGATACACGTGTAATTTACGTTTGCACAACACCTACAACTAAACAAATATAATAATAATATACTTTGCTGCACAAAAAATAATTCTATTCAACTCGTATTCTATTATATAGGTATGGGAGTGACCCGCGCCGAAAGCAAAGACATTATAGTGAGCAAGTCTTTGTTACTTTTCTGGTGACGAAAATAGGTACTATAGAGGTGAATAAAAATATTATTTATTTATTTATTTCCACACATACATCTATTTTTACAGAGTATATACTCCAATACAGTAGTGTTACCAAATATATATATAAAAAAATTATAACATATAACCATGCTAGCTGTCTTTGTGAATTCACTCAGAGCACAGTGAAAT
Organism: Phalera bucephala; assembly: GCA_905147815.2. Lineage (NCBI taxonomy): Eukaryota > Metazoa > Arthropoda > Insecta > Lepidoptera > Notodontidae > Phalera > Phalera bucephala. The sequence continues at coordinate 32,183,761 of LR990615.1, read as the reverse complement.
AAATCTATCTTGGTGTCAATAAGGTTAATGGTGCGGAGCGCGCGCGTCAGCGGCGCCTCTTTTAGTAAATTACTGCGAGCTCGCGGCACCACCACCCTGACCCTGATTATATTCTATTCATTTTAATACAAGCTTGGCTGGAGTCACCTTCACTTTTTTTCTCCCTAAAATGTCATGGCTGTCTCGTTGATCTAGTGGCGAATAATGCGCTTTGCGAACACGAGGTCTTGGATTCAAATTTAGGCCGGACAAATGCAGTTTTGCCAAAATTAAATTCTCAGTATCAGTTCGGAGTCTGAAATTGATCCCATTATATGGCAATAGGCTCACCCCCTACTAAATGCGAACTAACATCGTCGGTGAAAAGTGAGTGTCCACAGTACTCCTCTGCCATCCGCTTGGGGAATATAGAAGAAAAGAAAGGAAGAAAATAAAATTTATTTTGACTCGTAGCAAAATAAATTTTATTTTCTTCTTATTTAGGTACAACACAGGCGTTGGTAATTATAAATACGTTACATGACCTCGCTGCAAAAACGGACCAAACTCAGCATAGTGCTGGCTGCTTATGCGACCAGCGCTGGTCTTTCGTTGAGCCTTTTGGTGACGTCATAGACGTTAACAAAAAGTGGGAGGAGTAAAAAAAACAAATAAATAATTGAATTTAAATAGGGTGCATGAAAAATTATAAAAACAAAATCTTACAGAGTAACACTTAATAGGTACAAACCCCTTCCCATAAACGGAGAAAAAAAAAATAGGCGTGACAGTGTTTACAAATATGAGACTTTTGAGTCAAAACTAGAAACCTTCTAATATTATGAGTTTGCGCGTATGGAGTATGAAAGTATGTAACTCTTTCATTCAAACAGTACTAAAAAAATTTTGATGAAACTTTACAGTAATTTTAAGTGGATATAGGTACCGGGGAAGACCTATAGTCTAGTTGACACACCATGACTAAATAGATCGAGTCTTATTTGAAAGACAGGTCAAGAATCTCCGTAAACCAGAGAGGTCTATGAGGAAAGAACCTGTTGGCACTCTGTACTCTTTGCCTACCCCACAAGAGATCTGGCGTGATCATATAGATAGATAGATAATACATAGGCTATATTTATTAAGGTTTTACAAAATAATCGCGTGCGCGGGTATCAGTTAAAATTATATGTTTTATTCATGAAAACTACTAATTACTGCTACAAAAACGTTACACCTCAAATTATCTAAGTAAGCAATTGTAAACAGTTTTATCTGAAGCGATGTGTTTATCACTTATCACTATCGTGTACCTCCTCTGCAGAGTTATATGACAAATAGCTCATTTAACAACCGATTACTTTTGGAGAAAGTATACTTATACTTTAAGTATTGTCAGCAGAGGTGTTGTGTACACCCACCTCAGATTTATTCATCATCATCACCTCAGCATATACTTGTCCACTGCTGAACATAGGACTCCCCAATCGATCTCCAGCGTAACTGGTCCGATGCCATCTGCATCCAGCGTCTTCCTGCGATCCTCACAAGATCGTCGGTCCATCTGGCAGGCGGTCGTCCCACAATGCGCATGCCAATACGTGGTCTCCACTCTAAAATCTTTCTGCCCCAACGCCCGTCCGATCTTCGCGCTATGTGGCCCGCCCATTGCCACTTTAGCTAGCTAATCCTGTCTGGCGTCCTCGACAGATTTATTACTAGTATTAAATTACGGATCTCGTATAAAATGAGAGCCCAACAATGGCCGCATTTGGATATATTTACGGATCTATACCTTCCGATGCCCTTACTTTCCTTCTTTCGATTACAGATACCGCACATAGGATCAGATACAGACCTCGCCAGCGAGGTCAAAGAATCCCTTGCCCGCCGGTGCAGAGCACCACGGCGACACACCTAGTATACGCCCTCTTCCATAGCAACTGCCCAAGCTAGGCTGTTCCTCGTTGAGACGTTCTTAAGCTAGTTGCCTCCTTGCCCTTCTGGCTCGAGTGTGTTTGCACGCTCGCCCTCTTATCCGGTGAAGCTAAATCTAAAGTCATCTCTTTTGCTTTACATTTTATATATTTTATTATTCAAACACAAAACGTCGCATCACTGTCACTCTCCCAGTCGATAAACGGTTGATCGTGGTAGGCCCTTAATAAAGTCTGATAAACAGATTTCGAATCTATGAAAAAATAACAACAAAAGTTAACAAAGGAAATTTCTGATCAAAGCACCGTATCGATTTCGTATTCAGATTATTAAGCCGAAAAGCCTCAAGCTGTAATTTCCTTTGTGTTCAATGTAATCTGGTAAAATGTGTTGAAAGTTAACCAGAAAAAAGATTTTCGCGTTCCGGTAGGAAGTAGATCATTATTGTGGCTTTGTGTTTCCTAATGGGACTAAGCCCGCCACACACTCCCACCATTGTGACTCCTGTAAGCCAGGATCCACAATAGTTTCCTTAAATGACGCCAAGGTTTGTACCTTGCACCCCAAGGACACCTCCCGGGAAGCGCTAAAATTTAATTAGAAAGAAAAACAGGAGGAGTAGGAAAAATAATATTCCACTTCCCTCCTTTGCAAAGCGGGAGAACCAAAAACATTGGCAGCTCAGCTATAGAGAAGGAGACTACAACTAGGATAAGCCCAGTTGTAAAGCACCACGGATACAAAAAAAATAACAGTGCCTATTTGTGAGCCTCATATTTGATTCCAGTAACAGGTATCGCAAAAACGCTTGAACGCACGGCAATTATCCCGAGTTTGTACTAGATCCGTGTAGTAGATTACCGCAGACGTATTTCGCAGACTGTTTAACATAATGGTACGCTCGTTGCATTGTGTTTAGGATTTTATTGGTTTTACTACCATATTGTAGGTATTATTTATAGGATTAACTTTACGGTATTCAAGAGTCAAGAGTAGACAACGCAAGAGTCTCCGATACACATTTCTGTGTATGAGACAAACTATGAAGGTGGAGGAAGCGGAAGACGTCGACGAGTTTAATGTAAGGAATGAACCTGTTGGAGCTCTGTACTTTCTGCCTAACCTGTAAGGAATTTGACGTGATGATATAGATAGGTGGAAGTTAAGTACCTACCTACTTTTCAAAGAGTGTTGTATGTTCTATCTGCCTACTCCGCTGTATTGTATGTAACGGACGGACGGCCTAGGCCACTCCACTCATTAGATCGAGTAGCCGCGGGTTCGATCCCCGCACAAAACAAACCTTTGTCTCACAAATATTTGGTCTGGTCTGGGTGTTTGTGTATGTAAATTCTGTTTTTGTAAACGCTACTCCGACACTGGAACAATTCCTAGTATGAGGCTACGTTTTTAAGAAGCCAGTAAGCGAAAAATCCTAACATCCTTGACTGCCTCGTTGGTCTGGTGGCAAAGCGCATCGCTTTGTGATCACGAGGTCCTGGGTTCAAATCCTAGGTCGGACAAATGTAGTTTTTCTAACGAAAAATTCCCAGTATGAGTCCAGAGTCTGGAATTGTGCCTGGTATATGGCAATAGGCTCGCCCCCTATTACATGGGACCTAACATCGTCGGCGAAACATGGGTGTACTCAGTACACCTCTGCCACCCCCTTTGGGGAATATAGGCGTGACGGTGTAATAAATCATTTTTTTTCCAAATTCAATACAGTTGCACACGTGATTTTAGTGTGACTAATCCATTTTAATACAATGTTTGTTGGGTGCTTCCATCGACTTGGGATCCGGTAATTAATATAATCAAATCCAAAACCAAGCATACTGCAAAGCCTCAAGACACCGTGAGTTCATTCTGCATAGATCGGACCAACAAAAATATTTAAGAAGTTTGAGGGTCCCCGGAACAACTATGCCTTTTGGACGTCTAATAAAGCGGGTGACAGACGTTCGATTAAGTACGTGTACTTGTGGCTTGACGACCTTTTTCGCGTGTGTGTCACCTTAATTACGCGTACTATAAAATCGCCGAGCAAGCTCGTCGGCGATCCAACCGATTTGAAATTTTGCTCGTAGCTTGTCTCGGCTCGTACGTGTGGCGGCACGGTGAGCCGCGAGCCGCCATTTTGTTTAAAAATTCAAATCGATTACACATAGGACGCGCTTACGATTTTTTATTTTCTCTTCTGGTTAACCATTCCTTTACATAGACTCTCCGATTACATCTTTTTTCGTTGTTTTTCAAAACATAACATAATATTATTCCTAAATAACATAAGAACTCTTCGGTGTTCGACATCGTGGAACAGTATGAACAAATCGACCGTGTGTCGCCGACGTCGAGCCGAGTAAGTACGCGTTCTTTTAAAACTGTGAGTTTAAAGCGCGGACGTCTGTCACCCACTTAACACCTCAGTCCTTCCCGTGACCATGGATGCTGCAAAGCACTCGAATTTTTAAGAACTCGAAGTTTTCGGGAAGAAAACTAAAAATCTAAAATAAACCGTGATAAAATCCGAAAAATAGTTTTATTTCACAATGTTTGTTATTTTACCTTATACGTTTGAAGCACGTGATTGGAATAGTAATATGACTGTGAAGAATACTAACGAGTGACGTAACACAAAAGTTAAGTTATCCTTGTTACATTAAGTTTTTCCTGTAGATATTTTCTCGTAACCACAATGAGTTGTGATATATTTACCTACCAAAGTTGTTCTTTTTACATTGATTTTTTCTTTAAGCTAAGATATTTCAACAGTATTTTTATAAATTAATAGCGTATTTATTGTTTATTTATTGTTACTTTAGGCAAGAACCTAACATTTTACCGTGATAAAAAGTATCATATTTGTTAATCCAGGTAATAAACTATCTGTGTGCCAAATTTCGCCCAAATCCGTTTAGCCGTTTTGGCGTGATTAAATAAAATAATTAAACTCACTCAAAAGTCTCAAAATAATTACTACATAACATCAGCTACTAATAAATCTAGGGCTTGCTGGGATATCATAAATAAGTCTAAATCTAACACGCTAAGGGAATACATTACAGAAATAAATATTGCCGGTAATATTATTACCAAGCCACTTGAAATTGCAAATGAATTTAACAATTTTTTTATTGATCAAATTAAACCCATAATACCTAATAATACGAACGTCAAATCCCTATTGAAAAATTCAAATATCAATTCAATGTTCATGAAACCAGTTACACCAGGTGATATCTCTCGAGTAATACTGTCACTTAAAAATACGCATAGCACTGGTTTTGATGAAATAGCAACTAAGGTAATAAAAAGTGTGGACAAAGTTATATCACCCGTATTGTGCCACTTATTCAATCTCTGCATACAACATGGTCATTTTCCCTCGAGTTTGAAAAATACTTTAATTAAACCGATATTTAAGAAAGATGATAGGAAAAGTATGTCATCTTATAGACCGGTAGCTTTAATACCTATATTTTCAAAAATTTTTGAAAGGATAATCTACAAGAATCTATACGAATATTTAGAAAAGTATAACATTTTAAATGAAGAACAATCAGGATTCCAAAAAGGTAAAAACATAAATTTTGCAATTTCAAAGTTTTTAGAAAAAGTTATAACTAACGTTGATAGTAAAACACCGGTGTGCGCCTTATACATGGACTTAAAAAAAGCTTTTGACTATGTAGATCATGGAAAACTGCTAGAAAAACTTTATCTATACGGGATCAGGGGCAACGTATTGGCCCTTATTACATCGTACTTAAGTGACAGAAAACAAAGAACCGTAATAACACAATTCTGCCCAATCAAGAAATTAGAAAGAACGCACATGTCAGATTACAAGACAACTAAATTCGGTGTACCTCAGGGCAGCGTTTTAGGCCCTCTGTTGTTTTTGCTTTACATTAATGACTTCCCAAGAGCAGTATCATGTCCTATTGTACTATTTGCAGATGACTGTACAGCTATATTTTCTAGTAAGAACTATGCGTCACTAGAACATGATATTAATACCTCAATAATAGCTATTATAAAATGGTTAGAGACAAATAACTTATTAATAAATCTTAATAAAACAAATATTATGATTTTTCGAAATAGGGCCAAACCAACAACACCAATTGAAATTCGCTACTCTTTAACAAAAATCGAGGAAGTAGAAGTGGTAAAGTTTTTGGGACTACATGTTGATTGCAATCTTAACTGGAAAGCACAAGTAGAATCAGTATGCACCAAACTTAATAAATATTCGTATATGTTATACAAGCTCTCTAAAATTGTTAGCATTACTACCGTCATGACAGCTTACCACGCATATGTAGCATCTACGTTAAAATACGCAATAATTTTCTGGGGTAACTCTGTCGAGTGGGAATCAGCATTTAAGGCACAAAAGAAGTGTATACGTGCAATATGTAATCTTCAACCCACCGATAGTTGCAAGACCCACTTTAAAAATTTGAAAATTTTAACTCTGCCATGCATATACATATATGAGATAGCAGTTTTTGTTAAAACCAATATTGCAATGTATGGCAAACTAAGAAGCAGAAGACATGTGCATAAGTTACAAGTTACACCCAGCAGAACTTTATTAAAAAGTAGAAGTGTGTATTGCATGTGCCCTAGAATATATAATAAACTACCAAACTGTATCGTCGAAATAGATACGCTGGAAATATTTAAGCGAAGATTAAAGGATTTTTTGATTGAAAATGCATTCTATAGTGTAAAAGAATATTTAGAAAGAAATAATCCAAATAATTATGCACCTATAATATGAATCATTAATGAATGTTGACATTATATTTTAAAATTGACATTTTAATTTAATTGTGACATTTTCAATAATTCAATTCGACCAGTTCATTTGACAATCTGATTATTATTGACATTTTATTATTTTGACTATGATTATTACCAATTTTATTTATCTACTTATTTCATGATTATTGTTTGTTATTTTAATGTAATGTGCAAATGTTAATGCCTAAAATCTTATTATATTGTAAAGTTACATTTTAATATTTAGTAAGTCTGCCAAATTTTGCATGCTTTGTGGCAAAGTGTGGAGTTCTATTTTATAATATAAGACCTAATTGTACCTACCTACACTTGCAGAATAAATGATTATGATTATGATTATGATTATGGGTACCAAAAATGCAAACATCTTAATATTACAATAGTATTTTTTATAAATGAATAGCTTAATAGCTTGTGGCGCTGCAAGGCCATTTTAAGCGTTTAACAAGGTTAAGCAGAGTGCAGCGCAGTCGATCTGAGATGGGCGACCGGTTGTGGCATTCGCATATTCGAGCTTCATAACCTAAATATTTTAAACACGCTTTTGCCCGCGACTTTGTCTGCGTTGAATTTAGACAAGCACCTAACATTTCCAAGGATGGATAAGACAGGATTTTGACTGCACTATAGGGTCTGGGATTGGTCATCCTCACTAAAAAGTCTGCCTGCACCTGCACCAAATAGCCACTGAAAGCATTTCAGTGGCTATTTGGTGCAGGTCACTTCCTTCCCACTAATATTAGACCTCCCTCGACCATATGGTCAAGGGAGGTGATGGCTGCTCAAGTAGTCGTACTCGTGAACGGGTGCTGCTTGTGGAGAGTGCTCCACCCAGAATCCTCTAGCTTTTCATTATAACATATATTTAAAAATATTATTATTAGTCTTATCTCAGTCGTAAGGCACCACACTGGAGCTGGATCGCATAAATGGTTTTGTATTACCTAAAATATAAATATATCTATACAAACGACGAAAAAAAATGAATGTAAAATTACACAAAAAAGACAAGCCCGCTGAGTTTCTCGCCGGATTTTCTCTGTGGAGGCCGCGTTCCGATCCAGTGGCAGATTAGTAAGTTAAAAAAATGTAAATATGACAATTTGTAAATGTCCCCGCAGGACTTATGCAATATAAACGATTTGGTTTGAGTTAAGTCTGGATTCATAGAACATTAATACAAGAAAACAGAGATGCAAGGACAGCCATGCATGAATAAATCATCACACCTTGAAAGTATTTCCGACATATGGTAAAGATTACCTATGCAAGTATAAAAAAATATTTTTATTCCGTAAGTCTTTGTTCTAATCCCAGGTCAGAAAGTATAATTAGAATTTTTCTGTCTATGTAGATAACGGCCTTTTTAGTAGTCACTAGCAGTTTTCCGCGGCTTCACACGGGTTCATTTTATATTTAAATAGTGGATCCCATCAACAAAGGTGCCACCTATCCTGTCCTTGGTGGTTCCAAATATAGTTAAGAGGCATCCAGGTGACCTCATAAATACCAAAAAAAAACATGGTCTCACAGACATGGTCTCTTATATATATATATAGGTCTCATAAAAAAGCTCAGAGTTGCTCAGCGAGCTATGGAAAGAGCTATGCTTGGCGATTCTGGGGCTGTCCACGTAGCGCGAAGATCGGACGGGCGTTGGGGCAGAGAGATTCTAGTAGAGACTACGTATTGGCAAGCGCAGCGTGGGACGGCCGACTGCCGGGTGGCCCGACGATCTTGTAAAGATCGCAGAAAATCTTTGGATGCAGATGGCATCGGACCGGTTACGCTGGAAAGCGATTGGGGAGGCCTATGTTCAGCAGTGGACAAGTATAGGCTGAGATGATGATGATGATGATAACGAGGAGACTTACGAACACATTCACACAGGAATTTTATATGTAAAGATAATTTATAGTGAAGTGCTACTTCCGGTATTAATGTTAGTTAAAACTGCGGTTTATTTAGTACCACGATATAAACCGTAAACGTGCCCCTAATGATGGATGAGACACGATTCAGATAACATTAATACAAGATGACAGAGATAAATTGAAACACCAATGGAGGACAGCCATACATGAATAAATCATCACACCTTGAAGTTATTTCCGACAGATGGTAAAGGTTACTCGTATGTAAAAATGACTTTTTATTAAACCGAGTGTTATCTGATGGAAAAGTCAAGAGTCTCCGTAACCGGCGAGCGTGTATGAGACGAACTATGAGAGTCGAGGAAGCCAGAGAGGTATGTAAGGAAAGAACCTGTTGGAACTCTGTACTCTCTGCCTACCCCGCAAGGGATCTGGCGTGAGGTTATAGATAGATAGATAGATAGACTTTTTATTTCGTAACATTGCGTCGTTTATAGGTGTAAGCTGTGGCTGGTGATGACGAGGTCTTGGGTTTGAATCCTAGATGGGACATAGTGTTATTGGGATTTCTCTTATGTTTCTGTGAACAACGATTATTTTAGTAGGTGTATAGACACCTCTGCCACTTCCGCTTAGGGAATATAGGCGGTAGTTATTTTTAGTAGAACGCAGCAGCCATTTAATGGGTCGAGTAGTCATATAATTGTATATAGAAAGAAAAAAGAAAGAAAGAAAATACATTTATTTAACCACACACAACATACACATAAACAAAAGGTAAATATACAAAATACAGCGCTGTAACCGTATATCAGCGACTGTGTGGGGCTAAACAGGCTAATGCCTCAGCATATTGCTGCACCATAAACACTTATGGTGCAGCGCTGGTATTCTGGCAGCACTTATGAAAAAGGTGACGTCACAGATGCCATTTCGACGATCCACACGTTCAGATGTAAATGAGTAAACATTGATGAATGTATATACCTAATATAATAATTATAGTAAATATAATAAACGAGCAACAAATATAGGAAAATAAAACAAAACAATCTATAGGGTACATAAAGAAAAGAACACACCGTCACGCCTATATTCCCCAGGGGGTGGCAGAAGTGTACTAAGTACACCCACGTTTCGCCGACGATGTTAGGTCCCATGTGATAGGAGGCGGGAGGCACAATTCCAGACTCCGGACTCGTACTGGGAAGTTTATCGTTAGAAAAACTACACTCGTTTGACCTAGGATTTGAACCCAGGACCTTATGATCACAAAGCGATGCGCTTTGCCACTAGACCAACGAGGCAATAAAAAAAGAAAACTTCAATTATCAACCCTAAAAGGCTAGTTCAACGCCGTCAACGCCGTATTACGTGGCCGTGAAGAAGCATTCCAGCATGGACACATATTATGAATCCAGCTGCGAAAGAATCTCTTTCGTACTACCTATGTATGTCTATATAGTAAGACAGTGAGTAGGTATGAAAGATAGTATCGGTGTAAAGATGAGAAAGGGCATGCTCCGTTGGTTCGGGCATATAGAAAGAATGCCAGAGGAAAGAATGACAAAACAGATATACAATGTGAAAGTGGAAGGATGCAGGTACCGGGGAAGACCAAGACTATCTTACCACGACCAAATAAACCGAGTCTTATCTGATGGAAAAGTCAAGAGTCTCCGTAACCGGCGAGCGTGTATGAGACGAACTATGAGAGTCGAGGAAGCCAGAGAGGTATGTAAGGAAAGAACCTGTTGGAACTCTGTACTCTCTGCCTACCCCGCAAGGGATCTGGCGTGAGGTTATAGATAGATAGATAGATAGATATGTATGTCTATATCATTATACTAGAATCCTTACGGGGTAGGTAAAGAGTACAGAGTTCCAACAGGCCTAAGCAGGCACAATTTTTTGTGTTCCACACCTACATTTGTTTGGGCCTTAGTAAATGTGAGGTGCTCGTAGCGCTGTGCGACCGCGGTGTTTTTACCGATCACCAAGGTAAAGCAGCGTTCGATTCGGTCGGCGTGAGATGGGTGCCCGTTTGTGGCATTTTCACATTCGAGTGTCTCCGTGCTTCGGAAGGCACGCTAAGCCGGTTACCGCTTAATGTAGTAATCGTTAAGCAGAGTTGGAAGCCTTATAGGCGGCTTGATAAATTTCAACAGCAGGTGGCAACAGGCCTGCCTCCACCAATTCGCACTGGGCCTGCGTAGTAGAGTATGATCTAATCCCTCTCACCTCGATTCATGAGAGAAGGCCTTTGCCCAGCAGTGGGCAGTACAGGCTGATATTATTATTTGTGAATGCGAAATTCATCTTTGCAAATGCATCCACGACACAAAAAGTGTACCCAGGTATGTATCTAAGTATACTTTCGTAATATTCAGCTGTTAACTAAAACATTTTGTTTGACTGTCTCATTGGTCTAGTGGCAAAGCGCATCGCTTTGTGAGCACGAGGTCCTGGGTTCAAATCCTAGGTCAGACAACACTTGTCCATTAGACAACGAGGATGTTAAAAAAATCACAGCATATAAAGCAGATGCGTAAACATTTCATATTTAAATAACTTCTATAACCTTTTAAAAGGAATATTTGTTAGTGTGACAAATTCATTCGTCTTCACTTAGCACCAGTCTGTTAATGTTATAGGTATACAAATATTTTCTATTTATAAACATTATTTCTACAAAATAACACTGTCACACCTATATTTCCCAAACGGGGGTGGCAGAAATGTACTGAGTACACTCACGTCTCACCGACGATGTTAGGTCCCATGTAATAGGGGGCGAGCCTATTGCCATATACCGGGCACAATTCCAGACTCCGGAATGTACTGGGAAGTTTTTGTTAGAAAAACTACATTTGTCCGACTTAGGATTTGAACCCAGGACCTCGTGATCACAAAGCGATACGCTTTGCCACCAGACCAATAAGGCAGTCAGGGGAGTCCGTTTCTACGTAGTGAAGTAGTACTAGGAGGTGGAGCTACCTTAATTCCACCTCTCTGAAGCAATATGCCTGGGGGAGCTATTGTGGATGTCTCGTCTCACGAAGTCTTGCGCAGCCGCCAAGGCCCGCAACCCATGGATTGCCCGTGCTAAGTACCCCGTACTCATGTCGTGTATCCCGGCCGTCATTCGATGCGCCAATGCGCTGCCGCTAATCAAAGTTTCTTTTTATAATTTACATAACAAATGCACTGAAATCTTTATTATCATCTATCTATAACCTCACGCCAGATCCCTTGCGGGGTAGGCAGAGAGTACAGAGTTCCAACAGGTTCTTTCCTTACATACTTCTCTGGCTTCCTCGACTCTCATAGTTCGTCTCATACACGCTCGCCGGTTACGGAGACTCTTGACTTTTCCATCAGATAAGACTCGGTTTATTTGGTCGTGGTAAGATAGTCTAGGTCTTCCCCGGTACCTGCATCCTTCCACTTTCACATTGTATATCTGTTTTGTCATTCTTTCCTCTGGCATTCTTACTATATGCCCGAACCAACGGAGCATGCCCTTTCTCATCTTTACACCGATACTATCTTTCATACCTACTCGCTCTCTTACTATGCTGTTGCTAATGCGGTCGGTCAGCTTCACTCCGCACATCTTCCGCAGAGCTCGCATTTCTACCGCATTTATCCTACTTTCATTCTCCTTCTTACATACCCAGCTCTCGCTACCATATAACCTTTATTATCATCTTATTGTATATCGCATAGTTGTGTGTATGTTTTGAGCACGTTTATCCCAAAATTATTGTTCTATAGATATAATTCAGCCAAACGGTTATGTTGGAAATGATGTAGAGTTGCAATGTAACACAATTTTATCGTTTTTTGTACATTTAAAGTGTATTTGTTTTTTTTGCCTCGTTGGTCTAGTGGCAAAGCGCATCGCTTTGTGATCACAAGGTCCTAGGTTCAACTCCTAGGTCGGACCAGTGTAGTTTTTCTAACGAAAACTTTCCAGTACGAGTCCGGAGTCTGGAATTGACCGCACGAGACAAATCTTTGTGTGATCCACAATTATTTGTTCCTGTCAGGGTAATTATGTATGTGAATTTTCATGTTTGTAAACGCACCAACGATACAGGAATAAATCCTAGTGTCGGGATATGCTTTATAAAAAGAAAAAAAAATGAATAAAAAAAATATGTGTATATGCGCCTAACATTTTTAATTTTAAACCATTTTACCTGCCTACCCTGCCTACCACTAAGAGATCTAGCGTGATGATATAGACAGATTATTTTATACTTTTTAGCTCGTTTAAAAAACGTGTACGTAAGTAAGGAAATGTAGGTGTATTTAGTCTCAAGGTAAACCTGTATTAATTATCGAGTACATCCTTTCACATGAATTTCGAAAACTGGTTAAGTTTTAAGGAACATAATACTTTTCTATCGGACAAAAAGGTTTAGTTGTATGTTTTCCTTCACACTGATGATCGCATACTGATACGGAAAAAAGTTACTTACCTTGTTCTGAACCTTGGAGCTCGTGATATCAAGGCGGAAGTTTGATGAATTTATCACTACTTTTTAAATAGAGTCTTAAATCTGTCACGTCGACATTTCATAAGCGGGAGTGGCTGAAGGTGTACTCTGCACACCCACATTTCGCCAACATGTTAGCTCCTAATGGAATAGGAGGCGAGTCTATTTTCATTAACGAATAGAATTTACTGCCTCGTCGGTCTAGTGGCAAAGAGCATCTCTTTGTGATCACGAGGTCCTGGGTTCAAATCCTAGGTCGGACAAGTGTAGTTTTTCTAACGAAAACTTCCCAGTACAAGTCCGGAATCTGGAATTGTGCCCTATATGGCAATTGGCTTGCCCCCTATTACATGGGACAAATATCGTCGGCGAAACGTGGGTGTACTCAGTACACCTATGCCATCCCCGCTTGGGGAATATAGACGTGACGGTGTAGTATGAATAGAATTTAAATCCATTGCCTCTACACCAGACACAATAAAAGAAGACTCCGGCCCGGAGATTTTCTAGCTAGGAAGGAAAATACCAATAGCTATTTGTACCTAAGATCCAAAAAGAAGTCCCGTACTCCAGTACAAAAAGAGGACGAAATATTTGTAAAAAAAATAGTTTTGAGGAGTAACCGTGGAGTTTCTTGCCCTATTTCTCCACAGGTATGACATTGAGAAGTGGTGGTAGAGTCTTTGTCACTTTTTTGACGATTCATAAATACTGTTATGGTTTACTTGAATAAAAAATATTATGATTCTGATCCGAACCCAAGACCTCGTAATAGCCAATCGCACTTTGCTAGTTAGATATATATTTCAATATTATATTTCTGTTTTGATTATATCTTTGAACTTGATCTATAAATTTTTGCATCTTAATAGTCCGTGTCGTCTAAACCACAATATACATAAGTCCTTATTAAATATTCATGAACAAGAACCTGTTATATATATTTTACATGATATAAAAAACTAAACTTTTATATGACTGTAATAAAACTGAATTTCAAACAGAATATTATAGGAGTTGGAACATTATTGATTACCTGTGTGTAATTTTATTCAAATTTACGACTAAACCGTTTTAATATAGAAAGGTGAGTATCTCTTTAAACATTTTCACCTGATTATATGAAAGTTGTGAGAGCTAAGGATAGTAATACAGTCCTAAAAATCACTACCTACTCGCCTCTATGCTATACTAAATTATTTATTGTATTTTCTGCTATCTACCTATATCATCACGCCAGATCCCTTGCGGGGTAGTCAGAGAGTACAGAGTTCCAACAGGTTCTTTCCTTTCATACCTCTCTGGCTTCCTCCACTCTCATAGTTTGTCTCATACATGCTCGCCGGTTATGGAGACTCTTGACTTGCCTTTCAGATAAGACCTGTTCTATTTGGTCATGGCATATGGCAACGCTGTTATATGGCAGTGAGAGATGGGTGATCCAACGCCTATTGTTCACTAGTAATAAAAAAAACACACTAAAAAAAGTAACTTTTACTCACAATAAGTTATCTATCTATATCATCACACCCTTACGGGGTAGGCAGGTTCCAACAGGTTCTTTCCTTACATACCTCTCTGGCTTCCTCTACTCTCATAGTTCGTCACATACACGCTCGCCGGTTACGGAGACTTCTGACTTGTCCTTCAGATTAACCCGGTCTATTTGGTCCTGGTAAGATAGTCTAAGTCTTCCCCGGTACCTACATAAGGATGTAGGTATCGGGGAAGACCTAGACTATCTTACCAAAAAAAGAAAGTGGAAGGCTACTTTCGCATTGTATATCAGTTTTGTCATTCTTTCTTCGGACATTCTTTCTATATGCTCAAACCAACGAAGCATACCCTTTCTCATCTTTATACCGATACTATCTTTCATACCTACTCGCTTTCTTACTACGCTGTTGCGAATACGGTCGGTCAGATTCACTCCGCACATCTTCCGCAGAGCTCGCATTTATACCGCATTTATCCTACTTTCATTCTCATTCTTAAATACCCAGCTCTCGCTGCCATATAACAGCGTCAGTTATCTCCATAACAATACTAAAATAGTACATTAAAATCACCTGCACCAAGCGCTGCATCGGCGCGGCCCGTCAGCTGGCCGGTAGATAACTTCGGTGTTCAGGATTTTCACCCTGGCTATAATATTCGGAGGTCAGTAGGTACATTTGACTTCTTCCGCGTGGACTTTAGACCGTAACCTAACATTATCCGGGATAAAAAGTTAATTCAGGTTAAACTGACGTTTTTGCGTAATTGAGTAACAGACATCTAAACATACAAACTTTCACATTTATATTATTAGTAGAATTAATATTGAACAGAAGGCACTGGATACATCACCTGGGATTTCGCTCCAGGACGACCAAAAATACACCGTTTATTGGTACAACAATCAAACCAACTTTGTGAAGTGGGCGGGATCCTTATCTTCAGAGTACAGGTTGCAATGCGGAGTGAGGCAGGGAGGTTTGTCGTCACCCAAGCTTTTCAACCTTTACGTAGACAAGATGATTGGTGAGCTCAGCGGCACCATGGTGGGTTGTTCAGTTGACGGTATAGTTGTAAACAATGTAAGTTACGCGGATGACATGGTGTTGCTGTCCATCGATTAGTGGCTTGCGTAAATTAGTTGCCATATGTGAGCGGTACGCCGGGGTCCATGGTCTCAAGTACAACGAATTGAAGAGCGAGTTGCTGGTTTTTAAGTCACGCAATAAAACTTATGTCAATTTGCCACCAGTTCTTTTAAACGGCACTCCTCTAGCAAGAGTTCCGCGATTTAAGTACTTGGGGCACTGGGTCACGGAGTCTTTGCTTGACGATGAACATTTGGAGAGGGAACGCAGAGCGTTGACAGTCAGATGTAATATGTTGGCTCGCAGGTTTGCACGCTGCACTAAAGAAGTAAAATTATCATTATTTAAAGCCTATTGTCAAATCTTCTATACGTGCAGCCTGTGGGTCAACTATACAAAGGGGGCACTAAATGCTCTGCGGATCCAATATATTAATGCGTTCAGGATTCTGTTGGGGCTGCCGCGATACTGCAGCGCATCAGAGATGTTTGCGGCTGAGCATGTGGATGGCTTTCACGCGATTTTGCGTAAAAGAGCAGCATCCATGATGACGAGGGTGCGTGACAGCTCCAACAGATTTTTGTTAATTTTTGCGGACCGGTTTGACGGCGTTATTATGAGGCATTGGATAAGTATGCATGGTTCATGCTGGTCAAGTGCCAAATAGTGTTGTCTAAATAGTGTTGTCTAAATAGTTAATTGTTACTAACATAGTTTTTAAGGAAATTGTTACTAACACACTATGGATTTAATCCGAAATAAATAAATATTATTATTATTATTACTCATGATTTTTTGATAGAAAAACCACACTTTTCTTACGTAGGATTAGAACCCAGGACGGAGATAATGCACCGCACTGCAAACCATTAGAGTCTACTGGCAGTGTTCTGGTAACTAGACCAATAAACAGTTATTTTTAAGACTTTTTTATTTCCATAAAACTGGCTTTAATATCAAGTTAATCAGTTCCGTAAAAAAGAGGTAGGTAAAAAAAGATAACTTCGCAAATATAAAACCAGTTACCCGCATAAAAAAGATCACGTATTAATAAAAATGGCGTCCCACATTCGATACCTGTTTCTCCTTAAAAAAATATATTAAAGGTCCGGTAAGCAACCATCTTGGATATTGTATATCCCAACAGATATTTAATTGGTTATCCAATGTTACGCTCAGGGCTTTTGGTCGTTGACTTTTAAGGAAGTAAAACACATTATACAAGGTGAAACGACAATAACATAAGACCCCATTCCAATTAAACAACGCCTTATAAATTCCGTACGAAAATCAATATTCGTGTTTTAAAAAGTCAAGAAATCATTGTATGAAGAAATTTAATTGTTAAAATTAATAACGAAACATGTGTTTGTGTATACGTAGGAAGTATGTCAGAAGAAAGAATTTCAAAACAGATATAAAATTCGACAGTAGAAGAATGTAGGTACTGGACAAGACCTAGACGATCTTAACATGTTCAAATAGAACGTGTTTTATTTGAAAGGCAAGTCAAGAGTCTCCGTAACCGGTAAGAGAGTCTGAGACAAACTATGAGAGTGGACGAAGCCAGAGAGGCCTGTAACGAAAGATGCTGTTGGGACTCTCCACCCTGCAAGGGATCGGCGTCATGATATAGATAAAAAGAGGAAATTGTTAAAAAGAGCTTTGAGTTATAGTTAAATTTTGCTTAATACAACGGACTGGAAAAGGAATTCCAATCCTTGTGACAGTAATTTAAGCTTATTAAAAAAAACATACTAGTACTTTAAAAATAGTTGAAATCGATTAAGTTGCCCATTTCGAATAAACTAATTTCAGATCTTGCATTAATTATATAACATGTTGTATAATTACCGCTTGGTTGGACTAGTGGCGCAAAATGTTACTGGCGATCACAAGGTTGCGGGTTCGAATCGTAGGGTCGGAAATATTTTATTTGGATTTTACTACCAAATACATGTCAGTACCTTTACCCAACCCCAGGGGTCAGAGGCTGGCCGAATATCTGGAGAAGGAGGGACTCTTTATGATGAACTCTTTCTTCCGGAAGCCGCCTCATAGAAAATGGACCTGGATGAGCCCTGATGGTTCCACAAAAAATGAGATAGACTTCATCATGAGCACCAAGCGACAAATATTTAATGATGTCTCCGTGATTCACAGGGTAAAAACCGGCAGTGATCACCGAATGGTCAGAGGCACATTAAATATTAATGTCAAAATGGAAAGATCGCGTCTGATGAAGTCTACGCTCCGACCTTCTTATGCACACATCCAAAACCCCGAGAACTTTCAACTCGAATTGGCAAACCGCTTCGAATTGCTAGACAGCAGCGCATCAGTGGACGAAATCAACAACAGGCTGGTAGAGACTGTCCATACGGTCGGGTCCAAGTATTATAAGCCCCACCGTAAAAATAGACCTCAAAAACTATCTAACTGCACCCGAAATCTCATGGCTGAGCGACGTTCCATGACGCTCCAAACCTCCGATGATGCTAAGTCCTATAGGCAGCTCAATGGACAGATACTGAAGTCCTTGCGTCACGATTTACGGTCCTTCAATACAAGGCGTATTGAGGAGACCATAGCACAGAACAAGGGCTCCAAAGTGTTTGCAAGAGACGCGTCTATTGGGCAAAGCCAGTTGACGAAGCTGAAGACGGAGGACGGAAACGTAACGTCAAATAGGTCAGAGGTGCTCAGGGAGATAGAGAGGTTCTATGGGCAGTTGTACACCTCAGTAGCTGAACCTGTTGTTGACTTGGTAAAAGACCCAAGAGCCAAGCTAACCCGACACTACACTGAAGATATCCCGGACATCAGCCTGTACGAGATTACGATGGCTCTCAAACAACTCAAAAATAACAAAGCACCAGGCGAAGACGGAATTACCGCAGAGCTTCTGAAAGCGGGCGGAACGCCGGTACTTAAAGTCCTTCAGAGGCTGTTTAATTCCGTCTTGCTCGAAGAGAAAACGCCGGAAGCATGGAACAGGGGAGTGGTGGTACTGTTTTTCAAGAAAGGTGATAACACTTTACTGAAGAATTATAGGCCCATCACACTGCTGAGCCATGTTTATAAGTTGTTTTCGAGAGTCATCACGAATCGTCTCGAACGCAGGCTTGATGACTTCCAGCCTCCCGAACAAGCCGGTTTCCGGAAAGGCTTTAGTACCATAGACCACATACATACGCTGCGGCAGATTATACAGAAGACCGAGGAGTATAATCGACCACTATGCTTGGCGTTTGTGGACTATGAGAAAGCCTTCGATTCGATCGAGACTTGGGCGGTTCTTAGATCTCTCCAGCGATGCCGCATTGACTATCGGTACATTGAAGTGTTGAAGTGCTTGTATAATAACGCCACCATGTCAGTCCGAGTACAGGGGCATTGCACGAAGGCGATCCCCATAAAAAGAGGAGTAAGGCAGGGAGACGTCATTTCTCCGAAACTGTTTACGGCCACCTTAGAGGACGCCTTCAAGCTCTTGGAATGGCAAGGACTTGGCATCAACATCAATGGCGAATACATCACTCACCTTCGATTTGCCGACGACATTGTGGTCGTGGCGGAGTCGCTGGAAGATCTAGGACGAATGCTCGGTGACCTCAACAGAGTATCTCAACAAGTGGGTCTTAAAATGAACATGGACAAAACGAAAATAATGTGTAACGTCCATGTCGTACCCACCGCACTCACCGTTGGGAACTCTACTCTTGAAGTTGTCGACGAATACATTTACCTGGGACAGGTAGTCCGGTTAGGTAGGTCCAACTTTGAGAGAGAGGTCAATCGACGAATCCAACTCGGCTGGGCAGCGTTCGGGAAACTGCGCAACATCTTCTCATCCAAAATACCTCAGTGCCTTAAGACTAAAGTTTTTAGTCAGTGTGTGTTACCAGTGATGATATATGGATCAGAGACGTGGTCTCTTACTATAGGTCTCATAAAAAAGCTCAGAGTTGCTCAGCGAGCTATGGAGAGAGCTATGCTCGGCGTTTCTCTACGCGATCGAATCAGGAATGAGGAGATTCGTAGAAGAACCAAGGTCACCGACATAGCCGTTAAGATTAGCAAGCTGAAGTGGCAATGGGCGGGCCACATAGCGCGTAGATCGGACGGGCGTTGGGGCAGAAAGATTCTAGAGTGGAGACCACGTATTGGCAAGCGCAGTGTGGGACGACCGCCTGCCAGATGGACCGACGATCTTGTGAAAATCGCAGGAAGTCGTTGGATGCAGGTGGCATCGGACCGGTTACGCTGGAAAGCGATTGGGGAGGCCTATGTTCAGCAGTGGACAAGTATAGGCTGAGATGATGATGATGATGATGACCTTTACCAGGATATGTACCTGGGATGATAACAATAAGGCTCGGTCTCTATTGGAACCTAACATTGTCGGCAAAATATGGGTATATATTGTTCACCTCGACCACTACCAATTTGGGAATGCAGAAGGTGTTTATTGTTAATACCCGACCACGTCAAAGCTATCTATCTATAACATTACGCCAGATCCCTTGCGGGGTAGGCAGAGAGTACAGAGTTCCAACAGGTCCTTTCCTTACATACCTCTCTGGCTTCTTCGACTCTCATAGTTCGTCTCATACACGCTCGCCGGTTACGGAGACTCTTGAAAGGGACGTCAAAACTAAAAGGGAGAATTATATTTTAAGCAGTCTATGTATATACTTTTTACATTTTTCATCTATCCATATCATCACCCCAGATCTCTAGAGGGGTAGGCAGAGAGTACAGAGTCCCAACAGGTTCTTTCCTAACAGACCTCTCTGGATTATTTCACTCTCATAGTTACGGAGACTGAATTTACAATTTACTCATGTTTAGTTAATAACCATATTTCATATGGTGAACGAACGACCTAGTATGAGTGTGTGCCTTGCACTTGCAAGGTCTAGGATTCAACTGGTACCACTATTACGTCACATAGTGAACAGCTTGTGTCAAGGTCAATAGGCCAAGGAAGTTATCACATTTGCCACAACTATTTTAATCTTACTTCGCTGTGAATACCTCGTTGGTCTAGTGGCGAATAACGCGCTTTGCAATCACGAGACTAAGTTCAAATCCTAGGCCTGAAAAATGTAGTTATTCTTTTAAAAAAATGCCAGCATCAGTCCGGAGTGTAGAATCGTGCCCGGTATATGGCATTGGGCTCGCTCCCTATTACGTGAGATCTAGCATCGTTGGCGAAATCGTTTAACTTTGCTAGCCCCGCTTGGAAAATATACAGTGTGACAAGGATCTTATGGACTGTGGATAACACTGACAGGGTTGGTGTGAAATTAGGGTTATCATTTAGTAAAAAAATCCTACTTGAGGGAAAATTTTTCAGCCGGTGAGTCCGCACGGTTACTAATTAAAAAAGAACTTGGGTCAATTTCATTGTCATTAAGTAACATTTCGCTTAATAACAGCGTAAGTTCCGATTTCGACCGGTATTCATTTTTTTTACTTCGTCGTGACAAGGAGACAGCTATAAACACCGTGGTACGCGTGGTATGTCCCCATCTCTTTCTTATGAAGTTAGATTATGTTATAGAGATTGTGGTACGTATACGTCTTCGTCATATATGTCCTTACGATAAATGGATGTTTATCACTGACAAATTTTGTCGTTGTATTTCCAATTTGCTTAAGTGATCAAACTGACAGAATAAATAAGTGAGAACAGGTATTAAGAAACTCGTGTTTGCACTAGCCACACATGGTGCTCTATGATGGTATTTGGTGAGTTTTTTGGCAGGTCATAACAATTATTATGTACCAGTTAGGAACAGCTGTTACCCTCGACTTCATCTGTTTTTTCTTTTTGAGAAAATGGTTGTTAAATGTTCTTCTGTCAGATTTTCAGAGTTCTATTTATCTACTTGCCAAAGGACATTGTTCTGCGCCCATACATGATTTGCCCCAGAACCAACAGCAATGATAAAATACTTGCTTGATTTCAAATTACCCATAAATCCTCTTAAGGCATTTATTATTAAATGGACAAGCGGGGGAATCGCCATATAGCACAAAAAAAATTGATTTTGAGGTTATAATTCAGTAGCCATTAATACATATGAGGTTATATTGTGTCTGTTGACATTTAGTAAAGATGTCGGCGTCTTCGATATATCTACTTACAATAATTTGAAATATTTGTTTTAGATTGCAAATTGTCAGTTAGATACAGATATTATTTTAATAAAATAGAGAAATAATGATGGCATGGGTCAATTTTTTGTTGGTTCTGGGGCAATTTTCGATAATAGCCTTTTATCAAAAACTATATTCAGGAACTTTGAGTGGAAATTTTAGCAGACGAACAGAGTTACTTTCAAACTAATACTATTAAGTATGGATTTTAACTCGAATATAGCCTAGCTTTCCACAAATACATCGTCCAATCTAAACAACTCATCACCAACTTAGCTTCAAGTAAATATCCAAAAATTTTTGCAAATTCAGGAAAATTTTACTATTTACTGTGTCTCCTGGTAAAACCGTTTTTTTCAAATAAAATTCGTTCTTACGAATTACGAAAATTCTTACGATGTTCGTAAGAGCTTTTTATTAGCCTATACAGGCTCAAAAAAATAGTTAAATGTCAAAAAGTCAAAGTCAAAAATTGGTTATTTGAATAAGCAATTTTTGACTTTACTTTTTGATAGATCGACAATATATGACGGTTTCCTTCAAGCGCTCTCTTCTCCAAGCTGTTTGACAAAAATTTATTAGCGTTTTAACCAAGCTATCAATACAAGCAAATTGACTCTACTATACTCCGTTCATTTTAGCATTTAACTAAAGATAAACACATCAAAAATAAAGGTTCTCTAAACGACTCTTTGTCGTTTCCAAATACGTTGTATATACATCAAATATCTTTATAAAATATATGATTACATCCTATTTTATTATTGAAAAATTAAACATTTTATTTATATTAAAACAATAGCGAATATTTTTAAAAGCTTGAAAAAAAATACTAATATTATTTTGTCATTTAATTTATTGTAATCTATCGACTATACCCTAAAAATCAGGTGCTCAAAATCCGGTTTATAAAAGTACTTGGCGTTTTTTGGTGGGAAGTCGAAGAGTGATGTTGTTAATTTGTTTTAATTTCCAAAACTTGTGTTATTTCGACTAATAATGTGTAATGTTGGTCGAATATTAACCATTATGTGTTCTTATATGTGCATGAGTGAAGGTAATTGTAACAAAGTGATAAAACGTGCCTTTTTGACTTCTCTTAAAACTGCCGTCGCAACTGGTATGTAAAGTATCCACCGCTTTACTATCCAGGGTGGGGTACTTCATTAATTTCATTATCATCGTTGTCATCAAGTTCATCGGGGAGTTGAATTAATTTAAACAAACACGACTATATATCTCACTGGGCACTGGCAAAATACATTTATAATTAGTGTGAAGTCATAACTTAAAGAAAAAGAAGAAAAGTACTTGGCAGCTATCATCTATTTGAATTGAAGAGTATAAAATTCGGTTTTATTGTATTATGTAAATTATCTTGTTTTTTGTTTCGTTTTGGGTTATTGTATTTTATTAAAGAATAAGTAAATTGGATTTACCGGACTAGTTCCTTTTTATTTGATTGGCAACATATAAATGTTATAGAAGAGAATCATCAGAACAATCACATAAGATTTTTTGTTATGACTGTAGAGGCTTTTACTTTTAAATACATCACTTTGAATAAATGCAGTTTATTTCAATGATAATATTTGTAAATAATATTGAATGTTAAATAAAGGTATGGTATCCATGATGAGTCACGTGTTTTTGTTTACCTTAAGTTAAGTGCCAAAACGAATGGAGTTTTGTCTTGATTAAATAAGTACAGGTATAAAAATATAGAATAGAAATAAATTATTATTAAACGACATTAATCACGGCTTGCACAAGGAAAACATTTATAGGCCAATGTCCTTTTTACCTTGTGGTCAAAACCATAGGGACAGAACGTCTGCCATATTGATTTTTTCAAGGCACAATAACAGGGCCAAGAACTTCTTTTTTTTAAAAATTAAATCCATGTAGAACAATAATAGGGTATGTCATGTGTTGTGATAGACAACATTCATTTTTAAACCCTTTTTTAATTCTCTTTTCAAAAATATTAAATTGATCCAATGTTTTTCTTCAATATAATTTGTGACCATAAATGTTGGAGTTTAAATAAAACATATTCAAATAAAACAAAGACATCGTTAAAAAAATAAATGAAAGATAATGTAATAGTGGCGGTTAAGGGCCTACCGCGATGGACTATTTATCGACCGGGAGAGTGATAGTGATGCATTTACTTTACAAAAGAATATTAAGGGACGGATATATATATATATATATATATATATATATATATATATATATATATATATATATATATATATATATATATGTGTAAAAATAAACTCAAACTTCACTATGGAATAATAAACTGCTTTACAGGAACTTTTTTCTACAATTATTTGTCATGTTTTTAAGCAAATTTTATTGATTAATTAATTAATTAAGGGAGTGGATCCTCGCAAGGGATCCGGCGTGATGATATGGATAGATAATTAGAATTATTAAGCATTTTGCGTTGAAGTCAGACAATGTAAGGCGATAGAGATGACTTTACATTTTCTTTCTATCGAGAAAATTCGTTTTAATCGAGTGTTTCTTTTACTAGAGTCTGAAATATACAGTCAAAAATCATATTTCGAAATATTAAGTCTCTCATCCATATACTTTTTGAAGTACATGTAGTACAAAATCACGTTTTGTCACGGTTAAACGTTAAGTTTTCTTAATAAAACTTAGCCAGAAAATAATTTCCATAGACTAGAAAAGTAATCTAAGTCAAATAAACTTAAAACATAAAGAAAATATTATTTACGCAGTAATTACGCAGTACGTGTTTAAATATCAGAAAAAGCCTGGTAGAACAGATTATAAACTCTTCTGTTTATTTTTTTTCGCTTGAGCGCTGACATTGTCGCGGCTTCGAACCTTGTACCACATAACATAAGGTCACCTGGTGAGTGTACGTGGATCGCTAGGCTTATTATCAGCTGATTGCTGTAATTGTTTAATTAAATAGCTACATTTGTACAGGTTGTCATTGCTATTTGTAAGGCGAAATGGAACAGTATATTATGTTTTGTAGAGTTAGATATTATTTTATATGTCGTTTCATATACTATAGAAATAAAAATCTTTAAAAAAAAAAGTAAACCGACTTCAAAAAGCAAAAAATAAATATTTAAAGTCGGTGCTGGTTAGCACAGCTTTTTTTTCTACTTTTTTTATTTATGTTCAGCGATATTTCCGCCAATTATGAATCGATTATGATGATATTTTTGCATTGGGTTCAGTATAGCTCCAAGGTGGTCCCATTTTAATTTCATTGGTATTGGATCTTGGACTTGGAAGATACACCAGGGAACTCCTTAACAACAAACAATACGAATGCGTAGATTGAGATATAATGGGAATACGTCAATCCTACAGGTACCCTGCCATAGAACTAATCAGAATATTAACCGACTTTAAAAAAGACCAGAAAAAGACCAGAGAACTGATTTTGATGATTCTTTTTACGTTGGGTTTAGTATAGTTTCGAGGTGGTCCCATATTAATGAAATCGGTATTGAACTTTGGACTTTGAAGATACACTAGGAGACTCCTTAACGGCGAACAGCACGAATGTATAGATTCCGTTATTATGGTTATTATATCAATCCGGTAGGTACCTTGCTGTATATTAGCAAAATAATATAAAATAGGTATATAAATATTAGTGATTAATTCACTTGTCACTTAAAATTGTAAAATAAAAATCTTAAAAAAATACCGACTTAAAAAAAAGCAACAAATAAATATTTGAAGTCGGTGCCAAGTAACCGACTGCACTAACAGGTACGGACTTCAAAAAATTTTTTTTTGGTTTTTGAGGTCGGTTTTATTTTGCATAAAAGATTTTTTTCTCAGTAATTTATTGACATTGGTTTATTTATCCCAATCTCTCTCAACAGCATTAAGCATAATACTTTCAAAACCATGAGACAAAATCCCAGATTCCTTTAGCACGAAAATATTGACAATAGCGTACCTCTAGTGACTCGATATCCTATCCTTGTCGCTCTAAATATTTACTAAATGAACATTAAAGCGACAGCATGATTACTCGTTAGCGTCACGCTAACGCCAAAGGTTTCGTGTTAAACCCTTTGATTTTTTATAATTAATATTTAGGGAATACTTGTCAGGAATATTTGTCAGGAAATACGGAAACAAGATTTAACATTGATATTTTTATGAGAACTTCCGCGATGTATTTTCATACAATTATGTAAATGGTTGTCTGCAGTTCGCCCGTACATAATTAAAATGGTTCATTTCTCAGCTCATCTGCATTATAATAGTGTCCTTCTTAAAATTGTTATTCTACTTATCCCATATCATTTGTTAATGTTCGTTGTGTTATACAACTTCTTAAAATGTTTATACATTATGGTAATATGATATACAACGATTTAACGACCATCTGATTGTAGGTTGTCTAATTTATTGAAAGTGAAATACATTGTTTTATAAGTTTTGATTTTCAACTTCAAATGTTATAAAACGTTATGGTGACATTTTTGTGAACGTACATTAATAATGATTAAGTCGCTTCTCTTTCATATTTTCCCAAGAACTAGTCTGGAATTCCCGAGCCCGTTTTCTACCTAGGGAAACTCCGGTGATCATGAAGTAAATAATAATTTTACGAGGAAATCAGTCGAGTTTCTTCCTATTTGTTAGGAAGCACAACTAGTTTCGGTCCGCTGCTTTGTCCGTGTTCTTAGAAACAAAAAAAAAACATCGTACTATGACCAAATAGACTGTGTCTTATCTGAAACGCAGAAGACGCCAGAGAGTTCTCGCTGTAAGGAAACGACCTGTCTGGACTGACACCTGACAGGACAGGTCAGGTCTTTGTTTTCTTTGTCTACCCCGTAAGGGATGCCTTATGTAGAAGGGATGCCTTTGCCTTATGTAGATTGACGATAGATAATAAAAAATATCTTGCGCATTATTTCAACAGTAATCTATTACATTGACTGATGGATAACGATTATTTAGTTCGAAAAAATATTTTACAATTTTAAGTGACAAGTGAATTATTTACTAATATTTATATACCGATATTATATTATTTTGCTGAGTTGTACAGTAACGTACCTACAGGATTAATATAATAACTATAATAACGGAATCTATACATTCGTGCTGTTCGCCGTTAAGGAGTTTCCTGGTGTATCTTTATAGTTCAAGGTAACCAATAACATTAAAATAGGACCACCTCAAAACTACACTAAACTCAATGCAAAAAGTCAAAATCATCAAAATCGGTTCATAAGCAAAGGAGTTATAAAAAAACAGACGAATAATGAACCTCCTCCTTTTTTGAAGTCGGCTAACATACTGCTCAGTTCTATAGTAGGGTACCTATAGCATTGACGTAACCCATAATATCTCAATCTACACATTCGTATTGTTTGTCATTAAGGAGTTCCCTGGTGTATCTTCTAAGTCCAAGATCCAATACAAATGAAATTAAAATGGGACTACTTTGGAGCTATATTGAACCCAATACAAAAAGAATCATCAAAATCGGTCCACAATTGACGGAAATATCGCTGAACATACATAAAAATAGCATACATACAACCGAACATAGAACCTCCTCCTTTTTGGAGTCGGTTAATAAAACCACGTTCGAGACGAGTTAACAAGGTGTAAGGGGATGGGTGTGCGAAACCTAAAATAGATAGTAGTAACCACCCATATGATCTTTTACCTACTTCAAAAATACTCAACGGATTCAAAGAGCCAGTATTCATGTTAGAAATTATCGGTCATGGCTCGGTCAGTCGAAATTTTAATAATTTTAATATAAAAATATCTTTTTAAAAACAAGTTTTTATAGCAAAAACACAACGGAGACCCACACATACTAAAGTATGTTTTGTAGCATTTATCAAGACAAATCCAACGAGCCCAAACACGTCGGGATTATGTTGAGTAGTTGAGAAGTTCCGTTCGGCCCCGGCTCCATCATCAGACCCTGGACACCGTCCGGGTCTACAAAACTCGTCAAGATAAATCTGACGAGTCCAAACACGGCGGGGTTATATTGAGTAGTTGAGTAGTTTCCTTGACCACCTTTCAGCTTCATCGTCAGACCCTAATCATCATCTGGTTGTACAGTACTTATCAATACCAATCTAATAAGCCTAAACACGAGGGGGTTATATTATCTAGTTAATATGTTGTTACGGCCACCTTCCGATTCCATGATCAGACCATCTCCATGGTACTAACATATATAATTGTATTTTCACCGAATTTACATACGTATGCCACATTTCAGCTCAATCGGATACCTGCAAGAGCTTAAAAAACACATCACAACATTTGAACCGGAAAGACAGACAGACAGTCATACGAACATTGCAAGTCAAATAACAGCTGGTAAAAACACCTTGTCTGACGAAGACTTCAAAACTAAACCAACGAATAAGTTATATAAATATCGGTTTGTTTATTTTTCCTTTATTTTTGAAATAAAAATAACACCGTCACGTCTATATTCCCCAAGTGGGGGTGGCAGAGGTGTACTGAGTACACCTACGTTAAACCGACGATGTTAGGTCCCATGTAATAGGGGGCGAGCCGATTGCCATATATCGGGCACAATTCCAGACTCCGAAGTCGTACTGGGAAGTTTTCGTTAGAAAAACTACACTTGTCCGACCTAGGATTTGAAGCCAGGACCTCGTGATCACAAAGCGACGCGCTTTGCCACTAGACCTTTTTTTTGAAGAACATTAGGAATTATTCCTGTGTAGTAGATGCGTTGACCGAAATAAATATTTGTGGATCGCACAAAGATTTATCTCGTACGGGAAGTGAATCCGCGATCCAGTGGGCGGAGTACCTTGAGCTCGTAAGCTATTGTACCAACCCGAAAGAGATTTCTACGGTCCCATAGAACAAAGTTACATATCCCATACAAAATAAATGACATTTGCAACTGTCGTGCCCTTCGATAAGGTTATTCTGCCAAATATAAATACTGGTTTATATGACTTTGATTTAGGATAAAGTATATTACCAAAAGAGCAAAGTAAACGACGGATGATTTAGCGTAGTGGAGGTAAGAGCTTAACCCTGTGTCTCTAATAGTCGCGAGTTCAATTGTCCGCACGGGACAAATCTTTGTGTGATCCACAATTATTTGTTTCGGTCTTAGTATTTGTGTATGTGAATTTTCATGTTTGTAAACGCATCCACGACAGGAATAAATCCTAGTGAGGGGCTACGTTTAGAAAAAACAAATAAATAATAATATAAACACCGTCACGCCTATATTCCCCAAGCGGGGGTGGCAGAGGTGTACTGAGTACACCCAATTTTCACCGACGATATGAAGTCCCACGTAATTAATAGGGGCGAGCCTATTGTCATATACCGGGCACAATTCCAAACTCCGGACCCATACTGGGAATTTTTCGTTAGAAAAACTACATTTGTCCGACCTAAGATTTGAACCCAGGACCTCGTGATCACAAAGCGGTGCGCTTTGCCACTAGACCAACGAAGCAGAAAAAATACATTTTAAATGTGCAAATACATTTTAAATGTACAAAAAACAATAAAATTGCGTTACATTGTATCGCTACATCATTTCTAACATAACTGTCTGGCTGAATTATCTCTGTAGAACAATAATTATGGGGTAAACGTGCTCAAAAGATACACTCAACTACGCGATTTATGATAAGATGATAATAAAGATTTCAGTTTACTTGTTACGAAAGTAAGAATGTAAACATAACTGTCAAGAATCGTTATCTTGAAGATAGAAGTCACTTTTAACGAAATAGTTGTACTGTTGCGAAAGAATATTGGTTGATCAGTTTCAGTTTACTTAAAACGTATATCCATTCTAGGAATTTTATTATACAAGGTGTAATATCATTAACGTAAGACCTGAAAGCAGTTTGTTCTACTTTTAGATCTTGCGTCCACCCTGAAGGTAATACCGAGGTGTCACCGAGGTGGACGGTGGTAAAACTAAAAGGGATTTTAGCCGGTAAGAGTCCGGCACTACCTGGAATAGCTGGGTGCCTATAAGTATTTCCCCTCCTAGGAGACAAAAAAATTGGATGCCTTACTTCTTGATAAATATCCAACAGCAAGTGCCTATAAACCTGCCTCCACCAATTCGCAATGGGTTCGAGTGCTTGAGAATGACCGATCTCTCTCACCTCGCTTTTTGAGTACCTTAGGGCAGCAGTAGGACAATAAACCGTTGGATTGCTAAGTCAGAGGTCTCGGGTTCAAACCTAGGCACTCGCCTCTGTCTCTTCGCAAGCATGTGCGTATTAAAAATTAACTATCACTTGCTTTAACGGTGAAGGAAAACATCGTGAGGAAACCTGCATGCCTAAGAATTTCTCGAAGGCGTGTAGAGTTCACCAACCTGCACTGGGCCAGCGTGGTGGACTATGTCCTAAACCCTCTCAGTTTGAGAGGAGGCTGGTGCCCAACAGTGGAACATTTTTTCAACAGGGTTTTTATTATACTATACATTGATCCCTAACGGTAACTGAGTTGATTCCAACTATTTTTAATGTATATTACATTTATTTTTAAATTTGCAATAAATGCTGTTACAATGCGCTATAACAAACTAATTTTATTTTTAATTCAGACCAATACGGAGTTAACAAATGCATTTATAAATCGTATTTCTCAATACGCACACATACACGTGCAAGTCACATTGATAATTGCGGTATAAAAGTACTTAAAAAAGGGTAATAAACTTAAAATTTGGAAATTTAGTTTCTCTATTAAATTTGTGAAGCAATTATCTAATTGGAGTCTCTGAGGTCTTGCGTTATTTACGATTTACATCTTGTATATCGTAAGTGCGTACAAACATGAACTTCAAATACACAAACAGCTAGGCCGAAACATTTCTTGATCACAGAAAGATTTGTTGGAACTCTGTAATCTCTGCCTACTCCGCAAGGGATCTGGCATGATGAAATAGAGAGATAGACAAAGATTTGTCGCGTGCGGGGATCGAACCCATGATTGCTCGATCCAGTGGGTGGAGTGGGTTAAACCCTTAACCACCAAACCACCGACCATACCAGGCCATACCAGGCCATAACTAAAACAAGCCATCTGTCAGTACGGTCCAAGTTGATTGGATTGGTTTAGTTGGTTACAGTAGAGGGAGCGCCTGCTGGAATACCTTGCCTAAGCTAATGGTTAAGCAGCACCACAAGTACCAAGGTTAAGCGAAATTTGGCTCGGTCAGTCTAAGATGGGTGACCGTTCGTTGCAATTTTATTTTAAGTGGAATGCATACTAAACCGTTTACCTAGCCAACTGTCGTTGAGCCAAGTTGGAAGCCTTATAGGCGGCTCGATCAGTTCCAACAGCAGATGGCCACAAACCAATCCTCTCTCAGCCACCGACGCACCGCATGGTGGGTTCGCATGGCATCTAATCTATCTCAATTCAGTTCGTGAGAGTAGTATAGAGTATAGAGGCTGATACTAAGCAGAGTCGGACGACTTTGACAATTTCATCAATTCACACATTCACAACCCTGCCTCCTCCATACCTCCACCAATCCACATTGCGTCCGCGTCCGCAGCATGTTCTTACCGACCCTCCCGATGCCCTTACATCCCTTCTTTCGGATACAGATACCAAACACAGGATCAGACACCGACCTCGCCGGCGAGGTCGAAGAATCCCTTGCCCGCCGGCCGGTGCTGAGCACCACGGCGAGACACCTAGTATACGCCCTCCCTCGTAGCGACTGCCCAAGTCGAGGCCGTTCCTCCTTGAGGCGCCTTTGAGCTAGTTGCCCCCTTGCCCTTCTGGCTCGAGCGTAGTGGTTGCACGCTCGCTCTCTTGTCCGGTGAAGCTGTAAAGGCCCCGCGGCCAACAGCGTAGATCATTCACACACACACACAAAAACTACGTCTGCGTGGTAGAGTATGAGAAAAAAAGAGAAGAGAATAATGTCAGTCCTAATCTCTTTTATCGATTTGTGGGAGAAGAACTTTACACAGCAGTGGGACTATATAGACTGATTTATTAAGATAGTCTAGGTCTTCCTCGGTACCTACATCTTCCCACTTTCATATTCTATATGTTTCGTAATTCTTTTATACTAGTACAGAGAAACTGAACCTTAGTGTGAATTATCTATGCCTGAGCCTGAGATGAATATCTCTTCGGGTCGAATATTCCCTAAAGATTCAGCCTTTAAGAAACATTCGTGTGCCTAAAATAATAATGAAAAATATCTTGTTTAAACTACATAGACGGTAAGAACATACCTACTGTCGGTTCACTATTACATGGTTCTAGGTTAGATCCCTTATGAACGTGACCTAGAACCTTGTCATAGTAAGCTATGAATATATGTACTCACACCAACGATTTGTCTAGGTATTTTCTAGGCTGTTATTCGCTATGACCAAACGCGGCGCGTTATGATAACTTTGTAAAATCATCGTGTAATAGTATTCTTTATACTGCTAGAGTACCACTAAACGATCATTACACGAAGCTATCTAACGTGCTGCGTTACGGGTCATAGCGAATAAGGGCCCTGTCCTAATACTTTAAGTGGTGACCTTATTACCGATCTTTGGGACTGTTATTTCAATTTCGCATTTCTTTAGAAAACTTTTAGGGTTTTTTAGGATACCTAAGTTTGTTGGGGTAAGTATCGGGTAGTTAAATAAACCTGTTTTTCTTTCTGAGGCGACCTTAAAAAGCGACTGAACGAGTAAAAATGATTTAGCATCGATCAAATAACCTAACCTCCACCAATCCGCACTGGGTCCGCGTGGTGGAGTATGACCTAATCTCTCTCACTGCGATTTGTGAGAGAAGGCCTTTGCCCAGCAGTGGGCAGTAGCTGATATTATAAATAACCTATACCCTAATAGCGTCCTCCGTATTATGTGCGTTATTGGAGTATCCAACTATCTATATCGTCACACCTGATCCCTTGCGGGGTAGGCAGAGAGTACAGAGTTCCAACAGGTTCGTTCCTTACGTACCTCTCTGGCTTCCTCCACTCTCATAGTTCGTCTCATACACGCTCGGCGGTTACAAATACTTGACTTGTCCTTCAGATAAGACTAGGTCTATTTGGTCATGGTAAGATAGTCTAGGCCTTCGCCGGTACCTACATTCTTCCACTTTCGCATCGTATATTTGTTTTGTCATTCTTTCTTCTGACATTCTTTCTATATGCCCTAACCAACTGCCCTACCCTTACCCTTTCTCATCTTTACACCGATACTATCTTTCATACCTACTCGCTTTCTTACTACGCTATTGGAGTAATTATAATTTAATGTCGTCCCCTTAAGGGGGGTAATAGGAAGGTGAAAAATAGGTACAACCATATTCTGTCTTTAACAGCCTGGTCCAGTACCGCCCACTGGATCGGCTCAGGTAGGTACATATGGACAAAAATTATGCACATGAGGGTTTAGAGATACAGACCAGATCGCACCTGCTGGTCTGCCCCTTGTGCCCCACCATCTGTGCAAGGGAAGCTGATCGCGATCACAGATGACGCGATTAAGATGACCATTCACTTAGCTGGACAAAGCATTGTCGAAAATTGCAGCAAACCCGACAAAAATTTGACCTATGCCATCATTATTTATCAATTTAAAAAAAAAGCCAAATATCCGTATCTAACGGACAATTTGCAATCTAAAACGAATATTTCAAAGTATTGTAAGTACTTATATCGAAGTCGCCGACATCTTTACTTAATGTTAACACACAATATAACCTCATATGTATTAATGGCTACTGAATTATAACCTCCAAATCTAATACTTTTTGTGCAATGTTGCGATTCCACCGCTTGTCCGTTTAATAATAAATGCCTTAAGAGAATTTATGGGTGATTTGAAATCTTACTAGTATTTTTTCATTGCTGTTGGTTCTGGGGCAAATCATGTATGGGCGCAGAACAATGTTTTTTGGACCACTGAAATGAAAAAGAAGTGTGAGACAACGTTTAAAAAATAAAAAGGAAAAAAATGAAATACCGCGCATAAAATTGTAGTAAATATAACGGCTACTGAAGTAACCTACACAACATCCTTAAGCAAATATCGTTTTGAATAGATCATAATTGTTGATAGACTTTGTTAAGTAATTGCATTCGCGTGATACTAGGTGAACTAATTAGTCATAGTTCAGTGCATAACTAACGTTTTTCAGTTTAACAATAAAAAATACATTGCTATGCTCAAGAATGGAGTGTTATTGTATGTCCTGTTGAGTTTTACATAATAACCTTCAGGAGATAAGTTATAGGTAAAATTGTTACAAATTGATAAGTAGTTATGTAAAATTCGCCAGGTCTTTTATTCTATTATAATTATGACTGCCTCGTTGGTCTAGTGGCTAAGCGCATCGCTTTGTGATCACGAGGTCCTGGGTTCAAATCCTAGGTCGGACGAGTGTAGTTTTTCTAGCGAAAACTTCCCGGTACGAGTCCGGAGTCTGGAGTTGTGCCCGGTATATGGAATAGGCTCACCCCCTATTACATGGGCGGCGAAACGTGGGTGTACTCAGTACACCTCTGCCACCCCCGCTTGGGGAATAAAGACGTGACGGTGATTTTTTTTTTATATAATTGTGACTTACTATTTTATCATCTAGTTCCGTCTAGTCTGTTTATTTTTATTATGTACATAATACAAGCTCGGCGTTTGTTGCTAGCTACGAGCAGGTATAGATGCTTTGTGTGTGTGAAAGATCTACGCCGTTAGTTGCGGGGCCTTTACAGCTTCATTGGATCAGAGGGCGAGCGTGCAACCACTACGCTCGAGTCAGAAGGGCAAGGGGTCAACTAGCTCAAGGGCGCCTCAAGTCGGGCAGTCGCTATGGGGAGGGCGTATACTAAGGTGACGCGCCGTGGTGCTCTGCACCGGCCGGCGGGCAAGGGATTCTTCGCTCGCCGGCGAGGTCCGTGTCTGATCCTGTGTGCGGTATCTGTATCCAAAAGAAGGGATGTACGGCCATCGGGAGGGTTGGTGATAATATGCCGCGGGCGGTGGTAACGGTTTCTTTCTTTTTAGAAGCATCATTCTATACATTCCCGATGCCCGGGAGGGTGGGTGAGATCATGCCGCGGACGGCGGTAGCGGCTGATAGGAGGGAGTGAGGTTCGTGGTCTGCGGTGGCTACAATTAACGGTTCCTAAAATTTAACGCGTTCGCGAAATATTGGGTTGACGCCTTTTTAATAAAGGCGCGAATAAGTTCGAGACTGAGATCGCAGTAGAGATAAAGGTTCTAGAGTGACAACCACGTACCGGAAGATGTGTAGCGACAAGTCCCTACAAGATGAACAGATAACCTGGTGAAAGACGCAGATAAAATCTGAATATCTTACATCACTAAACTGGACGTCATGCCGATTTTTATGGAAGGTCTTCATCCTATAGTGGATGATTCTTAGTTGAAGATAGACAAAGGTTTGTTCCATGTGGGGTTCGCACCCGTGAGCGAAGCGGTCTACGCTTTTACCACTAGACCAGGCCGTAATCGTCTCTTCCACTTAAGTTTGGAAAAGTCAATTTTCAAATTCGTGGCAGTGGACCGGCCACATTGCTCGTAGAACTGACGGCTGTCAGGCAGAAAAGTTCTCGAGTGGCGATCACGTACCACCAGATAGTGGGCAGGTTCCCAGAAGATGAACGGATAAACTGGTGAAGGATGTGAATTCAAGCTGGTTGCATACAGCATTAAGCTGGTCGTTATGGTGATTTTTAGGGGAGGTCTTTGTTCTGCAGTGGTAATTTTTCGATGATGATGATGAAAACCTTGGTAAAACCTTGGAAAAAAATTTACGGACGATTTAGCGCAGTGGTTAAGAGCTTAAGCCGCTCTGCCCACTGCGTCTAATAGTCGCGGGTTCGAGTCCCGCACGGGACAAATCTTTGTGTGATCCACAATTATTTGTTTCGGTCTGGGTATTTGTGTATGTGAATTTTTACGTTTGTTAACGCACCCACGACACAGGAATAAATAATAGTTTGAGGCTACGTTTAAAAAAAAACAAATTGAATATCTTTTTCAATGTACTAGGTGATTGCCTCGTTTACCAGTGTTTACTGTACCCAGTGGCGAATTCATATAGTCTCAGACCAGAGTTTAGCATTGTGCCCGGTATGATGGCAATAGTCTCACCCCCTGTTACACGCGAACTATCATCTTCGGAAAAAAGTGGGTGTACATAGTACACCTCTGCCACCCCCGCTTAGGGATTATAGACGTGACTGTGTTTTTAAGTAACTACCAGGTCTTTTGTCTCGCAGTGTTTATTTAATGTTGTATTTTATTTAATGTTAAATACTTCAAAACTGTATTGTACAGGTGAGGTAAGGCATGCCAATTTGGCGTAAATACATCTGTTGTCAGTGCTATTGATTCAACCGTAGAGGTCGTTCTAATGAAGCGTGTTATTTCAGAATTCATAATAAGCTGGCAAATATATTTGGTTACTATCGACTACGAATGCGAATGGCAATTCAATAAGTTATATGTATATATGCTCGCCCCCTATTACACGGGACCTAACATCGTCAACGAAAAGTGGGTTTACTTAGTACACCTCTGCCACAACCGCTTGGGGAATACAGGCGTGACGGCGTTTATTTATTTTTGATGTGTAACATCTTTCTTCTCGGTTGCTGGATATATTTTGTGGAAGTGATTTTGGCAAAGAGACGGAAATGAGTTACAGGAAACCGGGAAAGCGCGCGCTATTTGATTTGACCAATGAATGCGCGCGATGGAACCGGGGAAGCACGCGCTATTTGATTTGACCAATGAGGGGCATTATTTGATATGACCAATGAGCGCGCGCTATTTGATTTGACCAATGAGCGCGCGCTATTTGATTTGACCAGCGAGCGTGTAATGAGTTCCAAAATTGGATGGCTTTGACCGTAAAACAATTATCGTTAAAGGTAGAGGCATAACGAGAGCCAAGTTATCTGATGACCTTAAAGAATACGAGTTGGAAATGTGAAGGAAATCAAACCGTTCTTTAACGTGGGGAAGATAGTTTAAAATATTATACAGAAGATAAATGGCATTAGTATTCCGGCGAAGACGATAGGGAGCCACTTGAGCTTGGCACGAACCTGCGATACACCATCATATTTGCGCAAGCCAAATATTTATCTTATGCAGAAATTTTGGAGATATTCAAGTTCATGTAGCTGATCTTCCGTGAAGTCTTGATAGCAGATGTCAGCGAAGTCGAGAATAGGAAGCAACATACATTGCGATACTATATATATACGAATTTTAGTGGAAATCGGCAGTTTTGCAGTCTTTTAAGGGAACTTGCTGCAGCGTATAATTTGCGACTGGCGACTTGCAGCTGACTAGTTTAAATCATACAGTGATCCATGGTTAAGCCATTTTTTTACAGTTTAACAAGATATATGTTGGTCGTGTTATGGCAGGCAGTAAAGGTATATAATGCAACTAGCTTCTACCCGCTATCCCGGTAGTAAAAACCTTTATCCAGGTAATTAATTTTATCCAAATCCGTTCATCCGTTTTTGCGTGATAGAGTAACAGACATCCAAACATCTAGTAGTAGCATATTTTTATTTTTTTTACAAAAAATAAAGCTCCTCTTCTTCTTCTTTAAGTTATGGCTTCACCAGTGTCCAGTGAGATATATATTCGTGTTTGTTTAAATTATTTCAATTCCCCGATTGAAGACAACGATGATAATGAAATTAATGAAGTACCCCACCCAGGATAGTAAAGCGGTGGTTATTTTACATACCAATTGAGAAGGCCGTTTTGAGGGAAGCCGAAAAGGCACGTTTTATCGTTACAATTACCTTCACTCATGGACATATGCGAACACATAGTGGTTAATATTCCACCAACATTACACATTATTAGTCGAAATAACACAAGTTTTGGAAAATAAAACAAATTACCAAATAGACCGGGTCTTATCTGAAGGACAAGTCAGGAGTCTCCGTAACCGGCGAGCGTGTATGAGACGAACTATGAGAGTAGAGGAAGCCAGAGAGGTATGTAAGGAAAGAGCCTGTTGGAACTCTGTACTCTCTGCCTACCCCGTAAGGGATCTGGCGTGATGATATAGATAGATAGAGATAGAAAACAAATTGACAACATCACTCTTCGCACTATATTTCTTATTATTTTTTTCATGAATTCCATGATCATGCAAGTATGTGTCACGTAATGTTCTTTTGTTCCCAATTTTCAATGACACAATTATTATTTGTGATAGCTTTGTCGTACTATGAATTCGTAATTACGTACTAGAATATAGTTACTACTTTTCCTTCCTACCTTTCAATTTAGGTGAATAAATGTATTAATGAAAATAAATAATTTGATGAACAAAATATTTATAAGCTTATACATAAGATATTTCATAAAAAGAAGCTTGATTTAATATGGAATAAATTATTTTATAAAAACAGGATAATTAGTTCAGAATTTTTGATATACGCTTAGTCTTTGAGACCTCTCTGACTACCTACGTCACAAAAGCACGGTCGTTATGATACAAAATTATTAAACAGAAATGTCGGAAGCATTTTAAGAAATACGTTATCATGTACATGGCATGAATGTAACAAAACCGGTATTTTTGCTTTGTCGCTAATACAATTTTAATGATACTGACATTTTAAAGCCCATATTACTTGTTGTATTATTTGAAATACAATTATTTTAGCATTATAAATTATTTAAATTCATTATTAATTCACGATTTTAATTTAGCCACAGAACTTAAAATTCCAAAGATAAAACAATAATATTAAGTGTTACTATTTTAAAAGAAATAAAAATAAATTAAAAGCAGGATTTACTTACAATGTAAAAATAGAGAAATTATTCCGCACTGATCAAAGGCACAAAAACACAGAACAAAAAAAAGATAATTTAAAAAATCATCCTTCCATCATTTTAAATTTCGAACGCGATCTTTTTTCTGCGCGGGCACACGTGCAATCTCCGCGTACATAAATTAAACATTAAGTTACTATAACTACAAACAACTGGAGGCGGCGGTATGTTTAGCATACACTGGGTAAAATGAAAGGCTTATGACAGGTGATGTTTGTTTAATGGCGAAGGTACGTGAATCTAAAATGATTATAATACGTTAAGGTTTATGGTAAAATCTGGTGAAATTTATTGGTTAACCATTGAATTATTATTTAACATTTTTCATAACTGGATGTTAAGATATCATTCCTGTAGGTACTTGCTTTTAAATTCAATTTGAAAATTTGTAGAAATGAACATGCCAAATTTCAGGTTTTTATAATTTTATGTGTAGTGTGAGAAAATGTTTCATAATATATACAATATGTACAATTAAAGTTTCACGTTTTACACCCGATTTTTGTGGCTAACTTTTTGTTGTTTTTTTTTCGTATATAATTCCAGAAATTAGATAATCAAGTTTCAACTTTATTGCATGACTCCGTGCAAATATTTCCACACATCAGTAAATTCTTAAAAAAAACTGCTATTTTATCTGTGAAATTTTTCGACCATATTTTCCTTTTAATAAAAGTTTTAAGCTTTGTAGCGCACATGTTTCATCAAAATAGCTATTTTAGAACACATATTAGAACTGGTGTTTTGTTAAAACGTGAGCAATGATTTTGTTTTCTCTTTGTGTCTGCACATTATATGAAATAATTGAATTTACCTTACAATTACCTATTCCTCCCGTTCAGATTGAAATTTTCTCTCTAAGTTTTGAATACTTGTAATAACCTACAGATCTATAAAAGCTATACTCAAAGTTTACGATGTTCTTCAGATTTCAAGGACTTCACGGATTTTATAAAATTTAGTAATCGACATAACTCGATCAGTCAATTATAAAAGCTAAAACCTAATCGTTCACATTTTTATTGCACAGTGTAAGCTAAGTATATGTTTGTTTAGTAAATTGTCATTGAATCACGGGGCAAGGGCCACTCGACTCGCGGCCAGCCTCACTCGATTTTTGGCACAACTCGATCGGCGCATTCGATTCTTTTCATTACCGATGCATACGATGCTACTCGAGCATTTTTATAAATAAATAAATGAATCACTAAACTCGTTTCAAAGGCCGTTGAACTTAAAAGGAGGTGCTTCAGTTGGGGAAATTCCCATTTGGTTTATCAAAGATTCAATTGAAATTTTATTTACAAAAGGCTTCAAAGAGAGTTTAATATGAAACAATTAAATATTGATAGATTTATTTATGAAATAAAACTATATTTTCGGATTTTATCGCGGTTTATTTTTGATTTTTATTTCCTGACTAAAAATCAAAAATAAACCGCGATAAAATCCGAAAAAAATAGTTTTATTTCATGTGTAATATTCGCGTAAATCTAAGAACTCAGATTTATTTATTTATTTTATTAGCATACAAAACAGATTACAATCATTTTATGTCCTAAATGTTATGATGTACAATACAAGTATCGATCTAGATCACAATCCAGAACTATGTATGTCTGTCAGATTTAATGCGCAATTAACAGAACAAAAGCTAGAGAGCGCTGCTATCATATTTGACTAAAATATTTAAAATATTTTTACTTAAAAATTACTTAAAATAATATTAAAAACTAAAACCCTTATAATGTATTATTTTATTTAAATACTGATTTTATAATTTAAACAAGTTGGTCTGTAGGTGCCTGTGGAACTGGCACAACTTAAGGTAGAAAATATCAATGTCTCTGTTGGAGACAAGAATCTCATTGTACTGGCGACACATTCTGACAATCTGGTTGTAATAGGAAGTATTGTTTGAAAACAATTAGAGATTAAAGATATTGTAATTACGATTACGGGACCTAAACCGAGTGTTGAAAATTAAAAGCGATAGTAGGCCAGGAGAGTCTATGA
This sequence comes from Phalera bucephala, assembly GCA_905147815.2. Classification (NCBI taxonomy): domain Eukaryota; kingdom Metazoa; phylum Arthropoda; class Insecta; order Lepidoptera; family Notodontidae; genus Phalera; species Phalera bucephala. The sequence continues at coordinate 32,142,989 of LR990615.1, read as the reverse complement.
GATAATGTATGATCTTGTAGAGCACCATGAGGACACAATAATTTCGTCGTACCTCTAAAGGGATTATGTGAAAATATTTTAAGCGTTCCTTGTAGGAATCAAGTTTACGACCCAAGCCACATCTGTAACTAAGTATTTTCAAACAACGCTTCAGGATGGCTTTGATTCTGTTAATATGAACGTTGTAGTGTTGTGTGTGTGTTAAGACTTTCGGTTTGTCGAAAACATTTTGTGGGTCTTGAAATAAATCTGAGCAGTCTTGAGCTTCGCTCAATTATGTAATCATAGTGATCATGGAAAGTTAACTTACTATCAAAGAGTACACCTCAATCCTGTGCTACATTTTTACGAGTAAGGACCTCGTCCCTAATCATTTAAAAACCTCTGTGTCTTCCTAGTGAAGGTTATATATAACGTTAAAAGGTTATGTATAACAAAGCACTTAGCAACATTTAACTGCATATAGTTTCGATCACACTAATTTGATAAATAGACATGATATCTGCCGAGATGATCAAGTATGGTGGAACTTGCGTCCGGGACGCCTTTGGGGTCCTTGCAAACCTTTGTTGGAGGACCGGTAGGGTCCCTACAGATTGGCGCCGCGCAGTCATAGTACCCTTGTACAAAGGCAAGGGTTCACAATATGACTGCGCCAATTACAGAACCATTAGCTTGATCAACTTGGCAGCCAAGGTGTATGGTAAAATTATTGAAAGGAGAATGACGAGAAGTCCGATGGAATGTTGTGTGAGGCACAAGGGGGTTTCAGGTTTGGAAGAGGATGTTCGGATCAAGTTTTCTCCCTTCGCAACATCGTAGAGAAGCATCTGGCATTAGGCCGGAAGGTTTTCTGCGGTTTTGTGGATCTGGAGAAGGCGTTTGATAGAGTTGTGCGAAAGAGACTTTGGGACATTTTGCCTGAGTATGGTATAAATGGCACTCTGCTGCGGGCCGTCCAGTCCACCTATGTGGACTGCAAGGCATGCGTACGGGTGGGTGGTAATATGTCACCCTGGTTTGACGTTGAAATCGGCGTCAAGCAGGGTTGCGTGTTGTCCGCTAGACTGTTTATAATATATTTAGATAAAAGTCTTCAAAGACTAAAAGCGATGAATGAAGGTGTACAAATGAGTGAACTAGTGGTGAATTATCTACTATATGCAGATGACGCGGTTTTGATAGCGCCAACAGCCACTGATCTGCAACCACTAGTTACAGTTATGAAAGACGACTGCATGAAAAATGGCTTACATTTGAATGTGAAGAAAACCAAAATTATGGTTTTTGAACGGGAAGAAACCAGAACGAACGCTTGTGGTTGGGAACGATGTGCTGGAGCAAGTCAATGAGTTTGTATATCTTGGATGCGCATTCAGTAAGGATGGAAAATACACCGCTGACATAGAGAGAAGAGTGAGTGCAGGGAACAGAGTGAATGGCGCGATGGGAAAGCTATTTGGGAGCCGGCACTTAGGCCAAAAGGCGCAGCTGGCCATACATAATGGAGTGCTTGTCCCAACGCTGTTAAATGGCAGCGAGAGCTGGGTATGTAAGAAGGAGAATGCAAGTAGGATTGCGAGCTCTGCGGAAGTAGGCGTTGGAAATGCGAGCTCTGCGGAAAATGTGGGAAGTGAAGCTGACCGACCGTATTCGCAACAGCGTAGTAAGAAAGCAAATAGGTATGAAAGAGAGTATCGATGTAAAGATGAGAAAGGGTATGCTCCGTTGGTTCGGGCATATAGAAAGAATGTCCGCAAAAAGAATGAAAAACTGATATACAATGCGAAAGTGGAAGGATGTAGGTGCCGGGGAAGACCTAGACTATCTTACCATGACCAAATAGACCGGGTCTTATCTGAAGGACAAGTCAGAAGTCTCCGTAACCGGCGAGCGTGTATGATACGAACTATGAGAGTAGAGTAAGCCAGAGAGGTAAGCAAGGAAAGAGCCTGTTGGAACTCTGTACTCTCTGCCTACCCCGTAAGGGATCTGGCGGGATGATATAGATAGAGATAGATAGATAATTTGATAAAAAGCTCAGATCAATTTGCAATTTTAACGCGTCAGTGTTATTATTAATAGTGTAGTAGTAAAAATTTTGAGATCGTCAGCGTAAAGAAGACAAGGGCATGACAGTTTATCAATCAAGTCGTTAATAAATAGTAGAACAATAATGCCTAAATGACTACCTTGAGGGACGCCAGAGGTGACTGTTACAGGACTGGAAAGATAGCCTTTTATTGCAACCAGTTGGCTTCTACGACTTAAATATGATTGTATCCAGCGAAGCAAAGAACCTCCTATTAGTTTATTGCAAAGCACTATGTGATTGACTTTGTCAAAGGCTTTTGCGAAATCTGTATCGAAATGTGACGGAGTTCAACTCGTCTTTTAGAAAAAGCGTTGCATAGGTAGTTTTTATATTCGAGCAAATTTGTGGTGGTAGATTTATTCCGTACAAACCCATGCTACTGAGAATGTAAAAGAGGCTTGACGTGATGGTAGATGACATTATACGCGAAACTTTCGAATAGTTTGGCAAAACAACACAAAATACTTTACATTGCTTTTTGTCGCCGGATTTGTATATAGGAATGCCATGAGCTATTTTCCAATACGTTCGGAAAGTGCCTGATTGTATTGATTTATCAAATAATATTTGTAAGGGTAAACCTAGTTCTTTCAAATGGATTTTAACAAAGTGTGCAGGAATCCCATCTGGACCAGAGCCCTTATTTTTTTTAAGCAAATTTATTTTATTTCAGATGTTTTCTTTTGTGATGTTTACCGTACTAAGCGTGTTATTGTGTAGAAAATCTGTTGAATAGGAAGTATTAGGAACGTTGGTAAAATTATCGAAAACTGAACTGATATACTTGGAAAATAATTCGCATACTTGCACCGGGTCCGATGAGGTAACGCCTTCAAATTCGAGTGTAGATGGTATTGCATTTGCACCCTTCTTACATTAAATGAACCTCCAAAACGCCTTAACATCACTAATTAGGGAATTTTCTACAGATGATACGTAGTTATTATAACATTGATCGATTAGGTGTTTACTATTAGTTCTGCAGCGACTGAATTCGTCTTAATCTAACGGATTGCCAAATTGTCAATTGCCAAATGTTTGTGATATTTAAGCTTCACTTCAATACAGCGTTTAAGTGCAGGGCTAAACCAAATGGGGTATCTGTCATCGGGTAACTTTACCAGTAGTGTGTGTTTACTAATGATGTTATTCAGTGTTAAATAGAAACTTTGTAGAGCTGTATTGATATCAGAGGAAGACAGAGTTGAATACCAATCTACTTATGATAACTCAGAAGCGATTTCGTCATGATTGCATTTATTAAAACTAAACCGTTTTCTTGCCTTTAGTTTCAAGGTCTTGTAGAGTGAGCTCGAGTTATTTATATCAACGACTAGAGCAGGGTGATGACTATCCAAGCGGCTGAGGAGATCCGCGGGATAAACAAGCCTTTTATTTTATGATTCAAAACGGACACACATTCCCACCATTGTAACTTCTGTAAGTCAGGATCCATGTCTTAGGTAATATAAAAAGCATTTTGCTGGAATTTTAGTAAAAGTTTAAGCCGCTCTGCCTATTGGACCGAGTAGTCCCGAGTTCGATTCCCGCACGGTGTATCTCACAAATATTTTTGTTTTGGTGAAATTCATGTTCGTATTCGTAGTAACGACACTAGCATGAGTCCCAGTGTTGGGCTACGCTTTTTATGACCGGAAGTAGATAAGCACCTCTACTATCTGTAGATATTAAAACAGAAGAATCACTAAGAATGGTTTGGCTTCATTGGCTATGCTCAAGTATCTACTATCAATAGTAGACACAAATTTTCAATACCCAGACCGAAACAAATTGCGGGTCACATAAAGATTTGTCCCGTGCGGAAATCCAACCCGCGGCTATTCGACCGCGAGCGGCGGAGCGATTTAAGCTCTTAACCTCTGTGCCAAATCCTCCGTCATCACCATCATTATTATTCCATATGATCACACCATATCCCTTTCGGGGTGGGCAGACAGCACAGGGTACCAACAGGTCCTTTCTTTAAACACCTCTCTGACTTCCTTCACTCTCATTGTTTGTCTCAAACCCGCGGTTACGGATACTCTTGCTTAGCCCTTCAGATTTCGTCATAAGTATTGTTGTTGTCTTTCCTTTGCCATTTTAGTTGTAACGTAGTTGTTGCACGCTCGCCTTCTTATCCGGCGAAGCTATAAAGCCCCTCCTATCCCCTCCTTAGTCAATAGCGTAAATTGTAAATGTAATTTTTATGTTTGCACATGAACTCACGACACACATTTCTTTTTTGTATTCCTAATGACCTTTACCAAAAAAAGCAGTGATAGCCTAGTGGTTAGACCGTTGGACTGCAAAGTCAGAGGTCTCGGGTTCAAACCCACGCACGCCCCTCTGTCTTTTCGAAAGCATGTGCGTGTTAAAAATTAACTATTACTTGCTTTAACGGTGAAGGAAAACATCGTGAGGAAACCAGCATGCCTAAGAGTTTCTCGAAGGTGTTTGCCAACCCGCACTGGGCCAGCGTGGTGGACTATGGCCTAAGCCCTCTCAGCTTGAGAGGAGGCCCGTGCTCAACGGTGTGACAGTTTCTTAACAGGGCTAATATTATTATTATTTATAATAACAACATTTATCACGATTTTACCAGTTAGTCATAAAGACGTTAAAAGCAATATCTAGAGCGGCCATTTTAGTAGTTTTTGAATGGCAGACAATTACTACAATACGAGTATTGCTCTTGCGCAGGTATTGTTATGTACCCGCCGGCTGTGTCTTTATTCTATATAACCAAACGCAGCGCGTTAAGATAACTTCGTGAAAAGAAAGTATAATTTTATTTTGTATGCTTCATAGAACGATTATAAAAAATATTGTCACGCCTTTATTCACTAAGGGGTGGCAGAGGTGTACTGTGTACAGCGAAAAGAGGGTAATTTTTGCCGTCAATGTTAGATTCCATGTAATAGGAGCCGAGCCTGTGCTCTAGTGCTTCGTTGGTCTAGTGGTGAATGGTGTGCTTAACGATCACGAGACCCTGGGTTCACATCCTAGGTCGGACAAATGTAGTTTTTATTCCCAGTATCAGTCCGGCGGCTGGAGTTGTGAAAAAAATTTTCTATAGAAAATCTACATTTGTCCTACCTAGGATTTGAACCCAGGACCTATTTATCGCAACATGCCTTATTCGCCACTAGGCCAACGAGTCAGTTAAACATTTAACGAAGTTATCGTAACGTGCCTCGTTACGTGTTTAATTAGTCTTAGCAAATAAGTGCCCTGTATTAGCTATTCGTTCCCTTTCAATGTTTAGCCTTGTGGTACGGCCGACCTCGCGGTGCTAGTTGCCGATACACTAGAGAGAATACTCGTGTATTTAGCTTAAATCTATTTACAGGCGCCCGTAACGCTATGCGACCGCGGTATTTCAAACGATCACCAAGATTAAGCAGCGTTCTGCTCGGTCGGTCTGAGACGGGTGGCATTTTCATATTCGATTGTCTCTGCAATTCGGAAGTCAAGCCGTTGGTCTCGTTTCGCAATTAATGTCGTTAAGCCAAGTTGGAAGCCTTATAGACGGCTTTATAAGTTCCAACAGCAGGTGGCCATAAACCTGCTTTTACCAGTCCTCACCTGAGTCCGCGTGGTGAAGTTTGACCTAATCTCTCTCATCACGATTTGTGAGAGATGGCCGGCGGATTTATTATTATGTTATTTATTTTCAGAGGTCAGAGAGGTCTGTAAGGCAAGAACCTGTTGGAACTCTGCATTCTCTGCCTACGCCATATGTAAACTGGAGTAATAATAAAGATAGATGGATAGATTTTTAGACTATTATAGAGTAGACTACACTATCTATTCTCAATAATTTATTATTTCTACCATCACCCTACAGAGGACTCTCTGGTAGGATCTCCTGATGATTTTTCCCCTGCGAAAGAGAATCACACCTCTTCAGTAATTTTGTATTCAGATATTTTGTTCTTTGTTAAATATTTTTCTTGCACATATTCTTGAATAAACAATACGTTCATTTTAATTCAGTAGTGGTGTTTACATTGCGTAGATAATTTAATTGTTATTTATTTTGTAATTACTGTTATGGTTAATCTTAACAGCATAATAATTATATTTTACACATTAGATATTATTATGGCAAAAAATCCCCGCAGTCTATGTTCTAGTTTGCCTCAGAAAATACCGAACTGATTTTAATGCAATTTTCACTTTTGGATAAACCAATATTGAGAAGGGAGATATATTACAAGTTTTTATTAAGGAAACAGGAAACAATATTGCTCAAAATGTGGTTAACGATAGTAGACCTCGGACTTTTTGGGATGTTGATTACGAATTTGACCCCTGTTATGAATTTAAATGGGCATGATGAGAGCGAAGCCGCAGACAACAGTTAGTATCACAATAATTTGTGTTATACAATTTTGTTTTGTAACAACATTGTTATATACAATTCATAAAATTCTACAGAATTTAAAGAAGACAAAGTTAGTTCTTAGATTTACGCGAATATTATACATAAAATAAAACTTTTTTTCGGATTTTATCGCGGTTTATTTTAGATTTTTAAGTTCCTGACGTTTCAAATGCTTTGCACCACCCATGGTCTCGGGAAGGACTGATTAAGAAGTTTGAGGGTACCCCGGAACAACTATGCCTTTTGGACGTCTAACACCTCAGTCCTTCCCGTGACCAGTAAAGCATTCGAAACGTCGGGAACTTAAAAATCAAAAATTAACCGTGATAAAATCCGAGAAACAGTTTTATTTCAAGAAGACACAGTTTAAAATTACAACCGAAAGCATGCTTTACCTCCATTTATCTATATATTGTCACGCTAAATCTCTTGTAGAGTAAACAGAGGTTTTACTTAATATAGGTTTCAAAGGAAGAGCTTTAAATTATCTAGTGGATGGATGACTATTGTCTGCATTTAATTATGCTTCACTATTTGACTTATACCAAAACGGTAAGGAATTTGCAATGCATGTATTATTGCCATGGCTTAAGTTTGTTTTTATAAAGTATTGTCTGACAAAAAAAAAACGTGACTCTATTTTAGATTGCGTTTTTGTATTGCAGGTAATATTTAGTTTTTTCTATAGATACTAGTGGAATAATTTTAATTTAAATATACCTTTTGAAACAAGTTTTTATAGCAAAAATATAACGGAGATATTTTGTTTAGTTGAGTAGTTCCTATGGGTTCCTTTCTGCTCCATCATCAAATCCTGCTTACTATTCGGGTCTACAGTAGGTTCTTGTCAAATCAAATCTAACAAGCCCAAACACAACAGGGTTATGTTGAGTAATTGGGTGGTTCCGTTGGCCACTTTTTGGCTTCATCATCAGACTCTAAACACCATCTATTTGTATAGTACTTGTCTATAGCAATCCAACAAGCTGAAACACGAGGGGATTATATTATTACGTAGTTGACATGCTCCTATGACTACCTGCATCGTCAGATCAGCTTCATGGTACCATATTATTCCATTGTCACCAAACTTACATACGCATACTAAATTTCAGCTCAATTAGATATCGGCAAGTGCTTAAAAAATCGACCACAAGATTTAAGCCATAAAGACAGACAGACAGAAAACCGAACATTGCAAGTTAAATGAAAGGTTGGTAATAGAATCTCAGGCAAAAGACGTTCTTCTCAGGACGTAGGCTCTCCTAAACACCGCCTTTTAGTCTGTTCTACCGCAATTTAGCCTGTAAATTTCGCGGGAAAATAAAAAAAGTCTATAAATAACAATGAAATAAACTCCATACCAAATAGACTTAACAGACCGTGTCTTATCTGAAAGGCAAGTCAAGAGTCGCCGTAACCGGCGAGCGTGTATAAGACGAACTATGGGAGTGGAGGAAGCCAGAGAGGTCTGTAAGGAAAGAGCCTGTTGGAACTTTGTACTCTCTGCCTTTCCGCAAGGAATCTGGCGTGATAGATAGATAGATAAAATAAACATCCTTACGCCTATACTCCCCAAGCGGGGATGGCAGAGCTGTAAGGTGTACACCCACTTTCCGATAAGGATGTCAGGTTAGGTTAATATGGGCCAAGCCTATTGCCATAAACTGGGCAAAGTTCCGAACTTCGGACTGAATCTGGGAAGTTTTAGATAAAAAAACTGCATTTGTGCGATCTAGAATTTGAACCCTGGTTCGCAAAAGAGCACAATATTTGCTACTCGACCATCAAGGCAGTTACAAATCTAAAAGATATTTGATTTCAATGTATGGGTAGTATAAACGGATTGTGTCCTTAATTATTTAATTAATTGTGTACCATCCGAGTGGTTGCCGTTCAATTTGTTGCGATTCCAACAATTGTTCAATTCAGATTAAATGCACAATGAATTCTACCAATTGAGTAAGTATTATTAGAGCGAGGGGCGAGAGGACAAGGGGCGAGACTAATATGAAAGTTGTTATCATGTAACTGAAAACGCATAACCTAAGTTTGTGCTAATTCAGTATTACAATAATGTTAAGTTTGTTAAACAGTGACAGCCTAGTGGTTAGACCGTTGGACTGCAAAGTCAAAGGTCTCGGGTTCAAACTCAGGCACGCACCTCTTTCTTTTCGAAAGCATGTGCGTAATAATAATTAACTATCACTTGCTTTAACAGTGAAGAAAAAATCATGAGAAAACCTGCATGCCTGAGAGTTTCTCGAAGGTGTGTGAAATTCACCAACCTGCACTGGGCCAGCGTGGTGGACTGTGGCCTAAACCCTCTCAGTTTAAGAGGAGGCCCGTACCCAACGGTGAAACAGTTTCTTGTAGACTCAACTGACCCCATAGTCAAACAGGTTACTCAGTTTACTGGGGCTATGATTTAACATTGTGCATTATGTTGTTTTCCTAAATAAATAATAAATAAATGCATTGCTCTATAACTAGAATTATTCCTGTATAGAGAATGCCACGAGTAACATAAAATTAACATACACAAAACAGAACAACCACTTGTCACACAAAGATATGTCCCGAGCGAGGATCGAACCCGTCATTACTCAGTGCTGTTCATTGGCGCTCTAACTACTCGACCAAGCCAATGTCAATGTTTGTTGGTAAGACTATATTTTAATAAATTAAAGATACTATTATAGATAGTATCGGTGTAAAGACGAGACCGGGTATGCTCCGTTGGTTCGGGCATATAGAAAGAATGTCGGAAGAAAGAATGACAATACAGATATACAATGCGAAAGTGGAAGGATGTAGGTACCAGGGAAGATCAATCTTACCATGGCCAAATAGATCGTGTCTTAGCCGAAGGGCAAGTCAAGAGTTTCCGTAACCGGCGAGCGTGTATGAGACGAACTATGACAGTGGAGGAGCCGGAGAGGTCTGTAAGGAAAGAACCTGTTGGAACACTCTACTCTCTGCCGTGGATCTGGCGTGATGATAGACGGGAGAGGTGTTTAATCTATCAAAATAGAGCTAAAAGTAACTTTCAAAATCTTTATGGTACAGGAGTGACTGTAGTATATACAGTGCATTTTTAGGGTTCCATACCTCAATCGGTACCCTTATAGGATCAGTCTGTATGTCCGACGGTTATTACTAACTAATATAACCGTCGTATCGTCGTGTATATAAAGTTAAAATTTATGTCAAATACGATCCCCTGCTGGTGTAAAAAAATGAAGATTCTAAGTAAACCCAAACAAAACATATGACCATTTATAGTCACTCATCAGAAATTATAGGGCACTCCCTGTTCACCTAGAACCATACAATGTTGCGCCGAAACTGGCCGGAACCGAAATCTGTACAGAACCCTCAGAACGCTCTACTCGCACTTGTCCAGTTATTTATCGTAGTTGGGATTTTGCTCTAAGACGATAAAAATGCATTCTTTAATTCTTTAATTCTTTATTGTACACACAGAGAATGTTACAAAATAAAAATAATAATAAAATAAAATGTACAAAGGCGAGCTTAACTCAAAATTGAGTTCTCTGACAGCAAACCTTTGAGTGACAAAGAGACAAAACATTAAAACAAGGATAGAAATGAGTGTACAACACGAAGGGAATAGTTTTAGATAATAAAATGATAGAATACATATAGATAGAATATACACCTATAAATATACTACACACTATACGATAACATAAAATATACTACTTGATATAATACATACATACATATAACTTACATAGATAGGAAATGTTCTTTAATTCTTTTCTTGAAAATCTGCGGAGTGGAACTATCGCGTATGGAGTGTGGAAGAGAATTCCACAAGCACACTGCACGTACAGTGAATGAGCTATGATACCGGCTCGATGTATGCCGAGGAGTACTAAGAAGAAGAGAAGATAAAGAGCGACAGGGTTTTTCCCTGGGAACCAAATACTCAAAGCGTTCCCGAAGATATGCAGGGGAGTTAGGATTGTGAAGCACAGAGAAAAGTAAAGAAAGAATGTGAGTATCCCGACGCTGCCGAATAGGGAGCCACTTCAATTTAGTCCGAAAATCTAACACATGATCATACTTTCGAAGGCCAAAAATGAAGCGAATGCACAAGTTTTGCAGACGCTCAAGTTTATTGAGAAGTTCTTCAGTTGCATCAAGAAAACTAACATCAGCATAGTCGAGTAGTGGTAAAAGAAGAGATTGGGCGAGAGTAACTTTAGTTTTAAATGGTAGGAACTTCTGGAGCCGTTTGAGAGATTGGAATGAGTAATAGATTCTCCTGCTTACTTCCGCAATGTGTACATTCCAGGACAGATTGCAGTCTATGTAGACACCCAAGTTTTTGGCGCTACTCGAAAACGGTATCGGAATGGAGTCATAGACAACTTGTGGAAGAGACTGGTGATTTAGAAGATTGTAAAAGTGTCTGCCACCAATAATGAGAGCTTGCGATTTTGCTGGGTTGACCAGGAGACCAAAAGTTTTTGCCCAATTATTAATATTTTGAAGATCATTATTGATGGCAGCAATAGCAGCATAGTAATCGTCAACTTTGAAATGACGATAAAGTTGCAAATCGTCTGCATAGAGATGATAATGTGAAGAAATAACATTAGTGAGTGTGTTAATAAAAACCGAAAAAAGTAAAGGAGAGAGTACGCCACCTTGCGGGACACCTGCAGTCAGATTACACCACTCGGAGGAGAACTCATCGGAGCGAACCGACTGCGAGCGACCGCGAAGATATGAGTTGAACCAATCAGTTACAGAATTAGAGACATTTAGAGAGGAAAGAATTCCCAAGAGAATGTCAAAATCAACAGAATTAAAGGCACTGCTAAAGTCTAACAGAACTAACACAGTAAGAAGTTTATTCTCCATGGCCAGACGTATGTCGTCAGTTATTTTAACTAACGCTGTTACCGTGCTATGGCCAGGACGAAATCCTGATTGGTAGGGACTTAGCAGGTCATTAATGAGAAGATAGTGAGATAGTTGATTTTGAACAACACTCTCGAGAACCTTAGACAGAATTGGGAGTATGGATATAGGACGAAAATGGGAAACTGAAGATGGTTTCGAAACTTTGGGAAGCGGTAAAACATGAGCCTTCTTCCAGGCTGAGGGAAAGGTGCAAGATTGCAGAGAAAAGTTAATAATGTGATGTACTACAGGAATAAGATCATCTAAGATGGGACGAAGCATTTGAATTTGAAGACCGTCATCACCCACCGCCTTTGTGGAAATAGATAGTATTGATTTTTTTATCTCCCCTTCTGTAACCTGGTGAAAAGAGAAAGAAGTACATCTTGGCAACGAAAGATTAGATAACCTGTTAAGAGTAGCAGATTTAAGGTTGTCATCCAGAGTGACTGGTGACTTGGAGAAATACAAATTAATTGTGTTAAGGTCTATATCGGGTATACCATCACAAGATGCCTTCCCGATGCCAAGAGACTTAAGAAATTGCCATACTTGTGTTGTATTTAAATTTTCGATTGAGTCATGGATGTGGCGTCTCTTAGCATCTCTACACAGACGGTTGCAACGATTCCGCAGTTTTTTATATAGAGACCAGTTCTCTTCTGTAGGATTTTTTTTGTAACGTCTCTTAACTTTGTCTCTTTTTGACATTTCTCTTTTAATATTATTGGATAACCAGGGTGCAGGGAGGTGCTTTATTTTTACTTTTTTTAAAGGAGCATGTTTATTATATGTATCAAGAACAATCTTGTTGAATGCAGACACTTTCTCGTCGAGGTTATTGTAGCTGTACACAGGAGACCAGTCAATGCGGGCCACATCCTCCCTCAAACGTTCCAAATTAATGCTCTTAAAACTACGAAGTGAGAGAAATTTGTATTTACGTTTAGGGGCACGAATTTTGTAGGATAAGAAAATAAGATCGTGATAAGAGAAGGCGGCCGTAAGTTGCCCATGCGTAGCTACCCTGCTAGGGTCAGAAACCAGAATTAAGTCTAGTAGAGACGAAGTACAATGGGGGGCATGATGAGTAGCATTAAGCTGAAGGATGTGCATATTGACAGAAGAGACAAGGGATCGAAGTTTGCGGCTACGCGCATTATCCTTGAGCAAGCAAGTATTGAAGTCTCCAAGGATAATAAAGTGGTCATATATAGGACAAAGATATTCTAACTTGGATTCAAATGAAGAGAAGTAATCAATTTGATTAGAGGGACTATAATAGACACCTATAAGAAGTTGTATATGATTAAATGTTATTTCAAGAAATAGGTGTTCAGCAAAGTTAGAATAATCGCTTGGAGACTGATCAATAACTTTGTAGTCAATATCTCCACGGAGATAAATAGCAACCCCACCACATCCCTTGCCTGTTCTGTCATTACGCACTAATTTATAGCCGGGCAAAGAGTATTGTGTGGAAGGAAGAACAGGCTTGAAAAAAGTTTCAGATACAAGGACAGCATGAATAAAATCAGCATCGAAAGAAGATAATAAGTCTGAGTAATGTGCAGGGACGCTTTGAGCATTTATGTGGACTGCATTAAAAAAGTTTCTGAAGCCAGAGAAAGTATGTAGAAGTTGATCACGCAAGTGGACAGAATTATCACCGAACGCACTAGCATAACTCTCATCAGATGTACAAGAAGAAGAACAAGATACGAAACTGTCGTCAAAATTATCACACATATTGAAAATAGTACAAATATATATCCTAATATAAATATAATATGATTAATTAATAATAATATACTAAAAATATATAACATAAATATAATTATATAAATTTACAAACATATTTGTCCTCGATGCACTCGCTAGTTTACATGCAAGTTGACAAAATAACTTATATCCAAGGTCGCAATTTATACCTATTTCAGAACGAACACTCGAATGTCAATGTCACACGAAATGTTTTGTTTGTATTAATGACGTTTTCATTCTGTGTAGTGAGTGAGCAAACAAATTGAGAAATATATTAGTAGGTAGCAAGTAACAAAACAGAAAATATCCATCGAGTGACCGTCAAGAGAAAAAAAAAATAAAAATAAAAGTAAATAACAAAAAGATATCAAATACAAATATGCGCACCAAATACGGGTACCATTACTTGGCCTGTTTTCGTGACTTTTTGTCAGGCGCCGGTTTAGACTTTGCAGTTGTGCCCACATTCACAGCAGAATCCGGGAACTGCGCTACTAGTTTCCGCAGTTCGGCTGCGGACTCAATCTTCCGTCGCGACTCATCAGGAAGCTGAATGATAATTTTACCTTCGGAGGTCCAGCACTGTTTCACTCCAAAGTGTTTGCGAGCTTCCATAAAAGTGTTATGCCTAGGTTTTGTGAGAAACTCCGAAAATACCAGGCTAGAACCTTTTAATTTGGCTTTGTTACGCCAAGCCTCGCTGCGTGAAATTTGGCTCTTAAATCGTATTAGCAGTGGACGAGGCTTGCTTGAGTTGTTACCGAGGCGATGGCAGGCTGTAATATCTGAAGAGGTGATATTTGATAAGTTTAACCTCTTTGTTAGTGTTGTAACAGCCAGGGATGTTGGGTGTTCATCCTTCTGCTCAGGATGACCATGAAGGAGCAGGACCTTCTTGCGTGACGCCATTTCGAGCCTATCCAGACCCACTATTAAAAGCTCCATTTGGGACTTAAGTGCACTCACCGTCTTCCAAATAAGGCACTTAAATTCTGTGAACTCCCGTGAGAGACTGGCGATGGTCTTGTGGGCTGTGTCATTACTACTGAAGTTCCTGAGGTCATCTTCGTACTGATCCATCCGCGATGTAAAAGTGGCAGAAAGGTCCTCCATACAGCTTGATAACTTTGCGTAAAGGTCCATGATGTGCAGTAAAAGTGAGAAACAAAGGAGAAGTAATAGTGTGACTGTGTGCACCAGAGGACAAACTAAATTTTTAGTGCATATGCAACATGTAAATAATAAATATAATGATTTTAAATTAAAATATTTGAGAGAGCTCAAAAATTTCGTGTTCACTCTAGACTACCCTCACAACATTGTGTACAATCTAAATTAAAAGTTGAAATAATTTACATAATAATATTAATGACTGTGTGGTGTCTGACATTTGTAATTACTCTGTGTTACGAAACACGAAACGCATGCAGATTACATAAGATACAAAAATTTTGTATTATGGCCCCAATTTTTGTGATAAATTCTTTCAAAACCAAATCTTAACCGACGCCGATCAGGGCCCTTATTCGCTTTGACCATATCTTCGTGAAATGATAGTGTTATAATTTATTATGTGCACCACTGAAGAACCATTAAAGGTTAATTTTACGAAGTTAAAGTTGTGAGGTAATGAAACGTTTGAGATAGAAAGTAACTGAAACAGAAGGCAATAGGATTAAAATTAGTAAGTGAAAGAGAAGAAAATAAGATTGGCAAATAGTGTGAAAACGAGTTTATAGCGTATTTTGTAATAAGAAAGAGGCAATAATACATAAGATAATATGGCGATTTCGTTGTTTAAATTACGATCCTTACATGGCGCTGCGGACAGGATTCAAACCTGTGCGTGAAGTTAAATTTTGCATTCTAGTAGTTAGTATACGCAACTTAAATTGCCTCGTTGATTTAGTGGCGAATAATGCGCGTAGCGATTAAGAGGTCCTCAATCCGAAGTAAGAGACATGTAGATGTCCTAAAGTAAAACTCCTAATATCAGTCCGGGGTATGGATTTATGTCCAGTTTAATGATAATAGGCTCACCCATATTACATGGGACCTACCATTAACGGCGAAAAGTGGGTGCATACAATATACCTTAGCCACTATGAGCATCAAAATATGATCGTTTTTTTGTTGTACGCAAAAGTATAAACGCCGTGGATCGGTTGCGGCTAACAACGCAGGTTTGGCAACGTTTTGTTATCAGAATTGAAGCCCAGCCCATTCGTATGATTGCATATTGTGTTTACGATCATTTCTTCCAAATAACTATACATTCACAGAAGTCTTACGACTTTCAAAGTTATTGTACAATAAAGTATACTACATGAAAATATTACATTTGGTTGTTGTGTTCAATGTAAATAAGAATAAATAAAAATTAAGTGATTGTGGATTGGATGCAAGGGGGACACCTACCATCTACGCTCCCCAAGTCAACTTCTCCTGCCCGCGGTGCATCCTGCTGATCAACGGACGAGGCTCTGACGACCGACAATGGCGGTATAACCATTCAAATATGGCGTAACTAAATTTTTAACCAGACCGGTGACGGGCAGCAGCGTCACTAGTGCGAGAAGTTACGCCCTGCGATCGCCAACCCGCATGCCCAGCGTGGCGATTATGGGCAAAACCTTCTATGGCAAGTCGGAATATACCACGGCCCCCAGTTCCCGGTCGCTCCGCTATTCCTGACCACGGCGGCGGTCACGGTTCCGGCGGGGCAGGGGGTGCGAAGAATCTCCGGGCTACGGTAGGCCGCCAACATGAACTGACCCTGGCTACGTATAACGGACGCACGCTGCGACTGGATGAGCATCTTCTGCAGTTGGAAGAAGAACTGAAGTGCATAAGATGGCACGTTCTGGGTTTATGTGAAGTTCGAAGAGAGGGAGAAGACACCATAACCCTAGAATCTGGCCATCTTTTGTACTTTAGAGAGGGAGACCAACTTTCCCAGGGTGGCGTCGGGTTTCTGGTCCATAGAGTCTTCGCTGACAACGTTTTAGAAATGTCCAGTGTGTCGACAAGGGTAGCATACCTCATAATTAAGCTGACCGAGAGGTACACCCTCAAGATCGTGCAGGTTTATGCACCGACTTCGGCACACTCGGACGAGGACATAGAGGTACTCTACGAGGACATCTCTAAGGCCCTTCATAATACCCCTAAGGCACACTACAACGTTGTCATGGGAGATTTCAACGCCAAAGTGGGAGTAAAAACTGACAGCGAATCCTCAGTAGGACCATACGGCTATGGCAGCAGAAATGACAGGGGGCAAACGCTCGTCAACTTTCTCGAAAGAGAAGGGCTGTTTATGATGAACTCTTTCTTTAAAAAACAGCCCCAAAGAAAGTGGACGTGGCAAAGCCCCGATGGTAAAATAAAAAATGAGATCGACTTCATCATGGCGGACAAGAGGCGCATATTCAAAGATGTCTCAGTGATCGCAAGGTTTAAAACCGGAAGCGACCACCGGCTCGTACGAGGCACTCTGAATATACAATGGAAGCGCGAAAGAGTCCGCTTGATGAAGTCCAGTCTCCGACCGAATCTGCTCCAAGCCGCTATGGATTCCCAAGCTTTTCAGTTAAAATTGGAAAACCGTTTCGCTGCCTTGGAAACCACTGACAGCGTTGATCAGAAATTCGAGCAGGTGGTACAGACTCTTAGAGAAGAGGGTACTAAATTATGCGAAACGAGGCGTACAGGCAGGAAATCTAAGCTTTCGGGGGGGACTCTGGAGCTTATGAGCGAACGGCGCCGAAATGCAGCCTCAACCTTGTCAGAACACCGGGCCTTAAATAAAAAGATCACAAAGCTGGTCCGACGCGACCTCCGAGCTTTCAACAATCTTGAGATTGAGAAAGCCATCGAGCAGAACCGGGGGTCGAAAGTGTTCGTCCAGCCACTTGGGAGGAACCACTTGACAAGGTTGACTACACAAGCGGGTACTGTGATCGCTTCTAGGCCGGAAATCCTCTCGGAAGTCAGGAATTTCTATAGCCAGCTCTACGCCTCACACGCACCTCGACCCGAATCTCTTAGAGGAGATCCCAGAGCCACCCTAACACGTCACTTCACAGAAGACTTGCCCGAGATCAACCTGGATGAGATCGAGTTGGCCCTTAAACAGCTTAAAAATGGAAAAGCCCCGGGTGAGGACGGCGTCACGACTGAGCTTCTGAGGGCAGGAGGTACCCCAGTACTTAAGGAGCTTCGGAAGTTATTTAACACTGTCCTCTACACTGGGGGAACTCCGCAGGCATGGAACAGAAGCGTGGTCGTCCTGTTTTTCAAAAAGGGTGACAAAACCCTTTTGAAAAACTATCGACCCATATCGCTTCTGAGCCATGTATACAAGCTGTTTTCAAGGGTCATCACGAACCGTCTTGCGCGAAGGCTCGACGAGTTTCAACCCCCGGGTTTCGAAGTGGTTATGGCACCATAGACCACATCCACACAGTGCGGCAGATTATACAGAAGACTGCAGAGTATAATCTACCCCTATGTCTAGCCTTCGTGGACTATGAGAAGGCCTTTGACACTGTCGAGACCTGGTCAGTTCTGGACTCCTTGCAACGATGCCAAGTTGATTGGCGATACATCGAGGTGATGAGATGCCTTTTTGAAGCTGCAACGATGACCGTCCAAGTACAGAACCAGCGGACTGAACATATCCACCTGCGCCGCGGAGTGCGCCAAGGTGATGTCATATCACCAAAACTGTTCACCAATGTACTGGAGGATATGTTCAAGACGCTGGACTGGAAAGGTCGCGGCATCAATATAAATGGCGTATACATCTCTCACCTGCGATTTGCAGACGACATCGTCATCATGGCTGAAACGTTGCAAGACCTACAACAGATGCTGGACAGCCTTGCTAATTCGTCTCAGCGAATCGGTCTCCGGATGAACTTAGATAAAACTAAAGTTATGATCAACAAGCATGTTGACCCGGGACCGATCGCCGTAAACGGAGCCCCCCTCGAAGTTGTTTCTGAGTACGTATACCTAGGGCAGGTGCTCCAACTGGGTAAAAACAACTTCGACAAGGAAGTTAAGAGACGGATACAGCTGGGCTGGGCAGCATTTGGGAAACTCCGTCGAGTCTTCTTATCGCCCATACCCCAATGCTTAAAAACGAAAGTTTTTAATCAGTGCGTCCTACGTGTAATGACATACGGAGCCGAAACGTGGCCACTCACTGTGCGGCTTGTCCACCAGTTCAAGGTCGCTCAACGAGCTATGGAAAGAGCTATGCTCGGGGTTTCTCTTAGGGATCGAATCCGGAACGAAGTTATTCGTCAGAGAACCAAGGTTACCGACATAGCTCAGCGAATTAGCAAGCTGAAGTGGCAGTGGGCAGGTCACATATGCCGCAGAACCGATGGCCGTTGGGGCAGACTGGTTCTTGAGTGGAGACCGCGTATCGGCAAACGTAGTGTAGGGCGCCCTGTAGCTAGGTGGGGCGACGATATTCGTAAGGCAGCGGGCAGGGATTGGAGAAGGAGAGCTGAAGATCGAGCTCAGTGGCGTGCCATGGGAGAGGCCTACGTCCAGCAGTGGACTGACACGGGCTGATGATGATGATTGTGGATAGAAAACAAATTAATAATTTTCATGTATTGTTTATACTACTGTTAAAAAGAAGAGAAAAATTGTTTGTTTGTTTATAATCAATAAACTATGAAACTAATGAACTGATTTTGATCATTCTTTCACGATTAGCTGTTATCGCCCGGTGTGAAGCCGCAGAAAACTGCTAGTTAATAATAATAATTAATATTTAATTCAATGGAGTTAAGGCATAAAACCATAAGTATAGAAACTTGTCATGCCTCTTATTGCTATTGAACAAAGTATAATTTCGTTTGGCAATTAGAACTCTTACTGCCCATCCTATGTGAAAAATACTATATAGCTCTCAATATACATGTAAATATTTTTAAGACGGGGCTGAATCCTATATCAAAAAAATATATTTAGGATTTTTGGGATTTTTGAAATTGTATAAATAAAAAATATACAATCGTCTCCGTCACGCCTATATTCCCCAAGCGGGGGTGGCAGAGGTGTACTGTTTACACGCACTTTTCGCCGACGATGTTAGGCTCATGTGATAGGGGGAGAGCCTATTGCTATACACCGGACACAATTCCGGACTCCGGACTAATACTGGGAGTATTTCGATAGAAAAACTACATTTGTCCGACCAAGGATTTGAACCAGGATCCTGTGATCGCAAAGCACATTATTCGCCACTAGACCAACGAGGCAGTCTGATCAGTCTGTGCCTGGCATAATGACAATCTGTCTTCAGTCAAAAGACGCCCACTGGAGGACAAAGGCGGAGGCCTCTGAACTTTGGGGGAGACTTTCTACACTTTGGGGGAGCCCAAAGTACGCCATAATGACCGGCTTTGTGCTGTATGCATCTACTTCTACCAGTGACCTTTACCAGGTCATGGGTCCATTTTGTAGGGGTTCTTCCCACTTCACGTCTTCAGGTACGTGGTCGCTTTTCGAGACCTTTCTACACAACGCTATAATGACAATAACTCCCCCCACCTATTAATTTAGGACCTAATATCATCGGTAATATACGGATATATGTTTCTTGGGAAATATAGGCGTATCGGTGAGTATATTAATTATTTTTAAGAAAGATATTTTAATAATTAGAAATGTAAAAACGCAAAAGCGTCGTTGGTCTTGTCGCAAAGCGCATCGCTTTGTGATCTCGAGGTCCTGGGTTCAAATCCTAGGCCGGACAAATGTAGTTTTCCTAACGAAAACTTCACGGTATGCCTCCGGAATCTGGAATTATGCCCGGTATATGGCAATAGGCTCGTCCCCTATTAGATGGGGCCTAACATCGTCGGTGAAAAGTGGGTGTACTCAGTACACCCCCGCCACCCACGTTTGGGGAATATAGGCGTGATGTAAAGTAGTAAATGTACAGCTGATCCTTTTTTTGCTAGACCTGGCATTATATCCCAATTCCAATGGGAATCAAAATGAGTTCTATTTGACATTCGAAACATATAGAAAAGTCGATCGAATCGGAATTCGATAGGCTCTGCCGAGTTGATTAAACTCTACTATAAGGCTGTTTTGTTAAAAATCTTTTGGGTTTATCGCTTAAATTACTTTAGAAAAAAAGGGTGAAGATTAGTTTTTTAGTACTATTGTTCAAAGTTGATATTTGTTATACTAGTTACCCGCGACTACACTCGGTTGAAAACAGCGTTAACTACCTGATTCAACTGTAGCTAAGAACCATCCAGGTGACCCCGTAAGTAAAAAAACATTCAAAAAGTTCAAGCTGTTTAGGAGGACATGTATTACGAACACACTCACAAAAATGACAAATTGGACTATATAAAACTTCAGATTGCATGATTTGTTTAGTGGCTAATTGAGCAGCTGGCGATACGAGGTCTTGGGCTCGAATCATATGTCGAACAATATGTTATTGAGGTTATTCTATCGAAGAAATCTCAGTAGCAGTCTGTCTGGAATTGTGCTCGTAATAATATGCAATAGGCATACCATCTATTTTTTTCTTCAAAAAACGTAGTCCCACACTTGGATTTTTGTCTGTATCGTGGTGCGTTTACAAACATAAAAATTTACATACACGAACGTTCAGACCGAAACACATATTTGTTGGGTACACAAAGATTTGTACCGTGCGGGGATCACACCCACGACAAATCAAACCAGTGGGCGGGGCGATTAAATCTCTAGCCACTGGACCGAGTCGTTAAAACAGACGTTAAAACCACCTTATATCATTAGCGCCTTTGAATTTTGCGTGCTCAAAAAAATATTTTGTAGAGGGAAGGTGTTGTATTTTGAAGGCTGCAGGCATCTATATTTATTTTATATAAATATTTTTGTTTTTGAAGACGTTGCCCCACTTTAGGATTGATTCATGTGTCGTGGGTGCGATTAAAACATGAAAATTCACATACACAAATACCCAGACCGAAACAACTAATTGTCACACATTAATAATATTATAATATTATATCAATAGCTGCGAGTCTGCGAGTGTGCCAAAAATATTTTATTACTAACTTTGATACCAGTTTGTAGGGTGCCTTCTTTCCTTACATACTTGCGAAGTCCATAAGTCCTCCACCAATCGGCACTGGTTTACGTATTGGAGTATGACCTGAAATCTCTTACCTTGCTTTTTGAGAGGAGGCTTTTTTGCCGAGCCGTAAGATTATCTAAGCTGACTCAAACTTATTTACATAAATTTATTTTGTATAAACCCAGCGGGGGTCCTTAAAAATTATCATTTTACTTTTTTTATCTAATCTACTAAGCTGCCACAGGATCAGAACGCGACCTCCACTGAGAAGATCCGGCGACAAAGTCATCTTCTTCGATGCGTGTCTTTTTTATTTAATTTTCTTACTCTTCTTTTTATATTAAGTTAAGATAGCCCCAATGTGATGCCTTACAACCGAGATATGAGACTAATGATGGGATTTCTAAAGAGTAAGTGTCTCAAGGATTTCAGATGGAACAGTCCCTACAAGCAGCACCCGTTCATGAATATGATTACTGGAATAGCCATCACTCCCCTTGACCATACTGGAGGGAAGAAAATGACCCGCACCAGACAGCCACCGCAAACAAAGACAGTTTAGTGAGCATGGACTGTATGCAAAATAGTCATTAGTTGGTTGTTTTTCGTGTTTTGATTTGTCATAAAATTATCCGTAATTTTCAAATTGCTTCAAATGACTGATTGTTGTATGTCAGATGTTTTCCCGTCACTGTTATTATACAAATTAAGGCCTTGGAGATTCTTCGGAAATACCTGATGACTTAAATTTCATCTATGATTAGTGTTGAAGTGATTATTTTAATAATACTGTTGGTATTAGCAATGTTATTAACTTGCTATCCTTAAAGAAAATTTATCCTTAGTAAAGGAACAGAAAAAAAATTAAGGGACATCTGAAATTCTGTGCTAAAATATTAAAAATTACTAATATCTGCAATTTTCTCTATAATTGGCGTCGAAGTGGTTATTTTAATAATACTATTGTTACTTGTATAAAGCAATGTAACTCAGTTGATTTCGTTCAAGGAAATATATCCTAAGAGAGTTAGAAAAAATTAAGAGACATCTGAAATTTTGTGGTAAAAATATTAAGATTACTAAAATTTGGTTCGGCTAGGACGTCCAAGAGTAACACCGAACCTTCGTGGAGCCTCCAAGGGGTAGGTTCCCCATTTGGACTCCCCACGGGATTCAAATGGGGCATTTAAGTAGAAAGAACGGCCTTGCATCAATCAAACGACTTCAAAAAACTAACTAATATACTTTTTGGAGTTATCTATTTGTCTTATCCTATTATTTGAAAATCAGTTAATGGAATGGCGAGCAGTTATTTTCATTTTAGTAACCTTGTAATCTTGCTATTGACATACTCTATGATTGCTCGAGTGTGTTTAGTTGTGAATCGATGTCAGATGACAGCTGTCAGATGACGAATCATCGATGACAGATAGTCGATGTAAGATGGCGGACAGCGCTGCGTTGGGAGTCTATTAACGGGGTAAGCGCTTGGACGTATCGCGGAGCAGCTAACCTCACTGCACTGTGACTTAATCGCCGGACGAGACCCCAGTGTTCTTTCAAGATTTCCTCTATGTTCGGCCACCATGCGGACGACTATGAAAACGAAGATAAATTCACCTTTCACCGCTATCGGCATTGAAACGGCCATCCAGAAGACCCAAGCGCCGTTTTAGACGTTTATTTATAAAAACGTCTTAAGGGAATGTTCTGGCTATAGAACTATGCAGGTATTTCTAAACAAGTACCTTGATTGTTTTTTTTAACCAAACACGTAAAAAATAATTTATTATTGTGACTACTTTTATTATTATTTTATTTTCGTTATTGTAAATTTATCTTTAAATATGTAGAATTTGAAAAAAAAATTAAATACTATTTATATATCATAATTTTATTACTAATTTAGTATCACTTATAACTAAACAGCTGTTAAACTTATTTATATCACATTTCATTTACACTAAAACTAATAATTATGCATTGTACTTATATTAATTATGCCAATAATAAAAATGCTCTTTTTGTAATTGCTTACCCCGTTATAGACCTGGCGTGAATATATACATAGATAGAGATAATGAAATCTTTTATCTCTATTTATCCATCATATATCATTACGTCAAATCACCTGCGGGGTAGACAGAGTGTATATATAGCAAATAAAATTAATTCAAATGACACATTGAATGTATTCATGATAAAGTTATTACTTATCACAAAATGTACTGTGAAAGGTGATAGCTAGGGTTTAGATCTATTAAAATAGCCTAATATGTGTAATACAATTTTATAGTTATCAAGTTGTACGGAATTTAAAAGAAAAATTAGTTTTAAATCCTTGAATATTTCCTCAATAAACACTTTTTTTGCCACCAAAAATCCGAATGTATTCTGAAGAATATATAAAATGTTATTTATTCTTGAGAAATACATTCGGATTTAAAATCAACGCTTTAAAAAATGCGGATTAGACCTTTTTTAAAGTCATGATTTTAAAAGTGACATAAAAAATACGGAATTTATCTTGAGCTACTTCGGTAGATTTTGAGCTAGCTATCAACTCCCACAAGATGACATGCAAACTGTCGGTGACCCTGTATTTTTAAGGACGGATTCATAAATAATCAGATATAATGTTCAAGAGACTTATGTCTAATAATTTGTTATTTATCGGTTTGTAGATTTAAAATATTTTAAAAACAACCTGTATTTATTCCCGAATACAAAAAGTGAGTACTGAGTGTTCAGTTACTTCGTGGCGACGGGGTATTATCTAGGGTAGAAGCTATTATTATCCAAAATAAAATTTATATTATGTATTGGTAACTATGTCACACAACTGTCAAATACAGGCAATAAAACAATTTCAATTTAATAATCTAAGTTGTCTAAGACATGCATTGCTGACAAAAATGCCCCCAAAGTAGGTAGACCAATACTCCCCGTATTGGTCTACCTTTCCTGCGGTGACCAGCCGTGGTGGAAGGGTGGTGAAGAGGGGCTTTTATTGTTTGCTATATTTCCTGTAAGTTATTGTTTTCTGTATTCATTACGTTTGCCAGTCCGTGGTCTCCACTAAAGAACTCATTTGTTCCAGCGGTCATCGATTGTTCGGTTAATGTGGCCAGCCTATTGCTACTTCAGGTTACTTATCTGTTTATGGGTAGGTTAATTTTATGTTTTGCGCGTGCGTGATGCTGTATGTAGAGAAGTAATTCATCATGACTAATAATATAGAGTACACAGGGTTAAGTACGAAAATTTTGACGTTAGCGTGACGCTAGCGAGTTATGTCATTCCTGTCATACTACAACTTAAGGGCCTACTGCGGTCGATCATTCATCGACCGGTAGAGTGTCAGTATGCAATCACTTTACAAATGAATAATAAGGGACGGATAGATGGAGCGCGCTTATTAAACGACGTATGTGCAAAAATAAATTTTATAATTTTCTCAAAAACCTACACTGATATATGAAACTGCTGCAAGAACTTTTCTACAATTATTCGCTATGTTTTAAGTAAATTGTATTGACTAGTCAATACAATTCTTAAGCGTTCCGTGTTCGAATCAGCGCCTTTAGCCAAGTTGATAATCTACAGTTGTTAAAGCTAATAGAAAGCAGAATAATGTATGGGAATGACATTTTGTAACGAAAAGTCACGTGGTCAAAACAATGCGCTATCGATTGCGACAAGTGAATAGAAACAAAACGCTTGCAACTTGTATAGGCCTTCAGAAAATGTAAAGAGATGACTTTAGATTTCTTTTCTATTGAAAATTGTGTTTGATCGTGTATTCCTTTTACCAGATTCTGAAATATAGAGTCAAGAATCATATTTCTAAATATTAAGTCCCTAATCCATGTACTTTTTGAAGTGCATAGTATTAAAACACGTTTTTTCGCGGTAGCCCCTTCACAAATAAAAATGAACGTGATAGAATCCTTACTCGCTAGCGTCAAGTTAGACGTCAATCTTTTCGTGCTAAGCCCTCAAACCCTTATCATCACTAGCATCATTTAATATCAAACTAATTTGTTTTATATTTGCCAGGAGTATAATTTGCTGTAATATTGACACGGTAAATTGACATCAATGTGGATAACATCGAGTTTTTAAGAAAAATTTCGTACGTGACATGTTTGATTAAAACAAAAATAGTGTGAACTATTCGACGAGAAAATCTTATCTTGACCTTGTTATTAATATTAATAATACAATTTAAAATAACTTAACCGGTAATTTATAGACATATCGACAATTCATCTTGTTGTCAATTGTTTAACAACACTTGTAAAATATCTATTAATAAAAATTTTGTTCTATATAAATTCTAAATAAATTGTTAGAGAATATTTAGAACTAGGTATCCAAGTATTTTTGGATATAGATCAAGGTATTATTAGTTTAATCTAACCCTTAAAATAGTTTTCACAGAATCACAATTGAAATCCATTGCTTGGTCCTTATTTGCTATTACCAAACGCGACGCGTTACGATAACTTCAAGAGATGATTGTGTAAACGTCACGCTTTTATTCCGCAAGCGGGGGTGGCAGAGGTGTACTGAGGACACCCACTTTTCGCCGACGGTGTTAGGCCCATCTAATACGGGGCGATCCTATTGCCATATACCGGGCACAATTCCAGACTCCGGACTCATATTGGAATTTTTTCGTTAGAAAAACCACATTTGTCCGACGTAGGATTTGAACCCAGGACCTCGTGATCATAAAGCGATGCGCTTTGCTACTAGACCAACGCGGCAGTCAGATCGTGTAATCATATACTGTTCTGTATACTACTGGAGTATGATTCAATCATCTTTTTTTTTTTTTAAACTTAGCCCCACACTAGTGCTGTCTATGTATCTCAGTGGGTACGTTTACAAACAAGTAATTCACATACACAAACATCTAGACCAAACCAAATACTTGTGGATCACACAGAGGCTGCTTCCGTGCGGGAATCGAACTCGCGGCTACTCGATCCAGTGGGCGGAGCGTTACAAACTCTTAACCAATAGACCAAGCCGTCATTAAACGATCATTTCACAAAGTTATCTTAACGCATCGCGTTACGTGTTAAGTTGGACATAGCGAATAATTGCCTTGTAGTAATTCAAATTTTTGTGTAGCCATTATTAAAAATATATTTTGTACGTATGACAATAAAATATTTAATATGTATGATTGTAGTATGTCAAAAAACACCATAGTAAATTGAGTCGTAAATGATCATTAGGTACATAATTAATTTGTAATTAAAAATCACAACCGTAATAAATTTATAGTCTTCAGGACTGATATTGTATAATAAAATAATCTCTTAAAGTTATTTCAAAGAATCATTATAGGAATGCCGAAGTTAAGGCCAATTTATGGAGCACGGAATTTAATTGGCACGGAATTTAATTAAATTGTATTGAAATCGCGTCTTACCTGAAGGGCAAGTCAAGTAACCAGCGAGCGTATATAAGACGAACTATGCGAGTGAAGGAAGCGAGAGTGGTCTGTAAGGAAAGAACCTGTTGGAGCCTTGTACTATATGCATACCCCGCAAGTAATCTACCGTGATGATATAATTGACAACTATATTAGAATTGTGAAAGAACAAAGCCGCGGCTACACTCGTGAGATGATTGCTTTGGTGGCGATAACGCGATCTGAGAGCTTGGCACGAAAAGATTGACTTTAATGTGACTTTACTGTGTTGATATGACGTTCTTATCACACTATAAAAAACAATATTGGCCCTGGTAAGAAGCTGTCCCACCGTTGGGCACGGGCCTCCTCTCAAACTGAGAGGGTTTAGGCCATAGTCCACCACGCTGGCCCAGTGCGGGTTGGCGAACTTCACACACCTTCAAGAAACTCTTAGGCGTGCAGGTTTTCCTCACGATGTGTTTCTTCACAGTTAAAACAAGTGATAATATTATTTTTTTAATACGTACATGTTTTTCGAAACGACTGAGGTGCGTGCCTGGGTTTGAACCCAAGACCTCTGACTTTGCAGTCTAACGGTCTAACCACTAGGCTATCACTGCACACACACACTCTAAATTCACACTGTAAATACACTAAATACACATGAAAGGAGCAGCATGATCACTCGCTAGTATCATGCTAACGTCAAAGTTTTAGTGCTAAGCCCTCAGAATATGACAAACAATGCACAACTAAAACTGGTGGCTCTAAAAGTATAAAATGTTGTACAAAAGTATTTTAGGTGAACGCAAAAAACAAGTTTTTGAAAATGCATACCTTGGGAGTTTAAAAATTGCCGATGGGTATGTATCTCCATCACTTCGCTGTATTTAAAGAAGTTTTACTGGAATCGCTGTCGCGTCATTATCGCCTCGCAGATGTGTTCGAAGCCTAACCCTCATTGAATTATTTTTCCTTGATACTTCGATAAATTTCAATTAACAATATTAATTAATTAAATTCCTTACGGCACTTATTTATTACATTAGTCACAACAGATATCACAACGTTAGTTTTATTTCTCAATATTCCTATATAATTAAAGTAAAAAAAAAACAATTTGTCATGATAATTTAACTATGACAAGAGACGCAAACGATATTAGAGCACTCCACTACAAATTTATTTTCAAGTTTTATTTATTTATTACCAAGATTTCTAACGAAATAGTAAGTTGAGAGATTAGCATGGATACATCGATGTTAGCGTATCGCTTCCGAGTTGATATGTTTTCTGACTAAAATTTGCCAAATAAGGATGAAAAACACCACAAGTTTACTAGAATAACGTTAACTTAATTGCATAGACGTTAGCGTGATGGTTTTGAATTAATACGCCATCTTATTCACATAAAAAATTGACTTAATACATATGAAAGTGACAGCGTTTCACTGACGTCAATATTATCATCTCGCTTAGCTTTCTGTTCATGCTAAGCCCTTAGTCAAACCTGTGTTTTCCTATGATTGACAAAATATAACTCTGTTGCGAAGGGAAAAGGGGATCCAATACAATTCAGCATATTTTATTGATTTATCTTTACTTTCTGATCCAGTGAGCTTAAAAACAACAGTTTGACGCATGCGTAATGTTGTCAAGAAAGCGTGCTGTCTCGTTCATCATTATTTAGTAAACTTGTAACGTGAAAAAGATGGCATATAAACTCAGCCTGTTCATGCTAAGTTCTCAGGTGGTTAAGAGTAAGCAATTTGTAGTTAGTGCCTTTTAAGATTTAAAAATAATACCGTTCTCATCACACCAAAAATATATACTACACGATCATAGTCTCATTCTGAAAACCTGTAGAGTTACCAACCATCTCCAAAACTGGTGTGTGATGGAACTTATCGAGCATACTGACTATAGACACGTAAGAACCAGTGAAGAGAGCGATAAGAGAAATCATGGCAATGAAGATATTCTTCCAAAGGATCCAGTAGAAGACGCCTAGACCTCTGTCCCATTTGTGAACAGTGTCAATGATGGCTGGAGTGAGTAGTCCAAGGCTTGAGAGGAAGATGGCGCCGCAAAGGCTGATGAAGAGTTCCAAATCGGGAAAAGCTGCTGCTAGGGCCACTGTCAAGAAATACAATAGTTAAACAACAAATCCAAATTCGGGGGTATCAACGTTTTGAATTTTATAATAAATTAGTCTATAACGTGCACTGCTGGGCACCTTCTCTCACGAATAGATAATGAGAAAGATGAGTTTATAATCCACCACGTAAACACAATGCGGATTGGTGGAGGCAGGTGCGGATTGTGGCCACCTGCCTTTGGAACTTCAATCAAGCCACTCATAAAGATTTCAACTTAGCGTAACAGGTGCGTGGTAACAGGGACCAATGACTTAACGTACCTTCCGAAGCACGTTTAACCTACAGGAAAATAGTAGACTATAATTCATCACATGCTACGATAATAACATTTCTTTTGTTAAATCTATATTCTCACTTTTGCCTATTAATAACTCAGTTATTTTGCTACGCAATTCAGAGTATTTAACTAAACAGGCCATAATGAAGTCATGACTTGATCCTTTCAAAGAAGCCATGAGGCCATGTGACCAAGCGGCCAATTTTGGACAAGTTCCTTTTTTCTCAGTTTGAGTTGCTAATACATTGGGATCTGACATCATCAGGTAAATGTTTGTGTACTTAGTACACTTCTGTATATATTTCATCTCTGTACATAGTCTAGCTCTGCAACTCCTATTTATATAGTCTAAGCATGGCGGTATTTGTGTATTATTATTTATAGATTCTATATAAAAACTACGTAATCGAATTTTCCAATCAAATCCAATGTGAAGCTAATGAAAACCCTTGAGCTTTGAGACTGAGCAATAGGGATTGAGATTATATATTTATTATATTTCGTGATTGGTATCATAAAAATACAGATTGGATCTTTGTTAAAAAATTTGTGGAAACTTTCTTAAGAAGAAAATTTAAAAGCAGTAATTTATTTTTATTAAAAATTATATAGCCTCACAAGGAATTATTACAGTGTCGTGGGTGCGTTGACAAATATGAAATTCACATGCGCAAACACCTAGACCAAAACAAATATTTGTGGATCACACGAAGATTTGTCCCGTGGGGGAATTGAACTTTCGACTACGAAATCCAGTAGGTGGTCACACTAATATCAGTCTTTTTGTGCAAAGTCTTCTGTTCTTAAACACGCTTAACTTTGAATCTTACCAGATCCAACCACGGCAGCAGTTCGTATACTGATCTGTGTGATGTTATGGTATCTCACTGAGATCTTCGTGTGGATTTGCCTCCAGATCATCTCCATGGGCACGTAAAACTGCAGGCTGTAGGTGAACAGGATGGCTAGGGCCATGAGGATCTTGGCGCTTTGGGCTAGCCTGCAAGGACACATTTTGGATTGAAACACTTTCACTTAAGTAAATAAATATCTCCTAAAAATCCTTTCTAAAAGGGTTAGCATCTCCATAGCACATACAGTTTTTTAGGTTTCAATGTAACTGGAAGCCAGCCTATCATCGTGCTTGGGAAAAATCTGTTGATATAGATAAGCCTTAGTCCTAGCAAGTGACAAGCGCAAATATATATCGTAATATCTTTATTCTTTAAGCGTGGATGTGTGTACTATGTACGCCCACATTTTTACGACGATGTTAGGTCCGAGTGCTATGGGAGATAGAATAGAAAATCCAGGACCTCACGATTGCTTTCCGTATTTTTGCCGTAAGACCTTAGTCAGTCTCAGCATTGCACTCAGGTTGCATAAAACTGTTTTCATCAGGGAGTTTTGGACCTCGTCAAAACAAAGCTTGTGTTCTACCAACTAAGGTATCACTTCTTACTTATAAGACGCTTGTCCCAAAATTATAAAATTAATACTATCTTATCATGACCAAATAGACCTTGTCTTATCTCAAGGGCAAATCAAGAGTCTTCGTGACTGGCTCGCGTGTATGAGACAAGCTATGAGTGTGGAGAAAGCCAGAGAGGTATGTAAGGGAAGTACCTGTTGGAAATCTGTATTCTCTGCCTACCCCGCAAGGGATCTGGCGTGCTGATAAAGATAGATAGATAAAATTTAAATTAACAATTAGTACTCACACTTCATCTTGGGGCAGGTTCAAAGTAACGCTTCCTCTGACGTCATCTCCATACTTCATGTACCCGAAGAATCCAACGATCCCGTACAAGCTGATAACGATCGCCATAGCCACGTTGAGTACTCCTGGGCAGCCAAGGAATTGCTGCGGTTTCGCCATCTCATTCTCGACTGGCATCACCACTCCTATTCCCTCCATTGCAAATATCACTGTGCTAAAAAGAGATGGATGATTATTATATTAGTATTAATGATAAGTTTTGACCAGTTGGTGAGTAGAGTGGCGTGTTGTATGCCGAGAATTTAAAATCTACTTAATGATAACTGATTTAGAAACCAAACTTGAGTTGGAAAGATTGAATCTGGGTTAAGATAAATTAGAATAAATATTTTAATATCACTATACATAAACAAATTGACACCGACAATTAAAGTCGATACTTTATTGATAGGTTAAAGTTATCCGCGTTATTTTCTTCTAAAGTATTTCGATAGGAAAATAGTGTGTATCTTAAACACCACCGATACGAGCTTGATTAAAATACTTCAGTAACATTTAGGCGAACTTTCTATAACCTTTCCTATAGATCTTACAGTTTTTAAGGGCGGTTTATAAAGAACATTACCTTATAAATAGCGGCCATTGAGTAACACTGGCGACCATTTCCCTCCCATCTGGTTTAGGCAATTCACTGAAGATATAATACATAGTGATGGCGAAACATATAACCAGGAACACGTTAGCGATTGCTGAGAAAGGAACCAGCCACTTGAGGTTTCGTATCTGACAGATGATCACCAATGGCACGAGTGTCAGCGCGCAGTAAGCTTCGACTGACAGTTTGTACTCTGGTATGTATTCATCTAGGACCTGGAACGGAAAATATTATTAAATATACATAGATGAATGACAGCATCGTGCGCGTCAAAATGGTATAAAATTTATTCACCCATAGGGTAGATAAATTGTAGTACGCACACGTACTAATACACACACATACATAGACACATATAATACCGATCCTTAAGACACAAAAACAGATTAGTTCAACTCGCTTTTCAGATAACACTACACTCGAATACACCATACGTGATGTCTATAAGAAAACAAGCTACCCGACCGAATATAAAATGAACCTGAGTTATGTGTAGAAGCAGTAATATACATAGACTATACTCTAATAATAATAATGATAATAATGTCCGTCCCCTTTGAAATAGTCCAGTTTTTGTCCATCAAACCTCATTTATATAGCCCTTTTTTTCTTTCCATAGTTTACAATAGTCCTTGCACATGCCGGGGTCAGTTTGCTGGTTATGTTTCTTCATTTTCAGCAAGTGATCTCAGCAGGTGACTTACATAACATTAACTTCTCGCAAAGGGCCTCTACGTGTTGGACCCGTGCCCCCATGCAAGCCTTACAAAGGTCCGGGTAAAGCCCGAGAATCTCAGCGAGATACATAATAATTATAATATAAATTCACATATAAGATAATATAATATACATTTATAATAATATATATAAAAAAACTAATATATTTAAAATGACAATAGGCTCGCCCCCTATTACATGAGACCTAACATCGTCGGCGAAAAGTGGGTATACTCAGTACACCTCTGCCACTCCCGCTTGGGGAATATAGGCGTGACGGTGTGTATAAGATATTTAAAACTAAAAACGCCGATGCATTACACAAATTTATTTGATAAATTCTTTACAATTCAAGCCGTCCCTTTGTAAAATTGTCAGTTAGATGCGCAGACAATGGTTTCCTTTAGAGATATAGTTAAGAATCACTATCTATCAATAATACTCGTATGACTATTTGCTACTTGCATAAGGAAATCTGTAACTGTCGTAATCCTTACCTGAGTTAAGCTATAATAGGTGTATAGTATGTAATAGTATATATTGTCATGTCTGTATGTTATATCTGTAAACCCAGGCACGCACCTCCGTCTTTTCGAAAGCATGTGCATATTAAAAAATAATTATCACTTGCTTTAACGGTGAAGGACAGACACATCGTGAAACAACCTGCATGCCTAAGAGTTTCTCGAAGGTGTGTGAAGTTCGCCAACCCGCACTGGGCCAGCGTGGTGAATTATGGCCAAAACCCTCTCAGTTTGAGAGGAGGCCGGTGCACAACAGTGGTACAGTTTCTTTCTTCTTCTTCTTCTTCAGCCGAAAGACGTCCACTGCAGGACAAAGGCCTCCCCTAAAGACCGCCACAACGACCGGCTTTGTGCTGTACGCATCCAACTTCTACCCGCGACCTTCACCAGGTCATCGGTCCATCTTGTAGGGGGCCTACCCACTCCACGTCTTCCGGTACGTGGTCGCCATTCGAGAACCTTTCTGCCCCAACGGCCGTCAGTTCTACGAGCGATGTGCCCCGCCCACTGCCACTTAAGTTTAGCAATTCTGAGTGCTATGTCAGTGACTTTCGTCCTCCTGCGGATCTCCTCGTTTCTGATTCGATCCCGCAGGGTAACTCCGAGCATAGCTCTCTCCATCGCCCTTTGGGTGACCTTGAGCCTTCTTATCAGGCCCATCGTAAGCGACCATGTCTCAGTGCCGTAAGTAATCACTGGCAACACACACTGGTCAAAGACTTTTGTCTTAAGACACTTGCGAAATTTTGGACGAGAAGATGTTACGTAGCTTCCCGAACGCCGCCCAACCAAGCTGGATCGACGATTGACCTCTTTCTTGAAGTTGGACCTACCTAATTGGATTCTTTGTCCCAGGTATATATAATCGTCAACAACTTCGAGCGTAGAGTCTCCAACCTTTATAGAAGTTGGTACTACATGGACGTTTGACATGATCTTCGTCTTGTCCATGTTCATTTTAAGACCTACTTGTTGAGAGACTCTACTGAGGTCGTCGAGCATGGCACTGAGGTCTTCCAGGGTATCCGCCATGAGCACGATATCATCGGCAAATCGAAGGTGAGATATGTACTCGCCGTTGATGTTGATACCTAGTCCTCTCCAGTCCAGAAGCTTAAAGACATCTTCCAGCGCGGCGGAAAACAGTTTCGGGGATATAACGTCTCCCTGTCTCACACCACGCTGCAGTTGAATAGGTTTCGAGCTCTGGTCCTGAAGGCGGACTGACATAGTAGCGTTTTCGTACAAACTCTTCAGCACCTCGATATACTGGTAGTCAACTTGGCACCGCTGGAGAGACTGTAGTACAGCCCAAGTCTCGATCGAATCGAAGGCCTTCTCATAATCCACAAACGCTAAGCATAGTGGCAGGTTATACTCTTCAGTCTTCTGTATGACCTGTCGCAGCGTATGAATGTGGTCTATGGTGCTGAAGCCTTTTCGGAAACCGGCTTGTTCGGGAGGCTGGAAGTCATCTAGTCTGCGCGCGAGACGATTCGTGATGACTCTCAAAAACAGTTTATAGACGTGGCTCAGAAGTGAGATGGGTCTATAATTCTTCAAGGGTTTTATCACCTTTTTTGAAGAAGAGAACCACCACACTTCCGCGCCATGACTGTGGCGTTTTGCCCTCGAGGATGACGGTGTTGAATAGTTTCTGGAGAGCCCTCAATATCGGCTTTCCACTAGCCTTGAGAAGCTCGGCTGTTATACCGTCATCGCCTGGCGCCTTGTTGTTCTTGAGCTGTTTGAGAGCCATACTAATCTCGCACAGTCTGATGTCCGGGATGTCATCGGTATAGTGTCGGGTCAATTTGGCTCTTGGGTCTATAGCCGGATTGCAGACAGGTGATTGTACTGATGTGTAAAGCTAGCCGTAGAACTTCTCGACTTCCCTCAAGAGTTCCGGTGTAGAGGATACAACCCTGCCGTCTCCGGTCTTCAGCTTACTCAGCCGGCTCTGTCCGATAGACAGATCCCTTGCAAACACTTTAGGGCCTTTGTTGCGCTCGATAGTCTCTCTTATTTTGTCAGTATTATACTCGCGTACATCGGGAGTCAGAGACTTAGAGATCTGCCTATTGAGCCGCTGGCATTCGGAAACTTCTTCTGGAGACTGCAAGATCATCCTGCGTCTTTCCTCCATAAGCTTGAGGGTAACGCCTGAGAGCTTTTTGGTTCTTTTTGTACGGTGGGTTTTAAAGAACTTGAGCCCGACCGTATGGACAGTTTCCACTACCCTGCTGTTATAATCGTCCACGTTTATGCACTCACCTAGACCTTCGAAGCGATTCTGCAGTTCGAGTTGAAAGCTATCGGGCTCCTGAATCTGGACAGGTGCTGGACGGAGTGTAGACTTCATCAGTCTAGACCTTTCAAGCTTGAAGTTGATATTCAATGTGCCTCTTACTAGTCGGTGATCACTTCCAGTTTTAACTGCGTTAATTACAGAGACATCATTGAATATGTGCCGCCTCGTCGACATGATGAAGTCTATCTCGTTTCTTGTAACACCATCGGGGCTCACCCAGGTCCATTTACGGTGTTCCCGCTTCTGGAAGAAGGAGTTCATCATGAAGAGTCCCTCCTTCTCCATGAAGTCAGCCAGCATTTGGCCCCGGGGATTCCGTTGTCCAGTAGCAAAGGTTCCCACTCTCAGCTCATCGTCGCCTCGTCTGCCCAGTTTCGCGTTAAAATCCCCCATGACAACGGTGTAGTGAGTTTTAGAGGTATGTATGGCTCTAGATATATCCTCATACATAGCCTCTACCTCATCGTCGGGGTGTGTCGAAGTCGGTGCGTATACCTGTATAATTTTCAGTGAATACCTTTCAGTCATTTTGAATATCAGGTACGCTACCCTGGTCGACACACTCTCGATCTTGACAACGTTGTTCACGAGAGACCTGTGGACTATAAACCCGACACCACCCTGGGACTGCTGGTCGCCCTCCCGGAAATAGAGCAAGTTACCGGATTTAAGTGTTATCGAGTCCTCACCCTCTCTTCGGACTTCAGATAATCCTATGATATCCCAGTGTAACTTGCTCAATTCTTCCTCTAACTCGTCGATCTTTTCGTCAGTTCGTAGTGTGCGCGTGTTAAAAGTTGCCAGGGCCAATGGTCTTCGTTGTCGGTAGCCATGCCTCTTCCAGGGATTCTTAGCACCCCCTGCCCCGCCGTTACCGTGGCTGCTACCGTGGCCAGGACTAGCGGGGCCGCCGGGGACTGGGGGCCGTTTAATATTTGTGGATGTCATTAGGGGGATGATGCCATAATCGCCACGCTTACAGTTACAGTTTCTTACAGTACAGTTTCTTAAGAAGGGCTAATATTATTATATTATATATGTATTTATTGTATATTAATCATCAATAGTGTACGCCACCAACTGCCCTTTTTATCCTTATTTGTTTTCCTTCCAACGGTTGTCTGGAAGAAATTGCTGTTAGCAATAAGACCGCCATTTGTACTGATTTTTGTATACAATTTTTGTTTTGTGTATTATTTTTGCTGGTGTACAATAAAGGGTATTAATATTATTATTATGTATGCATTTATTTAAATGACTGCCTCGTTGGTCTGGTGGCAAAGCGCATCGCTTTGTGATCACGAGGTCCTGGGTTCAAATCCTGGGTCGGACAAATGTAGTTTTTCTAACGAAAAATTCCCAGTATGAGTCCGGAGTCTGGAATTGTGCCCGGTATATGGCAATAGGCTCGCCCCCTATTACATGGGACCTAACATCGTCGGCGAAACGTGGGTGTACTCAGTACACCTCTGCCACCCCCTCTGGGGAATTTAGGCGTGACGGTGCATAATTTATTTAAATGCAATTTCTTATAAAATATATATAAAAATACAAAAATCAAATATTCTTACATATATTATATAAAAAATGTGCTCCACTGACAACGGGGTCTACGACCCAAGCTACCGGTGGTCAGGGCTCCAAAGAGCGAAATCTCCTCACGATGCGCACCGTGTCCAATACTACCGCCTTCTGTATCAGGCCCTTCACCCAACTGCCAAGCGAGTACTTCTCGAGGTGTTTATCGAAGCTCTTCGCTATTAGGCCGTTGACTGATACGACCATCGGAATAATGATAGTTGAATCAACATTCCACATGGCGGTAACCTCATGAGCCAGGTCCAAATATTCAGATATTTTTTCTTTTTCGGCCTTCACAAGGTTCTCATCATGCGGAATGGTGACATCAACGAGCATTACACGACGCATCGATCGATCTATTATCACGATATCAGGCTTATTGGCTACAATAGTCCTGTCCGTGATAATAGATCGATCCCAGTAGAGCGTGATATGACCACTTTCGAGAACTGGAAGAGGCTGGAGCTGGTAGTACGGTACTTCAGAATTTATATTATTATTATTATAATATATCCATTCATAACACTTACTCCCAAGCTAAGTATTTCAATCTAAAAATATTGTAATATTTATTACTTCGAAAAGTAAATATTAATATTATTTAATTGCTTTAGTGGTGCTTTATTGGTGAAGATCGCGGGTATAAGCTCCTGCTTGTGAGCAGCACAACGCCGGTGATTACGAGGTTTCGAATCCAAGGTCAAAACATTTTTATCGTTATTTTCCTTTTTAAAATTTTTAGGAGTTTAGCTCCTAGGAATACTATATGCTTAAAACGAAAATGTTGACGTTGGCGTAACATGTGAGTTGATATGCCATCCCTGCTGTACTACAAAAAAAGCTACTGTACTATTCTTATTAATAAACCGTTTAATTAGGCGCCTGTGCTCACGCTTTGCTTGTTATATTAGTAGGCATTAGGTTAAACAAGAATAAAATTATCGAAGCCAATAATTATATTTTATCATCTTAATTTTATTTCTATTTCAAAGCAGTTGTTTTAAATTAATTTTCTTTTGAGAAAACAATCCAGTCTTCTTACAGAAGTTTATGATGAGATTAAAGTTTCGAGTCTCGAAAAATAATTACACATTGAAGCATTTGTGAAGCTATTCCAAAATCTTCGTTAGAATTACTTTTATAAATAAACTAGTGTCTGCCCGCGACTTCGTCCGCGTCCACTTTGCATGATTGTGCAACAAACGTTTTTATTTTTTATATAAGTATTTACAAACACAACATAATGCACAATATAAAAATCATCGCCCCACAAAACTGTGCAACCAGTTTGACTGTGGGGTCAGTTGAATCTACAAACTTAATATAATGGTAACACTAACTTAACACAAACTTAGGTTAGGTTTCAGTTTCCTTTTAAATTTTTTTATATTTGTCTTGCCCCTTATGGCCGCCGGCAGACTATTCAAAATTTATGGGATGCGTTTTTTTAGCACCCTGTCACCGAAGTAGATGGTCACCCTTGGAACATTGTATCTGCCATCGGTCACCAAGCGCGTACTTTACCCATTGCTCACTGGGCTAAAAAACTCTCGACGGTCATGATTATTTACAATCAAAAGAAATTTGTGTTTTGAACTGATTGGAAGAATTTTACAAATTTGAAATAATTTTCTGCTGTTATCCTTACAGCTATTTTTAATCTTCTTATTGACAAGTAGTTTTAGGAATCTAATTTGTAGCGTTTCTACTTTATCCAGGTTTGTTTTAAATGTAAGACCGTAAGTATCGAGAGCCTAACTACATATCGAGTCTACTAGAGACATATATAAACATCTTAGAGTATTAATAGGAACTCTATAACTAAGATCGTAAAATTTGAAAACAAAAACTTTCACCTTTATAATATTAGTAGAATAATTGTTATTTAACTGACTGGTTGAGTGGTGTATAATGCAATTTAAAGTTCCTAGGTTCCAGGTATTTGGACAGTGTGTTTTTTTATAGAAAAATAAAACTCTCAGTCATGGTCTGGAGCCTACAATTTTGCCCGGTGTAATGCAATGAGGTTAGACCGAAACGGCAACATATTAGCTAACTAATTGTTGGTGGTGGCCGACGACGTTAAGTCCTCCGGACTAATACTGGAATTTTTATAAAAAAATCTATCTATATATATATCATCACGCCAAATCCCTTACGCGATAGCCAGAGTTCCAACAGGTTCTTTCCTTACATACCTCCTCCTCTTCCTCCACTCTCATAGTTCGTCTCATACACGCTCGCCGGTTACGGAGACTCTTGACTTGTCCTTCAGATAAAACACGGTCTATTTGGTCATGGCAGGATAGTCTAGGTCTACCCTTGTACCTACATCCTTTCACTTTCGCATTGTATATCTGCTTTGTAATCCTTTTGCTTTGTAATGCCTTTAGGCATATAGAAGAAATGTCAAAATAAAGGATTATTTACAGAAAAAATGTGCTTTATCCGACCTAGGATTTTAACGTAAGATCTTGTGATCGCTAAGCGCATTATGCACCACCATACCAATAAGGATGGTTTTATCTTTGGCTAGATTATTTCATCTCTGAATGTAACATAGACTAGGCCTAAATGGTTAGGTAATTAGAAACCTAATCTGCCTACGCCTTTTCAGGCGAAGCATAGCAATTTATTGTTAGGTGCTGTAATTTCAAAAGGAGGCTTTATTTTGTCTGTGTTATAACATTAACATCCCTTTATTCGTTATTCCTTTATGAGTTACAGAGTTGATGATATTACGTATGTGAAAAATTATATATGTGAAATTAGTTTTACCGCTGACTGCCTCGTTGGTCTAGTGGCAAATCGCATCGCTTTGTAATCACGAGGTCCTGGGTTCAAATCCTAAGTCGGACAAATGTTGTTTTTCTAATTTCCCAGTATGAGTCCGGAGTCTGGAGTTGTGCCCGGTATATGGTAGGCTCGCCCCCTAATTACATGGGACCTAACATCGTCGGCGAAAAATGGGTGTACTCAGTACACCTCTGCCCGCTTGGGGAATATAGGCGTAACGGTGGAATTTGTTTTAAGGTTTCGCCACATAGCCGACGCAGCGTGACGGGAGCGTGTCGGTGGCGCGGCTTGGGGAGTAGTATTGTACTGAAATGCTCGGGAGACGCCACACAGCGCAGCCTCGCTCGGCGCGACGGCAAACGTCACGACCGAACGTAGACGAGCGCTTCAGTCTCGCTCCCGTCGCGCTTCGACGGCTATTTGACGAAACCTTTAATTCGTCACACCTTCTATTTTTTTACAAAGCCTGCTAATTGCACTTGATATAAAATAGCACATTGTTCTAATGCCATCGCCTAGCCGATCAATCGTATAAAATAAAACTAGTCTATGGATTTTATCGCGGTTTATTTTTGATTTTTAACTTCCCGACATTTCGTGTGCTTTGCAGCACCCATGGTTAATGGAGGAACTATGTTTGACGTCAAAAAGGGGCATTGCTATTCTGGGTTACCCCTAAACTTCCTAATTATATTTAATGGTCCGATTGACGCAGAATGAACTCACTGGCAAGGCCTTGTAGTGTTATGCATGGTTTTAGATTTAATTATATTACTAACAGGATCCCAAGTTGATGGGATATATATAAATCTAAGAACTGAAGATAGATCGACGACGATTTAGCGCAGTGGTTAAGAGCTTGAGCTGCTCCGCCCACTGTGTCTAATAGTCGCGGGTTCGATTCCCGCACGGGACAACTCTTTGTGTGAATCCACAATTATTTGTTCCGGTCTGGATGTTTGTGTATGTGAATTTTCATGTTTGTAAACGCACCCACGACACAGGAATAAATCCTAGTGTGGGGCTACGTTTTTTTAAAAAAGAAAAAAGAAAGAAAGATCGTAACTCATTCTTCACTTTTATAGAAAACAGTACTGCGTTACTAATTAACACTGCGAGTAGCTCCTTGTTTTAACCTATTTCGTCCCACTGCTGGGGTAAAGGTATCTCCCATGACTCTTCACTTAACCCGATCCTTGGTCATTTCAGAACACTAGCTTTAAGCGAATGAAAAATCATTGCCTGTGTAATTTCACATGTTAAATCACTGTGAAAAAAATTGGGATACTTTGAGTCACGTAAATAACCCACGACACACAAACTTATTCTAGTCTTAAGCGGTGACTTAATAAGTTCTGATTATTTTAGAAATTTATTTTCAGATTTTTAAATCTAGTTATATAGGCTAGATGTCGTTTTCTTCACAATTTCTTTTTGTTTCACACAAATATATATTTAGTATGAAATAAAACTATATTTTGGTATTTATCTCGGTTTATTTTTTAATTTGAACTTCTCGACGACACACTCGAAAGAGTGCTTTGTAGCACCCCTGGTCACGGGAAGGACTGGGGTGCTAGACGTTCAAAAGGGATAGTTGTTCCAGGGTACCCTCAAACTTCTTATTTATTTTTGTTATAACCCTGCAAGGCCTCAACGTACTCGAAACGTCGGAAATTTAAAAATAAAAAAAAAACCGCGATAAAATCGGAAAAATATTTTTATTTCATGTGTAATATTCGCGTAAATCTAAGAACTCAGTATATATACTTAATATTTCAGTAAAAAAATAAATTTTATTTCTATGTCCTGAATCTCTATTATGAATATGATCACAATTTTCT
Organism: Phalera bucephala; assembly: GCA_905147815.2. Classification (NCBI taxonomy): domain Eukaryota; kingdom Metazoa; phylum Arthropoda; class Insecta; order Lepidoptera; family Notodontidae; genus Phalera; species Phalera bucephala. Next base: position 32,101,677 of record LR990615.1, on the reverse strand, counting down.
CTGTAGGGCTTAACATAACTTATACCAATCGCTTTATCAGGTTTCAGGTCTGGAAGAGGATGTTCGGATCAAGTTTTCTCCCTCCGCAACATCGTAGAAAAGCATCTGGCAGTAGGCCGGAAGGTTTTCTGCGGTTTTGTGGACCTGGAGAAGGCGTTTGATAGAGTCGTGCGAAAGAGACTTTGGGACATTTTGCCAGAGTATGGTATAAACGGCACCCTGTTGCGAGCCGTCCAGTCCACCTACGTGGACAGCAAGGCATGCGTACGGGTGGGTGGTAACATGCCACGTTGGTTTGACGTTAAAATCGGTGTCAAGCAGGGTTGCGTGTTGTCCGCTAGACTGTTTATAGTGTATCTGGATAAAAGTCTTCAAAGACTGTGTGCGATGACTGAAGGGGTAAAAATGGGTGATCTAGTGATAAACCACCTATTGTATGCAGATGACGCGGTTTTGATAGCGCCAACAGCCACTGATCTGCAAACACTAGTCACAGTTATGAGAGACGACTGCATGAATAATGGCTTACATTTGAATGTGAAGAAAACCAAAATTATGGTTTTTGAACGGGAAGAAACCAGAACGAATGCAAGGATTGTGGTTGGTAACGATGTGCTGGAGCAAGTGAATGAGTTTGTATATCTTGGATGCGCCTTCAGTAAGGATGGGAAATACACCGCTGATATAGAGAGAAGAGTGAATGCAGGTAATAGAGTGAATGGTGCGATGGGAAGGCTACTTGGGAGCCGGCACTTAAGCCAAAAGGCGCAGCTGGCCATGCATAACGGAGTGCTTGTCCCAACGCTGTTATATGGCAGTGAGAGTTGGGTATGTAAGAAGGAGAACGAAAGCAGGATAAATGCGGTCGAAATGCGATCTCTGCGGAAGATGTGCGGAGTCACGCTGACCGACCGTATTCGCAACAGCGTAGTAAGAAAGCGAGTAGGTATGAAAGATAGTATCGGTGTAAAGATGAGAAAGGGTATGCTCCGTTGGTTCGGGCATATAGAAAGGATGCCAGAAGAAAGAATGACAAAACAGATATACAATGCGAAAGTGGAAGGATGTAGGTGCCGGGGAAGACCTAGACTATCTTACCATGACCAAATAGACCGTGTCTTATCTGAAGGGCAAATCAAGAGTCTCCGTAACCGGCGAGTGTGTATGAGACGAACTATGAGAGTGGAGGAAGCCAGAGAGGTATGTAAGGAAAGAACCTGTTGGAACTCTGTACTCTCTGCCTACCCCGCGAGGGAGCTGGCGTGATGATATAGATAGATAGATAGATACCAATCGCTATATCATCATCATCAGCCCGCATCAGTCCACTGCTGGACAGTCTGTCGCAATGTCCGCCACTGAGCCCGTTCTTCTCTTCTCTTATAACCGCTGCCTTCATCACCTTGCGTATATCGTCGCTCCACCTAACTCAGACTCAAACTCAAATAATTTTTTTTTTAATCTAATTAAACTATTAATCTACCACCGAATCGGAACGCGGGCTCCACTGAGAAGATTCGGCCAGGAAACTCAGCGGGCTTGTCTTATTTATTTACTTCTTTCTTTTTTTTTAATCATGTTGTGTGGATACAATGAATGTAGGTTACAATGAAATAATTTAAGATCTAGCTCCAGTGTGACGCCTTACGATCGAGACATGAATCTAATGATATTATCTGTAAAGAGTGTCTAAAGGATTCCGGATGAACCAGTCCCCACAAGCAGCACGCGTTTACTAGAATGACTGCTAGAACAGCCATCATTCCCCTCGACCATATTGGAGGGAATGAAGTGACTCGCGCCAGACAACCAGCGAAAGCAAAAACATTATTGTGAGCATGACTTAACCTAGCTGCAGGGCGACCTACACTACGTTTGCCAAGCCGCCGTCTCTACCCAAGAACCCGTCTACCCCAACGGTTATCGGACCTTTGGCAAATTTGATCAGCCCACTGCTACTTAAGCAAATGACTTACCTCTTTGAAATTCTCAGCAATAAAAACGATATAAACACATAACGCCGCCAGATAGGTACAGGTCATAGCGTAGTCCACGAATGTTCTGGAAGGAAATAAAACACAGAGTTACAGAGTGATAACTAAGTACACGTTGTCACGCTTATATTTCCTAAGCGGGGATAGTAGAGGTGTTCTGTGTACACCTACATTTAGACGATGATGCTAGGTCCGTGGGACCGAGTCTATTGCCATTATTCTGGGTGGTTATGATGAATTTTAATTAAAACTGCCTGCCTCCTTAGTCTAGTGGCAAAGCGCATCGCTTTGTGATGCCGAGGACGAGTTCCAATCCTAGGTCGGAGAGTGGTACTTTTTTAACGAAAACTTTCCAGTATGAGTCCGGTGTCTAGAATTGTGCTCGGTATATCGCAATCTGCTCGTCCCATATTACATGGGGCATACATCCCTCATTACTTTATACCTCTGCCACCCCCGCTTGGGGAATATGGGCGTAACGGTGTATATAAATATACTCATAAAAAAACACATTTAGTTCATCTTTTGATTCGGATGAAGGATCAAATAGGTTTACTAAGGTTGATAACTTAGTAAGTCCGGAGTCTGGAATTGTGCCCGGTATATAGCAATAGGCTCGCCCCCTATTAGATGGGACCTAACATCGTCGGCGAAACGTGGATGTACTCAGTACACCTCTGTCACCCCCGCTTGGGGAATATAGGCGTGTTAAGAAAGAAGGTATTGTTTTCTTAACATAAAAATCGAAGCCCGACACTAGGTATTATTCCTGCATCGTGTGTACGTGAACAAACATTAAGTTCGCAAACACCCAGGCTTCTTAGATTTCAGAAAAATCTCTATGTGAACAACTTATATTTGTTTCACTCATTAATCACCAGACCGGGCGATTGTAAATGTTATATTTGTAAACGCACCCATGATATAGAAATAATTTATAACATGTTGCTATTTTTCTTTAATAGAGCAAAAAAGTCATGTTAAATTTAAATAAGTCGCATGTTTTTATAGGAATCATTTATATGTAACTATGTTTAATTCGCTGAAAGAGTCATTACGTTTAATGGGCTGCCTTTGTAGCTATTTAGTGGCTAGAAAATTGCTAAGAATAGGATTGATAAACCCAGCTTAAGAAAGAATGGCCTAGTCCCGCTACAAAGGTAAATGCATTATACATTATGATTAAATAAATTAGTAAAATAATCAATTCCAAAAGCAAAAAATAATACATAAAATTCTTTATGTATAGGTAATATATTCATAAAATAAATTAAAGGTCATATATAGAATATAAATATTTAGTAATAAAAAAGTACACACATACAACAAAAAAATAAAAATATTATATTTGTTATTTGGGTTATAAAAAGGGTTATAAAAATTAAAAAGATAATATTACTCTCTGCCTACCCCGCAAGGGATCTGGCGTGAGGTTATAGATAGATAGATATTACTCATAAGATTTCAGAGAATATTAATAAAGAATTATTTATGAGTACTTTATCGCGGCGCATTAGCGGTCAAAGGGAGCTTACGAGTCACGCAGTAACATCAGCTGAGAGTGAGTAAAATCTTAAGGTGTTGCACTTATATAGAAACAATTGTATCGCGAGCGTGTCATCCTTCGCAGATAGTAGAGTAGAGCGAACCAGCTGGTATGCTAAGCTTTGGCTTTGAAAAATGGTAGTCTACGAGACTGAATAATGATTAGAACATGATCCTTGCGTTCTTATTTCGGTATAATTTTACAATAATGTATTTGCTTCTTTTATTATACAACAAGTAATTTGAATAATGCAAAACCTCAGACATCCCAATTAGATAATGGCTTTGCGTATTCCATTCGAAAATCAAACTGCTATTTTTAAAGAGTTATCGTTTTTCTAAGAAGTTACCTATATAATCAGACGTACTAAGGATTATGTTTTAGAAGCTGCTTTGAATTAAGGTTATATTTTATTTAATAGAGATAACTGAGGAAGAGATTGGAACGAGTGACATCAATTTCACCTATTTTAAGGTTTCTTTTTTTAACTGTTTGTTACATTTTTGAAAATGTAACAATTTATTAAATATAGTTGAAATTAATTTAGAAGCCGATTTGGAAGAAACTATTTTCATGATAGTTATTTTACACTTTGTATATTGATGACGATGTAGGTCTCAATATAATAGGAGGTAAGTAAGTCAGTTTATTGGTTAAATTTCGAGACTTTGGAATGCTACCGAGAATATAAAAAAAACTCAATAACACTGTCCGATCAACGATTCGAACATAATCGCTAACCACACCATGCGTCATTAGATCCATAGGGCAGGCAATAAAAATAAATAATGAGAGTAAAAACTGAAATATGGACTGTTTGTAATATTCAGATATTGTTTAAAACAATGTACCTAATTTATTATTTTTTCAGAGAAAGTTTATGAGTATTTCAGGTAAAAGTTTTATCAAATTACTTCGAAAGTTGCGATCTGTTTTTCAATTATAAAAACATCTATCGTAATGTTTATTCAAGTAGGTACCTCTGAAACTTTTGTAAAGTTTGTTAGATTGTTGCATAGGTAGGGGCGATTTGAACAAGAAGTTTTTTTTCCTGATTATTAATTAATATCCTTTAGAGAATAACTTCTGTGCACCATAAGAAACAATGATTTTTTCTGTTTTTTTTTAAATTATAGCGAAAAACCATAAACTGTTTATTAGAAAAAATGTTATTAACACAAAATATATGGAACAGCTACTTTTTTTAATGAAATTCTAAATCGCAGGTCACTATTTATTTTGACGGGTGCAAAGTACATAATGTAATCTATAATCTAGCAACTTTAAGGAAGAGAAAGAGCTTAGAAAGAAAAATGAGTAACCATTTTTTATATTATTGACTGATTTCTATGGAGCAGAGTGACTGAATAATTTCACTATATTATTGAGTCCCTTACAATCGATTTAGCGAGCTATGGAAAGAGCTATGCTCGGCGTTTCTCTACGTGATCGAATCAGGAATGAGGAAATTCGTAAAAGAACCAAGATCACCGACATAGCCCATAGGATTAGTAGGCTGAAGTGGAAATGGGCGAGTCATATAGCGCGAAGATCTGACGGGCGTTGAAGCAGAAAGATTCTAGAGTGGAGACCACGTATTGGCAAGCGCAGCGTTGGACGGCATCGCAGGAAGTCCTGTGCAGTGGATGCAGGTGGCATCGGACCGGTTGCACTGGAGAGGCCTATGTTCAGCAGTGGACAAGTATAGGCTGAGATGATGGTGATGGTTATTGAGTAAGATAGGGTAAAAAAGTAAAAAATCACTATTTTGTAGATAACTTTTTGTGCCTTGGACCCGTCGATTAGTCACGATTTGCACTTGTATTATTCTTTAGTTCTGTACAGTTCTAACCTTCTATCAATTAATTTCCTATAACTCTGTATAACATGACATTAATAGTACTGTAGAACCACAGTGTTTTTAGGGGTCACCATATTTATGCAGCACACGGTTCGGTCAATATGATATGACCGTTGGGTGGCATTCCCGTATTTCAGTGTCTTTGTGTTTTGCAAGTCACGTTAAATCGTCGATAGTGGTTTACTTATTAAGATGGTTTTTAAGCTGACGGGTCTGGCGTGATGATAAAGATAAATAGATTGAGTTACGTAGGAAGCCTTATCGGCGGATTGATAAGTTCCAACAGCAAATATTTAATAAAATAACTAAATCCGTAAGAGAAATGACAATGACTCAATTTAAAAATACATTGACTAAGTGGCTCATCGAAAAGTGTTTTTAAAATATTAAAGAATTTTTAGAAAATAAGTAGCCTTGGAGCTTTATATTCACAGATATATCTCAGATAGACTTCATAAATATGACGAATTAACTATTGCATCCACTCCTGACGTATTATTATGGACATTGTGTGTATTATTTTATTTCAAAATGTGCCATTTATCGATGATGAGTATGTAACTATTATTTATTTATTTATTCTTTATGCACATATTATTGTACAAAGGCGGACTTAATTCCTGAGGCATTTTCTCCCAGTCTACCTTAGGGTGGTGTGGAAACATGTGTGGTAGGTGCGAAAATACGTGGCTAAAAATTGTAAGAAAAAAATATATAAAATAAATTAATAATAATATTATATATAAAACTAATAATAATGTTATACATAATAACATATAAACATATATATATATATATATATATATATATATATATATATATATATATATATACATATACATATACATAATGACGTGAAACTATCATTGAGAGGATTCAGCCAACATTTCGAGTAGGTACTCGTGTAGTTTTTTTTTAAAAGAGAGACGGTTCGTTACCATCCTGAGTTCCTGAGGCAATGCATTCCAACGAAGGATAGATTGGACGAAGAAGGAGGAGTGAATAAAATCAGAACGATGAGAAGGGCACTGAAGAAGACGATTACTTGAGGAGCGAAGATTTTTCTCGTGATTGGAGCACAAATATTGAAATTGGGAAGTAAGATAAGTAGGCGAGGCTGAAGAATGGAGAATAGAAAATAATGTTGTCAGTGCCCTCTGAGTTCTACGCTGACGAATAGGCAACCACTTTAATTGAGAACGATGCACCGACACATGGTCATATTTACGAAGGTTGAAGACGAATCGAATGCAGTTATTGAGAAGACGGTCTAGTTTGTTGAGGTGATCTGCATTCAGGTCGAAGTAGCACACATCACCATAGTCGATGATAGGGAAAATTAGGGACTGTACAAGCATTGCTTTAGTATTGGAAGGGAGCAAATTTTTTAATCGATATAAGTATCGCAATACACCGGTTACCTTTTGACCAACGGCCGTAACTTGAGTCTGCCAGCTTAGCGTCGTGTCGATATGCAGACCAAGGTCTTTGACACTAGAACTTAGAGGGATAACTGTCCCGTTGAATTCAAGTGGAGGTAAAGTTCCAATATTCACCCTGCATATCAATCTAGAGCTCCCCACAAGAATCGCTTGACACTTGGTAGGATTCACCGTGAGACCGAACCTTTTGGACCAATTCTCAATTGCCCCAAGATCCTGATTAAGTTTGCTGATAATATCAGGGATTCGATCAGCACTGTCTTGCGAGTATAATTGCAAGTCATCAGCGTACAGATGATACGCACACTGAAGTTCTTGAGTTATCATATCAATGAAAATTGAAAATAAAAGAGGAGAAAGTATACCGCCTTGGGGAACACCAGTATCGAGGCAGCGCCAAGCAGACGACGTTTCATCACACAAAACTGACTGCTGGCGTTCCCGAAGATAAGAAGAAAACCAGTCCAGCGACTCCTGAGAGCACAAACGGTAGGAGAGAATAGACAGGAGGATATCATGACTAACGGTATTAAAGGCGTTGGAAAAATCAATTAACACAAGGACTGTAACTTTGGTATCTTCCATGCCTGATCGAATATCGCCAGTCACTTTAAGGAGGGCAGAAACGGTACTATGGGCAGGCCTGAACCCAGGTTGGAGAGGATTAATTAAATTGTTGCTATAAATGAATTGAGAGAGTTGTTTATGAGCGCAGGCCTCAAGCACTTTTGAGAGAAAAGGAAGAATGGAAATTGGACGAAAGTGGCTAGGAAGGGAAGGATTGGGAACCTTTGGCAAGGGGCGGACAAAGGCTTTTCGCCAGAGAGAAGGGAATATGCCGGACTCAAAAGAAAAATTGACAAGATGAGTAATTGCCGGAAGGAGACAGTCCAGTATTGCTACGATCATATCTCTACATATTTTGTCACAACCAACAGCCTTGGACTTAATAGACATAATAATTTTCGTAACATCACAAGAGTCGACTGGAGAAAAGTGAAAAGCGTTAATGTTTGGACGTCTAAGACCACCCAAGAAGGTCAGAGTTTGCTGAATAGTTAGATGATCAAAAGGAGGAGTAGTGGAGAAATGGCGATTAAGATCATCTAAGCTTATTGTTTTTGGTATATCTTGACATCGAGCTTTACCAATACCTAAAGTACCAAGGAATTTCCAAATATTGGCAGGCGAAGAAGATGTGATATTACTCAGAATGTGGCGGCGTTTAGCGTCACGTATCATCATATTACACCGGTTTCTTGCAATTTTGAAGTAGGCCCAGTTTTCTGCCGTACGGTCTTTTTTTAACATACGGAACGCACGATTTCTACGTCTCATGGCCATACGAATTCCCCTAGTCATCCACAGAGCAGGAGGTCGCTTTAATCTCACCTTCTTCACAGGGGCATGGATATCGTAAAGCTGAATCACAGTTTTATTGAAGATGCAAATTTTGTCATCGATGGTGTTAGCTTCCATTAGGGAATTCCAGTTGAGTTTAGATGCATCTTCAGTTAATTTTTTAATATCCATCCGGGCAAAGCAACGCCTGTACAGAATCTTAGGTTGTGGTTTGGGAGCTTTGAGGATATAGGAAAGGAAAACAAAGTCATGATAGGAAAAACCGGAGGCGTCGTGCTGACCATGGGAGGAGACGAGAGAGGGATTGGATGTGAGTATGAGATCGAGCCAGGTATCATCGCCTTTGATGTTATGATGAGTGGCATTAAGAGGCAGAATGTGCAAACTGGCCGACTCTATGAGTTGTCGGAGTTTATGGGTACGGGGGGAATTAAGGGCCAGGAGATTGGTATTGAAATCGCCCATGATGATATGATGCACGTAGTCAGACCCCAAGGATTCAAGAACCGATTCAAATTCGGCGAAATAATCAGCAGTGGGAGGGCAGTATACCACTCCAATTATGGTTTTGGCTCCTTTGACCCAAACCTCAAGAAAAAGAAACTCAGCAGAATGCGAATCTTTAGAAGATGTGCCTACAATTTTAAACGGGAGGTCACCACGAAGGTATATAGCCACTCCACCGCCACCCCTACCAATTCTGTCATTCCGAATGAGAACAAAACCAGGGAGGGCGTAAGTGGTTGATAGAAGATGAGGTTTGAGCCAACTCTCGGAAATCAGGATGGCGTGAACGTTAATATTTGTAAATGTATTATATAGTTCGTTGTGATGGCTAGGTAGACTTTGGGCATTAATATGGCATACATTAAGCAAATGGCCCACCTGTTGGTCAAATTTGTCACGAAGAAAGTCTCCAAGATCGTCATCAATGGAACAAAAACTTACATCGCACGACGAAGCGGTAGATTCGTTGACAGAATAAAAGGATTCACTATCTGATATCATATGATAAATATTGGTTTAAATATAACAATAAATAAATATTTATAATATTAGTAATAAATATATAACGAAGTGGCTAACAGTAGCATTACACTACGTAACCACATCACCCGCCAGCTAACATCACACTTACACCATAAAATGACTACTGACTAAGTCCCTATCTGTAACTGCGCATATACCAACTTCGACAACAAAAAGGATAAAAAAAAATAATAATTTATAAGATAATAAGAGAAAAACTCAAAAAAAAAAATAAAAAATAAAAATAAATAATTCATCAGCTACTAGGTATGTTTTATCGCTTTACTAAAGCGGGTTGTAAAAGCGCTCGTGCGAATTCGAGGTTAATTGGACTGAACGCACGCACCTCTAGGGAATGCATCCAATACAAGCATACGTCAAACTGACATATAGTTCGATGTTGACATAAGTTGCTACGGCTTATACGTGGCACCGACTTCAATTATTTATTTTTTTCTTTTTGAAGTCGGTTTACCTTTTTTTTAAAAGATTTTTATTTTACCATTTTAAGTGACGAGTGAATTATTTAGTAATATTTATATACCGATATTATTTTATTTTGCCGAGTTGTACAGTAAGGTACCTACAGGATTAATATAATGACTATAATAACGGAATCTATACATTCGTGCTGTTCGCCGTTAAGGAGTTCCCTCTTGTATCTTCAAAGTCCAAGGTCTAATACCAATAACATTAAAATAGGACCACCTAAAACTATACTGAACCCAATGCAAAAAGAATCATCAAAATCGGTTCATAAGCAAAGGAGTTATAAAAAAGGACGAATTATGAACCTCCTTTTTTGAAGTTGGATAATCTACTGCCTAGTTCTATAGTAGGGTACCTATAGGATTGACGTAATACCCATAATATCTCAATTTACACATGCCTATTGTTTGTCTTTAAGGAGTTCCCTGGTGTATCTTCTAAGTCCAAGGTTCAATACCAATGAAATTAAAATGGGACCACCTCGGAGCTATACCCAACCCAATGCAAAAAAAATCATCAAAATCGGTCCACAATTGACGGAAATATCGCTGAACATACATAAAAAAAAAAAAAGAAAAGAACCTCCTCCTTTTTGAAGTCGGTTAATTATTTATATGACATTTTCATAATAATTGAATCGTGAACAATAATTAACGTTAGATTTTACAAGGATGACATTCCGAAGTGGCGGTAGAGTGTTTGTTACATTTTTGAGCCTCATTTTTTACCTCGCAAAATTAGCCCACGGTCTTAACCGCTTAGGTCCATATTCGAATGCCGCGCCGCAAGTTTCGGCGAATCCCATCGATGGCTTCTTTGCGTCTACGCATACCTCTTGTGATGTTTTGACCTGGAAAAAAGAATGATAATTATGTAAAAATAATTATTTACTGTATTTTTTGTACGTGCGGCACAGAGCCGGTCATCCTGGCAATCATGTGGGATTGGTCATGCTCACTAAAAAATCTATGCTTGCAGTGGCTATTTGGTGCGCGTATCTTCCTGTCGTCTAATATGATCGAGAGAGGTGATGGCTGCTCGTGAACGGGTGCTGCTTGTGCGACTGGTCCACCCAGAATCCTTTAGCTTATCATTATTAAATAAAGGACATCGTCGAAAATGGCCCCAGAACCATTAACCATGTGACTCATACCATAATTATTCATCTATTTTATTCTAGTAGTGGTAAATATGCGTATCTAACGAACAATTTGCAATCCAAAACGAATATTTCAAAGTACTGTTAGTACTTAAATCAAAGTGGCCAATGCCTTTTCCGAATTTCATCGTTGTTATCGAATTACGGTTGGAGATGTCAATCCTATCAATCGGTTATATTCAATCGATCACATTCAATAATGATCGACTTGATCATTGCTAGTGTATTATTACATAAAGATTTTACAAATGTATTGTTGGCTACTAAATAATATACCCTTAAAATCTCTAACTTTTTTCCATTAAAGGAATTCCCCCGCTTGCCCGTTTAATAATAAATGCGTGCAGATTATTTGCAGGTAACTTGAAATCATACACGCATTTTACATTGCTGTTGGTTCTGGGGCGAATCATGTATGGACGCAGAACAATGACTCATATTTTATTCGTAAGGCATCACACTTCAGCTGGATCGCATAAATGATTTTGTATAATATAAAAATAATAAAACATGATTTAAAAAAAATAGAGAATTAGACAAAAAAGACAAGCCCGCTGAGTTTCTCGCCGGATTTTCTCAGTGGAGGCCGCGTTCCAATCCGGTGGCAGATTAGTAAGTTAAAAAAAAGTAAACATGACCTCCCCCGCCCTTGTACGTCCCCCGCAAGGTTTACACAAAATAAATCATTTAAGTTTGAATCTATGGGGGCTTTGTCCTATTGTGAATCCATGAAGAATTTTTTTATAGCCTAACAATGGCGGACAAATTCATTTAATTGTTCTTAAGTATTGCTGAGCGGAGCATGGAATCGAAGATGTATGCTTGGAGTTTCTCTGAAAGATAAAATCCGGAAGGAGGTTATTCGACAGAGAACCAGAGTTATCGAGATAGGTTTAAAATGGTCGAGGATTATGTAAAGAGAGTCATAGGACAGACCTTTGCCCAACAGTGAGTCGAAATCCTACTTTTTCTCCTATTATAAATGTAAGAGTTTGTCTGTTTGGATGTTTGTAACTCAATCACGTAAAAACGGCTATACGGATTTGGATGAAATTTGGCACAAAGATAGTTTATTACCTGGGTTAAAACTGTTTATAATATATCTGGATACAAGTCTTCAAAGACTGAATGCGATGAATGAAGGGGTAAAAATGGGTGATCTAGTGGTAAACCACCTATTGTATACAGATGACGCGGTTTTGATAGCGCCAACAGCCACTGATCTGCAAATACTAGTCACAGTTATGAGAGACGACTGCATGAACAATGGCTTACATTTGAATGTGAAGAAAACCAAAATTATGGTTTTTGAAAGGGAAGAAACCAGAACAAATGCAAGGATTGTGGTTGGTAGCGATGTGCTGGAGCATGTGAATGAGTTTGTATATCTTGGATGAGCCTTCAGTAAGGATGAGAAATATACCGCTGATATAGAAAGAAGAGTGAATGCAGGGAATAGAGTGAATAGTGCGATGGAAAGGCTACTTGGGAGCTGGCACACTTACGCCAATAGGCGCAGCTGGCCATGCATAACGGAGTGCTTGTTCCAACGCTGTTATATGACAGTGAGAGTTGGGTATGTAAGAAGGAGAATGAAAGCAGGATAAATGCGGTCGATATGCGATCTCTGCGGAAGATGTGCGGCGTCACGCTGACCGACCGTATTCGCAACAGCGTAGTAAGGAAGCGAGAAGGTATGAAATATAGTCTCGGTGTAAAGATGAGAAAGGGTATGCTCCGTTGGTTAAGGTATATAGAAAGAATGTCAAAAGAAAGAATGACAAAACAGATATGCAATGCAAAAGTGGAAGGATGTAGGTACCGGGGAAGATCTAAACTATCTTACCATGACCAAATAGACCGTGTCTTATCTGAAGGGCAAGTCAAGAGTCTCCGTAACCGGCGAGTGTGTATGAGACGAACTATGATAGATAGTTAAAACATAAGACATTTTTAATCCCGGAAAAATGTAAGTTTTCTGTCTAAACTCAACGCGGGCGAAGTCGCGTACAGAAACTAGTCCTACTAATATTATAAGCGTGAAAGTTTGTATGTTTGGATGATTGTTACTCAATCATGCAAAAACAGCCGAACGGATTTGGATAAAATTTGGCACACAGATATTTTATTACCTGGATTATCATATTGGATACTTTTATCCTAGAAAAATCTAAGGTTGCTGACTACAGTCAACGGGGATGAAGTCGCGGGCAGAAACCAGTGTATTATAAATGTGAAAGTTTGTATGTTTGAATTTTTAGATGTTGGTTACACTTTTTTTTTTTCTTCACCGTCACGCCTATATTCCCTAGAGTGTGGCAGTGGGGTGGCAGAGGTGTACTGAGTACACCCACGTTTCGCCGACGATGTTAGGTCCCATGTAATAGGGGGCGAGCCTATTGCCATATACCGGGCACAATTCCAGACTCCGGACTCATACTGGGAATTTTTCGTTAGAAAAACTACATTTGTCCGACCTAGGATTTGAACCCAAGACCTCGTGATCACAAAGCGATGCGCTTTGCCACCAGACCAACGCGGTTACTCAATCACGCAAAAACGGCTGAACTATACCTGGTCTATTACCTAAAAATGTTAGATTTCTGTCTAAAGTTAACGCGGAAGAAGTCGCAGTCGAAACTACTAGGTGATTCAGTCACTAGTACCAAGAAAAAGGTTTTCTTTTAGAACCTGCGGTCTACTAAAAAAGAAGTTTCTAGATTTCTTTTCTCTAGGACTAGAAGCTGAGTTCTTAATATTTGTTTCATTGGCACAGAACAAAAATTGTTACAGAAAGTGAAAATGTTTATGTTCTTTGACATTATGTTAACTTTCTTTGCAACTACCAAAGACAATTGAGGTCCAAATTGACTATTTAACTAATTGCTTTTTACGTACGAGAGATTTAGTCACTTTCGACTGAATACAATAAGTCATTAATCATAAGCTGAAGAGAAATTGAAATGAACAGACAGTGAGTTATGAAAGTAGGTCATGGTTAAATTTTTGTAGTCTTTCAAAAAGGCTTACATATTTGTTTGTAAGCCTATAGTAATCAATCAGCCTATACTGTTTCACTGAGGTTAAAGGCATCATCATCATCATCATCAGCAGCCTATAGCCTACAGCAGCCTATAGCAGTCCACTGCTAGACATAGGCCTCTCCAAGTGCACGCACTGGGTACGATCCTCGGCTACTCGCATCCAGTTTCTGCCAGCCGCCCTACGAAGGTCTCCGCTTCACCTAGCCTGAGGGCGTCTTGCATTACGTTTGCCAGTCATGGTCTCCACTCAAGAACTCGTTTGTCCCAGCGGTCATCGGTTGTTCGGGTAATGTGACCGGCCCATTGGCACTTCAGCTCACTAATACGGTGGGCTATGTCGATAACTTTGGTTATCTGTCAAATGAATTAGTTTCGGATTCTATGCTTTAGAGAAACTCCGAGCATAGCCCTTTCCATAGCTCGCTGAGTGACTTTAAATATTATGGACCAGCCCAACCGTGAGTGTCCACGCTTCGGCTCCATACGTTATAACGGGCAGGGCGCACTGATTAAAGGCGTATTAACAAAACACGTATTAACAGGAATAAAAAATTAAAGTACCCCCCAAAAGGAATCTGGCGTGACGATAAAGATAGCTTGTGAAATATTTACAAATCAACAAAGATATCGACATATTTGGTTTGAGTCCCTTAGCATTTAAAAAACAAGTTTTAGATTCTATCTCAAATCTCTCATGTGGTAACATATAGACCGCGTTTATACAATATTAGCATAATAGTAATATGATTGTAATATAAATACATGACCTTTTACTAATCTCTTAATTTTAAGCAACAAGCTACTATATTAATAAGTAATCTGTGGATAGCGTAGTGGGTTACACACTTATTTAATATATTATTTTGTAATATAGTATTATGGAATATTGTTAAACCTAGTGTATAACTGTTTGCTGTTCCTGAGGGTAATAGAAGTGCACTCTGTACACCCAGTTTTAACCTACTATGTCAAGTCAAATATTACAGAGGGCGAGCCTATTGTCATTATACCGAACACAATTCCAGACTCCGGAATCATACTGACAATTTTTCCATCGACAATATACACATTACCGACCTGGGCTGGAACCCGAAACCTCTTCTGACTTTGCAGGCTAATGGTCCAACCACTAGGCTATCACTTTACCGACCTGGGATTCAAATCGAGGGCCTCGTGATCGCTATGTCCCTACTAGCGCTACGCACCCTGTTCGGCCCAACACAACCTATGATGCCTGTTGCTGTGTTTGTGATTTTTACTATTCCATTATCCTTGTGAAGAAATGCGTTTTCTGTCGTTCTTACTTCGTAAAATGATCCTTTAATGGCATCGATATATAACAAGATACACAGTCCCGTTCAAAAGTTACACTAAAAAGTCCCCGAATCCACGTGAGTCGTTATAGTTATGATATAAACATAAATAGCATGAATGCCTCGTTAGTCTAGTGGCAAAGCGCATCGCTTTGTGATGACGAGGTCCTGGGTTCAAATCCTTGGACAAGTGTAGTTGTTTTAACGAAAACTTCGAAAAACGAGTCCCGAGTCTGGAATTGTGTCCGGTATATGGCAATATGCTCGCCCCCTATTACATGGGACCTAACAATCAATCAATCAATCAGCCTATCGTAGTCCACTGCTGGACATAGGCCTCTCCTAACACGCGCCATTGCACACGGTCCTCCACCTTCCGCATCCAGTCTGTCCCAGCGACCTTTTTGAGGTCGTCGGTCCATCTAGCTGGGGGCCGTCCTACCTTACGCTTACCAAGTCGCGGTCTCCACTCTAGGACACGCTTGCTCCATCGGCCGTCGGTCCTTCTGCAGATGTGACCAGCCCATTGCCACTTTAGCTTACTGAGTCTGCGAGCTATGTCGGTAACTTTGGTTCTTTGTCGGATTACCTCGTTACGAATTTTATCCTTCAAAGAGACGCCGAGCATAGCTCGCTCCATAGCCCGCTGTGCGACTTTGAATTTGTGGACTAGTCCCACTGTGAGTGTCCACGTCTCGGCCCCGTAAGTCATAACAGGTAGGACGCATTGGTTAAAGACTTTAGTCTTCAGGCATTGCGGTATAGGCGAAGCGAAAACGTGACGTAGTTTGCCAAATGCTGCCCAACCCAATTGGATCCTGCGGTTGATTTCTTTCTCGAAGTTGTTTCTACCAAATTGGACAACTTGTCCAAGGTAGACATACACCCGAACAACTTCGAGCATCGAACCATCGATGTAGATCGGTCCCGGCGTGACATGCTCATTAAACATGATCTTGGTTTTATCCAAGTTCATGCCGAGGCCGACACCTCGAGAGGCTTCATTTAGGCTATGCATCATTTCGCTTAACTGTTCCAGTGACTCTGCCACGATGACGATATCATCGGCAAACCGAAGGTGTGAGATGTATTCGCCGTTGATGTTAATGCCCCGCCCAGTCCAGTCCAGCGTCTTGAAGACGTCTTTGAGTGCATTGGTGAAGAGCTTGGGGCATATTACATCCCCCTGTCTTACCCCTCGATGCAGCTCGATCGGGTTGGTCTTTTGGTCCTGGAGCTGGACGGTCATTGTGGCGGTATCATACAGACATCTCAACACCTCGATATAGCGCCAATCGATGCCACATCGCTGCAGAGCATCCAAAACCGCCCAGGTTTCGATGGAGTCGAAGGCTTTCTCGTAGTCCACGAAAGCCATACACAGCGGCTGATTGTACTCTTCGGTCTTCTGTACAATCTGCCGAACAGTATGGATGTGGTCTACGGTGCTGTAGCCTTTTCGAAACCCGGCTTGTTCCGGTGGCTGGAACTCGTCAAGTCTTCTGGCGAGGCGGTTTGTGAGTACTCTCGAGAACAACTTGTGGACGTGGCTCAGGAGTGAGATGGGTCTGTAGTTCTTCAGCAAGGTTTTGTCACCTTTTTTGAAGAACAGAACCACCGCACTCCCGCTCCACGCTTGAGGTGTTAAGCCCTGGTAGATGACGGAATTAAAGAGACTCGCTAGCTTTTTCAGGATTGGCGTCCCGCCTGCTTTTAGGAGCTCAGTGGTGATTCCGTCATCGCCTGGCGACTTGTTATTTTTGAGCTGCTCGAGAGCCACTCTGACCTCGTCCTGGTTGACATCAGGGATGTCTTCCGTGTCGTGGCGTGCGAGTGGGGCTCTGTGGTCGTCAGCGCTGGGTCTCGCGGGTTTAGCCATCCGTGATGCGTACAGGTCTTTGTAGAAACTCTCAATTTCCTCGAGTATCTCGAACTTGGAGGTCGCGGTTTTGCCATCCGCTGTATTAAGTTTCTGTTCAATCGCAGCCGCGATGGTGCGGGTGTTGGAACATCGGAGGTCACGTCGCACCAGCTTCCGGATCTTCCGGTTGAGGTTCCTCCCATCCGGCGAAGACGCCTGCGTGGATGACATTTCCCGTCTCTGCCTCATAAGTTCGAGAGTCTCGAGCGAGAGTTTAGACTCTCTGTTACCGCTTTTGCCGGGAAACACCCTTCGAGACACATCCTGTAGCGTTTTGACCACTGTGTCGGTTTTCTCGTCAACATTGCCTTCGGTTTCCAGCAGGTCGAAACGATTTTGAAGCTCCAGTCGGATCTTTTCGGACCCTAAAGCTATTTGAGGCTCAGTAGGTCTGAGAGTAGACCTCATCATGCGACGTCTTTCGGCCTTGAAGTTTATATTTAGAGCGCCTCGGACAAGTCGGTGATCGCTGCCGGTATTAAACCTGTTGATCACGGAGACGTCTCTAAACATAGACTTCCTGTCAGTCATGATGAAGTCTATCTCGTTCCTCGTCACAGTGTCGGGGCTTCGCCATGTCCACTTTCTATGAGGCTTCTTCTTAAAGAACGAATTCATCAAGAAGAGCCCCTGCGACTCCAGAAAGTTGACCAGCATCTGCCCCCTGTGGTGTGTGTGGGCTTGGGGCATATAGGCGTTACAGTGCACAAACATAAATTAGGGCATATTGTACCTTACTCGTATCACTTAAGTTGGATTTGCAAAAAGCGAAAGCCTGTAACCGTCCACTTTTTTCTGCCTTTTGGTGGTGCCATTTCTCGTGCTACGAGCGTGTATCTACCTATATTTGGTCGATGTTTAATGGTGATGATGATGTGATTCAGACCGATTTTGGCCACGGCGACTGCATCAACTCTTATTATTGAGGATCGTGCGATTGCATGTGGCTTATGTAGCCAGTCTTCTTGGTAAAGGTATTGCGGGCATCTGAGCACACCGTTTATATAAAAATAATTAATCGCCAGAGGTGGTCGGGCTTTCAGTTGATTACACTTTGCGTCAAGGTCAGCGCATCACTGACCTTCAAAGTTCCAGACTTTGGATTTGACCAAAGTCCTCCACTCCGATCCGTTAGCGGCTTGTTTTTTCCCACTGAGAGGGCTCTATGCTGCGGCTATCTTTGTACGTAACGAGTTGTCATTTAATGGTACTCCAGTGCCAAATAGACCATTACACAACTATATTATAAAGTTATGGTAACGGGCCGCTTTCGAGCATAGTGAATTAAGACCCACTCTGGGTTTTAATTCACTATGTTGGTTATGTAAACTAGCTAATAGGCCCCTGGAGTAATAATAACACGAAGAGATCATAACGCGCCGCGCTACGTGCTTAAGGGAATTACTAACGTCAATGACTGTGAGAATTTTTGTTTCGAAATTTCCCTTGTCTGATGCCCTTGACAACAGTGAAAAATGTGCCCGACGGACTCAAAATGCAGGTTTTTTTTTCAAATAATATAGATATAAAAAAAAAGACCGTCACGCCTATATTCCCCAGAGGGGGTGGCAGAGGTGTACTGAGTACACCCACGTTTCGCCGACGACGTTAGGTCCTATCTAATAGGGGGCGAGCCTATTGCCATATACCGGGCACAATTCCAGACTCCGGATTCATACTGGGAATTTTGATCACAAAGCGATGCGCTTTGCCACCAGACCAACGAGGCAGTCAATTCAGATATATAAAAAAAAAAAAACACCGTCACGCCTACATTCCCCAGAGGGGGTGGCATAGGTGTACTGAGTACACCCACGTTTCGCTGATGATGTTAGGTCCCATGTAATAGGGTGCGAGCCTATTGCCATATACCGGGCACAATTCCAGACTCCGGACTCATACTGGGAATTTTTCGTTAGAAAAACTACAATTGTCCGACCTAGGATTTGAACCCAGGACCTCGTGATCACGAAGCGATGCGCTTTGCCACCAGACCAACGAGGCAGTCAATTCAGATATAATTAATTAAAATAAAAAAGTTATCCATACAAGTTAAAGAGCATATCTTAAGATCTCTCTATATTTTATACATACCCAATCTGCCATTGAATAGAAAGTTTGCTATATATATTCAAGATAGAGTTTTTAATAGTATTATTTTGGAAAGTTGAATACGTAAAATTGCGTATTGACTGCCTCGTTGGTCTGGTGGCAAAGCGCATCGCTTTGTGATCACGAGGTCCTGGGTTCAAATCCTAGGTCGGACAAATGTAGTTTTTCTAACGAAAAATCCCAGTATGAGTCCGGAGTCTGGAATTGTGCCCGGTATATGGCAATAGGCTCGCCCCCTATTACATGGGACCTAACATCGTCGGCGAAACGTGGGTGTACTCAGTACACCTCTGCCACCCCCTCTGGGGAATATAGGCGTGACGGTGAATACGTAAAATTAAAATTTACTCCGTACATTAACTTCACGACCTTTTCATCTTCATTTTTATAAATATTTCTTATACCATACGCAGCATTTATCGATAATCTTCTGTAAATAGAGCCTATTTTTGGGAGTTAGGGTTATCTTCCCCCTTAATCTATTATAGCAAATAAAGACCCCGAGGTTTATTTTCTCTAGCGTACAAGACTAAGCCGGTCGTGGAGCGAACTTTGAAACAAACCTAAGCCCTGCAGTGAATTCGTTGGTTAACGATAATGACGCCAGTTCTAATCATTAGAAGTATTTTTTTTATCTTTATTCTTTTAGGAGCTTTTGAACATTAGTTTATGTCAGCTCCATCTTATCCTGAGTACAAGGTTGTCCTTAATTATGTTTATGTTTCCTTTTACTGCCTAAACAAGGTATTTAACTATCCGTAAAATATACGGAAGGCACGTAAAGCCGTTGGTTCCGGTTACCATTTAATTTGGTAGTCGTTAAACCGAGTTGGAAGCTTTATAGGCGGCTTGATAAGATCCAACAGCAGGTGGCCACAAACCTACCTCCACCAATCCGCACTGGGTCTGCGTGATGGAGTATGACCTAATCTCTCTGATCTCGATTTGTAAGAGAAGGCCTTTGCCCAGTAGTGAGACGATATAGGCTACTATTATTTATAAAATATACGTTACGGGGCTATAAAGTGAGGGTTTGATTTGCAATGCCCTTATTTTTAAAGTGCCTAATGGGAAATGTTATGGGGTTTCATGGTTTAGACTTGACTATAGAAAAATACTTCTAACGACAGTTTTTGGTCAAAGGATGAGATAGATTATGACAGTGTACATTGTACACCCATATTTCGCCCGGATATTATTTTATTTATTTTAGTTTTATTACAAAAAATGTGATAAAACACAATTGTAGACACAGAACCATACCACTTGTCCTTATTGTCATTTAACAAAAATATGTTATTTGTATGGAAAAACACAGAATATTATGTACCTAGCCCTAAGAGTATAAATATTAATAACAACGTCTGCTTTTTATGAATTAGAAGTAACTTTTTACTGTAGATTTGTCCGCGCGAAGTTTATTTAATAACACTAAATATTCAATCAATCAGCCTATCGCAGTCCACTGCTGGACATAGGCCTCTCCTAACACGCGCCATTGCACACGGTCCTCCGCCTTCCGCATCCAGTCCGTCCCAGCGACCTTTTTAAGGTCGTCTTTCCATCTAGCTGGGGGCCGTCCTACCTTACGCTTACCAAGTCGCGGTCTCCACTCTAGGACGCGTTTGCTCTATCGGTCGTCGGTCCTTCTGCAGATGTGACCAGCCCATTGCCACTTTAGCAAACACACACACACACACACACACAAAATACACACACACTAAATATTACTGACACTAAATATGAGTGCCCCAATGGTCTAGTGGCAAAGCACATCGCTTTATGATCGCGAGATCCTGGGTTCTAATCCTAGGTCGGACAAATGTAGTTTTCTAACGAAAGCTTCCCAGTTTGAGTCCGGAGTCTGGAATTGTGCCCGGTATATGACAATAGGATCGTCCACTATTGCATTGGACCTAACATCGTCGGTAAAACCTAGGTGTACTTAATACACCTCTGCCACCCCCGCTTGAGGAGTATAGGTGTTTTAACACAGAATATTATGTGCCTAGCCCTAAGTGTATAATTATTGCTAACAATTCCTGCTATTAATGTCTTAGAAGTAACTTTGCCCGTAGGATTTCATTTTTATAATGACTTCCTCGATGGTCTAGTACTAAATAATGCGCGTTGCGATCTTGAGGTCCTTGGTTCAAATCCTAGGTCAGCCAACTGTAGTTTTTCTATCGAAAAACTTCTACTATTAGGAGTCTAGAATTGCGCCCAGGATATGGCATTAGACTCGCTCCCTATTATATAGAATCTAACATCATCGGTAAAACACACACTACACCCCTGCACCTCCGCTTAGGGAATATAGGCATGACGTTATTTATTTAATGACGTACAAAACAGTGAACATTCGTCAAGACATTAACCATTAATTTCTTTGTATTAATCTGAATTGCAAACCATTTATCGCAGGACGATTTAGCGCAGTGGTTAAGAGCTTCAGCCGCTGTCTTATAGTCGCGGGTTCGATTCCCGCACGGGACAAATCTTAGTGTGATCCACAATTATTTGTTCCGGTCTGGGTATTTGTGTCTGAATTATCATGTTTGTAAACGCACCCACGATACAGGAATAAATCCCAGTGTGGGGCTACGTTTTTATTAATAAAAAAAAATATGCATGCATCAAAAATGATATGATTGCGAATTATTATAGTGTCATTAATAATTCGCAATATCAAAAGTCTATTATTTTGATACCAAAACGTTACGTCAGCCACATTGACTTTTAAATATAATGTCATACTATGTGGTCACTGATCACTGATCAGTAACTATACCTACATAGTCAAAGTGGAAAATTATTTTTTTATTTAGGCCAATACAAAAGTACTTACAAACGTCAAAATTATTACGTTTTTTACATCTACCACCGGATCAGAACGCGGCCTCCACTGAGAAGATCCGGCGAGAAACTCAGCGGGCTAGTTTTTTAACTTAATTTGTTTGTTGGCCTTTCTGATAACCATTTTTTTTTCAAAATTATTATATACAGCATTGTTTAATGTTGCTGATTGAGGAACTGCTCAAACCCAATCTGTTTTATTGTCAAGATAATCCGATTTTTTGTGATACCCTTTCTTACACAGTCTAGTTTTGATTGCCTTTTTAAACTTATTGATACGCATGTTTCGGATATCTATGGGTAATTTGTTGTAGAAGCGTATACATTGCCCCATTAATGAATTACTAATTCCGTGGAGACGAGTAGAACGTAAAATAAGATCACTTTTGTTCCGTGTATTACAATATGAATGTCGCTATATTTTACAAAGTTACTGATGTTCTTTTTAACATACAGAAGATATGTTAGACTATACAGGATATGAGAGACAAAACTGGAAATAGGTGAAAGTAATCATCAATACGATCAACTATTACGATAATAAAATACACCGAAAAAATATTAAAACAGTTTTTTTTTTAATAAATCCTAGGTCGGACAAATGTAGTTTTTCTATTGAAAAATTCCCAGTATGAGTCCGGAGTCTGGAATTCTGCCCGATATATGGCAATAGGCTCGCCCCCTATTACATGGGACCTAACATCGTCGGCAAAACGTGGGTGTACTCAGTACACCTCTGCCACCCCCTCTGGGGAATATAGGCGTGACGGTGTTTTTTTTTTTTGTCTTTTCATGCTGACTGATATTTTTTTTTGATCAGCGCGGCCACTACCTACTTCATTTTCAAGTTTTAAAAAATATTGTGTGTGTTGTTTTCCTATGTATGTGGCGACCCACCCGCTTGGGATCTTCATCTACCGCCTGGTATTCTTTAACTCGACCAAAGGTGTGTGTTGTCGTGACTGTGGCGCGGCTTGGGGAGTTGTGATGTACTGAAATGTACGGGAGACCCCACACAGCGCAGCCCCGCTCGGCGTGACAGCAAACGTCATGATAGAACGTAGACGAGCGCTTCTGTCACGCTCTCTTCGCGCTCCGTCGGCTATTCGACCAAACCTTAAAAGTTGTTCTGATTTATTATCTAATAAATATCAGTTAAATATAAATAGAACTGAAAACAAATGCATCATGCTTTAAGTACTGTAAAATAATAATACTCCGTCTAATACATATTCCATAAATTACCCGAGAATACAAATCAACAGCATGTATAATATAAGATATTTGAAGCATGTTACAATATAAAGAAGTATCGTACTGCCTTGTTTACCGGATTCTTTGTGAGGAATCTTCATTAGTTCCGTGTTCCAGTGGCTGTACCTAGAAGCGACTGATCGAATCAATTTATGATTGTCAGCCGGGTATAACGAATTATCTGTTAAGTACGAGTCGAACGCGATGAGGGTTCCGTAAATGAAACATTATTTATAATACAATAAAAAAGGTATCTTTTACGGAAAACTATAATACAGTACAGATGTAAATATAATAATATTCACAAGTAATATACAATCAATCAATCAATCAATCAGCCTATCGCAGTCCACTGCTGGACATAGGCCTCTCCTAACACGCGCCATTGCACACGGTCCTCCGCCTTCCGCATCCAGTCTGTCCCAGCGACCTTTTTGAGGTCGTCGGTCCATCTAGCTGGGGGCCGTCCTACCTTACGCTTACCAAGTCGCGGTCTCCACTCTAGGACACGTTTGCTCCATCGGTCGTCGGTCCTTCTGCAGATGTGACCAGCCCATTGCCACTTTAGCTTACTGAGTTTGCGAGCTATGTCGGTAACTTTGGTTCTTTGTCGGATTACCTCGTTACGAATTTTATCCTTCAAAGAGACGCCGAACATAGCTCGCTAATATACAATACCGAGCTTAATTCAAAATGTAATACATTTTATATTTCTTGTAAAGCCATTATTTTTTGGAATAGTATAAGACCTAACAGCTTGAAATTTATTATAGTGTTGGGTTTCTATACTGATTATAATAATAATATTAGCCCTGTTAAGAAACTCTCCCACTGTTGGGCACGGGCCTCTTTTCAAAATAAGAGGGTTTAGACAATAGTCCATCAGTGCAGGTTGGTGAACTTCACACACGTTCGAGAAATTCTTTGACATGCAGGTTTGTCATAATGTTTTTCTTCACCGTTAAATCAAGTGATAGTTAATTTTTAATACGCACATTCTTTCGTAAAGACAGAGGTGCGTGCTTGGGTTTAAACCTGAAACCTCTGACTTTGCAGTCCAATGGTCTAACCACTAGGCTATCACTACTCTCTGTGCTGATTAAGAGTTTAAAATTATTCAAAGTCGTAGACTTAAAAAGAATATTTATCTATACCACCACGCCATATCCCTTGCTGGGTAGGCACAGAATATCAGTTAAAAAAAGATGTAATCATAAGCTAATTTTACTCATATAATTAAAAGTAAATGGATTGATGAAGAGTAGCTTAAGAACAATTAGGTATTTTGTAATAAAATAACGTTATCGAAAAAAATGCAGTCTTCTTCAACCTTAATTAAATTGATTCCCCTTAATTAAATTGCATTAAATAATAATTGACAGGAGGCCCGTGCCCAACAGTGGGACAGTTTCTTAACAGGGCTAATATTATTATTATTTTATTATAAATAATTTTTATTGCAGCCTATAAAATAATATACAAATTTAAAATAAGAAATAATATCCTAAATGCGTATAATTATAAAAATGGAAATTTAGAATTATAAAATGTATCCTAAATGTTATGTTTTGGTACGGAACCCAAAAAATACAATAAATATCAACAGACAAAGCAAGGTTGGCAACAATGTTGCTAATTATTTCAGCTTTGTTAACTACTAATAACAGCTTGTGCGAAATTGCACTGCGCAATTCCAATCGAAAAATTACGGAGATGTAGGATAACAAATCGTAACCATGTTGGGGTGTCGAGAAAACTCTTGAAACCAAACCACTTGAACATCGTCACGCCTATATTCTCCAAGCGGGGGTGGCAGAGGTGTACTCAGTACACCCACGTTTCCCCGACGATGTTAGGTCCCTATTGCGAGGGGCGAGCCTATTGCCATATACCGGGCACAATTCCAAACCCCGGACTCGTACTAGGAAGTTTTCGTTAGAAAAACTACACTTGTCCGACCTGGGATTTGAACCCAGGGCCTCGTGATCACAAGCGATGCGCTTTGCCACTAGACCAACGAGGCAGGTCCAACCACTTGAAACCAAAAATATTCCAGTCTTGTTTTTTCTAACACACAAATGCCTAAGATACGATGGTAATTACGCAGTGTATATTATTTGTAGGTTGTTAGATATATTTTTCATCCCTAAAATGACCCAAGCTTAATAATTTTATCAACACAATGTTAAGAATTTTCCCCGAAATGGTGAACGGGAAATCATTGATGAAAACAATTTTTGTGAATAATGTGTTGGAATTTTAAATTGATGGTTAAATTCTTCAACTCGTATATAACTTTTCGACCCTTTTCCGAAATATTTAGCATAAAATTATTGCTTATAATCATTTTGTGCAAAGGCTCAATCCGTATTACGTTGGATATGACACCGGACACGATTCGAAGCTCCAAACTGTAAATAAATATATCTCTATCTATCTATAACATCACGCCAGATCCTTTCGGGATAGGTAGAGAATTCAAAGCTCTAACGGATTATTTCCCTACCTCTCTGGCTTTCGGTTGACTGAATATATTTAGTTTGTAAATTGAGGCTTAGACAAAGCTTTGCTACATTATTTATAAATAGTTGCAATTCCAATTGCTTGCGAGCTATAAATTGTTGGTAAACAGTTTTATCGCCTACAAATAAGGTTTAAGTCAATCATTTTTAAGATAATTGATATCTTAGTTCCTGAATGCAAGCATCGATATCATATACCTGAACTCGTGTTTACAAATTTATGGTGTAAAATGACATAATCTACAAAAAAATGTTATCAGTTTAAGATAACTAGTGTAAAGATAATAACTAAATCAATCATCATACCACATTATTAACATATAAATGGTGTATCGTAAATAATGCTTCAGACACTTGACTGCCTCTTAGATCTAGTAGCAAAGTGCATCTTTTTGATCACGAGTTTCTGGGTTCAAATTCTAGGCCGGAAAAATGTAATTTTTTTCAACGAAATCTTCCCAGTATGAGTCTCTGGCTGGAATTGTGTCCGGTACATGACCATAGACTCGACCTCTATTACGTGGGACATAACATCGTTCGCGAAAGGTGGGTGTACTCAGTACACCTCTGCCACCCCCGCTTGGGGAATCAAGGCATGACGGTGTAATCGCAGACACCCCGATTAGATAACCCTGTGGTACCATTTTTTATCCTGTGTATAAATACACACAGGATAAAAAATGGTAAATGGCACACATACTATACATACGTATAGTATGTGTGCGTATTGAGAAATACGTTTTAAAATGCATTTGAAATCTCCGTATTCCTTTGAATCCAGAATGAATTTAGCTTGTCATAGGAGTAACAACATATTTTGCAAATTTAAAAAAAACTAAGATATATTAATATTTGTTGCAATTAATTCAATTACCGATTTAGAACAAGTTACTGTCAGGTCTTGTGTTAATTATGTTACACCTTGTATTTGTAAGGTTTATATTGCTCAAGTTTGATGTGTGTGTGTGTGTGTGTGTGTGTGTGTGTGTGTGTGTGTGTGTGTGTGTGTGTGTGTGTGTGTGTGTGTGTGTGTGTGTGTGTGTGTGTGTGTGTGTGTGTGTGTGTGTGTGTGTGTGTGTGTGTGTGTGTGTGTGTGTGTGTGTGTGTGTGTGTGTGTGTGTGTGTGTGTGTGTGTGTGTGTGTGTGTGTGTGTGTGTGTGTGTGTGTGTGTGTGTGTGTGTGTGTGTGTGTGTGTGTGTGTGTGTGTGTGTGTGTGTGTGTGTGTGTGTGTGTGTGTGTGTGTGTGTGTGTGTGTGTGTGTGTGTGTGTGTGTGTGTGTGTGTGTGTGTGTGTGTGTGTGTGTGTGTGTGTGTGTGTGTGTGTGTGTGTGTGTGTGTGTGTGTGTGTGTGTGTGTGTGTGTGTGTGTGTGTGTGTGTGTGTGTGTGTGTGTGAGTGATGTACGCTGTTGGCTGCGAGGCCTTAACAGCTTCACCGGACTTAAGGGCGAGCGTGCAACCACTACGCTCGAGCCAGAAGGGCAAGGGTCGACATACTCGAGGTCGAGGGCGCCTCTTCAAGGCGCCCTCGGTTGGGACAGTTGCTGGGGGGACGGGGTGCACTACTAAGTGCACCGGTCAACCGCCGCCTATGGGAGGGGGCACAATTTTGAGTTTTACACGATCTGCATATAAAGAATGGATGATATAGTAGACACATTTATTTTGGAAATAAATGCCAAATCTACTTAGGGATTTTCAAGTCTTGCAGATTTCCAATGAAATATTAACGATATTTTTAACACCTGTCTTAGCAATAAAACTCAAATTATCCATACTAATATTAACATCGTCGTATGGCGATGTACTTTCAATAATGCGCCATACGATCAAAATTTTATGTCAGAGTAAAGTATCCATTTTTTAGTCTCTGGTGTTAGCTGGTGCAGCCCCTCGAATCTTCCGCTAAATTTCCTAGTAGGGCAGTCCTCCACGATGTGCTGGATAGTTTGCACTGAGTCTTTACAGTAATATTATAATAGGTTATCCATAAAATATATCAATGGAATACATCGCCTGTATCAGTAAGACGCGCACTTTCGACTATTTTCTAATAAGTCACCTACTATCATGCCGATTTTCTTTGTCTTTATACCTATCTTTTTGTATATTTATATATTGTTATGTATCATATATATAAGCATATTAACATTTATCCATTATACAAAATAAAAATTACTTATAAATGCACGCCACCTACTACCCTCTATTTTTTTTGTATGTTTTTTTCTTCTCCATTCAATTTTGGTTGTCTGGAAGAGATCGCTATTAGCGATAAGATCGCCAATTGTAACTCCTTTTTTGTTGATTTTTTATCTCAATGTAAATTTATTGGTGTACAATAAAGAGTATTCTTCTATAAATTCAAAAGTAGCTCTGTCTGTCCGTTTGTCTGTTACCTTTTTATGCCCAAACTGATGAACAGGGAAATGGATTTTATCCAGGGGAAGGAAATAAAATTAATTGACTATTTTGCCTCAAAAAAGCTTAAGGGTGTGAAATACTTGGCTTGTAGTTTTGTCGGAAATCGAGATAAACCGTTTTTTACCCTTATAAACTCATCCCCCTCCACTTCCCGACCTCAGATCGCCCGTAAATTATTTTTCCTTTCATTTTTGTTATATTCTTTTCCTTTTTCAATGGGTTTCATCCTACTATTAATTTTTTTGGTTTCAGATATTATTGACCCTGGTCTACAATGGAATAATTGAATTTAAAAAGACAAAAATTTACATAATACAGATAGACAGAATATTTCAATTAAAATATGCAAAATAAGCATAGCACAGACATACAAGACTATAATTACATAACAGTCAGCGGGTGAGCATTGCATTGCAAATCAGCGATATAACCTTGGCCTTAAGCCACGCGCCTTGGATGTTTACAAACTGCCGCATTATTTCACATATTGCCCACACGTACACACATATATTATTGTAACAATAATAATGTAGATGACAAAGCCTCCCAGGTGTATGTTTTTGTAAAATAAACGGGGCTACTATATTGGGAATTTGATGGTGACGTTAATTTAGGATTTATTTTACTTATTCAAACGTACAAGTACTATTATAATTTAGCAAACGTAGATCTACTCCAAGAACTTGGGGTAGATTGGCACCGGACCGCTAAGACTGCCACGAAAGGGAGGTGGGTTATAGAAAGCTGATGATGACGAAACGAAGATCTAACTTACCAGCACGTAAACGCAGTGTGTGCAGATAAAACCAACGACGATGGTGCCTATGGCTCCGGCTGCTAGACCCGCATTCTTGAAAGCAGCTGGCATAGCCAAGATTCCAGAGCCGAGAGAAGACTTCAGCAGGTGGACTAGCGAACCTATAGTTCTGAAAAATAAATTAAATAATTTTGTAACTCATTTCATAGAGCATTATTTGAAGCTATGCTGTGTAAGAACAGTAAAAATTAAAAATACAAAAAAAAATATTTTATATTATTAGCAGTCACGCCTTTATTTTCCAAGCACGAGTGACAGATGTGTTTTCTTAAATGGGTACTTCGGCGTTTCGCACCACGATCTCTTCGCCAAACAGGACTAATGGCACAAGTGTTCGTTTTAAATGGGCTGTTTCGCCCCACGAATAGAATAATGTTACTTTTTAATTCAGCGTTTCGCGCCGTGGTGCATCCGTACTCAGTTTTTTCGTCGATTCGGACCATCAAAAGTATACAAATCAAGTGTGTTTTTATTGTAACGCCTACTGTCACCAAGCGCTATCACATTACTGTGAATTTTAAAAACACCATTTTGCTCGACGTAGGATTCGAACCCAGGAGGTTGTTAGCAACTAGGCAGTTTTTAAAAGCCCTACTAAAAACTTAGCAATAAGTTGAAAAATATCTGAATTTTTTGATCATATAATTCCATCTATATCATCACGTGACGTGGTCTCTTACAATAGGTCTCATAAAAAAGCTCAAAGTTGCTCAGCGAGCTATGGAAAGAGCTATGCTCGGCGTTTCTCTACGTGATCGAATCAGGAATGAGGAGATTCGTAGAAGAACCAAGGTCACCGACATAGCCCTCAGGATTAGCATGCTGAAGTGGCAATGGGCTGGCCACATAGCGCGAAGATCGGACGGGCGTTGGGGCAGAAAGATTCTAGAGTGGAGACCACGTATTGGCAAGCGCAGCGTAGGACGACCGCCTGCCAGATGGACCGACGATCTTGTGAAAATCGCAGGAAATCGTTGGATGCAGGTGGCATCGGACCGGTTACGCTGGAAAGCGATTGGGGAGGCCTATGTTCAGCAGTGGACAAGTATAGGCTGAAATGATGATGATGATGATGATATCATCACGCCAGATCACTTGCAGGATAAGCAAAAAGTACAGAGTTCCAACATGTTCTTTCCTTACAGACTCCTCTGACTTTCACGACTCTCAATTCTACGGCCATAATGTACTTCTAACATCATACACTTACGAATTTGGATGTTCCACCCTTCTGTGCTCGAACGGGCTGTATGCCTTTTCGTTGATAACTTCTTTAGATCCTAAGCTTAATGTCGACTGGAAGCCGGGATTACTTGCAAGGTTCGTTCTGAAATAAAAATAAAGGCTTGTACAAAACAAAAATATTTTCCAATTATCACTTGGAAATCTTGAAGATTACAATTGTGTTCTATGTACCATGAGTTACCATAATTTTTGTATTTATATCTTCACGCCGAATCCCTTGCAGGGTAGGCAGAGTAAGAAAGTACATGGGTATTACAAAAGGTTTTTTTTATGAGACAGCGTTAGCGTGGAATATGTTAGATATATTTGATGACTATAAAAGTTATCACTACACAGTTCTTGTGCGATAGCTGTTAAATGGGTAAACGAATTTAAATGAAACTTTTTATTAAGGTGTCTTACATCGTAAAATAATAAACAGAACACTATATCTCGAAAAATAGCAGGGATTCTGTGGAATAGCTATTATTTCTTCATACTAAAATGGCTGAACGGCTTTTTAAAAAACTTAAATGCTATGAAAGTTTCTTACGAACTGAAATAATAATACAAGATAGGTATTTTGTTAACTTACAAGATCATGCCAATATTACTCGTATAAGTAATACATAAAATCACACCAATATGCATCTGAATTTTTTACTGCCCTGCTTAAGGGTCCAAAGATATAATATCATTTTGGCTTAATAAAAGCCCTGCAATCCTTCGATTTTCCTCTTCCTTTACAGGTGACTGGAGGTATGGGGAGCTGTTAAAATTATTCTACAACGATTATTTACTAATTTGTTGACTTTTAGACATAGTTCGGCGGAACTTATTTCAAATGAACTATCACTGAAAAGTTGAGGATTATTTAGAGATTGTTTAGGGCTACTTCTTAGCTCGGAAAATGCGAGTTTCCCGCGGAATAGTTTTTATTGATTCATATTAACACGGCCAGGTGGATTTTAAAGTTAGTATGAAGTTGTCTTAGGTCTTGGAGTAATGCTACCTTGGAAAGACCTACCTACCTATGTCAAATTACAAAATAAACGCGTGCGTAGCCGAGGGTAACAGCTAGTGTAATATAAAACGTATATAAACACCTATTACATACATAAAAAAATTAACACCGACACGCTTATCCCCAAACGGTGGTGACAGAGGTATACTGCGTACACTTACTTTTCGCCGATGATGTTAGGTCCCAAGGAATAGGGGGCGAGCCTATTACCGTATACCTAACGGGCATAATTCCAGACTTTGGTCTGATACTGGAAATTTTTCGATAATCACACTAAATTTGTTTAACCGAAGATTTGAACCTAAGTCGTCATGATCGCAAAGCGCATTATTTGCCACTAAACCTACGAGACAGTGCTCACATTACATATAAACTCGTGATGAATGATAAAAGGGCTGTAACAAAATAACTTGTAACTTCTTGACGACAAGGCAGAAGTGTCTCACTGTTCAGATTCGATTAAATGTGTCTGAAACAGTACAAAGATTCGAATCTCAATATGTCTCATTTGGAAGATTTCAATCAGCTAAATTCAAGTAAAGTCGACCCACTGTCATTACGTCGCGTATTCTTTCTTTCTGCGAGACAACAAGTATAGTGAATGTAAGATAGATATTCAGATTAAAATGAACGATGAAGCATTTTGATAAAAATGAGAAATTATTTTTCTGTGCATATGTCTCAAACTCACCGTTGGGAACTCTACTCTTGAAGTTGTCGACGAATACATTTACCTGGGACAGGTAGTCCGGTTAGGTAGGTCCAACTTTGAGAGAGAGGTCAATCGACGAATCCAACTCGGCTGGGCAGCGTTCGGGAAACTACGCAACATCTTCTCATCCAGAATACCTCAGTGCCTTAAGACTAAAGTTTTTAGTCAATGTGTGTTACCAGTGATGATATATGGATCAGAGACGTGGTCTCTTACAATAGGTCGGATAAAAAAGCTCAGAGTTGCTCAGCGAGCTATGGAGAGAGCTATGCTCGGCGTTTCTCTACGCGATCGAATCAGGAATGAGGAGATTCGTAGAAGAACCAAGGTCACCGACATAGCCGTTAAGATTAGCAAGCTGAAGTGGCAATGGGCGGGCCACATAGCGCGTAGATCGGACGGGCGTTGGGGCAGAAAGATTCTAGAGTGGAGACCACGTATTGGCAAGCGCAGCGTGGGACGACCGCCTGCCAGATGGACCGACGATCTTGTGAAAATCGCAGGAAGTCGTTGGATGCAGGTGGCATCGGACCGGTTACGCTGGAAAGCGATTGGGGAGGCCTATGTTCAGCAGTGGACAAGTATAGGCTGAGATGATGATGATGATGATGTCTCAAATCTTGAATCTCGTGCATGTTTCATATTACTGTATCACATCAGTTAATATCGACACATCTCTAACTCCTTGCATTGTAAATAGTATTTGTTGCTTTAATATGATGCGCGCCCGCAGCTTCTGGTTTATATTCAGTCCGGTTTATATTAGATACTTAATTTTGAGTTAGGGTCGACTTTGTTCCCTTTTTTAATTATTATATTTATTTTGTAACAGTTTCTGTGTGTACAATAAAGAATAAAAGGGACATTTTATTTAATGCCAGCAAACGTTTCATCAGACCTTTTTGATTGAATTACAGAATATTTTCTTACCATGAATAAACGAAACGAAATTGTAGCTTCAGGCAGTCCTTTTTTTGTTTTCATCGAACGGCAAAGTAATATTTTACGGTAAGGAAATTAATTTGGAAACAGTATTGAACGTAGGAATATATATTACTTGGAAATGTTAGACCTTTCTCTAACAGATGGATATCGGAAACCTAGAAGAAGTTGAGAATGTATTCTTAAAACATTCTTGACTGAAGCAAATTTATCTATTGCATGGTGGCGAAAAATATTAAGTAGGTCTTACTCTATAGAGAGTGGCAGACAAGTGGGTACTACGTACACTCACATTTCGCCAATTATTTTAGGTTCCAATACTTATTAGAAAATTTCCTGAAGAATAAACTAAATAAACACTTCACGCATATTTTCGCAAGCGGTTGTTTTAGAGGTATGCAGTGTACACCCGAAGATGTGAAACTCGAATAAGCGATGTGCATGCAGAAAAGATATCGATTTTTTTTCTATGTAATGCATTCGTTGCATCGATGTATCACAATGTATCTAATAAAAACATCGACTGTAAAAAAAGTACGAGTGTAGACCTTTAGATGCTTTTTTTTTTTAAACTTAGCGACACTGGTGTA
This sequence comes from Phalera bucephala, assembly GCA_905147815.2. Lineage (NCBI taxonomy): Eukaryota > Metazoa > Arthropoda > Insecta > Lepidoptera > Notodontidae > Phalera > Phalera bucephala. The sequence goes on along the minus strand of LR990615.1, from coordinate 32,068,043 downwards.
TATTCCTATATTGTGGGTGCATTTACAAACATGGACTGACTGGAACAGATAATGTGGATCACACAAAGATATGTCCCGTGCGACAATCGAACCCGCGACTATTAGACACAGTGGGCGAAGCGGCTTAAGCTCTTAACCACTACGCTAAATCGTCCGTCAACGTGTGAACAAACTTTGTGCGAACTATTTGAATCAGATTTTATTCGCGTTTCTACTCCATCGTATCTTCAAAATGTACATTTTTGTTGTGTTACCTACTTTAAAACAATTGTAAGTGTACGTGACAAAAAATAACGTTTAACGATACATTTTTCTTGTTTTGTTTTGTTTTACAACCAGTCTTATCACATCGAATGGGCGCGGACGTTCTTTCTTCTCTTTCTTTCTTTATAAAACGTAGCCCCATACTAGGATTTATTCCTGTGTCGTGGGTGCGTTTACAAACATGAAAATTCACAAACAAATACCCAGACCGGAACAAATAATTGTTGATCACACAAAGATTTGTCCCGTGCGGGAATCGAACCCGCGACTATTAGACACAGTGGGCGGAGCAGCTCAAGCTCTTAACAACTGCGCTTTAGATGAATCGAATGAGATAACATCAAACCAGATAATTTTCAGGGTCTAACGATGAAGCCGAAAGGTGGCCAACTTGGGTACTACCCAAATTCTCAATATAATACCGTATTTGGGCTTGTTGAATTGCTTTCACGAGTACTTTAGAGCCGTATGGTGTCCCAGGTCTAATAATGGAGCCGGAAGGAAGGCATAGGAACTCCTTAACTAAGCAAGATATCTTCGTTGTTTTTTTGCTATAAATTAGTAAGGGATGCATCGATTGATTCAATGTATCAAATAGAGGCGTTCATAGCGGTGTGCAACCACGGTATTCATACCGATCACCAAGGCTATGCAGCGTTCGACTCTGTCGGTTCGAGTGTCTTCGTGCTTACGAAGTCACGTTAACCCGTTGGTCCCGGTAACCACTTAATGTGGTAGTCGTTAAGCCGAGTTGGAAGCCTTATAGGTGGCCTAATAAGTTCCAACAGCAGGTGGCCACAAACCTGCCTCAACCAATCCGCACTGGGTCCGAGTGGTGGAGTATGACCTAATCTCTCTCACTTCGATGTGTGAGAGAAGGCCTTTGCCCAGCAGTGAGACAGTATAGGCTGATATTATATAAAATCGTAAATTACCTATGTTTTTGATACATAGATGGATATCAAGTATCGCTAACCACAAAATACTTGGAATATAAATAAACTTGGAAAATACTTATAATAGCAAACGGTCACCCCCTGGGGTGACCGTTTGCTATTATGCCGGGCACAAGTTTAATGTCTAGACTGTTACTGACAATATTTCCATAAGATATCCACACTTTGTCCGGCGTTCGTGTTTGGTGCTGAGTTGCATTCTAGACTCAAGAACTTGGGTTAATAACTAGACAAACAGTCTTATACACAAAATTAATAACAAAATTGCGAAAGTGGAGGGATGTAGGTACCGGGGAAGACCTTTTTTACGTGGGGAAATCCTTATGGACTTCCGCCAGCCTCGGGGGAAGCAGGCGGGGCATGTCGGACTCTTACCGACTAAAACCCCACGATGACCGGCATCGACACTTCGGGAAATAGACGGAGTCTTATCTGAAGGACAAGTCAACAGTGGAGGAAGCCAAAGAATGCCTCTGTATGTAAGGAAAGAACCTGTTGGTACTCTGTACTTTCTGGCTATTCTCTGGCGTGATGATATAGATAGATAGAATAACAAAATTTTGTATAAAAAAAGATCTGAATCAAATAAGGGAGTATATTGATATAATGCCGACCATAATTTCGAACTTCAAAATGCTAATGATAATCTTTCCATGGAAAAAAACACACTTTTTGATTTAGAATTGGGACTTGAAAGCTCGTGATCGCAACCGCACTAGACCAACGAGGTAGCTGAACAAACAAAATTAGGTACACATAAGAATTTCGCTTCAAATGTTCTATCATCACGCCACATCCCTTGCAGAGTAGGTATAGAGTACAGCATTCTAACAGGTTCTTTCCTTATATAGCTCTCTGGCTTTGGGCGCCCAATAGCCCGGGGCTTAAGCATAAGGGCTAACTCGCGTCCCTTGCCGTAATATCTGGCGGGGACCCTCCTGCACCAACATCAGCAGTCGGCTTCGGAGTCGCGGACGCAAGGGCGGGGGTCTTGAGCGTCCTTCACGAGCAACCCCTAGGAGGACGGCGGCGTGGTGTGGCCCACGTCGCCGTGAACACCGCGTCGGTACGGGGGGGAGGGTGTCATCAAGTCTCCCCCGGATGGCGGGCTCTTCAGAGTGCGATATAAGAGGGGCACCGGTGCGTTCCATACGGAGATCCCGGAGCCCCTCCAAAGTGCTGATATCGGCCACACTGGGGTTTTTAGTCGGTAGGAATCCGACACGCCCCGCAAGCTTTCCCTGAGGCTCGTGGAAGTCCTATGCAGGATTTTCCGCAGGAAAAAAAAAGCTTCTTTCCTTACAGACCCCTCTGGCTTCCTCCACTCTCGTAGTACGTCTTAAATCTGCTCGTCGGTTACGGTGACTCTTGACTTCTCCCTCGGACAAGACAAGGCCTATTTAAATTTAAAAACAAATCTTCGAAAAAATTTCGTGAAGTTTCACAGACCTTTAGACATTTAGTACCGTTTATACGGACGGTCTAACCTTTTCAAACTTGATTGAAATAACGGAGCCATTATTGGAGTGCGCCAGACATTTTTTGCCGCCATTGCCATTTAAATCAGATTACTTGGTATTCAATTTATAAGAATTTAAGGATCGCAAGAATCGGTTCGTCAGACCTATGTTATTTGAGTATTAGTCACAGAAAATATCTTCTATTTATCCTATATCTACCTATACCATCATACAAGATCCCTTGCGGGGAACGCAGAGATTACAGTTTAGAAAATATCTCAGCTGTTGTTATTGCTAAAAGTGTAGTAAAGGACATCGTACACCCTCATTACAGGTACATTTCCTCTCTGCCGCTATTCTTTGGGTAGGTTATTTTGGGAAAAAAGTCACTGGGGTCCCCTGTCTGCTGAAAGGCTTGTTAATGTAGACTCTTTGAATCAATTTAAAATTCGCCTGCCGAGATCAACTGCTGAAAATGTAGGAACATCTACAAAAAACGGAGAGCTTAGCACGAAAAAATTTGAAGTAACGTCACGCTAGCGAGTTGATATGTCATCCTATAATATTTACTAAATAACTATGAGCATAATACCGCTATTACTCGCTAGAGTCAAGCTAACGTCAATCTTTTCGAAATGAGCCCTCCGATCCCAGCAAGTGAAAGAACTACTAATTATTAAAGGTATTTAGATCTCACTGAAATTCCCGGGGTTTCCTCGGACTTTTGAAAAGCCTGCGCAGGGCATGGGTCCAACATGTAGAGCCCCTTAGCGAAAGATAATGTAATTTAAGTTACATGTTAAGACTTATTACTAATAATTTTAATTTAAAAAGATCTTTTTAAAAGCAGTTTTTTCAACTTTTATAGCAATAACACAACGGGAACCAAAAAGTAGTATGGTAATTGTCAAGACAAATATAACGAGCCTAAACACGGCGGGTTTATGTTGAGTACTTAGGTAGTTCCCTCCGGCTCCATCAGCAGGCAAAGACATCATCCGGGACTTCAGAACTCAGACTCAAGCCCAAACACGGCGGGGTTATATTAAGTAGTTGGGTGATGCCATTGGCCACCTTTCGGCTTCATCATCGGACCCTGAACACTATCTGGTTGTATAGTACTTGTCAACATCTAACGACACTAAACAGGAGGCATCATCACATGTACCTATGGCAATATTCCGACTCCAACATCAGACCAGCTCCAAAGTACTTTATTATTGCATTGTCATCGACTTTACATAAGTGTGTCAAATTTCACCTCAGTGCTTGAAAAATGGATCACAAATTTGATCCGGAATGACAGACACACATACGAACATTGCAAGTTAAATAAAACCTTGTAAATTATACTTGGACGTGGCGCGTTGCGTCAGTTCCGCCTGATGCGGTCTCAGCTTAAGATGTTCGTCAAAAGTCGAAGAATAAAATACGCTACTTACGTTGAATTAAAATTTTCCAAAACAATGGCCCCTTTCTTCTCCTCCTGCCCCATTGTATCGTTTTTCTGTAACAAAATAAAATTTAACATTAAAACTATTATAATAGCTTGATTTTCAGCCCTAGAAATTTTCCTCATTTTAATACTTTTGAAGCGCTTTTAATTGGATTTATGGTTGTTTGATAATTTAAGATCATGATCAAGGAGGTCACGATCCTCAGCAATAAAAAAACGACGCCAGGAGGGTGTAGTTAGAACGTAGGCCATGGATCCTGTAGTCGCAAGTTCGATTGATCACAGAAACATTTATCCCATGCGAGGGTACGGGATAAATCATTGTATGACCCAATATAATTTGTTATGTTTTAGGTGTTTGTGTATGTTGATTTCATAATGAAAAACGCGCTCATGACGATGCCGGCTGGCTTTTCCTTAAAAAGAATGGACGAGTCTGAATAAAAATTGATAGTCCGGGACCATTTATGACCTGGTACATTATATTAAGTATGTGGTTTGTTTCGCTCTTTCTCTTCTTTAAAAAAAACGTAGCTCACGGACAGACAATAATCCAAAAAAAATGTTTCGCCCCGTACACCGGTAAAGAAGTGTACCTCAATTAAAATGTTCAAAAAATATTCAATGTATAGAATTGGCTCGGTTACAGTTTTATTATGTATATGTATAGGTGATAGACGCAGATATATTTTTTAGTTAAAAGCCAGGGAATTTATCTTTGCATAACACGATTTTCAAACTTATTTTGTGTTTCCAATTAGGTAGTTATTTAGGTTGCTCAAATCAAATAAAAAATAAGAGAAAAGTAAAAAGTCCCTTTCCAGGACTTTATCCGAATTCTCCTACTAATATTATGAGTGTAAAAGTTTGAATGTTTAGGTGTTTTGATGTTTGTTACGAGTACTTGATCACGCAAAAACTTAAAATTTGGTACAGTATAGTTTATTGCGTGGATTAACACATATAATACTTTTTATCTCTGAAAAATGAAAGGTTCATGTCTAAAGTTAACACGGATGAAGTCCCGCGCCGAAACTAGTAATTAATATTAAATAAAACTCAAGGCCATTCTACTTAAACATAGCAAACGGAATGGATAGGGATTGATCCAAGATCAAGTCAACACGGAAGAAAATCACATGCTCAGTGGAATTTAGCCCAGACCGTACCAAATACATTTAATGAAAAACCCTTCGCATTTTGTGCATTGATTAGAGAGAAACCTTTTGCATCATTCTTTTTTAGTTCCAAAAACTCATCTGACAATATTACCCGTCTGTAAACGTCTGGCTCTCGCAATATCCGCTTATTTATGCTGGGCACTTATTCGCTGTGGCTAATTATAGACGTAACACGGCGAGTAACGATAACTTCGTGAAATTAACATTTTACGCTGTTGCACGCGGAACTTTTACAGCTTCGCCGGACAAGAGGGCTGGCGTGCAACCACTACGCTCGAGCCAAAAGGGCAAGGCGGTAACTGGCTCAAGGGTGCCTCAAAGAAGGCGGTCCTCGGCTTGGGCGGTCGCCATGAGGGAGGGCGTATAGTAGGTGTCTCGCCGTGGTGCTCTGCACCGGCGCGCAGGCAAGGGATTTTTCGACCTCGCCGGCGAGGTCGCTGTCTGATCCTGTGTGCGGCATCTGTTTTCGAAAGAAGGGATGTAAGGGCATCGAGAGGGTCGGTGAGAATATGTCGCGGATGGCGGTAGCGGATAGAAGCGGTAAAATGATCACTTAGTCGTAACTACTAGATACTCCAGTGTCATACGGAATACCATCATTTCACAAAGTTATCGTTACGCGCCGCGTTTGGTTACAGCGAATAAAGACACTGTTCTAGTGAACTTTTTGTATATTAACTAGGTTTTAATTACGTCCTCTGTGCAACTTTATGAAAGTGGGTACTAACTGTCAAAAGCTAATAAATCTTTCTCTTAGTTCTTCGTAATAAAGGATACTTATTAAACGTACCTACTTACCCAATTTACTTTGAGATTTATAGAGTTAGGCAATATTAAATAGTGATTCTTAAACGGAATTATTACCTCATCGCTATAAACAAACGCGGTTACGATAGCTGCCTCTTTCACGGGAGTCTGAGTCTAAGCGGTTCATATCTTAATTCAAAGTGGATAATTTATCAATAGATTCTCGGTGTCAGTCCGAAGTTTAGTGCCCGCCCGGTATAAGGCATTTTTTTAGCCGTAGCCCCACACTAGGATTTATTCCTGCGTGAAGTGCGTTTAAAAACATGAAAATTCACATACACAAATACCCAGACCGAAACAAATAACTGTGGGTCACACAAAGATTTGTCTCGTGCGGGAATCGAACCCGCGACTATTCGTCCCAGTAGGCGGAGCGGCTTAAGCTCTTAACCACTGCACCAAATTGTCCGCAAAATTGGTTCACTTTCTATTATTTTGGGCCTGGGCGGAAGTAGGCATACACAGTACAACTTTGCCGGCGCCGTTTGGGGAATATAAGTGCGATGGTGCCTATTTTACAGTATTAATAAAATTGTTTTTAACAAAGTCTTATAATATTAATAGTATTAGCCATGTTAAGAAACTGTCTCTCCGTTGGGCACAAGACTCCTGTCAAACTGAGAGGGTTAAGGCCATAGTACTCCACGCTGGCCCAGTGCGGGTTGGCGAACTTCACACACCTTCGAGAAACTCTTAGGCATTCAGGTTTCCTCACGATGTTTTCCTTCACCGTTTAAGCAAGTGATAGTTAAATTTTAATTCGCATAGGACAGAGGTGCGTGCTTGAGAACGTTTGACTTTGCCGTCCAATGGTCAAATTACTGCTCTAAATCTGATACCACTAAAAATCTACAACCAAATAAAACAAACAAAACGTCTTCACCGTTGCATCACAGTATTTTAACAAACTTTCTGTTTTTTCTGGGACATAGTTGATGTCCAAATTACATTCAGTACATTTCCGTGAGACGGACAGAACGGGGTCATGAATGCTCGCCCTTAAATGGTATGAAGAGAAATGCCATTTGTCGAGTCTGAAATACTGGTTAATGGAAATTGTTAGGGGATATTTTTCCGGTCAGTAAGGCGACACATGCATTCGTAGAGGTTGCGACTACGGTGTTCTTAGCTATCACCAAGGTTAAGCAGTGTTCTACTCGGTTGGTCTCAGATGGGTGACCGTTTAGTCGGCACGTTACGTCGTTGATCCCGATTACCACTTAGTGTGGTAGTCGTTAAGCCAAGTTTGAAGCACAGGCGGCTTGATTAGTTCCAACAGCAGGTGGCCACAACGCTAAGTCCACCAATCCGCACTGGGTCCGTATGACCTAATTTATCACACCTAGATTTGTGGAAGAAGGCCTTTGCCCAGCAGTAGGCAGACATGAAAATAGACAACGAATGTATAAAATGCGTATTCAGATCCGAGGTGGCCGCAAGAGCCATTGTCAAAAATAGGTTACTATAAAAGTACGGTCAAACAAACGCGTCTTCCGCAGCCGCGGTGGCGAGCACGATGGCGATCAGCTCCTGCAGTAATATTTGTATGGAAATGTTCACACCAACGTATTCTGCGTCCTGCATGTGGGCGGCGTCTGCACGCGCATTTATAGGGAGATACTAATCGCCGCCGTGATCGCCGCCGGGGACCCCATCGCGGCCGTTACTAAACGCATTGGTTTGGCTGTATCTTTACACTGTCTTTAGAAACAAGTAGCTTGTGATAAGAGTTATTTGCAAGTGAAAATGTAGTCTTTTATTTTATCCTTTAATTGCTTTTTAACTATTTCCTCAGATTAGGGAAAAAGTTATATTACTAGACCATGTGATAGTTATAATCTGTAACCGACTAGACATTAACCGGTTCCGACTTCAAATATTTATTTCTTGCTTTTCGAAGTCGATTTTTTTAAGATTTTTTTATAACAATATGGAAGACTTACAGCCAATCAAACCATAATACCATCGGAACAGAAGACTTTTTTTTTTTTAAAGATTTTTATTTCACCGTTTTAAGTGACAAGTAAATTATTTACTAATATTTATATACCCATATTATATTATTTTGTTGAGTTGTACTGCAAGGTACCTACATGATTGATATAATAACCATAATAACGGAATCTATACATTCGTGCTGTTCGCCGTTAAGGAGTCCCCTGGTGTATGTATCTACAAAGCCCAAAGTTCAATACCTATTTCATTAAAATGGGACCACTTCTAAACTATTCTAAACCTAACGCAAAAAGAGTTATCAAAATCTGTTCATAAATAAAGACGTAATAAAAAAAACACAGATGAATTGTATACTAAACCAAATGCAAAAAGAATTTTCAAAATTGATTCAAATTTGCGGAATGATCGCGTAACATACACACAAAAAAAAAACAACCTACAGTCGAATTGAGAACCTCCTCTTTTTTAGAAGTTGGTTAATAAATACAACCCCCCAGACTTACCAAAAGTTGTCACGTATTTGGATTCTATTCTCTTTTCGCTATCGATAGTGTCTTATTCTGACCATCTTACTCTTTGTTGTAAAATGTAATTCCCATATATTTTTCCGTTTTCTTTTAACGATAACGACTGTAGAATTCGACTTGGATATAGACCGTATCCGATTTCGTATAACTAGCATCCGAAATATGATTATCCTTAGGGATACAGTTATATCCTAGCTTAAGCTATCTTACTTCGACATATACTTATGTACATACATTTAATAATAACAATGACAAAGTAACATTTTGGAAGATCACGATTCAGCTCATACAAAATGCGACGCCGAAAAAAACATCTTTGCAAAATTTGGGCCCGCCATTTTAATCTTCCATCGCCCGAATTTCTGATTCCCAATTACACTGGATCCGGTTCGGCAGTAAAAAATATAATCAGTGGCCGTTTCAAAATGTTTAACTTGTCGGAAAAAAGTTGGAGTCGTTTATCATGCCGACATCACATTCTTTCGATGGAAGATATTTCGGACCCTATATTTTACAGAATATTTAAGTAAGACCCAGTACAAGACGGGTACGTACGTCGGTAAGTACGGCATGGCCCAGTACAAGAGCTTAAGTTGCGTGGCTCACTGGATCGAGTAGTCGCTGGTTCGATATCCGAACGGGATAAATCTTTGTGTGACCCACAAATATTTGTATCGGTCTGGGTATTTGGGGACGTGACTTTCATGTTTGTTAACGCACCTACTTTACAGGAATAAATTCAAATTCTATCTATCGACCCACTCGGCTTCGCACGGGTGAATTATACACAAAAAACCTTCCTCTGGAATCACTCAACCGTATGAAAATGTGTTCCGTAGTTATTGAGTTTATCGCGTTCAGACAGACAAACTACTGAAAATATATCGAGCTTTGTATTCGCCATTTTTTTGAGGTATTCTTTTTCCTAATACGATTATTTTTATTTTCTGTTTTACATTTTTGGCCGTAATATATAAATTATCCTACGCACCTAACATACAGATTACTTTGAAAATATAAATATTAAATATTACCACATTGCAGGCTTTGCTTGAGAGTGATGATGGACATCACATATTGAATGAGTTTATAACCAAAAGGAGGTCAAACAGAAAAATTCCAATAACTTTGTTTTACCAAGGACTCGTACCCTGTAGCTTATGATCGACTTCCGTATAATTCGTCACTAGAACGAGGCAGTGGGTTATATTATCAGTATTCCATATGTATTTAAGTTTGTCATCAAGTCGGCAAGGTCTTTTTGTATTAAGGAAAGGACATTTGGTCGCCGCCTGTTTGTGTCAAGGCATTCAAACTAGTAATGGTTATGCAATTTACTTAACAACACGCTAATATAGCGCCTGTTGGCTTGAGAAATAATTGTTACTATATGTTGGTCAAGTTAAAGTACTTAGTGATGAACTGGTTACTTCAATGATCGCCTTGTAAGAACGAAGTCCAAGGTTTAATCAGATGTCAGTAGGTTATATGGTAAGTGAATCACAAATGGGCAAATTTTAACAGGTTATTATTGTTTTGTGATGATAGGATATCCATCTTATATCAGCATCTTGAAGACCTATACTCAACAAGATTAAAAAAAAATTGCTACGCTGGAAAGGGGCATACTAATCAAGTAAAATCAGCATTGCTAGCTTGGATGGTAATGTTTACGTGTTGGTTGACAGCATTCCGGTCGCCTGTAGATTCTACCATACCCGTATCACCCGAAAGACGTCCACTGTAGGGTCTACAGGACTTAGGTCACTGTCAAAGACTTAGATTCCGCTAAACACTTCTAAATTTTTGTAGGGCTTCACTTACCCAATGTCTCTAACTCAAATGCCTCAAAAATATGTGTTACCAAAATATATGCGGAGTATTTAGAAATCCTTAAATTGTTAGCCAAGAAAAAACAAGTCAATCTCATTGTTCGTCTCATACACGCTCGCCAGTTACGGAGACTCTTGACTTGCCCTTCAGATAGGACACGGTCTATTTGATCACGGTAAGATGGTCTAGGTCTTCTCCTGTCGCATTTTATATCTGTTTTGTCATATATAATTATACTTATATATTTAAAAAAATATTTTGATGATATAGGTTGATAAAAGAAAAATCAAATACATGACATCCAGGGTCTTACAGGAAACCTAGACAGGGTACTATCGTATCGTAAACTTTAAATAGTCCCGTTATTATTATTTCTAGTATTCAAGATTCAATACCATAGATACTTTAATTCAATAAAAAAAAACTCTGATAGGGGCTGTTCCAGCTCCACTTGATTGAATATGGACAACTTGTTTAGCTATTATTATTTAATATTCCCTCTCTTCCTTCTATTAATTTAGTGAAATTTTTCTTTCTTTTCTCATTACTTTCTCTGTAAATGAGGGAAACTTAGACCTACCTGATAGACCAGCCTACATCGTTCTCCTATGTACCCACAACAAAATGTAGATGGAAAAAGAAAATGTAAAAATACTCTTTTAAAAGAGTAACCGTGGAGTTTCTTGCCCTTCTTCTCCACAGGAATGACATTCCGAAGTGATGGTAGAGTCTTTGTTACTTTTCTGACGATTCATCATTACTGTAATGGTTTACATTAATAAAAAATATTCTGATTCTGATTCAAACGCGATTGTTTGAACAAAATGGCTAAAATCACCAATGTCTCCATCACTTTCATTAATTCAATGATCTATTTTTTATTGTATGGATGTAATCATTAAGTCCAATCTCTCAGCTTCAGGCGGTCTGGCATTTTTTATCAAGACATTCTTTTGTTTGTTGCTTCTCTCGGATTTTTCAGAATGCCATTTTTCTTTAAGCTTTTTTAGTTATAGGATTAATTAAATTAATGGCAGTATTATTGTAGTTAGATACCGTCCTACAGATATCGTGAAAGGTAAATCTTTATTTGTTATTATAAGATTTATACTCTTACTGAGTTCTTAGATTTACGCGAATATTACACATGAAATAAAACTATTTTTTCGGATTTTATCGCGGTTTATTTTGATTTTTAAGTTCCCGACGTTTCGAGTGCTTTGCAGCATCCATGGTCACGGGAAGGACTGAGGTGTTAGACGTCCAAAAGGCATAGTTGTTCCGGGGTACCCTCAAACTTCTTAATTGTCTTTGTTTCAGAGAGCACAAGGGATCTGTGACAAGAAACATCTGGCTGCCGAACTTCAACATGTCAAGCAAGTCCTGCACGACAATAAGCTTCGAGTCCCACGCCAACGTCACAGTGACCGAGTGAAACCAGCCACAGTCGAGCGTCTCCCTATTGTACTACCTTACTTAAGAGGAGTCACAGACAAGATTGGCTACATCTTGAAGCGTGCTTCAATTAAAACATTTTATAAGCCGCCGAAGAAGATCAGTCAGTTTTTACCATCGGTCAAGTGTCACATCCTTCTACAAGATGCAGAAGTATACAAGCTTGATTGTGAATGTGGTCTCTCTTACATAGGACAAACAAAAAGACCAGTAAAAACTCGGGTTAAAGAGCACATAGCTGACCTGAAACACCGTCGCTCAAAAAAGTCTGCAGTCTGTGAACATGTCCTTGACTGCACCCGCCATAACATTAGATTTGATAGACCACAAATCCTCGTGAAAGAACACCGATTCCTACCAAGGATGGTTCGCGAGGCTATTGAAATTAAAAAACATCCTAATTTCAATAGAGAAGATGGTTGGGTGCTTCCATCGACTTGGGATCCAGTAATTAATATAATCAAATCCAAAACTAAGCATAACACTGCAAGACCTCAAGACACCGTGAGCTCATTCTGCGTAGATCGGACCAACAAAAATAATTAAGAAGTTTGAGGGTACCCCGAAACAACTATGCCTTTTGGACGTCTAACACCTCAGTCCTTCCCGTGACCATGGGTGCTGCAAAGCACTCGAAACGTCGGGAACTTAAAAATCAAAATAAACCTCGATAAAATCCGAAAAAATAGTTTTATTTCATTTATACTCTTGTCGGTACAGCTAATGCATCTTTCTCCATTCATCTCTTCTCAAGGCATACTCTGAGTTCCTTAAAAGGGCGCCTATAGAAGTATATAATTATACATTAAAACACAGAGATATCCTTCTAAGTTGAGTTTCTATAGCCACCCCTTGGTTTCATAATCAGACCCAGGACATCACTTTTTATTAAGGGTTATAGGATACTTGTCAAGATAAATCAAGTAAGTCCAAATTGTTGAGCAGTTTCTATGGCCACCGTCCGCCTCCATCACCAAATCCGCTCCATGGTAGCCTATTATTCCATTGTCACTGAAGTAGCATACACATATATGCCATATTTAGCTCCATCTGATGCCAGCAAGTGCTTGTAAGATAAAGAGACGAATAGAGCAAGCTTGTAAATATCATAAGGTCTAACGGGTAACGCCGCGTGGTTCCCGGCTTAGAATAGGACCAACCCATCTCATCCCATCGGGTGTCGTACAAGGCGACTAAGGGAAAACTAGGGAATGGGCAGCAGCGTTCCCTTAGCACTTCGACGACCAATAACTGCGCTCGCCAACCCGCCTGCCAAGCGTGGCGAGTATGGCAAACACCCCCAATTATGGAAGAATGTAAGAAAACCAGGCCCCTAGTCCCCGGCGGTCCTGTTCGTCCTGGCCACGGTAGCAGCTATGGTAACGACAGGACAAGGGGTGCTAAGAATCTCCGGCAGAGATTCGGCTACCACCAACATCGAAAATTGGCCCTGGTGACATACAATGCACGCACGTTAAGGACAGATGAGAAGCTTGTTGAGCTGGAAGAAGAGATAAACAAGTTGCGGTGGAATATTGTTGGTTTATCGGAGGTCCGAAGAAAGGGCGAGGACACGATAACCTTAAAATCCGGCAACTTGTTTTACTACCGGGAGGGTGAACAGCAGTCCCAAGGTGGTGTCGGATTTATCGTCCACAAGTCACTCATAGACAACATTGTGTCCATCACTAGTGTGTCGAGCAGGGTAGCGTACCTGATACTCAGAATATCCAAAAGATATTCGCTGAAGGTCATACAGGTCTACGCACCGACCTCGGCATACTCAGATGATGACGTCGAAGTAATGTATGAGGACATTAGTAGAGCCATACATACTTCCAAAGCACACTTTACAGTGGTTATGGGTGACTTCAATGCGCGGCTGGGCAAACGGGGCGATGATGAGTTGAGAGTGGGGCAATTTGGATATGGGCAGCGCAACCCCAGGGGTCAGAGGCTGGCCGAATATCTGGAGAAGGAGGGACTCTTTATGATGAACTCTTTCTTCCGGAAGCCGCCTCATAGAAAATGGACCTGGATGAGCCCTGATGGTTCCACAAAAAATGAGATAGACTTCATCATGAGCACCAAGCGACAAATATTTAATGATGTCTCCGTGATTCACAGGGTAAAAACCGGCAGTGATCACCGAATGGTCAGAGGCACATTAAATATTAATGTCAAAATGGAAAGATCGCGTCTGATGAAGTCTACGCTCCGACCTTCTTATGCACACATCCAAAACCCCGAGAACTTTCAACTCGAATTGGCAAACCGCTTCGAATTGCTAGACAGCAGCGCATCAGTGGACGAAATCAACAACAGGCTGGTAGAGACTGTCCATACGGTCGGGTCCAAGTATTATAAGCCCCACCGTAAAAATAGACCTCAAAAACTATCTAACTCCACCCGAAATCTCATGGCTGAGCGACGTTCCATGACGCTCCAAACCTCCGATGATGCTAAGTCCTATAGGCAGCTCAATGGACAGATACTGAAGTCCTTGCGTCACGATTTACGGTCCTTCAATACAAGGCGTATTGAGGAGACCATAGCACAGAACAAGGGCTCCAAAGTGTTCGCAAGAGACGCGTCTATTGGGCAAAGCCAGTTGACGAAGCTGAAGACGGAGGACGGAAACGTAACGTCGAATAGGTCAGAGGTGCTCAGGGAGATAGAGAGGTTCTATGGGCAGTTGTACACCTCAGTAGCTGAACCTGTTGTTGACTTGGTAAAAGACCCAAGAGCCAAGCTAACCCGACACTACACTGAAGATATCCCGGACATCAGCCTGTACGAAATTACGATGGCTCTCAAACAACTCAAAAATAACAAAGCACCAGGCGAAGGCGGAATTACCGCAGAGCTTCTGAAAGCGGGCGGAACGCCGGTACTTAAAGTCCTTCAGAGGCTGTTTAATTCCGTCTTGCTCGAAGAGAAAACGCCGGAAGCATGGAACAGGGGAGTGGTGGTACTGTTTTTCAAGAAAGGTGATAACACTTTACTGAAGAATTATAGGCCCATCACACTGCTGAGCCATGTTTATAAGTTGTTTTCGAGAGTCATCACGAATCGTCTCGAACGCAGGCTTGATGACTTCCAGCCTCCCGAACAAGCCGGTTTCCGGAAAGGCTTTAGTACCATAGACCACATACATACGCTGCGGCAGATTATACAGAAGACCGAGGAGTATAATCGGCCACTATGCTTGGCGTTTGTGGACTATGAGAAAGCCTTCGATTCGATCGAGACTTGGGCGGTTCTTAGATCTCTCCAGCGATGCCGCATTGACTATCGGTACATTGAAGTGTTGAAGTGCTTGTATAATAACGCCACCATGTCAGTCCGAGTACAGGGGCATTGCACGAAGGCGATCCCCATAAAAAGAGGAGTAAGGCAGGGAGACGTCATTTCTCCGAAACTGTTTACGGCCACCTTAGAGGACGCCTTCAAGCTCTTGGAATGGCAAGGACTTGGCATCAACATCAATGGCGAATACATCACTCACCTTCGATTTGCCGACGACATTGTGGTCGTGGCGGAGTCGCTGGAAGATCTAGGACGAATGCTCGGTGACCTCAACAGAGTATCTCAACAAGTGGGTCTTAAAATGAACATGGACAAAACGAAAATAATGTGTAACGTCCATGTCGTACCCACCGCACTCACCGTTGGGAACTCTACTCTTGAAGTTGTCGACGAATACATTTACCTGGGACAGGTAGTCCGGTTAGGTAGGTCCAACTTTGAGAGAGAGGTCAATCGACGAATCCAACTCGGCTGGGCAGCGTTCGGGAAACTGCGCAACATCTTCTCATCCAAAATACCTCAGTGCCTTAAGACTAAAGTTTTTAGTCAGTGTGTGTTACCAGTGATGATATATGGATCAGAGACGTGGTCTCTTACTATAGGTCTCATAAAAAAGCTCAGAGTTGCTCAGCGAGCTATGGAGAGAGCTATGCTCGGCGTTTCTCTACGCGATCGAATCAGGAATGAGGAGATTCGTAGAAGAACCAAGGTCACCGACATAGCCGTTAAGATTAGCAAGCTGAAGTGGCAATGGGCGGGCCACATAGCGCGTAGATCGGACGGGCGTTGGGGCAGAAAGATTCTAGAGTGGAGACCACGTATTGGCAAGCGCAGTGTGGGACGACCGCCTGCCAGATGGACCGACGATCTTGTGAAAATCGCAGGAAGTCGTTGGATGCAGGTGGCATCGGACCGGTTACGCTGGAAAGCGATTGGGGAGGCCTATGTTCAGCAGTGGACAAGTATAGGCTGAGATGATGATGATGATGATAACGGGTTATTTTCTTCACTCTCATTCGTCTTTCTTATTCGTCATTCGTTCGTAACTAACACTACAATAACGCATTGTTCCCACTTGCGTACGGTTATTAATTCTGACGCCATTTCCTACTGCAATCGGTTTAAGTTAATGTCGCATTATGTGCCGTTTTTGGGGGGTAATAAATTGTTCATTGTTATTAAAAGAACCGTTGAGCCTATATTCTCCAAGAAAAGTGGTAGATGTAGTATACTCACTTCTCATCAATCATGTTAGCTCCCAATTTAATAGGAAACGAGCTTTTTGAGACTATTTGTAATATTCTCGTAAGCCCATTGAAAATCGTTACTAAACTTAACGCATCGGATTTCGGCGTGATTGCGATTCAGCTCGTTCTGCATTGTTCTCCCGTACTCCATGAATGCAATGTATACAAAAAGAGTTTTATAACTCTCATTTTTAAAAAGTATAACCGGGGAGTTTCTTGCCTTTCTTCTCCACAGGAATGACTTTCCGAACGGGTGGTAGAGTCTTAAGTAATCAATAATTTTCTCTTTTTGACTATTCAAAAGTGCCTTTTGGTATACATGAAGAAAAAACTTTTGATTTTGAGATTGACATGCATTATTCATTTTCAACATCGCGCGTTTTCACGACTACATCGGTGCTGTATCGCGTTTACGACTAACCGCGTTCGGTCGCGGTATCAAAATCAGTGTAACATAATGTACAGTAACTGCATCGAGTTTATTGCTAGACCTTCCTAACTCCTTGGATAAAACTGTACAATATGTAGCAAATCGTTCTAAGTTTTTTATTATTAATAAAAAATTAGACAATTACATATTGTCCAATTTCCTCCGATTTACGAATTGGAAGGTCGATCGTACTTAAATGCGTGCGGTCGGAAGCGTCTGGACGCAGCATCGAGCTTTCGGAATTGCAACTAAAAATCGTTGATGCAAAAATTAGCAAATCCGTTTTGGCTCTTAAAAGTTACTAGCAATCATATGTTAGGTATGACATTATTCTCTCTAATGCGACAATTGCAACAAGCAGTTTCATTATGCAAATTGTTCTGACGTCGTTCGCGCTGTAATCTTTGATGGCGGTTAATTGTGATCGTTTGAGTTCGCCGATGGCAATACAAGTGTTGCAAACATGTCTGAATCTAACAGGTAATGAAAGTAGGTATCAGATCTATTTCAAAACGGCTTATTAGTTTTTATAAAAAATATGTAATAACAATGTATGTATGCCTAACAATACTAGCTGTTACCCGCGGCTACGCATGCGTTTATTTTGTAATTTAACATTACAAAATAAACGCATGCGTTTAATTTTGGGATGGCACAGATCCTGTACTGACCTAAGACACCTCCATACTAAGTATCTTTAAATTTGTTCAGCCGTGATAGTATGGAGAAATAAAAACTATCGTGCATTTTTCCTTCAACAAACGAATATGTAAAGTTTCGTGTCCGGGTCATTCATCGATAAAAAGTTCACCCCCGTAGATACAATCTTAACTGCATCATCGGTTAAAGCGAAAAATCATATTTGGGTGTCTAAATCAAATGTGTTTAAACAATCTCGGCTGCGTGCTATCAACATTGAAGAGTTTCTTCACGAGGAGATGCAACCCAGTCAATTATCAGTTCGTGGAGGAATTCATGTGTAGGCAAAACCACACATTTTAACGTTGCGACTGACAGTAATAAAGATAATGAACTTTTATGGTATATAATAAACCCAGATAAATTCATTTTTCTGAGATAAAAAGTATTTAATTAAGTTAGGCTTTCTGTTATTACCATAACAAATTTTATTGAAATCCGTTTGATAGTTTTAGCAAGATTGAAACATAAAATGACAGACAAACAGACAGACAAATAATAATAAAAAAAATGTTTTGGCTTCTATATCGATAAAGAAGAGTACCCCAATAAAAGTTTAAAAAAAATAATGTATAGATTTGGTTTCATTACAGATTTATTATATGTATAGATATAAAAATGGATTAGGATTCGCGCTCTGAGTTTTCGTAAAAAATGAATGAAGATTTCGTTTCTTCTTTTAAACCTCATTGAATTCGAGGTATTTTTTACGAGATATTCCTAATTTTTATGTATATATTTACACTTTTTTTTTAAACTTGAACTATAACCACATTCTTGCTAAATTTCATGATTAAGTCAACGGAAAGTACCCTAGTAGTTTTGAGGAGTGAGTTTAAATTTTTAAAAGATATGTAATATTAAAAAAAAAAGTAAACACTATAACGCTTATATTTCTTAAGCGGCAGAACTGTATCGTGTACATCCACATTCGTCGACAATGTTAGGTCTTAATGTAGGGGCCAAGCTGTCATTATCATATATAATTTAGCATTAATGAGTTTAGGTTTATTTATTTTAGAATCTTCGTCTAGCAACTGCAACAAGCAACTGCTTGTTGAAGAATGAAGCTTCATTATGCAAATTGTTCTGACGCTGATCGCTCTGTAATTGCATGATCGCGGTTGATTGTGATCGTTTTAGTTTACCGATGGCAATTCGAGTGTTGCAATCACGTCTCAATCTAACTAGGTAATGGAAGTAGGTATCAGGTATATTTGAAAGTACCTAATTAGTGTCTCGAAAGATATGTGAAATAATTTAAGCAGCTTACGAAAGGCAATAATATGATCGCCTCTTATTATAGTGAGACCAAATTGTCTGCGATAAGTGGAACATAGTATACCTGTGTCACCCCGTTTGGAGAATAAAGTATTTGTTTTTAATTTATCGTTTTTCTTTCGATGAATAAGATGGCCGATGACCTGAAAAGGTTGCTGGTTAAAGCCGGATGCGTAAATATAGGACCACGTCGATCATTGCGTCGTGGTAATTATTGGGGAGGTCTTTGTTCTGCATTGGATGTCTTTTAATATTAGCCCTGTTAAGAAACTGTCCCACTGTTAGGCACTAGCCTCGGTTTAGGCCATATTTCACCACGCTGGCCCGTGCAGGTTGGCGAACTTTACACACCTTTGAGAAACTCTTAGGCATGCAGGTTTCCTCAAGATGTTTTCCTTCACCGTTAAAGCAAGTGATAGTTAATTTTTAATACGCACATGTTTTTGAAAAGACGTGTGCGTGGCTGGCTTTGCAGTCCAACTGTCTAACCACTAGGCTGTCACTGCAGATGGATGTCTTTTGTAGTTAATGATATGGTTTTTTCTTTAATTTATGTATGACTGTTTTGTTCGTCAAGTTAAACATGATGTTTGGGGTTCGAATCTTATGACCACGTATATTTATAGATAATAAGTGTATGAGGATTGTTTATTTAAATACCCAAATTTTAAACTGTATGTCCAATTAATTACTTAAGCAACCCAACCTTGTTATAAAGACTCTAATTAAAATTTCCAATTAACGGCGTGACACATGAAATTTCGGTGGGAAGTTATTAGTAAAGTTAAATATAAATAAGTTAAAATGTGTAATTAAGGAATGAATAATTAACGCTACGTGTTTTGACACGAAAATTTAGAGGGTCGAAACTTAGTAGTCAAGTAGATGGAACCAGCAATACCGTAATTGGTAGTCGTTAAGCCAAGTTAAAAGCTCTATAGGCAGCTTGATAAGTTCCAACAGCAGGTGGCCACAAATCTGCCTGCACCGATCCGCACTGGATCCGCGTGGTGGTGTATGACCTAATCTCTCTCACCTCGATTTGTGAGAGAAGGTCTTTGCCCAGCTGTGGGACAGTTTCAGCTGATATTATTAGAACCAACAAAACATCCACAAAATGTGAGTATTTTGTGTACCCCAAACTTCGCCTTAGAAGAGGCGTAAGAGAAATATGCGAGATATGTTCATGGATAACTTGGACGAGGACTTTGACGGACAACTTGATCGAATGGTTAAGCGTGTGTGTGTGTGTGTGAATGATCTACGCTGTCGGCCGCGGGGCCTTTACAGCTTCACTGGACAAGAGAGAGAGCCAAAAGGGCAAGGGGGCAACTAGCTCAAGGGCGTCTTAAGGAGGAACGGCCTTGGCTTGGGTAGTCGATATGGGAGAGGGCATATACTAGGTGTCTCGCCGTGGTGCTCTGCACTGGCCCACGGGCAAGGGATTCTTCGACCTCGCCAGCGAGGTCAGTGTCTGTTCCTGTGTGCAGTATCTGTATCCGCAAGAAGGGAAGTAAAGGCATTGGGAGGGTCGGTGAGAACATGTCGCGGACGGCGGTAGCGGCTGATAAAAGGGGAGTTATGTTCGTAGTCGGAGGCGGCTACGGTCAGCGGATTCCTTTGATTGGACGCGTTCGCGGGTTGTCGCCTTTTTAATAAAGGCGCGAATAGGTTCGAGTCCGAGATCAGAATGGTTAATTGTAAGGCGCTCTACATACTGGATCGAGTAGTCGCGGGTTCAATCCCCGCACGGGAGAAATCTTTGCATGACCCAAATATATTTGTTTCAATCTGGGTGTTTGTGAATGTGAATTTAATGTGTGTAAACTCACCCACCCTAATTATTTGTTTAAGGATACGTTTTAAAAAAAAAAAGAAATGACTGCCTCCTTAGTCTAGTGCTCACTGCGGCTGTTGTTAACGAGGTTCTGGCTTCGAATCCTAGGTTGGAGATCGTGTGCTTTTTCACTGCCACCCCGGCTTGGGAAATATGGATGTGGTGGTATATATTTTTTTCTTAGAAAACAAGGTAGGTAAGCATACCGAGTATACGTAGAACACCTCTGCCACTACCGCTTGAGGAATGTAGGCGTGACGATGTAAGTATTTCGTTCCCCGAAGTCCAAAAGATTATAAAAATAAAACTCCACAAAAAGGAAAAAAAATCTCAAAAAAATTCTTTCGCATAAGTACTTTCATAATAAGCGAAAATGGCATAAAGGTTTCGGAAAACCCTTGTAAGTCGAGTTAGTTTTTAAACTGATATTGTGTTCACAAAAGGCTTACTAGAGTCGCTTTAAGGAGCTCGAGTTATTATATACTTGAGCTATTATTTACTAAAAGGGATTTACTATCTTTAGGGATACTTTTATCTTTAGTCTTTGCAAATTGTATTTTTTGCCCTTCTCCAGTGGGATTTAGGCGTGATTGTACCTACTTTAGTATAAATGCAATTAAAGAAAAGTGTCCCAGTAGCTCACACACACTAGTATGATTACTCACGAGTATTGAAATACCTGTTCTTTCTGTGTTTACTTTCCAAAACCTACTTTCTTTGCAGTTAAACGTTCATACTTCCATTAATTATTAGATTAAATTGTCGTATTTAGTTAATAAACATTAAATATTTAATGACTATCTTATCATGACCAAATACACCGTGTCTTATCTAAACGGCAAGTCAAGAGTCTTCGTAACCGGCGAGCGTGTATGAGACGAACTATGAGAGTAGAGGAAGCCAGAAAGGTATGTAAGGAAAGAGCCTGTTGGAACTCTGCCTGCCCCGCAAGGGATCTGGCGTGATGATATAGATAGTGATCATAAAATCACGATATCCTGTAGGTGTCTGCGGGCCACCAGCAAAGTTAACTCGTAGTACCTAAGTAATAAAACAGTTTATTATATGCACGTGATATCCAACTTTTTGCAACCTTTATTGGTAAATAACTGCGATAGGGGCAATGCCTTCAGATTCTGATTCTCTACTAAGTGTTATTTTTTAATCGACTTTGAAAACAAAAAAATAAACGTTATCTATAGTTAGTGTCTATTACAGAACCAAAACAGACGGTGCTATTTGTGGCATAGCATTTCAAAACGCTAATACAAAAGCTGTGTTTGTGTCTTATTTGAAGGGCAAGTCATGAGTCTTTCTCACTGGCGAGTGTGTATGAGACGTACTATGAGAGTAGAGAAAGCCAGAAAGATGTGTGGGGATTTGGCGTGGTGTATAGATAGAAATAGATTAATACAAAGACAAGTAATTAGTGTTTTAAACTAATAAAGAAAGAGGCGTTTAATTTTTTCCTCTCACCGACATTCTTCAACGTCATCAAAATATCCCACGGAATCAGCAAGCAAAAGTGCTGAAGTTTTGCTGAAAGACCGATAACTGTTGGGCTGGACACATTGCCGAAGGACCATAACATAACTGTTATCTAACGATATGTTATCTATACGATATAATCTAACGATTAGATGTGTTCTTGAGTGGAAACCCTGCAGCTAGGAGCGATGATATATGCAAGGTCAAGGCAAAGGCAGCGGCACGAAGAGAAAAATGAACGACAGGCTTAGTGGCGTGCCTTGGGAGATACTTATGTCCAGCAGCGTACTGATGCAGGCTGATAAGGATAGCTGTAGGGCAGGATATATTTGCTGGAGAACCATAACCATTGGGTAAGACGTATTCTTGTGTGAAAAATATACGGCTCAGTAAATGTAGTGCAGGATGCCCTGCAGCTAGATGGACGATATACGCGAGGTGGCTGGCAACCGTTAGAGGAGAAGAGCTGAAGACCGGGCTCAGTGGCCTTCGAAAGATGCAGGTTGACGATGATAGGGTAGGATTGGACACATTTGCCGACCGTAACCGTTGATTTATACGTGTTTCCGATGGAGATCGCAAGTGAAGCGACGAAGGTGGCTGGCAGCGTTTGGAAGAGAAAAACTAAAGACCGATCTCAATAGCGTCCCTTCGAAAACGCCTAATTTCAGTAGTGAATTGATGCGATCCGATGATGATTATATTAATCATCAAAAGCACATATAGATTTAACAGAGTGAGTTTTGTAACTCATAGTAGGAGTAATGCCAATATCGTTAGAAGTACAAGCACGTACATAAACTCAGCCGTCCAAAACAAATGTTTGCGAAAGAAGACAGAATTTTATTTCACTCAAGTCTTCGTATAAAATGAAAAACTATAAGAAACATTTTATTACTGGCATTAAACTCATTAAAGGTTTCGCTACATAGGAGAAGCAGTGCGACGGGAGCGCGAAGGTGGCGCGACCAGGGAGGTTGTAATGTACTGAAATGTATGGGAGACGTCACACAGCGCTGCCACGCTCAGCGCGACGGCAAACGTCATGACCAGCCGCCGTTGCCCCTTACGCGATTACAAATTAAGCACGGTGGAAGAGAGAAGCCGTCACTTGTACAAGCGAGACGCCATCACGCGTTCGAGCGGGATGCTAGTATTATTTACACCGTCATGCCTATATTCCCCAAGTGAGGGTGGCAGAGGTGTACTGAGTATACCCACTTTTCGCTGACTATGTTAGGTCCTATGTCATAAAAAGCGAGCCTATTGCCATATACCGGGCACATTTCCAGACTCCCGACTTATACTGGGAAACTTTTCGTTACAAAAACTTCATATGTCCGACCTAGGATTTGAACCCAGGACCTCGTGATCACCAAGCGATGCGCTTTGCCACTAGACTAACGAGACAGTCGAGGATAGTATTACTTGATGCTCTTAATTAGCAATTACTGATTACAATGCCCGAAATAGCAAAAGATCGACAGCTGTGGAAGTATAAAGAGGAGACCTTTGCTCAGGAGTGGGACACTTAAACAGGCTAGGAAAAAAAAATAGCAATTACACAGACAATGGAGCTGGAAAGCATCACAAGCGAACAAACAAAGCACGGCGAGAGCGAGACGCCCATACGAGAGCGAGCGGGAAACTAGTATTATCTTCTATATGATTCTATTATATTCTTTATATTGTTTGAATTTAAGACGTTGACAGCAACATGGCAGTCACCCGGTCAGCCGGCGCGATTTCGCGCCTGTAATGTGACGTGCGCGCCGCGCTGCTGAACGCTGGTATCACGCCAGCGTCGCGCCCCCATCGCGCTCCGTCGGCTATGTGACCAAACCTTTAATTGTTAATTTTAAGTTATTGACAGCCTATAGCCGAAATAATAGACTGATAGAAAATGGGGTTTATGGCAATGATACTTTACAAGAAAATATCAATTACGGAGAGGGAATCTCTCTCTCTATCTATCTATATCATCACGCCAGACCCCCTCGCGGGGTAGGCAGAGAGTACAGAGTTCCAACAGGTTTTTTTCTTAAATATTCCTTTAATAGTGAAAAGGAATATACATACAAAATGCTTGCAGCTTGGCAAGGCCTTTCGAAATGTAATTGTTGGCATGCAAAAATATTGTCTGCGAAGGCAGTGACGAAGGTTAAACTGGGGCCCTTTTCTAGGCACATCATATCTTGTGGGCACACATAAAAGGTGGATGGCAGAAATGTGAAGATACAACTGACGGTGGTAGGTCTCAATGTAATAGGGGGTGAGCCTATAGGGTCTGGTCTGGTACTGATTTTTTTTCGATAGAACAACCAGTTTTTGTCCGGCCAATTCAAATTAAAGACCTCATGATTTTCAACCGTCATTAGCCCAATTAGGCAATGAAAAACATCTCTATCTATCTATATCATCACGCCAGATCCCTTGCGGGGTAGGCAGAGAATGGTTCTGTAATAGACACTAACTATAGATAACGTTTATTTTTTTCAAAGTCGATTAAAAAATAACACTTAGTAGAGAATCTGAATCTGAAGACATTGCCCCTATCGCAGTTATTTACCAATAAAGGTTGCAAAAAGTTGGATATCACGTGCATATAATAAACTGTTTTATTACTTAGGTACTACGAGTTAACTTTGCTGGTGGCCCGCAGACACCTACAGGATATCGTGATTTTATGATTACTATCTATATCATCACGCCAGATCCCTTGCAGGGTAGGCAGAGAGTACAGATCTCAACAGGTTCTTCCCTTACATACCTCTCTACCTCTCTGGCTTCTTCCACTCTCATAGTTCGTCTCATACACGCTCGCCAGTTACGGAAAAAATTAATGATGAATGAAAAAACATTGATTTATTATAATTTATCAGTCAATACAATGTTAATAAGACTAATTTCGTACAAAATTGCATTCCTACACGCTATGTCTCTAAAATACTCTAGATCTTGTTGTGTTTCTGTGAAATAAACCTTGAATGAGTCACGTTTACCTATATTTTTCGATAATTAATCATCTACAGAAACACGACTCGAGATAAAAAATTGCTGAGTGCAGGACATAATGTGAAATATATCGTTGCAAAAATAAAGTATACCTAGCGTTGTTTTAGCGCGACATATGCCTGTCAATAAATCTTCTTTTTAACCTACTTCAAAGGCGCTCGTAGCGCTGTGCGACCGCGGTGTTCTTGCTGATTACCAAGGTTAAGCAGCGTTCGACTTGGTCGGGCTGAGATGGGTGACCGTTTGTGGCATTTTCATAATTGAGCATCTCCGTACTTCGAAAGGCACGTTAAGCCGTTGGGAAAGGACTACCACTTAATGTGGTAGTCCTTTAGCCGACTTGGAAGCCTCAAAGGCGGCTTGATAAGTTCCAACAGTAGGTGGCCACAAACCTGCCTCCACCAATCCGCACTGGGTCCGCGTGGCGGAGTATGACTTGATCTCTCTCACCTCGATTTGTGAGAGAAGGCCTTTGCCCAACAGAGGGCAGTATAGGCTGCAATTATAACCTACTTCAAAACGGAGGAGGTTCTATGTTCGTCTGTAGGTATGCTTTTATTTTTATCTGTGGTCATCGATATTGTGGAGCGATTTTGATGATTTTTTTATGCATTGGGTTTAGCACAGTTTTAAAATGGTCCCATTCTAATTTAATCGGTATAGGACCTTGGACTTTGAAGATACACCACGGGACTCCCTGACGGCAACCAGCACGAATGTGTAAATTCAGTTATTATGAGTATTATATTAATCCTGTAGGTACCTTACTGTAGAACTAAGTAGAATAATACAATATAGATATATAAATATTGATAATTAATTCCCTCATCACTTATAATTGTAATATAAAAAACTTATAAAAAAAAGGTAACCAACCTTATAAAGCAAAAAATAAATATTAGAAGTCGGTGCCAAATAGCCGACTGCACCAACCGGTGACGACTTCAAATATTTATTGTATGCTTTTTGAAGTTGGATTTCGTTAAGTTATTTATTAAGTTATTTATTATATATACCTAAGACCGCCCGTAACTCCTGTAAGTCAGGATCCACAATGACTTCCATAGATGACAATGAGGTTCCAAACTTGGGGTGTCCTAAGGAGCGTTTTAATTGTCTTAGAACCCGCAACAGGTTTAATAAGAAAGAAGAAAACAGGAGGTGTAGGAAAAGTAATTAAATTTCAATATCTTCGTTGCAAAGCGGGAGACATAACAGAAAACCGGCAGATTAGTCAAAGAGAAGGAGACTACAACTAGGATAAGCCCAGCTGTAGAGTTCTACAGCTGGGCTTATCCTACTACTACGTATACAAAAAATATTAACAGGGCCTATTTATGAATCTTATGTTTGATTCCAGTAAACGGCATGGCCAAAATGTTTTAGCGCACGAAAAATATCCCGAGTTTCTACAAGGTCCGTGCACTTCTACAAGGTCCGAGTTTCTACAAGGTCGACTACCCCACACGTGTTTTGCAAAGTCTCTTACATAATGGTGCGCTTGCTGTGCTGAAGACTGCACTCCCAAAGAACGTGGTGTGCTAATTGTTTGACATGGAATACTGACATAGCGGTGCCGGTACCAGTTTATAAGAGAATAATTTACTCGTAACCTTTCAGCTGGTCTGTAATGGCTAAAATTGCCGCGGCTTGTGGGAATTTGAGCCACATAGTCGTCAAACACCGGCCATGTTTCCGCCAAACGCTCTTTAAATATAGTCGGTACAGTTACATACCACACTTTGTTTCCAATGGATGGCATCATTCCTAGCTTCATTCCGTAAGCAGTTTGCTATATATATTTTTGTTGTATTGCAATATGTTTAGGATCTAGCTCCAGTGTGATGCCACGTGGCCGAGATAAAAGGTTAATGATACTTTAAGGAGAAAAGCCTAAAGGATTCTGATCGAAAAGATCGCAAAAAATTTCGAATGGCTCGGTCCACTGGTTAAGAGTTTATACCGATCCTTCGATGCTTCGAGGAGTTGCAGGTTCGAGTCCCACACGGGGCACATCTTTGTGTGACCCACCGATATTGGTTTGGAACTATATAGTTTGCGTATAGGAATTTCATTTTTGGAAACGCACCCACGACGCAGGAATAGTCCCTAACGGGGCTACATTTTTTAAACAAAAAAATCTCATTAATGAATGCTAGCTGTGGAAAAACACTAATAACCAGTAAGAGCCAAGTTAAGTTCGTTTAAATTCAAATAAATGAATAATTTTTATCGTGAAAGGCCAGGGTAGTAAACTAAAACGGTAGCAAAGTGAGTGGAAAAAAGTAATTGAATCTAGTTTCAAGTGACTTTACAGAATCAAATTAATGTAGTTGAGTGATTCCTTTTAAATCGTGGAGAATAAAAAGGGAAAACATAATTTCAATGAAAATTGTTTTAACACAGTTCTATTTCCAATTATGAAGTGGATTGGAGTTAATATTTTTTATTATTTTAAAAACGGCTCGTAATAATATAATAATATTAGCCCTCTTACGAAACTCTCCCACCGTTAGGCAAGGATCTCCTCTCAAACTGAGAGGGCGTAGGCCATAGTCCACCACGCTGGCCAAGTGCGGGTTGGCGAACTTCACACACCATCGAGAAACTCTTAGGTATGCAGGTTTTCTCACTATGTTTTCCTTCACCATTAAAGCAAGTGATCGTTATTTCATAAAACGCACATGCTTTTGAAAAGACAAAGGTGCCTGGGTTCGAACTCGAGACCTCGAGACTTTGCAGTCCAACGGACTAACCACTAGGCTATCACTGCTTCATAATAATAATATAGATTCGTAAAAAGCTATATTTTTACATTTACAAAATATGCCATCGTGACGAAGCCCATCCATTGACGGACGATTTAGCGCAGTGGTTAAGAGCTTAAGCGACTCCGCGCACTGTGTCTAATAGCCGCGGGTTCGATTCCCGCAAGGGACGAATCTTTGTGTGACCCAAAATTATTTGTTCCGGTCTGGGTATTTGCGTATGTGAATTTTAATAAATGTAAACGCATCCATCGTCACATCCGTAAAATAATTACAGATTGATTACAAAAAAAATATTTCCGAAGGCTGCCATGTTGGTCCAGTGACGCATATTAAACTGGCGATTACGAGGTCCTGGTTTCGAATCCTAGGTCATCGGTCATCGAAAAATTCCGAGTAACACTATAGAGCCCGGAATAAGGCCCCCCTATTAGATTGGGACCTAATACAGTCGGAAATAAGTGGGTGAACAAACCTCTGCCACTCTCGCTTAGGGGGTCTGGGCGTGACGGTGCTTATTTTTTAACCGACTTACAAATAAGGAGGAGGTTCTTAATTCGGTTGTATTTTTTCATGTTTGTTACCTCAGAACTCTGTCGTTAATGAACCGATTTGGAAAATTCTTTTTCTGTTTGGGAGGGTATATGTAGAGTCTTCTACCGTACACCTTGGGCTGATGATTGATTGATACACTTATATATTGATGATAAGTGTTTATTGATAATAATTGTTATGACAAAAGACGTATGAGTTCACGCTATGAATGATAATTGCAAACTGATTGTGTATGATGAAATGCCGCGCGTCGCAGGTAAAGTGCTGACGTATCAAAATGTACTTGCTTGCACTGTACAGTATACTTTACCTCAGGTGTAATTTCAATTCCAAGAAATAATACCACCCATAAGGGTAATTTTTATGGGTAATTTTATTAAAAATTCAGTAGGTAATGTATCTATGACAAAAATCCTTTCAGTACTTTACTATAGAACTAAGCAGAACAATATAATATAGGTATATAAATATTAATAATTAATTCGCTTATCGCTTAAAGATATTTGAAGTCGGTGCAAAGTAACCGACGCGCGACGGCACCGACCGATTGAGACCGGAGTCAAATATTTATTTTTTGCTTTTTAGTTATTTGAAGTCGGTTTCCCTTTTTTGAAAAGTTATTTGTGTCCATCTACGTATATCACGACCCTTACTCATACTCACACCAAGTTATCAAATGGAAGCTGGATCCTTTTCAGAGTAGGCAGGCAGTCCTAAAAGATTCTTTCTTTATTTTATTCAGACATTTAAACTTTAAATTCAATAACTGTTTTAAAGATTACAGAGAAGCATGTCAACACTACAAGTAGGGTACCACTCACTGAGAGACGAGATTACTAGGACATGGCTTTCTTACACGATACAGCCAATGCTAACATTGACTGTCCCTCTCTCATCTCATCATTAAACCTAATAGTACCTGTTCATCGCCCTCGCCACTCGTCTTCCATATTCCGACTAAAATAAACTATAGTAACAACGAATTCTTTTCGCGCTACATCCTCCTATAATAAGAAGTTTAGTGACAAAGATATATACTCTCTCTTTAAACCCGTCTTCAAGTCCCGCATACTCCACAAGTTTACAACCGAATTAAACCCCGTAACTTAGGCCATTACCCCCTTATTATATAGTACTCCACTACCTACTAATGACCTTATTATTTCTTAATAACGTTACCGCTTATTTAACCCTAAAAATACCATTTAATTGCTTAATCTTGTCTCTTTGTCTTTTCATATTTTTTATATATCTGAAGCGCGCTTTCGCTCCGCATTCATTATAATTGACATACAGCAACAGAGTACGGAGTAAAACTATTTTACGGATTTTATCGCGGTTTATTTCTTTTTATTTTTAGTTCCCGACGTTTCGAGTGCTTTGCAGCACCCATGGTCACGGGAGGGACTGAGGTGTTAGACGTCCAAAAGGCATAGTTGTTCCGGGGTACCCTCAAACTTCTTAATTATTTTTGTTGTTGTTGGTTCGATCTACGCAGAATGAGCTCACGGTGTCTTGAGGTCTTGCAGTGTTATGCTTGGTTTTGAATTTGATTATATTAATTACCGGATCCCAAGACGATGGAAGCACCCAGCCATCTTCTCTATTGAAATTAGGATGTTTTTTAATTTCAATAGCCTCGCGAACCATCCTTGGTAGGAATCGGTGTTCTTTCACGAGGATTTGTGGTCTATCAAATCTGATGTTATGGCGGGTGCGGTCAAGGACATGTTCACAGACTGCAGACTTCTTTGAGCGACGGTGTTTTAGGTCAGCTATATGTTCTTTAACCCGAGTTTTTACCGGTCTTTTTGTTTGTCCTATATAAAATAGTTTTATTTCATGTGTAATAATTGCGTAAATCTAAGAACTCAATAGAGTACGGAGTACTTACTATAATGATATTGATTGCTGCTGTTCCTTTGTAATTATATACAATTTTGCTAGTTATGGTATCCATTTTGTGTTTGATAAGTATATAGAAAGATTTGTGCTGTAGGATATCTATATTAAATAAATAAGTAAATAAATTAATTAAAAAATATTTATCTTAAGTGGGTGTATGATGTATGCCTCTGCCTGCCCTTCAAGGGTAACAGGAGTAAAAGTTGTTTGTTTATCATAATAGTACCTCCATGACTGCAATCAAATGACTTCATTTGAATAGTTGGTAATACCGGATGTTTTGTAATTACGTGGTTCATAAACGAGGCCTCTAAAATGCTGTCACCGCAAAAATATAATAATAATAAATAATAATAATATCAGCCTATACTGCCCACTGCTGGACAAAGACCTTCTCTCACAAAT
The DNA here is from genome assembly GCA_905147815.2 of Phalera bucephala. Lineage (NCBI taxonomy): Eukaryota > Metazoa > Arthropoda > Insecta > Lepidoptera > Notodontidae > Phalera > Phalera bucephala. The sequence goes on along the minus strand of LR990615.1, from coordinate 32,037,209 downwards.
CGAGGTGAGAGAGATTAGGTCATACTCTACCACGCGGACCCAGTGCGGATTGGTGGAGGCAGGTTTGTGGCCACCTGCTGTTAGAACTTATCAAGCCGCCTTTACGGCTTCCAACTCGGCTTAACGACTACCACATTAAGTGGTAGCCGGGACCAACGGCTTAACGTGCCTTCCGAAGCACGGAGACGCTCGAATATGAAAATGCCACAAACGGTCACCCATCTGGGGCCGACCGAGTAGAACGCTGCTTAACCTTGGTAATCGGTAAGAACACCGGGGTCGCACAGCGCTACGAGCGCTTAAAATATAATGTTTACCAGATATTAGTCATACGTGAGTAAAGGTCAACTCAGACCGGGCCCACATATCCAGCATATGCAAAAGATTTAAATTTAACAATTCAAAGCCAAAGCCAATAAAAAAGCATTAACAAGTATCGGAACGCGGCCTCCACTAAGAAGATCCGGCGAGAAACTCGGCGGGCTAGTCTTTTAACTTAATTTGTTATTCTCATAGATGATTAAAAGAAGATATTCTTTATAGATGATTAAATTAAACATTATCTATCTAAATTATCACGCCTGATCTCTAGCAGGGTAGGCAGAGAGTACAGACCTCCAACAGGTTATTTCCTTACATACCTTTCTGGCTTCCTCCACTCTCTCATACACTAAAAATAATAATTATTTATGGTCGACTTAACCACACCACTTAGGTCGACAGACCGTAACAAATAATTGTGGATCACACAAAGATTTGTTCCGTGCGGGAATCGAACCCGCGACCATTAGACACAATGGGCGGAGCGTCTTAAGCTCTTAACCACTGCGCTAAAATGTTCATCGTAATCCGTCGTCGTCGTGTGCTTAGCATTTCTGCCTTATTTTACCACTGGAAGACATTTGGAATCCTTGATTTTATATGAAAATAAAGTTTTTGTGACCTATGCAAGTTACATGAAAAAAAAACAAATATTAAGCAACATGGTATTCAAAAGACTCTTGCCGTTACCTCGTTGGTGTGGTAGTGCATAGTACAGCTGGCGATCATGAGTTTTAGGTTCGATTCCTTGGTTAGGCAGTGTAATATGGACTGCCTATCGAAAAATTCCCAACAGTTATCCTGAAGCTTATATTGTGACCTGTAGTTGTGATGGCAATAGGTTCGCTTTCTCTTACATTGTGAAAACAACGTCGGCAATAAGAACAGTACACCTCTGCCACCCCACTTGGAAATATATGCAATATGCATAATAATAATAGCCCTGTTAAGAAACTGTCCCACTGTTGGGCACGGGCCTCCTCTCAAACTGAGAGGGTTTAGGCCATAGTCCACCACGCTGGCCTAGTGCGGGTTGGCGAACTTCACACACCTTCGAGAAACTCTTAGGCATACAGGTTTCCTCACGATGTTTTCCTTCACCGTTAAAGCAAGTGATAATTAATTTTTAATACGCACATATTTTCGAAAAGACAGAGGTGCGTGCCTGGGTTTGAACCCGAGACCTTTGACTTTGCAGTCCAACGGTCTAACCACTAGGCTATCACTGCTATAATGGTTCGTATTTTATTTCATTGCTAAATACAGTTGAACAGACGGAATATTATCATTACATCATTCCAATATTTATAATCGCACAAAATGTCATCACAAATAGTTTTATAAGCGTCGTAAAAAGTGCCATCTTAGGCGTCTATTTCTCAATAACATTGCTAAGTTAAAAAAACAAGGTTAAGAAAACAACAACTTTCCTGAGAATATTTTTTCTTTAAGAGACCTACAATTTGGTACAGATTGACTGCCTCGTTGGTCTAGTGGCGGATAGTGTGCTTTGCGATCACGAGGTCCCGGGTTCAAATCCTAGGTCTTTCTATCGAAAAAATCCCAGTATCAGTCCTGCAATTGTGTCCGGTATATGGCAATAGGCCCATAGTTCATGATAGTTTACTATCCAATATGCAAGTTTGTACGTGCTTATATGGTTATATAACCATATATAGTCAATATAACCAGGTTTGGTTATATAGACTATACAGAAGTATACTGAGTTCTTAGATTTACGCGAATATGACACATGAAATAAAACTATTTTTTCGGATTTTATCGCGGTTTATTTTGATTGTTTGTTGGAGGCAAACAATTCCCTAGCTTTCCTAGATGTCTCAGTAATCCGTAACCCCAACAACACCTTAAGCCATACGGTTTATAGAAAAAAGACCCATACTGATAGGTACTTAAACGGTGAATCTCACCACCATCCATCACAGTTAACTACCGTGGGTAAATCTTTGTTTCAGAGAGCACAAGGGATCTGTGACAAGAAACATCTGGCTGCTGAGCTTCAACATGTCAAGCAAGTCCTGCACGACGATAAGCTTCGAGTCCCACGCCAACGTCACAGTGAGCGAGTGAAACCAGCCACAGTCGAGCGTCTCCCTGCTGTACTACATTACTTAAGAGGAGTCACAGACAAGATTGGCTACATCTTGAAGCGTGCTTTAATTAAAACATTTTATAAGACGCCGAAGAAGTTCAGTCAGTTTTTACCATCTGTCAAGTGTCACATCCCTCTACAAGATGCAGGAGTATACAAGCTTGATTGTGAATGTGGTCTCTCTTACATAGGACAAACAAAAAAAAACAATAAAAACTCGGGTTAAAGAACACATAGCTGACCTAAAACACCGTCGCTCAAAGAAGTCTGCAGTCTGTGAACATATCCTTGACCGCACCCGCCATAACATCAGATTTGATAGACCACAAATCCTCGTGAAAGAACACCGATTCCTACCAAGGATGGTTCGCGAGGCTATTGAAATTAATAAACATCCTAATTTCAATAGAGAAGATGGCTGGGTGCTTCCATCGACTTTGGATCCAGTAATTAATATAATCAAATCCAAAACCAAGCATAACACTGCAAGACCTCAATACACCGTGAGCTCATTCTGCGTAGATCGGACCAACAAAAACAAAAAATAATTAAGAAGTTTGAGGGTACCCCGGAACAACTATGCCTTTTGGACGTCTACCACCTCAGTCCTTGCCGTGACCATGGGTGCTGCAAAGCACTCGAAACGTCGGGAACTTAAAAAACAAAATAAACCGCGATAAAATCCGAAAATAATAGTTTTATTTCACATACAGAAGTAGTAAAGTGACACCTATCTAGAGCTCACCGAATCTACTAACTAGCTAAACCTGGAGTAAAACTGTCTTAAAAGATACTAATTTATTCATTAAATCAATAAAGCTATAAACTGGATTTCAGTAATTAACCTAAAAAAGTTTGATTAGTTGGCCCATTCAAAATGTCAAACCTACTAATACCCGAAAAGTATATTTTTCGACTACGGATAAATGTCTTTACTAAAAACATTGTCACATTGCAATTTAAGCTATCTTTCCAACAGAATAAAGTTTATATTCTAAAAGCGAGTTTTTGCCGGTTATTACAGTATTGTAAAATAACATCGAATTAAGAGATCGAATTATTCATGGGATAATGAAAAATCGCTTTTTAATTGCCTGCTTACCCAAAGCCGGTATGAGCTATGACCAAACGCGGCGCGTTATGTAAATTTCGTGAAATGATCGTGTCATTCTGTTTGCAACTACAATAATTTCACGTACTTATCGTAACGTGCTGCGTTACGTTTTTAATGTATCATAGCGAATTAGGGCCCAGATTATACTTGAAGAGGAACTTATTGACTTAATTTAATAAGTTACGGGAGTTACTTAAGATTATGGATGACCTCGGTGATATTCTATGTAGTCATCATACAGACTGTTTACTATTTTCTGTTGAGTGGACACAGGTTCGATTCTTAAGACAGCCAATAAAGTATAGTTTTTTTATATTTTGTTTTGGTTGACTGCCTCGTTGGTCTAGTGGCGAACAATAGGCTTTGTGACCACGAGGTCCTGGGTTCAAATTCTGGGTTAGACGAATGTAGTCTTTCTATCAAAACTCCCAGTGTGAGTCGGGAGTCTGCAATCGTGCTCGGTATATGGCAATGGGCTCGCCCTCTATTACGGGGAACCTAACATCGTCGGCGAAAGTGGGTGTACAAAGTACACCTCTGCCACCCCCACTTAGGAAATATAAGCGTGACGGTGTATGTTTTATTATGAATTAGATTTTTGGTACTAACAACATAAGGAAATGATTTATTGAATAAACAAAATGCTACTTCTAATAGAAACGGTAACTCTGGAGTTATACAACATAGCAGACGTATCTGACCACTTTTTCAAGAATAATCCCGTGTAAGGTTTCCGTCACATAGTTGTAACTTTGTAGAGTCTCCGTAACCGGCAAACGTGTAAGAGACGAGCTATGAGAGTGAAGGAAGCCAGAGAAGTCTGTAAGAAAAATCCTGTTGGAATTCTGTTCTCTGCCTGCCTACCCCGCAAGGGATCTGGCGTGATGATATCAATAGACCATAACTGCCTCGTTGGTCTAGCGGAAAAGCGCATCGCTTTGTGATTATGAGGTCCTGGATTCAAATTCTAGGGAAAATATAGTTTTTCTAACGAAAACTTCCCAGTATGTGTCCGGAATCTGGGATTGTGCCCGGTATATGGCAATACGCTCGCCCCCTATTACAGTAGCCCCCTACTCAGTACACCTCTGCAACCCCTGCTTGGGGAATATAGGCGTGACGGTGTTTATAACTTACATTACTAGAACAGTATACATAGAACAGTACACATTTACGAAATATCGACCTCCACTCCGATCTCGGTCTCGAATCTATTCGTGCATAGGCGCGAAGTGTCAAGTTGTCGCCTTTTTAATATAGATTAAAAAGGCGACAACTTGACACTACGCGAACGCATCTTCCCATGCAAATCCGCTAATCGTAGCCGCCGTCGACTACGAACCCGAACCCTGCCGCTACCGTCGGCCGCGACATGTTCTCACCGATCCCCCCGATGCTTTGACATCGCTTCTTTCCGCTCCGGATACGGACGACGACGACGAAGTCGTAGATCCCCTAGCCCGCCGACCGGTGCACTAATTACACCCCCTCCCCTCGTAGCGACTGTCCAAACCGAGGCCGTTCCTCCTTGAGTCGCCCTCGAGTATGTTGCCCCTTGCCCTTCTGGCTCGAGCGTAGTGGTTGCACGCTCGCCCTTAAGTCCGGTGAAGCTGTAAAGGCCTCACGGCCAACAGCGTATATCATTCAAACACACACACACATTTTATAAAGTTCATTGGCACATATTATTTACCGTTTCAAATATTCTGAAACTAATCTCAAAGTCTCATATTGACAATCGACAGCAATACGAAACGACGTTGCCAACGAAGAAAGTCCTATAAACTAGTATTCATATTTCGCATAAACAACCTTATCGACGGGCGCGAAAGTTGCAAATGCCATTTATTTTGTTAGGTTAATGTTACTTTGTTCCATGGGACCGTCGAAATGTAGACTAGTGTTTTGTATCCTCGTGGAATTATTATAAGAATAGCTATACTCCGCATTTAGCCAGGTTGCAAACGGCGAATGGAAGGTGTACTATTTTTAATAATAATAATAATAATTAAAAATGTTATAAAGAAACTTCACAACTGGAAAGCCCCAGGCTCTGACAATATCCATAATTTCTGGTATAAAAAATTCACACATATTCACAATTATTTATGTTATCACATCAATAACTTTATTCAAAACCCGCACGCAATACCCGATTACATCACAGCTACCTGTTACCAAAGGACACATCAGATTTCAGCAACCCAGCAAAATATAGTCCTATAACTTGCCTACAAGCTATCTACAAAATAATCAGTGCCTGCATTACAGAAGTGATCCACTCTCACACTAACAGTAGTAATATTCTAGCGGAGCAGCAAAAAGGATGTAAGAGGTATAGTCAAGGGTGCAAAGAACAGTTAGTAATCGATTCAGTTGTCACACAACAGGTTAAAAAAGCTAAGAGCGAACTACACACTATGTACATCGATTATAGGAAAGCCTACGATTACGTACCTCATTATTGGTTATTAAAAGGCTAAAAATATATAAAATCTACCCGCTTTTGATCAATTTTCTACAGTTTACAATACAGAAATGGGCTCGGACTGACATGTAAAGGAGAAACAATAGAAACAGACCAAATTAAAATTAAGCGTGACATCTTTCAAGGTGACTCTCTAAGTCCTCTTTGGTTTTGTTTGGCCCTGAACCCGTTATCAAATATTCTTAATGACACTCAGCAAGGTTACCCACTAAAATATAAAAACAATGACTCAGATAGACAGAGTACATATCTACTTAACCACTTAATGTATATATAAAATTGGACGATATAAAATTGTATGCACCCACACCGAATATACTTTTCTCTTTAACTAAACATATCGAGGACTTCTCTAAAGATATAAATATGACTTTTGGGATTGATAAATGTAAGATTAATTCTGTGAAAGCTGGTCAACACCAAGAACTTAGTTACCCGTTAGAAACCGGAGAGCTCATTACATCTCTGGACCAGAACGATGTTTACAAGTATCTGGGGTATAACCAATCACAGCATATCCAACACAAAGACACTAAGACCATACTTATTCAACAATTTAAACACAGACTGAACACCATACTACGATCACAACTATACTCCCGTCATCTCATAAAAACCATCAATACTTAGGCTATTCCTATTCTAACATACTCATTTGGCATCATTAAGTGGTCCAAAACTGAGCTCAAAAATCTCCAGAGGATTATTATTACCACGATGACTAAACACAGGAAGCATCACCCAAGAGCGTGCATACAGCGCCAGTTATTACCCAGAGAAGAAGGTGGCAGGGGTTTAATAGATGTAATCAATCTCCACAACAAACAAATAATAAACAAATAATAAATAACATATTTTCACCAAAAGGCTACAGTAACCCCTTTACACAAAACAATAGAACAGAATGACATACGACTCACTCGACTAAACCTACATGACAAATCACACCAAAGCAATGAGTGTCAAACCAGTTTACAAGCAAAAATAGATGAATGGACCCGAAAATCACTACACGGAAGACATCGCCACGACATGTGCCAACCTAATGTCGATAAAAGCGCATCGAACGCATGGTTGAGTCGCGGTGAACTCTTTCCGGAGACAGAAGGATTCATGATAGCTATACAATACCAAATAATTGAGACTCGAAACTATCAAAAATATATTATGAAAATCCCAAACCTTTCCACAGACCTTTGCCGCAAATGCAATAGCTCTTCTGAAACGATACAGCATATAACAGGCGCATGCAAATTAATAGTTCAGACTGATTATAAACATAGACATGACCAAGTTGCAAACATAATTCACCAGAAAATAGCCTATATACTAAAAGTTACAACAAATCAACCTGTACCATATTATAAGTATACTGCAGAGTCTGTTCTAGAGAATTGTGACTACCGTCTATACTATGATCGCGCTATATTAACAGACAGAACTGCACATTACAATAGACCTGACGTTACTATAAACAACAAAAAGACCACACAGCTTTCATCATTAACATAGCCATACCAAACACACATAACCTTCAGAAAACAATAGCCGAGAAATTGTCTAAGTATACAGACTTAAAAGATGAAATAAAACGTATGTGGCGATTAAACAATGTTACCATAGTCCCTATAGTACTATCAACAACTGGTGTCATCCCCAAACAACTACATCAATCGTTACGAGCACTCAACCTTCCGCCTTTCTTGTATACTACTCTACAGAAAGCTGTCATATTAAACACCTGCAGAATAGTTCGCAAATTCCTACAGACAGACAAAGACCATTCGAATCCATCCTCACCATCCAATATACAAATACAGACAAATAATCAAACAAGCACGTACTCATTACCGAATCAATGCTAGAATCTTCCCAGTTAACACTTGGCTTAGGCCCGTGTTAGCTCGGTATACCGATATGATCGAGACATAAAATATGTAAAAATGAAAATAATAATATTAGCCCTGTTAAGAAACTGTCCCACCGTTGGGCACGGGCCTCCTCTCAAACTGAGAGGGTTAAGGCCATAGTCCCCCATGCTGGCCCAGTGCGGGTTGGCGAACTTCACACACCTTCGAGAAACTCTTAGGCATGCAGGTTTCCTCACGATGTTTTTCCTTCACCGATAAAGCAAGTGATAATTAATTTTTAATACGCACATGCTTTTGAAACGACAGAGGTGCGTGGCTGGGTTTGAACTCGAGAATTCGTGGTTGGAACTCAGCCGCAACGCAAATTTCCATAGTTAGATTTAATCTTCACATCTTTTGTTGAGTTTTGGGAATATGGTAGAAATGTAGCTGCAGGGTGTCCACCGGAACCAGCTAAATTGTGAAAGTGGTCTATGATAAAAAAGTCTGGGAACCGCTGGTCTAAGCCGTTAAGATTCTTTTTTTTCCGGCTACTATCTGATTCAGTGGGCGTGTTTATGCATGTGATATCATGTTTTTTGAACGCACCTACAACCAGAGATGGGCAAAATGTTATCAGATTAATGATTAACCACCCCCGCTTGGAAAGTATAGGCGTGACGGTGTATTAAGGATAAGTAATTACAATTAAGTTTTGTAATCTTCAACTATTATGATTACACTTTTAATCTTGAATCATGATTGAATATTACAAAATGCCTGAGCGTCCTATACTCAAACCATTAGATCAAGTTGTTGTTTTATTTTCTATGACTCGTGGCTACCTTACATTAGAAGCATACATTGTGTAACAAATCCGGAACAGCACTAGAATAACGCTTGTATAACGGACACCGTGCACGTGTCGACCCGGATATGGCGATAGCGTGATAATATCGCGCATGTCGGCATTCGTCCGTGTGCATTGGTTGCATGCGCTAACGGGTGCCGTGACGTCATCTCACCTAAACATTGGTATACAATATCAGCCTATACTGCCCACTGCTGGGCAAAAGCCTTCTCTCACAAATCGAGGTGAGAGAGATCAGGTCATACTCCACCCTGCGGACCCAGTGAGGATTGATGGAGGCCGGTTGGTGGCCACCTGCTGTTGGAACTTATCAAGCCGCCTATAAGGCTTCCAAATCGGCTTCACGACTTCCCTATTAAGTGGTAACCGGGACCAACGGCTTAGCGTACCGTCCAAAGCATGGATACGCCTGAATATGAGAATGCCACAACGGTCACCCATCTTAGGCCAACCGAGTCGAATGCTGCTTAACCTTGGTGATCGGTAAGAACATCGCAGTCGCAAAGTACTACGAGTGCCTTGTAGCGCTGTACGAACATTGGTGTAGTCAAAAACAAAAATTAGTCGGTTGTATAGGCCAATACAACAGCTCTACAAACGTCAAAATTATTAAATTTTTTCATCATTTTATACATCTCTCACCGCTTCAGAACGCGGCCTCTACTGAAAGATCTGGCGAAAACTCCAGCGGGTATTTTAACGGTATTATAACTAAATTTGTTTGGCCTTTCTGATAACCATTTTGACTTTTTCTAAGTTGTATTATACAGCATTGTTTAATGTTGCTGATTGAGGAGCTTGTTTCATCGTCAAGATAATTCGAAATTTTTAATCCCCTTTCTCACGCAGTCTATTTTGATTGCCTTTTTAAACTTATTGATAGGCATGTTTCGGATATCTATAGGTAATTTGTTATATAATTTCGGATATATATGGGTGTACCCTGCGAGTACACCTTGTCGTTGATGTGGCATCTGTGACGTCACCTTTTTACAGGTGCTGCCAGAATACCAGCGCTGCACCAGTTTTTATGGATAACATGCTGAGGTAGTAGCCTGTTTAGCCAGAAACAGGCTCTGATATACAGATATAGGATCTTTTGACACTTGAATGACATAATATGATGTGAAATTAGGGTTACAATTTAGCATATTTTTTTTACTTTTACGAAAATATTTCAATAGGTAAGTCCTCAAAGATTTATTGCTGTGTCGTCGGAGCAATTACAAACATGGAAATTCACATACACAAATACCTAGACCGTAACAAATAATTGTGGGTCACACAAAGATTAGTCCCGTGCTGGAATCGAACCCGAGACTATTCGACCTAGCGGACGGAGCGGCTTAAGCTCTTAAGCACTGCGCCAAATCGTTCGTCAACTTAAGTACTCAGAACTACGTCCGGTAGGTATGGCGTAAGGCTCGCCCCCTATTGGATTGGGACATATAATACTCACTTAAAATTTTATTAAGTACTTATTACAACGCATTAATGTTGACGAAATTTTCATAATTGCCGGTTCTTATTGCAACACGTTTTCTCAATTTAACCTACATATCGATTTAAACGATTGTGTAAACTTAAACTGTTATAGATATCTTATCATATATAACCAAAACGGATTAATTCAGTGGTTAGAATTTAAGCCGCTCCGCCCACTGAATCGAGTAGCGGGTTCGATTACAGCACGAGACAAATAATTGTGTGGCTCATACATGTTTTTTCGGTCTGGATCTTTATGTATGTGAATTTTACATTTGTAAGCGAACCTACGACAGAAATAATTTCTAGAGTGGGGTTATATTTTTTTAATTTAACTATATACACCTGTTGGAACTCTGTACTCTCTGCCTACCCCGCGAGGGAGCTGGCGTGATGATATAGATAGATAGAACTATATACACTTCGGGGGGTTGCTACCACGTCTTCAGGGAAACTATTTTAATATTAAATTACCGTAATAATAAATACAGCTAGAATCTGGGTATAGCCACTTCTTTCTTATCTTTCTTACAATGAAGTAAGACTGACAGGAAACGGATATGGTTTTTTGTAGATATTCCTGTAAACTTTTTTTAAAAGAAAAACGGTTGGTAGCCATCCTGAGTTCCTGAGGCAATGCGTTCCAAAGAAGGATAGATTGGACGAAGAAAGAAGTGTGAACAAAATCAGAACGATGAGGGGGGCACTGAAGAAGACGATTATTTGAGGAGCAAAGATGGAAATCATGATTACAGCCTAGGTACTGAAATTGGGAAGAAAGATAAGAAGGTGAAACAGGAGAATGTAGAATAGAAAATAACGTCGTTAGTGCTCTTAGTGTTCTACGCTTCCGGATAGGTAACCACTTTAGGCCTGAATGGTGCTCCGACACGTGGTCTGATATATTAATCTAGGTAATAAATTATCTGTGTGCCAAATTACATCCAAATCCATTTAGCCGTTTTTGCGTCATTTTTTAACAAACGTCTAAAGATCCTAACAAATAAGTTTTCTCATTTATAATATTAGTAGGAAATAGGATAAGTATATAAGCTCCCTTTTTCTATCAGATTCCTTACGGGGTAGGTTATAAACATTAGCTTTAGTACAGGGCCTGACAGCCAGTATTACAAGCTTTTGCCTCATAGCCGACGCAGCGCGACAGGAGCGCGACGGTGGCGCGGCTTGGGAAGTTGTAATGAACTGAAATGTACGGGAGACGCCACACAGCGCAGCCCCGCTCGGCGCGACGGCAAACATCACGACCGAACGTAGACGAGCGCTTCTGTCACGCTCCTGTCGCGCTCCGTCGGCTATTAGACCAAACCTTTATTCAACTTGCAATGTTTGTTTGCTTAGGGCAAAGCTTGCAAGATGAATTAGAATCATTTCTTATCCTATGGAGTTGAAATTTGACGTGTTGGTCTGATGACAATGCCTTTTTATGCATGCAAGCATGACTGACTCTGCACCCAGGATTGGTTCCAGACTAAGGAATTCCTCAACGCCTTACATCATACATATGATATTTTATAGGCATATAATTTCTTTTAATTGCACTATTAGTATAAGGCGCACGTAGCGCTGTGCGACCGCGGTGTTCTTACCGATCACCAAGGTTAAGCAGCGTTCGACTCGGTCGGCCTGAGATGGGTGACCGTTTGTGGCATTTTAATATTCGAGCGGCTCCGTGCTTCGGAAGGCCCGTTAAGTCGTTGGTCCCGGTTACCACTTAATGTGGTAGTCGTTAAGCCGAGTTGGAAGCCTTAAAGGCGGCTTGATAAGTTCCAACAGCAGGTGGCCACAAACCTGCCTCCACCAATCCGCACTTGGTCCGCGTGGTGGAGTATGACCTAATCTCTCTCACCTCGATTTGTGTGAGAAGGCCTTTGCCCAGCAGTGGGCAGTATAGGCTGATATTATTATATATTATATATTAGTATAAGCAGTGATAGCCTATTGGTTAGACCGTTGGACTTCAAAGTCAAAGGTCTCGGGTTCAAACCCAGGCACGCACCTCTGTCTTTTCGAAAGCATGTGCGTATTAAAAATTAACTATCACTTGCTTTAACGGTGAAGGAAAACATCGTGAGGAAACCTAAGAGTTTCTCGAAGGTGTGTGAAGTTTGAGGGCCTAAACCCTCTTAGTTTGAGAGGAGGCCCGTGCCCAACAGTGGGACAGTTTCTTAACGGGGCTAATATATATATATATAAATAAGTATACAAGCTTTTTTTACATGATCTTTAACTATTAGTTTATTCTTGCTGTGGTTATAATCTTCTATTATATAAACTGTAATAAAACGATCTGAATCTGAGTTTTCCTCGTTGATGGCGTATGTCTTGAGATCGAAACTTACTTGCACTCGACATTAATAGCAATATTCTTATAATAGTTCGTCTCATACACGCTTGCCGGTTATGGATTCTCTTGACTTATCCTTCAGATAAGACACGGTCTATTTGGTCGTGGTGAGATAGTCTCTGAGAGTGGGGGCAGCCAGAGAGGTATGTAAGGAAAAAAACTGTTGGAACTCTGTACTCCCTGCTTACCCCGCTAGGATATGGCGTGATGATATAGACACAGAAATTCTGCGCAGTGTGGAGCAACTTTAAAAAAATAGGTTTAAAAATATCTGTATATTTTATGAAGTCAAGCGTTGTATATTTATCTTAATATAAATCGGGTCTTGAGATAAAAACGTTGGTTTCTAATAGAGAAACATTTTATTTAGACGAGTATTGAATTATTGATGGGACGTAAACTATGTATTAAGTTCAGACTCATACATTTTGAAAGGCAACCGGGGAAAAATGATTTTGTAATATTGTAATACATTAATCGAACCATCCATTTTTCTAGATAATTCTTGGAATTTATCGATTTAATAATTCCATTAATTCCGATAGACAGGGTACTTACTTATTATGTTATTTTGACGTATTTCGAGCATACTATGTTTGTTTATTGTTTAAGCTCATATTTTTACGAATATTCATTAGACAGAGATACAGAAAAACAAAAAATGGTATGTATATCGTCTTCCTCGTTGGTCTGGTGGCAAAGCGTATCGCTTTGTGATCACGAGGTGCTGGGTTCAAATCCTAGGTAGGACAAATGTAGTTTTTCTAACGAAACATTTCCAGTATGAGTCCGGAGTCTGGAATTGTGCCCGGTATATGGCAATAGGCTCGCCCCCTACTACATGGGACCTAGCATCGTCGGTGAAACGTGGGTGTACTCAGTACACCTCTGTCACCCCGATATCGACCCATCGATAACGTTGTACACTTTGCTAGACTTGACCGCATTTGAAATTCAGTTTGAAAAAGAGTTTGGACAACCATACACGCTGGGCAAGAATAATCCAAAGTATTTATAATTTTTATTTTTAATAAATTATGTCGATAATTTTTTTTGCCCTGTTGGTCAAGTGGCATAGCGCATCGGTTGGTGATCACGAGATCCTGGGTTCAAATCCTAGGTCGGACAAATGAAGATTTTCTAACGAAAACTTCTCAGTATGATTCCGGAGTCTGGAATTGTGCCCGGTATATGGCAATAGGCTCGCCCCCTATTACATGGGGCCCAATACTGTCGGCGAAAAGTGGGTGTACACACCTCTACCAATTCCGCTTGGGGAATATAAGTGTGACGGTGTTTATTATTTACTTTTTTTTATAAATCAATACATTTTATTTCGCTTTTATAAATTTGTTTTAAGTGTTACCAGGGGTAACTACTCGTGTGAAATTGGCGAGGGTAAACAAAGGCCAGTCTGTACTGTATAGATCGTGCCCTAAATTGGTCAACCCCACTTCATTGTGTCTTCCATTGATTGAGGCATATATCTATCGAATTATTCTCTCAAACCTCCTACCAAAACCAAAAATATATTGATCGAAATATTCTCTTGAACCATCTATCAAAACCATGAAATACTGAATACAAGATCAAAAAGGCCTAGTGCGAACAATTTGACGTTCGAGTAACGTTGTAAAGGAAGCGTGCTGTCACGTTCATTTTTATGTAGGAAATTCGTAGTGTGAAAGAGATGGCACATAAATTCGACTGTAAATAATATTAAGGCTAAGCACAAGCGTTATGACGTCATTATATTAAAAGTCCGTTTCTCATAGTATACTGCACTTTATTCAATAATAGTAATGGGTTGTATACTTATGCTTGTATAGAGGAGCTCGTAGCGCTGTGCGACCCCGGTGTTCTAACCAATCACTAAAGTTAAGCAGCGTTCGACTTGGTTGGCCTGAGATGGGTGACCGTTTGTGGCATTTTCATAGTCAAGCGGCTCCGTGCTTCGGAAGGCACTTTAAGCCGTTGGTCCCGGTTACCACTTAATGTTAGTCGTTAAGCCGAGTTGGAAGCCTCATAAGCGGCTTGATAAGTTCCAACAGCAGGTAGCCACAAACATGCCTCTGCCAATCCGCACTGGGTCTGCGTGGTGGGGTATGACATAATCTTACTCACCTCTAATTGTGCGAGGAGGCCTTTGCCCAGCAGTGGGTAGTATAGGCTGGCATTATATATACTTATGCTAACACTTATACATAGGTAACTACTCGTATAATACACATACACACACCACAGTAACGGTGACGCGTAAATGTCCTGTCACTTTCATTTTTATTTAGTTAAATATGTAGTATGAAAAGGACAGCATATCAGCTCGATAGCATTACATTAGTGTCAATCTGTTCGTGCTATGTTCTGCACTCACGCAATAAAGACGATTATTACACCTTTCACTTTATCTAGGTAAGAAATTCAAGGTAAAATCAATTTGTTTATAAACAATCCGTCTTATAACAAATCTGTGGTAATCACTATAATTTCTATTGTTATCGGACGATTACAATAGGCACTTGATAACTAATCTTGGTATAGATCTGCCCTGATTTTGTAACTGTTTGCTAGAAGCTACCAAAACAATATCTAAAGTATCTGTCTGATGAAAATAAGCGAATCATAAGCCGTTTATTAAATATTTGTAGATGTGTACTAGTATCTACATAGAAATTTGACAAGACTTTAATTCTAAAGTATCAGCAAAATTATTTCACGTATCCTCATTATATAGGATACTAGTGCGGGATTTGTGCGGGAATCGAACCCGGGACTATCGCTAAGCCAAGTTAGGCTTATAGGCGGCTTGATTAGTTCCAGTGGAAGGTGGCCACAAACCTGAATTTTATCGTATTTAATTGAAACTGAGACCGAATATTGAATGAATTGGGATTTAATTATGATTTGACTCACATTTGGTATTCTGCTCCACTGAAATATCGATCCGATTTCATTATGATCTCAGTTTAATTTCGATATAATCTCAAGTTATTTTATTTAAAATATATAATTCACATGTTAATCTCAACAGCTGCAGAAATCTTCAATTTGACGTTTATTTTGTATATAAGTTCTTCTTCTTCTTATTTAAATTAATGACCGCACACTTTAACAGTGTATTTCGCCAATGTCAAGTAGTAATAGAGTATAACAGTAAATTATAAAAATTGGCTTCTTGTCGCCATTACGGCAAAAAACAAAAGCCTTGTATATAAGTTGTTCATGTCGTTTTAAAATTTTATCGGAATACCGGTTACTATTTGTTCAAATTTCGATCCGGTCTTGATTCGGTCAATGTCGAGCAAATTATTTGTAAGATTTATGATATTAAGATTACATTGAGACTGCATTTTGAACACTTCATTACGAAAATTCGCCTTCTTCCTTCAACAATTAGCGCTGGATTCCTATGGTGGAGAATGATCTAATCTCTTTTTCTCATCTCGATTTTTGACAGGTCTTTTCTCATCAATAGGTTGATTATTACATGGTTGTTTCTTATGGTGTACAGAAGTGTTCTTATGAGGTTATTAATGGATTAATTACAAATAACTCAGTACATTATCGCTCGTGATTGTACTAACTTTACGCAAGGTATTTTGGTATCTTTGTCATACGAGACGATTATGTCATCATTATTCGGGGACATTTGCATATCTATCAAAAACTTGCTTTTTCTTGTTCTCTTGAACATGGCGGTTTGTCGTTATATTTTTTAATATCAAATTAAGTTGTTCCTGTCTTCTTTTTCCGTAGATATTTTGGGAAATGGTTGCTAGATTAAGGATTGACTGTTGGGTTTTGATGTGGTTATAGCATTCGGCGAATAGCTGTATTATATACTAGCCGTTACCCGCGGCTGCGCACGAGTTTATTATGTAATTTGACACAGGTGGGCAGGTATTTTATTTTTAAAATTATTGGCTGATTTAAACCTTCTCTGCTTACCCTGCCAAATATCGTAATATGGCGTTATAATATATAACAAAGGTACATTGCAAGCAAGTATGTTACACAGTTTGGCCGTACATTTCGTGTCCAGCTGCACGTGAGAATATAAAGTTTATGTACACGATCAAAATAGGTAAAGTACTGTGTCCGGGGCATTCATCGTTAAAGATTTCTCTCTAAAAGGGACAATTCTGAATGCATCATCGGTTCGTGCACGAAATTATGTTTGAGTGTTTAAATCGAACGTGTAAGAACAATTTCGGGTGATGGCTTTTAGCCACTGAAGAATTTCTCATGCAGCGACGAACCTGAGGCCGGAGGAATTCATCTATAGGCAAACTCACACATTTTAACATAACACTGCAGTTCGTGACTAATTCCGCGATTATCCCGGATTGGTTATTTTAAGTAAGCGTCTAAGTTATTAACGAACCAAATTTCATTGAAATCCATTTGGTAGTTTTTGCGTAATTGAAACACAAAGACAGGCAGACAGACAGACGGACAGTCAATAATTCAATAAATTATGTTTCAGCCTCTATATAATGTACCCAAATTAAAATTAGAAAAAAATATTCAATGTACAGATTCGTCTCGGTTACAGTTTTATTATATGTATAGACTAGGTGTACCAGCGACTTCGTTCGCAACATTTTCGGGCATATACGTATTTTGTAGATCACGTCACTTTCCATTTCTTTCGCAATTGATATAACTGGATTGTTTATGGCAGATCTGTGTCTGTATTAGAAGATACTTTAAAAAAATAGACTAGTTAAAAATATTAAACAAACTTAAACAAATAAATATTGAAAATATAAGGTATTTTTTCGTATTGGTATTATATCCCCTTTTGTCTAACCAAAAATATTATATATAACTTCAATAAATATACTCTACTGAATTCAGATCGCTTTCCAATTTATGATTTTCACACATGAAACACTTCATTTTTTCCTAAAAAAAATCCAAAACACTTCACTCAAATCAAACTCATATAATTTATTTTGTACAAACCTTACGGGGGCACTTACAATCAATTTACATTTTTTTAAATCTGACTTAACTACTAATCTACCACCGGATCGGAACGCGGCCTCCACTGAGAAGATGCGGCGAAGAAACTCAGCGGGCTTGTCTTCTTTTTTCCCTTTCTATATTTTTAAATCAATCATATTGTGTGGATACAATGTTTAGCTTACATTTAAATAGTTTACAATCTAGCTCCAGTGTGATGCCTTACGACCGAGATATGAGACTAATGATGTCATTTAAAAAGAGTGTCTTAAGGATTCCAGATGGACCAG
This sequence comes from Phalera bucephala, assembly GCA_905147815.2. Lineage (NCBI taxonomy): Eukaryota > Metazoa > Arthropoda > Insecta > Lepidoptera > Notodontidae > Phalera > Phalera bucephala. The sequence continues at coordinate 32,019,344 of LR990615.1, read as the reverse complement.
TCCCCGCAAGCAGCTCCCGTTCAGGAGTTATTACTACGGGAACAGCCATCACTTTCCTCGACCATATTGGAGGGAAGAAAGTGACCCGCACCAGACAGCAACCGCAAGCAAAGACATTATAGCGAGCATGATCAAACTAGAACCCTAAAGACGGTAGTCAGATTGTGTCTACAAAGCAGTAATGCCCCAATCTCGTCAGGCACAACACGCTACGCTTTAACATTGATGTATTCCAAGAGAAAAATAAATAGCAACACTAAATATTATGGTACTTCAATCCCACGCAAGATACGACATCAATGCAATCCGAGATTTTGTAATAGGTTTTCTTACATATTGTAGCTTTAATTACGGTTTAAATTTATTATTTGGTAAATCTCGAATACCGTTATAAAACCGTATACACTGACCTACTAACGGGTTGCTGATTTTGTGGAAACGCGTGACATGTACAGCAAGATTATTTTTATTTCGATTATTTACAGTATGGATGCCACTCAATTTTATCAAATTTATCGATATTTTTTTCTCGTGTATAACAAGTGTTCATAAATAAATTGGGATATAAAAGTTAGAACGTTTATTTCCTTAAATATATCTATAAGAGATTCCCTAGGATCTAGATTGTATGACTCTAATGGCCCTTTTCTGAAGTATAAATATAGTATTAAGGTCTGCAGAGGGCCCCCATAGCAAAATTGCATGGGACTTGATACTATGAAAATAAGTGAAATAAACTATTCTAGCCGTTTCAACATCGGTTAGGAGTGTAATTCTTTTTACTGTATATGCTGCCGAACTCAACATGCTAGATAATTCATGAAAATGTTCGCCCTATTTTAATTTGGCATCTATGGTAATACCTAGAAATGAACTAAATTCAACAAGATCCAACACGATTCCATTTTGTTGTACATTTGTTCCTACTTGCCTCACGTTAGGCGTCGAAAACTTGATGCACTTAGCTTTATTCTCATTGATTAGTAGTTTATTGATTTCAAACCAATGCACAAATCTGGAAATTGTTCTGTTCACATCGTCTAAACTTTATAATTTTCTTTTATTTGTATCTAATCTGCAAACAAGACAATTTTGTGATTGTCCTCTACAAATGTAGATACAATGAATTTATCCATGATATGGTTAGGTAATATAAAACTAGTTAGTTTTATAAGGAGAGGTCTCCTTGATCATAGATAATATAATGCCGAAGTCTACCAAGGTCCAGTGAGTCATATTTGACTTATGACTGATTCACGGCGCGCCTATTAGCGCGGTAAGCAGGCAATCATGGTTGTTTATACGCCGTCATGTTTTAATAGCAGGTGGGTTTCTGTGTACGAATTGATTGAAGGTCAATAGATGAATTCATCGTGTTGACGCGGCTACGTCATTTAAAACTTCATGTCATTTAAACCTTAAGGTTTTTTTAAAACGTAGTCCCATATTAGGAATTACAAACGATTTAGCGCAGTGGTTAAGAGCTTAAGCCACTCCACCCGCTGTGTCGCACGGGACAAATTTTTGTGTGACCCACAATTATTTGTTTCGTTCTGGGTATTTGTGTATGTGAATATTCATGTTTGTAAACGCACCCTCGATACAGGAATAAATCCTGGTGTGGGGCTACGTTTTTAAAAACTAAACAAATTTATGGCATACTCTTAGGGCATAAGTAATTGACGGAGTACATAATTATTCTAAATGTCCTAAAGCACGCTATATTTATGTTTATTCCATATTTTCTTACGGATAGTCATTAGATTATGTACCTTACCACGCAGTGGTATGGTCTATTCCCAGTTGTCACCACTGGCAACAAATGCCCAAGCCGGGGACGTTTTTCTTGGAGGCGCCTTGACCTAGTTGCCCCCTTGCCCTTTTGGTGAAGCTGTTAAGGCCTCGAGGCCAACAGCGTAGATCACTCACACACACGCGTGCTCAAAACCGGCAACAAATGGGAAAGAAATTCTCGACTATTGCCAGTGACGACGTACGAAACACAGTTTCCCTTGGATAGTATTGTATGCTTTGTGCGGTGTATGATATTCGGGCAGGCCACTACACTACACACGCGGGTGACGTATTTTTTAGTATACTATAATAAAATATGTAATTTTACTGTTATCTCTTATAAATGTTTGTTCATTATTATACATATACAAATATACAAAACGGCTGTCTGTATTTATTTGCGCCTTTTTGGTGTATTTATTCGTATTTTAAACACCTAGGCGAAGTAAGTATGCATTTTGCCCACTTTAGCTTACTCCGCTGGAAATCACAGGCCTGACTACTAACATGATAAAAATAGTAAGATAACATTACATTACAATACATAGGACCTAACATTGTTGGCGAAAAGTGGGTACACTGTACACCTCTTTTACCCTTATAATATTAGCCCTGTTAAGAAACGGTCCCACTGTTGGGCACGGGCCCGCTTTCAAAGTGAGAGGGTTAGGCTATAGTCCACCACGCTGGCCCAGTACGGGTTGGCGAACTTTACACGCCTTCGAGAAACTCTTAGGCATGTAGGTTTCCCCACGATGTTTTCCTTCACCGTTAAAGCAAGTGATATTTAATTTTTAATACGCACATGTTTTTAAAAAGACAGAGGTGAGTGCCTGGGTTTGAACTCGAGACCTCTGACTTTGAAGTCCAACGGTCTAACCATTAGGCTATCACTGTTACCCTTACTTAGGAAATATAGGCGTAAATTTTTATTTTATTTTTATTTATTTTAGTAAGATAGTATTTTTTTTTAAACGACAGCATGTATATTACTTTACTGTTGCAGTAATGACAGTCCAGTACAAAGAGGACGCTCGCACGGATTAAATAAAAAAAAAAATTGTCACTTGCTATTGATGAAGTAAAACATCGGGGGAAACCGGATATGGATCCGAAAAAAATAATAATCGAAAGACGTGCAATGATGCCCAAAGAATTACGACAGGCTCGTCCCCTATCACATTGAGACCAATGAGGCGAAATATAGGCTTTCTATGTACACCTCTGCCTACTCCTATTAAGAAAAACGGCCATGAAAGTTAGTTATGCACAGATATGACATCATTCTTCGGATACCTCGCGTATGGCTGGGGCCAAGGTAACAATGAAATGGTAAATGAAGGTCTGATATTACTTTAAGACTATCGGTACCCTAACGCAGTGTAGAGGCGCTACCTCGATATCTGTCTACCTCTATATCATCACGCCAAATCCCTTGCGGGCTAGGCAGAGAGTACAGAGTTCCAAGAGGTTCTTTCCTTACTGACCTCACTGGCTAAAAAAAATATGATGATGTATAAAAAATATCATATTAGAAAAGTCTTGGGCTAGAAATTAGATAGTTCCCAGACTTCCTAGATTCAATTCCCACCACTTAACTTATATTTTTAATTCCCACAACATCGAAGAAATATACAGTACAGTCAACATGAACAGGATGAGAATGTGCGTTGTCGAAAACTACATGGAAATAACTAGCTAATAGGTTATATTTGGATTAGGTAACCATATTGCATAATATTCATAATTCATCTATTAAAGTTTCGGAATAAACCGATGAAATGTGGGCGAATCCAGATTACAAAGTTAAAGGCATTCGAAAGGGCCAGGCAAGCTTACCATCATTACAAATCCTTACTAATATTATAAATGCGAAAGTAATTCTGTCTGTCTGTCTGTCGCGGTTTCACGCCAAAACTACTGAACCGATTTAAATGAAATTCGGTACACAGATAGTCTAGAGCCTGAGAAAGGACATAGGCTACTTTTTAATGCGATAAAAGGGTTGTAACGGTTTTAAAAGGGGATGAAAAGTTGTATGGAAGTATCGTCATTTTTAGTACTAGAAGCTTGAAACTTATTTTTTAGGCTATTAATTCAATATAAATAAATATGAAATTCAAAGTGTGTAAAAGTTTTACCCTCAAGGGTGTAAAATAACTATAGGAAATAGGGTATGAAAGTTTGTATGGAAATATGTAAGGTTTATGTAATTGTTTTATAAGAGACAAAATATTAGAGCTATTCTGATCTAACATTTACGGAGGCATTACAAAATGTGAAACTGAAGTTAACGCGAGTAAGAAACTTGCCAAGCACCGCGCCGTACACAATGAGCGCTGTGCAGCCGCGGGGTGTAGGTGGGAAAATATGCCTAAGTGTGTTACACTGTAAATAGCTCATTAAAGTATTTATACGTATGTGTCTTATTTGTAAAATAATTAGACTAAATAATTAAAAATGCTACGTAAAGACACTATTCCACGCGTACGAAGTGAAGTCGCGGGCACAGCTAGTAAGTACATAAATTGCCTAAAATTGCTGCTTCCTTTTGAATCGTTCCTCAGTCCGCTGTATTAAACAAAAAAAATGTAAAAATCTAAGAAACTACTAAACCGATTTTAACAATTCTTTTCTCGTTAGAAAACTACAATATCCTAAAGTAACGTAGGCTTTATTAATAAGATTTTAGCCTGAAATAATTGTATTTGTAATCCTAGTAATATTATCAATATGAATGTTTATATCTTTGAATGTGTGTTACTCAATCACGGAAAATGAACGGATTTGCATGAAATTTGGCACACATATATTACCTAGATTAACACATAAGATAGAGTGATTTTTATACCAGAAAAATATTAGGTTCCAGTCTGTCTGTCTAGTCAACGCGGACGAAGTCACGGGCAGAAACTAGTAATTCATTAAAATAAAATAAAATTATTTTTTTGAATTGTAGCGCGTTCCATTTTTTAATTTTTAAGTTCCCGACATTAATAATTCAATTATTCGACTAATTTCAATAAAAAAATATGGCTGGGTATTTCCATCGACTTGGGATCCGGTGAATGATATAAATAAATCCAAAACCAAGCATAACACTGCAAGACCTCAAGACACTGTGAGCTCATTCTGTGTAGATTGGGCCAACAAAAATAATTGAGGAGTTTGAGGGTACCTCGGAGCATCATTGTCTTTTGGACGTTTAACACCTCAGTCCTTCCCGTGATCATGGGAAAGCATTCAAAACGTCGAGAAATTAAAAATCAAAAATATCCCGAGATAAAATCTGAAAAATAGTTTTATTTCATATGTAATATTCGCGTAAATCTAAGAAGTCAATTCATAAATATTACATATTAAAAGTGTGCACAGCCGTAACACCTAGTATAATATAGAAAAGAACTTCAAAAATTGCTGTGAATTATTCATAACCTTTCTTTCAAAGCCATACGCCAATTTCCGTTGTAGTTTTAAAATATATTCCTTAAATGCACACTTAAATGCAGTTTAGGTAGATATGAATCAGTCCTTAAGAAAATGGTAATTACACCGTCACGCCTATATTCCCCAAGCGGGGGTGGTAGAGGTGTACTGAGTACACCCACGTTTCGCCGATGATGTCAGGTCCTATGTAATTTGGGCTGAGCCTATTGCCATATACCGGGCACAATTCCAGACTTCCGACTCGTACTGGGAAGTTTTCGTTAGAAAAATTACACTTGTCCGACCTAGGATTTGAACTGAAGGATTTGAAGGTCCTGGGACCTCGTGATCACAAAGCGATGCGCTGGTAAAATGGTAATTAATGTTTTAAAACTAGTAGTTTCCCTTTTGTATTTAATTTGTTAAGAAATAATCAATTTAATTGGGTTGTCTAAGGACTTACGTTATATTCGTTACACCTTGTATTATGGTCAAAAGCTAACAGTATCGGTAAAAAGTTTTAAAACCTTAAACTTAAGATCGACCGATGTATCAAACAGATTTATTTCACGATAACAACGGGAAAACCACAGAAATAAACGGCTTTGTTGAATCACGTTCGAGTTCCAGTTGCCACGAATTTAAGCCGATGGAAATGCCAAGCGACCGGTGTCACCCCCGTGGGCACAGATTAATACAGCTATATCACAGCGGCTAATTAGCTAAAATCGGCGGCGCTGGAAATAAACACGCAGTCAGTGATATGCGAGCATTTACTAAGAATTCATGCAGCATATTCGCATTACGCATAATATATTAAGTGTTTTAAAAAGAAAATCAGAAGCGAAAAGCTGCGTTTTTGTTATAGACCATACTTTAAAGTTCGACGATTCACGCCTGTCACATTGGGACTGAAAAATACTTAAGTGAAATTTGGATGTACTCTGTACAGCTCTGCTTACCTGTTTACGGAAAACGAGTGTGATATATCTAGATAACTAGGTGGAAACAGGATGATAGAGTGTGTGTGTGTGTGTGTATAAATACACTTATGGCCTAGGTGCCTTTATTGGTTCACTGAACAAGGGCGCGACGGTGTAAAACTACAATTGCCAAAAATGTCTCCGGAATGAAATAGCTGATATATTCAAGCTGTGACTAAGGCACTTCTATAGCGTTACGTCATTGCTTAAACCCGTTTTTTTAGTTTTGAGAAATGTGCCCTACTCGTGTATACTTATTGTCTCAATGCTCGGCTACTGTAATTCATAAATAATTAAAATTAAAATAAACATCGTCACGCCTATTATTTCCTAAACGGGGGTGGCAGAGATGTACTGTGTACATCCACTTTTCGCCGATGATGTTAGCTCCCATGTAATAGGGGACGAGCCTATTGGCATAATGCCACTAGACCAACAAGGTGGTTGATTTCAATAAAATATATCTATTTGCTTTGTTCCTTTAGCCACTAGCTCATGATGTGGTTGGCGATTTGCAATGACCTGGGTTCAAATCCTAGGTGGGACAAAGAGTTATTGAGACTTTTTTGCGTCTAGTACAGATTGCCTCGTTGGTCTAGTCATTTATAGTGCTCATGACGATCACGAGTTCCTGGGTTTTAATCCTACGTTGGACAAAGTGTAATTTTTCTATCGGGGAACTTCCAGTGACAGTCCGGTATCTGGAATCGCACCATGGGGCTCTCCCGCTTTACGTTATTATCGGCGATAAATGGATGTTTATAGTACACCTGTGTAAGAATATAGGCGCTCTATTCGATCCAAAGAGATAAGTAATCTCTTCTGGTATGTACATAATTGATTCAAAAATATTAATAACTACCTACCTACTCGTAGATTGACTAAAAAAATCTCGATAACTTTTAGTTCACTAATTCACAACAATAATCTAGTCTTTGTATTAAACATACTGAAATAAGTAGTGTAACTACCAAAATGTATCATTTCATGTAAAAATAAAACAAATAGATAATAATATTAAAAGTAAATACTAAATATACTTTCCCTAGTAAATAAAAAATACTAGAGTAATATTGTAAAACAAAAAACAAACATAATACTGTACCAACTCAACCATTTTAATTACTTACAAAATGCAATGGTCCAAAAAAATAATCAATGAAAAAAATAATACACCAACCTCTCACTTGAAAAATAAAATCATACTTATTAACAAAACAAAATCATACCTTTATTACGTCGTAAACACAAAAAAAATATAATCCCTTCACTCGGCCCTTCGCACAAACATCACTTTCCGCACGATATCACGTTAACTGTCAAACGTACGACCAATCCGGCGGCCGTGCCAACACTGCATCGCTTGCAAAACCACTCGGGCGCAGGACCAGCGACCAGCAAACATTAACCTTTACAAATAACAACAGCTTGGAACTTTCAACACCACGCGGCGCACGTGAAGCGGGTCTCATTAAACTGGTCGTTTTTATAGGCAATGAAATGATTTGAATCATTATCCGACGAAAGGCTTCGGAGACAAGGTTCACTGACATGTAAAGTTGACGGGGGATGGGGAAATCTGAATGTTTCGACGGAACCAGGTCACAGAGCCTAATATGTACGTTGGAAGTCGTAAGAATGAAATCTTGTTTTAAACTGGACCCCATCTACCTTAAGTCACCATGACCGCCATGACATAAGTATGCCATGACGACCGGCTTTGGCTTGAATCATTCCTGGGTCATAAAATCTTGTCCTGTTATAATCGTCACCCCACACTAGAAATTATTCCCGTATCATGATGGGCGTGTTATCAAACATGTAATTCACGTGCACCTACACAGATAAAATTATATTTTATGCGAGGATTGAACCTTAAAATAAATCTTAATGAACCTATCTTCTTCTTAGTAATTTGATGGCAAACATGATTATAAATACATGGATACGACCAAGAGCATGATATAAGGTGGGACATCATTTGGGTTGCACTGCAAACACCACAGATAAGTACTGTCCGTGAATCTCCACCTGATCATGTTCTTCTTGTTTCGGCCGACCTTGGACCGTAATCTATTTAAAGACTACCAGATTGCCTATGGTATTTTATGTCCAGGTGGGAGACTCTCTGTAGGTGGAGCAAAGGGATTTGGCAGCGATCTCTTTCCCTTCAAAGGTTGCGCCTCGCTTTTATTGGCTCCCAGGTTAATGGGTCCACACACTTATAAGCTATGAGTGGATTTTGGTTATTTTTAACTATAACAGCAGTGATAGCCTAATTGATAGAATACTTGCCTTGTCCAGGGTTCAAACTTCGGCTAGCACCGCACTTTATGAAGGAAAAAATCTCGAGGATACTACCAAGTCTAAATGAAATATTTTTTTAAAGACTACTACGTAGACTTTGGTGTACTACATACTGCTTACTCACCATCACATGTACATTTCTCAAGATCTTTCACTTATGAGTTTTATTTTCGAGACTCAATCCAACGCATAAGCCAAAGGTCACTTATTTATATGAAGAAAGTTAGCTGCATTTTCTCGCTCAATAGTTACCTATAATTTTCTGAACGAGAAAACTAGTCTTCTTATATGTTTGTGTGAAGGAATTCTAAATGAGTATTTACTAAAGGACCTTCTCTCAAGGAACTATTTTAAGAAGTTACAGGTAAAGTTTAAACAACATTTCTGGTTAATAAATAAAATGGATGACTCTTTGTAGCACTTCAATATTCAACCCTGTCCTTCAGAAGGAATGTTAACCTGTTGACCCCAGTTACCACTTAATGTGGTAATCGGTAAGCCACGTTGGAAATCCTATAGGGGGATTGACAAGTTTCAACAGCAAGTGGCCACAAATCTGCCTCCATCAATAAGCGTGGAAGTATGACCTATTTTCGCTTCGAATTATGAGAGAAGGCCTTGACTCAATGGGATGGGGTATCGTAAGCTCGTCTATCACAGTTTTGGATTCTCAAAACACAATGTAGTTAATTTTCTCTTTCAAAAAACGTAGCGTAGGATTAATCCTAGTAAGAAGGGGCTAAGGTTCCTGTGTCGTGGGTGCGTTTACAAACATGAAAATTCATATACACAAATTGGATTTTAACAAATAAATAGACAAAAAAATGAGACAAATCTGAAAAAAAAATTAATTGTGTGGAATACGAATTATGTTCCAAGCAACAGTGGGCACCCCATATGAAATAATTTATGTTGTTACTGTAAGATTTACAAAATAAAAGCAAAACTGTGGACCTAGCTAACTTGAAAGTGGTATAAGGTGCTTAGCACGAACAGATTGACGTTAGTGTAACGCTATCGAGTTGATATGCCATCCCTTTTACACTACAAGTTTACTAAATAAAGATGAACGCGACAGTACGCTCTCTTGACAACGCTACGCTAATGTAAATCTGTTTGTGCTAAGCCCTCTGTTCGCTTGCCGCTATGATAGCGCCTTGTATGGAACACATGAGCTTTCATTGTAAAATGACATGCCCGTAATTTTTTCCGTTTTTCAGCAGCTTTAATAACTGTAGAAAGTCAATTGATTGACCCTGATTCTCAGAAGGATGGTTAATAGGTTTAGGATACTATACTAATTTCGCGCAATATCGATAATATAAGAGAAATGGAAAAGTATAAATACTTTTAAGGACAGAATACACAACGTTGCAAGCTTGTCAATCGTGACAAGTTGGAAATGGAAACCTGATTAATGTGCAATTTGATATAATTAATGATTCGTTGACCACAGTTGATTTCGGGAAGTACCTTAAAGGTAATGACGAAATGGAGATATATATTTGTCTACTGCCCGCAGTCGAATTAATGACGCAATGGAAATTAGTTACTTGCCACATCCGATGAATTGTATAAGTAGTCATAGCTCTATGGTCGGTGGGAACTTTGTGTGGCCTTATTTGAGGCAGAAAACTTTAAGAAAATAAAGAATGAAGTTAAACAATTACTTTAACTAAACAACTTCTTGCTAGCTTTATGTATCTACTATATGTTCGCAAACAAAGCGCTTTGGCATATGGTCACACATGTGCCTTTTGTTGTAAACTGACATTTTCGTAATGTTTTCCAATTTAAAGCAGTTTTACTATCTATCTCTATCTATCTATACCATCACGCCAGATCCCTTACGGGGTAGGCAAAGAGTACAGAGTTCCAACAGGCTCTTTCCTTACATCCAGTTGTACTAACTGTAGAAAGTCAACATGTCTACAGGCCTTGATTCTCATTAGGATAGGTAATAAATGTTTGCAATGGAATTTAAATGGGTTATATGAAATTTGATTAATTATTCGCTCGTGACACTCGATTTCAGGAAGTACCTTAAAGGTAAATTAATAACGCAATGGAAATATATATTTTATTACTTGGCGCATCCTACGAATTGTATAGGTAATCATATTTGTATGATTTCAGGTGAAGGAAACTTTGTGTGGCCCTTTCTGTGGCAGAAAACTCAGCAAAATCAAGAATGACTTTAAAAAATTTTGAAAAAATTTATTTCAACTCTTAGCAAATATTTTGTGTCTATTCTCCTTCCACAAACGAAGCGCATTGTTCAAAAAGTCAAGTAGACAACGTGATATTTTGTTATAGAAAACTGTACCTTTTCCATTTTCTAACAGCGGTAATAACTGTAGAAATTTTGGTTAACTTTGCAGAATTAAGAGTTACAGCTAACCCTTTCGAGTAGTACAGCCCCACTGTTGAGTGCTTAAAAGAACAGAATGCCCCAGGAATTCTCCAAGGGGAACGGTGGCGTGAACACCTTGAATAAGCGGGCGAAGTCAGTCGTCTTGGCCATCTTTGGAGGAAGTTTTTGTCCTGTAGTAGCCTTTTTTTGCTGATGGTGTTTTGCTCGACCAAGGAAGATTTAGAAACGGTGCGTTTGAATAGGAATTCTTTGGATTAGTTAATCTCTTACATACACCTAAGTAGATGACCGAAAATCTTCTAAATCTCTATCTATCTAACTATATTATCACGCCAGATCCCTTGCGGGGTAGGCAGAGAGTACACTGATCCATCTTCTAAAGATGCTTGATAATGATCCCTTGCAAAAGAGGGTTCAAACGGGTGGATCTACAAATCAAAATCCAATACATTAAGGAATACTTAATCTCATATCTTACTATAAGTAGCATCACAATTCAATCAATTGCGTCACGGTCGACAAACAATAGGCGGATAACTTTTTCCATATCCTGTTTACCCAGCACAAATGTTATTCGGAGCGACGTCGAAATGACATGTCATCCCGCTCACACTTCAAGTTTAGTGAATTATGATGAGTGTGATGACATGATTTGTCGATACTGCAATTTTACGGATTTTATTCGTGCTACTCCATATTAAGACTGATCGATTATCTCGCTTTTTCCGTGTCCTTTGCCTACTCTTTGATAAATTATGAGGCAGGTATATTAAAATACAGTATAGTGGATAATATATCACATACACAAGGTGTATTGTAATTACCGCAAGACCTTGGACCCGATTAGCTAACTGTTTCACAAATTCATTACTCTCTCTATCTATATCATCACGCCAGCTCCCTCGCGGGGTAAGCAGAGAGTACAGAGTTCCAACAGGTTCTCTCCTTACATACCTCTCTGGCTTCCTCCACTCTCATAGTTCGTCTCATACACACTCGCCGGTTACGGACACTCTTGACTTGCCCTTCAGATAAGACACGGTCTATTTAGTCATGGTAAGATAGTCTAGGTCTTCCCTGGTACCTACATCCTTCCACTTTCGCATTGTATATCTGTTTTGTCATTCTTTCTTCTGACATTCTTTCTATCGTTACCAACCACAATCCTTGCATTCGTTCTAATTCTCGTTCAAATTCATTACGAAAACCAAATTTGCAAATGTAGTTTTTCACTCCTTTTTGAAGCACTTTTATACCCCAATGACCAATGAAACTTGTAAGTGTGTGTGCATATTGAGAAATACATTTTAGAAATGCATATGATTTCTCCATATTGCTTTCAATCAATAATAAATTTAGTTTGTCATAGTTCGGGGCAGCTCTAACAGGGTGCTGGAAATAATAGCGGGCAGACATGACTACCCCTATGTTACACACTGCCTGCAGTCGTGAATATTAGAATGTACATGACTAACTGACTAACACTAGCGTAAGAAAATTGTTTTTACTAACAACTGGGCCTAGATGCCTTCAATAAAGGAATTATTATTATTGACGAAGGATATCTACACTGAAGGAGTAAAGTAGGAAATAGTTGGAATGAATTTAAATACAGATTTAGAACAAACTTCTTTCAGGTCTTGCGTTAATTCTGTTACGCCTGGTACATACACACACATACACACACACCCGGTCACGTCTATATTTCCCAAGCGGGGGTGGCAGAGGTGTACTAAGTACACCCACGTTTCGCCGACAATGTTAGGTCCCATGTTATAAGGGGCGAGTTTATTGCCATATATCGGGCACAATTCCAGACTCCGGACTCGTACTGGGAAGTTTTCGTTAGAAAAACTACACTTGTCCGACCTAGAATGTGAACCCAGTACCTCGTGATCACAAAGCGATGCGCTTTGCTACTAGACCAACGAGTCTAGTGCAAAGCGCAACAAACATCTTAAAGGTCGTATCGGTCTATCTTTCGTCGGTCAAGCAGTGCAAGGTTCGACTGGTGATCACGAGGTCATGATCTCGGAACCTAGGTCGGACAAAGAGTTTTTGGGCCATTTCTCAAATAAAATATTCGAAGGTTGAATTGAGCTGGGTATAATGAAAATAGGGTTGTCTCCAAGAAGCAAAAACGTGGTCGCCCTTATTAGGCCTCGGTCACGAAGTCAGCGGGTGCGGGGCGGCGGCCGCGGCGGCGGCGGCGCGGGCATCGGCGCGGCAACGCTGTACCCGGTTTCGAAGCCAGCGGGCAGACCGCTCGGCGCTAGAGCGGCGTAGTGTTATGTTACGAGAAATTAGTACCTTTGTTCGCGAACGAAATGTCTAAACAGCGACAACAATATCTTTTTGATACTAATTCCTTCCTAAAGTTTGATTTATTGTGGGCAAAAGAAGATGTAAATTCCTACAACCGGGCGAGGAAGCAAATCTATCAAATCAAATTCTATAAAAATCATTGTATTAATTTGCTCCAACACGTCGGCGGGCATTTTGAAACTTCGGTCGTTAAAAAACAAAAAAGAATACTACAACTCAACACTACAGGGCATTCGGCCCCCTCTCACATCGATAAACTCCAAGCGGTTCAAAACCGCTTCCTCCGTAAAGCCGTAGGAGCCCCCTGGTTCGTACGGAATGTTGATCTCCACTCCGATCTAGGTCTCGAACCTATTCACGCCTTTATTAAAAAGGCGACAACACGTCACTTCGCGAACGCATCTACCCATGCGAATCCGTTAATCGTAGCCGCCGCCGACTACGATTGGATTTTCTTTTCTCGATTCTGCGAAAAGACAACTATTTTATCTTTATCTTATTTGTTTGCTACTGCTGTTGCATTGGTTCTCAAGGATTTATGTTGAAATACAGAGCTATCGCTTATTTTTTTCTCGCTGAATAGATGTTTGCACGTCATAAAATATTTAAAAAAAAAAGCCTATTGAAGAGAGAATTTATAGATCTTATAAGGAAATACATTTTTGTCTTTTAACTTATTATTGCATCGATATATTATTCGTTCTAAATTACGGATCACAAGCAAAATGACAGCTAAGAAACGGCCAGGGTTACACATCTGTATTCTTCAAATCCTAAATCGGACAAAAGTAGATTTTCTGACGAAAAATTCCCAGTATGATTCTGGAATCATGCCCGGTATATGACAATAGCGCTCGGCGCCAATTACATGGGACCTAACATCGTCGGCGGTGGGTGTACTCAGAACACTTGTACTACCCCCGCTTGGGCGTGACGGTGTGTAATGACGTTAGATTTTTTTGTTGGTTTTAGTCGTTAACTGTAGCATTTGAACGCGTCATCACGGTAGCTATGTTTGGACGAACAATAATATTTTTCACATAAGAAGGGTAGTGAAAGTTCTAAGTTTCAAACGAAATTAATATTTAATTCAATTGCATTAAAGCATAAAACCATAAGTATAGAAATGGGTCATGACTCTTATTGCCATTGAATAAAGTATAATTTTCTTTGACACTTACCAATGTCACAGTACCTATATTACATGAAAAATAATAAAATTCGAAATAACACCACTCGCATAGTTATGCTCTTTTTTTTAGGGCCGTTTTTTGGACTGTCGCTTTTAATCGAATACCCAATTAAATTGCCCATTTCTGCATAAAGTGAGGGAATGTTACTCGTGTGAAAGTGCCACTCTCTGTACATCCATTCCCACACTATCACTGCTCGGCGCTCTCTTCGTTGGCGGGGTTTCGAGCGGGAATCAAAAGACTGACATGCCACGGTTACTGAGTGTTTAGACAGCTATTTGGAATTATGGGGTAAAATAATTTTGGAAACAAACTTAAGGCTAAAAATCTAAAGAAAGAAATATATATATATATATATATATATATATATATATATATATATATATATATATATATTGTAAGCGGCACCCCCACCGATGCCTTTCGACTACCCCCCATTTTGTATAAAAGCGAGAGTAGTCTAAGATTTGTCCCTTTTTGCTTGTAGACGGTTGTAACGGTCGGAACTTCCTAGAATTGGTTTAAGAGGCTGCGTAAGCCACGTTAGATTAATTATCTTTGTTAAGTGCGATTATTGTTGATTAGTGCGAATTAATCACCAATTGTTCTTTAAATTGTCACAATAAGTTTCACAGATATTTTGTTAAGTTTATAAAAAGTGTTGTGTGAAGTGAATTGTATTCTTTTTTAATTAATTTCCACTTCTGATCCCAAAATCAGAAGTGGGATAGTGAACTTCTTTCGCCCACTGATAAGTAAGTCGTTAATATTTGAAGTGTTGTTTTGATTCGAATGGTGATTAGTTTGCAAGGTCATTCGTTTGTTTTCTTATTGCGGGTATTATTTTTTCTTTAACGAATCAGTGTTAAAATTAATATGGTGCGAACAAGATCACGTAACCGTGAACGGCATTCGTCTCGAAGTAAATCGCGTAATCGGCAACAACGTAGAAAACGCAGTAAGTACATCTCACGGAGTAGGTCGCGTAGGCGTAGTCATACGCGTAGTCCTAGCAGCCAGGAACGGCAGCGTGATCTATTAGGTGTCTCGCGTGGCTTACGACGTTCCGACCCAAGCGACAAATATAGGCGTGATTCACGCGATCGGGATAGGCGTCTTTCGCGTGATAATACCGACCCTCGGTCTCGTAGTGTTTCGCTCGCTTCGTCGCGGAATCGTTCCGCGCATAAGGTGGGGTCGCCTGTCACAAGAACGCCAAGCCCTATATCATCTGTTGTGCCGCAGGCAGATTGTTCTGCAGTTTCTGAGGCATCGACTCTCGCGCATGCTTTAATGCAAGCTATAAAAACCATGCAACCAGTGAGTTCACAACATTACTTTGTTTCCAACTTTGATCCTTCGGTAAACAACATTGAAGCATGGTGTGAGGAGGTTGATCGCGCCAGAGATGCTAACGGCTGGAGTGACCACGAGTGCTTATCGCGCGTGGCCTCCTGTCTAAAGGGCGACGCTAAAGTATGGTTAGGCGAATGGGTCACTAATGACAGAACATGGTCTAACTTTAAACTAGAATTTAAATGTCTTTGTCCTAATAAATTAGATTACGCGAATATTTTATTTGACGCAATGACTACCACGTCAGATAAATATTTCACCTACGCGGAGTACGCGCGCCTAACCTTGTTACGCCTGAAAATAGTTCAAGGTCTTAGTGATGATTTGAGGACACTTATTGTTATTCGTGGCATAGATAATCCTCAAATTCGTGCGGCTGTTGCTAATGCAGACCTGACACCCGAAACTATCGTTTCGTTTTTATCTATTTACAAGAAATTTAATAAAGGGAAGTGTGACACCTCAATCGGTTCAAAGAGATTGGCATCTCATAAACCTACTGCTCGTTCGGGTCCTAAATGTTTTAACTGCAACCAACGTGGCCATGTTATTCGTGACTGCAAACAACCAAAGGCAGTGACTTCGAACACGCAACCGGGAGTCAGTAACTCGTGCACGTTCTGTAAGAGGCGGGGACACACTGAGGATGTTTGTTTCGCGAAGGCCCGTTCGGAGTCTCAAACTCCGTAAAATCTAACTTTTGTTCTGATCGACTGACACTAATTCACAGCAGTTATATGATCGGTGCAGTGGTGGATGGTGTGTCAGTCCATATTCTTATTAATTGTGGTACCCTTGGTGCGTCTTTTATTTCTTCAGATGTTCTAAAATATTTTTTCAACCAAAGCTGAGATTTTGTGTGCTGAAAGGCATAAGCAGTGACTTCACTAGGTGTTGAAGACGCTTACTCAAGCCGGTTTCTCCATTAATCTTCGGAAGTGCTCCTGCCTTATAGGCAGAGTGATAAGTCCAGGTCAGGTTAGGCCAAGCTCCCGAAAGGTTGAAGCTTTAGTCAACATAATACCTCCAGAAAATGTGAAGCAGGTGCGTTAATTGCTTGGCTTTACCGGGTATTTTCGACGTTACATAAAAGATTGCCAGACTAACTATTCCAATTACTCATTTGACTCGTAAAGGCGTTAAATTTAACTGGACACATCAATGTGAAACTTTTCGTCTAGACCTAATCACACGACTGACCAACGATCCTGTTCTCGCTATCTTTGACCCTCTTTTCCCAACTGAAGTCCACACGGATGCAAGCAGCGCCAGTTACGGTGCTGTTCTTTTGCAAACTCAATCCGATGGACGCTTTAAAGTTAAAGAGAGTCGTTATGCAGGCTATCTCACTGTTTGGTATACCCAAATTAATGATCGCTGATAAAGGTCACATGTTTGAGTCGACCGAATTTGTGACGTGGATTAACGAGTTAGGGTGTCATCTACATAACTTTACTCCGGAGATGCAACACGCTAGTGGCCAGGTTGAGAGGTACGTCAGAACGGTTCTTAACATGCTTCGCTTTCAGTTTAACCACAAGAACGCATCATGGTCTGACACATTGTGGGAGCTTCAGCTGGTGCTAAATATCACCAAGCAGAAGACTACTCAAGCTTCTCCACTGAACCTTCTAATTGGCAGTGAAGCCATCACTCCTGTCATCCGTAGACTAGTACGTGATATAGCTATTGAAGCATCGTCTCGTAATTGTGAGGCTTTACGTGAGATCACCGAAGGAGCAGGGCTCGTCAGCTACTAAGGGGCAATCAAGCTAAGCAAGATGAGCGTACCATTCGAAAAAGGTATTCGCCACGTCAATTTGATGTTAACGACTGTGTTTTTGTTATAAAATCTTCCCAGGCAACAAGAAAACTTGATCCCGGTATGCGTGGCTCATACAAGACGGTAAAGGTTCTAACGAGTGGTCGCTACACCCTCCGATTGCTGAGTGGTGGTTATGGCAAGACTACGCAAGCAGCGGCGCAACGTATGATGCCGTGGTACGGCGTGGACGCGTGTGCTATGGCGAGGCGCATGCCGTGGCAAGGCGTGTGCTATGGCGAGGCGCATGCCGTGGCGAGGCGTGTGCTGTGGCGAGGCGTGTGCTATGGCGAGGCGCATGCCGTGGCGAGACCTGTGCTGCATTTTTCGAGAGCAAGCTATGACCTGTAGCGTTGGTCGCTAACAAGGTCGGGTGAGGAAAGTCTTCACTCTCCTGCGTTTGTCGCATCACCCAGGCGTTTGTCGCCATTGGCACTTGGTGGGCCCCAAGTTGCAACATAGGTACTGATCGATGATCAGCCTATAGCCTGTTTGTCGGGCAAAGCCTGTTTGTCGGGCAAAGCCTGTTTGTCGGGCAAAGCCTGTTTGTCGGGCAAAGCCTGTTTGTCGGGCAAAGCCTGTTAGTCGGGCAAGGCCTGTTAGTCAGGCAAGGCCTGTTAGTCGGGCAAGACCTGTTAGTCGGGTCATGTTTTAGAAGCAGTTCTGATGGCAGCTGGCTCAGCAGCTCCTCAAGGCTGGAGAAGACACTGAGCAGCGGTGAATAAGGAACAGATTTGGTTTGCTTTTGTAAAAGAGACGTCTCTGTTATATTTATCAGAAAGATGAACGCACGGGTTTACATGGTTTTCTTAAGAGTTGACGCCTGAGTGTGGAAGTTTGAATTAAGTGAATGCTAAAGATTTGAAAGGTCAAGTGAGTTCATTGTTGTTTCATTTTCGTATTCCTCACAAAGATGTTATTTACAGATGAAATCTCAGATGACTCTGAATCAGCAGCAGAGGCACCTCCGAACGTAGCAGGCCCGTCCATGGCCTCATTGGATGAAGATCCCTCGACTGTGGATGCCACAGGCTATGGCGGCGTTATTAAGAATGCTGGTATCGAGGACGATACCCTGTCAGGAGAGGCCGTGTAAGCGGCACCCCCACCGATGCCTTTCGACTACCCCCCATTTTGTATAAAAGCGAGAGTAGTCTAAGATTTGTCCCTTTTTGCTTGTAGACGGTTGTAACGGTCGGAACTTCCTAGAATTGGTTTAAGAGGCTGCGTAAGCCACGTTAGATTAATTATCTTTGTTAAGTGCGATTATTGTTGATTAGTGCGAATTAATCACCAATTGTTCTTTAAATTGTCACAATAAGTTTCACAGATATTTTGTTAAGTTTATAAAAAGTGTTGTGTGAAGTGAATTGTATTCTTTTTTAATTAATTTCCACTTCTGATCCCAAAAATATATATATATATTTTTTTTTATTAACCTAATGTCTCCCACTGCACGGCAAAGGTCTCCCCCTCCTTTCTCCAACGATCTCTATCCCCAGTCAATAATGGCCAATCTTTTCAATACGCGTCGAGGTCATCGCGCCACCGCTTCCTGGGCCTGCCTCGGCGACGATGACCTTGTTGTGGAACCCACACGAAAAAAATGTGAGGGCTGTGCATCAGAAAAAGCATGGGAAAGCTAATTTAAAAATTGGCTTGGGGATATTTTTACGACATCAATATCATTTCGGGGAAAAGCAACTCTGATGTCGGGAGTTTTTGCAAACATAACAGAAACACAAAGCGATGCTTCAAGTGCGAAGGCAGTATGTGAACAGTCGACACTGCCGCGGTACTGCTAATTGCTCTCGGAAGTGGCTGCATTAGGAGTGTGTAAACCGCGTAAAATACTAATAATATATCCTAGTGTCGGTATAGTTTCGCGCTGTATCGCCTTTTTCTCTACTTACTGCTGCGGGAGTAAGCTGAGTGTAAACCAGCGATTATAAATATATATACAAACAAGTCGTTTGAATAAAATTGCAATAAAATTGTAAAGCATATTCTTAGATAAAGTAAAGACGTGAGGAAGGGACCGTCGGCGATTGCCAACAACGACTCGTGATAAACAACGCTATTCACATGAGAAACGTGAGAAAATTATACAAATGGTATATGAAGAGGTATTTCAAGAGATACTATCTTGTTTCTGCTGACTCAGGAAGCAGGAATCTACTTTGATTTAATAGAGTATTCAACATAGATATAAATATATCGTCGGTTATAATGCAAAACCGCGTACTAAAAACAAGCAATATCGCTTAAATTAGCTATGGCAAACTTTACATGTGTGCCAAAGAACTAAATATTTTATCTTCTCTCTATTAAATATGTATCTGTATTTTTGGATTTAAAAGGTAAATAAGGCACATTTTAAAATATCTAAGAGTTCACCCACATATAAGATAAGTAGTAGCGAAAATATTAAGTTCTTTGACTCTGCTGTAAAGTTTGTCATACCTAATTTACACCGTGTTGTCTGTTGTTAGTTACACGGTTTCGCACTATCACGGACTTTTTGGACAGGGCAGTAAGGGCAGCTACCTTCACCGTTGTAGCTACAGAAAAACAGTCTGAGAAGTCTTTACAGAATACGTTTTCCGATTGTTTTCGTTGGTTTATTTTAGTACCTATATCGAAGCCACTATGGGCTTCTACAAAATGTATGGAAATTGGGATTTCTAACTTTTCTAGTATTCCAACCTCAGTTGGTTCAGTAAAAGGTTATTGATACTTTTAATAAATAGAAGTGACTGGCATCAAAAAAGTTTTAATGTAAGTGACAATTTATTTTCTAAATCTGTGACTGCAGCTCAAAGTATCTCAGAAAAAGTTTACGATAGTCTCCTTAGACCGTTTGTTTGAAGCTAAAATGGTTAATTTATCTGTCCTTAGTAACTCATTCAAAATTCGACCTGTATACCACGTGTGACATTAAATATACAGTTAAGTAATAAGTTGACGGATGGCTTGAAGCTGCTTCACCCACTTCCATTAGATGCGGGTTCGATCCCCGCACTGGACAAAGTTTTTTTGTGACCAACAAATATTTGTTTAGGTCTGTGTATTTGTGTACGTGAATTTAATGTTCGTAAACGCATACACGATAAGCAGTAATATCCTAGTAGTTAGACCGTTGGACTGCAAAGTCAGAGGTCTCGGGTTCAAACCCAGGCACGCACCTCTGTCTTTTCGAAAGCATGTGCGTATTAAAAGTTAACTATCACTTGCGGTGAAGGAAACATCGTGAGGAAACCTGCATGCCTAACAGTTTCTCGAAAGTGTGTGAAGTTCGCCAATCCGCACTGGGCCAGTTTGAGAGGAGGCCCGTGCCCAATGGTGGGATAGTTTCCTAACAGGGCTTATATTATAAACGATACGTGAATAATTCCTAAGTATGTTTGGCCAAGTTGGAAGCCTTATGGGGGGCTTAATAAGTTCCAATAGCATGCCACAAACCTGTCTCCACCTATCCGCACTGAGCCCGCGTTGTAGAGTATGATCTATTCTCTGCTACCTCGATTTGTGAGAGAAGGGGTTTGCCCAGCTGTGGGGTAGTACAAGCTGATTAATTTTGGGTATTGTTGGGTATGTTAGAAGGAGAATGAAAGCAGGATAAATGCGGTCGAAATGCGAGCTCTGCGGAAGAGGAGCGGAGTCAAGCTGGCTGACCGTATTCGCAACAGTGTAGTTAGAAATGTGTAGGTATGAAAGATAGTATCTGTGTAAAGATGAGAAAGGGTATGCTCCGTTGGTTTGGACATATAGAAAGAATGACAAAACAGATTTGCAATGCAAAAGTGGATGGATAAAGGTACCGGGGAACACCTAAAATATCTCACCATGACCAAATAGACTGTGTCTTATCTGATGGGCAAGTCAAGAGTCTCCGTTGACGGTGAGCATGTATAAGACGAAGTATGTGAGTGGAAGAAGCTAGAGCGGTCTGTAAGAAAAGAATTTGTGGAACTTCGTCCTCTACTACCCCGCAAGGTATATGGCGTGATGATATAGATAGATAGATTAATTTTTTACACAGCTGGTACACGTTTAGTTGGCACAAAAATATATAAATCAGAATCAGAATATTTTTTATTCATGTAAACCATTACAGTATTTATGAATCGTCAGAAAAGTAACAAAGACTCTACCGCCACTTTGGAATGTCATTCCTGTGGAGAAGAAGGGCAAGAAACTCCACGGTTACTCTTTTAAAATAAGAAATTACAAACTTTTTCATCTACATTCTGTTGTGGGGTATGGGAGAACAATGTAGGTTGGTCATCAGGTGAGTCTAAGTTAAAAAAGCGAATAATACTATTTATGAAAATGGCTACATGGTTCCCTCATTTACAAAAAAAGTACATATTGTGTTAAATTAATAGAAGGAAGAGAGGTAATGTTAACTAACAACAGTTGAATAGGTTGTTATGACTCAAGTGGAGCTGGAATAGCATCTATCCAAGCATTTTTATCTTTTAAATAATCTTCTATTGAATAATAAGCTTGCTTACAAAGTGTTCGTTTTACACAAGCTTTGAACTTATTTTCACTAAGTTTAGTGACGTCAATGGGAATTTTGTTATAAAATCTAACACAGTGCCCCATGAAAGACGTGTGAATTTTTGACAGACGAAACTGCAGTTGGTCTAATTTATTTCTATTTCGTGTGTTATAGCAATGCCTATCACCTAGCTGATTAAAAAGATCTAAATTTTTATGGAAAATGAAAAAAAATAAATTATGTAAAATAAATATTGTTATCTGAGAACTGTTGTTATCGTCAATAAACAGCTGTTATATGCAAATGTGCCTTTTTTGCTTTGAATGCTAATTCTGACGTTCTTACTTGTATGCAGACACCAGATAAATGCCGTGAATTTGTATTCAGTCAATAACAATTAATCATACTTATCTCTAAATCTTATAAAATATACATGTTATTTAAATACCAACTTAAAACCGTATAAACCATAGCTAATTTATTGTAATAAATTCATCAGGCATATTGTTTTATTTTCATAAATTATTGTAAAAGATACTAGATTTTTTTTCTAACTTTGATATACCTAATCAATTCATAGTATTTCGTACATTCAATATTCCGATTTACTATCAATCGATAAAAATTATTTCACTTTATAGTAACATTGTCGAGAAATCATTCTAGCACGTTCATAATGTTAACTTTAACAAGATTGGGTATTATTTTTTTTATAATGGAGAGAAAATTTAAGTTATTAGTATGAGTGTAAAATAATTAACGTTAGGGGTATACTTTAACTTTGCACGCTGCATTAGCTCCTTTTATTATAAAAAATATATTTTAGGGATCCGTACTTCAATCGAGAAGAGCGGAGCCACTAGGATAAATTTTTTGTCCGTCTGTCTGTCTGTTTGCGCGACGGTTAAGATCCTTTTGCTCAAGAACGGGTAAAAGTATCAAGTTGAAATTTATGTAAAATACTAAACTCTACAGCCAATTAGTGGAGTAAATAATCAAAGCTTTTAAGTCCATGAAATAAAAAGATATGGCCATTTAAACTCACTCATCATTACCTATAGGGTACCTTCGTTGACTTACAAATGTGAGATTTGCAAGAAGCAAGCTTTTGCGTGTAGTACCAGTGAAAGAAAAAAAATTCTAAAATTGTGAATTTAGAATTATAATAATACAGAAGCGCCTTCTAATGCCATATGTACGGAACTCTCATACAGCGAGTGCTACTCGCACCCCTCCTATCCGCTACCCTATCCGCTACCCTAGCCGCTACCGCGGTCCGCGGTATGTTCTCACCGACCTTCCCGATAACTTTACATCCCTTCTTTCGGATACAGATACCGCACACAGGATCAGACACCGACCTCGCCGGCGAGGTCAAGAATTCCATGCCCGCCCGCCGGTGCAGAGCACCACGGCGGGACACCTAGCGACTACCCAAGCCGAGGCCTTTCCTCCATGAGACCCCCTTGAACTAGTTGCTCCCTTGCCCTTCTGGCTTGAGCGTAGGGGTTGCACGCTCGCCCTCCTATCCGGAGAATCTGTAAAGACCTCGCCAACAGCGTAGATCATTCACACACACAAAGAGTGCTACTAGCACATGTTCGGTATTTTTTTAATAGATGGAATTATTGCACTTTAACTAAAACTCTCACTAACTCAAACCAAGCAATAAAAATATTGAGTGGCAGACCTCTACACAATTTCTAAAACATACATAACCCATAATATTTATTTGCGGTAACATTGCGTATGCGCTGCCTAAGTGCATCATGGCGGTAACTCCTTAATTTATCTAAACGAGCTAAAAAGAAAGTTTATGCGCACTTTGAGAGCACCGAACTATTTCGCTTTTCGTGTTATTTGGCTGATATTTTTAATGTCTCTATCTATCTAAATCATCACGCCAGATCCCTAGTGGGGTAGGCAGAGAGTACAGTGTTCGAACAGGTAAAATAAATGAAATAAACACGTCACGCCTATATTCCCCAAGAGCGGGTGGCATAGGTGTATTGTGTACACTCACTTTTCGCTGATATGTTAGGTTCCATGTTATACGGGGTGAGCCTATTGCCATATTATATCGGGCACAATGCCAGATTTCGGACTTGGTCCAACTTAGGATTTGAAATCAGGACCTCGTGAGCGCAAGTCGTATTATCAACTACAAGATCAGGGCGAGGCAGGGAACAGACCACATAATATAAGTTATAATGTTAATAGGTTTCCAGTGTTTCAAACGCTACTGACTACCCCTTCTTCTTGTTATACTAACGGTGTTGATGGCATATGTATTGTGCATTTGATTCAGACTAGATGTTTGTGCACCGTAGCCACATCGGCTGCGCTTGGGCAAGGAGCGTGAAGTGTGAAGCTATTGTCGCGGCGCATGCGCTGTGACGACCGTGACACACATTTGGGATAAACAACCATCTTGACTATGCATAGAACAGGAATCCCACACGTAAGATGTGAAAAATTCTTGGCGATCTTTGTCCCGCAGTGGACGTCTTTCGGCGGTTTGTTCTTCGTTCGTCCCGCAAAGTCTTGTACCCCATAAAAAATTCTTCGTTCGGACCACATTCTTTTCCTGTTACGTCCCAAAAGTCATTTTTATTCATAAATTAATATTTTATCATCGTTACGTCCTATTTTTTGTTCTTGGTTTGTCCCATTTTATTTTATATGATCATTTTGACTTCATAAGTACAGATCGACTAAAAAGCATTAAGAATTAACTTAAACACAATTATGATCATAAATGCAAGCACTGCTGTTAGTTATAATTTGCTTTTAACTCTGACAAACTGAACTGACCAACTAGTAGTACAGAATAGAAGTTGATTAAGCATTTTGTTACAATCAAATTAACTGTTGCATACATAACTTATTTTTAGCGAAATAATTGGGTTTATTTAAAAATAAAACAATCAGTTTCTATAAAGGTTAATCCCTGAATACGTTTACCGTCTCATTTACTACTATATAGAAGGGAGAATTCATAAATGTTTATATATTTCTGTCAATATAAATCTTACGTCAAAGTTTCAAGACATCATTACAAACTAGACGAATATCTTAGCTCTTATAACGATATACTGGAAGATGTCGGGTGAGTACATTTGAACGAAATCGCAATTCAAAGTACCAGGATACTATAACAGTACAGAGGTGTTTAGGCGCGTGTGGTGGCAGGCAAAACAGGCAGAATATCCTACTCACCAACTGTTTCGAGAGTATCGCCCATAGGCTAACATCCATAGTATGTTATTATGTCCTAGTACCTACTTTGATCAACATTTTGTTACACACATTGATTCAACCTAATCAGACTTAAATTGTTATACAATTGTTTTATACACAAGTTACACAAGGTGGAAATGTTAAGTTTCACCAGCCGATTCTTTAATTTAAACCAGTATAGTTTTTTGAGTGGCGACCCCTTCTATTCATTACGGCTCCAATCTTGGACCAAAAACGTACCGCAGTGCGGGCTAAGGCGTCCCCCCGAGGCGACGCGTACCGGCCAGGTCGTTATCGTAATAAGAGAGTGAACGATGAAGGTAAGCTTATTGTAGATGTATGTTCGGAAAGAGGCCTCCTTGTGTCTAATACGATATTTCAGCATAAAGACATACATATTTATACGTCGAGAAGGAATAAACAAAAAAGCATGATAGATTTGATCCTGGTAGATAACCGTTTCCGAAGCGAACTCCAAGATACGCGTGCGTATAGTGGTCCCACTCTTGAATCAGACCTATCTCGTAGTTGCGCAGCTTAGTGGTCTGTTCAGGAAATGGAGGGACTGGCGAGAGCATATCCCTTTCGGAGACCATTAAAGAATAAAGGCTGAAAAGTTGCAAGATGAGAGCGTGAGGAGAATGTATGAAGACAGAGTCCGGGACCAGCTTAAGACAGCAGGTTCTTCCGACTCAAATGTAGATGAATGCTGGAATAGCCCGAAAGAGAGTTTGGTAGAATCCGCTAAAGAAGTATGTGGTTGCTCAAAGAAGCATAGTGCAGCAAAAGGTGATGCATGGTGAGAAGCGGAGTTGAAAAGCTCCGTAGAAAATAAGAAGAAAGCGTAGCAGTACTATGTTTCTTCTTTGAACCTGAATGCTGGTATGACAGGTATGAGGAAAGAAATATACCGGCAATGCAAGAATGCTACTAAAATTAACTGACTGACGATTTAGCGCAGTGGTTAATAGCTTAACCCGCTCCGCCCATTGTGTCTAATAGTCGCGGTTTCAATTCCCGCACGGGACAAATCTTTGTGTGATCCACAATTATTTGTTCCGGTTTGGGTATTTGTGTATGTGAAGTGTGTTTCATGTTTGTAAACGCATCCACGACACAGGAATTAATCCTAGTGTGGGGCTACGTTTTTAAAAAAAGAAAAAAAAAAGAAAGAAAACTTTAGTGAAAGAAAAACGTGAAAGAGCCAGAGCGATTGAGTAGGAGAGGCTGGCGAAGAACGTCGAGAACAACACCAAACTCTTTTGGAGCAGGGTGAGAAAGACTCGAGGTGGTTCGTTCGACTCCAGAATGGAAAGGATAAAATCTAAAGATGGTGACATTCTGGCAAACACACAAGCTGTGCTAAGCCGGTGGAGTGAATATTTTGGAGAAATGTATGGAGATACCCCGGATACTGGTACCGCAGACGAGCCCAGAGGCAAGTTTGCGGCAACTGAACCAACACAGGACATCACTACGGGAGAAGTTGAATGGGCGATATGAAATATGAAAAATGGTGAAGCTGCTGGAGTAGACATGATATCTGCCGATGTGATCAAATATGGTGGAACTTGCATCCGGGACGCCTTCCGGGTCCTTGCAAACCTTTGCTGGAGGACCGGTAGAGTCCCTACATATTGGCGCCGCGCAGTTATAGTACACTTTTATAAAGGCAAGGGCTCAGAATATGACCGCCAGAGTCATCAGTTTGATCAGCTTGGCAGCCAGGGTGTACGGTAAAATTATTGAACGGAGAATGCGCGAGAAGTCCGATGGAATGTTGTGCGAGGCACAAGGGGGTTTCAGTTCCTAAAGACGTGGTTCGGATCAAGTTTTTTCCCTCCACAACATCGTAGAGAAGAATCTGGCAGTGTGCCGGAAGGTTTTCTGCGATTTTGTGGATGTGGAGAAGGCGTTTGACAGAGTTGTGCGAAAGAGCCTTATGGAAATTTTGCTAGAGTATGATATAGATGGTACTCTGTTGCGAGCCGTCTAGTTCACCTATGTGGACTGCAAGGCCGCATGCCTTTACTGTTTATAATATATCTGCATAAAAGTCTTCAAAGACTGAAAGCGATGAATGAAAGTGTACAAATGGGTGACCTAGTGGTAAACCATATACTATATGTAGATGGCGTCATCTAATATAGTATATGGTCTTTAATAGCGCCAACAGCCACTGATCTGTAAACACTGGTCACAGTTATCAAAGACGTCTGTACTCGTATAAACAATGGCTTACATTTGAATGTAAAGAAAACCAAGATTACGGTTTTTGAACGGGAAGAAACCAGAATGAATGCAAGGACTGTGGTTGGTAACGATGTGCCGGAGCAACTGAATAAGTTTGTATATTTTGGATGCGCCCTCAGTGAGGATTGCAAATACATAGCTGATATAGAGAGAAGAGTGAGTACATGGAACAGAGTAAATGGTGCGATGGGAAAGCTACTTGGGAGCCGGAGCCGGGTATGTAAGAAGGAGAATGAAAGTAGGATAAATGCGGTGGAAATGCGAGCTCTGCGGAGGATGTGCGGAGTGAAGCTGATCGACCGTAATCGCAACAGCGTAGTAAGAAAACGAATAGGTATAAAATATAGTAACGGTATTAAGTATTGCTGCTTTGTAGACACATTCTGACCACCGCTTTTAAGGTGTTCTAAGGTGTTTTAAGGTGTTCTGCTCTGGATTTGCTCACGAAAATGACTTTGCTGTCAGTGGCTGTCTGGCGCGGGTCACTTTCTTCCCTCCAATAGGGTCGAGGGGAGTAATCCAGTAGTCATACTCGTGAACGTATGCTACTTGTGGGGACTGGCCCATTCGGAATCCTTTCGACATTTACACTTTAGAAATAACATCATTAGTCTCATATCTTGATCGTAAGGCATCTGGGGCGAGATCTTATCTATTTAATTGTAACCTAAACAAAGCCTTTGATTTAGTTTCTTATATAGATATTGCCTTTGGGGCAATAGCTTCGAGATGAAGGCGTTTCCGAAACTCTAGTGTCAATACTATCTTATTGGTATGATAAGCAGAGAAAATTTGTGAAGTGGTCTTATAAATTATCCGACCCATACAAACTTGAGTGCGGTGTTAGGCACGGAGGCTTAACTTCGCCGAGACTTTTTAATATTTATATAAATAAACTACTTTTTGAGCTCAGCAATAGTCATGTCGGATGCTATATAGACGGGGTAAGCGTAAACAACTTGAGCTATGCAGATGATATGGTCTGCTGAGCCCCACAATCAATGGAGTAAGGAAATTGCTTTCCATATGTGAAACCTATGCTGAGCAGCATGGACTTAAATATAACGCTAATAAAAGTGAGCTGTTAGTATTCAGAGATAGAAATAAAAGTCCAACGTATATCCTACCAGTGAAATTAAATGGTTCACTTTTGGGGACAGTAAACCAATTTAAATATCTGGGTCATATTGTTACGGAGGATCTTAAAGATGACTCCGATATGGAAAGGGAACGCAGGGTAATGGCTGTAAGGGGAAATATGCTGGCTCGAGGGTTTGCTGGTTCCTCGGTACCAGTCAAAATAACCCTTTTCAAGGCTTACTGTTAGACATTTTACACCAGCAGCCTTTGGCTTAACCATACCCAAAAAACAGACAATACCCTGCGTATTCAATACAATAATCCCTTCAGGGTGCTGTTGAGTCTTCCACCTTACGCCACATCAGGTATGTTCGCAGATGCGCATACCGATGCCTACTATGCTATAATGCGTAAGAAAGTTGTTTCAGTAATGAACAGAGTGCGAGGAAACACCACCAGTATCATGAGGTTATTTGCGGAGAGGTTGGGTGGACCTACCATAGGTACATTTATCAAGCTACATGTTAGACGCGGGGCTTGATAAATCTTTCTTAGATGAATTATGTTTCGTAATGTACACCTACAATCAATTCCTCAATGTAATATTTTACTAACATAAAATTTGTTGTAGTACTAGCACGCTATGGGCCACGACGCCTGATAATAAACATTGTACTCACACAGTATGATAAAAATATAGAAATAAGAGTAAGAAATGAAATAAATTATTTCAGTTTGAGTTTAGTGGCTAAGGCCCGTATTATAGAACGTAAATCAAACGTAAATCTAGTTTTAAAAACTGATTTTGGTACTAAAACGTTAGTTTTAATACCATATACTGTTCTTCTTTCTGTAATACGGGCCTGAAATTGTTGTGACAGTCTTTGGAAACCTGTAACTGTTCTTATAAGC
This sequence comes from Phalera bucephala, assembly GCA_905147815.2. NCBI lineage: Eukaryota > Metazoa > Arthropoda > Insecta > Lepidoptera > Notodontidae > Phalera > Phalera bucephala. The sequence goes on along the minus strand of LR990615.1, from coordinate 31,989,772 downwards.
TAATAAAATGTATCGGAAAATATTATTACAGCAATAATGGAAGTATACTTACATTACTATACATACATATGAGTCTGTGTTTATTTCTAAAGAAAATCGTGGTTTCACTTTGAGTGTTTCATGTTTGTGGTTCACTGATCTAACACAACACTTGATATGAAATCGTATATTCCTCGAATACCATTACTTAGAATATCAATAATAATTCTTACTTCAATTTAGTCGTAAACAGTAGCAAGTGTGACGCTACTTAACATTAGCTAGCTAGTCAAATTTCGCACGTGTGATTTTATTAAATAAAAATTAATTAAAAGTTGCAATCATTTTCATGCTTAATCTTGACAAGCGTTAAGATATAGTTGGCTTACTGGATTATGTGGTCACTAGCTCACTTCTCGTGCTGGGTTTATTTTGGAAATGTGCTTTACACGTTAGATACGCAAAATGAAAAGCTATTTATCTATATATCACGACAGATCCCTTGCGGAGTAGGCAGATAGTACAGGGTTCCAACAGGTTATTTTCTTGCAGACCCCTCTCGCATCGTCCACACTTTTCAAAATGACAAAATAATAGAGTATCCTGATTATGCTACATGTCAGAGTATTAGAATGAAGTGTTCATTTTACTTTTCCAAACGCCATATTTGATTATTTCGTAAGTCATTGCTCTTCGTTTTTATAAGGCGCTTCAGGCTGTAGAATATTTTCTTTTTTTGCTTAAATCGTAATACTACTTTCTCATCCCTAATAAAGAACATAAATTATGTATTAACCCATTCAATATGGTTTCAAAAATACCCTTATTACCTAAGCGGGGGCGTTTTTAATGCAAATCAAGTCCATCGCCCATTGGATCCGCCGCACCTGGGCATGAAATTAATAAATATTGGGCGTTCGTCGCAGAAAATGGGTTAACCATTTATATCAAAGCAAATGATTTATGTTTAAGCCCTGTGAAGGGCTTTTATTACATTTTTACAAGCTTTTATTTAACTTGTACTGTTTGTATGTCTCTATGATTTTTCGGTTCAAATCTTGTGATCCATTTTTAAAGCGCGGGTATCTGATCGAGGAGAAATTTAGTATACATACGTATATAAGTTGCGTGATAATGCAATAATATGGTATCATGGAGCTTGTCTGATGATGGAGTCAGAAGGGGGCCATAGAAACATATCAACTACGTAACAAACCCTTCGTATTTAGGCTTGTTAGATTGGTACTGACAAGTACTATACCACCAGATGATGTTCAAGGTCTGATGATGAAGCCAAAAGGTGGCCAAGGGAACCACCCTACTACTGAACATAACGGCACCGTGTTTGTGCTCGTTAGATTTGTCGTGATAAGTACTTGTCGGTCTCCATTGTATTTTCGCTATAAAAAGTTGATTTTTAAAAGATCTTTTTAAATTAATATAATTTCTTTTAAATTTAACTAATAATCTGTCAAGTTGAATAACATAAATATCAGAGTCCGTTATTTTTTCTTGGTCCCTGATAATAAATAATATTAAAGACATGCTAGTGGTTAGGGCGCAGGCAGCTCCGGTATCTGGATTCAGCAGCTTTAGGTTTGATCCCTACAAGGGGCACAGTTTTGTGTACCCCACAAGTATTTATTTTGGCCATGGTGTTTTTGTATGTAAATTTCTATCCATCTATATCATCTCGCCAAATCCCTCACGGGGTAGGCAGAGATTGCAGAGTTCCAAGACGTTCTTACAGACTCTTACAGACCTCTGGCTTCCTACACTCTTATAGTTCGTATCATACATGTTCGCCATTTAAGGAGACTCTTGACTTGGCCTTCAGATAAGACATGGTCTATTTGGTCTTGGTAAGATAGTCTAGGTATTCCCTCCCGGTACTTACATCCTTTCCACTTTCGCATGTCAATTTAATGTTTATAAACACACAGACGACACATAAATAATTCCTAATGTGGGGCTACTTCTTAAGTTTATATATTTTAATTATGAATTAAAAACCTTATTTATTTTTTAACAATCATTTATTTTTTCTTCCGTGTTTAACAAAAAATACACTAATAAATAAATTATTCGCATAAACACGTCAAACAGTAAGGCTTTCGTGACGGACGCGAAATGAGCTATGCGTCCTTGACTTAAGCTTCAATTTACATTATTAAACAGTTGCAACAATCTCAAGTCTTCTTACAATAAATTTTAATTTATTTTCTAGTAATTAAATAGTATTTTCAATGATTATTTAAAGTTCAATAAGGCCGTTAAGTTTCAATACATATATTTTCAATTAAATCTAATAAATCAATGTATATGGTACAAATATTTCTGTATATAGTGCAACAATATTCATGGATGATTTTGTCAAGGCGTTGGTATTAAATTAGGGTTTAGGGAATAAACATTCAGTAAAATATTTTTACTTTCAGGGAAATATTTCAACAGGGACCTGTTGAAATATTTCCCTGGTAACAGGTAGGCACGGTGTAACAAACTCGAGAGAGTGGACGCACTTGCTCAATGAATTTAGCCAAGCACCTAGGATGTAGTAAACCAAATTCAATTATTGAACAACATTATCTTTAAAGTCATTGCTACTGATTTAAAACCGAACTTGAGTAAATAAGCATAGCAAACCACAATTCTACGACTGTCATGTAGTGACAACGCACTTGATAACAGCATTAGTTCCGATTTTGGCCGCGGGTTAAAAGATCTTTGTCAGACTGTATCTGTTATATGAAATAAGCCTCCCTTGGTAACTTCACGTTATGGGTTCAGATATCAGACATGAAACATTTCACAGGTAATGAACAATCATATAAATTTTACTGTGTATTCGTCGGGCCTGCTACTTTTCACAGTGACTGCTAAAATCACACTCAATATGAAAGCGTATATTGTGTTATTTTAGCAGATCGATAGAATCAGAATTAGAATATTTTTCTCTATCGATCTATACCATATATCAATAGGCCAGATCCCTTGCGGGGTAGGCAGAGAGTACAGAGTTCCAACTGGTTCTTTCCTTACATAGAATATTTTTAATCCGTGTAAACCATTAAAGTACTTATAAATCGACAGTAAAGTAACAAAGAATCTACCACCATTTCGGAATTTCATTCTTATAAGAAACTTTCTCCATTAATCATTTAAAATTGAATAAAAAGCTATTCTGGCCATCTACTATAGTTAATTAAATATTCATTCTTTACTTTAGTAGCAAACAGTAAAAAATGCGTCGCTACTTAACTTCTGGGTTTTGGAAACACACGAAATCGCTTCAAATTGCCGTGAAAAAGCAGGTGCGGCTTAAAACTAGTTCTTAAAACTGAAAAATCATTACCTGTGAAATTTCACATATGAAATCACTGCGACATTGCCAGAGCATGTTCAATCAAGTCTCCGTTTAATCACGTATAGATTTGTCTATTACAGTAGAATTTTGACATTTATCTTATATTGAAAATCAGTTAAGGTAATGAGGCCAAACCAACGCGATCAGCTCCTATAGTAATATTGTATGGAAATGTTCACACCAACGCGTCCTGCGTCCTGAACGTGTTATCTGGGCGGCGTCTGCACGCGCAGTCATAGGGAGATACTGATCGCCTCCATGACCGCCGCCGGGGACGCCACTGCGGCGGCGGCTGATCGCGTTGGTTTGGCCGTACCTTTAAAATACTATTTACAGTAAGCAAATCTATCTACTTGTAAAATATAGGAACCGCCCACAAATACACAGGCTCCGCGAAGTTACCACTTGTAATTAGACATCCTTAATTTTAGCTAATATAACAAAACAATTATTTTTTAACATTTTTAGCCTTTGATTTTAGCTAATATAACAAAACAATTATTTTTTAACATTAGACGGACGATTTAGCGCAGTGGTTAAGGCCCGCCTCGCCCACTGTGGCTAATAGTCGCGGGTTCGATTCCCTCACGGGACAAATCTTTGTGTGATCCACAATTTTCTTACAATCCACAGTTCCGGTCTGGGTATTTGTGTATTTGAATTTTCATGTTTGTAAACGCACCCACGACACAGGAATCAATCCTAGTGTGGGGCAACGTTTTAAAAAAAAAAAAAAAAAAATATTTTCCTGCCTCGACTTTTTGACTGCCTCGTTGGTCTAGTGGCAAAGCGCATCGTTTTGTGATCACGAAAACTTCCCAGTACGAGTCTAGAGTCTGGAATTGTGCCTGGTATATGGCAATAGGCTCGCCTCCTATTTCGTGGGACCTAACATCGTCGGCGAAACGTGGGTGTACTCAGTACACCACTGCCACCCACGCTTAGGGAATATCGGCGTGACGGTGTGTAATTATTGTCCATTTTAATCTATAAAACGTAAACCGCGTGATCATAGTGTTTGAACGTTTTATTTGCAATACTTATATAATTTTTAATTAATAATAATTCGTAAGTATTATGCTCCTACTCCACTTGCGTCGTAATGCGTTAATTAACATGCTAACAAAGACATTACGCAGGTAAGGACAGCGTTTTTGAGATAATTGAGATTGTGGCAACGTGTTATTTTTTAGTGCCTTTTATAAAACGACTTACTCGTATTGTTCATACTATATTACAAATAACGAACAAAAAGACAGCCAGAAAATAGATGTTATTGGATATACTAACGTACATAGCTATATTTACTCGTAGATAGCAACTGTATAAATTAGTTTTAAATTATTAATAACCTCCGATTTTTTTAATATGGTAGTTTTAGCAAATTGTTTCCTAGGCTCTCTGATAACTTTTTGACAGTGCGGTCTCGTCTCGTCTTCGCAACATTTTACATGAAAACATTTTTGGTGGGATTTCATTTCTTCTTGTAAGCTGATTATGACAATATTTTTTTTATTTTATTCATTTTTTCTTTCTTTTGTTGGGGTGCATTTCTTGCAATCACAGGTGCCTTTTTTCATTGCCCACTCTCTATCTTTGCCTTTTTTCTTAGTTGGTTTACTGTTTATAATTTAATATCATCAATCACAGCGGGTACACATCAGGCGTTTTGCGCGCACTTAATTCCATTCCCTTATTTAAAAGGTGGGGGGTACTTTACTAAAATTCCTGAAATATGTATTTTATTATTACTTATAACATGGAGTCCCTATATCAATTTTCAGACCTCTGGCATCAAAATTTGCGGGTCTTCTAGCATCACACTTCCATCCCCTAGTTTAAGGGGTTGGGGGGTAAAAGTTCGAAGTTTTAGATTTTTTTTGTTGTTTGTGAACTATTAGCTTGCATACCAAATATCAGCTTTCTTGGACTTGAGGAAGTACCCTAAGAATGTTGATGTTTATTAGTGAGTCAGTGACGAAATCGGGGTTTTTTAGATATCAATAAAATCTAAAGTATTAGAGCTATGCAATTGAAACTTTATATGTTTAATGAGTCCAATATTGACATCATATCCCGAGAATTTTATCTGGTACAATCCAAACCCAAGTTATGAGGGTTCAAAAAAACGACGAAGCACTTCGAGAAAAGGTAGTAGTGCCCTTGCGCTTCGCTTGGCTCGTCTTGGCGGGGGCACGGTAGTGCGCCCAGATCATTTTAACGCGTCTTTAATTTGGCTATGGTTGGATTTAAACAAAACCTCACTCACTAAACATTGCAAAAGTGTCTCACTGTTCAGATTCGATAATTTGTATCTGAAACAGTGCAAAGATTGGAATCCCAATATCTCATTTGGAACAACAATTCCGTTCTCCAAACTCATACTGGGAAGTTTTCGTTAGAAAAACTACATTTGTCCGACCTAGGATTTTAACTCAGGACCTCGTGATCACTAATCGATGCGCTTCGCGACTAGCCCAATGAGGCATCTATAATCTAGTACAAATAATATATCGATGTTTAAAGCTCATTTTGACGAAGGCGTTAACACTAACGCTAACCCACGTGGAACAGAAGCGTTAAAATAAAGATAGAAAAGATATTATATAGATATTATTATAAATATAACATCTTATTATATACTATTAATTATTAAGGCGCTCGTAGCGCTGTGCGACCGCGGTTCGACTCGGTCGGCCTGAGATGGGTGACCGTTTGTAGCATTTTCATATTTGACCGTCTCCGTGCTTCGGAAGGCACGTTAAGCCGTTGGTCCCGGTTACCACTTAATGTGGTAGTCGTTAAGCCGGGTTGGAAGCCTTAAAGGCGGCTTGATAAGTTCCAACAGCAGGTGGCCACAAACCTGCCTCCACCAATCCGCACTGGGTCCGCGTGGTGGAGTAAGACCTAATCTCTCTCACCTCGATTTGTGAGAGAAGGCATTTGCCCAGCAGTAGGCAGTATAGGCTGATATTATTATTATATACTATGAGAAATTATAAAAGTTTTATTATAATTAAGCTATCACAATGAATTAAAGCTGACTTATGATTGCGACTCCATTCAATGACGCCGATGACTTGTTGAAGCGCCTTAATTATCACACAATATTGTTGTTTTAAAATTAAAAAGTACTTGTTTTATTATGCAGTATTTAAGTTACTGTACCAATATCTATGTCCAATACTCTGATTTCTTTGTCTTTTTTTTTCGTGTACAATGAAAAAATATTGTATTAAAATTATTTATAGGTTTAATTTTTTATCTGTTTTTTTTTCGTATTTTATGTATTATTGAAGGTTTTATACCTTATATATAACCCTTTAATAAGACCTGTTGGAGCTCTCTGCCTATTCTGCTAGGGATTTGTCATGATGAAATAGATATGTTCTTTAATAGTTATCTGAACATACATCTATACCGCGCGCATTAGCCTTAAATGAACATTCGGCTATGATAATTTGGCCGGTTAGGGCCCTAAATTGGGCATCAACCAATCGTTTTTTTGTGTTTATTCTATCTATCTATATCATCTCGCTAGATCCTTCGCAGGGTAGGCAGGGAGCACGGAGATTAGTTGTATTTGTTTAGAACATTATTATTAATATCATTGCGCTCCGTTCGCGCACTAAAGCTTGGCTGGATGGAAAATTGTTTTTGCAAGATTGGAGATTAACTTAACGTAAATGCATACATACTATCATTCTTGATGACAAAACTTGAATAGAATATATTTGATATTTTGTTCATAACCGCTAAACATTTTAGGTATTTTCTTTATTAGGTTTATCAACTTGATTACATCTCTTAACAAAATTTCGATTTTAAAATAACAATTTGTGCGTAATCACAAATTCTAATAAATACTTTCACTATGAGCACCTTAAATCTATAATGTTTTAACAATGGGTATCTATCTAACCACGAAAACAAATTTCATGAAACAAACAAGGTTATTTACATACATAATTACTATATAATATATCACCATTTTGCTGTATTTATTAATTTATAGAAATGATACATGAATACAAAATAAATGAAATTGTAGACTTTTAATAAATACAATAAATTTCTAATGTTATGAACTAAACTTTGTGCATATTTGTACATTATTCGTTTGTATTAAATTTTAAAAATATTAAGCAACTACTTATAATTCTAAAAAAATATCTAATGCCACCGCCATTTCTTTTTTCAAACTATAATATCTTGTCCGAAATTTCGTCAAATAAACTTACCAGTATTATCGGGTTAACAAATTCCTTTTTGAAATAAAATGAAACATAATCCTTTTCTACTAAGACTTCATTAATGTAACTGCAGTTAAATTATGGTATTTTCTAAAACAGTTCTCTTATTAATATTTCTAAATTCCAAGTTTACAAAAACATAAACGGAACACAATATATTTTGATTGCTGTTAATTTGTTTTCCTTTCGTAGATGATCTATCTATCTATATCATCACGCCAGCTCCCTCGCGGGGTAGGCAGAGAGTACAGGGTGCGGTCGAGCTCTGTACTCAGTGTACAATGTAATATATGTAATGGCTTAGATCCTTATAACATAGTAGCAGAATGATAATGATGGAACTTCGAACGCAAAAAGCTAGACCACTTGCTGTCCGAACATTTTTGTTCAAGATTTAAAATATCTTGGAAAGGAAACACATTCGATTGTATTACGGTAATTTTGCTCATATCTAAGAGACGCGTTATTTTTGTTGTCATTCATAATTTTAAACTTTCAAAATTATTATAATAACAAAACACAATTAATTTAATCGCAGTATCTTGATCTCCTATAAAAACATCTCCATTTTGATGCTTAACATTTTATTTAAAACCAACTTTATAACAAAAAAAATATGTCAAAACTGATTGCAGCAATGTCGGTTTTTACTTGAACAAAACAGCTTTTTCATCTGCATCTTAAACTGAAACCTGTTAGGCGGTGGCTCCGTAGCTGGCTAATTTTAATTGTTATGAAGAAGTCTTCGTCTTGAGAAGTAGAACCGGCCAGTACATGGTGACAAAGAGAAGGAATAGTGCTGGGAACACCACACGGGAAAGCTTGTCTATCTCTCTCCACAGGACCCGCTCTTGACCTGTATCTGCGTCTAACCAGGCAACCTGGAGCAAATTATAAAAATATACAAGTATTCTCCTAGCATGCGTGGTAGAGGTGTATTATGTTGAACCAAGGGGACATACTGGGGACAATTCACACTCCGGTCTGCGACTGACAATTTTATCACACTTTTTCTGACCTTGTAGTAATTTCCCGAACTATGAGCCACTAGACCAATGAGAGATTAAAGGGAAATGATAAATATACTAAACGTAATTATGCTACATTGTTGCGACTCTCTATTGATGGATGGTGGTAGTTTAGTGACAAATGACGGAACTATGAATCGCGCAAGAAAAGTTTTTACGTAGTGTATTAAATTATAGTGCGACAAAAATATTTTGGTCCGTGGATGACATTGACGGGGGGCGTTGGTGTGAAATTAAGGTTATCATTTAGTAAAATTTTCTTACTTCCAGGAAAATATTTCAATATGCGGGTCCGCAAGGTTACTTTGTAAAAGAACTTGGGTAAATTTCATAGCAAACGGCAACTCTGCGACTGTCATTTCACTCGATGACAGCGTTATTTCCGATTTTGGCCGCGGACCAAAAGATTCTTGTATTACTGTAAGTGGGAAAGTTAAGTAGCTGTGAGTAGGACTTGCTTGCAGAACGGATGCGGTTGAGAATTAGATGCAGCACAGCATAATCCGGTAATTGTGGCGATCTTTGAGGTAGACATACGTTTTACAGTAGGTATCTTTCGGCTAGTGATTGTGATGATATTGTAATATTATACAATCTTCTTAAAATTTCAATCGTAGAAGAGGATCAAGCTTCGCAAAGTTAGAATTTATTTGGTCAAAAGTCAACTCTTTCTGGATTCTGTAACGTTTCAGGAATGGTCAAAGACATTTTGAACCGAACGTCCTAATTTATATTTCGAATGGTCATATTTCACAAAATCACGTTACGGTAAGTCTTTTACCATGTCAGGCTGCTCGATCGATGTTATTTAGTTCTTCACCTTTTAGGTTCAGTCCAGTGCTGTTTTTCTGCTATCAGATAACTAAATATGGATTTTTGCAGCACACTGGAGAAATTCTAATATATATATAGAACTGCAACTTTTACCTGTAATATACTTTGCCTTCTCTCAACGCCGACCAGATGAGCAGTAGTGTGGGTGGCTGAAGGTGCTGGATGAACAGCTGGGGTCGTTGCTGGGGGGGAAGTGGGGGATGTGATGTCCACCTTCCTGCATCGCACCCCGCTGCCGTCCCACGCAGCCAGGGTGCCGCACGAACCCTTCTCACCATTGAGTCGCTGCCATAGATAACGAAACATCTTTGTCTCAATAATCTTGGCTCAAATTTGAACTGGTTCTTGAGATTGAAAAGGATAATTCGTGAGGAGCGTCTGTTCAAGAGGGTTATTTCTACTATAAGCAAATTTCATTAAAATGTTAATTGTAGAGAGACCAAAGTGCTAGTATGGTACCTATAAGCTGTTTGAGCTAAAAAATCACATTTTGATTCAAGTAGGTAGCGAAAGTACGGTTGATAACGAAAAGTAGCGAAAATGTAGCTAATACTTTCTGAAGAAATAAGCAGCAATCCGCACTGGACTTGCGACCTGTACAGGCTGGTTTAGTAGCATCAGTGCCTATTTTTTAAGCTATTTGCGCTCGTTATTATGACCATTCAGACTAGGTACTAATCTATCTCTTTATCTATATCATCACGCCAAAACTCTTGCGGGGTAGGGAGAGAGTACAGCGTTCCAACAGGTTCTTTCCTTATATACCTCTATGGCTTCCTCTACTATCAGTTCGTCTCATACACGCTCGCCGGTTACGGAGACTCTTGACTTGTCCTTCAGATAAGACTGAGTCTATTTGCTCGTGGTAAGATAGTCTAGGTCTTCCCCGGTACCTATATCCTTCCACTTTCGCATTATATATCTGTTTTGTGATTTTTTCTTCTGACATTTTTTCTATATGCCCGAACCAACGGAGCATACCCTTTCTCATCTTTACACCGATACTATCTTTCATTCCTACTCGCTTTCTTAATACGCTATTGCGAATACGATCGGTCAGCTTCACTCCGCACATCTTCCGCAGAGCTCGCATTTATCCTACTTTCATTCTCCTTCTTACATACCCAGCTCTCGCTACCATATAACAGCGTTGGGTCAAGAATTCCGTTATGTATGGCCAGCTGCGCCTTTTAGCTTAAGAACCGGCTCCCAAGTAGCTTTCCCCTCGCACCATTTACTCTGTTACCTGCACTCACTCTTCTCTATGTCAGCGATGTATTTCCCATCCTTACTGAAGGCGTATCCAAGATATACAAACTCATTCCTTGCTCCAGAACAAGGTAGGTACTAATAATGTTACAAATTACTCTGTCAGAAGAAAGATTTCCATAGGATCATTATCCTATGGAAATCTTCAGGCTGTACAATTCAATGGCATTGAATCCATTCGATGTGTCGTTTACTAAAACAATCTATGACAAGTCAAACTCTGTATAAGGTTATTACGGTTCTGAGAATAAGATCAGTTTACGGGTCATTTGAATTTAATCATCAATGGCGTTTAATCTAATAATAGGAGGTAAGGTACCTAATTGTCTGGATATTTTCATTTAGAACAGATAATAGAAGTTGAGAGGTTGCGTCTATTATTGTGAGTTTATATTTGGCATTTAAGAAAGATTTCTATTGTTAGGCATCAAAAAGAAATAACAGGAAAAAATGTTTATAATAAAAATAGACCTAAAGCAAACCTAAAATACATTTTTTAAGGCTTTTGTTTTTTGTATTGTATATTATTATACTTTCTGTAGAGGAAAGCGATAGAATAAAACAGAAATAGGTTTCTAGGGCGATGGCTTTGTGCTTAAAGATTCTAAGGCCTTTTACTGTAAGTGATATTATATTTTCATAAAATTATATTCATATATTACTAAAAGTCATTAATTTTTCTACTTCCAAAAATACATCGCGATTAGTTTTGCAAGGAACGGAAGTTATTGTTAAGACTTTGGGTGAATTTAAAAATCTGAAGATTAAAAAGATAAGTTAAGACAATCAACATTCGGTAATCTTTTGACTTTTAAAGATTTATGGCATCTTTATAAATATAGCTGTGCCAAGAAGAAGATATTTACCACCGGAATGATCCTGGGCATGGATTCCCGTTCCTTGGTTTTGTTCATCTGGTACTGCTTGTCCAAAACCTTCACGACCACAAACTCTCCAAGAGCCGCAAATACGAACATCATGCAGCCAGCCATCCACAAATCTAATGCCTGAAAAATAATATATACTACTTAATACGAACACATTTTTATGGCGCTATCAGCTATATAGAGATTATTGATGTCAGGAAATATACGGTTCGGTGGGTCTAAAATGGTTAGAATTTTGAACTTTCTCATCTCCATGCTTTGGAAGATATATTAAGTACATTAGTCCCGACTACCATTTAATGAGGTCATGCCATATTAAAAGTCTTCTAAACAGCCTGATAACTGGCCACAAACCTGCCCTCAAAAATCCGCACTGGGTCCTTGAAGTAGAGTACGACAACCGATAGTCTTTTGTGAGAGGCCGTTGCCTATTAGTGCAACATTATAAGTTAAGTAATTCAAATGCGTTCACGTGGAAATCGAGCAATGCATAATCTCATTCATAAGGAAAAATAATAATTTGTTCAGAATGAAGTCCAAACAGGGCCCTTATTCGCTATAACCATTTAAACGACGGACGATTTAGCGCAGTGGTTAAGAGCTTGAGCTGCTCCGCCCACTGTGTCGAATAGTCGCGGGTTCGATTCCCGCACAGAACAAATCTTTGTGTGATCCACAATTATTTGTTCCGGTCTGGGTATTTGTTTGTGAATTTTCATGTTTGTAAACGCACCCACGACACAGGAATAAATCCTAGTGTGGGGCTACGTTTTTTTTTAAAAATAAAAAAAAAAAACACAAAACAAGACGTGTTATCAAACATACGTGTTATTGGCGTGGAATGGAATTCTGTATGCCACTGTCAGATTTCAAAACATGACAAGGCTCGTCACACGCCATGTTTCGGACTGTCAAAATAACACGCTCCTCGCTTACGTGTTATTGTTTCATTTTACAAAGACAAATAATTTGTGATGTGCTACATTATTGATTTTGTGGTGAATTAAATATTTGTATCATTGATTTAATTATAGGGCATAGGTAGATGATGATGGCCTAAAATAGCATAATAGGCTATTTTTCATCATCAATTTTTATTACAAGTGGAACGTAGGGTTATTATAATGCATTTTCTATTAGAGAGTCTTAATTGTTCATCAAATAATGTGTTGCCTATATTATGAAGCATTGATTTTAACACATCTTAAAATCATATCTTTCATATGAAACTTCTTTTACAGAATTGCTGATGGTTGTAAAAATTATAACACCGAAGTTGACCCATTCTTGTAGAGAAAGATGTGCGGTGATGTCATCTGTGGTGGGAAGTTTTATACTAATGAATAAAAAAAATGTTTTGATTTCATTTTGGTTTTTTAATTACAGCTGCAATACTATGGTGTGGTAACCTAAGTAGCAAAGTGGAACCATTACTGTGTGGTATACCACACTGTTTAATGTTGAATGTTCGTTGTTCAAATCAAATCAGATAGCATTTATTGTGGTCATAGGTTACAAAGATTGTATGTGTTGTTGTTTTGATGAGGACCTACAAGTTTCCATTTAACAATACCAAATGACTTGCATGTGATTATTGATTAGTTATTCATAAATACAACTTGTTGATTTACTAATTACTTTTGTTTCATTTATATACATACCTGCCCCGCATGGGATCTGGCTTGATGATATTTTTATTATTTTATTTTTGATTTTCTTTATTAATTATTTAATTTAGCTAGATACATAGATTATGTATCTATCTATGTATCTGTGTAGATAGATAGCTAGGACAGAAGATAAAGATACATAGTAGATAAACCAAATAAAACAGCTTACCTTTTAATTCATTGTATGTATATTTGTAAAACAAACTTTAAAATAAAAAATAAACACCGTCACGCCGGCCAAGTGGGGGGAAGAAGGGCATAGGGGCAACTAGGTTCAGGGAGGATCGGCCTCGGCTGTTGCTATAGGGGAAGGCATATATTAGGTGTCTCGCCGTGGTGAACGTGGAAGAAACTTGTCCGCTGGTCAGTGCAGAGATGCACTGGCCAGCGGACAAGGGATTCTTCCACGTCGCCGGCGAGGTCGGTGTCTAATCCTGTGTTGATATCGGTATCTGATAGGAGAGAAGTAAGGGCATTGTAAGGGATGCTGAGAATATGGCGCGGGCAGCAATAACGGCTGATAGGAGGCGAGTCAGGTGCGTAGGCGGCAGCAGCTAAAAAGGGTTTTATATAGGTGCGAATAGGTTCAAGGCTGAGATCGGAATGGTGCTAGGTTTAGTCTGGTTTTTCTTAAGTGGCCAATTTTATGAACAAACATGGTGCGACAACTAAAGACACTAAAGTGGTCGGTTCGGACGAAGAGCAAGGATTGGGGAATTAATGAATGAATAAAATAAACTAATTTTGAACCAATTGCATTGCCTTAAGTTATCACACAATATTTTTTTGTAAAATTGACCACTTAAAAAAAACAGACTATATATATATGTGTGGGACAAGTTTTTGTTTGTTTAGGTGTGGTTATAGGTTATTGTATTTGACATTCGTACGTTCTTAAACTTGGATCTTTGTTTAATGTTAACTAAAGTTGCCTTTTTTATATCTGGCCCTACTTATTTACTTAGTTTTCAATAGACCCATACTTAAAACCATGTTATCAGCACATATAAATACATTTTTACTGAAATTGAATAAGTTTAAACGAATATTCGAAAAACCGATACTTTACCGAAATTAACAGAGGTAAGATTATGAACAAATCCAGCGAAATCTCAAATTAAAAATAAAATTGCCGTAGACAACATTCCTTACGGCATACCGGATACCATTTTGTAATTCCACGCGTAGGCTGGTCAAGGAAGCGTGTTTACGTTTACTACTTGTTATGACGTCACACGTTACTTGCGGGGAATCTCATGTGGCATAGCGAATAAAGGCCCAGGACAAAACTCCGTCCGAGTAGATAGATCAATCTCAATAAGGAGTACCCATTTCTCATTCGTTTCTGGTATATATCTCTACTATCTTTAGCAATCACTCCCTTCAACTTATAAGCTTCGGTTGCCCATTCCACCAAAAATTTAGATGAGATCTCTTCTCTATAATAAAATTGTATAAAATAGTACCTTTACATAAGCAACAGGTGGAATATCAGCCCTTAGTCCCGTAAACATAGTGACCAAAGTCAACATGCAGGTCACCAGCAGCGTAACTCTCCCAGGAATTGCGTCGAGGTCTAACCAGAAGCTAAACCAGGACAGCATCACAACCAGAGACGACGGGGCGAAGGTCTGGATCAGGTGATGACCAATTTGACGTTCAAATCTGAAGTAAACTACTAATCTTGAATAGTTACCTGTAAAGACGGATTAAAATGTAGTTGGCCGTGGGCTATAATTAGTTTTTCTTCCTTTTTCATCCCTTTCCAAAACTTCAGTATGATTAATTCCTGTATCGCGAGTGCGTTGAATATCACATACATAAAAATATTTTATAAAAAAAGGTAAACCGACTTCAAAAAGCAAAAAAATAAATATTTGAAGTCGGTGCTGGTTGGTGCAGTCGGTTACTTGGCACCGACTTCAAATATTTATTTTTTTGCTTTTTGAAGTCGGTTTACCTTTTTTTTATAAAAGATTTTTATTTTACAATTTTAAGTGACCAGTGAATTTTATAGTAGGGTACCTATAGGATTGACGTAATACCCATAATATCGCAATTTACACATGCCTATTGTTTGTCGTTAAGGAGTTCCCTGGTGTATCTTACCCTGGACTTAGGGTCCAATGTCAATAAAATTAATATGGGACCAACTTGGAGATATACTGAACCCAATGCAAAAAAAATTATCAAAATCGGTCCACAATTGACGGACATATCGCTGAACATACATAAAAAAAAAAGCATACATACAACCGAACATAGAACTTCCTCCTTTTTGAAGTCGGTTAAAAAGGACGCAGACCGAAGCTAATTCATTTTAGGTGATGATTAGGATACCTAACACCAAATAAATAAACCGGATGGAATTTAATCACCTAGGTGTTTTACATGTGAGTGATAGATAGGATACGAGTACCAAAAACAAGAAAAAACCTGAGAATGTAAGCACTGGACATTAATTAGCCGCTTTTAATCACCCAGGTGATTAATGCAAAATAAGCCGAATATTTGTGCTCACACAAAGATTCGTCATTCTCACCTCTCGTATCAACATGACAGGGGCCTTTAGAAATCGAGTGACGCGAAGCAGAGGTCATAAAGCGTAAGGTTCACGGAGGTCCTATGCAGATTTATTCTCATGCAAATCAAAGTATTGCATCATTGATGAGATAAAAATCGTGTGTCTCACCATCTTTGTCTATCATATATCCGTTGGTTTCTTCTAGTCGCAATGGCTCGCCGATGTGGTATTGCAGCAGTTTGAGTTCAGGGTTGATGGTGACACCAGCCTCGCTCCAACGGAACCTGACCTTCTGGTTGTTGTATGAGACTAGAGAAATTAAAATCGGTCATTAATTGGCTTGGGCCATGTCGCCATACGCCAATGACATCGTGGGTTCAAATAATTACCAACTCCTTTTTCAGGGCCCTACTTAATTTTAAACGACACCAGAATAAACGTCGATCTTCAATAGCCTTAGACAGAATAGAATGGAAACCCTGAAGGACTTTCCCAGCAGTGGAACACCAAAGATAATAATAATAATTTGTTACTGTCACGTTGGTCTACTAGCGTATGATGCTAAGGTGGAACAAATGTAGTTTTTCTATTAAAAGATTCCCAGTATCAGTCCGGGATCTGGAATAATGACCGGTACAATGGCAATAGGCTCTTTCTAAATTACTTGGAACCTTAAATCGGCGCAGTGCATGTGGTGGCATCCACAGTACACCTCGGTATCCCAGTTCTTCTTTCTTCTTCTTCTTCAGTTTCTTTCTTTCCAGTTTGGGAAATGTAAGCAGGGGTGACGTTGTTTATTTTTTTTATCTATATCGTTACGCTAAATCCCTTGCAGGGTAGGCAGAGAGTAGAAAGTGATAACAAGTTTTTTTTATCAGTTTATTTTTTATTATTATTCATCAGTGTTCGGCTCGGTCAGTCTGAAATGGGTATCCGTGTTTCAGAAGGCAAACTAGGCGTACGGAATAAATGTTTAATTATGATTTATACTAACAGCTTTCGATATAAATAGGGCAGGACTGTATGTCCATGGGGTAGAGTTGAAATTCCATCTGGCAGGCGATGATCGCATGCATTCGAGCCGAGTATCTCACTGTCCGATTCCTGTACAATGTCACCGACGAGAACTTATGTGTCAGCTCCGCTATTTCTGTAAACAAATACGCATTGATTAGACATCTCCATACATATCTACCACTGATGAGGCTATGGTAGATCACCAAGGTTAAGCAACGTGACGAAAAGCGGTAACCGCTTGTGGAATAATCCTTTTTGGTACAATTCTTGACTCTGGTACAGAAATGTGGATCAGTGTTCCAGTTGTGTTCTGAACATTTTCTTATTGCCCCTTCTTAAATCACTGTGGGGAGATATGTACATCTATACTTTGATTTATTTTATTTTAATTTGATTTTTTGAATAATCCTCTGTGGTATGTATGGTTCCAGTATAAAGTAAAACTAAAATGGACCTAAAGAAAGTTCTAAATCGCTCAGGAAACTTTATATCGGTTAAGAGTCAATAATCTTGAAAAGTTTCAAATAGGGGTGTCAGTTAATCAGTAAAAGTGCCCTGGTAAAATAATGGTAAGAACGGTTATTTGCGGTAAAATATAATAGAAATATTATATTTTAAACTAGCTGTTTCCCGCGGCTTCGCACGCGTTTATTTTGGAATTTGACATAGGTAGGTAGGACTTTTTGGAATAATATTATTCCAAGACTTAAAAGACACCTCTATATTAAGTTTCTTTTCAATCCGTTCAGTCCTGTTAATTTGGAGAAATAAAAACAACTATCCCCTGAAATCTTGCATTTCCCAAGGTAAAAAGTAGTCGACAATCTCTATGAAATCCTACATTTTCAAGTGATAGTGTATTTAAAATCGGTCCCGCCGTTCCGGATATTAACACGGAAGAACATTTTTTGTTGTTGTGCCGTATACGAATAAAATCTCTTCTTTTTTTCCGAAATCACAAATCCCAAATCCTAAATATATATATCCTAAATATTCCCGTACGCTGTGTAACGGGGCTCGTACCTGCGACTATTTCACAAAGTGCGTTAAGCAGTCTACGTTTTATCGCTTCAACCAAGTCGTCTTTGTTTTACAAAAGTATTTATAATGTCAACTTAAATAGGAGTCAATATTCGCTGTAACATAATTTCAGCGGTCCCCAGGCTTCCAGTTGCCTGTGAAGAGAAAGGGGAAATGGAAAGATTGCCAGGCTTTTCTTTAGACAAAATAAGATTAAAATCTTTGGGTCTTCGTGCAGGTCGGTTAAAACCCGCCAAATGCATATAATGCAGTATAATATCGGCATTATCTAGTGTGTAAACAAAGTTACCTAGTTCATATTATTATTCCGCGACTTAAGATACTTTACTACTATCTACCGATCTATATCATCACGTTAGATCCATTGCGGTGTAGGCAGAGTGTACAGAGTTCTAACAGGTTCTTTCCTTATAGACATTTCTGGCTTCCTCCACTCTCATAGTTCGTCTTACACACGCTCGCCGGTTACGGAGACTCTTGAATTGCTCTTCGGATAAGAAATAGTCTAAGGTAAGATAGTCTAGATCTTCCCCGATATCTACGTCCTATTCTACGTACACTACCAACTGATAGTGGCGTGGACCCATTTGACCCTTTTTAAATATGTATATTTATTTTTTACTGCCGTTTTTTTATTGATAATTTTTTGGTGTTTTTTTTTGAGGTTTAAGATATCTTTATATTACATGAGAATTCCATTACAATTTGTGTAGTTATCATATTTTGTGTTGGTCCGGCGCACAGTTGATAATTACATAACTTACATTGGCACACAAATACGCTATCAACCACTTGAAACTAACGAATAATTACAATTTCGGCACTTATGTCAATATTCATAATAAAATGGTGACAAGTTTTACTGTAAAATAATAAAAAACAAAACAAACAAGTTCACAAAAACGTTACATTAATACCGTTGGCAATAATAAATTCAAACTAATTATAATTACTTTAAACATCTTCATATAACGTTTTAGTTGAATTCGTTAAGCCATTTTAATATTAATAAAATCCAGCTATGTCGCAAGAATCACGGGATTCTTCCCGAGATAAAAAGTATCTCGATTATTATTTCGAGACCTAAAATACCTTGAAAGTGTTAGTAAGTTCCATTCTGTCCTTTTAGTATGAAATGAAGAAATCACCGCTAGATAGCCCGGGAGAACCTTGTAGTAAATATATTGTATATTTTGTCAACTTTCACCAGACTTATTTCTCTATCAATTATCTCTTATCACCGGGTTCAGTCTTAGCCCCACGTAGCCCGCACAGATGGTCTTTGTAAAATATAAACTAAACTAAAGTGCGATCTTATTCGACACACAATACTAACGTCATCCCATAAAAAAAAACATATACAGTACCTTCCTTTTCAAGAAGGATTATCAGTTAATCTATTTATTTTTAAATTATCGATAAAACATTTCTGATTTAAACCTTCTTTACCTACCCTGCCTAAGTTTATAATCGAGCGTAATAATATCTAAAAACGGTACATTGCCAGCTAAGTATGTGGCAAAGTTTTGCCAGTACATTTTGTGTTAGTCTTCTCGTAAGATATTAATCGTCGTTAAAGTTTGGTATCCGACCCATTCATAGTTAGAGTTCTTTTCACAAGAAATAATCCTGAATGAAATCATCGGGTCATGCACGAAACCATGTTTGAGTGTTTAAATCAAACGTGTATGAACAATTTCGAGTGAGTGCTTTAACCTCTGAAAAGTTTTTTGTGAGGAGCCGAACCTGAGTCCAATATCAATTCATGGATGAATTCATGTGTAGGCAAAATCACATATTTTTTTTAAAGTTGTACAAACTAGTAACTAAGTTGTTCTGGAACAATTATTGATATTAATGGTTTATCAAAATCGACTTTTTTTTCTTTCCTCAGAAACTGTTACATTTCTCGAAAATATAAGTATACAGAGTTATGATTCTTAGTACAGGCTATAACTATCCAAAATTTCATTGAAATCCATTGAACAAGTTTGGAGTAAAGTTTCTTTTTAGAAATCCTTTTAGAAATCCAATCCAAAAATAGAAGTTTTTGTGTGAATATGGTACATACCCTTGGACAAACAGAAAAATAGACACGAAAGCCAAAAATTGTAGAATTGGCTTATACATTGATAGAGTGATATCCCTGGGTTGTTATTACCTGAAAACATTCCACGTACAGACACGACTTCCTTACAGTTTATTATATATAGTATGTATAGATAAAGATGCTTTACTTTTCCCTACAAACCGTTTGATTTCCAGAAAACTTAAACATTACCTATACTATCTGTCATATGAAATATCTCCGTGCTAAGCTTCACTGACATCGGAAAAGTAATTTTGGAACAATGAATGATTTATCAAAATCGACTTTTTTGTACTTCCCTCAGAAACTTTTGATTTTTCGAAAATATAAGTATACAAAGTTGTGATCTTTTGTACAGGCTACAATTACACAAAATTTCATTGAAATCAATCAAACAGGTTTGGAGTAAAGTGTCTTTTTAGAAATCTAATGTTTCGCTTATTTTCGTCTTTTCTAGAGAAACCTTTTGATTTTCCGGGATAAATACTATACAATACGTAAGCCAATATTCTAAGGTATCCCCATGCAAAGTTTCATCAAAATCCACCTGGTAGTTTTTGCGTGATGCCGGTTCATACCCTCCGACAGACAGACAGACAAACAGACACGAACGCCAAAAATTGTAGAATTGGCTTCTACATCGATAGTATGACACCCCTGGGTTGTTATTTCCTAAAAATATTCCATGTACAGACACGACTTCCTTACAGTTTTATTATATGTATAGATTAAAAAAAGGTATGTACACTAGCTTTATGTTATAAGTATGCAGGGCTCAAAGGAAGGTAAACCACAGCTTCTGTCCTAAATACCTGGGTGTTATCCTTGACCGTTCTCTTACTTTTCGCAAGCACGTGAAAGCTACTTCCCAAAAATTAAAGACCCGAGTTAATCTTATAGGCCGTCAAGCGGGCACATCCTGGGGTGCCCGTGCTGACGTCCTTCGTACTTCTGCACTTGATTGGCCTACTTCACTGCTGAGTACTGTGTTCCGGTGTGGTATCAAAGCGCACACACAAGTAAGGTGGACATCTGAATAGAGTAATGCGAGTCAAAACCGGTACATTCCGACCCACGGCCACCTCTTGATTGCCAGTACTTGCAAACATTGCCCCACCGGAGCTCAGGAGGGAACAAGCAGCAGCCAGTGAGCGGCGGAAGTCTCTTCGGACAGCCCCCTATGAGATTTCAATCCAAAAGCCCCTTAAAACATCCTTGCTCATAGACTACTGTTCGTTTCTTGGGTCATTATTTAGAGGATTCCATGTTATTAAATTAAAACAACTGCTAAAGTATAAGCATATGTATTTTGGCGCCTAGAACAAGAAGCTACAACACACGATGTCAAGTGACATCTGTCATAGTGATGTCCTATCTCCCAACATCCCCCTTTTTCTAAATAAGAATAAAATTAAAATTAGTCAATAATCACATCCGAATCATTCCATACAATAATACTTATATTTGTCAGTTTTCCTAATTATACGACCCGTTCGTGATACACTACTTGAATTTGTTTTCTCAGTATTTCCTTCAATCGATGCTAATGAATCATTTACACCAAAACAATCTTATGGGTAAAATACCTTTTTCATACTCTGCCTCCTGGCAGGCAGGCAGACTGGCAGGCTGAATGGTAGTATTTTCTTCTATTAACTCTTGCCTCTTAGGAAGGCATATATCTGGAGCCTCATAATTATAGTCTCCCAAATTGTTTAAATAAGTATCAGGACTATTAATCCTACCATTCAGACTGCATTTAGATCTAGGTGACATTAGATATTTTCGGTTCCTTTTGTAAGTATTTCCCATTTTATCCCCCACAATATAAGACCAGAGCCTAGGTCTACAGGACACATTTTTTTTATTATTTTTCTACTTATCCAGTTTGTATTTAATGTTTTCTTAAAATAAACCTCTTGATTAATGTTAAGCTCAGGCAATGATTTAGAATTTTTATCATAATATTTTTTTTTACACCATGGACATGATCATCATAATTTTATCACATAATATAATCTTAGGCTTTTACAATTTCTTAGGTAATCGTAACAATGAATTTAGATGTCTTAAATAGAGTTATTGTGCAGGAGATGGCATATAGGACTTAGTTGTGTTCTGGTAGTTAAGTAACCCAAGATATGGATCTGAGTCATCTTCTTTACATTTTTTCAGTATGTTTTGAAATATTTTTACACCACTTTCAATCTGACTATTAGATTGTGAGTGTTTAGGGCTTGTCTTTATATGACTAAATTTATAATTGTCAGCAAACACTAAACTTTTGAGATGTAAATTGGGTACCTGAATCCGTAATAACAAAGGCAGGTATGCCATGTCTTGCAAATATTGATTTACAATTCAGAATGACACAAACACGACAAATTATCCAGCCTGCAAGCCTCTATTAATTTTGAGTTTTAATCCATAATTATGAGATAATCTTTATCATCTAGAGTACAAATATCAATGCCAACCTTATGCCAAGAGATTTTCTCAATAAGGTGATTTAAAAGTAGTTCTTTTTGTAAATTTGGTCTGTACTTTGTACTAGATTCACAATTTTCAACATATTTTTCGAAATCTTTGTTGATGTCTGGAAAAAACACATGATCTAGCTCTATTTTTACAAGTACTAGTACCAACATTTCCTTGACGAATTATCTTTATCATCTATCTATCTATCTATAACCTCACGCCAGATCCCTCGCGGGGTAGGCAGAGAGTACAGAGTTCCAACAGGTTCTTTCCTTACATACCTCTCTGGCTTCCTCCACTCTCATAGTTCGTCTCATACACGCTCGCCGGTTACGGAGACTCTTGACTTGCCCTTCAGCTAAGACACGGTCTATTTGGTCATGGTAAGATAGTCTAGGTCTTCCCCGGCACCTACATTCTTCCACTTTCGCATTGTATATCTGTTTTGTCATTCTTTCTTCTGGCATTCTTTCTATATGCCCGAACCAACGGAGCATACCCTTTCTCATCTTTACACCGATACTATCTTTCATACCTACTCGCTTTCTTACTACGCTGTTGCGAATACGGTCGGTCAGCGTGACTCCGCACATCTTCCGCAGAGATCGCATTTCGACCGCATTTATCCTGCTTTCGTTCTCCTTCTTACATACCCAACTCTCACTGCCATATAACAGCGTTGGGACAAGCACTCCGTTATGCATGGCCAGCTGCGCCTTTTGGCTTAAGTGCCGGCTCCCAAGTAGCCTTCCTATCGCACCATTCACTCTATTACCTGCATTCACTCTTCTCTCTATATCAGCGGTGTATTTCCCATCCTTACTGAAGGCGCATCCAAGATATATAAACTCATTCACTTGCTCCAGCACATCGTTACCAACCACAATCCTTGCATTCGTTCTGGTTTCTTTCCGTTCAAAAACCATAATTTTGGTTTTCTTCACATTCAACAACCATCATTTAAATCTTTTATATTTTTGGGCCATCCAGATTTTATGAACTGGATAGTGTTACATAAAGTCGAGTCCTGTATTTTTATAAGTTGGGCCTCAGAGACAGGTAAACAATCTCTAGATATTGTTATATGACAAATTATATTCTTTTTAAAGTCTTCAATTTTAGGTTCTACCTTATCAGGGCAACAGCTACGAGACAATGTATCTGCAATGTACATACACTGGCCAGGTTTGTACTGAACATTGAGATTATAAACTTGAACAGCCAGCATCATTCGTTGTAGCCTAGCTGGTATTTTGTGCAGGGGCTTTTTAAACTATGTTGCTAAGGGTTTGTGGTCAGTTTTCACAAGAAATTTACGACCATAAGTATATTGATGCATTTTTATACACCCATAGACTATACCAAGCATTTCTTTATCTAACTGACAATAATTGTGTTCTGTTGCTGTAAGAGCCCGAGATCCAAATGCAATTGGTTTACCCCTCTGGAGTACTGCAGCTCCCATAGCAGTGGATGAGCTGTCTACTGACAATACTATGTTTTCATTAATATCAAAATATGCTTAACATGGGCTACTGCATAAAGCTCTCTTTAACAAATTAAATGCACTTTCTTGGTTACTATCCCATAAAAATACAACATCCTTTCTCACGAGCCACACAAAGGTTCACTTAACTTTGAATAATTTAAAATAAATCTTGATAAGTAATTGCACATACCGAGAAATCGTTCCAGATCTTTCTTACATTTAGATTGTTGCATGTTCATTATTGCCTGTAATTTATTTGAATCAGGAGAAACACCATTTGATCTGAACAAGTGGCCCACAAAAAGAAGTTCTGATACAAAAAACTTACATTTTTTCTGATTAAATTTTATTCCATTTTTAACAGCAATTGCCATAACTTTTCTTTACCTCTCATTTAATTGTTCTACAGATTCAGTCCAGATACAGAGGTCATCCATATAGGGAATAACTCCTTCTACATTTTCCAACATTTGCAATTATTCTACTAAATTCTTCTAGAGCCGAACTAATCCCAAATGGTAATCTGCGAAATTTAAAGCGACCAAATGGAGTTATAAAAGTACACAGATCTGAGCTTTCTTCATCTAAATATATAGAATCCATTTGATGCATCTAATAAGGCAAACACTTTAGCATTTTTCATTTTACTTCTGATTTCGTCTATTGTTGGCAATTGATATTTTGGTTGGACAACATATTTATTAAGTGCTCTTGGATCTATACATGTTCGAAACTTACCATTTGGCTTTCTTGCTATAACTATATTATTTACCCATTTTGTTGGTTTTTATACTTTTTCTATCACTCCCATCCTCTCTATTCTAGTTAATTCTTCACGTAGCTCTGGCAATAATGAAAATGGGACTCGCCTGGCAGCTTGCACTACTGGTGCTGCTCCCTCAGTCAATTGCATTTTTATTGAGCCTAGGCATACCCCAGACCCCCATTGAACAGGTTACTGAAATTATTTTTTAGTTTCTTAACTAGTATAGAGATATTTTCATTTCTACATCTTAGGTTAGGTATGTTAACTAGACTTGTATTAGCTGAAATAAAATCAAATTTCAAACATGTTTGACATCCAAGTAAAGTAGGAAGGTCGCCTTCTATTACAACAAATTTTATTTTATTTTTATTTTATTTTATTTTTATTTGGGAGGCTTACAGCTAGCAATACAGGTTAGTTTAGTGATTAGCAGTCAGAAGCCATTTACAAGCCACCACAGTTAAAAAGAAAATGTGCTCAATTAGTCGGAATACTGAATAATTAATTAGTTAGTAGGTTAAATAAATAGCTGCAAAGTCCTATGATAACATGGAGGAAGGAAAAACACTTTTAGTTAAATAGTTTTTGAATGCCGTTGGGCTGCTGGAAAATAAATCTAAAGCTGTATGGGTAGAACCAATCGTTTCATTAAACATTTTAGATGCGCGTATGAGGTAACTATTATGGCGATATAGTGTGCGTGTTTGCGGAACATGGAGCAGATTTCTGGGTCGGGAGTGGCGTGGAGGAACGTTAAGATATACTCGTGCAACAAGTTCTGAGCAATCAATTTTAGATTGAGCAATTTTTGTCAAATAGGATATGTCTGTAATATTTCTACGGATTGACAGTGGGAGCAAATGTAAGCGAGCACAGCGTTCATCGTAATTTTTTTGAGGTATTTTAAACTTAAAAAATAAAAACTTGGTAAACTTTTTTTGTACATTTTCTAACCTAGCCGAGTGAATTGAATAGTTGGGACTCCAAATTTGGCTCGCGTATTCCAGATGACTGCGGACATAGGCACAGTAGAGTATTTTGATAGATTTCATAGTCGAGAAAGAGTTAGTATTACGGATGATAAATCCTAAGGCTGAAGAGGCTTTTTTTGCAATAAAATCGAAATGACGCTCAAACGTAAGCTTACTGTCCATGAAAACTCCTAAGTCTTTAATGACGGAAGCACGAAATACATTTTGGTGATTTATTGTGTAACTATAGGTGAAAGCTTGCTTTTTTCTAGTGAAACTAATAACTTGACACTTAGATGTGTTGAGATCAAGGTTATTAGCTTTACAATAGTTGACCACTCTATTGAGGTCGTCTTGAAGTAGTACAGCATCAGAGAGGTCTTTAATGGTCCTGTACATCTTCATATCATCTGCAAATAATTGAAACTTGGAATGTTTGATGCACGATCCAATATCGTTGATAAAAGCCACGAACAGTAAAGGACCCAGCAGTGATCCCTGGGGAACGCCGGAGGGAACAGTCAACCATGCGGACATAAAACCATTTAAAACTACAGCTTGAGATCTATTTAAGATATAGGAAGAAAACCATCGGAAGAGATCACCGCTAATACCTAGTCCAATGAGCTTTTTTAGTAATATATTATGGTTAATTCGATCGAATGCCTTGCTATAGTCGGTATATATAGCATCTGTTTGGTAGCCGTTATCCATATCCTTGGATATATCATCTGTAAATAATATAAGATTGGATACTATTGACCTGCCTTTGAGGAAACCATGTTGGTGCGGGCTAATGTTAGGGGATAGCGCGTAATATAACTGGTCATAAACAATGCGTTCAAAGACTTTAGCCAGGGTACAAAGCTTGGAAATTGGACGGTAGTTATCAATTTTGTTCTTGGGCCCCTTTTTATGGATAGGAGCGATAAATGCAGACTTCCACATTGCTGGAACAATACCCTCAGCTAGCGATCGTTTAAATAAAAGTGTAACTGGTTTAGATAAGTCCTCGGCACATCTGACTATGAACACTGCTGGAAGATCATCAGGTCCAGCGGATTTGTTAATATCAAGGGACTTAAGATGCTTTTGGACTAGAGTGTCATCAACTTTAATAGATCGTATACCGGGAACGGAAACAGAACCCGGTGTACTAGAATCGGATGAAGGGTGTGAGCTAAGAAACATAGAGTGAAAATAGTTAGAAAAGAGTTCGCATATACCTTCGCCGGTACTAGAGACATTACCATTGTACGACATATGTGACGGAAAATTGCTATTCGTATGCTTACTTTTTAAATAGGACCAAAAAGCTTTAGGATTTGTATCTATGGCGGATTCAATTTTAAACAAGTATGATTTATAAAGGTTGCGTTCTACGTCGTTAGCTCTGTCACGAAGTAATTCAAATGTAAGTCGATCAGAAATATTGCCATAGGTTTTAAATTTATTAAGGTACTTGTGTTTTTCTTTGAGAATTTTTGTAAGTGCACTATTGAACCATGGTGGATATTTAGAGTTATATGCCAGACGCTTGGGGATATGGAAATTTCTAATTTTAAATATACTCGAGTAGAAAATGGATAGTGCATCATCAATACTATTAGTGGTCAATAAATTATCCCAGTCTATCTTGGCTAAGTCGGAGCTGATAAGATCGTAATTGCCTTTGGAGTACTGGTAAACAGTGCGTTTGGGGGCTTTAAGAGGATGGAATTTTAGAAAATCAACGTAAATTACTAAGGCTGGGTGATAACCATCCTCTTCAACTAAAGGATCAGAACAGGCAGCAACAGAGACAGAGTCATTGCATAATACCAAGTCGAGAATTTTGCCATACTTGTTATGAACTAAATTAAATTGTTGTAGGTTGCAGTAATGTATGGTATCAATAAAATTAGTTAATAAGTGAGCCGCTGGAGCCGATGCTCCGATACCGTCCGATGAAGTCGTCCATTTTATCGAACTCATGTTAAAATCACCCAGTACAATGAATTTGTCAGTCGGATTGGCTTGCATTAATTGTGACAATTTATCTAGAAATTCAAGTAATTGATTAGAAAAACTGTTGCCTCTATTTTGTTCACAAAGATACAAGGTGCATAAATGGAGTCTACTTAGGCTTTTATTTGCACAGTCGGGTCTAGTAAGAATAGATATCCAGATGTCTTCCGTACTAGATTGCCAGTGAATCTTATCGCAGACGATCAGGTCTCGACGGACCGCCACGAGGACTCCTCCTCCGCGCTGCTGTGACGTAGATGCATAGTCGCGATCACGCCTCCACACTACGTACCTTTCGTCGAAGAGTTCACTGTCCAAAATGCCCTCGATTAGCCAGGTCTCCGTTAGGGACAAGACATCGTAATTACTTTTGGCTAAGTTCCTATAGAAAATCTCTGTTTTAGTTCGCAGCCCCCGTACATTTTGGTGGTAGATGTTTAGAGCAGACATAATGGACTCGGTAAACTACCTATAAATGGGTCAAGAATTGGGTTTACCGAATGTACCTCAAGTTCAAATACTATGATCGTCTCACTTCTTATGTAATATAATAGGGTTAACAACGCATTAAAATTGTCTCGATAACAGCAAAGGTGTGATATAAAAGTTAGGCGCACCAACCGAGTTCCTCCACGACAATCCCAAAATTTACTAATAATACCTAAGTCTAACGACAGATAGACACGGCACTTAATGAAAAATAAATATAAATAACTTAGTACCATAACATATGATAGTATAACAGTATGGTGAGTATTAAAGATAAGGATTAATCTCACTATTGGCTTAAATACAAAAAAACGGCAGACTAAACAAGTTAACAGAACATAAATAACCGAGGTACTATTAAAACAATAGATAACAATATAAAAGTCGAAAAAACAATGCACCAGTAAAGCAAAACACTTCAAATGTATAATAAATATAAAATGAGTGAGGGTAAAAAAAGGGTCCGAGCGCGGTAAACAATAGCAGGTAATTAGCAAAGGAATGCGGACTACGATTCTCAAAGTATTGGGTATCGCTATTAAAATTTCGTTAAATAATAGTGGTTTAGCTTTACGTACATATGAGTAGTAGATTGAGGAAGATATCAACTTATAATTTGCAAGTCTTGATGTGATTTTATGGTCATGATCTTCGAGGTGGTATCTCTTCTCACAAAAATCTTCATATGTTTTACCCACACAAATTGGAAGTTGTGTTCTTTTGCCCTGGTTTTGACTTGAGTGAGGAGTAATTTTGAGTGAGTGAGGAGTAATTCTGTATTTATTTTTATTTGGATGAATAATATCTATATAGCAAGTACTACAGACTGGTACTTTCTTACCATCCAGTTATACTACTTTATTTATTACATTTTAGAATCTCAGAGCTTTTGATACTAATTTGTCTACATAATTTGCTACCTAGAACATTACATGCAGCCCCGGTATCCATTTTCATAACAACTTTTATATTATTTACTGTAAATTCTTGTAATATTTCATTACCTTCTGATACACTTCCTACAAACAAGTCACATTCTTCTTCTTGAAGATCCTCTCGATCACTCTCCTCCTAAAGTACATGAACCTGCCTTTTAATTGGTTTTGAGCTGCGACACATTTTCCGAATGCTGGGCACTTATTAACTGCATGAGTCTGCCCACAATTTCTGCAATTCTGTATGAGCATTGGAGTATATGATTTATTTGGTTCTTCTTTACGTCTTGAGTGAAATCTGTGCGAATAGATGTTTGCACATATTGTCTTGAAGCCTCAGCACATAGTAGGTATTTCATAACATAGTTCAATGTTAATTTATCATCCTCCTCTGCAATCAATCTTGTTTTAAGATGACTGTACCTTTGATCAAGGCCTGCTATCAATTTGGTTACTGTCAAGCTTTCCCTCAATTCTCCGAATTCGCAACTCTTGCCTAAATTGATCACTTTTTGAAAATATTCCTCTAATCTCATGTTTTTTTGGCAAAATGTAAAGAATTCATTCCTCAAGATTAACAAACTCTTTTTTGGCGAGGCATATGCTCCAAAGAGTTCAATTACTGCTACCAAGGTTACATTTTCTTGTAAATTAAACGTATTATCAATTTCTATACCTTAGACGCCGTTGAAATTCAAAAGAATCTCCAAACCGTTCGCCAAAATGTATATCTCGAAACGTTGAATCCATTTTTCGAAGTTACCCTGTAAATTGCCTTCAAAACTCATTGCCGGTAACGAGGATAGATCCCCAGCTGACACCATGTTTGTTTCTTGGGGTCATTATTTAGAGGATTCCATGTAATTAAACTAAAACAACTGCTAAAGTATAAACACATGTATTTTGGCGCCTAGAACAAGAAGCTACAACACGCAATGGCATGTGACATCTGTCATAGTGATGTCCCATCTCCCAACAACTACCTTCCCGGAAACTGATCTAGAGCGACCACAAAATCCAGAACCACCTCAACATCCGGTCAGAGTGAAAAAAGCAATGGGAGAGTTCGGACGCCTCCCAGGGTTACATCAGCATAGCATCTGTTGTACAGGGCTTCAAAGAGCAACGGCTGGTGTGGTTCTCCATTAACCCAATCAGAACCGGAATCGCAAGGTGCTATTTTCATCTGCACAGGTGGGGCGTCACTGAATCTCCTTACTGTGTCTGTGGAGACTCAGTGCAGACTATCCAGCACATCGTGGAGTACAGCCCCACTAGGAAATTCAGCGGGCAGGATTCGAGGGGCAGCACTAGCTGACACCAGAGGCTAAACAATGGATTTGGACTTCACTCAGACATAAAATTTTGATCGTATATCACATTATTGAAAGTACATCGCCATACCATGATGATAATGATGAGGGCCAGTCAAACGAATGGCCAATTAATATTAATGATAAAAAGATGAAATTATGATAAAAAACTTTGTTTTTTCTTATTAATAAAAACTTTGAAATTCTGCAACCCTAGTTTAAAAGCGATCGCAGCAATAACCTACCAGTCAACATTTTATAAACCAAAAGACTTATAACTTTATTTGCTTAGATAAAGGTACTGATTACTGGCAGCATTATGTAACGTATAACTTACTGCTGCATAAAAGGTTTTAAGCTACAGAGCTTAATTATTGAAGCTTTGAACAGTCAAAGCTTCAATAATTCATTAAGTTTGACAGTATTTGATGTGGAACCAAATTAAGATAATTAAGATATCATTATGTTAACAGCATTTGTTTGCATGTTAACTAGGGTAGTGAACCTTTAGAAGAAAGTGTATGCAAACCACTTAAATCATTTTCTTTAATTAATTTAGTATTGCAAAGTTTACTTCTAAATTAGCTAGGTGTAAGAAATGTGGCACAAGAAAAATGTGGTAAAAATATTCTTTAAACTCCTTAAATTTCAATTTTTATGTTCAAATAGAAGGTAGATGGTATAGATATCAGTTTTTGATATCATACTCTAATGCCCCAAAACTCTGTCCAAATCTTAGAATAGCCAGACTTACGTGACTTTATGAAATTAATGGTCAAACGTTTGTATACTCGCTAACTTAAAAACAGGGCCTGTTTGGAGGTGACAGGTATAAAAGGTACAATGTTGCTAACCTGTGTCATAATATAAAGCTGGTTTTAATATATGTTTTACATATGTTTTAAATTGTTTAAAACCAACATACAATACTGTCACATTCTGTTTTAGACACGTGTCGATCTTTACTGATATGATACATAGATATGAAACGTGAACAAGAACTACGAGATTCGAAATAGTTGTACAGAACGATTGAGCGCAGTGGTTAAGAGCGTAAGCCGCTCCGCCCACTGTGCTTGATAGTCGCGGGTTCAATTCCCGCACGGGACAAATCTTTGTGTGATCCACAAAAATTTTTTCGGTCTTGGTATTTATGTATGTGAATTTTTATGTTTTTAAACGCACCCACGACACAGGAATAAATCCTAGGGTGGGGCTACGTTTATTAACAAAAAAAAAAGAAAAAAATGTCTCATTTGTATCTGAATCTCGATCATACATTCGCCAGTCAGTATACAAAAGCGCTAATCTTACAAAACAAACAAAATGCTTCATAGCTCATTCCAATCTTAATCTGAATTATGATATTACATTAACTAAACTTATCGTCTCACAGGACGAACGAATACGTAACGCGATTTCGGTCGGTAGGCCGATTGGAATTGGGATTCGAATACTTGCCCTGTTTCAGATACAAATAATCGAATCTTAGTGAAGCAATTATGTCGTGTCTATTCTGCTTATTGTTTTCTGCAAAATGCTTCAAAGATCATGTTTATAAGCGCCTCCTAGTATTTTCATAGCAACTTATTTAGTCTGAGTTATTATAGTATATTAGACATGAAAAAGAGTTAGACTTTAGTAAATGAAAAGTGTAATAACTATATAGTTAAAAAGTGTACTAAATCGGTGTTTAGTCTCCTCATTACCACATTCTAAACTCATAAACTATTAAGACTTCCGTATCCCTATCCCGGATCCAAGCGAAGTTGAGCCATTGATGGCTCAACTTCGACAGTACAATCTTATTGCTAATGACATAAGATTTGTTGGTATTGAAGATTAGGAACTGTGACCCACTAAGAAATAGGAACTATCCCACTAAGAAATAGGTACCTCCCGTAAAAGGTCGAACAAACTTTTGACATTTCCTAATACCTTTTAGTTCATGTCCTTTTTTTAATCAGAGATATATTTTTCTGCTGCCGTCACCTACTAGGTGTATGATAGTAGAATAAAGACTACACACCTTACCGTTTTATTCCCAGT
The DNA here is from genome assembly GCA_905147815.2 of Phalera bucephala. Classification (NCBI taxonomy): domain Eukaryota; kingdom Metazoa; phylum Arthropoda; class Insecta; order Lepidoptera; family Notodontidae; genus Phalera; species Phalera bucephala. Next base: position 31,957,317 of record LR990615.1, on the reverse strand, counting down.
TGAGTTCTAATAGACGACTATTTAAGGCCGGCGCTTTATGTAAATCTCGGCGTTTTTATATGTGAATTCTATATTTGTACACGTCTTAGTGTGGGACTATGTTTTTTTTTTCAAGTATATTCGTGGCGAATGTATCCACTTTTTTTAGAAAGGGAACATCGTAAAAATAAGTTTCGACGATGTTATTTTTGGATGTGAGAAAAGTAAGTAGTAAGGTTATAGAAATCTTAATATAGTGCCTTATTACAATTTCTGTGAGTGAGCTTAAGGCTATATTTTAAGTGAGGAGCTGTAACTAAGTGGTGCTGATTTAACTGATTGTTCACCAAGCTAGTTTAAACCTTAATCTAATAATTAACTATTAAACTAATTTGAGCGGAAAGTGTGTCTCGAAATATAATTGATATTATTCTAAGCATCTATTCGTAAGGAAGTCTGGTTTTATTTCTACCTGAAAATGTGTTCTTTGTCCAAAAACCAAGGAGTCATATAATGTACAAAATATTGATATAAATATGAATTAAGATATAATTTAAAAATTTGATTCTTATTAAAAAGAAAGTATCTTTTATCGTTACTTACTTATATATAAGTAAACAAAACAAGGATAAGGTAAAAACATGCTCAATAGCAGCCACTGGTGATGATTTTATCAATGTCGTCAGCGTATTGCCTTAACTTTATAAGGAAACTGCTGTATCTTGCTTGTGCTGAGAAACTTCTGAATATTTTGCATTAAAAAACACGAAAATAAATAGTGAATGTGTCGATGCATAAAAATAAGATATAAAAAATGGAAAAAACTGTTCATATCTAATTGAAGAATTTAGCAGCAATACCCTACTTGTTGAGCAATTTATTGCAACCATTTTCGCATCAACATTATTAGGTGAAAAAAACTCTGCCAAATATAAACTGTGAGCTTGTGGTCAAGCTATTTGATGCTATATTTGCTTGTGATAAAGTTAAAATTGTAGGAGCTTAGAATTTACCGGGCGATCTTGGACGATAATGCAAAGCTCCTCCTAGAATGAAAAACAACATTAGACTGGCAAAGGTAATAAATATAACTTCATTAGCTGCTACCATCTCGTTCGAACTAATTTATATTGCTGCATTAAAAATGTAGTTACAGCGCTAAAGGTGTATTATTTTGGTAGGACTTTTTCTAGATTTTAATCTAAACTTCTGTTAGGAGTATAATCTGGAAATTACTTCTAACTAATTTTAGCTGTGCATAAATATAAGTCTAGGTTTATGCCTAGTACAATATTATTATACGAGTAAGGCAGTGTAGTGCTGATGGACTCACGGAAGATCACCAAGGTTAAGGAGCATTGGGCTAGCTCACTGGGGTAGGTGGTAGGTAGTAGGCGATTATTTGTGCATCTCTTTACCCAGAAAAGTAGAGTAACTTTAGCTTTTTAATATAGCAATCTTTTATCTGAGTTATCAGCCAAATTAAAAACCTTGTAGCTGACTTCATAAGTTCCAATAGCAGGTGGCTATAAACCTTTCTATAATAATCTACCCTTGGTTCGGGTAATATCTTGTTCTCTCTTCAATTTGTGAGAGACAGCTCATGCTCAGCAGTCGAATAAAATTGGCTGATAATTTATGTTAAGTTTTCAACAAGTTTCGGCCGGCAAATTGTGGAATAGACTAGTATAAGACCAAAAAAAAATGGCATGATGTAGGAGAAGACAGTAGCAGTAGCAGTATGTAGGAGCAGTAGGTAAATTAATACAGGCTGATTGATGATTATGATAATAGCTATGGTGAACATTCAGTCAAATGATATTATTTTAGTAATATCAATAGTTAATTTTACTTTAGTCAGATACTAACACACTCTAACTGTAGTTATTTCCAGATAATATAAAATTTACAGCCTAAGCAAGGTCTGTCCTCAGCCGTGGATGTATTTTGTGCTAAAATTATGAAAACAGTCTTTTCAGACATTTTTATTTTGTGTACCTGTGACTTTTGAATTCAAAAAGTAAGGGTCTGGATGCCACAAGTTCTCGAAAAACTCGGGAGGTAGCGTCACGTGGTCATCTCCTTCCTCAAATATATCCTCAGGCAGCTGTAGCCGGCTTTCGCTCCAGGTTTGTCTTATGAACATGTCCACTCTGGAAGAAAAATAGATATTAATATCTAAGTGGAAGTATTTCGGTGGAAAACTATGGAAATGAAACGCGAACGCAATTAAACGTTCACGTGCAATAAGACGTAAGGCAGTAACGTCGTCCGATCAACGACCAGAAAAGGAAAATTCGGAACAAACCCTATACCAACCCATCTGGCCAGCGTGGTATAGTAGGCCAAAAACCCCCTAACATGATAAGGCACCTAAACCAAAGGCCCCCGGTTTCCGGTAGTCCCGCTGTCCGCCGCCACGGTAGCGGTCGCGGTAACAGCGGGGCAGGGGTTGTGAAGAATCTCCGGGCTACGACACAAGGCTACTAAAAACACCTGACCCTGGCTACGTACAATGGACGCTCTCTACGGCTGGACCAACACCTCACTGAACTCGAGGTAGAACTAGGTCGCATAAACTGGCACATATTGGGGTTATCCGAAGTCCGAAGACAGGGCGAGGACACGATAACCCTTGAGTCAGGCCACCTGTTCTACTTTCGGGAAGGTAATCGGCGCTTTCAGGGCGGTGTCGGTTTCCTGGTCAACAAAGCTCTCAATAACAACGTTGTGGAAGTCAGCAGTGTGTCAACACGAGTAGCGTACCTCATAATTAAAATCACCGACAGATACACCCTGAAGGTGGTCCAGGTATATGCGCCGACTTCGACATACTGCGACGACATATCCGAAGCCATGTATGAAGACATAGCCAAGGCATTACGTGGCACCACCAAGGCTCACTACAATGTTGTTATGGGGGACTTCAATGCCAAATTGGGAGTACAAGAACGCGGCGAAACGATAATCGGACCCCACGGCGTGGGGCGCCGAAACCACAGGGGGCAGATGCTGGTCAACTTTCTGGAGTCGCAGGGGCTTCTTGATGAATTAATTCTTTAAGAAGAAGCTTCATAGAAAGTGGACATGGTGAAGCCCCGACACTGTGACGAGGAACGAGATAGACTTCATCATGACTGACAGGAAGTCTATGCTTAGAGACGTCTCCGTAATCAACAGGTTTAATACCGGCAGCGATCACAGACTTGTCCGAGGCGCTCTAAATATAAACTTCAGGGCCGAAAGGCGTCGCATGATGAGGTCTACTCACAGACCTACTGCGCGTCAAATAGTTTTAGGGTCCGAAAAGATCCAACTGGAGCTTCAAAATCGTTTCGACCTGCTGGAAACCGAAGGCAATGTTGACGAGAAAACCGACATAGTGGTCAAAAAGCTACAGGATGTGTCTCGAAGGGTGTTTCCCGGAAAAAGCGGTAATGGTATGAGGCAGAGACGGGAAATGTCATCCACGCAGGCGTCTTCGCCGGTTGGGAGGAACCTCAACCGGAAGATCCGGAAGCTGGTGCGACGTGACCTCCGATGTTCCAACACCCGCGCTATCGCGGCTGCGATTGAACAGAATAGAGGCACCAAAGTCTTCGCTCGCCAGCTAAGTAGATCCCATCTGACGAAACTTAATACTGCGGGTGGCAAAACCGTGACCTTCAAGTTTGAGATACTCGAGGAAATTGAGAGTTTCTACAAAGACCGGTACGCATCACGGATGACTAAACCCGCGAGACCCAGCGCTGACGACCACAGAGCCCCACTCACACGCCACCACACGGAAGACATTCCTGATGTCAACCAGGACGAGGTCAGAGTGGCTTTCGAGCAGCTCAAAAACAACAAGTCGCCAGGCGATGACGGAATCACCACTGAGCTCCTAAAAGCAGGCGGGACTCCAATCCTGAAAAAGCTAGCGAGTCTCTTTAATTCCGTCATCCACCAGGGCTTAACACCTCAAGCGTGGAGTGGGAGTGCGGTGGTTCTGTTCTTCAAAAAAGGTGACAAAACGTTGCTTAAGAACTACAGACCCATCTCACTCCTGAGCCACGTCTACAAGTTGTTCTCGAGAGTACTCACAAACCGCTTCGCCAGAAAACTCGACGAGTTCCAGCCACCGGAACAAGCCGGGTTTCGAAAAGGCTACAGCACCGTAGACCACATCCATACTGTTCGGCAGATTGTACAGAAGACCGAAGAGTACAATCAGCCGCTGTGTATGGCTTTCATGGACTACGAGAAAGCCTTCGACTCCATCGAAACCTGGGCGGTTTTGGATGCTCTGCAGCGATGTCGCATCGATTGGCGCTATATCGCGGTGTTGAGATGTCTGTATGATACCGCCACAATGACCGTCCAGCTCCAGGACCAAAAGACCAACCCGCTCGAGCTGCGTCGAGGGGTAAGACAGGGGGATGTAATATCCCCCAAGCTCTTCACCAATGCACTCGAAGACGTCTTCAAGACGCTGGACTGGACTGGGCGGGGCATTAACATCAACGGCGAATACATCTCACACCTTCGGTTTGCCGATGATATCGTCATCGTGGCAGAGTCACTGGAACAGTTAAGCGAAATGCTGCATAGCCTAAATGGAGCCTCTCGAGGTGTCGGTCTCGGCATAAACTTGGATAAAACCAAGATCATGTTTAATGAACATGTCACGCCGGGACCGATTTACGTCGATGGTTCGATGCTCGAAGTTTATCGGGAGTATGTCTACCTTGGACAAGTTGTCCAATTTGGTAGAAATAACTTCGAGAAAGAAATCAACCGCAGGATCCAATTGGGTTGGGCAGCATTTTGCAAATTACGTCACGTTTTCTCTTCGCATATACCGCAATGCCTGAAGACTAAAGTCTATAACCATGCGTCCAACCTGTTATGACTTACGAGGCCGAGACGTGGCCACTCACAGTGGGACTAGTCCACAAATTTAAAGTCGCACAGCGGGCTATGGAGCGAGCTATGCTCGGCGTCTCTTTGACGGATAAAATTCGTAACGAGGTAATCCGACAAAGAACCAAAGTTACCGACATAGCTCGCAGACTCAGTAAGCTAAAGTGGCCATGGGCTGGTCACATCTGCAGGGGGACCGACGGCTGATGGAGCAAACGTGTCCTAGAGTGGAGACCGCGACTTGGTAAGCGTAAGGTAGGACGGCCCCCAGCTAGATGGACCGACGACCTCAAAAAGGTCGCTGGGACAGACTGGATGCGGAAGGCGGAGGACCGTGTGCAATGGCGCGTGTTAGGAGAGGCCTATGTCCAGCAGAGGACTGCGATAGGCTGATTGATTGATTGATTGAATAAGACGATAAAGTTTCTCAAAAAACATAGCATAATTTTATCAATAACTGTAATCATATTAATAAAGCATATTGTAATCACATAATATGCTTTTTGGTTGTCCATTGAAAAAGCGCTCTTTAACTTTGTATAACTAAGTATGTTTTTGCAAATAAACGAATATTTTTAAGTGGTCCCAAAATAAAGTCTATACAAAAAATAACAATTCTCCCACAGAGCGCAACTGTTTACGAAAAGAAACAACTTTCAATTTATATGTTGATGTTAAAAACTGTTCGCTAACCATCAACAAAGCAAATAAAAATATAAAGTTTAAAAATATCCATTTTAAGTGTATTATTGTTTACATGGCAAGCTTTTATAAAGTTTAGTTTTTATGAATTTTCGAGGGTTCCGTAACTCCAAAGGAAAAATCGAAACCTGAATTTCGGATCTTAAATAAAATCAGTTTCTGTACAGTACATTACATTGTCCACCTACATTATTGTAATAGCCTTTTTTCTCGCAAAGAGTATGACCTCGAGGCTTGTTGACAGTGATGATCTTGGTGACATGTTTTTTATACATATTTTGGTATTTCAGCACCTAACAATTTTGATTGGTGCCAGATTAAATTACCTGTGTGGCTATATACAGTATACTACTGTTACTCCCACTTGGCAAATGTAGATGTGACAGCGTCACAAAAATATGCTATTTCTTTATGTTACAGGCAAGAGCAGCAACCTTTTTAACCGACTTCTAAAAAGGAGGAGGTTCTCAATCCGACTGTTTTTGTTTGTATGTTTTTGTTTTTATTTTCATACGTAGTCCTGATCTATACAACACCAGACTAATGGACATTGATATTTTCTCAGAGAATCTTAATTCATTTAAATGTAAAGCAATATCAAAGTTGTGATGCAAGCAAAATAAACAGTGTGTTTTAGTAAGTAAACTTGTTTTACAATTAATTAATATATTGGCACATGTCTCTTTTCATTAATGCATGACACTATAGGTTTGTTTAATTTCATTTATTTAAGTTATTACATTTGTATTGTGACCGTATGAAGTATATTAAAATAACATAAATAAAAAAATAAATAAAAATTATGTCAATCCTATAGGTATCCTGCCATAGAACTAATCAGAATATTAACTGACTTCAAAAAAGGAGGAGGTCGACAATTCGTCTTTATTTATGAACTGATTTTGATGATTCTTTTTGCGTTGGGTTTAGTATAGTTTCGAGGTGGTTCCATTAGAATGAAATCGGTTTTGAACTTTGGTCTTTGAAGATACACCAGGGGACTCCTTAATGGCGAACAGCACGAATGTCTCACTCACCTGAAGTCCATATCTTCAACATTTATGGAATTGACGTCTACCACGTATATGCTGAACTCCACAATGACTGGATGCCCTTTCTGCGCCGGTGGACGCATTTCTGTAAAAATAAGAAATACATCGGAATTGGTGGGGCTGGCAGTAGAATATTATGACTTCAAAAAGGCGAAAAACATTTGCTGCATGTAGATTATTGATTAAGACTTAGAAAGATACGCGACATGCTTAGCGTGTGGCTCCATAAAAGTGAGAGGAGTGTACCATATTTTTCATGTGAGAAATTTCCCATTGATATCCGTTCACGTCCCCGTAATCCAGCCATTCCTGGAGCAAGTCTTACCAACTAAAGCCTCCTCGGTCGAAACTCGAACTTTCCGACGTCTCGCCAGCGTCTGTCTGATGATCGAAGCCTTCTTGTTCGTGGTAACCTTGCCCAGACTTACCTACATGGTAAAGGTGCGTCGGAACACTTAGCGTACCCTTCAACTTCGAGGGTCAGAGAGAGAGAGAAAAAAAAAAATGAACGAAGCTTACACCACTGCAGATTACATCCTGGTGCGAGGCAGTTTTATGATCACCTATCTGTTAACTGTTGTGCGAAGAATGAAAAACAGGAGTAAGACGTGGGAAACAAACTAACCTTTAACATAGCTTTCAGGTAGTACGACCCGTGGCTTCAGCGTGTGGTTCCTCTTCGACACAACATCATTGCATAGCCTGAAATAGAAAAAAAAATACGGTTACTTTAGATCAAAACAAAAAGTGATATGATACATCCTCATGTCTTAGATCTAGAAAACATCTATTCATACAACAAACATTTAGAAAACATCATTTAGTCAGTTTACACTTTTAAAAAGAATAGCGAGGCATCTTAACACAGGCATTACTAGTCTTAAAAGGAGGGCGTCTTTTTTCAATCAAGTAGAATAAGTTCAAATAAACAAATCAAAAAGGAAAAATAGGTCAAAGTAAACATAAATAGGTTTGTAGAGCCAATAGGTATTCATAAAAAACTATATTTTTTACAATACATTTTTATCGTATCTGTATTTTGTTGTTTTTTTGTAAATAACCTTTTTGTGTCTTAGTATTTTTTGCCATCAAAAATACGATATCATTACTCAATCAGTATTAAATTCTTCCATTGACTTTTGAAGTTCATAATCTAATCAATGTTGATTGATATATTTACAACTTTCTACAGGTAAACGGATTTGAAATCAATAAGTTTAGTAGCTAAGTCATATAAAACTTTCAAGAGATGCCATCATTTCTATTAAAAGGTACTTTTGAGTTAGAGAATCATTATGGTTTGCAATAAATCAATTTTAAAGGTTGAAATTACTAGTCTGCTGCTTCTGAGACGCTTTTAGCGCTTGTAATACGGTGGTCGTTGTAGCAATAACTAAGGTTAAGTAGCGTTTGTCTCGGTCAGTGAGAGATGGCTGATCGTTTGTAGCATTTCTATTTTCGAGTATCTTCATGCTTTAGAAGGTACGTTAAGCTGTGGATCCCCGCTATCATTTTATAAGGCGAATCAGAAGTCTTTTAGCGGCTTGTTAAGTTCCAACAGTAGGTGGCCACAAACCTGCCTCCACCAATTCGCACTGAGTTCACATGTAGGAATATGACAAATTTTCTCTCGTCACCGCAGGGTGACAGATTATTTGATTTTAAAACCAGTCTACAATTTAAAACTACACTAAGGGGTGTACTGGATTTGAATCCTAGGGCGGAAAATTTCCTAGTACCCATTGAGAGTCTGATATTGTGCCCAGTACAGCGGTAATAGACTCGCCCCTAATAAATGTAATACCTTACATTGTCGGCGGAAGTATTTGTATACCGTACAGCCCTTCTTGAAAAATATAGACGTGTCAGGGTCTATTTTTTTATACAAAGGAGTGTAAATATCCGAAAATAACAGTGGGCGTTATGTCTACGCTTAACTCTATCTAACCCTTCGAGAAAAACGGGACGGACCTTTTGCGGCTAAATATTTACCTAGGTATTTTCCTTGAATTTCTAAACCCAGCTTTATTTGTGTCCTCGGCTAGACAAACGAAACCGACAACTATTTGAGCGAAATCCGGTAAAGTGAGAAGAAAATCTCTGAAATTGTTTGGCTTACGTAAATTTACTTTGCTATTTCTTTAAATTAAGTTCTGTTCTGGCCCAGTAACTGAAAGGAATATTCTAAACATCAATAACGCCATGCCTAAATACTCTGACGGGTAAAGCAGAGGTGTATTTGTACACACATATATTGTGGACGATGTTAGGTCTCACTGGAAATGATGAGGATCATCCTACGGGTGTTGGTATGAAATAAACGGAGAGTGAGCAATGGACTGTATAATAATTTGAAAACGCGTAACAAGACCATGTTACAACTTGAACTCGCTAGAATTAAGTACAACGTGTGCTTCAAAGAAGCCAGAGAGGTATGTAAGGAAAGAACCTGCTGGATCTCTATACTCTCCGCCTACCCCTCAAGGGATCTGGCGTGATGATGATATAGGTGTGCTTCGAACGGCGGAGCAATGAAGCAGTGCTTTACTGTGGCTGTTATCGCTCCCAGCCGTCCTCGTGGCGCGTCTCGCAGCATCACCGCCGCACAGTGATGTTCCCACACTCACTAAAAAGCGTATGGATAAATCAAACTATTCTGGTTGGCGGCTGGGCAAAGGCCTTCTCTCGCTAACAGAGGGGAGAGAAAATAACGGCGGACTGCTTCGTCCCGTAGTTAAGAGCTTGAGTCGTTCCACCCACTGGATTGAGTAGTCGCGGGTTAGATTCTGGCACAGGGCAAATCTTTGTGTGACCCACAAATATTTGTGTCGGTATGGGTGTTTGTGTATGTGAATTTCATGTTTGTAAACACACCCCCGACACAGGAATAATTCCTAGTGTGGGGCTACAAGTTTTTTTTAAAGAAAAAATCAAGTAGGTCTTCCGCGTGGACTGTGCGGATTGATAAAGGCAGGTTTATGGCCACCTGCTGTTGGAACTTATCAAACCGCTCAAATAAGCTTCCAAATTAGCTTACCAATTATCATATTAAGTAGCCACCGGTAACAACGGCTAATTAAAATACTACAAGTGGTCACCCATCTTAAACCAACCGAGTGCAAAGCTCCTTAACTTTGACTACAAGCAGCACGGTACCACAGCGCTATAAGCGTCTCAATATTAGTGCACTAACATTTATAGTCAAAACCTAAATTTATGCAATAAATGTAGAATGTTTTATATAATTATCTACCTTAAACAAATGAGGGTAGGGTCGAGTGATAGAGATTTACTATGACGTCAATGAAATGGTTATTATGGGAGGTTGGCGTGATAGATTTAAATTCAGTGCCAACATTAAGTGTTGGCATCTAACTAACCTATTTACGGCATCTAACTAACCTATTCACGGACTTAAAATTGAAAGTTATAAAGTAAAATCTCGTTCTTTGACACAACTTTCTGCGACTCAAAGAACTCAGATGAATATGATAACATGCTTATCGACAAGGTTACGATAATTTCAAAGGGTTTGTGCTTAGCTCTCAGTTTGAGACGTTTCACACTATCAGCCTATACTGCCCACTGCTGGGCAAAGGCCTTCTCTCACAAATCGAGGTGAGAGAGATCAGGTCATACTCCATCACGCGGACCCAGTGCGGATTGGTGGAGGCAGGTTTGTGGTCACCTGCTGTTGGAACTTATCAAGCCGCCTATAAGGCTTCCAACTTGGCTTAACGACTACCACATTAAGTGGTAGCCGGAACCAACGGCTTAACGTGCCTTTCGAATCACGGAGACACTCGAATATGAGAATGCCACAACGGTCACCCATCTCAGGCCGACCAAGTCGAACGCTGCTTAACCTTAGTGATCGGTAAAAACACCGGGCTCGTACAGCGCTACCAGTGCCTCCGCAATTGAGACGCTTCGGCAATTCATGAATGCAGCTCTATAATAGTCATGTGATTTAAGTAACTTAATATAAAACGAATTTGCGACTTTAAGCCGTTGGTAGAAGGTCGAATGTAATAAATATTTTCCAGTTATGCTAAATTAGTTAAAATTAAGAGCTTACAGTTATATGGAAATAAAAGCGAACCTAAAGTTAATAAATGAAAAATACAAGAATAAGTCCAAGAGTCCGTCATAACTTGCAATGTTTGTATATCTGTCTGACTGTCTTTCCAGTTTAAATATTGTAATACATTTTTCAAGCACTTGCGGATATTCAATTGAGCTGAAATTTAGCATACGTATGTATAATAAAATGATGCCATGGAGCTGGTCTGATGATGGAGTCAGAAGGTGGCCATTGGAACATGTGAACTATACAACGTAACCCCCTCGTGTAGGTTTGTTATATTGGTATTGACGAATACTTTACAATCAGATAGTGTTCAGGGTCTGGTGATAAGGCCGAAACGATGCCAATGGAACCACCAGACTAATCAACATAACCTCTCCGTGTTTGGGCTCGTTGGATTTGTATTGATGAGTACTTTAGACCCGAATGGTGTCCAAGGTCTGATGATGGATCCGGAAGAAAGTCATAGGAACTCCACAACTAAGCAAGATGTTTTCATTGTGTGTTTGCTATAAAAGCTTGTTTTAAAAAGGATTTTTAAAGTAAAATTATTTGAACGCTATGTCAATCACATTACAGAATTATGGACGATTTGGCGCAGTGGTTAAGACCTTAAGCCGCTCCACCCACTAGGTCGAATAGTTGCGGGTTCTATTCCCTCTCGGGACAAATCTGTGTGTGAACTATGTGTGTTTCGGTCTGGGTATTTGTGTATGTGAATTTTCATGCTTGTAAACGCATCCACGATGCTAGAATAAATCCAAGTGAAGGGCTACATTTTATTAAAAAAAAAATGATTATTAAAACTAACTTTTAATTTTAAATCAAATGTTAGAGTTCTTAACTGCCTCGTTGGTCTAGTAGCAAAGCGTATCGCTTTGTGAGCACGAGGTCCTGGGTTCAAATCCTAGGTCGGACAAGGGTAGTTTTTCTAACGAAAACTTCCCAGTACATTTCGGAGTCTGGAATTGTGCCCGGTATATGGCAATAGGCTTTACATGGGACCTAAAATCGTCGGCAAAACCTGGGTGTACTCAGTACACCTCTGCCACCCCTGCTTGGGGAATATAGGCGTGACGGTGTGTAGAGTTCTTTTAAGTTTTAATGTTTATATAAATTGTTACTAATCCTGTACTTATAACATTATTAATAGTTTTACTCCCACATATGTTTATGAATATACGGTTAAAGTAAATTTGTTTCACATTGAGTACATATATTTCCGAACGTAACCTTTTCAGCTAAACACATTACCCCATCCTTTTGGAGCAGTTGGGCTTGAAGGCTAATCAATGTCATTTGGTCCACCGGCCGACACTCAAACTACTAATTAGACCTAGAGGACATCAAACGTTATTCATAATTATAAGATCAATTGATATAATTATTTAGGAAATCAACGGAAATGAAATAAATATAAATGAAGAAAACGATTTCAAACAAGCTCATATCTAAAAACAAAGCAGTGAGAGTGGTTAGACAGTTGTACTGCAAAGTCAGGGGCTTCTGGTTCAAAAACAGAGGTGCGTGCCGCACCTCTGTTTTTTCGAAAGCATGTGCATATTAAAAATTAACTATCACTTGCTTTAACGGTGAAGGAAAATACCGTGAGGGTTTCCTAACGATGTTTTCCTGCAAACCTGAGAGTTTCTCGAAGGTGTGTGAAGTTCGCCAACCCGCACTGGGCCAGCGTGGTGGACTATGGCCCAAACCCTCTCAGTTTGAGAGGAGGCCCGTGCTCAACGGTGGGACAGTTTCTTAATAGGGCTAATATTTTTAATATTACTAAACCCCACCGCCTTACTTTGTCTAGTTGTCAGGAGCAACTACCCCTAGGGCACCAACTACCATGGCCGGTGTGGAAATCATTAAATTAACTCCGAACTCTAGTACGTAGATGCAGGCAAAATTTGTGCACATGGGGGCTCAGAGATCCAATTTTAGCAGCCTGTGATTGTGGTGTGATCTCACACCTCGCAGACTATGTCGCATCTGCTGGTCTGCCCATTATGCCCCACCACCACAAATGAAGATTGAGTTAGTCACTTACTTAGCGGGACAAATATGAACCATTGACACCAAAAGAACATTCCAAATTAAATGGAGAGCGATTCTACTGCCATAATACAAGATGTAACATTTATAACTCATGACCTCAGACATCCAATTTGATTATTGTCTTACGAATTCAATATGAAAATTAAACTTAAAATTTTAAGTACTTATATATGCAATAAAAGTATGTATAAGAAATGCATTAAAAATATGTGTAATGTTGTGTCAAGGATAAGTCAAGAGTCTCCGTAACCGTAGCATGTATAAGACGAACTATGAGAAGGAGCAAGCCAGAGAGTTTTGTAAGGAAAAATTTGTTAGGACTCTATACTTTCCCTTACTCGGTAAGAGATCTTGCGTGACGATATAGATAGATAGGTAGTACTTTATCAAGTTAGGTTAAATGAAAGCTTTTAAAAATGGCACTGCAATGCGTCCACGTTTTCATAACAAAGAAATAAGTACAATCAATAATAACACGAAGTACAGTAATTTATTTCTAAATATAGTAACATAGCGTGCGGACACTTGGCAATCGATGGAGGTACCTTGGCCTGGAACCAGGGTGGGTACCCTGGCGTCAGGCCAGGGCATTACCGTATACGTCATCACGGAATATTTTTGCGGCCTACGAAATATAGAAATGGCTGCCTCGTTGGTCTGGTGGCAAAGCACATCGCTTTGTGTTCACGAGGTCCTAGGTTCAAATCCTAGGTCGGACAAATGTAGTTTTTCTAACGAAAAAGTCCCAGTATGAGTCCGGGGTCTGGAACTGTGGCCGGTATATGGCAATAGGCTCGCCCCCTATTACAGGGGACCTAACATCGTCGGCGAAACGTGGGTGTACTCAGTACACCTCTGCCACCCCCGCTTGGGGAATATAGGCGTGACGGTGTGAAATATAGAAATGTCTACATACTTCAAGCATCGACAACCCACTGCTGAGTATATGTCTCTCTACTATCACGTCATTCGTTCCAGTCCTTTGCTAGTCTATTACACCATTTGCCGGCCACCCTCATTATCTCATCGCTCCATTTAGCTGATGGTCTGCCTATCAGTCTTCGTCCCGTTCTGGGCCACTATCATGGGTTCTGTCCACCTGCTTCTCCAAGTGACCTGTTTATCTCAACTTTAACTTTGTGATCTTATTTTCTTACTTCGAACATTAAAATATGGAAATTCCTTAATATTACCTCGCAATCTTTGATATTGAGTCACTTTTTCAGCCATTTTTATTATTGCGATGAAACTCGGCACACATTTCCACCACTGCACCTTCCTTAAGCCAGATTCCATAATAGTCTCCTTAAATGCCACCACGGTTTGAACCTCGGGGTGTTCCGAGACGATTCAATTGTCTCGGAATCCGCAATAAATTTAATTAGAAAAAAAAATAGGAGGAGTAGGAAACGACTTAATTCGATACTTCTTTGTGGATAGGTGTCTTTATTTAGTTCATCATGAATCATGACTCCCTCGTTGGTCTAGTGACGAATTACACGCGTCCCAAGAGGATATCGGTTGGAATCTCCGGTTGGACAAAATGTCATTAATAATTTCTATTATCAATCCAGAGGCTGGCATTGTGACCAGGCATTATGGCAATAGGTTCACCCTCAATTACATGGGGCGTAATATTTGTAGGCGAAAAGATTTACACAGTACATCTTTGTCACCTCTGCTTCGGGAATGTAGGCATCAAGATGTGTTTTTTATTTTATTTTAATGAATTCCTCGTTGGTCTAGTGACGAAAAATGGGCCTTGCGATTATGAGCTCTTAGGATCAAATCCTAGGTCCGCCAAATGTAGTTTGTCTATCGCAAATCTCCCAGTATTAGTACTAAATTTAAAACTGTGCCCGGTATATGGCAATGAACTCGAATCCTATTATATGTGTCCTAACATCATTGGGAAAAAGTGGGTGTACACAGAACACCTCTGCCACCTCTGCTTCAGGAATGGAGGCATGACGGTTTTTTTATTTTATTTTAATACTAGCTGTTACCCGCAGCTACGCACGCGTTTATGTTGTAATTTGACATAGGCAGGTCCATCTTCCAGGAATAGTACAGAGACTGTATTTTATTCCAAGACCTAACACCTTCATACTAAAGGTTTCGCCACATAGCCGACGGAACGCGATGGGAGCGCGACGGTGGCGCGGCTTGAGGAGTTCTAATGTTCTGAAATATACCGGACTCACCATACAGCGTAGCCTCGGCGCGACGGCAAACAGCACGATCGAACGTAGACGACCGCTTCTGTCGCGCTCCGTCGACTGGCATTTTGCCAGGTTAAAAAGTCCTAGATTTTAAGTTAGGGTATAAGTTATTACGATATTAAATTTCATTGAAATCCTTCCGGTATTTTTTGCGTGGTTGAAACACAAAGAGACAGACAGATAATAATTCCAAAAAAAATGTTTCAGCCTCTATATCGATAAGAAGTGTACCCAAATTAAAATTTTCAAAAAATATTCAATGTACGGATTCAGCTCGGTTATAGTTTTATTGTATGTATAGATATTATATTGGTAGGTAAAGTTGCGAGCAATGTTTTGAGTACTAACATCAATAAATCGCTTGTTCCCAGATATGTATAATTTTATTACCACCACTTCAATATAACATTTGATGTTTATACGTAATTTATATAATCGTGGCAGCCGGAGGAACTAGTGTATCTTATTAGCCCTTTTAAGAAACTGTTCCACCGTTGGGCACGGGCCTCCTCTCAATCTGAGAAGGTTAAGGCCATAGTCAACTACGCTGGCCCAGTGCGGGTTGACGAACTTCACATACCTCTGAGAAACTTTTAGGCATGCAGGTTTCCTCGCGATGTTTTCCTTCACCGTTAAAGCACATGCTTTTTGAAAAGACGGAGGTGCGTACCGGGGTTTTGGATCCGAGACCTCTGACTTTGCAGTCCAAAGGTCAAACCACTAGGCTATCACTGCTATTAGTGCTATTAGCTAACTAGTGTATAAAAGATTTTATTTTTCGAAAATGGACAAAGGCCAAGGCTTTGGACATATGAATGTCTGGGAACTATTCGTTTATAAATAGGTGCCGTTGTTAAAATACAGACTACTATACCTAGTACTAATGTTCTTTAATGTTTTAATCGCTTCTGTCTGTACAATGTCGAGGTCGCGTTCCTTGGATGTCCTTGGCGTTTGTGGTTGTAATGTAGTATGGAAATAATTACCTTATAATAAGTGTCTAAGGTCATTTTTTTGTCTGTTCAACAGTTATTGCAGACACAAACAAAAACACAGACAAAAAATGTAATTTCGGCATATAGTCAAAGTCAAAATTCAAAGTCAAAAATTATTATTTGCTTAAGCCCATACAAGAGCACTAACAAACATCAAAATTATTAAATTTTTACATCTACCGTCGGATCGGAACGCGGTCTCCACTGAGAAGATCCGGCGAGAAACTCAGCAGGGTAGTCTTTTAACTTAATTTGTATGGCCTTCTGGTAACCTTTGTTTTTTCAAAATTGTATTACACAGCATTGTATATTTTGCTGATTAAGGAGCTCCCATAACTCTTTCGTTGTTTTTTAATTCCGATAATTCCAATAGTGTATTTGAAATATAGAACAAATTGTGGTGCTCCTAGCGCTGTGGTACTGCGGTGTTCGTAGCGATTACCAAGGTTAAGCAGCGTTTGGCTCGGTCAGTTTTTGATGGGTGACCGTTTTTGGTATAATTATTTTCGAGCGCCTTGTTGCTTCGAAAGGCAGGTTAAGGGGATTTCTAACGTGAATGACCTTGAGAATTTTCGTTTCTTGGCCTTCTTCTCCACAATAATGACATTCCGAAGTTGTGGTAGAATCTTTGTTACTTTTCTGACGATTCATAACTACTGTAATGGTTTTCATGAATAAATAATATTCCGATTCTGATTCTGGAAATTTGCCTTGCCTGCTGCCCTTGATAAGAGTGTAAAACTATGCCCGAACGACCTAAATTGCAGATTTGTTTTTTCTAATAATTTAGATATAATAAATTGCGTGCATGAGACGAACTATGAGGGTGGAGGAAGCCAGAGAGGTATGTAAGGAAAGAACCTGTTGGAACCGAAGAACCGTTGAATTGGCAGTGGTAAACAGGTTAAGCCGCTCCACTCACTGTGTCTAATAGTCACGGGTTCGATTCCTGCACGGGACGAATCTTTGTGTAATCCACAATTATTTGTTCCGATCTGAGTATTTGTGTATGTGAATTTTCATGTTTATAAATGCATCCACGACACAGGAATCCTAGTCTGGGGCTACGTCTGTTTTAAAGAAAAAACACCGGTACTCTCTGCCTACCCCGCAGGGGAACTGGCGTGATGATATAGATAGATAATAAAACCTAAAAAATTTCGCCATTACAATTTACAGCGGATATTTTCTGTGTTTTCTTTTCGTGTATATTTTATACATACATGCTCAGCCGTGAAATAGACAATTTACGATTTATATTGTTACAACCCGGACATATCCCGATATCAAGAAAATCCTTAATCGGGGGATGTCAATACTAAAACGTATTACTCACCCTTAGGTCCCCTATCGATCCGTCAAGAAAGATCTCGAATCCGCGTTTGAGTGCTAAAACGTCTAGAAGGTTCCTCCCCTTTAATTATTGCCGGCGGACGGTCGCGGTAAACAAGTACCTAGTTGTTCATGTACAAATAGGTATGTAATAATAATACCGCTTTATGGGACGATGTACTTATCTATCGAGTACAAGTCGATGTACTTAAAGGGTTCGCGTCCGTTCTGGAACCTTCATACGTGTATAAAAGCAACACTCGACTCGGCGACGGACATAGTCTCTTGGGAAACGACAGCGATCAAATCAAGCAATACAATCAACGTATTCCACCGGCGCCCGTAGCAACGATATACGGATACTACGAGTGACTCAGCGACTTGGAAGCAGTATTTGGGTACTAACGAGAGTAGTACTAGTGTGTACTTGCATTCGACGTATTGTTTAATGTGTATAGCGCCTAATAAAGTACTTCGCACGTCATTCGGCATGTAATTACCCCGCAAACGTAACTATATTATAAAAGGGTTTGTTAGAAGTTATTTTGTGAGAAGTGGAATACATGAAATTAAATTTTGTTCAATACATTGTATTCACATGATATTTATTATAATGTATACGTCTCATAACGAATAACCAGTAGATTTTTCAAGAATCTCATGTCAGGCATATTTTTGGGAGTTCACAGCCTGTGGTAGTCGTTATGTAACCTTATGAAATAATAAAATAATATTAGCCCGGTTAAGAAACTGTCCCACCGTTGGGCACGGGCCTCCTCTCAGACTGAGAGAAGACCCGTCTCAGGGTTTTTCGTCCGTTGTTTTGAATACGCACATGCTTTCGAAAAGACAGAGGTGCGTGCCTGGGTTTGAACCTAAGGTCTTTGTCTGCAGTCCAACGGTCTAACCACTAGGCTATCACTGCTATTATGAAATGATGAAGATTTATTCAGCACAGCAAAAGTACAGGGGTAAAAAAAACAAACAGACAAGGAATAAAATACAATAAGATACTACTATAGGTATTGTTTCCTACGGTGTGAGCTGTGCCAAAAGGTGTTTGGCTCAGCATGTGCTGTGCTGGAGGGGGACTGCGGTCTCCTCAAATGCTGATTTTCAGCCCAACCCATCATCAAATAGTTTTTACGTAACCATGGGTGTTAAAAGCAGTGATAGCCTAGTGGTTAGACCGTTGGATTGCAAAGTCAAAGGTCTCGGGTTCAAACCCAGGCACGCACCTCTGTCTTTTCGAAAGCATGTGCGTATTAAAAATTAATTATCACTTGCTTTAACGGTTAAGGAAAAACATCGTGAGGAAACCTGCATGCCTAAGAGTTTCTCGAAGGGGTGTGAAGTTCGCCAACCCGCACTGGGCCAGCGTGGTGGACTATGGCCTAAACCCTCTTAGTTTGAGAGGAGGCCCGTGCCCAACAGTGGGACAGTTTCTTAACAGGACTTATATTATATATTTTTAACCATGGGTACCCTGAATGATGACATTATCGTACATTTTGTGGACACAGTCACATATGCAATAAATAGAGAAAAAAGCAAGTACAATATAAATCATAAAAATATTTATAAATTATTATTTAAAAAAACATATATATTATTTGAACTGAACTGAATTACTTATTTGAACTGAACCCACTTAACAAAAAATAATAGATTATTTTTGTTACTATTTACAATGCCATTATCAATACAATTTCGGTATTTATAACAATATTAATTTAAGACCGAAGATAATGGCCATAATCATTACCTAATAAATATTTATCTGCTCGCTTTATCACTTCAATAAACATATTTATCGCGTAAATATTAAAGTCCAAAATTGAATATATGACACAATCGCACAATACTATGCCTCGGTCCGTCTTATTTTCGATATTGTTAGAGCACTGCTTTCAAAGAGTACTTGTGTGATATGGCTCCAGAAATTAAATATACTAAGGTAGATATTCTTTAAAATATATTATTAAAATATACAAATGATACAAGATCTCAGACGCCCTAGATTAAACGATAAAAGCACTTACAAACGTCAAATTTGTTACATTTTTTTCCATCTACCACTGGATCGGAACGCGGCCTCCACTGAGATCCGGTGAAAAAATCAGCGGGCTAGTCTTTTCATTTAATTTATTTTATTTGACCGACCATTCTGATAACCATTGTTTACAGGCTGCACTCGATTTGGCATAAGACTATCCAAAGTGAATCTCCTCGTATTCCCTGTTTTGCATTGGCACTGTTTGACTAATCTCAACAGGAGACTCGTTGTAATAGCCCATAGACTTCGTTCCGGGCACCTTCCACTCAACAAGTTTCGTCATCTTATGGGGCGAAGCCCCAGCCCAAATTGTACAAAGTGCGGCACTGTGGAGGACGTCCATCTCGTGTTGGTGGAATGTGCCAGGACATAAGCTGAGAGAGAGGCGCTCATGAATATGTAACAAATTGATTCAGTTTAAGAGTATTCTGTCTGAACCCCTCTCTAATGCAGCCAAACATATGTATGAATTAACAGATAAGATGTAGTGTAATGTACTATATGATTAGGTAATGGGGCTGGCATGGTCAATGTGGACCGAGAAACCCTTAACTAAAAACGATAATAAAAAAATACAAGCTTTTATTTGACTCACAATGTTCGTCTGTCTGTCTGTCTGTCTTTCCGGTTCAAATCTTGTGATCCATTTTTCAAGCAGTTGCGGGTGTCCGATTGAGCTGAAATTTGGCATACGTATGTTAGTTTGGTGACAATTATATGGTACCATGGAGCTGGTATGATGATGGAGTCGGCAGGTGGCCTTAGAAACGTGTGAACTGTATAACGTAACCCCCTCGTGTGTAGGCTTGTGAGATTGCTATTAATAAGTACTATATTACTTGATGGTGTTCCGGGTCTGAAGATGAAGACAAAAGGTAGTGAATGGAACCACCCAACTACTGCATATAAACCCGCCGTGTTTAAGCTCGTTAGATTTGTCTTGACAAGTACTTAAGACCCGGGTAGTGTCCAAGGTCTGATGATGGAACCGGAAGGAAGCCATAGGAACCATTCAACAAAGCAAGATATTTTCGTTGTATTTTTTTTTTCTTTAAAAACGTAGCCCCACGCTAGGATTTATTCCTGTGTTGTGGGTGTACATTAATTTTTAAAATCCAAATCAATATTCACATGAATGCCTGTTGGGCTAGTAGTGAATAATGTGCTTAGCGATTACGAGGTCCTGGATTCGAATCCTAGGTAGGACAAAAAATGTAATTTTTCGATAGAAAAATTTCCACTATCAGTCCGGTGTCTATGCAATAAGCTGGTCCCACGGGCTGGTCTTCTATTACATGGGACCTGAAATTGTCGGTGAAAAGTGGGTGTACACATTACACCTCTGCCCCACTTGGGAAATATAGACGTGACGATGTTTATTTTTGTTTTAATAAAATAAAAAAACATCGTCACGCCTATATT
This sequence comes from Phalera bucephala, assembly GCA_905147815.2. NCBI lineage: Eukaryota > Metazoa > Arthropoda > Insecta > Lepidoptera > Notodontidae > Phalera > Phalera bucephala. The sequence goes on along the minus strand of LR990615.1, from coordinate 31,936,507 downwards.
CCCCAGAGGGGGTGGCAGAGGTGAACTGAGAACACCCACGTTTCGCCGACGATGTTAGGTCCCATGAAATAGGGGGCGAGCCTATTGCCATATACCGGGCACAATTCCAGACTCCGGACTCATACTGGGAATTTTTCGTTAGAAAAACTACATTTGTCCGACCTAGGATTTGAACCCAGGACCTCGTGATCACAAAGCGATGCGCTTTGCCACCAGACCAACGAGGCAGTTTTATTTTTGTGTTATTTTTATTAATATCAAGCAGGCAAAGCCGTAGGAGAATGCTAGTGCAACATAATTTTGGATTATTACTTATATTGAGACGGGTTAAGTGTTCTGTCTAATTCTTTGTTTTTATTTAAAAAACGTAGCCCCACTCTAGAACTTATTCCTGTGTGGGTGCGTTAACGTGAGAATTCACACACCCAAACACCCAGACCAAAACAAATAATTGTGGGTCACACAAAGATTTGTCCCGTGCATGAATCGAACCCGCGACTATACGACCCAGTGGGTGGAGCAGCTTAAGCTCTTAACCATTACGCCAAATCGTCCGTATGTTCTTAGTAATAATTAGTAAGCCGTTTCAGAAGTATCTTCAAGTACACTTGTAAAGATAAATGAACGGGTCGGAAATTAAAAGTCATGCGCCGCGTTACATTTCTGGCCAGTATGCGTCACCCACCAGTGGTGACCCTCTTTAATCAATCATGCTTGAATCTTCTATTTCTTAATTCTTCGTGACAATGATCCGGCTGCCAAAGAACCAGAATGAACGAGACGGAAATAATGCGTCATGCACCCCGTTACATTTCTGGCCGGTATGCGTCAAGGGTGAAGATTCAAGTGAAAAGCCAAACAAATCTTGAAACAGTGCTCCACCCACCAGATCTGACCCTCTTCTATCAATCACGCATAGTTTTGTCTTCAAATTTCAGTGCCAAGTCGATCGAACGCGGCGAGATTTTGAGCGCACTAAGGTACTATTTTTGGGGTCACAACTAGCGGGCGTTGCAATAAGCTTTACTGCCTTTGTACACCGATCATACTGTACAATTATCTACCTTTATCTAAGGATACACTCTTCTATCATATCTACTTATGTCTTTATCTATCACATGATTATTTCTTATGGGCTATAAAATTAATCTGAGTTGCTGGTAGCGCTGTGCGACTGCGGTGTTCCTACCAGCAGTGGGCAGTATAGGCTGATATTATTATAAAATTAATCTATTACATGTGCTTATCTGTACAACATGAAGCTGTCGTCCCGAACAAAAAACGTTATACTCATCAAGAACCTTATTCGATATCGTCGAACGCGGCGCGGCACAATAACTTCGTGAAATGACCGTGTAACTTCATAAATTGATGGAGAGTTTGGTGCAGTGGTTAAGAGCTTAAGCCGCTCCGCCCACTGGAACGAATAGTTACTGGTTCGATCCCCGCACGTTTTTGTAAGAGCAGTGATGGCCTAGTGGTTAGACCGTTGGACTGCAAAGTCACAGGTCTCGGTTTCAAACCCAGGCACGCACCTCCGTCTTTTCGAAAGCATGTGCGCATTAAAAATTAATTATCACTTGCTTTAACGGTTAAGGAAAACATCGTGAGGTAACCTGCATGCCTAAGAGTTTCTCGAAGGTGTGTAAAGTTTGCCAACCCGCACTGGGCCAGCGTGGTGGACTATGGCCTAAACCCTCTCAGTTTGAGAGGAGGTCCGTGCCCAACGGTGGGGCAATTTCTTAACAGGGCTAATATTATTATTTATTTAAACGCACTCACGACATAGGAATAAATCCTTATGGGAAGCTACGATTTTAATTAAAAAAAAAGGTTTTCTGTATACCACTGGGTAACTATTAAACGATTACTTTACAAAATTATCGCAACGCACCACGTTACGTTAATTGGTCATCGCAAATAAAAGCCCTGTGTTATTTCGCTTTGTCATGCTTGATAGTCAATTTATTTTTAAACACTTATTGTGTTAAACATAAGGTCTACATTGAAACGTGTTATTTTGCACACGCATGAATTAAGATATGATGTTATGTTGTTAGCATATAAATTCTCGATTTTTGGTCATAGTTGTAGTTGGATCTGAGTGTTGTGAAGTGCGTCATGGCTCCGGAAATCAAATATACTAAGGTTGATTTTATTAATATTTATATCTTGCACTAAATAATTTAAAATGTCCGCCACTTATTGATTTCTTAAATTTGAATTTTACACGTGAAGTGAAAAATATTTTTGAATTTTATCGCGATTTATTATAAGTTTCCGACGCTGAGGTAGATATCGAGTGCTCAGCATTTTTTCATTGAAAATTTCCAATTACAAAAAAAAAATTAATTGCGAAATTCCTAAACCAGAAAATTTATTTCATTTCTTCTACATATCACCTGACTGTCCCTTAAAACCGCGTAATTACCAAAGAAAAAAAAAGTTTTATTTAATCTTCCGCTTTTACCTTCCTGCCGCTAAAAAAGGTAATGTTTTTAAATATATATTATTCATTGCAATTTGAAAAAAAAATGAATTAAATTGAATCAAATATTGAACAGAAACCGAATTGTGTCAATCTATTTTTAACCGATTACAAAAAGGAGGAGTATGTATTATTATGTATGTATTATTTTCTAAAAAATTTTCAAGTAACATGTGTGGTTCTTATCGAGAAGGTTAGCAAGGCGCATTGTGAGGGTCGCTCTTCTATATCATTAAATTAAATCGCAAAGAAATAGACGTTAAGCTTTTTTTATTCGTTAACTTACTAATTAGGTATACTGCGCTGTGCACTATTTATCAAAAAAAATCTTGAACGAAATCTGTAGCCGAAATTTAATTTAGAAGTTTAGAAAAATGAAATCGACTCTACGTCTATTTTGCACAGCTATTTCACTAGTCATATTTTACACAAATTTTCATTACAATGTGCCTCTCGGGACGCAGTTAGAGAATTTATTGGAGCTGACACAAAAATATCAACGGTAAAAGTAAAGTAGGTAAGTAAAGTCAGTAAATTCAATTCATTCCACTAATATTATGAATGTGAAAGTGGAAGGATGCAGGTACCGGGGAAGACCTAGACTATCTTACCACGACCAAATAAACAGAGTCTTATCTGATGGAAAAGTCAAGAGTCTCCGTAACCGGCGAGCGTGTATGAGACGAACTATGAGAGTCGAGGAAGCCAGAGAGGTATGTAAGGAAAGAACCTGTTGGAACTCTGTACTCTCTGCCTACCCCGCAAGGGATCTGGCGTGAGGTTATAGATAGATAGATAGATAGTGAAAGTTTGTATGTGTATATGTTTGTTACTCGCGCAAAAACGGCTGAACGGATTTGGATGAGATTTGGCACACAGATAGTTTATTATCTGGATTAACACATAGGATACTTTTTATCCCGGAAAATGTAAGGTTCCTGTCTAAAATCCACGCGGACGAAGTCACGGGCAGAAGCTAGTAGGTAATAAAGTTATAAAATAAATTTATTATATTACTTAATGTTGAGAAGTTTTGGGATAATGTCAGGGAAGTTCTGGATTTGGCTGAGGCTAACGAAAAGGTGATTTTGTGTGGCGATCTGAACGCATGGGTAGGAACCAGGCGGAAAACTTGCGACGCTGCTCTGGGTCCTTATGGTGATAAGAGAGTGAACGATGCAGGTAAGCTCATTGTAGATGTTTGTTTGGAAAGGTGTCTCCTTGTGTCTAACACGATATTCCAGCACAAGGACATACATTTGTATACGTGGAGAAGGAATGAACAAAAAAGCATGATAGATCTGATCCTGGTTGATAACCGTCTCCGAAGCAATCTACAAGATACGCGTGCGTATAGAGGCCCCACTCTGGAATCAGACCACTATCTCGTAGTTGCGCGGTTTAGTGGTCTGTTCAGGATATGGAGGCACTGGCGAGAGCGTATCCCCTTCGGAGACCTTGAAAGATTAAAGGTTGAAAAGTTGCAAGATGAGAGCGTGAGGAGAATGTATAAAGATAGAGTCCGGGACAAGCTTTTGACAGCAGGCTCTTCGGACTCAAATGTAAATGAATGCTGGAATAGCCTGAAAGAGAGTTTGGTGGAATCCGCGAAAGAAGTATGTGGTTGCTCAAAGAAGCATATTACAGCAAAAGGTGATGCATGGTGGGATGCGGAGTTGCAAAGCTCCGTAGAAAGTAAGAAGAAAGCGTGGCAGGACTATGTATCTTCTTTGAACCTGAATGCCAGTATGACAGAGATGAGGAAAGAAATATACCGGCAATGCAAGAATGCCACTAAAACTTTAGTGAAAGAAAAGCGTGAAAGAGCCAGTATGATTGAGGAGGAGACGCTGGCGAAGAACTTCGAGAACAACACCAAACTCTTTTGGAGCAAGGTGAGAAAGGCTCGAGGTGATTCGTCAGGCTCCAGAATGGAAAGGATAAAATCTAAAGATGGTGACATTCTTGCAGACACACAAGCTGTGCTAAACCGGTGGAGTGAATATTTTGGAGAAATGTATGGAGATGACCCGGATGCTGATGCCGCAGACGTGCCCAAAGGCGAGATTGCGGCACCAGAATCAACGGAGGACATCACTATGGAAGAAGTTGAATGGGCGATAGGAAGTATGAAAAACGGTAAAGCTGCGGGAGTAGACATGATATCTGCCGAGATGATCAAATATGGTGGAACTTGCGTCCGGGACGCTTTCCGGGCCCTTGCAAACCTTTGCTGGAGGACCGGTAGAGTCCCTACAGATTGGCGCCGCGCAGTCATAGTACCCTTGTATAAAGGCAAGGGTTCACAATATGACTGCGCCAATTACAGAGCCATCAGTTTGATCAGCTTGGCAGCCAAAGTGTACGGTAAAATTATTGAACGGAGAATGCGCGTGAAGTCCGATGGAATGTTGTGCGAGGCACAAGGGGGTTTCAGGTCTGGAAGAGGATGTTCGGATCAAGTCTTCGCACTCCGCAACATCGTACAGAAGCATCTGACAGTGGGGCGGAAGGTTTTCTGCGGTTTTGTAGATCTGGAGAAGGCATTTGACAGAGTTGTGCGAAAGAGACTTTGGGACATTTTGCCAGAGTATGGTATAGATGGCACTCTGTTGCGAGCCGTCCAGTCCACTTATGTGGACTGCAAGGCATGCGTACGGGTGGGTGGTAACAGGTCACCCTGGTTTGACGTTAAAATCGGCGTCAAGCAGGGTTGCGTGTTGTCCGCTAGACTGTTTATAATATATCTGGACAAAAGTCTTCAAAGACTGAAAGCGATGAATGAAGGTGTACAAATGGGTGACTTAGTGGTAAACCATCTACTTTATGCAGATGACGCGGTTTTAATAGCGCCAACAGCCACTGATCTGCAAACACTAGTCACAGTTATGAAAAACGACTGCATGATCAATGGCTTACACTTGAATGTGAAGAAAACCAAGATTATGGTTTTTGAAAGGGAAGAAACCAGAACGAATGTAAGGATTGTGGTTGGTAACGATGTGCTGGAGCAAGTGAATGAGTTTGTATATCTTGGATGCGCCTTCAGTAAGGATGGGAAATACACCGCTGACATAGAGAGAAGAGTGAGTGCAGGGAACAGAGTGAATGGTGCGATGGGAAAGCTACTCGGGAGCCGGCACTTAAGCCATAAGGCGCAGCTGGCCATACATAACGGAGTTCTTGTCCCAACGCTGCTATATGGTAGCGAGAGCTGGGTATGTAAGAAGGAGAATGAAAGTAGGATAAATGCGGTAGAAATGCGAGCTCTGCGGAAGATGTGCGGAGTGAAGCTGACCGACCGCATTAGCAACAGCATAGTAAGACAGCGAGTAGGTATGAAAGATAGTATCGGTGTAAAGATGAGAAAGGGCATGCTCCGTTGGTTCGGGCATATAGAAAGAATGCCAGAGGAAAGAATGACAAAACAGATATACAATGTGAAAGTGGAAGGATGCAGGTACCGGGGAAGACCTAGACTATCTTACGACGACCAAATAAACCGAGTGTTATCTGATGGAAAAGTCAAGAGTCTCCGTAACCGGCGAGCGTGTATGAGACGAACTATGAGAGTCGAGGAAGCCAGAGAAGTATGTAAGGAAAGAACCTGTTGGAACTCTGTACTCTCTGCCTACCCCGCAAGGGATCTGGCGTGAGGTTATAAATAGATAGATAGACTTAATTTTGCTGTTTTAGTACAGGTTTCTGAAATCATTCCTTCAAGAGGAAACAGTTATTTATGTGTCGGAAGAAACGATTTAACGGTATTTTTCTATCTATCTTCCTATTGATATCATCATGGCAGATCCTTTGCGGGGAAGGCAGAGAGTACAAAGTTCCAACAGGTTCTATCCTGTATCTCTTGGGTATTTTTGATTTCTCGATTTGGCTGTTCGTGGTATTACTTCCAGACGAATGATTTCTATCCATAATTGTTACCGTGCCGCGTTATTTAGTATATTAGATCATAAATAATCTGAGTTCACTACAGAATGGTTTAAGAGAACATTAGTTAAATGGAGTGAAAATTAGTTTTTAGAGTTGAGGAAAGAGAGTAACGAAAAAACCTGTTGGAACTCTATACTCTCTGCCTACTCCACAAGGAATCTGGCGTGATAATACAAATAAATAGACGTTAAATTTTTACCTACTCCTCCTGTTTTTCTCCTATCTAATTAAAACAGTTACGGGTTCCTAGACCATTAAAGTTCTCCATAAGACAAGCCGAGGTTTTAACTTCATTGTCATCAATCAAGGATCAATTATGGATCTTTGTTTATAGGATTAACAGTGATGAGAATGTGTAGTGGGCTTGGTTTCATAAAAAATGATTGTTTTCAAAATTTGTGATTCCAGTTGTTTATCGACAACGAATGGGTGGACTCGAAGAGTGGCAAAACATTCGAAACGTTCAACCCTGCCACTGGAGCGGTTATCGCAACGGTCGCCGAAGGAGATAAGGTACCATTATCTATATCATTAAAGATAATAGTATTATTTTTTTCTGTCAACGACTTATCTATTCATGTTGTTTTGTTAGGTTTGATTATTTGCACTTTTAAAATATGCCTTGAAAATTATTTAGCATGTAGGTGCTGAAAGATTTGTATCTGGACACAAAATTTTGTGTCCACGTGAAATACAACATAATGATGATGAAACCCAATAATTATATTTAATTCGACAATTCAAATTGACAGTTGACTGTTATGCATTTGCTATATTTTATGATTTAGAAGGAGAGGCGTTTGTAGGCCTAAAGAACTACACTATTTTTAGCGATCACCGAGTAGAGTATCCGGCTGGGTCTATCTGAGATAAGTAAACGTTGGCAGCAATTCCATTCATTAGAAGGACCGTTAAGCCGTTGATCCCGTCTGCTACTTAATATGGTTGTCATCAAGCCAAGTTGGATACCTTATAGGTGGCTAGATAAATTCCCAAAAACAGGTGGTCGCAAATCTGCCTGCAACAATCCATACTGCGCCTGCGTGTTGGAATACTATTTATCTCTTTTAACTCGATTTGCTAAAGAAGGCCTTTACCCAAAAATGATATTAACATGTTAGACGTATTGATTGAAAAATTAATCGATTCAATGAATTCTGTTTAATTATAGGTTTTTTATTCTTCTTTCCTTTACAGGCTGATGTAGATGTAGCAGTAGCTGCCGCACGTCGTGCCTTCCACCGCAATTCGGAATGGCGTCTAATGGATGCTTCTCAACGTAGTGAAATCTTGCACAAGTTTGCTGACTTATTAGTACGAGATGCAGCATACCTTACAGAGCTTGAATCTTACAACAATGGCATGATCATGAGCATGGCCAGTTGGATCATTCCTACTGCAGCTAAAACCATTAGGTACTTGGGCAGTTGGGCTGATAAAGTTCAGGGTGAAACTGTTCCAGTAGGTAAGATGATGTTTTATAATACAAGATTTGTAATTAGGTATGCAATTTGCAAGAAGATTTATGTGATCATGATTAAAAGGTGTATGCTTAAAATAAATATATATAAGTAAGTGCGTGTGATTTTGCTAAACTAGTTTTGGTCGAAATTCTGAGAAAGTAGACTTAGTGTTGTGGTTTCTAGTTACTATTACGTGAATGTTTATGTTAAGGTGTAAGTTTGCATTGCGTAGAAGGGAAAAGAATACACCTACAAAAGATTTGACTCCAAATAAAAGTGTAAAATAAAAGATGAAGAATAATAATGTCGATTGACATATTAGATACAACATTAATTCCCTATTACAGATGGCGATCTCTTCACATACACTCTGAAGCAGCCTGTCGGAGTTTGTGGACTGATTTTGCCCTGGAATGTCCCTGTTCTTATGTTCATCAACAAAGTTTGTGCAGCCTTAGCTGCTGGTGAGTTATTCTTCAATACAAAATGTTTTAGTTCGGTACTATATAGTTCGGTTTATAGGCTGATGAGTGATGACTTTGCTATGATGATTGCAAAATACTACACGGATCATAATTCTTATCCAAATGTGATGTTGAAAGATAAAGATTTTTTTTCTTTATTATACATTGTTATTATGCGTAGGTTGCACAGTAGTCGTAAAGCCGGCGGAACAGACTCCGCTGACGGCACTGGCGCTTGCCGCACTCCTTGCTGAAGCCGGTCTACCCAAGGGTGTGTTGAATGTCATAAACGGTTACGGTGAAACTGCCGGAGTCGCTCTCACACACCACCGGGATGTTGCCAAGGTTTCCTTCACTGGATCTCTTGAGGTAAGCGCACATCTTGTATTTAACGATATCTAATAAAAATCGCCATTGTTTCATGCTGATGTTTCGCCATGTCAACTTTGCGCAGCTTCCGCAGAGCTCGCATTTCGACCGCATTTCTCTTGCTTCCATTCTTTTTCAGTAACAGCTAATATTCAATATTTTTTTAATCATGTTGCACTTATGGTTTCGAGAACTTTTCAATTTGTTTAAATTTCAGCCATTTCAGGTAGGTAAAATTATGATTTGGACATTTAACTGAGTGTTTGCATCCAATCGGAAAAAACGTGTTCGTAGCGATGTGAGACCGTAGTATTCATACCGATCACCAAAGTTAAGCAGCGTTTGACTCATTTCCATATTCGAGCGTCTCCGTGTTTTGGAAGGCACGTTAAGACGTTAGTCCCAGTTACCACTTGTCGTTAAGCCGAGTTGGAAGCCTTATAGATGGATTGAAAAGTTCCAACAGCAGGTGGTGTGGTGGAGTATGACTTAATCTCCCTCACCTTGATTTCTGAAAGAAGATAAAGGCCCTCAGTGGCACGGTATAGAGTAATATTATTATTTTTTTGCATCAAATATTAGTATATATTAAAAATGTATTTTTCAATTTTTTTCAGAGAACTACTTACTTACCGACGTCATATACAAGCTGTAACATAATAAACGCAATACCTGAAAGTAGTTTATTCTAAATCGATAACTGAATTGATTCCAACTATTTTTAATTACATTTTACTACTTACATTTTTTTTTTAATTTGCAAGAAATCTTTTACTCCTTCAGTGCGCTATAAAACACTAAATTTATTCTTGATTCATAGCAATAAGGAGATTACAAATACATTCCTAACCCATATTTCTCAAAATGCACACATACACGTACAAGTTTCATTGTTAAAAGTGCTTAAAAAAGGAGTAAAAACCTTTAAATTTGGAAATTTGGTTTTCGTTTTGAATTTATGAAGCAATTCTCTAATTGGGGTGTCTGAGGTCTTGTGTTTATTATGTTACACCTTGTAGATATAAAATTTCCCACTGAAACGTAAAAAACTATATTTATAATACATTTACTGGTACGCAGGTAGGGAAACTAATCCAACAGGCCGCCGGTGCAAATAACTTGAAGCGAGTGACCCTTGAACTCGGCGGCAAGAGTCCTCTCATCATTATGGATGATGCAGATTGTAAGTAAGCCGTATCTATATCGAATTCTCAGCAATATTTATGGGCTTAAACACAATATTGAATCTAATTTTTCCGAAAATGACGAAGACTAGTATAGCAGAGAAAAAAAATCATAGTTGGGTTTAGGTACTCTGATATAAGATCATTCATTATCAGCAGTGTCACATTTGTATTCTGTGCGTTTCTGATTATCGAATGTATCAGATCTTCAATGATTGAGGATATTATTCTACACATTAGGTAGATCATCGTCATTAGTCGTATATGATAAGAAAATTTACGTGTTACTTAGATCAAATCGCTGATTCTGGCTGTTGTTCGTAGTTTGTAGTCATTAATTTAAGCCTAAGGCAACCTTGAATAATTCTACCGCTTGACGTCTACTTAAGCGAAAGAAAAAAATTAAACTGTAGATTGAAGTGGAGATTGACTTTTGTGTAAGAAAGAAATGACCTAAACTTGTGTACATATAGCTATTTGAGTACAAATATAAAACGTAGGTTCGGTTTATATATTACGGTTTTAAATCAATCACATCACACCATCAGTAGAAAGCAAAAATTTGCCTACAAAGTCCCTCCACTTTTCCACTCTCCTCTGTTATTTGTCAACATCATCACTACAAACATTGTTTAAGGTTATTTGTTTCAAACATTTTTTTAAATTGCAGTACATCTGGCGGTGCCTTTCGCAGCAACAGTATTCATGCACCAAGGACAAATTTGTGTAGCAGCGTCACGCTTGTACGTCCAAGCGGGTATCTACGACAAATTCATCGAAGCAGCTGTTCGGCACGCAAAGAGCCTTGCGATTGGAAATCCATCTGACTATAAAACACAGCATGGACCTCAGGTAACGGTGTCACAAGTTTTGTCTTTGTAGGTTTCGTACCATAATTTGTCAAAACATAACTCTTATTGGATCACTATGTTGTCCTTCTGTGTTTCTGAGGTTTAATACCTTTCTCTGTTAGGGACGGGTAAAAGAAAGTTAATTTTTTTTAAATTAATCTGAAATTTATGGTCCCTTAGCGGTGTAAAAAATCGAAGCTTCTAGGTCAATGCCAACAATAGATGCATTCGTTTATACTCACTGATCAAACCTATAAGCTACTTCCATTTGATCTAGAATCATAAAATTTGGCAAGAAACAAAGTTTCGCGGTACACGTGAAGAGTCCGCAATTCGTTACTTTGTAATAATATCACATTCCTCGGATTCCCAAATTTATATATAGCGTGCCATGGGAGAGGCCTACGTCCAGCAGTGGACTGACACGGGCTGATGATGATGATGATGATATATAGCCCTACCAAGAATTATTAGTTTCAGAAGTAATGGAAATTTATCTTCCAGATCGACGAGTCAATGATGAACAAAGTTTTGGGTTATATTGAGAAGGGCAAGCAGGAAGGCGCAAAATTGCTTACAGGTGGCAATAGGGTTGGAACTACCGGTTACTACATCGAACCAACTGTCTTTGCCGATGTTAAAGATGATATGACAATTGCTAAGGAAGAGGTAAATAGATTTGATATTCAATCTTATATCGTAAGCCTGAGGAGAGTGGTTAATAAATAATGAAGAAGAGAAATCCACAATTTGCATAATATAATAGCCTAAATGATAGACAGAGAGAACAGTCTATCCTACATAACGCTTTCTCGTTACAAATTCGTTGTGAGACAGATTAGGTCATATTCCACCATTTATTATCTAAGAATATTAAGTAGGTACTTAATTTAATAAATGACGTCCCTTTATTTCCTCGTCATTACTTGCTATTGTAAGTCCTTTAGAAACTTACAGAGACTTAATGATAGCTCTTACTTAAAGTAGCCAAACGTCGTTACAAAGTAGTTAGGAAGAAGAAAACTTTCAATCATTTAATCACTTATTACCCTCAACAAAGTTAGATTGCCTGCCAAAACTTGGATGTTTTGTATATTACTAATATAATTTATATAAAGGTTTTTAGTATGCTAGCACACTCGATCAATGTTATCCGAGAATAAATATTTTTTAATTTTATTATTATCAGTGATGTTTTTTTCTAGATCTTTGGTCCCGTCCAAAGCATTTTGAAGTTCGACACGCTGGAGGAAGTCATCGACCGCGCTAACGCCACTAACTACGGTCTCGCTGCGGGCATCTTCACTACTAACGTAAACAACGCACTGCAGTTCAGCAAACACGTTGAAGCTGGCACCGTTTGGTAATTTGCATTTATACTAAAGCGATTATTACCTATTATATTGGTGCATACATCTAGCAGCTACTGGTTCCTGGAAAATTTATCAAAAAAATCTTAATACCGTAACGAAGTCTGAAAATACCTTTTATAATGGCAACAGGTTCTCTTTCTATCACTTTAGAAACTAACGTCGTCAGAAAAATATGGGTGACCAGAATACACCACTGACATTTAAACTTATAATCACACAAGTATATTAGAGCCAGTCGATAAATATAGTAGTAAGTAAATTTTTGACGCGGTAGGTCGATGTTAAATTATTTTTACACCTTTTTTCTTACTCCTCCTTCCGTTATCAATAATATTACATTAATTTGTACTACTATAACAAATGTACGGTAAAATTATTGAACGGAGAATGCGCGTGAAGTCCGATGGAATGTTGTGCGAGGCACAAGGGGGTTTCAGGTCTGGAAGAGGATGTTCGGATCAAGTCTTCTCACTCCACAACATCGTAGAGAAGCATCTGGCAGTGGGGCGGAAGGTTTTCTGCGGTTTTGTAGATCTGGAGAAGGCATTTGACAGAGTTGTGCGAAAGAGACTTTGGGACATTTTGCCAGAGTATGGTATAGATGGCACTCTGTTGCGAGCCGTCCAGTCCACTTATGCGGACTGCAAGGCATGCGTACGGGTGAGTGGTAACAGGTCACCCTGGTTTGACGTTAAAATCGGCGTCAAGCAGGGTTGCGTGTTGTCCGCTAGACTGTTTATAATATATCTGGACAAAAGTCTTCAAAGACTGAAAGCGATAAATGAAGGTGTACAAATGGGTGACTTAGTGGTAAACCATCTACTTTATGCAGATGACGCGGTTTTAATAGCGCCAACAGCCACTGATCTGCAAACACTAGTCACAGTTATGAAAGACGACTGCGTGATCAATGGCTTACACTTGAATGTGAAGAAAACCAAGATTATGGTTTTTGAAAGGGAAGAAACCAGAACGAATGTAAGGATTGTGGTTGGTAACGATGTGCTGGAGCAAGTGAATGAGTTTGTATATCTTGGATGCGCCTTCAGTAAGGATGGGAAATACACCGCTGACATAGAGAGAAGAGTGAGTGCAGGGAACAGAGTGAATGGTGCGATGGGAAAGCTACTCGGGAGCCGGCACTTAAGCCATAAGGCGCAGCTGGCCATACATAACGGAGTTCTTGTCCCAACGCTGTTATATGGTAGCGAGAGCTGGGTATGTAAGAAGGAGAATAAAAGTAGGATAAATGCGGTAGAAATGCGAGCTCTGCGGAAGATGTGCGGAGTGAAGCTGACCGACCGCATTAGCAACAGCGTAGTAAGACAGCGAGTAGGTATGAAAGATAATATCGGTGTAAAGATGAGAAAGGGCATGCTCCGTTGGTTCGGGCATATAGAAAGAATGCCAGAGGAAAGAATGACAAAACAGATATACAATGTGAAAGTGGAAGGATGCAGGTACCGGGGAAGACCTAGACTATCTTACCACGACCAAATAAACCGAGTGTTATCTGATGGAAAAGTCAAGAGTCTCCGTAACCGGCGAGCGTGTATGAGACGAACTATGAGAGTCGAGGAAGCCAGAGAGGTATGTAAGGAAAGAACCTGTTGGAACTCTGTACTCTCTGCCTACCCCGCAAGGGATCTGGCGTGAGGTTATAGATAGATAGATAACAAACTAATGGAATATGATCGAGGGAGGTGATGGCTGCTTAAGTAGTCGTACTCGTGAACGGGTGCTGCTTGTGGAGACTGGTCCACCCAGAATCATCTAGCATTTCATTATAGCATATATTTAAAAATAGTTTTATATCTCAGTCGTAAGGCACCTCACAGGAACTGGATCGCATTAATGATTTTGTATAATATAAAAATGTATGTATCTATACAAACAATGAATGGAGAGTAAACAAAAAAGACAAGCCTGCTGAGTTTCTCGCCGGATCTTCTCAGTGGAGGCCGCGTTCCGATCCGGTGGTATATTAGTAAGTTAAAAAACAATGTAAATATGACACTTTATAAGCACCCCCGCAAGGTTTATACAAAATAAACGATTTGAGTTTAAGTTTGAGAATGTGATATTTTCTGTAGTATTTCTAAAAATTGTTTTGGATTGATGAACATTTCAAAAATATCTATCGTTTCTACTACAATTTAAGATCTGAAAATATTTTAGTGTATTCTTGTACACTGAATTACATAATTTAATTTTTGTTCTAGGGTTAATACTTATATGGCACTTGGACCCCAAGCTCCATTCGGCGGATTCAAAGAATCAGGACTTGGCCGTGAAAAGTAAGTTCCCTAGATTTTCCACATGAAGCAAATAAAGTGGTTCTCTTTTCAAACATTGGGTTACTGTTATTTGTAGTAATTTTATGTTAAGGATGCAGGATTGAAATGGATTTCTTCTGGAAAATTATGAAGTTGGACTTTTTCTATGGAAAATTAGCTTTATCAACAATGTTCGTGTAGTTGCACGATAAATGGTGTAACATATTCAACGAGAGATCTGGAAATTGCTTAATAGATTCCTTAATAGATTCATCAGCACACATAAGTAGTATCGTGGTTGATATTAATACCTATCAGTGTACTAAATTGGGCAATTGGGACCTTGGTTTGCCTATTTAATTTGCAAAGCATATTATTTACATTACACCTTGTGTAGTGACCACCTTATAATTTTTCATCTTGACTATACTAATCAATACATTTTTGTCTTGTTTCAGCGGTGCAAGTTGTTTGGAACCTTATCTGGAAGTGAAAACAGTTGCTATCTCTCTAGCAAAGAAATTTTAACAATTAGGCAAAGTTAAACGACTTCTTTTAAAGCTTTGGAGACGATCTTTGTAGGCCCATTCCAATCTCGGTCTCGAACCTATTCGCGCCTTTATTAAAAAGGCGACAACCCGATATTTCGCGAACGCGACCAATCATAGGAATTCGTTAATCTTGCCCGCCTCCAACTACGAACCTAACTCCCCTCCTATCAGCATGTTTTCACCGACTCTCCCGATGTCCTTCGCTGGCTCGAGCGTAGTGATTGCACGCTCGCCCTCTTACCCGGTGAAGCTGTAGTCGCCCAGCGGCCAACAACGTAGATCATTCAAACACACACGATCTTTGTAGGCTATTGTTGATAGGCGTGTACTCACAAATTAAAATAGACCCCCAATTACAACAAAACTGTTTTAATAACAATTGTCATAGATCATTTCCGATGGCTTTAAGTATTAAAATTTTTAACTTGAAATATTTTTTTTTATTTACATCAACATATTATTCAATATATCTGTTTTATTTCATCGGCAAGTCAAGAATTTCCGTAACCAGCCAGCGTGTAAGAGACAAACTATGAGAGTGGAGGAAGCATGATAGGCCTGGATGAAAGGACCTCTGGCGTTATGGAAGAACGAGAGAAAGAGACAGAAAAATGTCGTTTATTATATAATTCTACCACTGCCGCCGTTTATTGTATAAACAATTAATGAAAATACAATGTATATTTACGGACGTTATGGTGCAGTAGTTAAGAGCTTTAGCCGCTCCGCCCACTGGATTGAATAGTCGTGGGTTCGATCCCCGCTCGGGACAAATCTTTGTGGAACCTACAAATATTTGTTTCGGTCTGGGTGTTGTGCATGTGGGGTTCATATTTGTAAACGCACCACACAGGAATAAACCCTAGTGTGGGGCTACGTTTCTTTTAAGAAAACAGAAAAAAGTACTGTGATTTTATGCCACGTTTTTATAAGTTGGAGAAGGCAAACAATTTGTTGTGATTGTTCGCGATCAAATGCTCGGGCAGTATTACATTGTAATATCTCGTTTACACAATGATAGTAAAAAATAAATAATAAAAATAAACACCGTCAAGATTATATTCCCCAAACGGGGTGGACAAGGTGTACTGTGTACACCTACATATCGCTGAAAATGTTGGAACCCCACGGGACAGGCTCCGCCTTTATTTTTAATTTTTTACAAGCTGTCTGTCTGTCTGTCTTTTCGGTTTAAATCTTGTGATCCATTTTTCATGCACTTTCGGGTATCCGGATGAGCTGTAATTTGTCATACAGCCACAAGGTGTATCGTAATCAACGGAAGACCCCAGACACCCTGATTAGATAATTGCTTCACAAATTTAATGGACAAACCAAATATCCAAAGTTAAAGTTAGAAATGCATTTAAAATCTCCGTATTGCTCTAAATCAAAAATAAATTTAGTTTGTTATAGCGCACTGAAGATTAACAGCATTTTTTGAAAATAAAAAAAAAAATCTATCTATCTATCTATAACCTCACGCCAGATCCCTTGCGGGGTAGGCAGAGAGTACAGAGTTCCAACAGGTTCTTTTCTTACATACCTCTCTGGCTTCCTCGACTCTCATAGTTCGTCTCATACACGCTCGCCGGTTACGGAGACTCTTGACTTTTCCATCAGATAACACTCGGTTTATTTGGTCGTGGTAAGATAGTCTAGGTCTTCCCCGGTACCTGCATCCTTCCACTTTCACATTGTATATCTGTTTTGTCATTCATTCCTCTGGCATTCTTTCTATATGCCCGAACCAACGGAGCATGCCCTTTCTCATCTTTACACCGATACTATCTTTCATACCTACTCGCTGTCTTACTATAAAAAAAAATATAAGAGACATTAGAAATAGTTGGAATGAATTCGGTTACCGATTTAGAACAAACTACTTTTATGTCTTGTGTTAATTATGTTACATCTTGTATATGTAAATGCGGTGACAATGCAATAGTATGCTACCATGGAGATGGTCTGATGATGAAGTCGGAAGGTGACCATAGGAACATGTGAATTATACAACGTTACCCCTTGTGGTTAGGCTTATTAGATTGGTATTGACAAGTACTATAGAATGAGATAGTGTTCAGGGTCTGATGGTGAAGCTGAAAGCCATAGTAACTTCTTAAATCAGCAAATATCTTCGTTGTATTTTTGATTTAAAAGCTTTTTTAGAAAAGGTATTTTAAATTAAAAATATTAGATAGAATGAACTGGTTCTTTAGTTTGCAAGCACATAGCAATCTAACAAACATTGCAAGTGAAATAATTGATTTTAAAAATGTCTCAAAGGAGTGCAGTTTCTTGCCCTTTTTGTCCACAGGAATGACATCCCCAAGTAAAAGAAGTCATCGATCTTTCATTAATAGTATAATGGTTTACATTAATAAAATATTCTGGTTTCGTGTAAACCAGAACATATTTTATATCCATTACAAAAACCGTTCGTAGTATATATGTGACGTACTGAACGTTTTATTTGTTTTACATGGAAACCTTGGGCAGTATGTGAGTCATATTCACGCGAAGTTGTAACTATTGATCGGGGGAAAAGTAACTTTAGGCGAAAGTGGAAGAATGTAAGTGCTGTGACTAAACCTAAACTATCTTACCGTGACCAAACGGAATGTCTTATCATGTTCTTGTCTATACAAGGCGTATCATAAATAACTTAGGAGCTCAGGCACCCTGATTAGATAAATGCTTTACAAATTCAATACGAAAAAAATACAACAACATAACAATGAAACTTGTACGTGTATATGTCCGTATTGAGAAATACGTTTTAGAAATGCATTAGAAATCTCCGTACTGCTTTGAATCAAAAATATTGTTAGTTTATTACTGCGCACTAAAGGAATAACAGCATTTTTTGCAAATTTAAATAAAAATCTAATAAACATTAAAAATTGTTGGTATCAATTCGGTTATCGATTTAGAACAAACTACTTTCAGGTCTTGCGTTTGTTATGTTACGCCTTATATATATATAACACTGTACCAGAGTACCGACGCTGATGCCTTCAACATACCTCACCTGACCAAATATATTATCTTATCAAGGTTTTAATCTTCTCAAGTTCTTATTAAGATCTATCTTTATAGGGACTCACCAAAATCGTTGGTTGCTTTAACGAGGACAATGCTGAGGTAGGGGCCTTATGTGGTACTCATATGTATATCTTTACCAATGAGATTGGCTACATAACCCACATGAGAGCGCACGATTATCAATAATAACTGAATTGATGCAGTCACCATGGCTGAAATCGGTCTGGATCATATCATCATCATGTAAATCTATTGCTACGTGGTGGTGTGATCCATATTTTATTATTATACTAGCATTTGCCCGCGGCTTTTCAACCGGTCAACAACAGCGCCATCTGTTGGATTCAACTATAGCTTAGAATAATCCAGGTGACACCATAAGTTAGATCAAAAAAATATCAAAATCGGTCACCCTTTAAGATGAGAAGAATACGACCACACTCACAATGAACTTTTATAAATAAAAGCATAATCCTCAGACAACCTGCAACAGCTCAGCTGCAGTCCTGCTGAAAATTGGCCTGAAGATCAGTGTTAAGAAGACAGATGTGATGTCTCTGGATATCAACGGTCACGAGGCACTGACCATTAAACTCGGCGAGGATGAGCTGAAGCAGGTCGACAAATCTGGTTATCTGGGGAGCACATTAACATCCAAGTGCGATCTAGATTCGGAAATCAATGGCAAAATCGGTGCTGCTGCTGCAGCATTCGGTAAGTTGGATTCCAAGGTCCTTTGTTCTCATGATTTAAAACTGGGTAAAAAGATCTCAGTCTCATCTCATCTCAGCAAAATACCGAAGTACTGCGAAGAGATAATGTGGGTGGCATTAAATCTTACCTCATGCAGCGATAATTTCGTTGGAGCGGACACGTGTTACGGATTTCAGAGCAGTAAGTAGCGAAAGGCATCGTCTATGCTGAACTTGAGAAGGACAAGCGCAAGCATGGTGGACCACTCCTTAGGTACAATGATGTGCTTAAGCGCCGCATGAAGAGGTACCCCATTGAGACCTCTCAGTAGGAAAAAAAGCCGCTAACCGATCGGAGTGGAGGACTTTGGTTAAATCCAAGGTCTGGAACTTTGAAGCTCAGCGATGCGCAGACCTTGACGCAAAGCGTGATCAATTGAAAGCCCGACCACCCATGGTGATCCATTATTCTTATTTTGACGGTGTGCTCACATGCCCGCCATGTGCGAGGAACTTTACCAAGAAGATTGGCTACATAGGCCACATGCGAGCGCACGTTCGTCAAAAATAATGGAGTTAATGCAGTCGCCGTGGTCGAAATCGGTCTGGATCTCATCATCATCATCATAAATAAAGATTTTTCTTTTTTATTATTTTTGCATTAAAAGTGTTTTATCTTCTTTCTGATAAGAAGATCTGGAGTCACGGTAACGTTAGAGCGTGTATAAGAAAAACTATGAGAATGGAAGAAGGTCAAGAGATCTGTTAGGAAAGGTCTTCTTGGAGCTTAGTGCACTTTGCAAGGGATCTGAGGCACTAACACGCATAGATCGACGTTTTCGTTAAGTGTTTGAAGGCGATTGTTTTCAAATGCTTAAATGTTATAATAGATGGTAGAGCGCCAAGATGACCTGCGTAGAGCGAGCTCCTCCCAATTTTCGGGGTTAATAGCACAGGAGTTAAGATGTCTTTTGAACACGTCTTTGTATCGTAAATGCTGGTCACCATGTTAACGTTTACCTTCCGCCAACTCAGAGTAAAGCACAGCTTTAGGTAATCGGTGGTCTTCCATACGAAGGACGTGCCCACACCATCTGAGTTGTCGCTGCATAAGTAACGCCTCCATACCGGACATTCCGGAACGACGCAAAACTTCAGTATTAGGTACGCGATCTTGCCTCTTGATTTTCAGGATGAATGTTAGTCACCTAAGATGGAACGTGTCTAGTTTCTATATGTCTGCTTTGTAGAAACACCACGTCCCGACGCCATATAAAAGGACAGGAATAATAAGCGCTTTGTAAACGCTAATCTTTGTCCCTAGCTTCAGATCATGGGATCTCCAGACACGATCGTTAAGTCATGATTTCTTGACAGCGTATATAGCGTCAAATGGATTTTCTAAGCTTAAACCATTTGCCGTTATACTAGGCAGGCTTTTGAGTTCTGTCGTTACCATATTTCCTGGCAATGTTGAATTTGGAACTGTTCTATATTCGAATGTTTAAATTTTGAATCTCAAAACAGTTGAAAGTATTAGGATTAATGCTATTGTTTAGTCACAGCGTCGATTGGAATCTGTCAGGTTACGTACGAAAATGAATCTTTCTAAGGAAAATGTTCGTGCAATAATTTTCTACAACTTTAGTAGAGGCCTGACACGGTTTCAGTGTTTTGAAGAGCTAACATCTGTGTTCAGTGATGAAGCCCCATGTCTGCGGACTGTCGAACACTGGTATTTAGAATTTCAGCGTGGACGTACTAGTGTTAGTGAAAAAATCGCGAAGGACGCCCAAAATTCGCCTTCACTGAAGATAACATCATTGCTGTGAGACAACTAATTCTCGAAGATCGTCATGTGACGTATCGAGAGATAGAGGCTCTATTAGGCATCTCAAGGATAACCATTCAGAAGATCTTGCATGAAGCGCTTGGTGTGAGAAAGCTAGTTTGCCGTAGGATACCGCATCTGCTTTCCGACGATCACAAGGCGGCCCGCGTCAGATGGTGTAAGAAAACTCTGCAAAGGTTCAACCGAGGAGAGTCAAATCACGTCTACGACATCATCAGTGGTGACAAATCTTGGATCTATGCCTACAATCCTGATTCCAAACAACAATCTACAATCTGGGTCTTTCAAGACGAGACAAAGCTGACTAAAATTGTTCGTTCTCGAAGCACTTTAAAGAAGATGGTGGCCACGTTCGTTGGAAAATCCAGCCATGTTGCGACTATTGCACTTGAAGATCGTAGAACGGTTAACGCAGAGTGGTATACCACAGTTTGTTTACCACAAATCATCGCCGAACTTCTTTGCCTTCGCCAAAGCGACGCATCATCTTGAACCACGACAACGCAAGCTCACACAGCGCTCGTCAAACGATTGAGTATTTGAAGCAGGAAAAAGTAGAAATTCTTGACTATTCTCCATACAGTCCTGACCTAAGCCCTAACGATTTCTTTACATTTCCTAAAATTAAGAAAAGTCTTCGTGGTCAAAGGTTCCAGTCCGGTGAAGAAGCAGTCGTGCTTTCAAGTCAGCCATTTTGAACACCCCCACTTTAGAGTGTAATAAATGTTATAATAACTGGTTTGAGCGAATGGAAAAGTGTATTAAGCTACGTGTTGAATACATTGAAAAACAATAATAAGTGTGTTTTTTTCTTCAAACGACAAAACTTAAAAGGCATGCCTCGTAGTGATGTGATATAAGGGCTAAGGGGTTGTGTCGTTTGTAAAATCGGCCACCGCACAGTTATTAACTCTAAGGGTGAAGGTCACAACACCTCATAAATCAAGTTGGTGCGATAAGATCAGCCATGGCGAGTCTCGTCTATGTATTCTGGACTATCATTTCCTGTGTTGTACTGATTGGCTAGACGTCATCAATTTACAGGTACGACTATTTAAGTTATTGTACGTAAGGTGGACATATTATATGGTTGTTGAAAACTGATCTGATAGTAGAATTTATTCTTTTTTGGCCTATATGTCTGTTATAAGCCATAAAGGAAAAGATTCATGTCACTATTCCATTTGAACATGTGTAAATTTTTTGCATCTTTCATATATCCTCAGAATTCAGGAGTGGCACTGTTCTATTAAGCATTTCAGAGATTAATCATAGATTTATACTCAGATCTTGTGCTTCGGGTATATAGGAAGAATATTGAAAGAAATAATTTAAACTAAAACTAAAGCAATGCGGCCTTCACTAAGAAGATCCGGCAGCAAACTCATTTATTTCTTTTTATTTTTTTTCAATCATATTGTTTGGGTACAATGTATAGATAACAATTGAATAGTTTACAATCTTGCTCCTACGCGATGCCTTACGACTGAGTTATGAGATTAAAAATGTTATTTCCCACAAGCAGCACCCATTCACTAGTATGGCTACTGGAAGAGTCATCACTCCTCTCGACTATATTGGAGAAAATTAAATGACCTGCGCCAGACAGTCATCGCAAGCAAAAGACCTTTAGTAAGCATGACCAATCCAGAGCCCCAAAGACAGATGATGACAGAAATGTTTGTACAAAGCAGCAATACCCCAAGCTCAATGCAAAAGTTTAAGGATGTAGGTATCGAGGAAGACTTAGACTATGTTACCATGACGAAATACAGCGTGTCATATCTGAAAGGCAAGTCTAGAGTATCCGCAACCGGCGAGCGTGTGTAAGATGAACTATGAGGTGGAGGAAGCCACAGAGGTCTGTAAGGAAAGAACCTCTTTGTACTCTATACTCTCTACCCATCCAGCTAGGGATCTGGCGTGATGATATAGATAGATAAGCCATTTGTCACTTGAAGGTTTCACGGGAACTGCATAAAGCTGTGACCTCCAGGTTACATGTAGCACTAAATGGTTATATTTCACTGTCATTTGACCTTGGGCGGGAGGTGGCGTGCGACCTTAGGGTTACATAATTGGCTTCTTTTGTTCTGTTATTTATACTAGCTTAGCTTTGTTTTATTAGCTTGAGCAAACCTCGCTGTAAAACAATGGGACTTTTTAGATCGCTAAAAAAGTTTAATTATAGGCTAACGGTCGCCCGCGACTTGGTCTGCGTATATCTTTGTAAATTATTGTCTATAGGCTTATATTCAGCCTATTTAGCTTATTGTTAATTATAGTGTAGTGTATTTGTTATTCACAAGACATGAATATGGTAACGTTTTGAATTTGACATTTCTATAAATGTGGTGATGATACAATAGAATCAAATAGAATCGATTGAAATTGTATCGCGATAATTTATAACGATAGATGAATCGATGATAGTTTTGAACTACAAAGAAAAGAAAATACAAGAATTTTATTATTTTTTACGAATCAGGCGATTAGTCTAAAACATCGTCTTACAAATCACTTAATTCGCCGCTCACGTGAATTATTATTTATAGGTCTTTGAAACTGACTATTTTATTATGTCAAAATGGCGCAACTACTTTTTTTATTAACTTCCTGACCATGAGAATACTGTGTCTCTCAATCGAATACGAAGAATAGTGTATTTGTAAAGAAATCGGCAATTGATTTTGTACATTTTAAAATACAAGGTATCAATTATAACGATTTCATTGTGGCAGTCCCTAGAACGTGAACCGTTCCAATTTACATAATTGAGTAATAGAGTTTTATTAAGTTTTTTAAATAATTACGCAAATTTTAAACAGTATATGATCTATATGATAATGAAAGAACATGTTTAATTAATTTTAATATTATAATATTCTTAAATACAACATGCGTGAAATGAAATATACAAACGTCACCCTACTCACGCCTCGTGAAAAAGACTATAGTGTTATTCTGATACTATATTGGTGGAAGTGGAAGTTTTATCATAATCCGTGAATTTGTTTTTGCGTTAGTAGTTTTTGTGTGTGTTACAAAATCACAAACATCTCCTTGATATTAGACAGATCGTCTTGGACGTATTTGATATCATCGGTGAAGTTCATAGTTCTAAAAAAGCTTCAAATCATCTGCAAATAATAATACTTTACAGTTGCGTACTGTGGATGAAACGTCATTGATAAATATAGAAAATAAAATGGGTTCAAGATGTGAGCCCTGCGGAACTCCAGATGCAAAACAATACGGGTGCGAGTTATGTCCACTTACAGATACAATTTGAAGTCTTTTTGATAGGTGCGACTGAAACCAGTGAAGTAAAAATATGGAATGATTAACCTTATCAAAGGCACTGGCAACATCAGTATAAATTGCGTCAACCTCGAAACCTTTGTCGAGCTCATCAGTCAGCTTAGATACAAATGAGGTAAGATTCGTTATAGTTGAGTGACCAGATCGAAATCTATGTTGATTTGGTAACAGAACCGCGTCGACATGATTTGTTAGGATGGGACATATCAGGGCCTCAAACAGCTTATAGGTCGATGATTCTTCGTATTGCTCTGAGGGCCTTTTTTGTACAATGGTATTATTTTGGCTTTCTTCCATACGTCTGGAAAGCAGCTATCCTTTAAAGAGCATTTAAAAATAATAGCTAATAGTAAAGCCAACGCTACACAACAACGCTTAACAAAAACAGCGGGAATGCCATCAAGGCCGGGGTCCTTAGATACATCAAGATTGATTTTATTTAGTACCTGGCGTTCACTGAAGGAGGCATTACTTAAGCAATTGTCGGAAAAAGGTTTGTCCAATTCGCTGAAGTGATTAATATATGTTTGAAAGCTACTTAAAGTAGATGAAAATTGGCTAGCAAAGAGATTAGCTATATCAGGACCGGTATTAGCGTTTACAGCTAGGATTGACGTTGTAGTGCAGTTTTTACTTTTTATATAATGCCAAAAAGCTTTTGGGTTTTTCTTGATATTTGCTTCAATGCCTTATTTATAACGCGAGTAACACGTTTGGTATAATTTGTGATAGTGCTCGCGGCTTCGTATGATATCAAATCAAGAGGATTTTTGTATCTACGATACCTGCATCGTAAAGCCATGTTAAACTATGGGAGAAATTTGGCTTTAACTGAATTACGCGTAGGCACATGTCTTTTTACCACCTCTTTTATTGCACCACTAGCCGTTTCCTGCGGTTTTGCACGTGTTTATTTTGTAATTTGACATAGGTAGGTAGGACTTTTTGGGATAACATTATTTCAAGACTTAAGAGACACCTTCATATTAAGTTTCTTTTAAATCCGTTCAGCCGTGTTAATATGGAGAAATAAAAACTATCCCCAATGGATCTTGCATTTCCCGAACTCAAAAAATAGTAGTCTTAATCAATCTCTGAGAAATCCTCCATTTTCCAGTGATAGTGTATTTAATCGATTCCGCCGTTCTGGAAATTAACACGGACAAACATATTTTTCATTTTGCCCGTATGCGCATAAAATGTCTTCTTTATTTCAAAATCACAAATCCCAAATGAATATTCCCGTGCCCTATACGGGGATAGTACCTGTGACTATTTGACAAAGTAAGTTAAGCAATCTACCTATTTTAGCTTAAAACAAGTCGTCTAGATATTACTAAATTTTCGTTTTAGAACATTTTTAGCATGAGCCCAGGCTTCCAGTCACCTGTGAAGAGGGAGAGGGAAATCGAAAGATGATTGAGACGATTAATATCTTCGGACCTTCATGCAGGCCGGTAAAAACCCACCAAATGCATATTGGTGTGATTTTATATACCACTTAGAGGGATAATATCGGCACGATCTAGTGTGCAAATAAAGTAACCTATTTCAAATTATTATTTCACGACTTAAGATACTTTAATACTATCTAATAATCTATATCATCATGTCAGATCCCTTGCGGGGTAGGCAGAGGGTACAGAGTTGCAACAGGTTCTTTCCTTACAGACCTTTCTGTCTCTTTCCACTTTAATAGTTCGTCTTATACACGCTCGCCGGTTACGGAGACTCTTGACTTGCTCTTCGGATAAGACATGGTCTATTGGTCATGGTAAGATAGTCTAGTCCCCGATATCTTTGATCTGTTCTAGGTACACTAACATCAGACAGCGGCGTGTAAATATGTATATTTCGTTTTTGCTACCGTTTTTTATTAATAGTTCTTTGCTGTTGTTATATATAATTATAAATATTGTATATAATTTGTAAAACATAAATAGTTGTTGTTCTACGTCCCTCCACATTTGCATTGTATACCTGTGTGGATTTTTTTATATTAAGTTTCTTTATAATCTGTTCAGCCGTTTTAGTATGAAGAAATAATAGATAACGGCGAGCTTGTATGAGACTAACTATGAGAGTGGAGAAAGCCAGAGAGGTATGTAAGGAAAGAACCTGTTGGAACTCTGAACTGTGATGATATAGGTAGATAAAAAAAAAAAAAAATACCGCCACGCCTATATTCCCCAGAGGGGGTGGCAGAGGTGTACTGAGTACACCCACGTTTCGCCGACGATGTTAGGTCCCATGTAATAGGGGGCGAGTCTATTGCCATATACCGGGCACAATTCCAGACTTCGGACTCATACTGGGAATTTTTCGTTAGAAAAACTACATTTGTCCGACCTAGGATTTGAACCCAGGACCTCGTGATCACAAAACGGTGCGCTTTGCCACCAGACCAACGAGGCAGTCAATATATCGGTAAAATATTTCTGATTTAAATCTTTTCTACCTACCCTGTCAAAGATTATAATCTAGCGTAATAGTATCTAATGGTACATTGACAGCTAAGTATGTATCCAAGTGTTGTCAGTACATTTTGTGTTAGTCTTCTCGTAAGATATTTATCGTCATTACAGTTTTGTATCCGGCATATTCATCGTTAGAGTTCTCTTCAGAACCAACAATCCTGAATGCACCATCGGTTCATGTACAAAACATGTATGAACAATTTCGAGTGAGTGCTTTTAACCACTGGAAAGTTTTTCGTGAGGAGACGAACCTGAGTCCAATACCAATTCATGGACGAATTCATGTATAGGCAAAATCACATATTTTACATCGTAACATTGCAGTTTGGGACAAACAGTAATAAAGTTTTATATATGTAGTAAGTTGATTTAGAAACAATGAATGATTTACCAAAATCGACTTTCTTTTTCTGTTCTCAAATGATTTTACGAAAATATTAGTATGCGGAGTTATGATCTTTAGTACAGGCTACAATTACACAAAATTTCATTGAAATCCATCAAACAGATTTGAAGTAAAGTGTCTTTTTAGTAATCCAATGTTTTGCTTATTTCAAAAACCTTTTGATTTTTCGGGACAAATACCTATATAACGTGTTAACCAACATTTTAAGGTATTCGATTGCAAAGTTTCATCAAAATCCACTTGGTAGTTTTTACGTGATGATGGTCTATACCCTTGGACATACAGACAAACAGACAGAAAAGCCAACAATTGTAGGATTGGCTTCTAAATTGATAGAATGATATCCCTGGGTTGTTATTTCCTAAAAATATTCCATGTACAGACATGATTTCCTTTCAGTTTATTATATGTAGTATGTATGGATATAGATGCTTTACTTTTTTATACAAACCGTTTGATTTTCTGAAAACCTAAATATTGACTATATTAGCTGTCATATGAAATATCTCCGTGTTAAGTTTCACTGACTTCTAAAGAGTAGTTTTTAGACAATGAATGATTTATCAAAATCGACTTTTTTGTACTTTCCTGTAAACTCCTTTCCTAATAACATTCCATGTTTTATTATATGTATAGATAAAGCACTAAAACCATTTCATTTACATCATTGAGCTCTGAAAAGTCCACCAGCCGGTCTTTTGATTTTAATTCGCTATTAATTAACTCTTAATTGGCTTTGAAATAATTTAAGGTGGTATTATTTGAAGGAATAAGAATTTGATCGGCAATTACATTGGGTATGGTAAGTATGTTTGGTATCCAACTTACAAATCAAATCTAAGGATTCCTCTACTATTACATTTGGTCGATTGCTAAGAACCAGATCCAGAGTTCGATTGTCCGCATTCAAAATATGGTTAAACTGATATAGATTATTAATAGACATGAAGTCGAAAAATGAATGGCCCAATGAATTGTCGTAGTTATCGGGTTTTAAGTGATAACCGTCTTCATGTTTCGACTTCTACTTCAAAAAGGGGTGTTTAAAATCTCCTAGAATTATCACATCATCCAACATCATATACGACTTTCAATATACCACTAACACTATCGATATATTCGTTGAAGGTCTCTAAACGTAGAGGAGGGGGTAAGTACACAACGCCAATTGCAAGGTTTTTTATTTAATTACTCGAACTCAGTGTGACAGTGACCCACAGATCTCCACAAGCACTCTGCCAAAAATCCATTCGAGTGGACTTGACGTTGCAGGAAACGGCAATAAGTACTCCACCTCCATCTCTTTTAGAACCATCTGTGCATAACCGATCTATACGGTATGTACAATATCTAGGATCAATAATTTCATTAGTATATACGTTAGAGTTAAGCCATGTTTCAATAAGAACAATAATACCATAGTTCGATTGCAATATATTCGAGTATATTATTCGTCTTAGTTCGGATACCCATAACATTCTGATAATATATGTCTATGGAATTGAATTTTAACATTTATACACCAAAACATACATTATTTATAAGATTCACATAAATTAATAAAAATAAGTTAGAGTTATGTTCTGTATTTACCGGTAGAGAAGACTTAGTTATCATGGCCAAATAGACCGTGTTTTATCTGAAGTCAATAGTTGCGTGTCAAGGAAGAGAGGTCTGTAAGGAAAGAACCGGTTGAAACTCTGTACTCGTTGCCTACCCTGCAAGGGATCAGCGATGATATCAATATATAGATAGAATGTTAATCAAAAGTGCATGTTGATGCGATGGGAAATTCTAAATAGCAAACATATTTTTTTGTATTCTCTGTAATTTTCAAGGATTCAAGTGGTCTATTAATGTTTACCCGTGATCAATAAAAACAGAATTAGGTAATATTATTATGATCATAAAGCTTTTAATTGGCCTAGATTCATCGCTGTGTTCCTTGTTTTACCTCAACTGCACTATCTGGGACTGCTTTTAATTTATTGAAAATTTTATACACTTTAATTTCAGTATCTCTAATTTAATCCAGAGAACCGTTCATATCATTAAAATATAAAACAAGCAACCTAATATGGTAACATGTAATAGTGTTAAAACTCAAAAATATGATCATCCGAGTTGGCGCTCTAATATAAAGGTTAATTTTTGTAATTCGTACGATTTAAGTTGTGTCGTCCTAGCTCTTTAACCTAACGTTCAAATTTTATTTGTTCCGAATTCCAAACGGATTCCAACTGTAAATTTGGTTTTGTGCGTGAACACATCAAGCACATAATGGACGATTTATAACTTAGATTTACCTAACAAGTTGATACTGTATCTACCGTTGATACAGCGGGTAAGATTGATGGCCTATCTGTCCTTGAACTTTACGGTACTGCAATTGAGGCGCGATAAAAGTGTGCATTGGAAAGAAACAAGACATTTTCTTGGTTTTCTTTCGCCTTCAAAGACGATGACTTGGTCTATTGGTTGGAACGTAAGTTTTTTCACTCGCTGGGATACATTGAAAACCTTATATGTGGTTTGATAGGTTCCATCAGAAGGTGACCACAAATCCATCTCCACCAACTCCAACGGGGCAGAGTTGGGCAAAAATTAATCATATATTTTTTTGTTGCAATTAACATATTTCGGATTTTGGAGAAAATCTTACTTCGCGCCTAAAAAGAGAGATCTGCAAACTGGATATATCCACACCCCTTTCTTTTTGTAAAATTCTTTTATTTGTGGAATATGAAACTATGGGAACATGTATGTATTTTAAATACATCGACACCCAAACTAAATGAATGTTTGCGGGTCACAAAGATACAAAGATTTATCCTATGCGGGTATTGAAGTGTCTACTTTTTAATACATTTTCCTGGTCCAAACATTAAACCAAAGCGTTAGCTAGTATGCATAAGCAGCGTCCTTGATTATTCCTTATTTGCTATGATTAATGGAACACGTAACGTGACGCGTTACGATAACTTTGTGAAATTATCGTATTCCAGGATCAGTTCACGCAGATATCGTAACACGCCGCGTTTCATCCTTCTCCCTACTAATATTATAAATGTGAAAGTTTGTATGTTTGGATTTTTAGACGTTTGTAACTCAATCACGTAAAAACGGCTGAATGGATGAAAGTTGGTATACAGATAGTTTATTACATGGATTAATAGATAGAATACTCTTCGTCCCGGCAAAATGTAAGATTCTGTCTAAAATCAATGCGGACGAAGTCGCTGGCAGAAACTAGTTGCAAATAATTCCGTTAACATAAATAAAAAAACATACACACACACCGTCACGCCTATATTTCCTAGCGGGGGTGGCAGAGGTGTACTGAGTACACCCACGTTTCGCCGACGATGTTAGGTCCCATGTAATAGGGGGCGAGCCTATTGCCGGGCACAATTCCAAACTCCGGACTCATACTGAGAATTTTTCGTTAGAAAAACTACATTTGTCTGACCTAGGATTTGAACCCAGGACCTCGTGATCACAAAGCGATGCGCTTTGCCACCAGACCAACGAGGCAGTTAGTAACGACCAACGAGGCAAAAAAACATAAATATAAAAAAATAGCCCTGATCTCTCAGATAGGTGAGCCATGCCACCTCTTATCTAAATGACTCCGACCTTCACTGATAAGACGATATAGAGGACGGACACGCCACCTTCAGTTCAAATTGTAGTCTTCAGTACGAGTTTCCGTAAGGCTACTGTGAATATACTGCCTGGAATTTGGAGGTCAGTACGGTAATCTTGTACATTTATTATAGTGTCTTTAAGGCTAAAAGTCGCTTGTAACCTTTTGAGAATGCGGTGTTCTTATAAGATGTATTCTCTTCATACGATCTGAGATGGATGACTTTTTGTTTGTGGCAATACCATTTTTGAGTATCTCCGCTTTGTGATCACGAGGTCCTGAGTTCAAATCGTAGGTCGGATGAATGTAGTTTTTCTAACGAAAAATTCCCAGTAGATTCCGGAGTCTGGAATTATGCCCGGTATATGGCAAAACGCTCGCCCCCTATTATATAGGACCTAACATAGTCGGTGAAAAGCGAGTGGACTCAGTACACCTCTTCCACCCCCGCTTGGGGAATACAGGCATGTCGGTGTGTTTCCGTGTTTCAGAAAACACGTTTAGCCGTAGGTTGCAGACTATTTAACGTCAAGTCATGAGTCTTATAGTCGGTTTAATAACTTAAAAGAAAACATATTTTGAATTGGAGGAAGTCAGAGAAGTCTGTAAGCAAAGAACCTGATGAAACTTTGTACACTCTGCCTACTCCGCAAATGAGCTGACGTACGTGACTGAATTAAATGTCTTTAGAGACCTTTGAATACCGATCATTTTTACAATGCAATGTTCGTATGTCTGTCTGTCTTTCCGGTTCAAATCTTGTGGTCCATTTTTTATTTACTTGCGGTTATCCGATTAAGCTGAAATTTGGCATACGTTTGTAAAGTCGATGACAATTCAATACTATGGTACCATGGTGCTGGTCTGATGATGGAGTCAGAAGATGGCTATAAGAATATGTGCACTATATTCCGTAACCCCTCGTGTTAAGCTTGTTAGATTGGTATTTTTTTTCTTAAAAAATACACGTAGGCACACACTAGGATTTACTCCTGTGTCGTGAGTGCGTTTATAATCATGGAAATTCACATACACAAATACCCAGACCGAAACAAATAATTGTGGGTCACATTTGTCCCTTGCGTGAATCGAACCCGCAATATTAGACACACATTAGACACAGTGGGCGGAGCGGGTTAAGCTCTTAACCACTACGCTAAATCGTCCGTCATAACTGAAAAGTAGTTTACAACCAGATAGTGTTCAGAGACTGATGATAAAACCAAAAGGTGGTCAATGGAACCACCCAACTACTCAGTATAACCCCACCGTGTTTGGGCTTGTTGGGTTTCTCTTTACAGGTACTGTAGATCCGGATGGTGTCCAAGGTCTGATGATGGATCCATAGGCACTAAGCTACCTAAGGAACTAAGAAAGATATTTCCGTTGCGTTTTTGCTACAAACGCTGGTTTTTAAAAAGGTCTCTTTAAATTAAAATTATTTTAATAATATATGAAATATCAATCAATCAATCAATCAATCAGCCTATCGTAGTCCACTGCTGGACATAGGCCTCTCCTAACACGCGCCATTGCACACGGTCCCCCGCCTTCCGCATCCAGTCCGTCCCAGCGACCTTCTTGAGGTCGTCGGTCCATCTAGCTGGGGGCCGTCCTACCTTACGCTTACCAAGTCGCGGTCTCCACTCTAGGACACGCTTGCTCCATCGGCCGTCGGTCCTTCTGCAGATGTGACCAGCCCATTGCCACTTTAGCTTACTGAGCCTGCGAGCTATGTCGGTAACTTTGGTTCTTTGTCGGATTACCTCGTTACGAATTTTATCCTTCAAAGAGACGCCGATCATAGCTCGCTCCATAGCCCGCTGTGCGACTTTGAGTTTGTGGACTAGTCCCACTGTGAGTGTCCACGTCTCGGCCCCGTAAGTCATAACAGGTAGAACGCATTGGTTAAAGACTTTAGTCTTCAGGCATTGCGGTATAGGCGAAGCGAAAACGTGACGTAGTTTGCCAAATGCTGCCCAACCCAATTGGATCCTGCGGTTGATTTCTTTCTCGAAGTTGTTCCTACCAAATTGGACAACTTGTCCAAGGTAGACATACTCCCGAACAACTTCGAGCATCGAACCATCGACGTAGATCGGTCCCGGCGTGACATGCTCATTAAACATGATCTTGGTTTTATCCAAGTTCATGCCGAGACCGACACCTCGAGAGGCTCCATATGAAATATACAAACGTTTAAAGTATTGATAAATAAGTAGTCTAGCACTGAAATAATATGGCTTGGGACCTTTTCATACACATTTCTTAAATTTTGTTTAACCCTAGTCTGGGCACTATGTACATAGGACGCACTATAAATGTAATAAACACGTGTTTGATACGAGTATGTATATATAAAGTGACATTAATATATAAAAGGGTTACTTTAACGTATCAAGTCGCTCTCAACAAAGGTTTCAGCGTACAATTCATATTTCATTCAAAAATTTCTATGTATAGCGTCTCAGACACATTAGGGGGTAATGGATGTGGCTATATTTAGAAAGAAGGATTATATGAATTCTTTGAAACCTTATACAACGTGTAACCCACTTTTAATAATACAAGACCCCAGCTACCCTAATTAGATTATTTCTTATCTCTGTTTATATCATTATTGAAGGTTGTGAAGGGGTTTCACGAGAGTATGAGCTAAAAGTCCGTTTCTCAGCGAAAGATATTAGGAACGTCATTCAATCTATGACGCGTGGTAGATCTCCTGGCCATGATGGACTGAGTGTGGAGCATCTTAGACACGCTGGTGTTCATTTGCCAGGAGTGCTTGCCATGTTTTACACTTTGTGTATTGGGCACTCATACCTACCGGTGGAAATGGTGAAGACTGTGGTGGTGCCAATAGTGAAGAACAGGACTGGGGATATCTATGATAAAAAAATTACAGACCGATATCACTGGCTACTATACTGGCGAAGGTGCTTGATTGTTTGCTCAGCACACATCTAGATAAACATCTTGAAATTCATGATAACCAATTCGGCTTCACATCAGGGTTGTCTACAGAAACAGCTATATTGTGTTTAAAGAAAACTGTCAAGTACTACACTGAACGAGATACCCTCGTTTACGCCTGTTTCCTCGATTTGTCGAAGGCGTTTGACTTGGTCTGCTACGATATCCTGTGGCAAAAGCTTAGTAGAACGTCGGTGCCAAAAAAACTTATTCAGATCTTTAAGTATTGGTATCAGAACCAGGTCAACGTCGTAAGATGGTCGAATGAGTTTTCAGAGACCTACAGGTTGGAGTGCGGAGTACGGCAGGGAGGGGTGACACCGCCCAAGCTCTTCAACCTGTATGTGAACGCTCTGATTGAGGAGCTCAGCAGTGCTCGTGTCGGCTGCCATATTGACGGCATACTCCATAATAATATCAGTTATGCGGACGACATGGTGTTGCTGAGTGCGTCAGTCAGTGGCTTGACAAAACTGCTTGGCATATGTAAAAAATATGCGCTCAGCCATGGCCTAATATATAATACTAAGAAAAGTGAATGCATGATCTTTCGGGCCGGAGGTAAATGTCCAGATTATATACCAGCCACGGTACCCCACTTAATAGTGTTGAACAATTTAAATATCTTGGGCATATCGTGACCTCAGGCTTAAATGACGATGCAGATATAGAGAGAAAGCACAGGGCGTTGTCTATAAGAGCTAACATGATCTCCCGAAGGTTTGCTCGCTGTTCGAGGGGTGTTAAAATTACTCTTTTTAGAGCTTTTTGTACGTCCTTCTACACGAGCTGCCTTTGGGCGTATTACACACTGAGGCAGGACAACGCTCTGCGCATACAATATAATACTGCGTTTAGAGTCCTGATGGGACTGCCCCGGTTCTGCAGCGCGTCAGGAATGTTCGCCGAATTGATTGCTTTTTCGCCACTATGCGGAAACGGTGCGCATCCCTGGTGCGGAGGGTTTGGGGCAGTTCCAACAGCATTCTTAGGGCCATGGCTGATAGACTCGACTGTCAGTACATGAATCATTGTTGTATGCTTCATGTACAGACTTGATTTGTGTGACTTATTGCGTTTTGTTGTTGTTAATGTTTCTTTACTAACCCTAATATTAAGACTAAATGTTTTACTAACACGTGACCCCAGTTGCTCGAAATAAAGAATTTATTATTATTATTATGCCAAATCTCCTACTCTACATGATCTTTCGCTTTTGGAATAGGAAAAGAGTTCCAATAGGTTCATTTTTACAGAATTCTTTCACTTCCTATACTCTCCTACGAGTTAGTTCAACTAATACACGCACGGCGGTTACGGAATCAAATAAGACACGGTTTATTTGGTCATCATACCAATTAACTTATTGCTCTACAAATCATATAAAAACCAAGGTTCCTATTTTAATGGCTAACTTATAATTTTTTAAGAACTTTCATATCCTAATTAATAACAAAACCTGGGGTATTGAAAAATAATGTTAAGAAGGAGAACAAAGATTGCCGTAATGTTTTTAACTAAGGTTATTTCTTTTTGATGACCAAAAGAACTATTAAAATGAGTGATAGCAATGTTAGCTAATACAATAGATAAATATTTAATTTCTCAAAATAAAAAATGTAAGAAACAAATAATTACAAATAGTAGGAATTAATAGATTTAAT
Organism: Phalera bucephala; assembly: GCA_905147815.2. NCBI lineage: Eukaryota > Metazoa > Arthropoda > Insecta > Lepidoptera > Notodontidae > Phalera > Phalera bucephala. Next base: position 31,901,464 of record LR990615.1, on the reverse strand, counting down.
TGCTTAGGTCTTGCGTTAATCATGTTACACGTTGTATACATAAGTGCTTCAAAAGCCCTTAATCACGCATTCTGGGAAAGCGATCGATGTTACATGAAAGAAAAATCTAGAAAAACTTTGTGACTAGATTACAATTTACTTTTGAATACAAATTTAGATTCTGTTTAACATCCAAATTATTTGCAGTTTGGGCCCCTTTTTGAGAAATGAAGAGTTAATAAAGTGAAAAAAAAACATAAGGTCGTATTTTAAATAGAAATTGTACGCAAGGGTAGGGGTCAAAGTACGACAGAACTGCATTTAAATTTGCGATTTTTTAGAACATTGAACAAAGATTGCTTTTTTTTTAAGACGTTGAGCGATGTTTGAAAGTGAGGGCTTTGTGAGAATGCGGTGATTTTGGTGATTATTAAGGCTAAGTAGCGTTTGGCTCGATCAGTCTAAAATGGGTGAGTGGTCTCCGCGCTTCGAAACGCATACTAAGCTAATTCCCGGTTAACTCCTAATATATTTATTTTATTGATTATTTTACAGGATAAACCCTAATGTTACAGAGTAACTTAATCTAGTGTAATGTAGCGCTATTCTTGTAAATTTACTCCGAGCCGAACAAAATGTCTACTTCGTTCGCCACATTTGATAGTCCTTAAATCAAGTTGGAAGCCATGGGCGGTTTGATAAGTTCCAACAGCAGGTGGGCACAATCCATTCGCCACCAATCCGCTCTGAATCCGCAGGATGGAGTATGGCCAAATCTTTTATACCTCGATTTATGAGAGGGTTTTTAACCTAGCCGTGGGACTGCATAGGCTGATTTCTTTATTCTTACGGGGATATAGTCATGATCATAAGAGATTTAAGAGCACTTACCATATCAAAAAGAACAGCGTTGGCGGCCATGTGCAAGGTACCATTTTCAAGGATTGAGCAGCCAAGCGACCTCATAGAGGTCATTCCAACGACGCTAATTGGTCTGTAAACAAGAAAAATAATTTGGAATACAAAAAAGCTTTGGTCGAATAGCCGACGGGAGCGCGCCAGAAGTGCTCGTCTACGTTTGGTCGTGACGTTTGCCGTCGTGCCGAGCGGGGCTGCGCTGTCTGGCATCTCCCGTATATTTCAGTACATTACAACTCCCCAAGCCACGCCACCGTCGCACTCCCGTCGCGCTGCGTAGGCTATATGGCAAAACCTTAAATATTTAAACGGAAGAAGCCAGAGTGACCTGTAAGAAAATAACCTGTTAGAACTCTGTTCAAAGGGCAAAAATGCCTAATTAAATAAAACAAAATAAAATAATAAATATTGAAGTGAGGTGCTTGTAGTGCTGTGGTACCGCGGTTGCGATCGTCAAGTTTAAGCTGCGTTCCATTCGGTCAGGCTAAGATGGATGACCGTTTGTGACATTTTCATTTTTGAGCGTCTACGGGCTGTAAAAACGTTACACCTTCCATCCCGGTTATTACTTCGCGTGGTATTCGTTAAGCTAAGTTGGAAGCCTTATCGATGGCTTGACAAGTTCCAACAGCAAGGTGGCTAGACCACGTTGTAGGGTGTGACGTATTCTCAGCTCGAAGAAGGTTTTAAAGTTGATTATAAAGAACCCAAGCAGCTGAATTGTTTAAATTTCCATTATTATCAAGCATGCCCAAGTCGAGTGTTTCAGGTAACGTAGTTAAGTTTGTCGCTAGCCTATAAACTAAGAAGATAGCGTGTTATATTACCGTTTTATAGGCTTTTGGCTATCTTGCCGCGTGCGCGATCTAATTACTAAAGTGAAAAAAGTCGAGAAGTAACTTGTAATCTCTTATACTTCTTTGGATTTTTTATCTTTTTACGTGTTATACGGTTTTAAAATATGTCTATGTCATCACGCCAGATCCCTTGCAGGGTAGGTAGAGAGTACAGAGTTCGAATAGGTTCTTTCCTTACCTCTCGGGCTTCCTTCACTCTCATAGGTCGTCTCATACACGCTCGCCGCTTACGGAGACCCTTGACTTGTCCTTCAGATAAGACGCGGCCTATTTGGTCATGGTAAGATAGTTTAGGAAATATGTGTTAAAATAAGTTTTTTAGGCTACAGCTTGTAGTTTTGCGTAACGTTAGTCCATACTTCATTAGATTTGTATTTTTAAAAAAGTATATAACCCTAGCTTGAATAGCAAAGGTGTAATCAATATGTTTGTTGTGAGAATTTTTTCTTTTTATTTTACAAAAAGCGTAGCCTCACACTATGAATTATTCCTGTGTCGTGGGTGCCAGACCGAAACAATTATTTATGGGTCGCACCAAGATTTTTCCCGTGCGGGAATCGAACCCGCGACTACTCGATCCAGCGGGTGAGCAGCTTAAGCTCTCAACCACCGGAACGTCGGATTCGTCCTTAATTTGTATGACTTTCATGTTTGTACACGCAGGATTCATTTCTAGTGTATGTGCAAAATCACCATGCCAAAAAGCCACTAAGAGTTGAGGGCTACGTTTATAAAAAAATATTTATTAATTTTTATCCTTACACATTCACCATTACAGGTCAGAAACCTATTGAGATTTCAAGACCTGAACGGAACGAGGCGCCACAATGCTACGAAAAATAATGAACAAGAGGGAGACGAAAGGGAAAGGCAGCGAATAACCTAACCTTAAAGATAGCTACTCCCTGAAGCAATGCCGACGAGCGGTCCCAATCCCAGAGAGATAGCAAGCACAGGGAGGAGGTTTTAGTCCGTAGGCCACTAAGGGATAACACCTATCTTAGTGGAGTCGGGCATGCTGTTAGGTAAAGTAAAAATCTTTCAAAGATTTTTCCCCAGAGAAGTTCAAAAATCCTACCAACTCACTAATTATAACGAAACTACACCCTTTTAATTAAATTTAATCAATTTGAGTGCGAGAAGTGTTTCACTTTAATGTTACCTACCCTTAATTATGGCTCTGAAAGTGATTCTATAATAGAAAGCTTTTGATAAAGTCCAGGGAATAAATTAATCTTAGTGATTCAGGTATATTCAGGTCCAACGGCAGAAAAATATATGCTTTTACAGCTTTTATTTAACTTGCAATGTTCGTATGTCTGGCTGTCTGTCTGTCTTACCGGTGCAAATCTGAAAAACGGATCACATTAATTTTGCAAGCATTTGAGGATATTTGATTGAGTTGAAATTTTGCATACGTATGAAAGTTCGGTGACAATTCAATATTATGGTACCTTGGAGTTGGTCTGATGATGGGGTCGGTAGGTGGCCATAGGAAAAAGTGAACTTTACAACGTAACCCTCTCGTGTTTGTTACGATACAGGCTTATTTGGACCTAGCAGCAGCCTACTTTGGACCTTTGAACACAAATCGAGGTAAAAGAAAAATGTTCATTATGTGAACCTACCTATAAAGGCGCTCGCAGCGCTGTGCGACCGCGGTATTCTTACCGATTACCAAGGTTAAGCAGCGTTCAAACAGTCAGCCCGAGATGGGTGCCGCTTGTGGCATTTTCATATTCGAGCATCTTGGAAGGCACGCTAAGCCGTTGGTCCCGGCTACCACTTAATGTGGTAGTCGTTTAGCCGAGTTGAAAGCCTTAAAGGCGGCTTGATAAGTTCCAACAGCAGGTGGCCACCTCCACCACCACCAATCCGCACTGGGTCTGCGTGGTAGAGTATGACCTAATCTCTCTCACCTCGATTTATGAGGGAAGGCCTTTGTCCAGCAGTGGGCAGTATAGGCTGATATTATATATCGTTGGAGGAAGGTTTGTGATTACATGCTGGTGGAACTGGGGCTTGTCTTAACGTACCTACCTACCGAAGCACTTAGACCCCATAATAGAAACGTCACAAACGGTCGCATCTTACACTAACCGAGTCTAATGTTGCTTAACCTGGATGATCGTTGAACACATCCGGACAGCTCTGCGAGTGCCTTATATACTAAGATTATTCTAAAATTCTGACTGCCCTATTGGTCTAGTGGAGAATAATGCCCTTAGCGGTCAGACAAAGTGTAATTTTAAAAAATCCCAGCGATTCCGGACACTGGAATTGTGCTGAAGAAATAAACAATAGCTCGTCGGTTTATTACATTCGAAAATAACATCGTCGGCAAAACGTAAAAAGTTAGCACAATTACAACCAGAGATGGGCAAAATGTAATCAGATTAATGATTAACCACCCCCGCTTTGGGAAATATAGGCGTGACGGTGTATAAATAATTAACTATTATAATTACATTTCGTAATCTTCAACGATAACGATTACACTTTTAATCTTGAATCATGATTGAATATTACAAAATACGAATGTATTCATCAATTGATCGTATTACATTCTGCCCAACTCTGCCGCCACTGCTTATTTCTCAAGCAGGCGTGATGATGCTCATTTTCTTTTTATCTAACAAACAAAAATAAAATAACAATTAACTGCAATAAATCATTTGACAAAGTTTTCGAAAAAAATTCCTTGAATTATATTTGTTTAAGTAATAATGGGGTAAAATTTTCCGATTTTCTGGATGTGTACGTTTGAGGTTGGAATTTTAATGGTATTAGGTAATAAACTTTATAAAATTGTACTTAAATAAAACACGTTATCATCATAAAGTCGATTACTTTGTATTTCAAGTGAAAATTCGCTATGATTATTATTTTTTTCGCAAACGTTGGCAAAAAATTTACCCCCCAGCCATTATCTCCACGCGCTTACTAGTGTAAATAGTTGCAATTTTTTTCAAGCCAAAGGGTTAAAGTAACCGCAGCAAATAAAGCAATAGAGCCACAAGCTGCAGCCAAAGAATAATTAAATGACACGTATCGATTCAGCCACAGGTCGATTCAATGACGGCCCACTGACCGACTATCTTGAATACCTGATGTAAGATCTATATGTAGTAGATGTAAAATATAGAGAAGTTACATAACGTACAAGCCCTTATTCGCTATGCCAATTAAATACGTAACGCGGCGCGTTACGATACCATCGTGGAATGATCCTTTAACGATACTCTGGTCTACAGAGTTTCCCAAATTTTATTATGCCCTGGCCCAGTTATTTTAATGTTTCCTTATGACCCACCACGAGTTTTTAACCGCCTAGTGTATATATGGAACATAAAACATACATAAATATAATAATAATAGTAATATTAGCCCTGTTAAGAAACTGTCCCACCGTTGGGCACGGGCTTCCCCTCAAACTGAGAGGGTTTAGGCCATACTCTACCACACTGGCCCAGTGCGGGTTGGCGAACCTCACACACCTTCGAGAAACTCTTAGGCATGCAGATTTCCTCACGATGTTTTCCTTCACCGTTAAAGCAAGAGATAATTAATTTTTAATACGCACATACTTTCGAAAAGACAGAGGTGCGTGCCCGGCTTTGAACCCGAGACCTCTGACTTTGCAGTCCAACCGTCTAACCACTAGGCTATCACTGCACATAAATAACAAACATATTTCAATGTGCATGTCCATATGGTAGCCACAACCCGAGGCGCAGGGCGTGTAAAACAAAAGCTACGCAGGACCGTGATGACCACCACCCACTCCTCAGTGCAACAGCAGAGCGAGCGTTCGCGTGGACACAAAAGCAACACGTCTCTTGATCATGAACGAGAATGACTGATTGTAAACAATGAGATGATGCTGCGACCCGGTATTTTATTTCCGTAGCCCGGTGCCGGATACGACTCACCATATGGGAAACGCTGGTCACAGAATATTATAGCAAATAAGGGCCCAGTCCTTTGTCATCTAATAGCCAGTTCCTATGTTTAACTTGAACATAGATTAGTTTTCTGCAACTAGAATTTAAACATGTCTTAATGAAAAAAGGTGTGCGACAAGGGTCTTTTGGCCTATGGATGATATTGTCATCGGGCGTTGGTGTGAAATTGGAGTTAAATTTTCCTACTACCAAGGGGATATCTCAACAGGTTCCGCACGGTTACTAATTAAAAGAACTTGGGTAAATTAGAAGCAGCAAACGGCAACTCTGCGACTTTCTTGAAGTGACATTTCACTCATGACAGCGTTAGTTCCGAATTTGGCCGCGAGCCAAAAAATCCTTGTACGACTGTATCTACTTTTGTAGGTTCAACAATGGGACCGAAATTTTCGACCGTGTTTTATCACCGATTATGTCACCTAGTTTTTGTAGGACGTGTGCATTTTAATTTTGCAATCAGAGGGCCTTCTCACGGTTTTTTGGGCCTCTACGCGGTTTCTCGGTCTCTTCTCTCATTTTCTCGGCGCGTCTGTATCTTATTGTTACGTTTGCGGGGTAATTAAATGCCGAATAACGTGCGAATTATTTATTTTATTAGGCTCTGTACTCACAAAACAATACGTCTAATCCAAGTACACACAAGCACCAAACACACGCTAGTACTATTCTCGGTAGTAAGCAATTACTGTTTCTAAGTCGTTGAGTCACTCGTTGAATCCGTATATCATTGCTAATGTCGCTGGTGTATTCCGCTTGTTCTCGATTTGATCGCTGTCGCTTCCGAAGAGGGACTATACGTCGCCACGCTGAGTATTCCTTTTATACTCGTACGAAAGTTTTAGAATGGACGCGAACCCCCCCAAGTACCGATTTACTCAATATAGAATAGAAAAGACCAGATACATCAAAGAATTGCCGGCACATCCCATAAAGCGGTATTATTATTACGTACCTATTTGTATCTTCTTATTTGCCGCGGTCATGCGCGGGCGATAATAAAAGGGGAGGAACCTATTAGACGTTTTAGCACTTAAACGTGGATTCTAGATGCGTCTTAAAATTAACATCCTCCGATAAGAGTTCACGAAATATCGGGGTGTATTGAAGTCGTTACAGTATTCAGACCACCAGTACTAACATATTCTAAATAAATAAAATATACACCGTACGCCTATATTCCCCAAGCGGGGTTGGCAGAGGTCTACTATGTACGCCCACTTATCGCCGACGTTGTTAGGTCCCATGTAATAGGGGGCGAGCCTGTTGTCATATACCGGGCACAATTCCAGACTTCGGACTGACACTGGCAGTTTTCTATAGAAAAACTACATTTGTCCGACCTAGGATTTGAAGCCAGATCTCGTGTTCGCAAAGCACATTATTCGCCACTAGACCAACGAGGCAGTAATATGTTCTACTGTTAACATTTAATATTAACATTAGCTAGTTTTTCTTAGTATTATAATCCGATCAAGCGCCTAATAAGTAGACACAATTCCCGACGTGACGGACTCATTACGATTCTTTGGTCATACATAATAGAGCAAACCAATCATACAGATAGACACAAAGCTGCTGTTTTATATTCAATAACACATATCGATCCTGTCACAGATCGATTCCATGTTGTCCTACTGACCGGCCTTACTTGAATACGTGATGTGAAAACGAAGCTAAATACGAAAGTACATACCATAAAGGAGATAGCGTGGCAGCTAAACAGTATAGCCGTGAGCGGCTCAACGTTGCGGTGGAGAGTTGCTAGAAAAGGATGTGTTTACGACTAACTTGGTCTCAAACCGGAGATTCCGCAATAAATACGCTGTATGGATAGTATGCTATGGTCTGCCTCGTTCGCCTAGTGACAAATAATGGGCGTAGTGATCACGAGGTCCTGGGTTCAAATCCCAGGTCTGACAAGAGTAATAGCAGTAGGCTCGCTCCCTATTACATATAACGTAACATCGTTAGTGAAAAGTGGATATACACAGTAGTCCTCTGCCACCTCCGCTTAGGGGAGTTAGGAGTGATGGTCTTTTTTATGGTTAGTTTCCGGATTTAACCAGATAAGCAAGCTCTTGCTAACCATCAAACAGCAAAAACTTGAATATCTCGAGCATTTAATGTATGTGCGGCACAACAAATAAAACTACTGCAGATTGTGACGGGAAAACTTGAGGGGATGCAGAAAACTTTCTGTTTCTGTTCCTATTTGGGATCCCCTTAACTTTAGTGTATATTTAAATAAGTATATTGCACGTCCAGAAGGACTGAAGGGGCGAGTTGTTTGGTCAATTTCTGACGTCAGTTTCATTCGCCTATTCCATTGCGATGTACGACTTAACGTCTTGCGCTCAACACGTTGGCATGCGTGCCATCCTTTAACAGACACTGACTGCACATCCACAATAGCTCAATTCCCTATAATTATTGCTCCAATGAGACGGATAAAAATCAGGGCAGCACCAAACTCTCTACACTTCAACAGTTTAGAATTGAACTCGGATGGTATACCTAGGAAGCAGCAAAGTCAGCACGTTATACTGCCCACCTAACTAACGCTACTTAACAAAAGTAGCGTTGAATAAAACCTCCACCTGTAAGGCTTTAGACCTGGGTTAATCCAAATCAACCAATTAATCCTATAAAAAATCTATCTCAAGGTCATCTTGGCGTATGCCGATCTTGGTTGTTGACCTCGTAATCTGTAATGGAAGACTTCCGTCTAATTGATGTTAGTCAAACGGTGTTTGAGGTAAATTGACCCGTTTCCTTATCTTATAGAAGATTATGAAACGAGTCCGGCTGAGAGTTGTCCGACCTGGGATTTGATTTTTATAACAAAACGAATCATGGTTTTACTTTTTACTAGTCCTTCTGTTTTGTCATTAGTTTTCTATAATCTGCACGGTATACGCCTTCTCTTTTTAACACGCTTTTATATCAGCTTGGCCTTTAACTATGTATCTAGGTATGTAAGGGAATCTTTCAACGTGATTTTCACCAACTTCAAGGCGTTCGATTAACTTGGTACTCGTATCAAGGACCGATGAGAATACAATAATTTTAAAACTTTGATATAATATACTGACCAGGATCACCAGTATCTATCTATCTTTTCGGTTCAAATCTTGTCATCCATTTTTCAAGCACTTGCGGGTAGGGATGTGACAAGAGGGGTTACTATAGGGGATACTTGTTGACTGCTGAACATAGGCCTTCCCAATCGCTTTCCAGCGTAACTAGTATGATGCCTTGCTGCAATCTTCACATGATCGACGGTCTATATGGCAGGCGGCCGTCCCACGCTGCACTTGTCACTACGTGGCCAACTCTAGAATTTTTCTTCCCCAACGCCCGTCCGTTCTATGTGCTTCATGGCCCACCCATTACCACTTCCCAAATCCTATGGGTTATGTCAGTGACTTTGGTTCTTCTATGAATCACTTCATTCCTGAATTTGGGGAACACAAACATCCCCGCAAACCCCAGGGTCATCAAGTTACACACCATATTTTATTCAAGCTTAGCATAGCTTTTCTAATACTGTATGATACCATGATGATAACTCAATGGCCAAGAATGTAAAAAAAATAAGTTTTGTACACGGTTTTTGGATTTGCGCACGATGTTGCCTGATATCGAAAATAACCTTTCGGCTGTAGCATAAGCATGCCACTTCAGAATCGATTGATCAGCTAATCGTTTTTTTCGAGCCGGATAATCCATATTATAGATAGATGTTGACCACTGAATTGATTCAGTAGATCGACATTTTTTAAATCGTTTTTTTATTTACAAACCTACTTAAGGTTTTTTTTTTCTATTTATTGGGTAAACAAACAACATCACAATAACTTTAGTAATTAAGACATATATATATATACATTTTTAATAATTGTGACATCCACATCGTTTACCACAGGTATGGTAAATGTTGTAACTTCTGGTTGAGAGTCGTATAACTGTAACTATATTATTTATAACTGTAACTATATTATACATAACTATAACTGTAACTATATATAACTATGCAGTTTCTTAATCACTAGTTTTTTATAAACGCTCACACTATTCGCATTAATATCAATGTGACTAAATTTTGAATTGTACGAATCAAGTATGCGACGAATAGGTGAGCGCTTGCCTGCGTTAGTGCGTGATGTTCTTGTGCTGAATAGTGGTGTGGTGCGACAGGCTCGTATGTGTGATCTAACAGGTACTCTGTAGTTAATATTGTTTACTATGTCAATACAGTCGTACCTGTTGTGGCAGATATCGTACAGAAACATAGCCTCCATTTGTGTTCTTCTCGAATTTAAGTCTAAAAGGGTATATTTTTGCAACAGATTAGGATAAGACTGGTACTGGTACCTGTGACGACAGCATTTATAGTACATAGAATGGGTATCCGATTGAAAGAGAAATTTCACATACGATATATAAGTGCGGTGACAATTCAATAATATGATAGCATGGAGCTGGTCTGATGATGGAGTCGGAAGGTGGTCATCGATACATGTCAACTACACAATCTAATGTTTGGGCTTGTGCGATTGGTATTGAGAAGTACTATACATACCAGATGATGTTCGTGGTCTGATGATGAAGTGGAAAGGTGGCCAAGGGAACTACCTAACTACTGAATATAACACCGTCGTGTTTAGGCTCGTTGGATTTGTTTTGATGATGATGATGAGTTCTGTAGACCCGGATGATGAGTTTGACAAATGAGCCGAAGGGTAGCCAACGGAACTTCTCAAGTACCTAAAGTAACCCAGCCGTGTATAGCTCGTGTAATTCGTCTTGACGAGTTCTGTAGATACGGATAATATCCAGGATCTTACGATGGTGCCGGAGGGTGGCCGCGGAACTACCCAAATAATCAGCATAATCCCGACGTGTTTGGACTCGTTGGATTTATCTTGACGAGTACTGTAGACTCGGACGGTATCCAGGGTCTATGAAAGAACCGGAAGGAAGCCATAGAAACTCGTCAACAAAGCAAAATGTCTTCGTTGTGTTTGGCTATAAAAGCTTAGTTTTTAAATATCGTATTAAATTGAAATCATACTAACTTCTTTTAATGTTGTTTTGAGACTAAAAAATAATAAAATAAATCACAGTTTAAAATACTAAAAAAACTCGCTGTAATAGCAATCCGAAATAAAAATAAAATAATAATGTAATAATTTTATTGTGAGAAAACGTGGGGTGCTTTTTAATTTATATTTATATTAACTCTACTATAATAATTAGCTACCATTAAAATTTTTGATGACATGATCACTCCTTTTTAGTTCAGCTTGCTATTAAAACGTCTTTTTTCAGTTTTTTTTTTTTATATAATTCTTCGGGGTCTACCTCAAATTCTTGTCTACAATCCGTTTAATGAACAAATTTAAAATGGGGTAATAGAAAAAACTAACTAAGTCTGGAACCGGTTGAATCTAAATACGAGTCTTTTGACTGTGTCATGCAAACACATATTGAATTATCTCTACATATACGTCTTATGTAGAGATGCCACAGTTACGTAGCCCCATCGATTGGCAATTATGCGCTCTCGTCATATTACAAGCGACGTCCCACGAGACAAGATGTTATTTGAAGTGGCTTTTGCGGCCTCTCGGCTGTTTCAGCACTGGAATATTACTCAATCTGTACTGCTGCTTTGTAGACTCAATCTGACCCCATCTTTGGGGTTCTGGTTTGGTCATGCTCACTATGATGTCTTTGCTTGCGGTGGCTGTCTGGCGCGGGTCACTCCGTTCGCTCCAGTATGGACGAGCGGAGTGATGGATTTTCCAGTTGTCATACTCGTGAACGGGTGCTGCTCGTGGGGACTGGTCCATCTGGAATCCTTTAGACAGTTTATAAATAACACCATATCTTGGTCGTACGGCATTACACTGGAGCTAGATCATAAACTATTTAATTGTAACCTTAACATTGTATCCACATAATATGATAAAAACATTGAAAGGGAAAAAGAAAAAGAGAATTCTTTCTTTCTTTCTCTTTTCTTTTTTTTTTAAAACGTAGCCCCACACTAGGATTTATTCCTGTATCGTGGGTGCGTTTACAAACATGAAAATTCACATGCACAAATACCCAGACCCGGACAAATAATTTTGGACCACACAAAGATTTGTCCCGTGCGGGAATCGAACCCGCGACTATTAGACACAGTAGACGGAGTGGCTTAAGCTCTTAACCACTGCGCTAAATCGTAAATAAAAAAAGACAAGGCCGCTGAGTTTTTTCGCCGGCTCTTCTCAGTGAAGGCCGCGTTACGATCCGTTGGTAGATTTGTAGTTAAATTAGATCTAAAAAAAATGTAAATTGGCTATTTGTAAGCGTCCTGCAGGGCGTACACAAAATAAATTGTTTGTGTTTACTAAATCTATTTTTTTTTATGAAACTCAAATCAAAAACCGGCCATCCTAAGCATATTTAATAATTGACGATCATTAAAACTAATAGTGGTTTAACCATGGTTTAACCGAGGAGTTTGCTCATTAAGATTCAGGGTGATAAAAAACCCCAGTTTACTGTATGCTTTTAAAAAAAGCCTATTTTGGGGGTCTGAGTGGTGTTATTTTTTGATTAAAAAACGTTACACTGCACTAGGAATTATACCTATGCCATATGGAGACCATTGTGGATATTAGGTTACAGGAATTCCAATGATAATGATAAGTATATGTACAGGGCTTAGATACTTTCACCCGCCAAAACACTCAAAACAAAACAAATTAACCTGGGAGTCACGCGAAGATATATAACAGGTACCAATGATACGAGTCGATTTCTCCCAGACCACAAGACTGAACTTTGCGTTATTTGTCTGATATTATCAAAACAATGTAATCGAGCACTACGATAAAATGTTTGCCTTAATGCTGAGAGTAATCATTGAAATATTCGAATGTCCTTAATTAAGTTTAAATAAATAGGCGAAATGGAGGCCCGTTTAATTAGAATATCAAATCTCAATAGATACTTAAAATTCGGCACCCATTTAGGTATAATTAGGCGTGATTTCGGATTAAATTTATTATTTCAAGTTTACAAAAGAAAGTCAAATTTATGTTAGAATATTGGAAACTATTGTACATCTAAGGAAACGCTATACAAGAATATTTTGGCCATATCTCTTGAATGTTAATGGAAAGATTAACAAAATAGATAGGTATACAATGCGAAAGTGGAAGGATGTCGTTACCGGGAAAGACATAGATTATCTTTCCATTAGAAATAGCCCGTGACTTACCTATCTGTATCAAACCACCAGATCCCTTGAAGGGTAGGCAGCGAACAGGGTTCCAATAGATTCTCTCCTTATAGACCTCCCTGGCTTCGTCCACTCTCATAGTTTGTTTCATACACGCTCGCTGGTGGCGGAGACTCTTGGCTTACATTTCAGTTAAGACACGGTCTATTTGGTAATGGTAAGATCCCACTAAGAATCCACTTTTACATTGGTATATTTGTTACCGTGTCCTATCTAATGGGAAAAACATTACTCTTCTTCTGGAGAAGCCGGGTAACTATTACCAAAATCAAAGCTTTCCCAGTTGTTGTGCCCAGAAATTTCAGACTATTACGCGAATATCATCAAGACTATTATCTTCGAAGGTTGCCATACAAAATTTTATCTATTGTGAGCATGCAATCCTTTGGTTTCCATGCTAATTCGTTCGCAGTTCGGTTTTAATACAAACAGTAATCGTTTGTTCGGTAAGGTTGAAGAGTACTTGAAACCTTTATTGGTTTAAGTTGATAGGCAGGTCTATTTGTGGGTCGATTTACAAGGAATTAGTATAGTTTTCGGCCTTAGGTTTGGTTGTGAAAGTACAAAATATTTCTGTATGGTTCTCTCTAATTTTAATTTAAGCACTTGACTATAATGGCAATAGAATTCCAACGGTATAGATTAGTGGTATATGATTTGTAAAGAATTTGTAAAGTTTTAGGCTTGTTATGATAACAAAAAATATTTTTGTATAATTCTCGTTGATTTTGTTATGTAAAAGGATAGCGTTCGAATCTCTTGAAAGGAGACTAGAATTTAGGAAGGCTTGCCATAATAGTAATAGAATAAACAACAAGGCTGTATACTGCCAGTTTTGCCTTGTATTCATTAGATCCATGGTCAAATTTCGGCTCGTAGGTCTCGGTTTCTAAAACCATATTCCGATTGCTACTTGCTAACGGAGCAGAAAATCATCGCAAGGAAACAAAAACAAAATTGAAAGACATGTGATATTTTATGCCCAAAGAATAACGACAAGCTCACCCTCCTAAAATGCCTCAGCTTAATGTTGATGTGCCAATAGCAGGTGAAAAATCTACCTTCAATCCAGGCTGTGTTCGTATGGTGGAGTGTAACCTAATCAACGCTCACACTTAATTTTTTGGGAGAAGGCCTTTGCCCAGCATAGGGACATCATAAGCTTTATTATTAGATTATGTTCCGTTCTTATGTACAAAACGTAATTAAATTACTTGTAGTACATACATACAATTAATCGTTATCCTTTTTGTTCCTGGGGAAAATCCTGCATAGGACTTCCGCGGGCCTCGGGGGAAGCTCGCGGGGCGTTTCGGATTCCTACCGACTAAAAACCTCAGGGTGGCCGTCATCAGCACTTTGGAGGGGCTGCGGGATCTCCGTATGGAACGCAGTGGTGCCCCTCGTGTACCGCGCTCTGAAGAGCCCGCCATCGGAGGAAGACTTGATGACACACTCCCCCGTACGTCCGTTACTCGTGAAGGACGCTCAAGACGCTTGCGTCCGCGACTCGAAGGCCCCCCTGCTGATGTTGGTGCAGGGGGCCCGCCAGATATAATAGTCGTTATCCTAGTCTATCCCAACAACTTAAGAGTTAAGTTAAATACTTGGTTACTGCGTCGCCGTTCTTTCGCAGCAACTTAAAAATTTTTGCTTAACGACAAAAGTTTTATTTCTGGTAAATTAGTTTAGGTTACTAAAATAACAATTCTTTTTATAAAATAATTTTTGAAGCCTTAAAATGATATAACAGTGGAGTTCGATCTCAATAATTCGTCACGTACCGAGTCTTTGTGATGTGAATTTTATTTAGAAACATCTGGTATTGTTTTGTCAAGTAAGTAAGTGGTATTATGGTTACTTTGTTAGTAGTTCAATGTATATGTCATAGTATTTACATTCAAACCATCACTAGAGTTATTGGGTAGTCTGAGAAGTTCAAACGAAAAGTATTTTGAGAGGCTCTTGTAGCGGTGTAGTATTCTTAGCGATTACCAAATTTAGTAGCGTTCAGCTCAGTCGGTCTAAGAATGGCGTTCGCTGTCACTGTATGCCATTTTCGATCGTCTCCATGCTTTGGAAAGCATGTATAGCCTCTGTTCTCGGCTATCACTTCATGTAGTAGTGGTTAGGGCGAGTTGGATGTTTTAGTTCCAACAGCAGGTAGCCACACACCTGCCCGCACCAATCTATACTGGGTCCGCGGTGGAGTGACCTCATTTCACTCATCTCGATTTGTTAGAGAGAGCTTATGTCTAACATTGGGATAATATTAGCTTCCAAATTTTGCTTAAATACTAACGCTATAATAATAGGATTAAAAATACTTAAGTATACTATATTTTCCAAGCGGTGGTGATAGAGAAATTTTGTGTACACAACATATCGCGACGATGTTAGGCACCAATGTAATAGGGGTCCCTATTGCTACTATACTTGACACAGTTTCAAATTCCGGAATGCTATTGAAAATCTTCCTTTTGGAACCAATTTGTGGAACCTTTTTGTATCTATCTGTCTATCTATATAATCAAGCCAGATCCCTTGCGGGGTGGACAGAGAGTACAGAGTTCCAACAGGACCTTTCCTTACATAGCTCCCTGGCTTCCTCCACTTAGTTCGTCTCATACACGCTCGCCAGTTACGCAGACTCTTGACTTGCCTTCGAATAAGACACGGTCTATTTGGTCATGGTATGATAGTCTAGATCTTCTCCGGTACCCACATCCTTCCACTTTCGCATTGTACATCTGTTTTGTCATTTTTTCTTCCGACATAATTTCTATATGCCTGAACCAACTGAGCATACCATTTCTCATCTTTAAACCGACACTATCTTTCATACCTACACGCTTTCTTATTACGCTGTTGTGAATACGGGCGGTCAGCTTGACTCCGCACATCTTCCGCAGAGCTCGCATTTCGACCGCATTAATCGTGCTTTCATTCTTCTTCTTACATACCAAACTGTTACTGCTGTATAACAGCGTTGGGATAGGCGCTCCGTTGTGCATGGCCAGTTGCGTCTTTTGGCTTAAGTGCCGGCTCCAAAGTAGCTTTCCTATCGCACCATTTACTCTATTTCCTATCTTTCTTACTTATCTATCTTCAGCTGAGAGACGTCCACTGTAGGACAGAGGCCTCCCCCAAAGACCGCCCTGTAGATCGACCTTGTGCTGTATGCATCCTTTTTTACCCGCGATCTTTATCAGGTATTATTTTTATTATCTTTTGTAAAAGATAATGTTATGACGAATATGAGTTGTTGATCCTTGATTCTGTAAAATTATACCAATATCTTAGCAAGAACGCCTACCTACACATTCTTAGTGAATAAACGTCGTGTTCGCGTGTCGCAAATCGGCATTTATCCTTGAAATGGCATTAAATGGCATATTCTTCCGGGACACAGTAACGAGCCGTAACTGGATAGCAATTGATTAACACCTCACATGACAACTGGCGGTCAAGTTACTTAGAACAGTTTATCTATACCCAGAAAATGTCGGTTTAAAGATAAGTAAGAATATGCTTCGATGATTTGTACGTATAAAAAAGTGTTGGAACAAAGAATCAGAATCAATATATTTTTTATTAATGTAAACCATTTTTGTATTTATGAATCCTCTAAGAAAAGACTTCACCACTACATCGGAACGCTATTTCTGTGGAGAAGAATGGCAATAAAACTCCACGGTTACCCTTTTAAAGTAATATACTCGTATTTACTAATTTTTAATCTACATTTTGTTGCAGGGTATATGGGAGAACAATGTAGGCTGCTCTATCAGATGGGTCTGGAAAAACGTGGTTTCCTCATTTACAGAGGATGACAAAAGAGTTGTGCAATGCAAAAATTGGGAGGATATGGGAACGGGGAAGACTTACACTATTTTATCATTACTAAATAGACCGTATAGTGTTCTTAGATTTAAGCGAAAATTATAAATGAAATAAAACTGTTTTCATAAATAGACCGTGTTATATCTGAAGCCAAGAGTCTTTGTAGCCGGCAAGCGTGTACGAAACGAACTATGAGACAAGAAGAGGGAGAGGTCTGTAAGGAACTCTCTACGCTCTGCCTTCACCGCATGAGACCAAAATAGATAGTTTATCTTTGATTATAACTTACTTTAGTGGTTAAAAAGTAGGCCCCTCAACTCAAAGGACAGACTTGTCGCGGGTTAATAATATTTATAAACTCACCAACGAATCTCTTATAAATTTGTTTCAGTCTGGGTCTGGCGATTTAAGCATATGAATTACATGTTTGTAAACGCACCCACTAAAAAAGAACTCTTAGTTTGGGGATACGTTTTTACCCTAGTTACCAATTTATATCGATAGTGGTTAAGCCTAGCTTGATAAGTTCTAACCGCAGGTGATCACAAACCTGCCTCCACCAATCCATACTGAGTCCACTTACTGCCTGTTTGTGTAACCGGCGAGCATGTATGAGACGAACTATGAGAGTTTAGGAAGTCAGAGAGGTATGTACAGAAAGAGCCTGTTGGAACTCTATTCTCTCTGGCAAGGGATCTGGCGTGATGATATAAATAGATAGATTTGCCTACTACGGATAGAATTTTGACATATTTTGTATGACAAATCTTTCAAAATTCTAATGACAGTAAGAAAATCTATGATTGAGTTAAAACCGCCCATTAGAGTATAACCAATTCTCTCTCACCTCAATCTATGAGGGAAGGCTCCGTGGGACACAATAGATGGTCTGTGGGTCAGAATCTACTTTAATGAAATGAGAGAAAGGAATAATGATTTTCTTGTAAACTAGTTAATATAAGTAAATTGTATTGAGCGAATAGACCGGGTCTTATCTGAAGGACAAGTCAGGAGTCTCCGTAACCGGCGAGTGTATATGAGACGAACTATGAGAGTAGAGGAAGCCAGAGAGTTATGTAAGGAAAGAGCCTGTTGGAACTCTGTACTCTCTGCCTACTCCGTAAGGGATCTGGCGTGATGATATAGATAGATAGATAGGTATTGAGCGAAAGCTTTTAATAGGTAAAACATTCTAAGTGCTCTCTAAAAACAATTAGTTCATTCATAATTCAACTAATTGATGTTTTTTTTAATATTGTTATATAGATACACCATCACGCCTATATTCCCCAAGCGGGGGTGCGCAGAGGTGTACTGAGTACACCCACGTTTTGCCGACGATGTTAGGTCCCATGTAATAGGGGGCGAGCCTATTGCCATATACCGGGCACAATTCCAAACTCTTGACTCATACTGTGAAGTTTTTGTTAGAAAAACTACACTTGTCCGACCTAGGATATGAACCCAGGACCTCGTGATCACAAAGCGATGCGCTTTGCCACTAGACCAACGAGGCAGTCAAATTAATATTGTTATAATTTTTATAAAAGCTTCCGTTTTCTTTAGAATCTAAGTAATTACTGAAAAGAATTTAATTAATAAAGTATCTGCATAATCTTTTGGAGAATTATTTTTCATTACAAAATATTTCGGCTATCCAGGGTTAATCAACTAATGACCGACCTGTTCTATTTTTATTTGAAAGATCCAAAACAATTATTACGTAATGCTTTATTGAACAAATCTGTATAAAAATTAACCGTATGTATATAAATTCTAAACTTTAGATGAAAAAAAGAGTGTGCCAACTTAATCCTTTTTTAAATGATGCTTGTCTTGGAAATTTCAATTTAAAAGTAATTTTTTTTAATTTAGAAAACGAACGATTTCGAATCAAAATTAACAGTTAAAGTAGTCCTAGACAGAACTAGTTAATAAAAACACCCTCAAGTCGATATTTCCTAAGTGGAGGTAGCAGAGGTGTTGGTGGTGGTAGGTTGTCTACGTCTACATTTCGCCGGCTGACAATGTAAGTTGCCCAATGCAATAAAGGGCAAGCCTATTGTTAACTATTTCATTAAATAATTAAAATGTAGATCACCTGTACTGAATCCAGTGCAACAAGTATAGTAAATTATTTTTTCCATTCTCTTGAATGTACGAATTTTTACGTACTTAGTTTAGCAACAAATTAGTGTTGGATTCTTAGCCTTTGTTTTTTAATTTATTATTTGTGGTATGCAATTTATTGTATTAAAATTCTAACATTATATAGATAACTAAAAATCGGTAAGAAATATGTCAAAAATTCTCATAATGCCTGCCACTTAAGTACCACTTGTTATAATTTCAATTCAAAAACCATCTTATAATCCTCTACTTATCGAAAGAGGAAACCGTATATTATATTTCTCAACTTACCATGATCAAAACACCGTAACTATTTCGGTAACAAATATCCCTTAATCACACATCACAACACTTTAGGCACTTGGCGGTCGCGTGACAGCTATATTTTTTAATTGTTTTTTTTTTTATGTATAAGGCGCGGTCAAGTCGGTCCCCGATGTAGTTTTGAACTGAAAAGTCGGTGCAGAAGCTCGTTTGCGTGTTTAGGCCGGTAATACACCCACCACGAGGCCAGTTGCACGTAACATTTTCACTAATATGATGATGCGTCACTGGTTTTGTGACGTCATCGTTTATGAGAGGTGTAATGTGTTGTACAGTTATAACGGCCGTGATGTAAGTACTGGGGGTTTAAAGGAATAACGGGAATTTGTTTGTTGATGCGGCGGTTGCTATGGCAACGTGGAGTTTGTGAGCTGGGTGTATAAAATATTTAGTTTTCCTTTGGTTTAGATGACACTGAATCGAATTTTTATGTAGAAAGATTAATATTATTTATTTTATTAATACTACCTAATGTTTATAATTAGTTACATTTTTGTAATAATCATTATTGTTTAATGGAAAAGATCCTAGATTGATATGAAATTTTATGTTCTCAGGAGTAGGAAATGTCTGTACGTATTTTAAATTTGCATAAATTTAGTTTAATTAGGCGACACTGTTTCTATATTTTCGATGTATTTAATCATAAACATGAAACATACAGGTTTAGTAAGCGAAACTTAATTTTTTTTAAAGAAATCTAATTTAGAACAGTGATTCTAACGCCAACGGCAGAGAGGTTAAGATATTAACAAAACATGAACATGATTTATTATAAGCAAGTTACAATATTTACGGAAAGAATAGTCCGCATTTAGTTTACATAAAAAAAATGTAACAAGCTGTTAAAAAGTAAACTTAGTAAAGTAAATTACTAGTAAAAAAATGTTGCTAACCCCATCCCGACTTCGCGCGTAGTTCCGTTGGCAATATGACATCGGCGCGCGGCACCGCGACGTCGCTGCCGACTCGGTACCGACGCGACACGCGACATTGACCATAACAGCTGTGTGTGAGGGGGTAAGCAGACTTGTGGGTTACATACTGAAACACAGTTTAAACTAGCGTTTACACTATCACAGGAGGCAGAGTTCTTACTGACTTGAACACATTGTAAGCGAGAACAATAAATTGTTTTTTTTTTTGACATGCACAGTTACCTGCACTAATTGAATAGCAAAATATGCAGAACTATAACATATTTTGACAAATTCACATCTTGTATGTATGTTTCTAACCAATAGTTTGTATGGCATGCACAGTTAGTTTTATTTCATGTGTAATATTCGCGTAAATCTAAGAACTCAGTATGCATTGCACTAAGATGTTAGACATTGAACAGCGAAATATGGAGAACTATAACATATTTTGTCAAATTCACATCCTGTATACATGTTTAAACCCATAAATAGTTTGTAAATTTGAATTTTGATGAGGATGTCTAGTCTACGTAAAAAGACTAGCCCTTAAGTTTTCGCCAGATGTTCTCAGAAGGAGCCTGTTTTCCGATCCGGTGGTAGATGTAAAAATATAATAATTTTAAAGTTTGTGTTTTTTGTTGGAGTTTGCAATTAATGATTTTTGACTTTCATTTATATTTTCCATTACTATTCAGTGCTTGAGTAATGAAAATAGACCATTAATCTGTATATATTTTTTTTCTAAATTATGAATGAAATTCGCATTCTACCAATACATCATGTCAACTGCAGTGTACTTAAAAAAATCATCAAAAGTTGTTCCCTGACATTGCTTATAACTCAGTTATAACTGACAGCTTACTGTAGTTAAGAAAATAAAGCTTAGGTAGTTTTCAACTTAGATATTATTTTTCTAGCAATAAAAGGTTCATTGGTCTCTATTATGATAGCTTACATAGTAAATCAACTGCATTTATTTAATAAATTATTATTGCTAGTACAGCTTGAATGGGTGGCAAGACAATATTTGGGAAATCTCGGGCAGGACAGTATTTGGTCGGGAATTCTCGCGCGGGACAAAATTTAGTTGGGAATACTCGCGCGGGACAAAATTTGATCGGGAATTCTCGTGCGGGGTAAAATTTGGTCGGGAATTCTCGAGCGGGACAAAATTTGGTCGGGAATTCTCGCGCGGGGCAAAATTTGGTCGGGAATTCTCACGCGGGGCAAAATTTGTTCGGGAATTCTCGCGCGGGGCAAAATTTGGTCGGGAATTCTCGCGCGGGACAAAATTTGGTCGGGAATTCACGCGCAGGACAACATTTTAACGGGAATTCATGCGCGGGAGGATTGGAATTTCGAAAGAGGCAACTTTGCAGAAGGCAAAAACTACGCCCTGTGGGCTTAGCATGAGCAGATTGATTGAGTTGATATGCTGTTCTTTTCACATAGCCAATTTACTAATGATGTGCATGACAGCATGATTTCACGACAACTACTTATTATGTCCTTTAGTTTGAAATTTAGATGCATTTTTAAATAAATTTCGGACTTTCTTATATATTTCAAAGTTTAGGTGCGTTAAATAAAATTGAATAAATATTTCACTCTAAGGTAACACTATTCTCTGTCACCTCAATTATTAGAGAAATCTTTTATCTGGATAAACCTGGTTGGTACAAAATAAATTAACCTATACTTTTGTCCTATTAGTAAGGGTTGATTTCATTATAATAACCCTGTAAGTAGGTACGAGGCATGCCTTTTAAGTTTTGTCGTTTGAAGATACAAAACACAACTAGAACCTTATAGTACTTTTTATTGTTTTTCAAAGTATTCACCACGTAGCTTAATACACTTTTCTATTCGCTCAAACCAGTTATTATAACATTTATTCCACTCTAAAGTGGTGGTGTTCAAAATGGCTGACTTGAAAGCGTCGACTGCTTCTTCACCGGACTGAAACCTTTGCCCACGAAGACTTTTCTTAATTTTAGGAAATGTACAGAAATCGTTAGGGTTTAGGTCAGGACTGTATGGAGGATGGTCAAGAATTTCTAATTTTTCCTGCTTCAAATACTCAATCGTTTGACGAGCGCTGTGTGAGCTTGCGTTGTCGTGGTGCCGGATCATGCGTCGCTTTGAGTTAGATTTTCGAAGTTCGGCGATGACTTGTGGTATACAAACTGTGGTATACCACTCTGCGTTAACCGTTCTACGATCTTCAAGTGCAATAGTCGCAATATGGCCGGTTTTTCCAACGAACGCGGCCACCATCTTCTTTGAAGTGCTTCGAGAACGAACAACTTTAGTCGGCTTTGGCTCGTCTTGAAAGACCCAGATTGTAGATTGTTGTTTGGAATCAGGATCGTAGGCATAGATCCAAGATTCGTCACCACTGTTGATGTCGTAGACGTGATTTGACTCTCCTCGGTTGAACCTTTGCAGAGTTTTCTTACACCATCTGACGCGGGCCGCCTTGTGATCGTCGGAAAGCAGATGCGGTATCCAACGGCAAACTAGCTTTCTCACACCAAGCGCTTCATGCAAGATCTTCTGAATGGTTGTCCCTGAGATGCCTAATAGAGCCTCTATCTCTCGATACGTCACATGACGATCTTCGAGAATTAGTTGTCTCACAGCAATGATGTTATCTTCAGTGAAGGCGGATTTTGGGCGTCCTTCGCGAGATTTGTCACTGACACTAGTATGTCTACGCTGGAATTCTAAATACCAGCGTTCGACAGTCCGCAGACATGGGGCTTCATCACTGAACACAGATGTAAGTTCTTCAAAACACTGAAGCCGTGTCAGGCCTCTTCTAAAGTTGTAGAAAATTATTGCACGAACATTTTCCTTTTCGTACGTAACCTGACAGATTCCAATCGACGCTGTGACTAAACAATAGCACATTACTCCTAATACTTTCAACTGTTTTGAGATTCAAAATTTAAACACATTCGAATATAGAACAGTTCCAAATTCAAAATTGCCGGGAAATATGGAAACGACAGAACTTAAAAGGCATGCCTAGTAATTCTTCTTGACCAACTGTTCAGCTAGCTAACCTTGCCAAACTTAGGGGTATTCAACCCCATAAGGGCAGCAAAGGAATTAAGATGGTTATCTGTATTGAACTTTTAGATGCACACAAGGTTTTTTAAAACTGAAGACCTAGGTGCATAGCCCAATAAAAAAATAATACAAACATACCGTCTATTGCTTATAATCTACAACATACAATCTACATTTAAGCGAAGCCTCTTTTAAAATTGTTGAAAAACAAGTATTTAAATAAAATTCTTGTCAGTGTCAGACGACTAGATTCGTCTTTATCTTTTTATAGACTTTAGATTTTGATGTGAATTTTAAACGACTAAAGCTGTTTCAATAGATGTTTCAAATTTCTAATCTCAGGGCTAAAGTTCTTCTCGTTTAAATAAATTGACACGGAATATTACAAATTAAAACCTTGAAATACCTAATTAACACTCAATATAATTAAGAAAGGTTCTTTCTTTATAGCTTAAGTTTGATATGCCTTAAAGTAGAGCAAATTAGATTTAGGTTTTTTAGAACAAAAAAGACGGTTACACGTGTTAGCAATTTATTTCTAAAAGTTTTATACTTTAAGAACCTTTATTAATGCGAATCTACTTAATAACTTGTATGCTTGGCTTTACTAGGTTAAGATTTGCTTAGGAAAGTGGTATTGCGTAAGAGGGAGGAAGTTTGTTCACTGCTGTAGACGAAATGATCCGAAAATGATGATGATTTGTTTACATTATCGAGAAATGGATCTGGCGTGAAGATAAAGATAGATAGATCGATTATTATAATGTAGTGAAAATCATATGTAGGAATCTATTAAGATAATTATGTGATAACTTACATGGCAATTATTATTATCATGTAACCATTACGGTATTAAGTTTGCATTATTACTTGGACTCAGTGTTGGGGACCTATTGTCGCTAAGATACAAGACAAGCATTAGTCATCGCTATCATTAACTACAAAACGTCCAATAGAGGATATATTCCTCTCCTCAATGTCGCCATAAGGGCCGGTTTTATAGGGTATTTTATAAAGGACTAAACTCGCTAAATATTAACATCACAGTAATTCTTGTAAGCCAGGATCCACAATAGTTTTTATAAATGACACCGAGGCTAGAATTTCCGAGTTTCCCGCGGAGCAATTTTAATTGTCTTGGGACCTGCAACAAGTTTAATGTGTCAGAAAAGAAAATTGGTGGAATAGGAAAAAACGGCCGTCAGTGGTGTCGAATCGTCGAACATCGGACTCCAAAACCAAAGCAGCTACTGATTAAATTATTGAATTACGCCGCATTTCCATACAGCTGTACAAAAATATCTTGTTCAGCCACTGACGTACCACCCACTCAAAGCCAATATTTTCTGGATTATCAATTTTAGTTAAATATCGATGTATCTATATATACCATCACGCCAGATCCTTTGCTGGTAAGCATAGAGCACAGAGTTCCAATAACTTCTTTACTTACAGACCTCTCTGGCTTCATCCACTTTTTAGTGAAATGTGACGAATATTATAATCACACACGAATGTGGTCTTTCAAATAAAGCGTAAAATAATTAAAATAATGTTCAGAATAACCTTCGGTAGCTCGCCAAGCCTTGGGCTTGACCTTGGTTAAGATCGATCGCCAACAACCAGACGGCAATGACAGCTTGGGGAGGGGATAGCGTGCTGCCACTAAATTCATATCGGGTTAATTAAATGTTATACTTTTGATGGACTTTTTATGAACCATTAGAACAGAATCAGCTAGATCTTGATTGGGTAACGCTGTCTTGGGTTTAACATGTTCAGGCTTGTGCTATTCCGGAGAAGGTTAAGTAGATGAATCAAAATCAAATGTTATTATTTATGTAGACCATAAAACTACTCATGTCGAACGAGCTGTTGTATCATATGTTATGGTAATAAGTATAAAATGCGACTGCAAAAATCGAATGCGAAAGGATGGATCTGAGAGTATAGCATGGACATATAGACGTTAGCGTGATGTTATGTTTGAAAGTGATAGCATGTTGTTACGTTTATGTTTATTAAGTTAATTTGTAGTGTAACAAGAATGGCATATCAACTCGCTAGTGTTATGCTAACATATTTTGTGCTAACCCTTCAGTTTCCATCAGCACCACAAGTTCACGAGTAGACTAGGAAAGTACATACAATATCACTCACCTCACAAATTATTATAGAGAGGTTTCAAGAGCATATTATGGGCTCTGAAGTCAAAGTAGCAAGTCTGAAGGACTTAGCAAGAGCAAACAGATACTTGGAAGTCACAAAATTTCTCAACTCAAGATTAGGTTTCAAAACCAAACTACAAGTCTGATAACTTAACTTAACTAAAATTTTGGATGAACACAATATTATGCTACATGCAGAACTTTACATTTAAAGGAAAGTATAAAGTTAGGTTAAGGAAGGTATTCTACCCTTCTTACAAAGATTGCCATAACTCAGTCAGACAGGGGTAAATTTTTGACCAACCCTAAAGACTTACCATGCAAAATTGAAATTTGGAACTCCTATATTAGTTATTATAAATAAATAATATAGAAGTTATCTATATCATTAGGCCAGATCCCTTGAAGGGTAGGCAGAGAGTACAGAGTTCCAACAGGTTCTTTCCTTACATACCTACCCGATGATATAGATAGATAAATAACTAATACAGCTGTTCTAAATTTTAAAATATGCTGATATAAGTCAACAGACATTAAAATAGTTTTATCCTTTACACATAACCGGAAGAAATTACACATAAAGAAAAAAGGTATATTAAAAATACTTAGATTTTTAGTTGCGCAGTCCACAATTGCAGTTCAGTAAATTTGCAGACTCCCTGAGATACCACCGGCACCGTGCAAGACCGTGCCTTTATTAATTTTAACCAAACGTGGTGCGTTACGATAACTTCGTGACATGACCGTTTAATAGTATAAATGTGTAATAATAGTAAATAGTATGCTGTATATTAACCCAGTACCATTAAAGGTGTTAACGACGCGCCGCCTTTAAATATCAAATCTAAAGTATACAGAAGCGTAATTTGTTATTTGATGCTACCTACTCGCTTATGAGATTTTGTCTGCGATCTGGATTAGATATTATGTAATCCGCACGACCACTCCAGGGCAAAACTTTAACGAAAATAAAATAAAAAAATATATTTTATTTTCGGATACAAAAGCCCATCCCAAAATATCTCTGAAATATCTTTTTTTTTACTTTCTTTTTTTTATTTAAAACGTAGCCCCACTCTAGGATTTATTCCTGAGTCGTGGGTACGTTTACAAACATGAAAATTCACATACACAAATACCCAGACCGATACAAATAGTTGAGGGTCACACAAAGATTTGTCCCGTGCGGGAACATCAACATTATTATTGAAAAGTTATTGCATTACAGACCCAATTTAACTTCAGTTTGTATTAGATTGTTCGTAAATTGCGTAGTTTGAAGCATCGCATTTCTCTTTATGATAGGGAATGGGAATTCCAGCTTCGCTAATAAAATATAATTGGATTTTCGCACTTGTGGTTTTGACTTTAGTGCTTTGATTTTATTTTGGCATCTCTCTCTCTCCTTGGCATTTATTATTTCTATCTGATGGTGGGTCTGCCTTCTTCATTTTCTTTTTCCATTTCGCTCTGTCGGACGTGTCGTGTTCGGAGGCATTGCAGATACACAGGTCCTTCTTGACCACATCTGCTCATCTTGTATTTGGCCGCCCTCTGGAGTAGGCTATAACGATATTTTTTTTGTTGTCATTTGACAACCGTATGATTTAAAGATAGATACCGTCCAGTTGTAGTGGGTAAATCAAGTCGGAAATATTATGCGCGGCTTGACAAGTTCCAACAGCGGATGGCTACAATCCTGCCACTACAAACCCGCTCTGGGTCTACGTGGTGGAGTTTGATCTATTCTCTTTCAAAGCAGTGGACAGTTCAAGCAGAATTATAATAAACTTTTTTATCGACTTAAAAAAATATCCTTTCGTCTCTGGGTCCTCGTTATGTTAGTCCTAGCATATACATTTTATTAATTAAATCAAAGGTACAGAGTAAAACCGGCGAGAGAAAGTTTCTTTTAAAAGATTATCAATCTTGTTGATACCCTTAGCTTTTTGTCATGGTTAGTACATAAGCCAGTTAGAGAAGTCTGCAATGAAAGAATTTGTTGGATCTCTGTATTCTCTGCCTACACCACCGATAATATAGATAAATAATTAATAATTAAGACCTATTGCGTATTGGTAGAGGAAGGTTTGTAGCCACCTGCTATTGAAACTTCTCAATCCGAGCCTAAAGTTTTCATGAATATTACCTACTACTAAACTTCAAGTCACTTAAAAAAGGCCAAATTCATAGGAATACGATAAATTGCATCACAATGCACTTGCCCGTGAACTTGCCCCAGTATAGGCAACAGCAATTCACCAGAGACGCGACGGGAAGCGCTAGATTGCTGCCTGTTGTAATGTTAAAAGGCGAACGCGGCTCCAACTAGGCTGGTCAATGTCGGTCATAGAGTAGAGTAGTTATGTTGTACGGAGGTGATTTAGGTACTTACACTTAGCAATATCATCTGAGTGATGCATTATTTCATCAAACTTAATTAAAAGAAATATTTTTTTTAAAAGATCTTTTTAAAAACAAGTAAAACAATAAACACCTTCACGCCTATTTTCCTTAAGGAGAGGTAGCAGAGGTCTACACTCGATGTTTCCTATGGTTTCACTTCTAATATAACACGAAGCGAGTATATAGCAATTATGCTGGACACAATTCGAGATGTTCCTAGTATAATGGCAATATACTCCACCTTTTTAAATTAACACCGAACAGTGTCGGCGAAATTTTGATGTACTCAGTGCACCCTCTGTCAGATTTGGAGATTAAACGGTTGCTTATTTGCTTCACACTATATTTTCTACAGAAAAAAACCTCAATAACTCTTTGTCTGACCTGAATTCTAAAACCAAGACCTCGTGATTGCTAGCTAACCAACGTACCAGTAGACCAACGAGACGGTAAAATCACTTATTAACTTCTCAATGTATCATAACCGTGAACCGAAAGATTTTTTCGGGTTACTATAAGTACCTATTTGCGTATCTGCAGTCTATAACTTCGCAACGACGTTCCCGGTCAAACAATGGCGGGCAATTACTCTAGCGCCGCTGGAATAAGGATATGGCGACGGCACAACTACAATTCTCTATTAACTAACGATTACGGGTGTAGTTAATTGGATGTAACTTCGCCACGGTGGGCGTAATAAAGATAAAATTATTTCATTATCTATCCGTTGGTGTCCCACTGCTAGGCACAGGCCTTTCTCCATCGTTTCCATTTTACTCTATTTGAGGCTATGGAGGGCCAAAGTAAAATTATTAATATAAGAAAAATACCATGTCGCCTGCAAACCCGAAGCAAGGAGGATGGCTAAGATGTAAATCTCTTATAATTAGTTCCCAACGTATAAGGTGGCGAGCTTATTCCTATCATACCGTGCCAAGTTCGAGAGACAAAGATATTTGTCATTTAAATTTTTGTAAAATCATCATTAGCCAAAAGATGTTCACTGCAGAACGGAGGACTCCCCAAAACTCGTCATGTTGTGTGTGTGTGTGTGTGTGTGTGTGTGTGTGTGTGTGTGTGTGTGTGTGTGTGTGCGCGCGTGTGTGCGTGTGTGTGTGTGTGTGTGTGCGCGTGAGTGCGTGTGTGTGTGTGTGTGTGTGTGTGTGTGTGCGTGAGTGCGTGTGTGCGTGCGTGCGTGCGGGTGCCGGTGCCGGTGCCGGTGATGGTGTGGGTGCGGGTGCGGGTGCGGGTTGCGGGTGCGGGTGCGGGTGCGGGCGCGGGTGCGGATGCATGCGGGTGCGGGTGCGGGTGTGGATGCGGGCACGGGCGCGTGTGCGGGTGCGGGTGCGAGTGCGGGTGCGGGTGCGGGTGCGGGTGCGGGTGCGGGTGCGGGTGCGGGTGCGGGTGCGGGCGCGGGTGTGGATGCGAGCGCGGGTGCGGGTGCGGGTGCGGGTGCGGGTGCGGGTGCGGGTGCGGGTGCGGGTGCGGGTGCAGGTGCGGGTGCGGGTGCGGATGCGGGTGTGGGTGCGGGTGCGGATGCGGGTGTGGTTGCGGTTGCGGGTGCGGGTTCCGGGTGCAGAATGATCTACGCTGTTGGGTACGCCAGAAGGGCAAGGGGGCAACTAGCTCAAGGACGCCTCAAGGAGGAACTGCCCGTGCCTGGGCAATCGCTATGGGGGAGGGATATACTAGGTATCTCGCCTAGATACTCTGTACCGGCCGGCAGGCAAGGAATTCTTCGACCTCGCCGACGAGGTAGGGGTCTGATCCTGTGTGCGGTATCTGTATCCGAAAGAAGGGATGTAAGGGCATCGTGAGGGTCGGTGAGAACATGCCGCGGACGGCGGTAGCGGCTGCTATGAGAGGAAAAAATCATCATGGCAACCAGCTTTATGGTACTAATTTTTTTGTGAATCGCACGATATAGTAGTGTCGAGGTCGTTCATCCGCATAAAGAAATTTTCGCTTGGTTTCCGGCCGTTAACGACCTAAAGTGTTAGTGGCGTAACCGACGATGTGTGTAACTAATGTGTTCCGGCCGCATTAGCTAAAATCGACCTTAAGGTCAAGGGCATAGGGGTTAACCCATTAATATGAAAAGTGACCTTGAGAAGATGATATTGTAAAAATTTATTTTCGGATTACAGTAGCTTACATTAGCATGTTTAATGGTGTATTAACTCATTGTTAATGCATTTTACAATGGGCTATGAGGTATATGGGAAGCCAGAGTAGTCTGTAAGGAAAGAAGCTCTTGGAACTCTGTACTCTGTGGCTACTCCGCAAGGGATCTGGCACGATGATATAGATAGATAGTTAGACAGTAAAGTAAGATGCAACATAAAACCGGTCGTTGTGTCGATTTTGGACGCTTGCATTCTGCAGTGGACGTTTTTGGTTGATGAAGAAAACCGCCGAGCGTGTATGAGACGTACTATAAGAGTGGAGGAAGCCGGAGAGGTATGTAAGGAAAGAACCTGTTAGAACTCTATACTCTCTGCCTACCCCGAAAGGGATCTGGCGTGATTATATAGATAGATGGATTGAAGAATAATGCGTTATAATAAATGCGGGTAAAATCTGGACTCAACTAGCTAGGAACTGAAGATTGGATCTCAGCGGAAGGAGGGTTAGAGATTTGTCCAGTTGAGACACCGGAGCTCGCACAGTTGGGGTTTACAGCTCAGTTATGCAATAATCTTTATATAAAACATTAAAAATCACTTTAAAAAAAAAAACCGACTTCAAAAAGCAAGAAATAAATATTTAAAGTCGGTACCGGTTAGTACAGTCGGTTACTTGGCATCCTTTTTTAAAAAGATTTTTATTTTACAATTTTAGTTGACAAGTGAATTATTTACTAATATGTATATACCTATATTATTTTTCTGAGTTGTACTGCAAGGTAGCTACAGGATTGATATATGATATGAATAACCATAATAACGGAATCTATACATTCGTGCTGTTCGCCGTTAAGGAGTCCCCTGGTGTATCTTTACAGTCCAAAGTTTAATACCAATTTCATTATAATGGGACCACCTCGAAACTATACTAAACCCAACGCAAAAAGACTTATCAAAATCAGTTCATAAATAAAGACGTAATAAAAAAACACAGACGAATTGTCGACATCCTCCTTTTTTGAAGTCGGTTAATATTCTGATTAGTTCTATGGTAGGGTACCTATAGGATTGACGTGATACCCATAATATCTCAATTTACACATTCGTATTGTATGTCGTTAAGGAGTTCCCTGGTGTATCTTCCCAGTTTAAAGTCTAATACCTATGAAATTCAATTGAGACCACCTTGGAGCTATACTGAACCCAATGCAAAGAGAATCATCAAAATCGATTCATAATTGGCGGAATGATCGCGTAACATACATACAAAAAAAAACCTACAGTCGTATTGAGAACCTCCTCTCTTTTAGATGTCGGTTTAAAATAGCCCATACTGCCCCACAGCACGGTAAATGCTTTTTCCCATAAATTGCCGTAAGAGAGATGGTCATACTCCACCATGCGGACCCAGTAGGATTTGGTAAAAGCAAGTTTGTAGTCACCTGCTCATGGAACTTATCAAGCTGCCCTTAAGACTTACAGCTCGGCTTAAATACTACCAGATGAAGTGATAAGCGGGACCAACGTCTTAACGTTCCTTCCGAAGCATGGCGTCTACGTGCTCGAAAATTAAATGACACCTGTTACAGACTCACCGAGCCAAACCCTTCTTAACTGGTTTGGAGCTGGTGATTTTACACAGCGGTACAGCGCTACGAGCTCCTCATCAATATATGTTTCCACTTAAATTGCTACTAAGAACTTCCATATCCCCATATCTTACAGAGAGAAATTCTTTCAAGAGCCTTAAAAGTCCTGAAACATTCACAGGGCTTATTACAAACCATTTAACGTTATCGTAACGTCTATAGGAAAAGCGTGCTGTCACGTTCATCTTTATTTAGCAAATTTGTTGTGTGAAAGGGATAGCATATCTACTCGATAGCGTTATGGAAACGTCGATCTGTTTGTGTTAAGTCCTCTGTTATAACATTTGCAAGTACAATAACAGTCGGGATTCTACCGACTTCTGTCGTGTTTCGCCGCAATATTGAACAGAGAGCCCCTGGCAGGTTTAGTAATGTTTTATTGTTAAGAAATCGTGCTGTCACTTTTATCCGTATCCACTAATCTCGTAGCAAGAGTGGGATGAAACGTCATCTCTACATTATACCGTTATGTATATAATTGTACTCGCTACGCTATTTCCCTATACTTGCTTACAACGCACTAGTATTTTAATGTAATATGGAAGCCCTATAAATTGTGTGGAAGCTTAAATTTGAATAAAATGAATCCTAAGCGACCCCTTTGTTTTTTGAGTTGTACTAAATGCAAACTTTACTGTCCGACTCACGTAATACTTAGAAAGAAAATATTGACGTTAGCGAGACGCTAGTGAGTTGATATGTCATCCTTATCATGCAACAAATTAACTACATAAGCATGAAATAGACAGCACGCTAATTGCTAGCGTTACACTAACCTTAATATTTTTGTGCCCACTGTTCTGTGTTCCATTGTCTCACCGGACAAAAGTATTAAGTCTACACTTGTTTCCATGTAAAAATATACTTGATAATAACTTATTCAAAATCGCACCTTATTAACAAATTCATTATCACCATCGTCATCAGCCTATATCAGTCCACTGCTGGACATAGGCCGTTAACAATTTTTTTCTATGTACCTTTATCATCACGGCACGTCCCTTGCGAGGTAAGCAGAGAGAATAGAGTTCCAACAGGATTGTTGTTGTTGACATCGTTGTTTTTATCTTAAATATCTATTCGCCCTTGAATGAATGACCTCACCGTATCAGCAGTTGCTTATGTAAGGTCGTCATAGAAGTGTTAATATTTTGTAAAGTAGGAAACGACAATTTACTTCGTTCCTGGTGTCGCTATAATGCAATGGAATCAGGTAATAACGAACATCTACTGATTTCCTCTACCTTACAAGTAGACTTTAAAGAATTCTTGCTATCTAGGATTGTAACGGTTGATTATATCCATCTACAATTTAAGCACGACTCTGTTTTTAGAGTTCTAAATCTTAATCGGTAAAAATCACTTATTTTTTTCTAAGGAACGGGTCAAAGTGTCAAGTTGAAATACAAATACCACATAATTTATATATAGATTATATCGGTCTATTGACGGTAAGGCCTCTACTCGTTTCAGAAAAAACTGATTTTTCTTACACGAGTAGAAGTCTCTAGACAGTTAAAAATTAAGCTTCTTTGTCCGTGCAATCGAAAGATATGGCCATTTAAATTTACCCATCAAAATCTTTAGAGTCCTGTTGACCTAGAAACGAAATATTTGGCAAGAACACAGTATAGGTAGTAAATACACACAAGTAAAGGAAAAAATACGAATATTGATAACACCGTCACGCCTATATTCCCCAGCGGGGGTGGCAGAGGTGTACTGAGTAAACCCACGTTTCGCCGACGATGTTAGGTCCCATGTAATAGGGTGCGAGCCTATTGCCATATACCGGGCACAATTCCAGACTCCGACCTAGGATTTGAACCCAGGACCTCGTGATCACAAAGCGATGCGCTTTGCCACCAGACCAACGAGGCAGACACGAATATTGATAACTTGTTATTATATATCATGAAAAATAAATTATTTTCCTGGATTTCGATGAAAAATCAAAATAGCGCCATCTAGTGGTTCATGTACGGATTTCTCAAAGACCCAATTCTGCTTGCACATTTTTTAAGTTTTAAAAGGCATTAAGATGGTGTATTCAGACATCTAAAATTGTACTCCTGTGAACTCTTCAACCATTTATTTCTTTCTTTTCTTTTTTGAAAAATGTAGTCACACACTAGGATTCATCCCTGTGTCGTGGGTGCGATCACAAACATGAAAATTCACATACACACATACTTAGACCGAAACAAATAATTGTGGATCACACAAAGATTTATCCCGTGCGGGAATCGAACCTTACCGATACTTTACGAGTGTTTTATAATACAGCACGTTGTTAAATGCAGGCATTTTAGTGTTGCGTCAGTAACGTAATATCCTTTTCTGTTTTATCCTCATGGACTTCCGCCAGCTGGCATCGACATTTCGGGGAAGGGCTCCGGGATCATCTCCGTTAGGAACGCACCGGTGCCCCTATGGGGGGGGGGGGGGGGGGCTATGGATCCGCTACCCCCCTGCACGTCGCGGTGCTCACGGCGGCATGGGCCACATCACGCCGCCGCCCTCCTCGGGGTCGGTCGGTGCAGGGGGGTCCCCCGTCAGATGTTGCGGCGGGGGACACTAGTTAGCCCGTATTATAAAGCCCCGGGCTACTGGGCTGGGGGGCCTGGGCGGGCTGTGCCTCCGCCCCGGTGCCATCAGTTTCGCCGGGGGGGATCGGCCCACTCCGATCCCGCTCGACCGCCTCCTTCTGTGACATCACAGTCTCACAGAAGGAGGATACGGCCCCCCATGCCGATATCCCCTGCCAACATAGCCGCTACTACTGCCGGCAGGGACAAGTCCGGTCCTATCCGGTCGACCAGGATCCGCCACTCGGAGGTTCACGCTAGGCACTCAACTCCGCAGAACACACGCTGTGTTCTGCGGAATTCCGGTCCCCACCACAATAGTAACAGGTCGCCGTCGCCTCGCGTCCGAAGGCAAGTGTCCTAAGCAACTGTGTTATTAAATACCGTATTACTGCGTTGATATACCTTTATATGTACTAGATTAAAAGTAAGGATGGGAAATACACCGCTGATATAGAGAGAAGACTGAATGCAGGTAATAGAGTGAATGGTGCGATGGGAAGGCTACTTGGGAGCCGGCACTTAAGCCAAAAGGCGCAGCTGGCCATGCATAACGGAGTGGTTGTCCCAACGCTGTTATATGGCAGTGAGAGTTGGGTATGCAAGAAGGAGAACAAAAGCAGGATAAATGCGGTCGAAATGCGATCTCTGCGGAAGATGTGCGGAGTCACGCTGACCGACCGTATTCGCAACAGCGTAGTAAGAAAGCGAGTAGGTATGAAAGATAGTATCGGTGTAAAGATGAGAAAGGGTATGCTCCGTTGGTGCGGGCATATAGAAAAAATGCCAGAAGAAAGAATGACAAAACAGATATACAATGCGAAAGTGGAAGGATGTAGGTACCGGGGAAGACCTAGACTATCTTACCATGACCAAATAGACCGTGTCTTATCTGAAGGGCAAGTCAAGAGTCTCGAGTAACCGGCGAGCGTGTATGAGACGAACTATGAGAGTGGAGGAAGCCAGAGAGGTATGTAAGGAAAGAACCTGTTGGAACTCTGTACTCTCTGCATACCCCGCGAGGGAGCTGGCGTGATGATATAGATAGAGAGAGATAGATTAAAAGAGTTGACTTGAAATACGGCCGAGAATATAAGAGAACAACTGCATTTAGTTTAGTAAAGAGAAGTTAAAATGCTACAGTTTGCGATTAATAACCACCACAAAAAATTTGAGATCATTAATAATTTTAAACTTTTTTCTATAATTGCTAGCTAATAGATGCGGAGACTGCCTAGTTGTTCTAGTGGCAAAGCGTATCGTTTTGTGTTCTCGAGGTCCTGGGTTCAAATCCTAGGTCGGACCAGTGTAGTTTTTCTAAAGAAAACTTTCCAGTACGAGTCCGAAGTCTGGAATAGTGCCCGGTATATGACAATAGGCTCGCCCCCTATAACATGGGACCTAACATCGTCGACGAAACGTGGGTGTACTCAGTACACCTATATTCCCCATTCGGGGGTGGCAGAGATGTACTGTGTTCACCCACTTTTTGCCGACGATGTTAGGTCCCATGTGAAAAGGGGCTCGCCCTATTGTCATATACCGGGCACAATTCCAGACTCCGGACTGATACTGCGAATTCGTCGATAGAAGAAAAATAGTAATTTAAGATTAAAATAGGTATATTAGAAATATAATCGATTCAGTTTCCTATTTTAAACGAACTAGCTTCTGCCTGCGACTTTGTTCGCGTTGATTTTAGACACGAACATTACATTTTGCGGGCATAAAAAGTATTATTTGTATTAATTCAGGTAAAAAACTATCAGTATGCCAAATTTAATCCAAATCCGTTTAGCTGGTTTTGCGCGATTGAGTAACACACATCCAAACATCTACATAAAAACACCTGAACAAAATTCTCAGTCTTGTTTCAATTATGTTACCTTCAAGTTGTAAAGTCTGCACAGATATGGATATAGGGCACTGTCACTTAAAAAATCGATATAGTATACCTACACAGAAGTGCTCTATCGTCTATTATTAGATTACATTACATTTGAAGCCTTTAAAATGTACCTCTGCGTAGTTCGCGTGCAGCGTTTTACCATGGTGGACGGTAAGAGCGATATTTTAGGACCCGATAGTTAAAAAAGTCTTATTAGATAAATGTGTATTGTGTGTTTGTTTGTGTATAATTATAAATTAAGCTATACTCTCCTTCAAAGGCCTTCTCTTACTAAACACAAATGAGAGAATAGGTCATAATCTAATCATAATCAGCTCAGATTGGTGGAGGTAAGTTTGTAGCTCTCTGTTGTTAGAACTTACCAAGTCACATAAGGCTTCCAACTTGACTTAACGACTAGAATCAAATGGTAACTAGAACCAACGACTTAGCATACCTTCCGAAGTACGAAGTACAAATGGATGTCCATCTCACACTGACCAGGTCGAAGGGTGTTTACTTTCTACGAGCGCCTTGGTATTTATGTCCGTCTATGGTGCAACTATCAGTTTATTTCAATGTTAATCCCTTTAATAATTCTCATACAATAATAATTTATTAAGTTTTAATCATCACTTCGCCTACAACATAGCCTACGATATTGCCTTTGCCAACTAAATAAGTCCTAGAGTAGAATGGGGACCTGGTGACATGTAACACATGTATTGCTATACCTATCTCAGGCACCAGGCTCTCACAATATAGTGACAGTTTAGTTGATTTTAAGCACATGTTCAATTATTGTGATGAGAAAATAAATACATTATTATTAGTATTATAATCATCACTGTAACTGGTGGCCAGTAACCTGTCTCCATGTACTGCACATCCATACTCTACCACGCGTACTAGCTTCGCGTGGTGGAGTATGACCTAATCTCTCATTTGCGATTTGTGAAAGAAAGACTTTGCCCAGAAGTAGGAGAGTATTGCTTAATTAATTTCATCTCGATTAGTGAGGGAAGGCTTTTGCCCAGCATTAGGACAATACAGGCTTAATTAGTAATTATACCACCGTTATCTAGATAGATAGATATCTGGAATATTGGATTTTGAGATTACATTACGTTCATACTTTGCTAAAATACATATTATATATGTTTTACGTATCTACCGCTTGCATCTATTGTATTAGTTTTTTACACTAATAACAGTTAAATCTTTATATTTTAATAATATAAAACCACCTGGTTGGTCTAGTGGCGCATAGCGCGAAGTTCACGAAGTCCTAGTTTCGAATCCTACGTCGAACAAAGTATAAAGTGTCCGGAGTCTTGAATTATGTATCAGACAATAGGTTGGCCCTTATTACATTGAGAGTTAATATCGTCGGCAATATTTAGGTGTACACCTCTGCCACCTCGATTAAGAAATTAAGAGCGGTGGTGTTTATTAAATTTGATCTTAGTGTCCGATATTATATATTTTCTATAAGTTCCTAATGAGATTCTCAAGCCAAATGTACCTAATCTCGGAACAAAAGTCTATTTGACGCTTTTGTTTTTCCAGATAATGGATTCCTTATTAGATAGGAGATATTAGTATAATTATCTAATTATATTTTTCCGGACAATGACTTACGAGGCTAATAACTTTAGGGAAATATCAAATAACATGTACCGACATTGCCCAAAGTTTGGTGCCGAGACAAAATACCATTAGGTATATTCTTATTTTACCATTTGACGGATATGATATACAAGATACGTGATAAAGGTAAATGGAAGAAATAAATAAACTTCGAATGAATATATTCGAATCCGAGAAAAAAAGTTGGAAAAATATTTGACGACAGCTTAGTCCAGTGGTAAGCAAAGGTTTTAATTCTTTCCACCTCGTTCGATTCCCGCCCAAATATTTGTTTCCGTCTGAGTGTCTTTTTAGGTAAATTTCATATTTGTAAACGCAGCCACGTCTAAGAAATAATTCCTAGTGTGCGGGTATTTATATGAAAAATCTATTTTTAAACGTCTCCTCGCTTTAGAAGGCACGATCTCTGATCTCTGTTACTACTTCATCTTCTTAGCGTTTCGACGGCAAACATGATTTTAATTATATGGATGCGGCCCAGAAGGTGGCCACACCGATTGAATTGTCCGTAGCAGACATCAAATCCTGCAGAGTATAATATAAGGTGGAACATCGTTTGGGTTACACCGCACTGACACCCCAGATCAGTACTGTTTGTGAATCCCCACCTGATCATGTTTTCCTTGCTTCGGCCGACCTGGGTCCGAAGTCTATTTAAAAACCTCCAGACTGGCCATGGTAATTCATGTCCAGGTGCGGGACTCTCAGTAGGTGGAACAAAGGGATTTAGTAGTGATACTCCTTCCCTTCAAATGTTGCGTTTCGCTTTTATCGGCTCCAGGGTTAATGAGTCGTCACACTTTATAAAGCTCTTACTCTGTTACGACTTAATATGGTAGTCGTAAAACCGAATTGAAAGCCTTATGGGCAGCTTGACAAGTTCCAATAGCAGTTGGCCACAAGCCTGCCTTCACCAATCCGCACTGGTTCCGTGTGGTAAAGCATCAACTAAACTCTCTCACGTCAATTTGTGAGAGAAGGGTTTTACGTACAACCCAGAAGTACGACAATTTAAATTGATTTATATTCCTAACATCTTTTATTTACAGTGGTCGATCCTGGTGTCGTGAAGACAGGAGCCTACAAATACGAGGACGGGACTCGTTATGTCGGCGAATGGAACTCCAGGGGTCAGAAGCATGGTATGGGTCACCTGGTGTTACCTGATGGGACCCGATACGATGGTTCGTTGATCAGTGGTCTTTGCTCCGGTCTTGGAGTCATGGCGTTTCCTGATGGAGCTAAGTGAGTGTCCCATACAAATCATTTCAACACAACCGTTATACAACGTGTAAAACTATTAATAATGCAAGACCTCAGACACATTTATTAATTTTTTATGTATCCAACATATTTAAAGTGAGTAATGTTATACATTCCGTACCCGCAAACCAAATCCTAATTGAAAATCGTAAATACTGTTTTAAAAAGTTAGTAAGTAGTATTTGCATACCAAAGATCTTAAAAAAAAACGGAAATTACCTTTATGAAACTGGAAGTTTAGTTTAAGTATTTAATTTTAAAGCAATAATTTGATTGACTGCCTCGTTGGTTTAGTGGCAAAGCGCATCGCTTTGTGATCACGAGGCCCTGGGTTCAAATCCTAGGTCGGACAAGTGTAGATTTTCTAACGAAAACTTTCCAGTATGAGTCCGGAGTCTGGATTTGTGCCCGGTATATGGCAATAGGCTCGCCCCCTATTACATATGGGACCTAATATCGTCGACGAAACGTAGGTGTACTCAGTATACTTCTGCCACCCCCGCTTGGGGAATAAAGTGCGTGCGTGCGTGTGTGTATGTGGGTGGGTGTGGGTGTGGGTGTGTGTGTGTGTGTGTGTGTGTGAGTGCGTGCGTGCGTGCGTGCGTGCGTGCGTGCGTGCGTGCGTGCGTGTGTGTGTGTGCGTGCGTGCGTGCGTGCGTGCGTGCGAGCGTGCGTGCGTGCGTGTGTGTGTGGTGTGTGTGTGTGTGTGTGCGTGCGTGCCTGCGCGTGAGTGCGCGCGTGTGTGTGTGTGTGTGTGCGTGCGTGTGTGTGTGTGTGTGGGTGTGTGTGTGGGTGTGTGTGTGTGGGGGGGGGAGTGGGTGGGTGTGTGTGTGTGTGTGTGTGTGTGTGTGTGTAATTTGATTGTTTAAGGTCTTGCGTAATTTATGATACACGTTGTATGATCTACCGTGGGTCTATATAGACCCAAAATACCTGTCGCATGCCGTTTTAAGCGACAGAGTCATAAATAAAATGTTTGAAGTGGCATAATTTTTGTCTACGATTGTTGCCGGGGACCATTCAGACTATTCATAGAGCACTATAGATCAAATAAACAACTAAATATATGCACTCTCAAGTCTCAATCGCGCTTTACCGCTGTAGTATATGTATATAGAAGTGATCTGAGTTTTTCATACTCACAACACCATCACGCCTGTATTCTCTAAGTGGGAGTGGCAGAGGTGTATGTACGTACGTTTCGCCGATGTTAGGTTTCATGTAATAGGGACGACCCTTTCTTAAACGTTAGCATAATATAATTTTCACATGTAGATGGTACATCCATATTTCACCAACATATATTTTGGTCACATCATCTCACATATCTTGGGAAAAAGTGTCCTAACTATCGGACAGAGAGACGGACAACAAAATGATCCTCTAAGTTTTTCGTTTTTACCGAAAATACAGAGCCATAAAAACAAAACAAATTAAGCTTGTCATATATGTCGTCGCAACAATAACGATATTTCAAAAACTTTTCAAATCAGCCCTTTAGTTGAATATCCCTACGGTATACCCCCTGGCTTGCAAAGTTTCAGTAGTGGGAGTATACGATACACTAAAGCCCGAATATAATGAGATAAACCAATTTATATAAACCACCAGCAATATGATTAAGGAAAGTAAAATTTGATGTGTGTCTCTCAGTCTACACTATCTACACTAATATTATAAAAAGCAAAGATTTGTATTTATGTATGTTTGTAACGAATAAACTCCAAAACTGCTGGACCGATTTCAAAAAATCTTTCACCATTAGAATGCTACATTATCCCTGAGTAGCATAGGCTATTTATTATATTTAT
Source organism: Phalera bucephala (assembly GCA_905147815.2). NCBI lineage: Eukaryota > Metazoa > Arthropoda > Insecta > Lepidoptera > Notodontidae > Phalera > Phalera bucephala. The sequence continues at coordinate 31,860,607 of LR990615.1, read as the reverse complement.
TTAGGCATATTTATTATGAGAAAAAAATCCCTACTAAAACTTTTTTTAAAAGATTTTGTCCACCCGTGCTAAGCCGGGATGGGCCGCTAGTATGTAGTATATCTTTATGGATAATATGCTTGTTTTAGTAACTAAAAGTATTACCGAGTGATTGGTTCGTTTTGGTGTAGCTACCTATCCAATATTGGAAAAGGTATGATAGGTATAGATGGAGATAGATGGATATTAGAAAAGTACTACTCTTAGCTAAAAAGCGACTAATGTAAGATCTTAACATAATTTAACGCCGAATGCTTAAACGTCGTGGGTGTACTCAGTACACATCTGCCACCTCCACTTGGGGAATATAGGCGTGACGGTGTGTGTGTACTTAAACGTCACTTAAAGTAGAAGTACGTTGAGGGCTGCTTATTTATATGCCTACTCATATTGAACTGATATTCAAAAACACTGTGATCATTGTTTAAGACCGTGATTATCTAAGCGTCTGTCAAATGCTTCAAATATAACATATAGTGAAAAACACGAAAGAAGTCTGTTCTTGTTTTGGGTACAATATTACTGATGGCTAAACTTTATGCGTTCAGGGTGCTGTTGGGGCTGCCATGGTTTTGTAGTGCCTCTGGGATGTTTACAGAGGCTGGACTCGATGGCGTCCACGCATTCATCCGAAAAAGCTGTGCATCCCTCCTACACAGATAGCGTGCCAGCTCAAACTGCATCCTGAAAGCATTATGCGATAGGTAGGACTGCCCTATTCTGGAACACTGGATACAGCTGCACGCGCCTGTTGCTAAGTATGCAGTGCTCTAGTATGATAGCCACTTCCTATTTATTTCTGTACTTTTTACTAACATTCTTTTCTTAAGTTATTATTGTACATACTAACATTATGGACTTTCTAGTCTGAAATAAAAGATTTTTTTTATTAATATTAATCACGAATTCGGCTACTCGTACTACTAAGGCGCTCGTAGCGCTGTGCGATCGCGGTGTTCTTACCGATCACCAAGGTTAAGCAGCGCTCGGTCGGCCTGAGATGGGTGACCGTTTGTAACATTTTCATATTCGAGCGTCTCCGTACTTCGGAAGGCATTTTAAGCCGTTGGTCCGGTTACCACTTAATGTGGTAGTCGCTAAGCCGAGTTGGAAGCCTTAAAGTCGGCTTGATAAGTTCCAACAGCAGGTGGCCACAACCCTGCCTCCACCAATCCGCACTGGGTCCGCGTGGTAGAGTATGACCTAATCTCTCTCACCTCGATTTGTGAGAGAAGGTTAGCCCAGCAGTGGGCAGTATAGGCTGATATTATTAAGCACGTACAGGATTACGAGAACGTAACGTTTTCGAGAAAGTTTGATGCCTCATTCATCTTCACTTAGTGAATTTGTTGTGTGAAATGGATGGTATATTGACTCGATAGCCTTAAGAAAGAATGACAAAACAGGTATACAATGCGAAAGTGGAAGGATGTAGGTGCCGGGGAAGACCTAGACTATCTTACCATGACCAAATACACCGTGTCTTATCTGAAGGGCAAGTCAACAGTCTCCGTAACTGGCGAGTGTGTATGAGACGAACTATGAGAGTGGAGGAAGCCAGAGAGGTATGTAAGGAAAGAACCTGTTGGAACTCTGTACTCTCTGCCTACCCCGCGAGGGAGCTGGCGTGATGATATAGATAGATAGATAGCCTTACACTAACGTCAATCTACTCGTCCCCACTCCGATCTAGGTCTCGAACCTATTCGCGCCTATATTAAAAAGGCGACAACACGACACTTCGCGAACGCATCTACCCATGCGAATCCGTTAATCGTAGCCGCCGCCGACTACGGCGACATGTTCTCTCCGATCCCCCCGATGCTTTGTCATCCATTCTTTCCGCTCAGAATACGGGCGACGACGACGTAGTCGTAGATCCCCTCCCATAGCCGGCGGTTGACCGGTGCACTTAGTAGCCTCTGTGGTTGCACGCTCGCCCTTAAGTCCGGTGAAGCTGTAAAGGCCTCGCGGCCAACAGCGTACATCACTCACACACACACACACACACACACACATCTACTAGTGCTAATTATTTTAAAATACAATCATGTAACGCCAACCTAGACATATACTACTTCAAAATAGAAAGAGGTCTAACCATTATATAAATTACAAGACATATCACAACTTGGATTTTAGGTAGTCCATTAAAATATGAAATTTCAGTTCTGATAAGCTTTGTCATAGATAAATTTAGTTTGAACTATATACTATTACTAATTTGAATTTCAATTGGTTTCATTCCGAACCGTCCTTCTTCGTTATCTCGACAAAATGAAATGTTTCTAGCTCTGAATCTGTATATCAATATATTAGCATATTTGAGAATACCATCAGAACATTATCGGCTTTTCGATTTAACAATTTAATCACTTGGCTAGATTAAGTAAAGAGGTTAAGCAGCGTTCGGCAAGGTCAGTCTGAGATGGGTGACCGTTTGTGGCATTTTCATATTCTAACGTCTCCGTGATTTGGAAGGCACGTGGAGCCTTACAGGTGTTCCAACAGTAGTTTCAACAAACCTGCCTTCACCAATCCGCACTGGATCCGCGTAGGAGTATGATCTAATCTCTGTCAGCTCGATTTGTAAGAGAAGGCCTTTTCCTAAAAGTGGGATAACATAGGCTGGTATTATTTATATCTGTTTCGATGTGTTCTTCATAAATCGGCAAATTAAAACAAATCGTTATTCTCAACTGATAAGCCATTTGAATGTAGTGAACGTTTGTTGAATATTTTATCTCTATTATTTTGACTGCGTTAGTAGTATAGCACTTAGAATGAACGATCAAAACCTCTCCATTCCGATCTCGGTCTCGAACCTATTCACGCCTTTATTAAAAAGGCGACAACCCGATATTTCGCAAACGCGTCCAATCATAGAAATCCGCTAATCGTAGCCGCCGCCGTCTACGAACCTAACTCCCCTACTATCAGCCGCTACCGCCATCCGCGGCATGTTCTCACCGACCCTCCCGATGCCTTACATCCCTTCTTTCGGATACAGATATGGCACACAGGATCAGACACCGACCTCGCCTCACCGTCTAGTTGCCCCTTGCGCTTCTGGCTCGAGTGTAGTGGTTGCAGGCTCGCCCTCTTGTCCGGTGAAGCTGTAAAGGTCCCGCGGCCAACAGCGTAGATCATTCACGCACGCACACACACACACACACACACACACACACACGCACACACACGAGGAAAACCTAAAATATGAACAAATGAAACATTAAATTCTATCTATCTTTCATGACGCCGGATCTCTTGCAGTGTAGGCATAACATTCTGTCGGATAAATACAACAAGGATACAGGCACAAAAATATTTCCTATCCTATGTGTGCATTTATCATTAGTCCAGTTATGCCTCGTTAGTCTTGTGGCACATGGTCCTGGGTTCGAATTCTAAATCAGAAAAAGTACTATTAAAGTAATCGAATCGAAAGGCTAATCGAAAGATTGTTATTAGCAGTCCGGAATCTGAAATCGTGCGCGGAGTAATGTCAGCAGGCTCGCCCTGGTAACTATACACAGTCCACCTCTGCCAACCTCGCTTGAGTTATACAGCCGTGACGACTTCTTTTTCTAAATTAGAGTAATAATATAAGCCCTGTTAAGAAACTGTCCCACTGTTGGGCACGGGCCTCCTCTCAAACTGAGAGGGTTTAGGCCATATATGCGAAAACAGTGTAAATGTGTATTACTCAGAACTAAATTGTTATTAGTTAAGATATGTTTTACTGTATTGTTTTCCAAATAAAATAAAATAAATAAAATAGTCCACCATGCTGGCCCAGTGCCGGTTGGCGAACTTCACACACCTTCGAGAAACTCATAGGCATGCAGGTTTCCTCACGATGTTTTCCTTCACCGTTACAGCAAGTGATAAATAATTTTTAATACGCACATGCTTTCGAAAAGACAGAGGAGCGTGCCTGGGTCTAACCACTAGGTTATCACTGCTTCCTAAATTAGAGTGCATATTAAAACATTTGAGTGGAGGAAGCCAGAGAGGTCTGTAAGGAAAGAAGCTGGAACATTATACTCTCTGCTTACCCCGCAAGGGAACTGGCCTGATGATATGGATAGACACTGAAATAATTAAATTTTTGGGGGTGTTTTTTTTACAAACGTAGCCTACACTAGGAATTATTCCTATGTCGTGCCTTTTCACAAATAAAATTCACATACACAAACATCCAGACCGAAACATACATTTGTGGTTCAAACAAAGCTTTGTACCGAGTACCTGAGACTACTCGATCCAGTAGGGGTTTAAGCCGGTAAGGCCTCGGACACGAAGTCAGCGGGAGCAAGGCGGCGGCGGGGGCGACACGGGGAGCGGCGCGTTTCAATGCATACATTTATATGGAACTGGCCTTGAAGGCAGCGGCGCGGGGAGCGGGCGGCGAGCGGCATACGAGCGGTGCGTACCAATCTAGCGGTGCCCGCGCGTCTGCATTGACGTAGTGTTGGGTTGTAGTATTCTTTTTTTGCTGTTTAACGACCGAAGTTTCAAAATACCCACCGATGTGTTGGACCAAATTATTACAATGATTTATGATAGAATTTGATTTGATAGATTTGCTTCCTCGCCCGGTTGTAGGAATTTACATCTTCTTTTGCCCACAATTAATCAAACTTTAGGAAGGAATAAGTATCAAAAAGATGTTGTCGTCGTTGTTTAGACATTTCGTTCGCGAACAAAGATACTAATTTCTCGTAACACAATACTACGCTGCTTTAGCGCGGTGCGGTCTGCTCGCTGGTTTCGAGACCGGGCACAGCCGCACCGCTCCCCGCGCCGCCGCCGCCGCCGCTCCGCTCCCGCTGACTTTGCGCCCGAGGCCTAATGGTTAAGAACCATTGGACCGAGCCGTTGTCAACTTAAATAGTTATCAACTTCCAAAGTTATCAACTTTTAAAGTTATCAACTTCCAAAGTTATCAACTTCCAAAGTTATCAACTTCCAAAGTTATCAACTTCCAAAGTTATCAACTTCCAAAGATATCAACTTCTATAGCCATCAACTTCCATTTTTACTGAAACGATATCGAAATTTCCGCCCCTCGAATGGATAACATCAAAGGGCTGTCCGTTATTTTTGGGATGTTCCTATACATGAATGTTGAACCACATGGACCCAGTTTTTTTTATTTTGACTGGTCTTGATAGATCACAAAAGCTTTATACAGTGTGTGAATTTTATGAGATATTTTTATACGTACTTATTTTCGGAGCGCTAAGTACGAAAAGATTGACGTTAGTGTGACGCTAGCGAGTTGGTATGCCATCCTTCTTACACTACACTTAATATGTTTATTTAGTTGGTACGTGACAGCACGATTGCTCGCTAACGTCAAAGATTTCGTACTAAGTCCTCAGAGGTCGGAAGTTTTTGTTTGATTACCTATGTGTATATTCTACAAACGAGGAAATAGAGGTATAGTATACGCCCACGTCACCGACGATGTTAGGACTTAATACAAAGGTGGCGAGGTTATTGCTATAACAGTTAGTACAATTCTCGACTCCAGATTGCTTAGGAGAATTTTTAGACAAAAAATCAGTTTGTTTGTATTTTGGCATGTGAGCCCTATTTGTTGATTTAAAAAAATGTTGATCATAAAACTCCGTCTATCTTAAGCCGAAGGACGTCTTCAGACAAAGGCCTCCCGTTAAGGAGCTCCTCTGATTTGTTAATTTCAAATGAAAAGAATAAATTGCTTACAAACATGTTTGGAGTTGGAGTGGACAGGCCCTCCACAAGTGGGATCATGGATGTGATTGCTACTTTTAATTCATTCTTGTTTCATGAAAGTTTTATCTGATTTCATAGTGAAATTTCATAGGCATAATTACACAATTATTTTTAATTCACTTAGAGGTAGCTTAAAATATTTAACTAACCTGATGAAATGATTTGAAACAATGATATGAAATAAAAAAATTGTGGGGAGCAAATAAACGCCATCCATCCCACAAACGACCTCCCCCATATTGATACCAACCACCATATGATTTCATTGTGGGATGAACACTTTATTTTTATGCTTGTACCATTTTTCCTAGCGAGTAAAAAAAACATTGCATGTGAAGTTTCTCATCTAAAATAACCTGTTGACCGTGCGTGCATTGCTTATAAGCAATTAAGTAGTGCCTACCTTATAAGAATTCAATTACACTACTTTCAAGTATTACAACACTACTTATGATAGTAACGTATACGTACATTCAGTATATTAGACTGAGATAGGCATTGCTTGGCCTGCATGCGCCAAGTAAGGGCAACCGGTCGCCCGATCAGTGACAGGCCCGTGAAGGTGGGGCGCTGCGTCCTGCGCGCCTTCACAAGAGAGAACACGGGACAAAGGAGAGGTCCACGCAGAACGGACCAGGCCCGCCCGTGCCACTGATGTTATGCCCTTGGCGATTCCAAGGCAAGAGACGAACGTCCCGGGGGGGTTTTAGTGGGTGCGAGCTCCACATCACCGCCGCATCTCTGTAGCCCGTAACGTGGCGGAATGCGGCAGGTATTTTCCCTCGAAAACAGGTAGGCACTGCTTAATTGCCTATATCCAATGCACGTCACTGCTGTTGACGTTACCATCATAACCAGTTATGAATATGGAAAAATTCCTTTGTGGGATAAACATAATTTTTTTTTAGGTGCGAATAGCATTTTTTGCTCGTAAGTTGAAACAATCGTTGTTTTGTTATTTTCTTATGTTTGTGTTCGTTTCAGGTGCAAGATTTTATGTATTTGGAGGATTGGCTTTTTTTGCTTTACGATAAGAAAAATAAGAAATACAAAATTGCACCCCTGGTGTGAATTTTCATAGGTTTCGCTATGATCAAACGTACCCCGTTCCAATATCTTCGTAAAATGTTCGTGTCATAGTTTTCCGTATGACTTTGGCGTTATGCCATAATTTCGCGAAGTTATCATAACGTGCTGTGTCACGAGTTTCTTTGGTCACACCGAATAAGGGCCTTGAAATCACGTGCCACAAACTACTATTTACTGCTATACACTATTTGCTACAAAAGTGAAATATGATTTATGATCGATCTGTGCTATATTAAGAAAAAAATTAATCCATTCTGAAGAAAATGCGACGAATGGAAAATAATTTGAAATGATTTTTCACATGTTACTTATTGTTAATTAAAAAAAAAAAAAAAAAAAATATATATATATATATTTATTTAAGCCCTTAAATTTTTAAAAATTACGACACAAAATACTTCTTATACAAAACTAGAACAATCAAGTTTAATATGGGGATAAAATTAAACCATTGACGGTTTAATTTTATCCCCATATTAAACTTGAAAGTCACGATTTAAAATATTTCCTATATAAAACCAAAACACTTAAGGTTTCGTCATATAGCCGACGGAGCACGAAAAAACAACGGTAATGACGTGAATGTAGTATGTTCGCGCCGTTATAGTATTTGTAGAAAGAAAAAAATATTTTTCCATATTTAAGAGGCCCAAAGTCCGTCTCGGATTTGATCTACATGCTCTCAAAATTTTTATCAGTTATACTATAGTTGCTTTAGTGGCAGACGGTGAGGGTAGTAATCACTTGATCCTGGGGTTTGAATCCTAGATCAAATGAAATATTGTTGAGATTTGTACATCGCAAAATTCGCAGTAAAAGGGACAGTATTACAGCGAGACTGGCGAATTTCGGGTCTAAATAGTACACCTCTGCCATCTTTATGAGGAATATAGGCGTAACGGTGTTTATTTTGTTTTATTATGCTAAACGCCACGGCAGAAAATATTAGAGCGCGAATAACAACGATTGCTGTCGTCAAGTTGACGTGTACTATGTTCGCGCCGTTACATTTTAATATAGCAGTGTTGCCAAACCGAAACATCTGGTGTAACATTCAAGTTTAATAAGGGACTGAAATTCGGTTACTGAATTCGCTGAAGGTTTCACCACATAGCCGACGCAGCGCGACGGTGGAGCGACCTGGGAGGTTGTACTGTACTGAAATCATTTACTGAACCGGGACAACAAGGATACTCACTTAGAGCCCTACGTCTTCTTCTAAGTAGGGTGACCAAACATTGGGAATATTATGGACTTGTTGACATATAACTATCCGATGGCGGGATCCGATCCGATGATCCTTTCTTTTGACGCATATGCCACATCTTCAATGAGGGGTAGTCAAAGTTTTTGAGTAAATTGCCTATTTTCTTGCGGCCTGTACATTTTTTCAAAATCTGTAAATTCTGCTCCAAATGTCGCAAAAATTAAGGATAGTGTCTTAGGGCCGTTTTTCTGCATCTACAACGGTTGAGATAGTTGCCCTTACTGTCCCATCTTAAAAATCCATTCTGTATATACGGACGAATTGAGAACCTTGTGCATTTTGAACTCTGTTATAAATGGTTTACAGCGTATTTAAACCATATCATAAATAGGTATAGTCCGTATTAGTTCTACCTTATAATCACCGTACTGCATCGTAATGGGTGCGAGCGTGACACCGGGCTCTAGGTTATTGCTCTCGCTCATCACGATTTCTCGAGTTGTTTATATCATAGAAAGTTCAGTGTTATGTCTGGAAGTAAAAGTTCAGTTTTCTCTAGCAAACTTTTGACATTTCTTAATCTGTTTTGGGTAATAAATTCATGACTGAAATGTATTGGAGACGGCACACAGCGCTGTCACGCTAGGCGCGATGGCAAATGTCACGACCGGCCACCGTCGCGCCCGATGCGATTACACTCAAAGCACGGCGGGACAGAGAAGCCGTCACGTGTACGAGCGAGACGCGGTCACGCATTCGAGCGGGATGCTAGTATTATTTGATGCTCTTAATTAGCAATCCTATAGACAATGATGCTGGAACGCATCACAAGCGAATTAACGAAGCACGTCGAGAGCGAGACGCCTATACGTGAGCGAGCGGGCCACTAGTGTCGCACCAGCGTTGCGCCCCCGTCGCGCTCCGTCGACTATGTGACGAAACCTTGTGTTTTGGTTTTATATAGGAAATATTTTATCGTAACTTTTAAGTTTAATATGGGGATAAAATTAAACCACTAACTCTTGATTGTTCTAATTTTGTATAAGAAGTATATTGCGTCGTAATTTTTAAAATTTTAGGGGCTTAATTTAGGGTATCGGGTCTGGATTTTTTATGTTTTATATTGTCTCTTGCGATAATATGGCATAATAAAATAAAACAAACGCCGTCACGCCTATATTGGCCATCTATCTATCTATATCATCACGCCAGATCCCTTGCGGGGTAGGCAGAGAGTACAGAGTTCCAACGGTTTATTTCCTTACATACCTCTTTGACTTTCTCCACTCTCATAGTTCGTCTCATACACGCTCGCCGGTTACGGAGACTCCTGACCTGTCCCTCAGTTAAAACTCGGTCTATTTGGTACCTACATCCTTTCACTTTGGCATTGTATATCTGTTTTGTCATTCTTTCTTCTGACATTCTTTCTATATGCCCAAACCAACGGAGCATACCCCCATATATATGGCAAATGTGTATTTAGACTCAAATTTCGCCCATCCCGCTGTAATAGGGAGCAAACTTATTACTATCATACTGGGCATAATTACAGCTCCTCCAAAATGCTACTAAGAATTGTTCTTTAGAATAGACTCAACAATTTTTTAGATCTTAAGTTAAAACCCAACCTTCGTATTGTATTCCGCACCATACGCCACTAGATCAAATTGGTAGTAAATATACGGTAATATTTGGAAACAAGCCGAGACAGATCTTGAATTTCTAAAAGATTTTAAAAGTAAGTGGAAAAATATCATTCTCTTTCAACATCTATCTATAACCTCACGCCAGATCCCTTGCGGGGTAGGCAGAGAGTACAGAGTTGCAACAGGTTCTTTCCTTACATACCTCACTGGCTTCCTTGACTCTCATAGTTCGTCTCATACACGCTCGCCGGTTACGGAGACTCTTGACTTTTCCATCAGATAAGACTCGGTTTATTTGGTCGTGGTAAGATAGTCTAGGTCTTCCCCGGTACCTGCATCCTTCCACTTTCACATTGTATATCTGTTTTGTCATTCTTTCCTCTGGCATTCTTTCTATATGCCCGAAACAACGGAGCATGCCCTTTCTCATCTTTACACCGATACTATTTTTCATACTTACTCGCTGTCTTACTATGCTGTTGCTAATGCGGTCGGTCAGCTTCACTCCGCACATCTTCCGCAGAGCTCGCATTTCTACCGCATTTATCCTACTTTCATTCTCCTTCTTACATACCCAGCTCTCGCTACCATATAACAGCGTTGGGACAAGAACTCGTTATGTATGGCCAGCTACGCCTTATGGCTTAAGTGCCGGCTCCCGAGGTGCTTTCCCATCACACCATTCACTCTGTTCCCTGCACTCACTCTTCTGTCTATGTCAGCGGTGTATTTCCCATCCTTACTGAAGGCGCATCCAAGATATACAAACTCATTCACTTGCTCTAGCACATCGTTACCAGCCACAATCCTTACATTCGTTCTGGTTTCTTCCCTTTCAAAAACCATAATCTTGGTTTTCTTCACATTGATCGTGTGTAAGCCAGTGATCATGCAGTCGTCTTTCATAACTGTGACTAGTGTTTGCAGATCAGTGGCTGTTGGCGCTATTAAAACCGCGTCATCTGCACTAAGTCACTCATTTGTACACCTTCATTCATCGCTTTCAGTCTTTGAAGACTTTTGTCCAGATATATTATAAACAGTCTAGCGGACAACACGCAACCCTGCTTGACGCCGATTTTAACGTCAAACCAGGGTGACCTGTTACCACCCACCCGTACGCATGCCTTGCAGTCCACATAAGTGGACTGGACGGCTCGCAACAGAGTGCCATCTATACCATACTCTGGCAAAATGTCCCAAAGTCTCTTTCGCACAACTCTGTCAAATGCCTTCTCCAGATCTACAAAACCGCAGAAAACCTTCCGCCCCACTGCCAGATGCTTCTCTACGATGTTGTGGAGTGAGAAGACTTGATCCGAACATCCTCTTCCAGACCTGAAACCCCCTTGTGCCTCGCACAACATTCCATCGGACTTCACGCGCATTCTCCGTTCAATAATTTTACCGTACACCTTGGCTGCCAAGCTGATCAAACTGATGGCTCTGTAATTGGCGCAGTCATATTGTGAACCCTTGCCTTTATACAAGGGTACTATGACTGCGCGGCGCCAATCTGTAGGGACTCTACCGGTCCTCCAGCATAGGTTTGCAAGGGCCCGGAAAGCGTCCCGGACGCAAGTTCCATATTTGATCATCTCGGCAGATCTCTCTTTCAACATTTGCTACAATATTTTATATTAGCTACAATATAAATATATGTTCTATTTCTACAACCTTAAGTCCTTGTTTCATTCCTAGGCAAGAACGTTAAGATTACTTAGGATTTGCTTCTTCCAAACAAACAGCGTTGCCTTAGCAAACATTACATTTCTCTCCTAAATGTTCCCTCTACTGTTATTTTCAAACAAATATAATTTTCTTGTAGACTGAGGTGTGGGGGGAGGCGTTCAGCCACCTCCCACGCCGCGCCGATCAGCTGGCGACGAGACAGACCGCAACCAACAGCCCAGCGCACTAGTTGTTTTTCCCTATATGTTATACACCATATTATACAAAGTACATCATTAATATTACAGTCCACACATTTTTATTCTAAGTACCCCTATCAAGCTTGCATTAGGGTACTGGATCCATCAGTTCTAAAAACGTTGTTACTATTGTACGAACACAACAGTAACCCAAAATAATCTTGCTAGATTCTATCGGACTTATTGTTAAACATTCCAACTTAAGTAATAAAAGTTTGTGAAATCGTGGCGTTGAAAGAAAATGCGTAGACTTTGCCAAAGTTCAATATTTCACGGCGTATTTTCACTGAAACTTATCTAAGGAGGAAAATCTGAGAAAACTAACCACACAATCAAACCACAAGTCTTTGCTTTCTGTTATAGCGTTTTTTGGGCGTAACAATCACTTAATGATCTTGCGTCAAAGTAAGTGTTAAAGCCTGCTTCAAAATGCGCTTTAAACAATGCGTTAATAATAACACGTTGCCGTGACTCCATCAACGCATTTTGATATTGTCTATGTATGTATAATCTCTTCGTTCGTGCCGTGGTATTTGATATGACACTACAGTACTATTAATCGACCATTTCGCGAAGTTGTCTTAATGCCCCTCGTTAAGCGTTTAATTAGTCATAGGTCATAGCGAAAAAGAAGCCAGTTCACGGGCATCATTTGCGCACCTTAAGCAATGCTTACAAGATGCTCGCTTACTGTCTGTGGCTTTCTCGTATGCAGTTAAAAAAATGTTATCGAAACTAAAGTAGGCGTTATAATTAAGGTGCACACATCGCCAGTGCTTGTTACGCACGTGTGCGTGTTGCACACGTTGCTCGCAATCGCAGAACATCTTCCATGCAATGTGGACACACCTTTAGACTTCTAAGTCAAACTTTTTTTCATAGAAAATACTTAGAGACGGAGGCAATAATAATCATAACTATCTCATTCATTCTTCTGAAGGAATGGATTGCTAAAATAAATCTCTTAAAGAGTCGTCCGAAAGTCGTTGACGATTATATTTGTAGTCAATTTATTTCTATTGAAAATATCTTTCTCAGACGATTTCTCTCAACAGAAATAAGTTTTGTGGCCCAAAGGTGACACTCTATTTCGTTGATTTACTTATACATCATTCTATTTTGGTTCACTTTTGTATATTGCATTAGGAGAAACTTTTCAAAAGAGCGTACTTCATATTATGGAAAAATCATGTTTGAATGTCGTTAAGATTCTAAGCAGTTATTCACAACTATTCAATGGGCGTGCCCCAGGGTTCGATTCTCGGTCCATTTCTATTCGAGATTTGTCACGAGCGGGAATCGAACCCGTGACTACTCAATCCAGTGGGCGGAGTGACTCAAACTCTTAACCACTGGACTAAGCCGTCCCTCCATTTCGATCCGTCTTTCGATGTCCGAATCCGTCTTTCGATGTTTGTTCCGATGTTTTCATTCACACAAGGTCACAAGTCTTACAAATGTTTTGAAAAAAATAAAGATGCAAGTCGAACTTTACCTGTATCCTGTTTGTTATTTCATTTTTTATATTTTGGTGGAACAATAATGTGTTATCCATTTATCTACTCCATGTTTTCAGATACGAAGGCGAGTTCATGCAAGGCTGGTTTCATGGACATGGTGTATTCTGGCGCGCTGATGGCATGAAGTTTGAAGGGGAATTCCGTGGGGGCAGAGTTTGGGGGCTAGGTAAGATTTTTATTTCTATTGATTACGATTGAACTGGCTTTAAAATTGTATCACCAGTTTTTTTCTGGGATAGACATATGTACACTTATTATAATAGTTTACCGTCCATAGTCTGACTATACAGTTTATTGACTTTTAGTCAATCAGTTTTTGGGCTTTTTTGGATATTTTAACGAGTTCAAAGGTTTGGTCATATAGCCGATGGACGGAGCGCGACGGAAGCGCCCGGCTACGCTCGGCCGGCAGTCGGCAGCGCGGCGCACATGTCACACTGCGGGAGCGACGTCGCGCCGGCCGGGCGGCCGCTCAGTACTAGCGTCCCGCTCGCACGCGTATTGGTGTTTCGCTCCCCCATACTTCGTTTGTAATCGCGTCGGGCGCGACGGCGGCTGGTCATGACGTTTGCCGTAGCGCCGAACGTCCCTGTGCTGTGTGTCGTCTCCCGCACATTTCAGTACATTAAAATTCTCCAGGTGGCACCATCGTCGCGCTCCTGTCGCGCTGCGTCGGCTATGTAGCGAAGCTTTAAGTGATCCGGAAGCCGTGGCCCGTAGGACCCTCACAATATGGATCGATACCCTGGTTAAGGCTGCGGGTATGAGCTGAATACCTACAGCACAAAACCGGTCGCTGTGGCAATCTCTGGGGAGGCCTTTGTCTTACAGTGAACGTCTTTCGGTTCATAAGATGTAATTCAAAATCATTCTAGTTTAAGAGTTAAACTCTAGTAGGTGCAGCTAATGTATGCATCTTTCTCCATTCAATCTTTCCTAAAGCGTACTCTTTGAGTTCCTTATACATCCATATTGACAGTATATGTAAGAGAATAAATCAATATTCTTATGCGCTTTATAACTTATCAAAAATTGTTAATGAATCTGCTGTTCTTGTTTTGAAATAATATACTGGGGTAACTCTGTGAATGTTTTGATTGCTTTTAAGGCTCAAAAGAAATGTTTACGTGCAGTATATCAACTTAAACCTAATGAGAGTGTCAAACTATACTTTAAGAAACTTAATATTCTTACATTACCCCGTATGTATATATTCGAGACAGCAAAATTTGTCAAGGCAAACTTTCATCTTTTTGAAACACTGCAGTCTAAAAGGCGTCTTAATGAAATTCAAATGTCTGCTCATACTACAGCTCTATATTCCAATAGCATTTTATGTATGGCTCCTAGAATATATAATACAATTCCTGGATACATTAGAAACCACACTGATTTAAATTTATTCAAAAACAGCCTGCTTGAACTGCTAAATAAAAAGACATACTATTCTGTGTGTGAATTTCTTAATGATACAATAACATCCTATAGCAAAAAAGGGTGCTGACATTGGTTTTGTTATGAATAATGATTTATTATTAATGAATTAAAATGGAATTGTAATTTATGTTTATTGATTATTATTGTAATTTATAACTAATATTTTGTACGCCATTGAATGGCTAAACATAGCCCTCACAAATTACTACCTAAAGATACTACCTCTTTTACCTATGTTTCACAAATAAATAATTTAAATTTGAATTTGAATATACTTGACAGAAACTTACTCCATTAATTGACTGGTGTAGATTACTTCTTAGAAGAGTTCCTCTTCCTCTCTTTCTTCCGACTTTCCCTTTCAAGATGTTTTGAATAAAACTGTCATGTCAAATAATCGTTGCCGAAGCGTAGCCCTATCATCTTTCCTTTTCTATTGTCTTTTGTTTATAATAGTAATCTTTTTTCTTTGACTCTTACGAGTACGTCTTCATTTGTTGTAAGTGATCCCCATTTTTTAGACTGCAATTATTAGCTATTATAGTGAAAAAGTCTTTCAATGCTATGTTATTTGTTTAATGAGTAAACGGCTTAGTGCTTTTTAACAGGTTGCGGTTGCCATCAGGCATTGTGATATGTACCGGTCTCTATAGTTACCAGATAGTAGAAAAGTGACAATAGGACTGAAAATTATTTGACATCAATAGAATCGTTAAAGCCCGTTTCCGTTCAAGCCGTTCAATTGATTCAGCCCGTATTAGCTGGTTTAGTAGGTATATAAATTTGCTTAAATATGGATGTTTTAAAATATTAAAGTTAAACATCGCTTCTGGATAAATAGCCTTGATAGTGCTCGTAAAGGACATTGTTTTGCGCCCAAACATGATTTGCCCCCAAAACCAACAGCAATGAAAAAACACTTGTATGATTTCAAATCACCCATAAATTCTCTTAAAGCATTTATTATTAAACAGACAAGCGGGATAATCGCAATATTGCACAAAAAAGTATTAGATTTTGAGGTTTAAATTCAGTAGCCATTAATACATATGAGGTTATATTGTGTGTGTTGACATTCAGAAAAAATGTCGGCGACTTCTATGTAAGTACTTACAATCTCTGCCTACCCCGCAAGGGATCTAGCGTGAGGTTATAGATAGAGATAGATACTTACAATACTTTGAAAATATCGTTTTAAATTGCAAATTGTCCGTTAGATACGGATATTTGCAAATACTTTTATAAAATATATAAATAATGCTTGCATGGGTCAAATGTTTGTTGGTTCTGGGGCAATTTTCGACAACGTCCTTTAATTTCATTGCTTTTTTGCTTCATTGCAGGTCTAGTAACCTTCAGCGATGGCAGCAACGGGTTCCCTCGCAACGAGGGTTTCTTCCAAGACTGCAGGCTAGTTCGCCGCAAGAGATGCCCTGAGGTAGTGCAACGAGCCCAGAAGGTGGCTTATATGGCCAGGGCCCAGTGCCAACAGATGTAGTTTAGAAGCCATATTATATCGAATTATCTATCATATTTTACTTTTCATTAGTACTAGTTTAAAAAAGTCCACCGTATGTATTATTTATGGACAGAGATCAATCATGACTTAAAAAAAAAAATGGGCGCGTAGTGTGCTTTTTTGGTATTTCAATATATATGCCTGTAAGTGCTGATATTCCCAAAAATACGCTAAAAAAAGTTAAATTCGAAAGATTATTAAGCATAGACATAAATATATATAATTGATATCCTTATAAGATTTTTACGAATGAAGCTTAACTTGCCGCCCTATTGTTGTTCACTAAATTTTAGACTAAAATTCTAGACACGTTTGACAAAAGGTGGCGACAAATAAGTCCGTAATGGAAAAGTATAATTGAGAAATCAAAATCAAAATCAAAAGTTTTTTATTCATGTAGACCAAAAGGCACTTATGAATAGTCAAAAGAGAAAATTATTATTACTTAAGACTCTACCACCCGTTCGGAAAGTCATTCCTGTGGAGAAGAAGGGCAAGAAACTCCACGGTCACTCTTTTTTTAAAAATGAGGTTTACAATTCTTTTTGTATACATTGCATTTATGGAGTATGTGAGAACAATGCAGAACGAGCTAAATAGATGTGCTTAAGTATAGATTAATCATAAGTGTACTTAGATTCATGATATTGGTCAGTGTCTACATAGTCCTCTCATTTACAAAATAGAGATGTTGTAGAGGTATATAATAAAAAGCATAATAATAATAGTAAGAGAAAGTGTTACTATAAAATATGTAAAGAGCGCGTACAAAACAACTGGTCATAGCTCCAGTGTGATGCCGAACGAGACAAAATTCAACAGCATTATGGTACACGTTCAGTCAGACAAAGGGCAGGGGACGGACCAGTCCCCACCAGCAGCACCCGTTCACGAGTATGACCTGAGAAGCAGCCATCACTCTCCTCAACCATTTTAGAGGGAAAAGAATGACCCGCTCCACAGAGCCGCCACTAGCAAAGACATTTTAGTGAGCATGACCAATCCACGACCCTGTCGACATCGTTCGAGAATAATATTTAAAATCAATGAACGCTCGCTAGGCAGGACACGCTGCACTTAACATTATATTCTTCTCGATTTCAGTTAATTTGTGTAAAGGCATTTTTATCATTTAAAAAATCATTTAGTGTATAATATCCTTTACTCATTAGTGAAGATTTAATATACTTTTTAAATCTGTCAAGTGGCAACTCTAACATGGGCTTTGGTATCTTATTGAAGCAGCGAATACCGACTCCTACGAAGGAAGTAAATACTTTTTTAAGCCTAACAATTGGTAATACCAGTTTATGTTTATTTCTAGTATTTAATTTATGAACGTCACTCACTTTATTAAATAAATGGATATTCCTACGTATGTACACTATGTTGTCGTATATATACTGTGAAGCGACCGTGAGAATGTTGATCTCTTTAAAAAGTTCTCTGAGGGAAGCCCTAGGTCCAAGATTATAAATGGCACGGATAGCTCTTTTTTGCAGTATGAATACATTTTCCACGTCAGCAGCGTTACCCCACAGTAGGATACCATAAGACATAATGCTATGGAAGTAACTAAAATAAACTAGACGTGCTGTATCCACATCCGTAAGTTGCCGTACTTTCCACACTGCATAAGCAGCGGAGCTAAGTTTACCCGCAAGTGATGAGATATGGGTCCCCCATTGGAGTTTGGAGTCTAGGGTAATGCCTAGAAAGACAGTGGAGTTCACGAGGTCCAGCTTTGTGCCATTAATAAGAATATTCGTAGCATTAACTTTTACATTGGGCATAGTAAATATAATACACTTTGTCTTGAGTGAATTAAGCAATAGATTGTTTATTTCGAACCAATTTGATATCCGTGAAAGAGCACCATTCACATCGTCAAAATTAAGCTTAGCTCTGTCAACTTTGAAGATCAATGAGGTATCATCTGCGAATAGTACAATGTCACAGACATCACGGACAAAGTTCGGCAGGTCATTAATATATACTAAAAAGAGAAAGGGTCCTAAGATGGAGCCCTGTGGAACACCAATTGAAATATTAACTTCCTGAGACTTGACCCCGTTAATCTCAACACATTGAGACCTTTCACCTAAGTATGAAGCTAATAAATTAAGGGCAGTGTTTTTAATACCGTAATGCCTTAGCTTTTTAATAAGGGTTGCATGCTCAACACAGTCGAATGCCTTAGAGAGATCACAGAATACACCAATTGCATTCTGCGATGCCTCCCAGGCACCGTAAATTTGCTGAAGCAGACCTACTCCCGCGTCTGTGGTTGAACGTCCCTTAGTAAAACCATATTGATTACCGTGTAACAGCTTATTCTCATTAAAGTGGTTAAGCAATTGATTGAGAAGGATCTTTTCATAAATTTTACTCAAGGCCGGCAAGATGGAAATCGGTCTAAAATTGGAAGGCTCGCTTTTTATCCCTGACTTAAAAATCGGTATAACTTTACTAAGTTTCATTAAGTCGGGGAACCTACCCTTCTCTACACATTTATTAAATATCGTCGCCAGCGCAGGTGCTATAGCCATTACTATGCTATCTAGTATTTTTAATGATATACCCCAGAAGTCGACAGTGTTTTTAATGTTTAACGACTTAAAGGTTAAGATTATGTCTGTCGGGGTCACATATTTAAATTCAAACAAGACATTGCATTCTTTAACACTGATTTTTAATATTAGTTCAGCTTTTCGGGAAGAGGAGTTCAAAGAGCCAGTAGTATGAACTGGAATTTCACTAAAAGATTTATTAAAAGCCTGCGCAATATCGAAATCATCTGTTAAGATGTTATCATTAATTACAAGTTCAATAAGATCATCGCGTGGTTGAGTTCTCCCAGATACACTGTTAATTATACCCCATGTGGTTTTGATCTTATTTGATGACCTTTTGATCATATTGCTATAATATAAAGACTTTGCTGCAGTACACACCTTCCTAAAAGTCTTCGAGTAGTTTTTAACATTTTCCAAGAAAGCTGGGTTTTGATTATATGTTTTCGTATCATACAGTTCATACATCTTAGCTCTACTTTTATGAATTCCTACAGTAGCCCAATCACTAAACTTTGCTTTCTTGGCCGTTGAAAATGATTTTATTTTAAATATATTGTCGAATTCTGATTTCACGGTATCAAAAAGGTTTTGATATAGGTAATTGGGATCATTATGTAACCAATCCATATTAGATATGCGATTGTAAACTTTATCCCTAAAACAGTTTATACGTCGATCTGATATCGGCCTACAAGTAACTTTACATAACTTAGGTATAAGGTGGCTGGGTACTGACACCAACAAACCACTATGATCTGAGGGCAAAGCGTTTATAATTAATTTATCAAACACTTCACAGTCGCAAAACACATTATCTAAACAGGTAGCAGACGTAGCAGTGATTCTAGTCGGTTCATTAAACAAGCATACTAGATTAAAAGATTTAAAAAGAGTAATTAGTCTACAGCTAATGGATGACTTTTCGATTAGATTGACATTGAAGTCACCACATATAATGCTTTGCTTTTTAATACCAGAAATTTTTTTTAACACCTCTTCCATAACGTTTTCAAATGTATTAAAATCACCTGAGGGCGGTCGGTAAACGCATGCTACAACATAACTATCCAGTTCGACACAAGATATCTCAACAATGCGTTCAATAGAAAGACCCATAATGTCCTTGCGCTCTTTACACTTGATGTCGTTGGCGACTAATATTAGAGACCCTCCGCGTATGGCTGTTTTTCTTGTGAACGCACTCAACACTGTGTACTGACTTTGATATTTTATTATTTCATGAGATTTCAGCCAATGTTCAGTAACACAGAATAAATGGACGTTGTATTTCCTAAGAAATAATTCTATCTCGAGATCTTTGCCAGCTAAACCTTGCATATTCTGATGAAAAATATTTAATTCTATTGACTTAGCTGTTGTCGCATTTACTAGTTTAAACTATGGTCACACAACCTAATGTTGCTGCCAGTATCAATCATTTTATTTTGGTTTATATTGCATATAACCGCGTCATTTTTTTGTATATTAAATCCTAACAATGTAGCCAACTGTCGTTTAGTTGTAAAGGGCAGATACATAGTATCTTCTGTCAGCCTAAACTTGCTAATGAATTTATTTATATCAAAATAAAAAATGGCGTCACTATGACGGTGTGTTATGTTGTAAATATATAAATTCATGTCATAAATGTGCCTGTTTTGCTGAATGGTTAAGTTACTGGCATATGGCAAGGCACAGAATACAAATTTACAATTTAATTTAGAATGCAGCTCTAATCATTTTTCAATACCCCTAGTCAGGTCCTTCCTCTTAACTGATAAACTATCACCATAAAATATAACAGTGGTTGTGAAAGGATAGTAAATCCAGAACGAATGTAAGGATTGTGGTTGGTAACGATGTGCTGGAGCAAGTGAATGAGTTTGTATATCTTGGATGCGCCTTCAGTAAGGATGGGAAATACACCGCTGACATAGAGAGAAGAGTGAGTGCAGGGAACAGAGTGAATGGTGCGATGGGAAAGCTACTCGGGAGCCGGCACTTAAGCCATAAGGCGCAGCTGGCCATACATAACGGAGTTCTTGTCCCAACGCTCTTATATGGTAGCGAGAGCTGGGTATGTAAGAAGGAGAATGAAAGTAGGATAAATGCGGTAGAAATGCGAGCTCTGCGGAAGATGTGCGGAGTGAAGCTGACCGACCGCATAGTAAGACAGCGAGTAGGTATGAAAGATAGTATCGGTGTAAAGATGAGAAAGGGCATGCTCCGTTGGTTCGGGCATATAGAAAGAATGCCAGAGGAAAGAATGACAAAACAGATATACAATGTGAAAGTGGAAGGATGCAGGTACCGGGGAAGACCTAGACTATCTTACCACGACCAAATAAACCGAGTCTTATCTGATGGAAAAGTCAAGAGTCTCCGTAACCGGCGAGCGTGTATGAGACGAACTATGAGAGTCAAGGAAGCCAGAGAGGTATGTAAGGAAAGAACCTGTTGGAACTCTGTACTCTCTGCCTACCCCGCAAGGGATCTGGCGTGAGGTTATAGATAGATAGATAGATAGATAGTAAATCCCAAACAATCTTGGGAACACGGGGGTGTATTTATACTAATATAACGTTTGTGATCTTTATTTATAACGTAGTAAGAAAGCGATCAGGTATGAAATATAGTATCGGTGTAAAGATGAGAAAGGGTATGCTCCGTTGGTTCGGGCATATAGAAAGAATGTCAGTACACAAATAACAAAACGTTCCGATTTTCATATAAATAAAACACCAATATACCAACATCTATTTTAATAATATCCCGTTTACAACTTCGGCATGGTTCCTTCGTTGTGTAGAGAGCCTATATACAATACGAACTATATTAAAACCTTTAAATAAATAAATTTTACATTTAAGATAATCTATGCTACACCAAATCAAATCAATACACCTTAATTGTCTTTTAACTTCCTCTTGGCTATTGTTTCTTCGTCGTCGAGACACTGGCCGTATCGGACCTCCATGCATTTGCTTCCCTGTGAAAATAAAAGAAAAAGTCTTTATAGAAGTCATAGAAATAGGTAAGGCTTCCAAATTGGCTTAATGACTGCCATGCAATTTATACAAGGTGTAACATAATAAATGCAAGACCTGGAAGTAGTTTGTTCTAAATCAGTAACTGAATTCATTCCAACTATTTTTAATGCATTTTATATATTTTTTTAAATTTGCAAAAAATGCTGTTACTCCTTCAGTGCGCTATAAAAAACTAAAATTATTCTTGATTCATAGCAATAAGGAGATTTCAAATGTATTCCTAAAATGTATTTCTTCAAACGCACACATACACGTACAAGTTTCATTGTTAATTGGGGTATAAAACTGGTTAAAAAAGGGTAAAAACCTTTAAATTTGAAAATTTGGTATTCGTTTTGTAGTTATGAAGCAATTCTCTAAACGGGGTGTCTGAGGTCTTGCGTTATTTACGTTACGCCTTGTATATTAAAATCTAATATATATTAAAAAGAATATCAGTAATTTTGAAAAATATAGCGACATTCATCATGTTAATACATGGAACTACACACTGGAGACGAGTAGAATGCACACTTATTGTGCATTCTACTCGTCTCCATAAAATTAGCAACTCTTTCATAGGGCAATGTATACGCTTCTACAAAAAAATACTCATAGCTATCCGAAATATCCCTATTAATATGTTTAATAACGGTATTAAAACTAAACTATGTAGTAAAGGATATTATAATATTTCGGAATATATCGATGACGAAACTGATTGGGTTTGAGCAGCTCCTCATTCGGCAACTCCTATATACATTTTTTAAACACTTTGTTATTAAAATACAATTTTGTAAAAAATAATGATAAACAGAAAGGCCCGTCCAATTAAGTTAAAAGACTACGACAAGACTCAGCGGGCGCTGAGAGTCTCGCCGGATCTTCTCAGTTTGAGGCCGCATTCCAATCCGGTGGTAGTTGTAAAAAATGCAATTATTTTTGACGTTTGTTGAGCTGTGGTTGGCCTATACAAATAAAATATTTTGACTTTGACCATATTAAGTAGAAGTCGGGACCAAAGGCTTAGCCTACTTTATAAATTAAATATCAGCCGAAACCAACGGCTTAAATTGCCTTCCGAAGCATGGAACCGGTCAAAAATAAAAATGCCACTCCTACTGTTTGCTTTTTGTTATTAAATTTATTTAAGATTCCACAACAAATCATGCCTTTTCCGAGACACTCTTGGATCTATCCTTGGTGCTATTGTGGATCCTGGCTTATAGGACTGATAGTGGAGGGAATGCTAGGCAGAATTTATTCCAATAATGGCATACACGGCCACTCATCTCAGATTGACCAAGACGAACGCTGCTTAATCATCGTAATCGCTAAAACACTGCGGTACCGCAGCGCTTTAATTCTGCCTATGTTCATCTTACTTACCCATACCCTTACTCATACCCTTTTATAACAGCGCCGTGAAGGGTATTTACATAGAAATATACTGTCGAAACCTAAACAATAGCGCCAAACAAAATAAACGGGTCTAGGCGATATTAATCAACAAAGAACTCATTTGTTAGCAAAACATATTGTTACTAAAATTTGTGACAAATTTATTTAGGCAAGCCATACTAACTTACTAAAGCTAATTAAAGCTATGGATACATTGTGTGAATAAATTGTGTCAAAAGTTACATTTTGAAAGATATTTATAATTTTGTCAAGGCATGAAATATCTATCTCTATCTATCTATATCAGCACGCCAGATCCCTTGCAGGGTAGACAGAGAGTACAGAGTTCCAGCAGGTTTTTTCCTTACATACCTTTCTAGATTCCTCCATTTTCATAGTTTGTCTCATACATGACCATGACCAAATAGACCGTGTATTATCTGAAGGACAAGTCAAGAGTCTCCCATAACTGGCGAGTATCATGTTTTCATCATGTAATTGTTTAGCGATTTTAATGTTATCTGAACTGCCGCGTTGGTCTAGTGTTGAATATTGCACATAGCGATCACAAGGTCCTGGGTTCAACATCAAGATCGGACAAAATGTAATTTTTCCATGGAAAAAATTCCTGTATCAGTCCGGAGTCTGGAATTGTGGCCGGTACAAAGACAATAGGCCTATGTCCTATAAGATTAACTTCGTCGGCGAAAAATAGGTGTACACAGTACACGGACGATTTAGCGCAGTGGTTAAGAGCTTAAGCCGCTCTGCCCACTGCGTCTAATAGTCGCGGGTTCGAGTCCCGCACGGGACAAATCTTTGTGTGATCCACAATTATTTGTTCCGGTCTGGGTATTTGTGTTTGTGAATTTTTATGTTTGTAAACGCACCCACGACACAGGAATAAATCGTAGTGTGGGTTACGTTTAAAAAAAAAAAAAAAAACTAAAAAAAAAAAACCTCTGCCACCCCGCCTGAGGAATGTGACGGTGTTTATTTATATATTTGTATTTTATTTGGAGATATTTTTTTCTGGAGATTAAGTCCAAAGCATAGAATATATTTTTAACATCGGCTCTAGACCAAACTTATAGTTCAAAATAATACTCTTCCTCCATCGATTTTTGAGAGAAGGTGAGCAGTGACACAAAACAGACTGATTTTTTAATCGGCGATTTAGCAATTTCATTATATTTGGCGTTATGCATCGTTGCAATGAAACTTCGTCCAAAGTCCACCGCGGAATTAAAAACCAACGAAATGTCAGTGCTAAGGATAGTGCGATCGATAAGTCGCTCGGAGGACCAGTTTTATGAACAATATTGTAGGTAGGTACTCACTGTGCAGGCTGCAGCGGACTAGTAAATAATTGAAACTCTAATTATACAATCAGAGTTTTAATTATTGACTCTTAATTTATTGTATTAATATATTTAAATTGCTTGTTTTAATAATAATTAATATTAGCCCTGTTAAGAAACTGTCCCACCGTTGGGCATGGGCCTCCTCTCAAACTGAGAGGGTTTTGGCCATAGTCTACCTCGCTGGCCTAGTACAGGTTGGCGAATGTCACACACCTTCGAGAAAATCTCAGGCATGCAGGTGGCCTCACGATGTTTTCGTTCGCCGTTAAAGCAAGTGATAGTTAATTTATTATACGCAAATTGTTTCGAAAAGACAGAAGTGCGTGCTTGGGTTAGAATCCGAGAACTATTACTCAGGCTATTACTGCTTCTGTTACTATTGCTTGTATTAATATATTTCAAAATATTAACTATGCCAACTCGGTCTGTATACAGTAAAGAGCTACCAATGGCAGCCGTTATGGATTGTAATACTTAACAAGGATATCGAAAAAATATTAAGAATAGTTTGCCAACTAATATAATGTGCCAACCTGTGCTATTGGTGGGCGTCGGTCATTAAGGAGTAAAAACAATTTGGCGATATCGATATCTATTTGATAGCGGTAGATAGTAAGGCTAACATAAAAATAAAAAAAACTGTCATTTTTGTAACAATCTGTCAAATAATATGAAGTTACAGCTCGCAACAATATTTATGGCCGCTCTAAATGTAGTCGACGCAGCTGTTTCGATGTGCAGAACGAAAAATTTTATCTCTGCGTTCTGGTATAACGTACCTTGTATTCACAAGAACACACCATTTTAAATCCCTGCTAGCACTACCAAGATTTTAGAACCAATAAGCAATTGTCACTTGCTGTACAGTAATACTGAAATGTAGCGAACGTAAAGCGAGAATCGGGCCGTATGGAAGGTATAATGATGTTATGAGTTTTATTCCCGAAAGAGAAATATAAGTCGTTTGAAAAGACATGATTATTATTATTAATTATACAAGCTACCAAGATTATTTTGAAGTCAAGTGTGATTGATATACGCAAAATTTTCTACATTATATTTTAAAAAGATAGTTACGTATCTTGAATTCATTTTGGAGCCGAATGGAAAAATCGTGTTGGCCTTCAAGCGAGTTGCGTGGAATAAGTCGACACAAGAATATTTTTAAATCGGAATTAAACAGTAAAAATATTAAATGAACAAAAAATATGAAAGTAAACGCAATGTCTCAATATTGGTCTTTTAAAAAAAGGGATTAAGAATTATATTCAGCATTGCAGTTTTAAAAACCTTCGTCACATATTTACTTTTGCAAAGTAAAATTTGATTTAAGTAAACATTTATTTAAGCCTTACTCAGTGTACCTACCTGTTCCAAGATTTGCCAAGTACAAACATATTCAAAAATGGACATACCACCTACAGTTACACTTTGAAGATCAGAATAATGGATTGCGACTGTGTGACTAACATAAAAACTTGTTTCGCCTGTTATTCCCTATGAGGTGTACAAAGTTCTCACAAATTTCTTTCTCTAGCTGTCTGAGCGTAGGCAGCTCAGCTCTTCGAACCGAATAGTCGCAAGATCCTTCCCTTTACGAAAATGATCTTTGTGTGACCCACGCACAAATATATTTAGTTTGGGTATTAATGCATGCAAAAATGCTATCTATCATCACGCCAGATCCCTTTCGGGGTAGGGAGAGTGAACAGAATTCCAAGTTGTCGTTAAACAAATTTAAAAAAATTAATTTTTTTAGTAGTTGATTCGCATGAATAAATTTTCTTTCGTGCGAAACGTTACCTTCAAAATGTGTAAGGAGGCGTATGCGTATATATATTTTGGGCAAAAAAAAATAGAAAAAAGTACAGCAAGGTACGAAAATTTAGAAATTGTAGTTGCTAGATTTGGTTTATTTCACTAATATACAATTTTAGTATTAAATCAGGAAAGTAAATATTTACTTTATCTACTAATCTGAACTACTTGAACAAAAAAAAACAATTTGATATCCTGGCTAGTCAAACAAGATGGTCACGTAGCTTATGTCTACATAGAACTGCAGATTAATTATATTATTGTAAGACACTAGAATTTAATATTTTAATTGACACCCTCGTTTATTTGGAGCGCTCCATGGATGCGTTTTCCATCCTTTTATTAACTTATTTAAGAATTTAGAAAAAATATGCTTTTTGTGACATTTATATCTTTATATGCTTTACATGCCAAGTACCAGACTAGGAGGTAAAAGGTCGTTAAAGATGTACTCGAAAAATATGGATGGGTAAATTATAACGAAATCCGTTTTTAATGTACCAGGATATCATAATACGAGTAGTACAGACGTTCTTCTCCAACATTACAGATTCTCAGAATCATGTAAACCATTACAGTATTTATGAATCGTCAGAAAAGTATCAAATACTCTACCACCACTTCGGTATGTCATTCCTGTGGAGAAGAAGAGCAAAACTCCACGGTTACTCTTTTAAAATATTATTTTTACATTTTCTTTTTCTATCTACATTTTGTTGTGGGATATGGGAGAACAATGTAGGGTCGTCTATCAGGTGAGTCTGAGTTGAAATAAACAAATTATAATATTCATGGAAATGGCTACATGATTCCCGCATTTACAGACAAAGAAATGAGAAAAATAGATAAATTTAACTAAATGAATAGAAGGAAGAGAGGGAATATTAAACAATAATAGCTGAAGAAGTTAGCCATATTCAATCAATTAGAGTTAGAACAGCCCCTGTCCAAGTATTTTTGTCTTTTAAATAATCATCTAGCGTATAATAAGCTCGCTTACTAAGCATACGTTTAATACAAGCTTTGAATTTATTGTCACTAAGTTTAGTGACGTCAAGAAAATTTTATTATAAAATCTAACAGTACCCCATGAAAGAAGTGTGAATTTTTGACAGACGATATTGCGGTTGATCTAATTTATTTCTATGTCGCGTATTACAGCAATGCCTATGGCCTAGTTGATTAAACAGATCTATATTTTTTCTTGTATACATTATGTTTTTATAAATATACTGGCACGGGACCGTCATAATATTGGCTTCTTTAAACAATTCTCTTAAATAGTCGCGACTACCTAAGTTATAGATGGCGCTTATAGCCCTTTTTTGGTAAGATAAAAATAGACTTAATGTCAGCGGCCCTACCCCACAATAATATACCGTAAGATATGACACTATGAAAGTAACTGAAATAGACCATCCGCGCTGTGTCGACATCAGTAAGTTGTCTGATCTTTCTTACGGCACGGGCAGCGGCACTGAACCGCTTACCTAAAGTCTTAATATGGGGGCCCCATTGTAAATTCGAGTCAAGCGTAATACCTAAGAAAGATGTATCATTGAGAAACTCAAGTTTCTCTTTGTTCAATATAATATCACATGCAGTGATATTATATTGAATAATATCACTGCATGTGATATTTCTTTTCATATTTGGTAAAAAGAAAACCTTATAAATTTAGTTTTTTTGTTATTAAGCACTAAGTTATTGGGTGTAAACTAATTATGTACTTGAAGTATAGCGTCATTTACCTCGTCAATGTTATATACAAAAAAATCAAAGAGGTATCGTCAGCAAATAACACTACCTTCGCTTGTTTTGCAATAACTTGAGGCAGGTCGTTAATATATACCAAAAATAGAAGCGGATCCAGTATCGATCCCTGAGGAACGCCCGTTTTAACTTGAGCTCCTATAGATTTAATTTCGTTTATTTGAATACCTCTTTTCCAGGATTATAAGTACTTTTTGATAAATGATATCATATTTTTATAGAAGTATGCCAAATTTGAGCTAAAACGGTTGCTAGCAAGTGCTTGAAAAGTCATTAAAATACAAATTACAATGAACAAATGAAGTTAGATAAAAGTTTTAAAAATACCAAAATCCGATGTATATTATAACATGTTCAGCGTCGGTCAACGGCAAACTTAACCGATTTCTAAAAGTATTTTTCCTGTGTTCTAATAGGTTTAAGCGCTATTGGTAATTCTCGCCTTCTCATTCTCATTTTAATGTTATTATATCTAATAATACTTTTTGATCGTGTGTGCTAGACTGCACTTTAATTTTTTTTTTATTTGTAATAGGATGTGTGCTAATGGCCTACTTAAATTTTTCTGAAGTTGACGATTTGCACAAATAAAATCGTCTTCGTGCGAGTCGACAACTAAAAAATATTATTTTTTAAAGGTAAGGGTAAAGTAAAATACGTGCGAATCAACAACTAAGCCGTATTAACGACACAAGAATAATTCAGTGGGAAAATTTATTAACTACTAAAAGCTCTCTGTCTTTCCTGAAAGACTGGTTTTTAAAAGCCGAAAGTAGAACCGAATGGAAGGCCGATAATGACTTAATAAAAAAAGTTAAATAAAACTTGTTGGAGCTCTGTACTCTCTGCCTACCCCACAAGGGATCTGGTATGAGTGTTTTTTTTCTATTCATGTATATCATATAATAGAAAACAAGCTCTCTGCCTAACTTATAAGGTTAATTAAGAAAACGATTTCTCAAACTGACACCTCACTCAACAACTCAAGTGAGAAAACGGTATTTGCTATACCGTTTTACTATCTCAAAATATTTACCAAGTCCACTTTCATCTTGCTCGGCTCAAGAACAGGAAAGTAAAATGATCCGTGACATAACGGAACCCGTCACAAGCAGAACTTTCACTCGGAACTTACGTAACACTTATATAACTTGCTCATTAAACCGTAGTAGATGTGCCGATCAAATTAATGCTCTAGATGTTAAAAATAAATCTCAATTTTGTTTGTGATATGTTGAGCGTTGGTGTTTTGTTACTGTAGTGTTGGACACAGTGTATTCGGTAAGTGGGTTAGAATATTTTTTCAATTATAAATCCCCACACTAGGAATTATTATCGTGGGTTCGTTTATAAACATAAAATTCACATACCCAAATATCCAGATCGATAAATATTTATTCCATGCTAAAAACAGTGATAGCCTAGTAGACCGTTGGATTGCAAAGTCAGAGGTCTCGGGTTCAAACCCAGGCACGCACCTCTGTCTTTTCGTAAGCATGTGCGTATTAAATATTTACTATCACTTGCTATAACGGTGAAGGAAAACGTCGTGGGGAAACCTGCACGCTTAAGAGTTTCTCGAAGGTGTGTGAAGTTCGCCAACCCGCACTGGGCCAGCGTGGTGGACTATGGCCTAAACCCTCTCAGTTTGTGAGGAGGCTCGTGCCCAACAGTGGGACAGTTTCTTAACAGCGCTAAATTATTATTATTATATTATAAAAAAACGACCCGGCAACTACTCAGACCAAGTGGCCTATGCTCAAGCCATGTTATTCCAAAGCAATAGGAGACAGAGATTATAGCGGGAACAATTCCAGACTCCAGACTTCTAGTGTTAATTTTTCGATATAAAACCCACAAAAAAACTGTTTAACTGATAAAAAGTAAGTAGATTAGAATCTGGAATGACATACGCTGTACAAAATTGCTTAAAGTATTGTGCTGGTGGAACCGTTCACTTAGTCAACACCACCATCAAGGGTAAAGAATGCATACTGCGCAAAGCCTGTCATTGTAGCGGCCTCTGTAGAGACTAATGGTACAGCCAAAACAACGCGTTCATCCGCATCCGCGGTGGCGTCCCCGGCGGCGATCACGGTGGCGATCAGTATCTACCTATGATTGCGCGTGCAGGACGCAGGATGCGTTGGTGTGGATAGTTCCATACAAATATTGCTGCAGGGGCTGATCGCCACCGTGCACGCCATCGCGGACGCGGCTGGACGCGTTGGTTTGGCCGTTTCTTTACACGACACATGCTAACTTTTTTAAAATGGTTTTGTGACTTACTAGGTTTTAAAATGTCTATGCAGTTGTTGCCCTTACTAGATTTAGGGTACTATGAATGTTAGCATATTTACTGTTTAATCGTTTTTGCATTACGATTATGACTTCATAAGAAATAGTGATAAGGCCAAAAACGCAAATTCTTGATGTTTGAGACATAGTCACCATGGACGTCTTTTGGCTCATGATGATAGAATTGTAAAAAGCTAGTGATAATAACAATTAATAATGCCTTAGATCCTGGTATATCTAAGGCATTGCTAATTGTTATTATCACTAGCAATAGCGGAGCCGAACATTGGTATGGTATGGTTACCATACCAGCGTTTGGCTCCGCTGGTCGGAGATGCATGACTGTTTGTGGCATTTTCATATTTGACCATTTCCGTCTTTTGGAAGGCACGTCAAACCGTCCGGATTAGCACTTAATGTGGCAGGCATTTAGCCAAGTTGAAAGCCTTAGAGGCGGCTTGATAAGTTCCAACAACAGGTGACCACAAATCTGCCTTCACCAATACGCACTGGGTGGAGTAGATCCTAATCTCTCTCACCTTGATTTAAGAGAGTTTTTTGCCCAGTAACGGCTTATTTATCAAGAGCATATTTTCCATCTAAACGAAAAACAATACCTTAGCGATATAAGCCTTCATATAGAAGTTTCCGAAGAGTACGATAAAGGAAATCATGTAGATGATGAGCACGTAGTGCATCCACAGTGGGAACTCGCAGCCAGTTCTGATACCGTTGATACCGAGGATGAGAGCACAGGTAAACTGGATCTGAAAAGACAATGGATTCTTATAGACACTCGTATTGCTCACCAAGTTTTGGCAGCTTTCGACTCAGTCAACCGGACATGTCAGAGGGCTTAGCACAAACATATTTGTGTTATCGTGACGTTGTTGAGAATTCATGCTGTCACGTTCATCTTTGTTTAATAAATTCGTAGTGTAAAAAGGGTGGCATATCGATGCAATAGCGTTTTGCTAAAATTAGTAAGCCGGATTTTTATTTTCGAGCATCTCCGTGTTTCGGTAGGCATGGCCAGAGATGGGCAAAATGAAATCAGATTAATGATTAACCATCCCCGCATGAGGAATATAGGCGTGATGGTGTATTAATGATTAACGATTACAATTAGATATTGTCATCTTCAACAATTACGATTACACTTTGAATCTTGAATGAGGATTGAATATTACAAAATGCAATTGTAATCATTAATCCGATTACATTTTGCCCATCTCTGGGCACGGCAAGCCATTTCCCCTAAGTTATATACCCCGGTTGCTATTTGTAATGTGGTACTCGTTAAGATTACGAACATACCGATTTGGATGCCTTAGAGGCGACTTGGTAAGTTCTAGCAGCAGGCCACAAACCTGCCTCCACTAATCTTCGCTGGGTTCGCGTAAGTAAGACCAAATCTATTTCTTATCCATTAGTGTAAGCAGTACTTTTTCTAGCAGTAAGACAGTATTGATTGATTTATTGTTCACATATTCATTAAGATGCGTCTCTACTTCAAGTATTCTTCCGAATGTGATAGGGGGCGAGCATATTCCCATTAAACCGGCCACAATTACAGTCTGCTTTTGAGAGTTTTTGGTAGAATATCGACCATTACACTTTCCACCTTACTTTGCCATGAGAAAAAGCCGGAACTTCAAACTGCCGAATCATTCTTTCGGAAAAGAACATCGTTATAATACTTTTAAAGTGACTATGAGCGTTGAGTGTCCTGATGGCATGGTTTGTCTCTGAAAACTTACCAACTGAAGAATAGTGAGGTATTTCTTCCACCATAAGTACTTGCTGACTGAAGGGCCGAAGACTGATAGCCCGTAATACGTGTACATAAGGACGTGAATGCCACTGTTCACCATAGCCGGTAAGAAAGCTGGAAATAAAAAAAATATTTTGAGTAAGTATACTTAGTAGCATTCCAATAAACATATGTAAACAGGAGAACATTATAGTACAAAAGCTTGAGCTAATGGTCCATATTATCATTAAACATTACTGTGGAAACGTAGCCCCGCACTATAAATTAATCCTGTATCGTAGTTGGTTTACAGACATGAAATTCACATAAACAAACACCCAGTCTGAAACAAATATTTGTTGCTCATACAAAGATTTGTCCCCTACAGAAATCGAACCCGCGACTACTCGATCCAATGGGCGTAGCGGCTTAAGCCTTTAACCACTGCACCAAGCCGTCCGTCACGTTTTCGTTTCATGTGATGATAACAATGGTACCTACAGAACTTGGTATTCTTTTAACTACACAAAGTAAATTTTAGGTAATTTTTAATATTACCTTGACCTTTGTGAAAACGCAACGACAGATACTATGTAAAACATTGCGTGTTTAAAATATCAACAATAAGTCTGTACCTTCAGTGAAAGGTAATCCAACTTGAGTTATAGCACACATATTCTTACATGTCTCAAACTCAAACTTAAATATTGAGTTCTTAGACTTACGCGAATATTACACATGAAATTAAACTATTTTACGGATATCCGTACGTTATCCGTAAAATAGTTTTATTTCAAACTCAAATATTTTATTTTGTATAAGCTATGCGGGGGTGCTTACAAATAGTCAATTTGCATCTACTACCGCGGCCTCCACTGAGAAGATACGGCAAAGAAACTCAGCGGGCTTGTCTTTTTCATTAAATTATCTTTTTTTAATCGTTGTGTGGATACAATGTTTAGGTTACAATTAAATAGTTTACGATTGAGCTCCAGTGTGATGCCGTACGACCAAGATATGAGACTAATGATGTTATTTATGAAGAGTGTCTTAAGGATTCCAGATGGACCAGTCCCCACAAGCAGCACCCGTTCACGAGTATGACTACTGGAACAGCCATAACTCCCCTCAACCATATTGGAGGGAAGGGAGTGACCCGCGCCTGATGGTCACCGCAAGAAAAGAGCTTTAGGTGAGCATGACCAAACCAAAGACTTGGTGAGAAAATGAATAAAAAACAGCATCAGTCTATTCTAGATACACCTACCCATATCTCTTCTTATCGATATACCTATATCCCGTTTATTCTCGATATATTGTAGAGCATAGACATGAGTCAAAACCAAAGAACACAATGTTACTGTGATCGGGTCTTATCTGATGGGCAAATCAAGAGTTTTCGTAACTGGCAAGCGTATATGAGACGAATCATGAGAGTGGACAAAGCCAGAGAGTTTTGTAAGGAAATAACCTGTTGGAACTCTGCACTCTATACTTTCTATTTCGATAAAAAGTGTGTGTGGGCACATATTTTTATGTCTATCTGTCTTAGGTCGTAGACCTCGCTGTCAACAGATTTGTATACACAATAAAAATAGGTATGAATTTTCCTTTATGATATTAACGCTTTGAACACAAAGAGTTCTTTACCTACACGTATTGTGTCGTCTTGTATTGATAAGGCTTGAGCTGAATTAAAATTTTCAAGGAGATTTTTATTCATGTGTTGGACCCGGCGCCCACTGTAAGGATAGAATGACAAGGTATCGCTTCATGTATACACACACTAACAGTAACTATGCCCTTTTCAGAGTCCCTTGAGATTTATGTGAACAAATTATAAAATATTTAATATATCGGCACTTGGGTTTAATGGATAGGACCGTTTCAATATTGGTGAAGGTGAGAGGTTGATTTATCTTCGTTTTCATAGTCGCCCGCATGGTGGCTGCACATAAATGATATCTTGAAATAGCACTGGGGTCTCGAATAGTACACTGATCTTCCTTGGTATCCGATTATGCGCACAATAGTTGGAGATTAATCGAATGCAGTGAGGTTAGCTACTCCGCGATACGTCCAACCGCTTGCCCCGTTGCCAATCAAATAAGAACGTCGTCCGTCGCCGTTCACCACCTTACATCGACTTTTGTCTTCTTCTCATCATCAGCCTATAGCAGTCTACTGCTGGACACAGGCCTCTCCAAGTGCACGCCACTGGGTACGATCCTCGGCTACTCGCATCCAGTTTCTGCCAGCCGCCCTACGAAGGTCATCGCTCCACCTAGCCTGAGGGCGTCCTGCATTACGTTTGCCAGTCCGCGGTCTCCACTCAAGAACTCGTTTGTCCCAGCGGTTATCGGTTGTTCGGCTAATGTGACCGGCCCATTGCCACTTCAGCTTACTAATCCGGTGGGCTTTGTCGATAACTTTGGTTCTCTGTCGAATGACTTCGTTCCGGATTCTATCCTTCAGAGAAACTCCGAGCATAGCCCTTTCCATAGCTCGCTGAGTGACTTTAAATTTATGAACCATTCCAACCGTAAATGTCCACGTCTCGGCTCCATATGTCATAACGGGCAGGACGCACTGATTAAAGACTTTTGTCTTTAGGCTTTGTGGAATGGGCGATGTAAATACTCGACGTAATTTCCCAAATGCCGCCCAGCCCAGCCGTATTCTTCTGTTGACCTCTTTCTCGAAGTTGTTTTTCCCCAACTGCAGAGTTTGCCCTAGGTAAACATATTCTTGAACAACCTCGAGAATAGCGCCACGTATTGCGACAGGTTACGGTACTACATGTCGGTTAAACATTACCTTGGTCTTGTCCAAGTTCATGCGGAGACCTATTTGTTTGGAAGAATCGGCTAGGCTGGTCAGCATCTGTTGTAAATCCTGCAACGTTTCGGCCATAATGACGATGTCGTCTGCAAATCTTAAGTGTGAGATATGACTACCATTTATGTTTATGCCATGACCTTTCCAGTCCAGCGTCATGGCATGTTTATGCCATGAACAATTTGGGGGAGATAACGTCACCTTGTCTCACTCCTCGATGCATTGAGATAGGGTTGGTCTGCTGGTTTTGTAACTGGATGGTCATGGTCGCGGCGTTATAGAGACTTCTTAACACTTGGATGTATCGCCAGTCGACTTGGCATCGTTGCAAGGATATCAGAACTGACCAGGTCTCGATCGAGTCAAAGGCCTTCTCATAGTCCACGAATGCTAAGCACAGGGGCCGATTATACTCTTCGGTCTTCTGTATAATCTGCCGTATAGTGTGGATGTGGTCTATGGTTCCATACCCTCTTCGAAACCCGGCCTGTTCCGGGGGTTGAAATTCGTCGAGCCTTCGCGCAAGACGATTCGTGATAACTCTTGAAAACAGCTTATAAATGTGGCCCAGGAGCGAAATAGGGCAGTAGTTCTTCAGTTGGGTCTTATCACCCTTTTTGAAAAACAATACGACCACGCTCCTACCCCAAGCCTCTGGAGTTCTTCCATTAAAGAGGACAGAGTTAAAGATATTTTGGAGCTCCTTTAGCACGGGTTTACCTCCTGCTTTTAATAGTTCAGTTGTAACTCCGTCCTCTCCAGGGGCTTTTCCATTCCTTAGCTGCTCAAGAGCCATCACGATTTCGTCTAGGCTGATTTCGGGCAGGTCTTCCGTAAAGTGGCGGCTTAATGTAGCTCTAGGATCCTCATTTCCGGGATCAGGACGAGATGTATGCGAGGCGTATAGTCGGCTGTAGAAGTCTTCTACTTCCAAAAGAATCTCCGGCTTAGAAGTGATGACGTCCCCACTGGCTTTGGACAACTTCGTCAGATGGCTCCTCCCCAAAGACTGAACGAAAACTTTCGACCCCCGATTTTGCTCGATTGCTTTTTCAATAGCGTGTGTATTAGCGCATCGGAAGTCATGTCGTACCAGTTTGTTAATTCGTTTGTTGAGTGCCCGTTGCTCTAACGAAGTGTTGGGTGGGTTTACACGTCGTTCCTTCATAAGCTGCAGTGTCTCCTCCGAAAGCTTCGTTTTCTTACTTATACGTCACGTTTCACAAAATCTCGTACCTTCCTCCCTGAGGATTTTAACTACATTTGTGAGGGCCTGGTCTACGTCATTTGTGGTTTCCATGGTAACGAATCGGTTCTGCAGATTTGACTGCAACGCTTCAGATCCTACTACGGTTTGGAGGACGTTGGGCCGGAGCCTGGTCTTGATCAAACGGACTCGCTCGAGCTTAAAGTTGATATTCAGTGAGCCTCTGACAAGTCGGTGATCGCTTCCGGTATTAAACCTGTTGATCACTGAGACATCTCTGAATATGTGCTTCTTGTCCGTTATGATGAAGTCAATCTCATTTTTAGTCCTAGTGTCGGGGCTTTGCCATGTCCACTTTCTTTGGGGCCGTTTCTTAAAGAAAGAGTTTATCAAGAAAATCCCCTCTTTCTCAAAAAAGTTAACAAGCATTTGCCCCCTATGATTCCTTCTACCGTAACCGTGAGATCCTACTACCGATTCGCTGCAAATTTGTACTCCCACTTTAGCGTTGAAGTCCCTCATGACAACGTTGTAGTAGGCCTTAGTGGTGGAGTGTAAGGCCTTCGATATGTCCTCGTACATATTTTCAACTTCATTGTCAGAGTGTGCCGAAGTCGGTGCGTAAACCTGCACAACCTTTAGGTTATACCTATCGGTTAACTTAATAACAAGATACGCTACCCTGTTCGACACACTAGACATTTCTACAACGTTGTCAGAGAGGGTTTTATTGACCAAGAACCCTACGCCGCCCTGGGATAGCTGATCGCCCTCTCGGAAGTACAAAAGGTGGCCTGATTCTGGGGTAACGGTGTCCTCTCCCTTTCTTCGGACTTCACACAGTCCCAGAACGTGCCAACTTATCCCTTCGAGTTCGGATTCTAATTGCGCCATGTGCTCGTCAAGCCGTAACGTGCGTCCATTAAACGTCGCCAAGGTCAGTTGATTTTGGCGGCCTCTCGTAGCCCGGCGATTCTTCGCACCCCCTACCCTGCCGTTACCGTGACCGCCGCCGTGATCCGGAATAGCAGGGTGGCCGGGAACTGGGGGCCGTGGTTTGTTTTGGCTTGCCATTTGGAGGGTTTGCCCATAATCGCCACGCTGGGCAGGCGGGTTGCCGATCGCAGTGCGTAACTCTTCGCATCGGTGCCGCTGCTGCCCGTCACCGATCTGCGGTATTTAGTCACGCAGTTTTTTTGTTATGGTTATACCACCATTTTTCGGTCGTCAAAGCCTCGTTCCTTGATTAGCAGGATGTACCACGAGCAGGTGAGGATGACTTGGAGCCATATGGTGGTATTTGATTCCCTTACACCCCATTCGTCTTCATTCCACCCCATTCATCACGTCTTCTTCTCATTAAGGATCAACTCAAACATGGACCAAAAGATCCATGTAGCACTACACGTTTTGTTGACCTATTTCTCGATTGGCAGGTATTATACGTTGACTTATAGATATACTGACTATAGATATACTTGACTTATATATCGCTTACGATAGGCCTCATAAAAAGGCTCAAAGTCACCCAAAGGGCGATGGAGAGAGCTATGCTCGGAGTTACCCTGCGGGATCGAATCAGAAACGAGGAGATCCGCAGGAGGACCAAAGTCACAGACATAGCACTCAGAATTGCAAAACATAAGTGGCAGTGGGCGGGGCACATTGCTCGTAGAACTGACGGCCGTTTGGGCAGAAAGGTTCTCGAGTGGTGACCACGTACCGGAAGACGTGGCGTGGGCAGGCCCCCCTACAAGATGGACCGATGACTTGGTAAAGGTCGCGGGTAGAAGTTGGATGCGTAGAGCACAAAGCCGGTCGTTGTGGCGGTCTTTAGGGGAGGCCTTTGTCCTGAAGTGGACGTCTTTCGGCTGAAGAAGATATAGATATAATGTTTCATTGAGTTGTGACTCTACCACTTTTAATAAAAGTGCAAAAAACTAATCGGTGGCAAAAGTACCACATGTAATAGGGAATAAGTCATTTGGAAATTAGAAGAACTTTTTGTTGTAAATTTTTCATGAGATATAAGTCGTCTTAAAGTCCGGGTAAGTCCTTTTCGTGGCCATGGTTGCTGCAGAGCACTCGAAACGTCAGGAACTTAAAAATCAAAAATAAACCGTGATAAAATACGAAAAATAGTTTTATATCATGTGTAATATTCGCGTTAATCTAAGAACTCAGTAAGAGAACTAAGTCGATTTGAATAGTATAGATATAAGAATCTAATGGCATTCAAACATAATTTCTTCAAAAATATAAAATAAGCCTTGGAAAGTCATATCTTAGTTATAGGTCAACGAAATTATTTTTATTAATTGTCATTAGCCCTATAATATCATCTTTTTTTTCTTTTTTTTTGTGGCCATTGGCACCGAAATTCAGGCAGTTTTGGCATAGCATAATATAATGCTATGCCAAATCGCGTTATTTTCAAAATTAATTTAACTCTTGATGAAAATGATCTGGCATGATGGTAGAGGGAGCTACATACAAGCTGTAACATAATAAGCGCAAGACCTGAAAGTAGTTTGTTCTAAATCGGTAACTGAATTGATTCCAACAATTTTTAATGTATCTTAATTTTTTTTTAAATTTGAAAAAAATGCTTTTACTCCTTCAGTGCGCTATAACAAACTAAATTTATTATTTGCTTTATTCAAAGCAATATGGAGATTTCAAATGCATTCCTAAAACGTATTTCTGGAAACGCACACATACACGTACAAGTTTTATTGTTAATTGGGGTATAAAAGAGCTTAAAATAGGGTAGAAACCTTTAAATTTGGATATTTGGTTTTTGGTTTGAATTTATGAAGCAATTATCTAATCGGGGTGTCTTGCGTTTATTATGTTACACCATGTATATGAAAATGATGATAATAACCTGTTGGAACTATTAACTCTCTGCCTACCCCGCAAGGGATCTGATGTGAAGAGATATAGATACTTTCTATCTTTCTATAACAAAGAAAAGATCCTTACAGAATTCTCTGGCTTCCTCCACTCTTATAGTTTGTGTCATACATGCTCGCCGATTACGGAGATTCTTGACTTGACATTCAGATAAGACACATTTGATTATAGTAAGATCCTTACCCCAAACAATAATGCGATGGATACATTAGAGACAACATACTAGAAGAGAGTTAAATTTTCTCGATAGTGGACGTACACAGATCAACTCACCTACCTCCGTTTAGGATAATAGGCGTTGGTGTTTTTGTTTATGTATATTCCTATCCTCACTAAACAGAGCTGAGAGCTAAGAACAAACCATTTGAAGTTATTGTAAAGTGATCGAGAAAACGTGCTGTCACCTTCGTTCTTTATTTAGTAAATTTGTTGTGTAAGAAGGATGGCATACAAACTCGATACCTTCACGCTATCATAGCGTTGAAAAAAAACTTGAAACATTACCGTTTCTTTCAAAATCCATTGTATTTTCATGTTACATTCTAAAAAAAACAAATGACAGCTGATGCGGAATAAAACATGTTTTTTCCTAATAAAACTGAAAAAGAAAACAAAAGTTTCAGAAAAAGAACAAAGGTTCCTTTCATTTACATACGGAGCAGTGAGCATGAGTGGTTAAAATTTGCCACAGTGAGACCGACGCGAGGTGTTGAGAATTGTGGATGTACTTTGTACTTATATTTCTGCGACGATAGGTGTACTTTGGACGTCCACATTTCGCAGACGATGTTTGTTCGGCCTAAAGGTATATTTCCTCGCGCGAAAGTGGCAGAAGTGTTCTATGTACACCCACGATAGATACTTTGTACACCTACATTTCGCCGTCGACATGAGGTCCTAAAATACGTCCTCTGCAATTGCCGCTTGGGGAAACCAAGCGGCAATTGCAGAGGTGTACATTGTACACCCACATTTCACCAACGACAAATGTCATAGTAAATGATTGAAACACGTTTTAAACCGTTTTTTCAATGAAACCCGTTTTTTTCTAAAAATCTTGTTTTTTAAACAAGTCCCTTGCTTTAAATTTTTCAACAAAAATACTGAAATACAAATTTTCCGTTTTTTTTTTGCGAAAGAAGCAATTGGTTCCTTTCATAATTTTCATCGCTATACTATCGTCAAGCTGTTCGTTCTAAGATTTCCATACAAAACAGGGAAAGGTACTTACTAGATCCACTCGGAACCCATTTAATTCCGATCCACCAGAAGCTGAACATAGTGGAATGGTGGTACACGTGCAAGAAGGTCAACTGTTCATCCTTCTTCCTCAGGATGAAGAAGAACGTATCGCAGAACTCCAGAAGCTTAGAGAAATAGTACCACCAGACTGCGTCAGCTATCTGAAAATCAAAATAATGATGTAATGGAATTTTTTAATTTTATACTGGGGTTACAGTCAGCACCATTGCGCGGTAGGAATGTTAAAGGTTTGGTCTAATAGCCAGCGGAGTGCGACGGAAAAGCTCGGCTACGTTCGTTCGTGACGTTTGCCGTCGCGCCGTCCGGGGCTGCGCTGTGTGGTGTGTCCCATACATTTCAGTACATTACAACTCCCCAAGTCGCGCCACCATCACACTCCCGTCGCGCTGCGTCGGCTATGCGGTGAAACCTGTTTCTTTTTTAAATGTTGCCTTACACTAGACATTATTTTCGGTACCGTGGGTGCTTTTACACACATAAAATTCACATGGACAACCCAGACGGAAATAAGCAATTGTAGGTTACGAAGATTTGTCCCGTGCAGGGATCGACTACTCGATCCAGTGGCTTAAGCTCTTTAATCACTGGACCAAGCCGTCTGTTAATGTGTTAACATACTCGTACTATTCTGACATATCCCTAGGCAACGCATTAACAACCACAATTTGTATACAACATGTAACATAAATAACACAAAGAGAATCGATTTCAACAAGTTTTAATGTATGCGCGATCCGCTGTTGGTCCTGTGGCAAAGCGCATGGCTTTGTGATCACGCGGTCCTGGGTTCAAATCCTAGGTCGGACAAGTGTTTCAGTACGAGTCCGGAGTCTGGAATTGTGTCCCGTATATGGCAATAGGCTCGCCCTCTATTACATGAGACCTAACATCGTCGGCAAAACGTGGGTGTACTCAGTACACCTCTGCCACCCCCACTGGGGTATATAGGCGTGATAACCAATTTTTTTTAAAAGTAATATAATATATCCGTTGCACTTCTTAACATTATTCCTTTAATACACCATGTTTTCTTGTTAATTTGGATATCTATGTTTTTATGAAAATTGTAATTAACTCTTTAAAACTATAACTTTGATGTTCGTGTTGAATTTGTAAAGCAAACATCTAATTGGGGTGTCTAAGATCTTGCGCTATTAAAGTTACACGTTATATATTTGTATAACAATTGAGCATCCTATGTTATCTACTTTAATATTCTATTCAGCAAAAAAAAACAATCTCTACAATAAAATGGCTCTACCAATCAACGGAATGTGTTTTCAAAAGAAAACATTTAAATAAGGCAATCACGATAGACCTCTGAAAATAATTTCTTCGAGTTTATTTTACTTATCTCGCAATCCCGTATTCTTGTTCAACGTTTGTTTGGAACTTTTCAGCAGATAAGTTTATAAAAGCATATTTGAATAAACTGACAAATAAAAATTGTCATACGGGTTAAATCATATACTATACAACCTAAGGGCAAAGCTATGTTCAATTTAAAAAAATTAACACTTCCACGTCTACATTCCCCAAATGGGGACGGGAGAGTTGTACTGTGTTTGCCCGGCTTATTCTGAAAGGTCACTGATGTATTACTGAGATTATTAAACTAAAGGTTTCGCCACATAGCCGACGCAGTGCGACAGGAGCCTTACGGTGGCGCGGCTTGGGGAGTCGTAATGTACTGAAATGTACGGGAGACGCCACGCAACGCAGCCACGCTCGGCGCGACGGCAAATGTCACGACCGAACGTAGCCGAGCGCTTCTGCAGCGCTCCCGTCGCGTTCTGTCGGCTATTTGACCAAGCCTTAACAGTCCCGGTATAATGGCAATAGGCTCGCTTCCTATTACAGGAGAACCTACATCGTTGGCGAAAGTGAGCGTACACGGTACACTGCCCCACCCCCGATTGGGGTATACAGAAAGAAATAAATAAATATTATTTGTCACAGGACAACAGACACACTACCTCGTTGGTCGAATGGCAAAGCGCATCGCTTTGTGATAACGCTTACATTCTAGGTCGAAGAAATGTAGTTTTTCTAACGAAAAATCCCCAGTATGAGTTCGGAGTCTGGAATGGTGCCCGGTATGTGTAAATAAGCTCGCCCCTATTACATGGGACCTAACATCGTCAGCGAAAAGTGGGTATACTCATTACACCTCTGCTATCCCTGCTTGGGGAATATAGGCGTGCCGGTGCATATAATACGCAAGAGACACAATATTGTGTTAATACAAACATACAACTAACACAGAGCTTTCTATAACTCATTGCTCAGTAACTAAAATAGGTATTATCGTTTTTTTTGTTTGGGACAGGCTCGCTACACATTCCCACCATTGTAACTCCTGTAAGCCAGGATACACAATGGTCTCCTTAGAAAATACCAAGGTTTGAACCTTGGTATATCCCGGGAAGCGCTTTAATTATCTTGGAACCCGCAAAAAAAATAATTAGGAAGAAAAACAGGAGGAGTAGGAAAAATAAAATTCCACTTCCCCCCTTTGCAAAGCGGGAGACACAAAAAATAGGCAGATGAGCCATAGAGAAGGAGACAACAACTAGGATAAGCCCAGTTGTAAAGCACCACGGATACGAAAAAATATTAACAGGGCCTATTCGTGAGCCTCAGCCGTCTGATTCCAGTATTAATATTATAAGCCTACAGTACCATTATAAAAAAAATATAAAAGAAACAAATACACATGAAATCGGTGTATTTCACTTACTTGCAATTCATCTGGATCATACTTTTGTCGACATGGCTCGCAAATATAACTATATCTCAGCCTAAACGATGCTGTTAACAATCTTATAGCTATAAACGCGTTCAGGGCTGCCATTGCCAAGTTGTATGGCACCAGTAACCACGTTAAGTGGAAGGGTCGTCGGTTCTTCATCATTTTCGGGCCAATCCAGACGATGAAGAGGTATAATAAGGTGTACAGGAAGGTTGGTAACGGAGAATCCACTAAAGGCCATCCTCTGGTTCTGTTATCTGTAAAGAAAAAAATAAAGCTTGCACCTTAGATAAATTAATTGTTATCGACCGCGCGGAAACGTCAAAAAAATTAGTACCCATATGGTAGATAAATTATTATTATATATGGTAGATTTTTGAACAAATCGAACATTGTGATATTACGCTCACATAGTGCGTAACTAAGGTCGCTTTATAGGTCTATCTCTCTCTCTCTCTACCTATATCATCACGCCAGATCCCTTGCGAGGTAGGCATAGAGTACATAGCTGCAACAGGTTCTTCCCTTATATACCTCTCTGGCTTGTTCCACTCTCATAGTTCGTCTCATACACCCTCGCCGGTTACGGAGACTCTTGACTTTTCCTTCAGATAATACTCGGTCTATCTGATCATGGTAAGATAGTCTAAGTCTTCCCCAGTACCGACATATTTAGATTTATATTATTAAGAATCTCGTAGTGCTGTGTGTCCGCGGTGTTCTCACAAGCGTTAAGGAATGTTCAACTCGGTCGGTCTAAAATGCATTTATCATTTGGACCATTTTCATATTTAAGAGTCTCCGTATCTCAAAAAGCACGTTAGGCCGTTGATCCCGGCTATCACTTAATGGCCAAGATTGATAAGTTCCAGTAGATGGTCATAAAGCTGCCTTCACCAATCCGTACCGTGTAAGCGTGATGGAGTATGACTAAATCTCCCTCACTTTGATTTGTAAGAGAAGGCGTTAGCTGGTCCACCACTTAATGTGTAGGCTTAATATGTTCTAATAGCAGATGTCTGCACACTTCCTTCACCAATCCGCATTGGGTCCACGTGGTGGAAGTATGACTGAATCTCTCTCACTTTAATTTGTAAGAGAAGCCGTTTGCCCAACAGTGGGACAATACAAGCTCTTTTATTTTATGTATGTTCAGCGATATTTCCGTCAATTGTGGTCCGTCTTTGATGATTTTTTTTTGCATTGGGTTCAGTATAGCTCCAAGGTGGTCCCATTTTAATTTTATTGGCATTGGAGCTTGGACTTAGAAGATACACCAGGGAACTCCTTAACGACAAACAATAGGCATGTGTAAATTGAGATATTATGGGTATTACGTCAATCCTATAAGTACCTTACTATAGAACTAAGCAGTATATTAGCCAACTTCAAAAAAGGAGGTTCATAATTCGTCCTTTTTTATAACTCCTTTGCTTATGAACCGATTTTGATGATTCTTTTTGCATTGGGCTCAGTATAGTTTTAAGG
This sequence comes from Phalera bucephala, assembly GCA_905147815.2. Lineage (NCBI taxonomy): Eukaryota > Metazoa > Arthropoda > Insecta > Lepidoptera > Notodontidae > Phalera > Phalera bucephala. The sequence continues at coordinate 31,815,977 of LR990615.1, read as the reverse complement.
TGGTCCTATTTAAATGTTATTGGTATTGCACCTTGGACTTTGAAGATAGGAGGGAAGAGGGAACTCCTTAACGGTGAACAGCACGAATGTATAGATTCCGTTATTATAGTCATTATATTAATCTTGTAGGTACCTTACTGTACAACTCAGCAACATAATATAATATCGGTATATAAATATTACTAAATAATTGACTCGTCACTTAAAATTGTAAAATAAAAATCTTTTGAAAAAAAGGTAAACCGACTTCAAAAAGCAAAAAATAAATATTTGAAGTCGGTGCCAAGTAAGTGACTGCATCAACCAGCACCGACTTCAAATATTTATTTTTTGCTTTTTGAAGTCGGATTACCTTTTTTTTTAAAAGATTTTTATTGTCTTACCTGAAAGTGATAATGTCCATAGATAGTAATCGTAGGTGCCTTTTAATACGCTTTGTGTCGAGTTCATTATGATGTCCGCCATTGTATTTGGCTATGCAATAATTTGACCTGAAACAAATGAGAAATGTATAAACATTATGTCTATGATAATTTGTCGCTAATAAGACTTAACACAAAATCTTGCGATTTAAGTTTTAAGCACTTTACAAAGAAGATTTGAATGTGTTGATATGCGATAATTTTGTTCTGTTCTTAAGTATCAACTTTACTTTAAGTATGAGCTAATTATGTTTAAGTAATACAATTTGTTTACTAATAAAATGAGATGTCAGTTTTTAGTTAGGTACTACACAATATTTTAACATGGAAAATAGTATTTTGACTATGATTTTTTTATGTTTTTGACAAATTACTTTTGTATTGTTTAAATGTCCCTAAAGTAACTACCTTTTTTTTTTAAAAAAAATAAACATTGTAAACCTACCTACCTATAAAATCACGCCAGATCCCTTGCGGGGTAGGCAGAGAGTACAGAGTTCCAACAGGTTCTTTCCTTACATACCTCTTTGGCTTCCTCGACTCTCATAGTCCCTAAAGTAAATATACAGATATTTTTCTTCCTACTGACATTTGTACTACTAATATTATAAATGTAATAAATGTAAAAGTTTGTATGTTTAGATGTACGGATGTTTGTTACTGAATGTCGCAAAAACTGATAAATGGATTTTGATGAAATTTGGCACACAGGTAGCTTATTTATGGATTAATACAAAGGATATTTTTTAAAGACTGAATGCGATGACTGAAGGGGTAAAAATGGGTGATCTAGTGATAAACCACCTATTGTATGCAGATGACGCGGTTTTGATAGCGCCAACAGCCACTGATCTGCAAACACTAGTCACAGTTATGAGAGACGACTGCATGAACAATGGCTTACATTTGAATGTGAAGAAAACCAAAATTATGGTTTTTGAACGGGAAGAAACCAGAACGAATGCAAGGATTGTGGTTGGTAACGATGTGCTGGAGCAAGTGAATGAGTTTGTATATCTTGGATGCGCCTTCAGTAAGGATGGGAAATACACCGCTGATATAGAGAGAAGAGTGAATGCAGGTAATAGAGTGAATGGTGCGATGGGAAGGCTACTTGGGAGCCGGCACTTAAGCCAAAAGGCGCAGCTGGCCATACATAACGGAGTGCTTGTCCCAGCGCTGTTATATGGCAGTGAGAGTTGGGTATGTAAGAAGGAGAACGAAAGTAGGATAAATGCGGTCGAAATGCGATCTGTGCGGAAGATGTGCGGAGTCACGCTGACCGACCGTATTCGCAACAGCTTAGTAAGAAAGCGAGTAGGTATGAAAGATAGTATCGGTGTAAAGATGAGAAAGGGTATGCTCCGTTGGTTCGGGCATATAGAAAGAATGCCAGAAGAAAGAATGACAAAACAGATATACAATGCGAAAGTGGAAGGATGTAGGTGCCGGGGAAGACCTAGACTATCTTACCATGACCAAATAGACCGTGTCTTAGCTGAAGGGCAAGTCAAGAGTCTCCGTAACCGGCGAGTGTGTATGAGACGAACTATGAGAGTGGAGGAAGCCAGAGAGGTATGTAAGGAAAGAACCTGTTGAAACTCTGTACTCTCTGCCTACCCCGCGAGGGAGCTGGCGTGATGATATAGATAGATAGATAGATATTTTTTATTTCGGAAAAATGTAAGCTTCCTGCCTTAAGTTAACGCGGACGAAGTCGTGGGCAGAAACTAGAATTAAAATAAAATACAAATAAAATTATATCATAATATTTTAACGGAAAACTTAAGTGCCTTTTGGCAATTTTATTTGATGTATCTATATCATCACGCTAGATTCCTTGCAGGGTAGTAGGTATAGGGAACAGAATTCTAACAGGTTCTTTTCTTATAAATCTCTTTCGCTTCATCCACTTACATAGATTGTCTCTTACACGCTCGCCGATTACGAAATCTTATTTTTGAATTATTATACATAGCAGTTACCCGCGACTTCGTACCCGGTCGACAACAGAGCCACCTACCGGGTCTATGTTATGTAGCCTATGTTACTTCTGGATAAGGTAGCTTTCATTCATGGTATTCATGGTGAAAGAATCATTAAAAACGGATCAGTAGTACCGCACTTTAATGATTCTTTATTACCCCGAACATCCAAACTCACAAACTTTACCTCTTCATAATATTATAATAATATTAGCCCTGTTAAGAAACTGTCCCACCGTTGGGCACGGACCTCCTCTCAAACTGAAAGGGCTTAGGCCATAGTTCACCACGCTGGTCCAGTGCGGGTTGGCGAACTTCACACATCTTCGAGAAACTCTTAGGCACATGCCGAAGAGTTTCTCGAAGATCGAAGGAAAACATCGTGAGGAAACCTACATAGGTTAAAGCAAGTGATAGTTAATTTTTAATACGCCCATGCTTTTGAAAAGACAGATGTGCGTGCCTGGGTTTGAACCCTTTGCAGTCCAACGGTCTAACCACTAAGCTAAATAGAATTATTGTACCAAATAAAAAATAATAACAATATCTTTTTTTTTTTAAATTGAACCTTTTTAAATAAGCAGATAAGTCAGTATGAGGCAATTCAGTTGAAAGTATGTATAAAATTGTGATATTTTTTGCTGTTTTGAAGAAAATCTGTTTTTGAAGTCTAGCATTTAACTTATCTTCTTAATATCTAGACTTTTTACTAGGCTTGTAGTACAACGATAGGGTGGTCTGCAATTTATGTTTCAATATAATGTATGGAAGATTGTTTAAAAAAAAAATTTTGACTTTCCAACGGTCGCTTTAGATGTATGATGTATCTAAATCGCACATTTGAGCAGCCTCATAATTTTTTTTTTAACGCTTTTATAATTAATTTAAAAATAACGTTTGGATACTCCGCGACCCAACTAATAAAGATTATAGCTTGACAACTGTAGAAGTATAAAGGAGAGACCTTTGCTCAGCTATATTTCCTAAACCGTTTGATTTGAATAAAAACTGACTATGGACTAACATAACCCTAAGATTTTGTAATACTAACAAAATATGGACAAACGTCTAAATTAAACTATTTTTTTTTTCATTTTAACCTTTCCCATACTAGGAATACTTGTGTAGTGGGTGCGTTTATAAAAAAAAATATTAGAAAAGACTAAAATAACTTACGTATCAGTTTTTTTCCAGTGAGTGAATAATATTGTACTACGCAAATGAATATGAGTGTATATTTGATAAAAAAAAAAACAAATTAAATAACTAATGTACTTGTTAAAAGATGCTGTAACTAAATTCAGTTACGACTACCGTAAATTCTAGTACGTACGTCATATCAATTAGTGCAAGAAAAACGAATATTTGAGAATTATTATAACTTGCAAAACACGTTTTCAAGAATAATTGCGGAAAACAAATTTATAGGTATAATAAAATTACGAGTGTTATCTTCTGTCCTTTTAGTCCTTTTAGTGTGATAAATTACGAGAAAGTCACAACTGCAATTAAGTCTTCTTTTTGTTGCTATTATTGTTATAAACATTTAATATTGACGTCCAGGCAAGAGTCTTCGTTACCGGCGATGATATGGATATACATGGCATAGTTTAAAAAGGCAATAGTCAATAAAAGGTATAAAAAAAATTCGAATTATCTCAAAGATAAAACTGATTTGGTTTGAACTAAAACTATTATTCGGATTTTATCGCGGCTTATTTTTGACTTTTATGTACGACAAACAAAAAGACCGGTAAAAACTCGGGTTGAAGAATGCATAGCTGACCTAAAATACCGTCGCTCATAGAAGTTTGCAAACGTGTTCTTGACCGCACCCGCCATCATATCAGATTTGATAGATTACAAATCCTCGTGAAAGAACACCAATTTTCACCAAGGAGGGTTCGCGAGGCTATTGAAATTAAAAAGACTTCCTAATTTTAATAGAGAAGATGGTTGCGTGCTTCCATCGATTTGGGATCCAGTGATTAATATAATCAAATCCAAAACCAAGCATAACACTGCAATGCCTCAAGACATGAGCTCATTCTGTGTAGATCGGACCAACAAAAATAAATAAAAAGTTTGAGGGCACCCCGGAACTACGATACTATGCCTTTTGCACGTCTAACACCTCAGTCCTTCCCGTGACCATGGGTGCTGCAAAGCACTCGAAACGTCAGGAACTTAAAAATCAAAAATAGACCGCGACAAAATCCGAAAAATAGTTTTATTTCATGTAATATTCGCGTAAATCTAGGAACTGATTGGGACTAAACCGTTAAGTTTCTAGCCGGATCTTCTCAGTGAAGGCCGTATCAATCCGGTAGTAGTATATATAATTTTGATGTTCGTGTTTTTTATAGGCCTTTACAAAAAAAAATAACTTTGACAGATACCTATCCAGTCCGGAGTGGCCTTAGTTCTAACCAGACCAAAGCAAGTACAGTACACCGAAGCATGATCATGAATTAATTGTGAATCTTGATTCTTATTCGCTATTTATTATGCCGAAGAATGCGTGGGCATAATTAGTTATTTACTGTCGAAACCCAATAAATAATAATCGGAATGCTAGGGTTAGTGAGATTCTTAATTAAGCGTGAAAGTTTTACGATTAATTAAGTTTCACAGATGTGTTTAATAGTTTGAACTATTACAAATTTAATTATTGAAATAATTATAAGTTCAAGTGGAATAAGAATTAGAAGAAGATAATCAAGCAGAAGAAGAGGATGATTATTGGATGGACCAGATCCAAAGAATAGTTGGAGAGACAGGATACAATCAGCTAAAGACAAAAAAAAACACACTGAAACGTAGTTCGACACTAGGAAGTATTTCTGTGTCGTAGGTGCGTTTACAAATATGAAATAAACATGTACGAACAGCCAGACCGAAACAAATATTTATGGGTCACACAAAGATTGGTCCCGTACGGGAGCCGTACCCGCGACTTTTCGATCAAGTGAGCGACTCAAGCTCTTAAACACCGGACCGAATCGTTCGTCAATTTCGAAAATGTTTCATGCTGTAAATTTTATGCTTGTAAACGCACTCACTCAGAGTTGCTAAGCGAACTATGGAAAGAGATATGATCGAATTTCTCAAGGAAAAAGAAAGAGGCGATTCGTAGAAGAACTAAGGTCACCGCCATAGCCCAAAGGATTGCGCAAGCTGATGTAGCAATTTGCGGGCAACATAGCGCGAAGATCGGACGGGCTTTGAGTCAGAAATATTCTAGAATTGAGACGTCGTATTGGCAAGCGCAACATGAAACGGCCGCCTGCCAGGTGGACTGACGATCTTGTGTAAATCGCAGGAAGTCATTGGATGCAGGTGGCATCGGACCGGTTGCGCTGGAAAGCGATTGGGGAGGCCTATGTTCAGCAGTGGACAAGTATAGGCTGAGACGATGATGATGAAACGCACTCATGATACAGGAATAATTCCTAGTATGGGGCTACGTTTGATAAAATAACCTACCACATACACCATCCCACCTATGTTTCCCAAGTGGAGGGTGACAGTGATGTATTATACACGCCCATTTATCGCCGACGACGTTAGTTACCAATTTAATAGTGTCGAGATAATTGCCATTGTACAGTGTACAGTTCCTGATTCCAGACCGCTACTAAAAAGCTTTCGATATAGAAAGAGCGAACAGCTTGATCCACCGGTGAAGAGTTTAAAGCGCTCTGCCCACTGGATCGAGAAGTCGCGGTTTCTATTCCAGCACGGGACAAATTTTTGTGTGACAAATATTTGTTTCGGTCTGGGTGTTTGTGCCTGTAAATTGTATGCTTGTAAAAGCACCCACGATAAAAGAATATTTCAAGAGCAAGGCCATATTTTAAAAAAATATGTCCGTCTTAAGATTTGAACCCGACCTGTGTTGTAATAATATGAAAACAAAACGATTCAATTCGGTGTGGAATCGCGCGCTCTATCAAGCCTCATGGGGCGAAAATGCAAATTTCTTTATAAAAATAGTTTAATATTTTCTCGTAAGAACGTTTGTAACGCAATTACAATTTATTAAAATAACTCTTTATGGTGTGGGATATTATGAAAATATATATATAAAAAAGAAAAGTTCGATTCTTATGGTGGGTTGATAAATTTTAGCAGCAAGTGGCTACAAAATTTTCTCTACAGCAACACTTGGGTCCGCGTAGTAGAGTATGATCTGTTCTCTGTCACCTGGATTTGTAAAGGCCATTATTACAATAAGGAGATAGTATTACAGATAACGGGATTAGTCACGCTGCAAGCATTGGAATACATCAATTTTTATTTATTTTCTTTCAGAAACCGATAGCTTCTTCTTCTGACCACATAATAGTAGAAAATTAACTTGGCTATAGAGCCCGTCCTTTTTCACCTCGATTAGTGAGACAAGTCTTTAGCCCAGCATTAGAACAGTGTCACAACATTTGGACAGTATATACTGATTTATATCATACCTACACATAAATACCACTCGCGTGTTTCATCCTCAAATTTACAAACAAACATTGGCTTCTCCAGCCAATACGCCAACGTTGCGTCCAACATAACTGGTTGGTTATTCATTGGAAATTATTGCCGATAAAAGTTCGGAAGATGATATGCAACCAACGATTTCACCGATACATCAGGCCCATGGTATTGCCACACCTTCGTAGAGCGCTTTCTAAATTATTATGGTAAAGCAAAAAAAAACTTTTTATTAATACTGCCTCGTTTATCTTTAAGTCTTGAGTTTGAATAGTAGGTCGAACGAAGTAAAATTTCTCTATAGAAAATTCTCCTGTGGTTTATACATATAGAAAGAATGTTGGAAGCATTCTTTCTATATGTTCATTCAAAAGTAGAAAGATGTGGGTACCGGGGAAATCTAGACTATCTTACCATGACCGGATAGAGCGTATCTTAACTAGTGTTTTAAAAATGAGCGCTGAAGTCAAGCGTTTAGCGCTGAGCCGACGCTTACAAGCGTTGAAGCACGTTGAATACGCGAGCGTTTTAAGCACCGACTCAAGCATTTTTACAACACTATTAACGGAAGAGCAGGTCAAGAGTTTCCGTTACCGGCGAGCGTATATGTGATAAATTATGGAGGAAGCCTGTTGTTGGTATTCTGTACTCTGCCTGCCCTGTGAGGGATTTGGGGTAATGATAAAGATAAATAGAAAATTCTCGATCACTGTCCGGAGTCTGGAATTGTACCCGATAAAACGAAAATTGGCTCTCCATTAGATCGACACTTAACATCGTCGACGATAAATTGGTGTACACGGTACATCTACCGCCCTCGCTTGGGAAATAGGCGTGACAGTATTCTTTATGCTTCCAACCACCCACTCGAAAGTAAGTGGTCGTGAAGATGATAAATGATTGCTAATGACATAGCAATGGTCACGTCACGAATATCTTAATAAGCGGTTTCAGCGTGAAAGTATGATTCGCAGCTACCGCATTTGATTGTTGCCGTCACTTGAGTATGATTATTGACATAAGTTACTGAACACATTCAGTTCTCCTCGATTTTTGTCAAAATCGATTACACTCTCTGACTTTGTATTAAAAATATTTTATTAAGTATTTTTCTTGACTTGACAGGCTTCTTGAACAGAAAATAGCTCTACTTTCTATCTATCCCGCTAGAGATCTAGCGTGGTGATATAGATAGAGATAAAAGACCTGTTAAAGAGGTCAGTATAACTTCGATGAACTACGTCGGTACATGGGCACGGTGATTTTTTATCATCACGTAACCATGGCCAAAAATCACTAACTACTACTAGTCACTAACTTTTATAAAAAAGATAGAATTATCGATTTGAAAAATTGAGTGTATTCATCGATTTATGTCGCTGATGGTACCACCCAAGTACGAATAAAGTCGTATTATATTAAACGAAATTATTAAAAAACCATGACGTCTCGTTTATCGAAACATAAACAATTGAACAATATACATACCTGCCAGCCAGTGCAATTCACGACGGCGAGATACCTAGTATATGCTTTCCCCTATAAAGACAGTTCAAACCTAGGGGGGGTTCCTCCTTAAGGCGTCCTTGAGCTAGTTGCCCCCTTGTCCTTCTGGCTGTAGCGTAGTTGTTGCACGCTCACCATCTTGCCGGATGAAGCTGCAAAGGCCCTTTACCTAACAGCAGAGATCATTTACAGACCCAAAAAATGTCTAGAGGCTACCTTACAGGTCTGCCAAAACTTAAAGATCTTGTTAGGCCTTAGCCTCTAAGCCATTTTTTCATTTTATATACGTTTTGTAGGAGGGAGCATCTCTAGCTTATATCCCTTTCAGTTTAATACCCCTTTTCAACAAACTTTGTATTTGGTTCTTACTATTTACTCCGAAGAGATCTACAATACAATCGTGACGATATACAACGTTCTTTGTGAGGACCAAACTCAATTTGTTTGCAGCGAACTTATTGAGAAGTAGGCTTTCGTGTCAAGATGTCTATATTTGTAATACAAAGTTGGAGAACAATAATGCCTATCGGTTTTCATCTTAAACGATGATAGATGACACAATACAATGTGAAACTTTGTTACTAAAGTCACATATAGTTAAGCCGGGTTGGAACTTGGTAACAAAAGATATAATGGTTGGTTACTGATTTGGACATTTTATATAAGAGCGTCTTAAGTATCGTCTATGTCTCTACATACATACCGAACTCTTCCTGACAAGTTTTCGTATGGAATTATACTATATTTTTTATGTTTTTTGACCACATCATCACCACAGCCGATCCCTCGTCTGTAGTACAAGCTTCAAAGAACAACGGCTGGTGTGGTCCTCCATCAACCGAATCAGAACTGGAGTCGCAAGGTGCAATTATCACCTTCCAGGTGGGGCATCACTAAGTTTCCTTATTGTGACTGTAGAAACTGAGTGCAGACAATCCAGCACATCATGAAGGTCTACCCTACTCGAAAATTCAGCGGTGGATTCGAGGGGCTACACCAGCTGACACCAGAGGCTAAACAATGACTCCTCCACTCTGACATAAAGTTTTGATTGTGGTTCTGTTACATCCCTAACTCCCACGGCAATTTGCTGAATTGCAGTTCCCACATTATTCCAATTCTGTTAAAGCCAATCAGCAATATATGCCTTTATAAACCCCAAGTTTATAACAAAAGTCAGTCACTATTTTTTTGGTAATTAGTCTAATTGTTACCCAACTACGGACCTGGTTTCTGCTTGCCGGTTGGCTCAGTAGTGTAAAATAAGCTATCAAAGGGGTCTGAATTCGATAAAGACCGATGTTTTTTTGTGATCACTGAGTGCGCGGCCCTAACAGTTCGCATTATTAAAAATACACCGCTATACGATGATGAGGACGATGAGTATTTTGTGATAATAGCTTATAGGTACACAAGGTTAATTTCAACCGTTTCTGTTAGTCACTTAACAAGTGCTCTTAACCCATATATATCTACATCGTTACGAGGGACCCTTATGCGATAAGCAGAGTATAGAGTGCCGACAGGTTCCTTTCTTACATCCCATTTCATTCTTCCTCCACTCTCATAATTAGTCATATCCACCCTCACCGTTTACGGAGACTCTTAACTTGTCCATAAGTATATTTAAAATATATTTTCACCTAGGACAACCCGTGGTTCAAACTTCAGTCTTATGGGTGTAGATCATTGTGGATTTTAGGTTGCAGGAATGACAGTGGTAGGAATATCTGGCGGGTGTAGTGCCTTTAAAAAGTACATTTTTATAATTTCCCTAAAACATCGTCACGCCTATATTCCACAAGCGAGGGTATCGGAGGTGTATAATATGGTATATGTTTCCGATGATGTGAGGTCCAATGTAATAGGCGGCGAGCGTATTGGCATAATACTGGGCACAATACTAGACTTCGGACTGCAATTGCAAATTTTTGCGATAGAAAAAACACACTTTCTTCAATCTAGGATTCGAACTCAGATCGATTAGCAGCCGCGTTATGCACAACTAAACCAACGAAACAGTTTCCCTAATTATCAATAAATATGTATAATTATCTTAATATACAAATTCCGGTGTGCGTGTGTTTGTAATTTTATATTTGACTCACACAGTTAGATCATGCAAAATCACTTACAGATATAATTTCATCATTTTTCGTACTGCACGAAGCAACGCTTATTGTATAATTCCCATTCCCCAAGCTGATGTTACCTCAATCATTAACTGTTATAACATTACCAATAGTATGATTCTATAACTCAATATTTTGTTTAAATACTTAGTTTTAGCGTTCACAATTAAATTAACAATATCCGCTTGTATTTTACTGCAGATATCATGTGGTAATTTCATTCTTCTGCTCCTAAACGGCTTAACTGATTTTGATGATTCTTTTTTGATCATATATTACATTTTGGTCACTTGGATGGTTTTAACTATAATTGGATTTGGACCCGAGCTAGCGCTGTTGTAGACCGTGCGCGAAGCCGCTTGAAACTGCTAGTATAAGTATGATAATATAAAAAAAAAACAACATCGATGTCTGGTTATCCATAGTAGTTCAGTTCCCTGGGCTGATGGTCAGTCACGGTGAAAGTTAAATCCGAGCGAGACGTCGAATATTTAAGTTGAGTGCGACAGAGATAGATACAGATACTGAATCACGTACCGTTTTGAGATATACGTATTCCGTGTTATATAACCTTTCACTTTACGTTAAGCGTATTTCAAGCTGTTCATTGGTTAGCATTATTATATAAATATATATATAGGTATACCTTTTATCAATAAATTAGCTTATATTGTCGTCTTTTTAGTCAAAGCCTAGTGTAAAGTCAGTGTCAATGCAATAATATGGTACCACGGAGATGGTCTGATGCTGGAGTCAAAGGAACATGTAAACTATATAACGTAACCCTCTTGTGTTTAGGCTTGTTAGATTGGCATTGAAATGTACTTTACAACCAGACAATTTTCAGGCACTGATGATGAAGCTGAAAGATGGCCAATGGAACTACCCGACTACTCAATATAGCCTCACAGTGTTTGGGCTCGTTTGATTTGTCTTGACGAGTACTTTGGACGCGTATGGTGTCGAAGTGAAGCCGGAATGATGTCATAGGAACTCCTTAACCAAACAAGATATTTTCGCTGTGTTTTTGCTATAAAAGCTTGTTTTTAAAAAGGATTTTTAAATTAAAATTATTAATAACTTACCTAGTATATTAAAAAGTTCTTTTTTTGCGTGGATAGTTTTTTACAAATTATTGTGTAATTGTCACATGCAATCACTAAAGAAATATTATTAAACGGAAAAACATTCGTACCTGAGATAACTTAAAAAATCTTAAATTATGTGCCTTAAGAATCGTGTCTAGTTACCTCCCCGTCACATTGGGAAAAAACATATTTTGAAGAAATGTGGTGGGTACTCTGTAGCTACTCTTTAAAGTAAAAATGAAATGGAGACTTCTTTTTTCTCTCTCTTTATTGACTGTTATAATTCCATTCAATAAAACCAACAATTTTAATTATTAATGCCCGTGATTCAGCAAAACCGAATCTTAACCACTGCCGATCAACAATGGTTAGTTGTTTTTGGGTCTACGGTTAAGATTTAGTTAGTGTTTTAGGTCCGAATGGAGAAGCCATTGTTTAGCCTCCGGGGTCAGCTAGTGTAGCACCTCAAATCCACCTCTAAATTTCCTAGTGAGGCAGTCCTCTACGATATGCTGGATAGTCTGCACTGAGTCTTCCACAGTAACAACAAGGAAAATCAGTGGTGGCCACTAGTGCAAATGACAATTGCATCTTGCGACTCCGGTTCTGATTCTGTTGATGAAGGAACTAACCAGCCGTTGCTCTTTGAAGTCTCGTACTACAGTCGAGGGGTCAGCTATGGTGTTACCCTGGGAGACGCCCGACTCTAACCGGATGATGGGAGTTCTGGATTTTGTTGTCACTCCAAATCGATTATATTATATTCTAGTTAAATAAAAAAACAGTTCAAATCCTAAGTCGTACAAATGTAGTTTTTCTAACGAAAAATTCCCATTATGAGTCCGAAGTCTGAATTTGTGTCCAGACAGCTGAACGCCGCTGATTGACAGCGGCTTAGAATCGGTTTGAGATATTTTTTTAAGTATAATTAAGACCCAGTTTATGTACATTAACATGGTAAAGTTTTCTTACATAACGTTAACGGAGTCACATTAAAAATTAAAATCCGCCATTGCTCAACTTTCGCTCTCTTTTTTCATTTTTTCTTTTCGGAGAAACGGCAAATGAAACTTTTTTAAATGCCGCGATGATATTTTATAAGCTTTTATTAACTTGCAATGTTTGTTTGTTAAGGAAATATCTTGCAAGTTGAATGAGAACCATTTCCTCTCATTCTATGTAGTTAAAATTTGGCATGTTGGTTCGGTTTTGGCGACAATGCATTTTTATGGTAAGCATGACCTAATCACATATACATTAAACACCCAGGGTTCACCCTAAACAATACCATGACCTTTGGACCGTACATCAAGCGAGTCCGTAATCGAGCATCCTTTGTGCTTGGTCGTCCGTCCCGATGATCTACAAGCGGAGTAAAATATCCCTTAGGAATAAGGTAACACTTTACAAAATTTGAGTACGGTCCATTATGATGTACGCTTATGAGGTGTTCGGGCGCGCTGCCCGTTCTCACTTCAATAGACTTAAACGGTTCAATCCCGTTTCCTCCGCAAATCCTTCAGAGCCCTGTCGTTCATACGAAACATCGATCTCCATTCCGATCTCGGTTTGGAACCTATTCGCGCCTTCATTGCACCTGACTGTAAAAAACCTTGTTTTATAAATGTTTATTTCTATTCACTTATTATGATATAGTTTGTTATTTACTAGAAATCTGAAATTGACAACCTTTAAGTACACTCGTAAGATTTTCGTTCATACAAAACAAACTATGTATGATTGAACGTTCTTAAGGAAACTGACAATTAATGAAAATGTTGACTAATAATGAGGTCACAATCCAGTAGGTCAGCACCCACGACCGCGTGCTGACCCGAAGGCACCTTTACTGATTTTCAAAAAAACTTTCTCAACCAAGATTTAAGATTTGGTAAAATTAAAATTTATCATATCATTGCTTTACATGTCCATTCTGTCATCTACACATCTCTATCTATCTATGTCATCACGCCAGATCCCTTGCGGGGTAGTCAGAGAGTGCAGAGTTCCAAAAGGTTCTTTCTTTACATACCTCTCTAGCTTCCTCCTCTCATAGTACGTCTCATATACGCTCGCCGGTTGCGGAGACTCTTAACTTGTCCTTCAAATAAGACACGGTCTATTAGGTCATGGAAATATATATGTTCCCCTTGTACCTACTTCCTTCCACTTTCGCATTGCATATCTGTTTTGCCATTCTTTCTTCCGACATTGTTTCTCCTTCTCCTTGCCCGAACCAACGGAGCATACCTTTCCTCATCTTTACACCGATACTATCTTTCATACCTACTCGCTTCCTTACTACGCTGTTGCGAATACGGTCGGTCAGTTTCACTCCGCACATCTTCCGCATAGCTCGCATTTCGACCGCTTAAGTATAATGACAATAGGCTGCCCCCTATTACATTAAGATCTAACACCCTCTGCGAAAAGTGGGTGTGATATCCCCGGAAATATAAGCGGAAAGAAAATATACAAGAAATATAGAGCAAAAATGTCTTTACCTTTTTTCCATTTTTCATTGTGACGTGGGGGAAAATACTCAAAACTTCGTAGCCAATTGTGAGGAAGACTATGGGGAAATTTTATTACGTTCGCCTCTGATAAGTGCGTAAGGAAAACTTGGGTTAAATTATGTCAGGATAATCCCTTGTTGGAATTATATTATTGGCTAGCGTCACGGTAATGTCAAAGTGTTCGTGCTTAGCCCTCTAACTCTATGTAAATGCCACAGAATGAGTAGTAGTTCAAGACTTACTTTAACCCTTTCTAATTCGAGTTTGTCTACTAATGTACTTGAGCGATACCATAACGAGACAAGCTAGAATATTATTGTGACAGTATAAATGGAGGCTGATGTGAATTGAATGCGTTTATAGAGAATAATGTGATGAACACTATAGTACAAATTATGGTGATAATAATGAAGACTTTCTTAAATAATTTAAAGGATAATCGTGTTTTCATCTTATAAAGACCAACAATAGGAATTATTCTTATATCGTAGGTGCGTTTACAAGCATGAAATTCACACACAAAGATCCAGACCGAAACAAATATTTGTGAGTCACACAAAGATTTGTCCCGTGCGGGAATCGAACCCGCGACTACTCAACCCAGTAGGCGGAGCGGATTAACAGCGTCCAGCGTCCGTCAAATATAACATAATTATTGGCAGTGCCTCTAGGTGCCGCTTTAACTAGAACAGGAACCAGTCTCAAAAATGAAGTAGTTATCTATCTATATCATCACGCCAGATCCCTTGCGGGGGAGGCAGAGAGTACAGAGTTCCAATAGGTTGTTTCCTAACAGGCCTCTCTGGCTTCCTCCACTCTCATAGTTCATCTCACACACGCTCGCCGGTTACGGAGACTTTTCACTTGTCCTTCAGATAAGACTCGGTCTATTTAGTTATAGTAAGATAGTCTAGGTCTACCCCGGTACCTGCATGCTTGCACTTTCGCATTGTATATCTGTTTTGACATTCTTTCTTCTGAAATTCTTTCTATATGCCCGAACCAACGGAGCATACCCTTTCTTATCTTTACATATTTATATAAACTAGTGGTCGCCCATTGGCCGAAATTCCACTATAATTAATTTAAATTATAAGTTTAAACATTATTAAGGTTCTATTGTTAAAAACTATACTTCTATAATCACAGATTTCGCCAAGGCTACACTGTTAAGTTGCCTATTTTTTTCAAACAAATTATATAAAATTTAAAAGAAAAAAAAAAAGATTGAAATAAAGAACACCTCTTTTTTAAGTTTTTTTTTATTAAAACAAAAAAAAACAAAAGGGTATTGCTGTCGATTGAACTTGACATACATATTTCGATAATTTAATTAATGATACAAAACTTCTCTGTAAAGGATGTTTTTTGTAAAAACTCTTTCATCGTTTGACATTCAGTAATTGATAATATTAAATTAAATAATATTAAAGACAAACAATATTAATCTATTCTCAATTTGAAGTGTATTGTGTCAAATACACGGTAGTGTGTGTAATGGTTTTTTTATTCTGCACTCCTTAGAGTGCAGAATGCTAATATTTTTTAAAATTATGCATAAAAAATACATTAAATCAATAAAAAAACCATTACACACATTACCATGTATTCGACACAATACACGTCAAAATGATGTTTGTCTTAAATATTATTTGTCTATAGTCTTACTGAATGTCAAACATAACCAGCAAGCGATGAAAGAGTAGGTCGAATATCGACCTATGGGCGACCACTACTTTCAATTAATGTAGGAGTCTTCGTAACCGGTGACCATGTATGAAACGACTATGAGAGTGTAGGAAGCCAGAGAGGTATATAAGGAAAGAACCTGTTGGAACTCTGTACTCTCTGCCTACCCTGCAAGGGATCTGGCGCGATGATTAAGATAGATAGATAGAAATTTCAATTAACTCCGCGAGAATACAGAACAAAATCTTATATAAATAGTCATAAGGATAAGAGCGGATAAGAGCTGAATGACGGCACAAAGGCGGTCATCTATATAAACTATAAGTGTGGGAAATTTCATACACCTCCGTCCGCGCAATTTTCGTAAAAAGGGGTATAAAGTTCTTGCTTCAAGTAAAAATATAATGATATCTTTTTGAGGTATTCTAAATGTTTAATTTTACTAAGGTCTAATTTTTTTATTGCCTCGTTGGTCTAGTGGAAAATAATGGGCGTAGCGATCACGAGGTCTTAGATTCGAATCAAGGACAATAGGCGATGACAATAGGCTGCTCCCTATTACATTAAGATCTAGCACCCTCTGCGAAAAGTGGGTGTACTGTACACCTCTGCAATCCCCGGAAATATAGGCAGAAAGGTATTTATTTATTTAACTTTTTTAATTTTTGTTGTGACGTGGGGGAAAATATTCAAAAATCCCCAGCCAATTGCGAGGAAGACTATGGGAAAGTTTATCAAGTTCGGCTCTAATAAGTGCATGAGGAAAATTTGGCTTCAATCATCTCATGATAATCCCTTGTTAAAATTCTATTATTGGCTAGATCACGGTAATGTCAAAGTGTTCGTGGTAAGCCCTCTAATTCTATGTAAAATGCCACAGAATGAGTAGTCAATATTTAAGTCACTTTTCCCCTTCCAATTTGAGTTTGTCTACTAACATTATACTTGAACGAGACAGGCTGGAATAATATTATTATAATAGGTGACAGTACAAATGGAGGCTGATGTGAATTGAATGCGTTTATAGAGAATAATGTGGAGAACACAATGGCACAAATCATGGTGATTGGAATGAAGACTTTCTTAAATGATTAATAGGTTTAAAGGAGAATCGTTTATTCTTCTTATAAAGACCTACCTATATACTTTCAAAGTGTAGATTTGTTTTTCTGTGTACGGATAAGTTTGTTTTTAGAAAAAAGAAAACTTATCAGTACGGTAGTCCCGTGCGGGAGTTTAGCGCAATTAGACACAAACGGACGATTTAGCGCAGTGGTTAAGAGTTTAACCCGCTCCACCCACTGTGTCTAATAACTTGGAATATAATAAAAATAAACACTGTTACACCTACATTCCTTAAGAGGGGGTGGCAGAGGTGCACTGAGTACACCCACTTTTCGCCGACGATGTTATAACCCATGTAATAGGAGGCGAGCCTATTGACATATACCGGGCACAATTCTAGACTCCGGAGGCATACTGAGAATGTTTCGTTAGAAAAACTACATTTTTCTGACCCCAGGACCTCGTGATCACAAAGCGATGCGCTTTGCCACTAGACCAAGAAGGCATTTAAAAATATATATAGCAATTTATTGAAGTGAAATGTTATCTATGCATCCACATAATAAAACTGTAACGAAGTCGTGTCTGTACATGGCATATTTTTAACAAATAATAAGCCAGGGATAGTTATACTATTGATGTATGTAGAGGCTAATTCTGCAATCCGTTACACTGATACTTTGTTTCATTTCTACACGTTTTTTTACTACGCTGTTGCGAACGCGGTCGGACGGTGCGGATCCGCACATCTTCTGCAGAGCTCGCATTTTGGCTGCATTTATCCAGCTATCATTGTGTTTCTTACACGAAAACGGACATCGTCTACAAAATGCCTAAACATGCTTGAAAACGTAAACTGTTACATCCCTAACTCCCACGGCTATATTGCTGAATTGCAGTTCTCACATTATTCCAGTTCTGTTGAAGCCAATCAGCAATATATGCCTTTTTAAGCCCCGAGTTTTTAACAAAAGTCACTCACTATTCATTTAGTAATTAGTCTAATTGCTGCCCAATTACGGACCTGGTCTTTGTCTGCCGGTTGGGTCAGCATCGAAGACTAAGCTTCCAAAGGAGTCTGAATTCGGCAAAGACCTTCGGGAGATCCCGCGTGTGGGCGACAAAGTACCGCGTTACCAGTGTAGTTATATATACTAATTGTGGAATAAGTAATAAATAAGAATTCTAGCAATCTGGTAGTTTTGTTATGAAAACTGAGTGCCCGAGTCTAACAGAACGAAGTCGCGAGTTCAGCTAGTTATAAATAAATAATCGACAAGTGAAAGTCTGGTTATATATATATTTTTTTTTTTTTTTTTTTAAACGTAGCCCTACTCTAGGATTTATTCCTGTGTCGTGGGTGCGTTTACAAACATGAAAATTCACACACAAATACCCAGACCGGGACAAATAATTGTGGGTCACACAAAGATTTGTCCCGTGCGGGAATCGAACCCGCGACTCTTAGACACAGTGGGCGGAGCAACTTAAGCTTTTAACCACTGCGCTAAATCGTCGTCGTAAATTTTACAACGAGCTTATAACTGCTGTTACAATTAATGAGTGAACTTCTCACATTGATTTGATGTGCTAATTTTATGTAACTATATATCAAGTAATTTTGTGTCTTGAGTAAAAGGTTATCCAAGAATCACAAATCATCATAACTCGTTATGTTATAGTATTTTTCATATAAGTCAAGAGTCTCCGTGACCGGCGAGCATGACGAACTATGAGAGTGGAGGTAGCCAGAGAGGTATGTAAGGAAAGAAGTTGTTGGAACTCTGTACTCTCTGCCTACCCCGCAAGGGATCTGGTGTGATGATATAGATAAATAAATTTTTCATATTTTGTCTCATTATGATACACGAAAAAAATAAGAATAAAAGACGGCTTAGTCCAGTGGTTAAAAGCTTGAGTCGCTCAGCCCACTGGATTGAATTTTCGCGGATTCGATTCACGCACGGGACAAATTTTTGTGTGACCCAAATATATTTGTTTCGGTCTGGGTGTTTGTGCATATGAATTTCATGTGTCTAAGCGCACCCACGCTACAGGAATAATTCCGAGTGTTGGCCTACGATTCTCATTAAAAAAGATTTCTAGGGCTCTTGTCACTATACCTTCAGATGCCCTTAATTCCCTTCTATCCCTTTGATCCCATTATGCCGGGCACAATGCCAGACTCTTTATGATTTTTTTTTCTATAGCAAACAGCAGCGGTTAAGAGCTTCAGCGGCTCCGGCCACTGAAGCCAGTGAGACAAATCTGTGTAACACAATTATTTAATTCGGTCTGGGTATTTGTGTATATGAATGTCATGTTTGTAAACGCACCCACGACACAGGTATAAATCCTAGTGACGGGCTACGTTTAGAAAAAAATCATGCCGAAACGGCTGAAGGGATTTGATTAGATTTGCCACCAGATAGTTTGCCTGGATTAACACATAGGATACTTTTTATCCCGGAAAATAAATAGGTTCCTGTCTTAAGTCAATGCCCGCGAAATCACGGGCAGAAGCTAGTAGCCAATAATTAAGTAATTTATCATGTCATTTTAAAAGGTAATTTGAAACTACGTGAAAATCTATCTATCTATATCATCACGCCAGATCCCTTGCAGGGTAGGCAGAGAGTGAAAACAGTCAAAGTCAAAGTCAAAAATCATTTATTTGCTTAGGCCAATATATAAGTACTTACAAACGTCAAAATTATTACATTTTTTACATCTACTACCGGATCAGAACGCGGCCTCCACTGAGAAGATCCGGCGAGATACTCAGCAGGATAGTTTTTTAACTAATTAATTTCACCTTTCTGATAACGATTTATTTTTTTAAATTGTATGATACAGCATTGTTTAATTTTGCTGATTGAGGAGCTGCTCAAACCTAATCTGTTTTATTGTCAAGATAATCCGCCAAGATAATAGCCTTTCTTACATAGTCTAATTTTGATTACCTTTTTAAATTTATTGATTGGCATGTTTCGGATATCTATGGGTAATTTCTTGTAGAAGCGTATACATTGCCCCATGAAAGAATTACTTATTCTGTAGAGACGAGTAGAATGTACAATAAGATCACATATTTTCGCAATCAAAGCTATGATTTAAATTCAAATAAATATTTTGATTGAATCCAATAACTGTAAAGTGAAGGCATTCAGCCTTTTGATTTCTTATTTCAAAAGTACTAGACAAACCAGTTACCAGTTGGGTTTTTAGCGATTTGAAATGTCTCATTGGTTTTTGTTTTGAGGTTTGAATCTTAGGTCAGAAAAAAATGATTTCTTATTAAAAAAATCTCAAAAGCAGCATACAGTTTAAAATAATGGCGCATACTAATACAATAGACGGTAAAATATGGGTGTACATAGTACACTTCTGCGAACCCCGCATGGGGAATACAGGGGTGGTATTACTTACCGGATCCCCAGTCGATAAAAGCCATAATATTGGGAACGAATCATGCTGCCAATATTATTAATGTGAAAGTTTGTATGTTTAGACACGAACGCAGGAACGGCTAAACGGGTTTGGATGAAATTTGGCACAGAGAGAGTTCATTACTTGGATTAACAAATAGTTACTTTTATCCTTGGATTGACATTGATTGACAGCAAAACGAAACAGTGCTGCCAATTATCAAATAATAAAAAACACAAAAAACTACAAAATGTCCACAGACAATAAATATGTATTTTTGAAGAGATTTTTTGAAAGATTAGGTTTCCACAGGGCAAAATTTTAATTTTAATTCTAGGTTGTTAACCCCTCGTTTGCTCGAGCGCTTTTTATATATATGCCTTAGTAGTTTTAGACTTTACTACATATATCTGAAAAAGACCGCCCGTGATGTTACCGAAATATGGCGCTGCTGGAAGATCAGCGCTGCAGCATAATACAGCTGTGGCATTAACTGAGGCAGGGACCAATTTTGGGTCTCACACAATCACTGCTTTGCATTTCTACCTTTTTATTGTTACTCTTTTGTCATGTTAATTACGTTTGTTACTGATTTCATTCTTTTGTGTTTAGTTGTGTGAGCACAAAATAAATTATTTTTATTTTCTTTCTTTCTTTCTTTTTATCCTTAAAAATGTAAGATTCCTGTCTAAAGTTAATGTGGACGAAGTAGCGGGCAGAAACTAGTCAAAAATAAACTAGTACTAGTAGAAAGTACTTTAAGATGTTTTTTCTTTATACGCGTAATCGCAAATCTCTAATTGGCTTATTGTGTAAAAGATAATTGTTCGATTCAACAAAACGTTCATCGCGTGTCACTCAGTACTTATAATTACGTGAAGGAACTGTTACATCCCTAACTCCCACGACTATATTGCTGAATTGCAGTTCCCACATTTTGCCATTTCTGTTAAAGCAAATCAGCAATATATGCCTTTATAAACCCCGGGTTTTCAACAAAAGTCAGTCATTATTCATTTGGTGATTAGTCTAATTACTGCCCAACTACGGACCTGGTTTCTGCCTGCCGTTTGGCTCAGTAGTGAAAGCTAAGCTACCAAAGGGGTCTGAATTCGGCGAAGACCTTCAGGAGGTCTCGCGTGTGAGCGACAAAAGTACCGCGTTACAAGTGCGTTAGGGTTATAATAATTGTGGAACAAATTTAAATAAGTGTCTAGTACTCTAGTTGTTTTTATTTATTACAACTCAGTGCCCGGACCTAACAGAACGAGCTAAAAACTTAAAATTTACATAATATCATGGCAGGTTTGTGGCCACCTGCTGTTGGGACTTATCAATTTCCAATTTGGCTTACTAACCACCATAATTGACGGATGATTTAGCGCAGTTGTTAAGAGCTTAAGCCGCTCCGCCCACTGTGACTAATAGTCGCGGGTTCGATTCCCGGCCGGGACAAACCTTTGTATGACCCAAAATTATTTGTCTCGGTCTGGGTGTTTGTGTATGGGAATTTCCATATATGTGAACGCACCTACGATACAGGAATCAATCCTAGTGTGGGGATACGTTTTTCTAAAAAAAAAACAACAAAAAAAAATTTTGTCGGTTCCATTTCTTTATGCAGTTAGAGTTGACCGAATACTTTCCTTGTATTCCCGTCGTCCAGTGTTCAAATCCCGGAAAGCGACTATTTTTCGAAATCTACAGACTAACAATGTAAAAGGATATCATGCTAAAAGTTCTTGCATTTGACTCAAATCTGAATAACTTTTGTTCGATTAATTTGTATCGGTAACTGAGAAAAATAATAACAATAACGGACGATTTAGAGCAGTGGTTAAGAGCTTAAGCCGCTCCGCCCACTGTGTCTAATAGTCGCGGGTTCGATACGCGACGGGACAAACCTTTGTGTGATCCACAATTATTTATTTCGGTCTAGGTATTTGTGTATGTAAATTTAACACAAGAGTAAATCCTAGTGTGGAGCTACGTTAAAAAAAATGTTTGAAAGTTCTTTCTTTGGGTCATAGATATAAATTATTTTTGACAGTACCTGATAGGTAATATGCATCACAATAAATCAGTTGTTATAAATTAAATTAATATCCAATAAAATCACCAACTGTGTATATTAAGTATCATAATAAATTACTTATTATAAATTTATTGACATCAACACTCAATAAAATCAATTCATAATTTAGTTTTATTAGATAAATGAATGTATTATTCAAATTTTTTGCAACCAATACAAACTAAATTTACATAATATTCGCGTTGAATTCTCTCTTCTCTCGAATAGTTTGCATAAATTGTGGAAACTTTTAATAAGGCAGGTATTTGCATAACATTTTTTTTATACTTTTTAAATTATGAGCTATAAAATATATCTTTAATTTAATTAAATATATTCATTATATTTAGTGTTTAGGTTATTAATATGAAATTATTTATTGCGTTTCAAATTTACGTTAAATTTTTTAATGATTTATAAAAACAAAATATGCTTTTATCTTATAATTATGTAAATAATTGTAAAAAAAAATATAAATACGGTAAGAAATATAAAACCGTAACTCACCTTCTAACACCCGAATAATGATGAACAAAAAAACTATAAAAAAATCTAACTTTTTTTAATATCACCTCCACTTTGACACTTCGACGCCCGCGCAACCTGTCCGGCGCGCTTACTAAGCCCGACTGCGTGTGCGCAGATAACGATACATAAACGTAGCTTCAAGCTCCGTTATTCAGGCCGTGCGTAAATTTTTCTCATTGATCATTGTTATATAATTATTTTTTTAGGATCTAGAAAGGTAGACAAGTCCGTTTATATGTTGGCATGTTAGTAGTATTAGTTAATACTTACTTTCTTTTCCTTTTGCTGCGATGAAATCAGAAAAATGTTTTTTTTTTATTTCACGTAAATTTAAAAATGAAAAAATAATAGCTGGATACTTATTAAGTAGTTAAATACATTTTAACTTAATTGTAAGTGACTTAAGTGCATGTACACATTGAATTTAGTAATAAGTAGCGAGTATTTATTGTTACTTATAACTAAATTGTGAAGCAGTGATAGCCTAGTGGTTAGACCGTTGGACTGCAAAGTCAGAGGTCTCGGGTTCAAAATGTGGCACGCACCCTCTATCTTTTGGAAATTACGTGTGTATTAAAAATTAACTATCACTTGCTTTGACGGTGAAGGAAAACATCGTGAGGAAACCTGCATGCCTAAGAGTTTTTCGAAGGTGTGTGAAGTTCGCGTTCAGGTAGTGCCTTCTCAGTTTGAGAGGAGGCCCGTGCCCAACAGTGGGACAGTTTCTTAACAAGGCTAATATTTTATAACCAAATTCATGACACGCATATTAATTACTCAAAATTAGGTTACAATTTAGTAAACTACCTTACAAAACACTAGCAGTTTCCTACGACTTTACACTCGGTGGACAACAGCGCCACCTATCGGATCTAACTAAAGCTAAAACTATCCAGGTGACCCCATAAGTACAAAGAACATCATCATAGGGGTCAGTTTAGGAGTTAAATAATTAAGAGCGCGACTAAGAGAGTGGATGAAGAGTACTAGCCAGAGTAGTCTGTAAGGAAAGAACATGTTGGAACTATGAACTCTATGCCTACCCCCCAAAGTGAATTGGCATGACGATATAGATAGATGATTACGAACACACGTACATCGGAATTTTATATATACATACACAATTATATTCTGAAGCGGGGGTGACAAAAATGTATTATTTAATAACGTGGCATAACTTTTGGATAGAGATTAAACCATACTTTGTAAAATGATCAGTATACATACGATGTAGAGGATTTTACATTAAAAAAAACTCGTTTCAAGATTGGAAAACATGGAAGATACATAAGGGTAAAACCGGACTAGCTACTCTTAGCATCGGCAATCGGCGACTTAGTTGCTTATAAGAAACTCGATGCCGCGTCCGAATGCTTTCGAGTATCAAAAGGGTCCCTTGGCAGAACGAAGGCTTCCATCCGCACACATACAAACTCCATTCGCGGCGATCATGGCGCTTTTTGAAAACTCGAAGTAGTATCTGATTTTGATACCGCGATTAAAATTAGCCATTAAAAAGCAGCACAGTCGCCAAGACGCCTGATTTTGATACTGCGATAGGTCGCGATTAGTCGTCGAAACGCGATGCAGTCGTTAAGAAACATGATTTTCACGCCTCGATCGGACGCGATCAATCGACATAATACAATGCAGTTGCTAATACGCGTGATTTTGATACCGCTATCGAACGCGATTAGTCGACAAAATGCGAGGTAATTGCTAAGAAGTATAATTTTGATACCGTGATCGAATCCAATTAGTCATCAAGACGGTATGCAGTTGCTAAGACGCGTAAATTTGATACCGCGGTCGAACGCAATTAGTCGTCAGGACGCAATGCAGTAGCTAAGAGAAGTGATTTTGATACTGCAATCAAATGCAATAAGTGGTTAAAACACAATGCAGTCGCTAAGACGAGTGATACCGCGATCGAACACAGCAAGTCATCAAACAGTCGCAAAATCGCCGATTGCCTGTGCTAAAAGTATCGTATCGGTGAGCTATGGACCTAAGAGAGATGCGCACAGCTGCGAAGGCCTTCGGAAGTATTTGTTTGACACACATAAACCACAAAAGGCTTGCGTAAACGGAACATTATATAGACACGTCTATATTGGTTCCGGCTCGTTCCTCACTTTTTACAAGCTTTTATATAACTTGCAATGTTCGTATGTCTGTCTGACTTTCCGGTTTTAAACTTGTGATCCATTTTGTTATTTGTCTTGCGTGTGTAAGTTTGGTGACAATGTAATAATATGGAACCATCGAGCTGGTCTGATGATGGAGTCAGAAAGTGGCCATCGAAAATTTGTGAACTATACAACGTAACTTAGGCTTATTAGATTGGTATTGGCAAGTTCCATACAACCAAATAGTTTTCCGGAACTAAAGATGAAGCGAAATGGTCCACAGGCCAATGGAACTACCCAACTACTCTATATAGCCCCGCCGTGTATGGGCTCATTGGTTCTGTCTTTACGAGTACTTTATACCTGAATGGTGTCCAAGGTTTAATGATGGAACCAAAAGGAAGCCATAGGAACTCCTCCACTATGCATGATATCTTCGTGCGGTTTTGCTATAAAAGCTTGTTCTTAAAAAGATCTTTTTAAATTAAAATTATTATGAAGATATTTGTCCGATAAGTGCATCTTTAGAAGAAAAAAGATTGACAATAACACACCGGCACGCCGATATTTCCCAAGCGGGAGTGGTAGAGGTTTACTGAGTACACCAACTTTTTGCGGACGATGTTAGGTCCCATGTAATAGGGGGCGAGCCTATTGCCATATACCCGGCACAATTCCAGACTCCGGACTCATACTGGTAGTTTTTCGTTAGAAAAAACTACATTTATCCGATCTAGGATTTGAACACAGGACCTCGTGATCACAAAGCGATGCGCTTTGCCACTAGACCGAGGCAGTCATCTTTGAGAATAAGTTTTATAATTTAAAATTCAATTTGTAATAATATGTACGTATGGACATGAGACAACATGAGAGAACATTCACGTGTTCCTGCTCGTCCTTCTTAAAGCGGAGTCTTTAGCCAAAAACAAAGTGGGCCAAAAAAAGGCAACGCTGGACTGGCCGTGGAGCCTATAATATTTAACTGTTGGACAAAAGCCTTATCTCATACATAGATGTGTATGCGAATAGGCCCTTCTCTACCACTCTTTGGTGGAGATAACATTTTGCCCACCTGCTGGAGGAACTCAAGGTGCCCAACTTGAAGAATTATCAAGATCCTAATATGGCTTAGTGTAGTCTTTTATCGTGTTATAGTTCGCGCCTATAAACCTTAAAACCTTGTAAAAGGACGCTCGATTCCTACCTAGGTCGAGGTTCATAACAAGTCTATTAAAATAAAAATTTTCAGTCTAAGAGTCGTCGCCATGTACGCTGCATAAAGTATTTGCTGGTCACGGTTTGTTGTACGGCAATTTTGACAGTCTATAATTTTAACTGCACATGGTGAAAATTCCAAAATGAACTGATGACCGCAAGACACCTACTATCTCAGAATAAAATATTTCAGTCTACGTTGGTATTGTAAAATATGACTAAAGAAATTACATAGCAATATTCCCCGATATAATTGACATGATTTCTGGCAGCTTCCAACAGGTGCACCGGGGGGGGGGGGGGGGTTGCAGTTTATCGACAACAGACCTATTAGATCCAATCTAAGCTAAGATCCATCCAGTTGACCCCATAAGTACAAAAAAAACACCGAAATCAGTCAAGGAGGAGAAGAATTACGATAACACGCACTACGGATTTTAATAAAGATGAATTTAAATTAAATTTTTTGATGGTGGGCTTGGTATATTGCGTAATGTGCGGTTTGTAAAAATGAAAGTATTTAGAAGATTATAAGAGCGGACCCATTAAATTAATATACGTCACGCTTTTGCCCTTAGAATGAATTTGTAGTTTCCATATTGTTACGTTGCGAGGTAATTAAATGCCGAATAAGGTGCTAAGTACTTTATTAGGCGCTGTACGCACAATACAGTACGTCAAATGCAAGTACACACAAGCACTAAACACAGACTAGTACTACTCTCGGTAGTACCCAAATACTACTTCCAGATCGCTGAATCAGTCGTTGAATCCGTATATTGTTGCTAAGATCGCCGGTGTATTTCACTTAGATCGCTTGTTCTCGATTTGATTGCTGTCGTTTCCGAAAAGAGACTATGTCTGTCGCCGCGTTGAGTGTTCCTTTTATACCCGTATGAAAGTTCTAGAACAGACGCGAACCCTCTAAGCACATTGATAGAAAAGTACATCGAACATTAGCCGGCGCACCCCACAGAGCAATATTGTTATTACATACCTATATGTACCTATGTACTTACTTACCGCGACCGCGCGCCTGCGATAATTAAAGGGGAAGAACCTTCTAGAGGTTTTAGCACTAAAGCGCGATTTCTAGATCTTTCTTGACGAATCGATAGCGGACCTAACAGTGTGTAATAAGTTTTAAAATTAGCATCCTCTGATAAGGGGTTTACGAGATATCGAGGTGTATTGAAGTCGTAACAATATGATTAACCCGCGGCTCTGCACGCGTTTATTTTGTAATTTGACATATGTAGGTCGGTCTGTCCGGGATAGCACAGATCCTGCATATTATTTCAAGATCTAAGACACCTCCATACTAAGTTTTTTTAAAATCCGTTCAGCGCTGTTAGTATGGAGAAATTAAAATTATCCCTCAGGAGTCATACATACAAAAAGTAACTTAAAATAATCTCTAAAAAGTTCTCTATCTTTCAGTGACAGTCCTTTTAAAATCGGTTCCGCCGTTCGGGAGATTAGCACGGACAAGCAAACAGACAAAGAAAAATTTAAAAAACACGTTTTTATGTTTTATTATGGTGCCAAGCTTAAGAAAAATTGTTGTTTTAAAAACACAGATCGAAACATGAATTTTGTTTATAAGTGTTCCCTTGCGGGGATCGTACTTGCGACTAATTAATAAAGTAAGTTGAGCAGTTTACGCTTTAATGCATAAACCAAGCTGCTATAGTAGATTTGCCATGGAAAATGTTCGTTATTGAAATATTTTAAAACCTCCCCAAACCTCTAGTCACCGGTGCGGGAAGAGCAAATTCGGGGGATTGCAGGACCTTTATTTAGCCAAAATAAGACTGATATCCTAGGGCCTACAGGCGGGTCGATAAAAAATCAAATGCATATTTATATGATATTATACATCACTGAAAACAGTATCCCTTGCCACAAGTATTATTATATACATGAAATTATTTCCCTATGAAATTGAAATAAATATATTTTTATTTATGACGAATTTGGGTCTTGCACTCGTTCGCTTCGTACGTTTTGCCCTTTATAGTATAAACATAAATGTATCTATTCGCCTGTTGAAACTTAAAATGGTCCATTTCGCCCCCTTCCAAAACGTTACGTTTAAGTACAGTTTAGTGCAATACGAAGTTTCATATATAAAAGGGAAAAATCCATCACAATTTGCATGTCCAACGTATTTTCGGGAATTCTATATTTTTGTTTTATTTTTTTTAAATAAGGGACAAGAAACAGTTACATATTCTGCGTTACATAAAGAAAACGGGTAAATTGATACTAGATTAACATATAATCCACAGCTTTGTCTACGGAATAAACTAAAATGCTGTTATAAAGAAGAATCATGTGCGCTGACCGACCAGTATGTATTAAACCGGAACAAAAAACTCAACAACTAAAGATTGCTACTTCTAGATGAGCTAAGTTTATAATGATCATCTTTTTAAATTGATACTCCGAGTAGGCAAAGATGTCAACATCAGGAAAGTGCGTGTTATATGTTTCCAAAAGCCGACGTAGCGGGACCCGCACCCAGCGTTAGAACAAACAGGGTGCGCGAACCCCATGCACCGCAGTTCTAGGTAAAACATAACATATGTGAGGTCGTTACTGTCGAACTTATTATTACATAAGCCATAAGGCATCATACTCATAAGCAAAATACGCCTAGACTCCAAGATAAACAAATCATAACGCATTCATAGTTGAGATCCTAGTGAGAAAACATTAGTAGTGCATGAAGCGCAGAAACTTTTTTGCACCATTTCAAGCCTGTGAATATATTTGTTATAAAAGGGACTCCAAATTGGTACTGCAAATTCCGGCTGAGAACGGATTTAAGCTTTATATAAAAGTGAAAGTGTGGAACGTAACGTAACGTTTGAAATCTTTAGAAGACCGTATGACAAAACCGTACATTTTGAAAGCTTTACTGACAATATTATCAATATAGAGATGAAAGTGAAGCTTCGAATCGAGAATAATACCCAGATCACGGATGGAAACAACTTTTATATTACCGGGAATTAACAAAAGTTCTTCTATAGTTAATATGTTATTGTTATCGCAGGTAGCACAGTGAATGTTTAGCTAAATGTGATTAATAAGATTTGATGTAAGACTGTACTAAAATTATTACAAGAAGCAAACGGGTGCTTTATAAATAATAAAAATATCTTTTTTTATTTAAGTAGTCCTTTTTAAAATCAAGATTTTAAAGCAAAAACACAACGAAGATATCTTGCTTAGTTGAGGAGTTCCCATGGCTACTTTCCGGCTCCATCATCAGACCCTGGACACCATTCAGATCGAAAGTACTCGTCAAGAAAAATCCAACGAGCTCAAACACAGAGTTATATTGAGTAGTTGGGTGGTTCCATTGCCCACGTTTCGGCTTCATCATCAGACCCTGAACACTATTTGGTTGTATAGTACTTGTCAGTACCAATCTAGCAAGCCTAAACACGATGGGGTAGGTTGTATATTTCACATGTTTCCATAGCCACTTTCCGACTTCATCATCCGACTACCATATTGTTGCATTGTCATCGAAATTACATATCTATGTCAAATTTCAGCTCAATCGGATACCCGCAAGTGCTTTAAAAATCAATCACAAGATTTGAACCGGAAAGACAGACAGACATACGAACATTGCAAGTTAAATAACCATCCTAGTGCCCCACCACCAGTAATAGGAAAGAGCTGAGCGCGGCCACGGACGGCGCGATTATGCTGGCCACTCACCTAGCCAGACAGATATGAACCATTGACACGAAAAGAAGAAGTTAAATAAAAGCTTGTTATAAGTTTAGCCCTTGTCGAGGGGCGAATATGTTTCGTAAAAGGGGCAAATCACATCAAAAAGCGAAAACAAAGGCTGGCAGAATAAATCAACACTGTTACGCCTATACTCTTGAAGCGGGGTTGGTAGAGGTGAACAGTGTACACCCAAATTTTGGTGACGATATCAGGTACTGATAGCCGGCTAGCCTAATGGCATTTTAGGCTGATTCTAGAAGTTTTTTCTATAGAAAAATCTAAAAAAAATGTTGTCGGATTTAAGATTGGAACTCAGGACCTCGTGATCGTGAGCCGCAACATGCACTACATGACTAATGAGGCAGTAAGCCGATGAATTAAGCTATGCACAGATTGCGCGTTGTAAGATACGCGAACTCTGGAATGGGCTGTTCGTATTTGGCTTTATATTAATACCGCGATGAGCCCATAGAACGAAATTGTATTTACCATGTTTAAATTTGGCAGTAACGGTTTTTTATTTCTACAGGCCCTTAATTCGCATATCATCGTAAGAAGTGCATTACCGCGTAACTAGCATTGGAAGATTTGATGTATCTGTACTTGAGCTCCGTAAGACAACCAAAAAAGTAATTATCAATAATGCCAAATAAAATTTATAAATCTAATACTATTTTTTTTCACAAATTATAACATATTCTTAAAAATTAGATAAATAGAATAGAATATAGATTTATAAAATAATAAGAACGTCGTGACGATAATGTCAATATTTGAGTTAGATGATTTTGGTATAGAGTATAAACTTCTATATCTATATCATCACGCCAGATCCCTTGCGGGGTAGGCAGCGAGTACAGAGTTCCAACAGGTTCTTTCCTTACATACCTCTCTGGCTTAGAGTATAAATTTAAAAGCATATAAGCACATAGATGTAGTGTTATCTATGTATACGCATACGAATTTTTTCCACGGACTTATCGCCCTGTCATAGAGCTAAGCACGAACATATTGACGTTAGTGTTATTCTGTCGAGTTGATTGTCTATCGTTTTTACACTAAAAATTTACTAAATGAAGATGAATGTGACAGCACACTTTCTTCATGACGTCTCTCTACCGTCAATCTTTACGTGCTAAGCACAAAATACTTGACGTTATAGTAACTCTGTCGTATTATAGTAACCACATTCATCTTTATTCAGAAAATTTGTTGTGTAAAAAGGATGGCATATCCATTTAATCTATTTTGTTGTGCTAACGTCATTCTTTTTTTTTATTAAAAAAAACGTAGCCCCACACTAGGATTAATTTCTGTGTCGTGGGTGCGTTTACAAACACGAAAATTCACACACACGCAAATACCCACACCGAAACAAATAATTGTGGGTCACACAAAGTTTTGTCCCGTGCGGGAATCAAACCCGCGACTATTAGACATATTGAGCTGAGCGACTTGAGCTCTTAACAACTGCGCTAAATCGTCCGTCATCTGGAGGCTTAGCACAAACAGCTTGTCGTTATCGAGAATTATGTCGAGAAATCATGCTGTCACATTCATCTTTATTCTGTAAATTTTAAATGCATAAATGGTGGCATACCGACTCGATAGCGTTACAGTAAGTCAATCTGTTCGTGCTAGCCCCCAGTTCGCCATCGATCGTGTGGGGTTACCTTGCAAAAGTCGAACGTATAAACAGTGAAAGGCGGAGGAATGCCACTTGCTTTCAACTCGCTCTTGCGGCACCGGAACTTGTATTTAGCGATCTGTACAGTCGAGATAATAAAGAGGCTTCTCTTGCATTCGGCAAGTTTTGAACTTCGAATATATTTTTCTAGCCTATTTGACTCTCCTGAGCCCCTCCTGAGTAAACGCCTCGCTTTTATACTTCCACAGCTGTCGTTATTTGCTATTTTGAGCCACGAAGTACCCACAAAGGTGTCCATATCGTCCCGCCTCCTTTTTCAGGTGGCGAATATCGAAACAAAAATGATTGATATACAGACTGTTTTGTACTCTCGCGGTATTTGCAGGCGTAGCTGTACTGATACTGAGAAATTAGCAAATATAGACGTTAGCGTGACGCTAGCGAGTTGAGTCGCTGGAAGATCTAGGACGAATGCTCGGTAACCTCAACAGAGTATCTTAACAAGTGGGTCTTAAAATGAACTTGGACAAAACGTAAATAATGTTTAACGTCCATGTCGTACCTACCGCACTCACCGTTGGGAACTCTACTCTTGAAGTTGTCGACGAATACATCTACCTGGGACGGGTAGTCCGGTTAGGTAGGTCCAACTTTGAGACAGAGGTCAATTGACGAATCCAACTCGGCTGGGCAGCGTTCAGGAAACTGCGCAACATCTTCTTATCCAAAATACCTCAGTGTCTAAAGACTAAAGTTCTCAGTTAATGTGTGTTACCAGTGATGATATATGGATCAGAGACGTGGTCTCTTACTATAGGTCTCATAAAAAAGCTCAGAGTTGCTCGGCGAGCTATGCAAAGAGCTATGGTCGGCGTTTCTCTACGTGATCGAATCAGGAATGAAGAGATTCGTAGAAGAACCAAGGTCACCGACATAGCCCTTAAGATTAGCACGCTGAAGTGGCAATGGGCGGGCCACATAGCGCGAAGATCGGACGGGCGTTGGGGCAGAAAGCTTCTAGAGCGGAGAACACGTATTGGCAAGCGCAGCGTGGGACGATCACCTGCCAGATGGACCGACGATCTTGTGGAAATCGCAGGAAGTCGTTGGATGCAGGTGGCATCGGACCGGTTACGCTGGAAAGCGGCCTAAGTTCAGCAGTGGACAAGTATAGGCTGAGATGATGATAGCGAGTTGATATGCCATCCTTGTTACACTATATATTTACTAGATAAACATAAACCTGACAGGACGATTACTTGCTAACGTCAAATTTATCGTGCTAAGCTCTCTGAGCACAATTCATTATAATAATACGTGAAGCAAAAACTTTGTACTTCTTATTACGAAAATTGCGCGGACGGAGGAGTATGAAATTTCCCACACTTATAGTTAAAACCCCGTCTGTATTTACTGATAGAGATAGGCTTTTTACCGAAAGTCCATAAAAAAGGCATGAAGTGAATGATCTAGTTTTAATGTCCTTTTTTGTAGGGTCACTTGCTTCAAAATTATAAGCTTATTGTTTTTAAGTTTCAATTCATTAATCTTTTTTGTTTAATTTAGATGGTCTCTAAAGAACTTTCTATTAAAATCAATCGTTTTTTACGGATTTCGTCGCGGTTTCGTTTCGAGCGCTTGACCATGGTCACAAAAAGGACCGCCGAAGGTACTTACCTAAAATTATCTAATTTTAATGTGTAATATTCGCGAAAATTATAACTATCTTTTTATTAATCCTATTGTAATATTCAAATAGTCTGACGTGAGACTTGACTTTCATAAAAAGACTGTTAAAAATATTTACATCATTTAACTTCAAGACACTTATCACTTAGGTATTTTTTTAAGTATCTATTACGCATCGTAAACGCTTTTGTAAAACTTTCCAATTTCAAATACTGGGATGGGACCGTTATTACTTCGTAATGTATTCTCTACGTGTCTGAAACTTTTGAAATATGTGATGTCGACTGTACCGGCTAATGTAATTCTACAGCTGATGGCACACCGGAGACGGTCGTTTAGACGGTTTAGTTTTGATTATAAAGAAATTTTGTGGACAAAAGGTTAGGTATAGTGGCAGCTTAGGTATATGCGTAGTTTTTACTTATCATAGAAAACGATAACTGTAGCTAGGTGGGGCGAGGATATTCGTAAGGCTGCTAAAATTGGAGGAGGAGACCTGAAAATCTAGCTTAGTGGCGTACCATGGGAGAGGCGTATGCCCAGCTGTGGGCTGACGGGCTGATGATGATGATGATAGAAAGAAAAGGAAATTATTTCTTTCTAATATATCATATGTTATTATTATATATAATGATTCACTTGTAGCGCTACGTAACATTTCTGTTCATAGCGATCACCAAGGTTAAGCAACACTTGCCTCGGTCAGTCTGAGGTGGGTGATCTTTTGTGACAATTCTATTTTCTAGCATTTCGTGTTTCAAAAGATACGCTAAGACATTGGTCCCGATTATGACTGCACATGGTAACGTGGTAATCGGAGTGTGGTCTCGGCTTAACGACTTCGATTACCACGTGGTAGTCTTTAAGCCGACATTCCAGCAACAGGTGGCTATAAGCCTGTTTCCACCAATCTGCACTGGGTTCACGTGGTAAAGTTTGATCTTATCTCTCTCACCTCGATTTGTGAGAGAAGGTTGTTGCCCAGCAGAGGGCCAGTATAGGCATTTATTAACTAAATAATAATATAATAATATTAGCCCTGTTAAGAAACTGTCCAACCGTTGGGAATGGGCCTTCTCTCAAACTGAGAGTGCTTAGGCCATAGTCAACCATGTTGGCCTAGTGCGTGTTGGCGAACTTCACACACCTTCGAAAAACTTCAGGCATGCAGGTTTCCTCACGATGTTTTCCTTCACCGTTAAAGCAAGTGATCATTATTTTTAATACGTACATGCTTTCGAAAAGACAGAGTTGCGTGCCTGGGCTTGAACCCGAGACCTCTGACTTTGCAGTCCAACGGTCTAACCACTAGGCTATCACTCCTCTATTAACTCAAACTCAAATCAAATAGTTTATTTCGCATAAACCCTGGGGGGTATTTACAAATTGTCATATTTACATTATTTTTTTTAATTTACTAATCTACCACCAGATCGGAAGGCGGCCTGCACTGAGAAGATCCGGCGAGAAACTCAGCGGGCTTATCTTTTTTTGTCTGATTTTCATTACATAATAATTTTCATACATTTTTATATTATACAAAATCATTTACTACAAAACATTTTATACAAAATATTTGCATACAAAATCAACTTCTAAAAGACCCAAAGTCCTTTTGGAGATATATAAGATCAAAAATATGTAGTAAGAATTCACAAAAGTTTTTAAAAAACGGTGAGGTCTTGTCTCCCGCACAGTGTGCTCAAGAGTTTGCTAGCTTTTTTCACTCAGTGTATAATATTGAGCGGGCACAGTTGTGTGTGGACAAAGCAATAGCGGAATCAGGCGGCGAGAATGGAGCGGCGCGCATAACCCTTGACAGATTGCGGTTAATCGAACGTGCAAAGGGCACTTCAACAACTTAAGCCCAAGCAACCGGCGGGACCGGACAGTATCCCACCTTTCATCTTTAAGGACTGTCAATTGATTATGGCTGAACCGCTGCTCCACATATACAACTTATGTCTAGAGACGGCTGTGTTCCCAGAGAGATGGAAATTAACTAGGGTCGTACCAGTACCCAAGAAAGGATACAACAAGGTACAGGGTAAGGCGACAAGGTACAGGGATACAGGCCGGTAGCAATATTGTCTACACCAGCAAAAGTGTTCGAGGCTGCTATACATAAGAGCATATTCGCACAGGTCAGTGGACAACTCTCGGACGCTCAGCATGGGTTTAGACCAGCAAGAAGCACCGCAAGTAACCTGCTTAACTATATGGCCGATGTGGTACCAACTGTTGACAATGGAGGGCAATACGATACTGTATACTTTGATTTTAAAAAAGCGTTCGACCTAGTTCAAAATGACATATTGCTCAAAAAGTTAGCAGGGGTCGGTTTCGCTCCGCATCTACTACAATTTTTCGTGAGTTATATGAAAGATAGACAGCAGTATGTGGAGTACGCAGGACACATGTCGGAACCGTATTACACACGATCTGGTGTAAGTCAGGGTAGCAATCTTGGTCCATTACAATTTATAATAATGGTAAACGATCTGCCAAAAGTTGTAAGAAATGCAAAGGCTTTGCTATTTGCTGACGATCTGAAGCTATCTCTTACTATTAATAGTGAAGACGACTGTCAGAAGCTGCAAAAGGATATAGACAGGGTATCGAGGTGGTGTAACCATAACCTATTGGAGTTTAACATCTCAAAGTGTGTAGCTATCAGTTTCTCCAGATCGCGCTCACCGATTCTTTGGAACTACACTATTGACGGAAAAACAGTGTTGAGAGTTACAGATGTTAGGGATTTAGGAGTTAAGCTTAACACTGAGCTTACGTTTCGCGATCACATTGTTCAAATATGCAAAAAAGCTTTTAGAAACCTAGGATTTTTGCTTCGCATGGTTCGAGGATTTACGGACATGAAAGCTATTGAAGCCTTGTACAACGCGATAGTTAGGAGCCATCTCGAATGTAACGCAGTCATTTGGGCTCCACATGAAACTAAGTATAGTCTTATGTTTGAGAAGGTACAAAATAAATTTGTTAGGTATATATATATGAGACAGTACGGGGTGTACCCGTTTTACCCACTGATGTATCCGACTCTATTTATTTTGGGTATGGTCGGGTACAATGAATTAAGTGTTAGGAGAGACCTCGCACTTGTCTCATATATTTTTAAAGTTTTAAGGGGTAAAATAGAAAATAGGGAAATATTAGAACGTATAGGAATAAGTGTTCCGAACAGGTTCGTGTGGCGGCGCCGCCGGCCGCCGCTGGTGGTGACACCAAGATAGACTTATTCCACTGTGCTTTGAGTGAATTCACAAAGACAGCTAGCATGGTTATATGTTATAAATAAATATTTTTTTTTATAGTTGGTAACACTACTGTATTGGAGTATATACTCTGTAAAAGTAGATGTATATGTTGAAATAAATAAATAAATTTATGCGATTCAGCTCCAGTGTGATGCCGTACGACAGATATAACTAATAATAATATTTTTAAGTATATGTTATAATGAAAAGCTAGAGAATTCTGGGTGGACCAGTCTCCACAAGCGGCACCCGTTCACGAGTACGACTACTTCAGCAACCATCACCTCCCTCGACCATATAGGGAAGGAAGTGACCCGCATCAAAAAGCCACTGCAAGCATGGACTTTTTAGTGAACCTGTATCCGAATCCCTATAGGCTATAAAATTATTTGATTATCAATAAACCAAATTATTAGTTTGTGTATTTTCATGTTTATAAACGCACCCACGACACAGGAATAAATCCTAGTGTGGGGCTACGATTAAAAAAAAAAAAAAATATTTGTGTATTTTACGATGCAAATTATTGAACTGAGGGCTTAGCACGAACAAATTTACGTTAGCGTAACGCTATCGAGTTGATATGCCATCCTTATCACTCTGCAAATTAACTGAATAGAGGTGACCATGACAGCACAATTTTGTCGACAACTTTACTAGGCGGATTTGGATAAGCTAAGGAATGCAGCATGACTGTTTAAATTAAGATTTAAAAAAACTGTCCAGAGTTTTAATAGGATTGCTACTTTTTTTCACTTGGTTTTAATTTTGTTTTTATATTGTTCTATCTTTAAAATAATACACTGCACATATAACACACAAAAATACTATATATGTATCACTACATATACTAAAAAATATAATATTTATGTATCAGAAATACATATACATTGGAACTTTCTCAATTTGATTAATTGTATATATTGCTACGACAGAATTAGAGACAGACTTAGTTTTTACAATCAAATTCGATAATAACATAAATAATTTATGTCATAATATCGATGACCTCAATATGTTTACTTCTTTTACTGGCGATTTAGAAGATTGTCGTAATCTATTACCAACGAACCAATTAACAACACAACTTGTTATCTTAACGCAAAATGTACGTAGTATACATTGCAACATGTCGGGTCTTGAGATAGATCTTGCTAGATTAAAAATAGATTGTTCAGTCCTCGCACTCACTGAATGCTGGTTATCAGAGAAAGCACAGGTACCCTGTTTAAAAGGATACCATTCCTATGCCACAGTTAAGAACCTAAAACAAAATGATGGAGTTGTTTTATACATAAAGGAAAATCTTAACTTTGTAGTTGAAGAGCCATACTTCCTTGATGGCAATTGTTTAATAGCTACGTATCTAAAACAAACTGCGATTATATCTGTGTATAGATCCCCATCTTATAAAAATATAGATAACTTTTTGATATCTCTTAATAACGTTCTTCTTCAACTCTCATCGTTTGAAAATGTTATTATCACTGGCGATATTAATATTCCTATAAATAGTAATAAAATTGACATTCCAGGTGAACGTTATTTAAATTTATGTGCGTCACACGGTTTACTACCCACACATACGTACGTTACTAGAGAAAGAAGTGGAACATGTTTGGATCATGTCTTGGTTAAATCCAAGCATCATGTTACCACGATAATTCTCCAAACTACACTAACAGATCATTATCCAGTCTTGACGATCATAAGCTCAAAGAATTTAAACAAATTTGCACCCAGAACTTCAAATATGGTGAATAGTAATAAACTTGTCCAGGATATTTTGAATATTGATATTAGTCCAATATACCAATCGGTTAGCCCTGAATTTTCATTAGACTATATTGTGACCAATGTCAAAACAGCAATTTCTAATAATACATATACGGTTACATTATCCCGACGTAAAAAGATCATAAAACCCTGGATAACTCCTGGTTTGCTACGATGCATAAAAAATAGAGACAGGTTACATAAAAAGAGTAAAAAAGATCCTGAAAATGAAGTACTGAAACATACATACACACGCTACAGAAATTTTTGTAACTCTTTATTAAAGAAACTAAAAAGATCATACGAAAAGAATCTAATTCAAATATCAAGAAATAACCCTAAAAAATTATGGAAAGCTATTAAAGAAATTGCTGGCATGGTGAAAGATAATACGCCTTCTGAACATCTCCTAAACTTAAATTCTACTCCCCAACAATCACTGAATGACTTAAATAAGCATTTTGTAGGGGTGGGTAAGTCCTTGGCTGAAAATTGTAGGCATAGTTTGAGTAATTCAAATATTACTTTGGATGAATCCACAACCTCTCCACTGACCTCTTTTGTGCTTGAGGATACAAGTGAGTTAGAAATTGAACAAATTATACGTAGCCTGAAAACAGACTGCTCAGTGGGGTGCGACCGTATCTCTAACAAATTGTTGAAGGATTGTTCTAGCTTTTTCGTGCCAATTCTTACGGTTATATTCAATCAATGTCTTCAAACTGGTGTTTTCCCAAATATTCTTAAAAAAGCCATAGTGCGGCCTATCTTTAAAGGTGGCGATAGGGAACGTATTACCAGCTATAGACCTATTTCAATATTGCCCTCACTATCGAAAATTTTGGAGAAACTTATAAATGCTAGGCTAGTTAATTACTTGGAAAAATATAACCTTCTCGCCAAAAATCAATTTGGTTTTCGCAGGGGTAAATGTACCGATGATGCGGTAAATGGGTTAACAAACCATATAGCTACCAGTTTAGATAGTAGACAGAAATGTCTATGTATCTTTCTAGATCTTGCAAAGGCTTTTGATTCAATCTCTGTACCCCTATTAATCAATAAGCTGGAACAGATCGGTATTAGAGGTATACAATTAAAACTTTTCAAAAGTTACCTCTCGGCACGATACCAATATGTACAAGTGGGGACTTATAGAAGTATTGATTTGCCAGTTACACATGGTGTACCACAAGGGAGTATACTGGGACCTACCCTATTCCTTGTCTACATGAATGGTCTGACAAACCTGAAAATACCTCATGGGCAAATAATTTCATACGCAGACGACACTGCATTATTTTTTACTGCAAAAACATGGGATAACGTATTTAATCATGCCCAAATGGGCTTTGACCTAGTTAGACACTGGCTCCATTGTAACACGCTCACCCTAAATGTTGAGAAAACAAAGTTGGTTACTTTTAGCATTCGACAGCATGAAGGAATCAGGAGCAGACATTGCATTATTGCACACAAATGTGTCAATCGCAGTGACTGCTCCTGTGCGCGATTACTGGAAGTAAAATCTGTTAAATATTTGGGTATAACAATCGATTGTAACCTCAGTTTTAAAGAACATATTAAGTTGTTATGTACACGGGTTAGGAAGCTTATTTTTGCTTTTAAGAACTTACGACATGTCACCGATCACCCACTCTTAATGCAACTATACTGTAGTCTGTGCCAGTCGATCATAACCTACTGCATATCGTCGTGGGGTGGAGCACCGAAAACCACTATGATAAAAGTAGAAATAGCTCAACGTGCAGTCTTAAAAATAATTAATTTTAAACCATTGCTTTTTTCTACTTCAAAATTGTACCAACTGAGTAAAGTCCTTACAGTCCGTCAATTGTTTTTCCTAAGCGTCCTTCAGAAAGAACATAGTAAACATAAATATGACCCGAACCTCGTAAGCAGGCGTTTGAAATACATAGTCTGTAGTCGCAAAATTAAACCCAACACCTCATTTATTAGGAGATTTATTATTTTTCTTGGGCCTCTGATATATAATAAATTAAATAGAATACTAAATTTATACCCGCTAAATAAATATCAGTTTAAAAATAAGGCACAGGACCACCTTCTAAAGTTGAATTATGAAGAAACTGAAAATCTGTTTGACATACCTTCCTAAATTATAAAATTAACACTTAAATATTACTACTACACACCCTCCCACATTCATACAAGCACTTGCATCAAACACACAGGGAGGATCCTACCTTAAACTCTACAATTATAGTAAAGTTAAATCATGTACCTCAAACATATTTAGCTTTCTTTCTTGCATGGCTACATCTTATGCCTATCATAGTTTTTTATTTTTGTATTTGTTTTTTGGGAATGGCGCTGCATGCCGAAATACAGGTTGTCACCTAGTTCGGCTGCAGAGGCACCCCTCAGTATCATTTTGCTATAAGATTAGCCCTAGATCTAAGAAATATGTATGTGCTTTTATTTGGTGAAATAAATATTATTATTTATTTATTTAATTTATAACGTCAAATGGTTCTTGCTGCCTTCTACCTCAAGACTTTTGTTCTGAAATTGAAATGTGTTTGCCAAACTGCTTTGTAGACACAATCTGACCACCGTCTTTGGAGTTTTAATACGGTGATACCCACTATAATGTCTTTGCTTGCGGTGGCTGTCCGGGGCGGGTCACTCCCTTGCCTCCGATATGATCGAGGGCAGTGATGGCTGTTTCTGTAGTCACTGTCGTGAACGGATGCTTGTGGGGACTGGTCCGTCTGGCATCTTTTAGACATTGGTTATAAATACCATCATTAGTTTCATATCTTGGTCGTAGGGCATCACACTGGAGCTAGATCGTAAACTATTTAATTGTAACCCAAATATGGATTCATACAATATGATTAAAAAAACAGAAAGGACAGAAGAGAAAGAGAATTAAATAAAAAAACACAAACCCGCTGAATTTCTTCGCCAGATCTTCTCAGTGGTGGCCGCGTCCCGATCCGGTGGCAGATTAGTAGTTATAATAGATTTAAACCAAAATTGTAAATTGACCATTTGTAAGCACCCCTTTATACAAAATAAATTATTTGAGTTGAGTTGAAAAGTCTATAATATGATTGCCAGAATTCTACCTATCTATACTACATTTGGCATTAAATAATTTAGCTAAATTTTGTGTACTTTCAAAAGGCTCATATCCACAAACACCAAAATACTAAGGTCTACCCCGAAAGGGACTTGGCACGATCAAACAAACGAAGCTTCATAAACTATTCGCTTAGTGTGGTTACCATCTCAAAACCTTGTTAACATATTTCGTTTCTGAGATACGAGGTCATAAGTTCACAGACCTTAAATCAATAGGAATGACAATAAGCTTGTCTAATATTACATAACATTAAACGTTATTTATGTAAGCCAGCGTTTGCATCGGTGGTTTTTCAACGTGCGCTTTTGGAGCGCCGTAAGCGCTACTTAAAAAATGTACCGATAGCCATTTGCCTTTTGCAGCGCTTTCCTAACGCGCTTTAAAAAAATGCGCTGCTGTTTTGTATCCTCGCGGAATTTACAGAAGTAAAACACAAGTTTATAAAAAAATCGCGAAACAAAAATAGTTTTTTTTTTAGACATGAACGTTACAGCACGCTTACTCGTTAGCGTCACGCTAAAGTGAATCTTTTCACGCTTTATTCTCAGTTTTGGCCCACGGCATAAAAATACCGTCATTTCAAGGGGTACCGCTTTCGAATACACCCAGCCCAACCGAGTCCTTCTCCAATATGGCACCAGAATACTACTTCGCTTGGACGACCGCTATTTGAAGCATTTATTTATTGGATTACTATCTTACGAGCCGTTGATAGTCCAGCTTGCGATAGGGAATATATATAATCTTAGTTTGAAAGTGTGCAGCCGATTTCGGTTGCAGTATCAACCCAAATCTATCAGATTTTTGTATTGTCATTAAGATAACATAGCTCTAAAGACCTGACTGAACTGTTTTTCATTCCACTGCTGAATTTGAACTTCAAAGATGAAATCAAAATCAAAAATTTTTTATTCATGTAGACCACGAAGTACTCATGAATAGTCAGAAAGGAAAAGTTGGTGATTACTTAAGACTCGACCACCCATTCAGAATATCATTCCTGTGGAGAAGAAGGGCAAGAAACTCCACAGTTACTCTTTTAAAATTAGAGTTCTACAATTATTTTTATATACATAGCGTTTATGGGGTATGGAAGAACAATGCTCAACGAGTTAAGCAGACGGGCTTAAGTATAGACTAAACGTAATTGTACTTACACTCCTGTATCAGTCAGTGTCTACACAGTCCTCTCATTTACAGAATAAATACTTTGTAAAGGTATTTATTGAAAGAAATGCAACAATAATGATAAGAAAAGTAAAACTGCTTAATATAAAATATATAATGTGTGCGAACAATATATTTGGTTATAGCTCCAGTGTGATGCCGAACGAGCTAAAGTTTAACAAAACTACAGACTAAAGTAACATACAGACAACAGAACTAAATACATAGATTACTTGTTAAGTTGAAGTTTCGCTTAGAACCAGAATCTTGTAAATATATTCTATTCGTTCTGCACACGTCAAACGAATTAAATTATTATAAAAAATAACTAAAGTACTGTAAAATCGGCTTAATAATATGTAATGACTGATAGATATCAAGTGCTATATGCGTACCATAATAATATCATAAAATAGGGCCTGATAAAAATCTAACCACTCATTTTTTATCCAGATAGAAGTGGGGCAGTCCATCATACTTGATTAAAAGTTAAAATAGATCAGAAAAATATTCCTCCAATTCGGAACAGTTCAAGTTAAGCCCAGCCCGTAGTCATTTGTCTCCACGTCACCTTTAAACGTTCGCGTGTCGCGTCCGAATAATGGTTTTAAATTATATATTGCGTATAAATAACTGTTTGACAAAAATATTTTCAGTTCGAAACATTATGAAAATTCGTGTTATTGGTGGCTTTTATTGCAAAGTCAGCAACTATAAATCAATTGATTACATTTCCAAAATTTTCTGCATCCTTTCTCTTATTGCATACATCTATATCACCCACAATAATTGTCTAGTGCTACCAACTGC
Organism: Phalera bucephala; assembly: GCA_905147815.2. NCBI lineage: Eukaryota > Metazoa > Arthropoda > Insecta > Lepidoptera > Notodontidae > Phalera > Phalera bucephala. Next base: position 31,772,463 of record LR990615.1, on the reverse strand, counting down.
AAGCTGTGTCCAATACGCAAATGAAATGTTAAAATATAGTACTTGTATCATAATGTCACTTTTAACTAATTCTGAATACTTATTTGCGATTATATCAGACCTCGAGAATATTGATGCGGCGTTGTCAGTGAAACCTATTCCAGGTGCGCCAATTGCAAGTGCTGTTACTTTTATTGTATTAGTAACAAGAGTATCAATCTTCATTTATTACACCACATTGCATCCAAACAATCTTGTTATTTACGGAATCAGATACCTATTGGATTTCTTCTTTTTTACGATGATTTTGTTTATTGGATTTACCAGAATCATCGTATTTGAAATGATGTGGTACAGGATGAGAGCTCTGCGACAGAGTTTGGAAAAACCAATAGAGATGATACTAGTAGAAAGTTACAAAGATGCCATAAAAACTAAGCTGTGGAATTGTATGATGTTGTATAAGAATCTGTTGACTATTCTCAAAAAAACAGAAATTCCAACAAAACTTATGGTTTGTGCATTCTTATCTATTACTGTGGAGAAATACGTCATTAAAGTTTCTTAAATTCTTTTCACAACACTTTAATACAAGCAAAGTTTAGGCATTAAACATTTATATTTCCTCATAAAACTAACAATTTTAACTGAGTACAAAAACGAACTAGGTTCTCAATTCGACTGTATATTTTTTTTTCATCTTCTTCTTAAATTTTTATATAAATTTGTAAGTAAGAAATAGCACAACATTTAAAAACAATTGCCTAGGTTCGTGCAAGCCTAAATACACTTCGTCTTGCTAAAAATGTTTTTGTTAATGTTGTTTATCGCAATTGTTTAAGGGTAAATCCATACCTTTTTCAGACTTTATTATCTGTGGTACTGATTATTCCATCTATCATGACTCATGTGTATATCTATATATCCGAGTCTCATATCTACGTAAGTAAATCATGTTTGTATAGCTACCATCATTAGTTACTTCATACACATCTTATTAATGGAAATCATAATATAAATTGTATCATAATGTGTCACATATATTTTTGCTTCTTTAGATGGGGTGCTACATACTGACGACACAACCGCACTTTTCGACGATTTGCCAGCCATTTCAAATTTATAAAATTTTATGCGTTGCTTTCCGATGAGTAGTGCAGTTACACAGCCATATGCCGATGCCTAGTGCCAATGGCATAGTGACTAATTACAGGCATAAGGCTTTCTATTTTATAATTTCAGGGTGTTGGTGTCTTTCAACTGGTCTACAATATCTTTTTAACTTGTCTGCCAGGCTTATTGATAAGTTTGTCGTCTAGCGAACTGGATAATATGAAGTGGTGTATTGAAAAACAACTATTAGTATGCGAAGGTAAGATTTATGTATGTAAAAACATCAATTGGTGTTTGGAGAGTAGTAGCAGTGCATGCCTAATTGGTTTTTGATAAACTAATAATATTTTCATGATTTCTCTGGAATTTATGTACCTAGATTGTTTAAATTAATTATATACTATTATAAGACAAACGCGTACTTTACTAGTAGCGAACACAAGCAATGGCTTACAACTACCACTAAAAAATTACTAGAACAAAGGAGCCACTTAATTAACACAAGAGACGCGAAGGACAGAAGAAAACATCTAACAGAAATTACCAAAAAAATAAAGAAAAACATAAAAATAGATAGGAACAGAAATAGAATGGAGACTATTGAAAAACACGTAATAAAAACGGGTGGTGTCAAAAAATCATACAAGGAACTAACGAAATCTATAGACTGGGTAGTAAAAATGAAAAGCAATAGCGGAAAATGGAACCACGACAGAAAAGACATATTGGAAATTGCAACATCCTATCCAAAGAACTGTATGAGTATAACAACACCTCGCGAGAAGAAATAAATTTGGTAGGGACCGCAGATATCCCCAAAATCCTTCACGTAGATAGAAATAGAGAAAGCAATAGATACACAACGGAAAGACAAAGCACCAGGACCCGATGGTATAAATAACGAGATCTTAATACAAAATAAGCAGGCTATCGTACCGATCCTCACGGAAATATTTAAAGATATCATAGACACAGAAATTATTCCACAGCAATGGACAGAATCAAACATTATCCTTTTATATAAAAAGGGAGACAAACACGACATCGGAAACTACCGTCCAATCAGTCACTCATGTCTAACATATATAAGATATTTGCCAAGATACTTTTAAAACGGATAGAAGGAACGCTAGATGAACATCAACCCATCGAACAGGCGGGTTTTCGGAAAGGCTACTCGGTAATCGATCACATTCATGCCGTCCGCCAGGTCTTAGACAAGTATGAAGCCTATCAGCGCGAGTATTATATTGCTTTCATCGACTATACCAAAGCATTCGACTCCTTGTACTACGAAATGATATGGAAGTCCCTAAAGGAACAAGGAATCGAACAAAAATATATCCGCTTAATAAAAAATGTATATAGTCATAGTACCGCGAGAATCCAACTCGAAAAGAAAGGTAACCCATTTAGAGTAGGAAAGGGTGTCAGACAAGGAGACCCTCTATCTCCAAAACTATTTTCAGCGGTTCTCGAAACAATCTTTAGGGGTCTTAACTGGGAAAACCTCGGAATCAATGTCGACGGAGCCTCCCTAACACATCTGAGGTTCGCAGACGATATAGTGTTATTTGCTGAAACACCGAAAAACATACAAAAAATGATACATGAACTAGCGGATGAAAGTGAGAAGATAGGTTTAAAGTTGAACCCAGAGAAAACAAAGGTTATGACAAACGGGAAGAAAACCACCATACATCTAGGAAATAACCAAATCGATTACACCGACGAATACATCTATCTGGGACAGCTTATAACACAAGAGGATCCTATACGCAAAGAAGTTGAGAGAAGAATAACAAATGGCTGGAAGAGAAACTGGAGACTGAGAGAGGTCATGAAAGACAAAACTCTTCACATTAATGTAAAGAAAAAGCTTTTCAACACCTGCGTACTACCTGTTTTAATGTATGGCAGCCAAACATGGGCTTTAACATAAAATACGACGAGAAAACTGGAAATCTGCCAACATGCAATGGAAAGAAGTATGCTGACTGTGAAAAGGTCGGACCGAATAAAAAACCATGTCATCAGAAAAAAGACGAAGGTCATAGATATAAAATCAAAAATTAGAAGACTCAAATGGCAATGGGCAGGGCACATGATAAGAGGCCCAGGGAAATGGAGCAAACTTGTGACACAATGGTACCCTAGAGAAGAGAAAAAGAAAAGGGGCAGACCACAAAAAAGGTGGGATGATGACATTAGGCAAGTAGCAGGAGTAACGTGGAATAGAGTGGCCCAAGATAGAAAGGAATGGAAAAGGTTGGAGGAGGCCTTTGCCGATTGGCAAACAGACCTACAAAAAATAATTAAGTATTAGAATAGAATAGATTAAGATTAGTATAGCTAAAAAATATATTTCTATATCCACACTCATAGTTCTTAATACTTTGTAAATAGATACTAAGTTGGTCTGAATAAAAGGCTTTATTATTTTATTATTATGTATATATTTATTAAGTATAATTTCTTATAAAATATATATAAAAATATAAAATACAAATATTCTTATATATATTGTATAAAAAAAAAAAAATGTGCTCCACCGACAGCAAGGTCTACGACCCAAGCTACCGGTGGTCAGGGCTCCAAAGAGAGGAACCTCCTCACAATGCGTGCCGTGTCCAACATTACTGCCTTCTGTATCAGGCCCTTCACCCAACTGCCTAGCGAGAGCTTCTCAAGGTGTTTATCGAAGCTCTTCGCTATAAGGCCGTTGACTGAAACGACCATCGGAATAATGATAGTTGAATCAACATTCCACATGGCGGTAACCTCATGGGCCAGGTCCAAATATTTAGACAATTTTTCTTTTTCGGCCTTCACAAGGTTCTCATCATGCGGAATGGTGACATCAACTAGCATTACACGACGCATCGATCGATCTATTATCACGATATCAGGTTTATTGGCTACAATAGTCCTGTCCGTGATAATAGATCGATCCCAGTAGAGCGTGATATGACCACTTTCGAGAACTGGAAGAGGCTGGTACTGGTAGTACGGTACTTCAGAGTCCACAAGGCCATATTTAAGAGCAAGTTGCTGATGGATAATCTTAGCCACTTGGTTGTGTCTGTGCAAGTACTCTCCGTTAGCAAGACGAGAACAACCGGAAACTACATGTCTAATAGACTCACCGGGACGGTGGCATGCCCGACAAATGTCAACCGTGCCGTCCTTTAGGATGTGCTTCCGGTAGTTGTTCGTCATGATAACTTCGTCCATAATTGCAAAGACAAACCCTTCAGTTTCCCCAAAAAGGTTGCTGAAGCGTAGCCAGTTCACGGAAGCGAGCTGGTCCACATCAGGCCCTGTAAGAGCCCGATAGAACCGTCCGTGTAGCTCCTTGCCCTTCCATATGGCTGTGCGGTCCGAAATACTTAATACCTGGGGCCTTCGCCAGTTCGCGTTTGCCAAGGAAAGCGGAGTTAGGCCTCTATCGATTGCGGCAACATCTCGATACATCACCACGGATACACTCAAAAAGTACTGTCTGAGATTGCACACCTCGCGGTTGTGTAGAGTCTTAACGTTTAAAAACCCACGACCACCGCACTTCCGCGGGATGTACAACCTCATAACAGATGACCGCGGGTGATGCATACGATACGCTGTCAACAATCGACGGACCTTTCTATCCAGGGCATCCAGTTCAGACTGAGTCCACCTTAGTATGCCAAAAGAGTATGTAAGAACAGGCATGACCCAACCATTGAAAGCTCGGACCCTATTTCCACCTGATAGAAGGCTTTTTAACACTTTTATCAGGCGGGCAAAGAACCGATCTTTCAATGATTGTTTCATATCCTGTTCAGCTATACTTAAGGCTTGTGACATACCAAGATACTTGTAAGAATCCATTTCAGAGAGAGACCTAAGGGATATATCTTCAGAGAGCTGTAGATTAAAAGAATCTTCAACTCTCCCTCTTTGTACATGGATGACCGCACACTTGTCTACTCCAAACTCCATTCCGATGTCGTTGCTAAAATTGCCGGTTATTTTGAGCAACTCCATCAGGTCTGTTTTCTTCGAAGCGTACAACTTGAGGTCATCCATGTACAGTAGATGAGATATAGGCTCACTCTCCCTCCGCAAATGGTAACCTAGCTTTGAATCCTTAAGTATAGCACTTAATGGATTCAAAGCTAAGCAGAACCACAACGGACTCAAACTGTCGCCCTGAAAGATACCCCTGCTTATCTTTATCAAGTCCGACGAACCAGAAAGGCCTCCACAGCCTGGGTGACGAAGAACTGTGGTCCACTGCCCCATACACGAACCGAGGAAAGAGCACAGCGCCGGGTGTACTCTGTACAGCTCTAGCACCCTCCCCAGCCATGTATGAGGCACCGAATCATAGGCCTTCTTATAGTCAATCCAGGCCATGGAGACATTCTTTCTGGATCGTCGCACCTGTTGGCAAATGGCCATATCAATGAGGAGCAAATCCTTTGTACCCCGGGACCCCCCCTTACAACCATTCTGAGTAGGCGATAGAATATGCTGTGCCTTAAGGTGATTATTGATTTTTATTCTCAGAATGGATGTAAGGAGTTTATAGACCGTAGGTAGACATGTAATCGGTCTATAATTTTTAGGTTCCGAAGTGCTGCCAGATTTGTAAATCAAGTGAGTGACACCCGATGTCATAAAGCTAGGGAGCGATCCCAATTAAAGAGCTTCTTGGAATTGAGTCGCTAGACGAGAATGTGAGCCCTGGAGCCTCTTTAGCCAGAATGCGTGCAGTCTATCCGGCCCCGGACTTTTCCAGTTCGGCGCCGCACGAACTGCACAGGCCAGATCTTCACGGCTTATGACTACGGGCTCCATTTCCTGAATGGGCCCACAGGATCGTCCAACAACATCAAACCATTCGCCCTCGGTGTGACTGACGGGCACTGACCAAATTTTACGCCAAAACTCGGCCATGACGGCCGCATTTGGCAAGTGCACGTCAGTCACTCTCTCTTGGGGGCGCTCCCAAGCCTGGTATACACTCCTTTGATTCGTCTGGAAGGTGCGATTCACGTGGTATCTATCTGCTCTCGCCTTATACCTGCGAATCCTCTTCGCCCATGCATAAACTTTTTGCTTCCAGTAGTCTATGCGTTCCGCGACCCCTGCCACATAGTCCACAGGAGCCACTCCTGTGCCTGCAAAGGCTTGGGCCACGAAACGCATAACTCTCGAGCGGTTGTTTCCAGCCTGGAAGCACAACAATTTCGCTATGAGTGTCCTAGCCATATTTATACGCCGCTCTATTCTGCACTGCCAGAATGGTTTAGTATTTGTGGGTTGGGTGGCTCGATGTAGATTAGGAAATCTTACACCTGCCACCCGACACACCGCCACCGCTCCACAGTACAAAATAGAATGGGTATCACATAAGTCTACACTGGTCTCCGAGTGTGGCTTTAAAACATTGTCTAGGGCACTCACAAGCGAAATGTTACGTCTATGCATGGGCAAACGGGGTAGGCATGGTCTTAGGGAAATCGGTGCAGACCGATACTCCGCAAATGCATCCTCCAGAGCTCTCCTCACCTGCTCCTGTAGCTGGTCACTAACACTTACCTGCTCGCTATTTACCTCCTCCGATCGTGCGAAGTTATTTAAAGAGATAGGTTCTTCAACACTTCGCACGTTGAAGTCAGTACGAGCAGGAAGTGCTTCGCGGCGCAGTCGCTCAAGCACTGTGTCATCCAACAACTTGCACCGCTGGATGGCACGTACTTGATCCGATAGTCGTTGCGCAGTAACGGCGACAGTCGGGTGAAGCCCCTGAAACAGAGACAACAATTTCGGACGGTAAGCGGTGAGGATGGTTCTGTAGCACCATAGTAGGCCCGCATGACACTCAGATTTAATTCCGGAGTCCATCTCATGCGGCGCACTACACCACCGGTAGCAGGGGCCGTGGGCGGAGCACAATGTCCCGCTGGTCCCAGGCGTGCCGGCAGCGGTGGGCGTCCTCTCCTCGTAGGTGTTAATGTAGGTGGAGTCGCCGATATCCCGGCATCGTCGCTAGAGGCCCCAGATGTCGGCGGTGTGAAAAAATCTTCATCCTCCGAAGGCTGGGGCGAGGCGGGCGAGCCGGGCAAAGGTGTTGGGCGTGCGCTAGGTGACCGGGCATCCCGCTGCCGACACAGCCGCACGGGGTTTCTTCGGCTGGGCTCGGCCATTTACAGATGTTATATGTATTTTCTTCCAATACCACATTTTGCGAACCCACGTTCGCATTGTAAAATTTTGCTCTTGAACTGTGTTGTTTTTTGTTGTTTTTTTAATGTCTAAACGGATAATTTCTATATTTCTTCGCAAAAAAAATTTTTATTTACACAAAACGACGTGTCGTTGACAGCGGTTGCCATGGTTATTATTATTATTATTATATAAGCTCATTTATTGTTGCTGTTCATACAAAGGTGCCACGCATTGTTATGAATCTTTACCTGTACTTTAGATACAAACTAATCTAGTACTGAATTTATTCAAGCTATTCAAGGATACTGCTTCACCTTCTGTTAATTCATTGTTTCAGATGAGAGTCTATACCAAGTGTGTGAGGATTGTCTGCTGATCCTTACGCAGAAACCTTTTGTTTTCTCCGTGTGGGGCATCTTTACCGTGGATGGTTCCATGATCCTCTCCATCATCAGCATCTGTACCACTTACACTCTTATTATGATACAGTTCGCTCACTTTTATAATTAAAATGCACCATTTATAGCTGATGTAGCTCATGTATTTACTGAGTCTTGCAATAAGGACACACAATGATATGTATGGTTTTAAGGTGTCGCAAAAATTATATAAAGAAGTGAACTATTGGTGAGGTAGTTTCTAATGGCCTTATTATCTATTAAGTGGATCGAATCTCTCCATCTATAAGGGGGCGAAGAAGTCAGACAGGTCTGTATGAAAAGAACCTGTTGGATTTCTGTAGTCTCTGCCTACCCCGCAAGTGATGATATAGAATAGAATGTGGAACCATGGAACAAGTTTAGTGTTTCGGTGGTCTCCCAGCATTTTAAGGGTATTATGATGGTGCTAATATGAAAGTGTTGTCCTGTCCCGCTTGAAGGAAATAAATGTGTTTAATTATAATTTTCTCATCATATTACCGACTTCCTCAACTTCCATCTCGACCGATCACCCAAAACGAGAGGCGCCACCTGCTGCACCCAACAGAGGGGTGAAGCCAGGCGTTACAAGAAGCCGGGGGAAAGGCTGGGTAGGAAGAAGGAAAGGAAGGGATAGCACTCAATGCGACGACGCGGCTCGCGTCGGGGTCGCGGTGCGTGCCTAACGGCGATCCCGTGACACCGACACCATGCGATAAAGGTGTCACCGCAGGGTTTATAGTCGGTACACTTGGTCCACTGACGGCCAGGTGACTCCGACTGTCAGTGGATCAAGGACTCCAACATAACCGCTCCGTAAAAATTTTACCTGCAAAAAAAATGGGTGAGGTCGTGTATTCTTCTTTTAGTTGGATTTATTAATAGTGCCATAGTCCCTACCTCATTATTAGTGGGACTTTAAATAGTTTTTTGTAGTCAATTAATTAATCATTGCGGGCAATAATGATTAATACTACAATTTAATCCTACACCTGCACTTTCGTTACATTTTAACTATTTCACTTTAATACCTTCACTAGTATATTTAACGATATTTATTATAAACACCGTCACGCCCACATTCCCCAAGGGGAGGAGGCAGAGGTGTACGGTGTACACCCCCATGCTTTTTGATTGATACTGTCATAATTATAACTCGGCTTTTTTCTATCCACTGCAAGGCATAATTGGAAGGAAGCTTTCCTTCCAATTATGCCAATCCTCCATATAACTTACTAGTGATTTTGCGATTCATAGTTTATATTAAAATTTCTTTATTGTTTAGATGATATGATAGATATATGTATGAAATGTGTCGTGTTAAATAATTGCACATGAGTGCAGTTTTTGAGCTATTTTGACTTTAATAAAGGCTTTAATAGTGTGCTATTATTTTTTATTATTTTCATACTTTTGGTTATACTTACCTATTTCCCCTAGCTCGGGTGACATTTGCCAAATTTTGCAGCAGTTTACTCTAAAGCGGCCAGGGCAGCCGTTTTTAATTTTTTGCCGACGTTTGCAAAAAAATATAATTTAAAAACTATAACGAGTTTTCTATCTATCATCATGCCAGCTCTCTCGCGGGGTAGGCAGAGAGTACAGAGTTTCAACAGGTTCTTTACTTACATACCTCTCTGGCTTCCTCCACTCTCATAGTTCGCCTCATACACACTCGCCAGTTACGGAGACTCTTGACTTGCCTTTCAGATAAGACACGGTCTATTTGGTCATGGTAAGATAGTCTAGATCTTCCCCGGTACCTACATCCTTCCACTTTCGCATTGTATATCTGTTTTGTTATTCTTTCTTCTGGCATTCTTTCTATACGCCCGAAACAACGGAGCATACCCTTTCTCATCTTTACACCGATACTATCTTTCATACCTACTCGCTTTCTTACTACGCTGTTGCGAATACGGTCGCACATCTTCCGCAGAGATCGCATTTCAACCGCATTTATCCAGCTTTCGTTCTCCTTCTTACATACCCAACTCTCACTGCCATATAACAGCGTTGGGACAAGTACTCCGTTATGCATGGTCAGCTGCGCCTTTTGGCTTAAGTGCCGGTTCCCAAGTAGCCTTCCCATCGCACCATTCACTCTGTTCTCTGCACTCACTCTTCTCTCTATGTCAGCGGTGTATTTGCCATCCTTACTGAAGGCGCATCCAAGATATATTAAAAAAAAAAAAAAAATTGTTCATGCAGTCGTCTCTCATAACTGTGACTAGTGTTTGCAGATCAGTGGCTGTTGGCGCTATCCGCGTCATCTGCATACAATAGGTGGTTTACCACTAGATCACCCATTTTTACCCCTTCATTCATCGCATTCAGTTTTTCAAGACTTTTATCTATATATACTATAAACAGTCTAGCAGACAACACGCAACCCTGCTTGACGCCGATTTTAACGTCAAACCAAGGTGACATGTTACCACCGGGTGGGTACGCACGTAAGTACGCATGCCTTGCTGTCCACATAGGTGGACTGGACGGCCCGCAACAGAGTGCCGTTTATACCATACTCTGGCAAAATGTCCCAAAGTCTCTTTCGCACGACTCTATCAAACGCGTTCTCCAGATCCACAAAACCGCAGAAAACCTTCCGGCCTACTGCCAGATGCTTTTCTACGATTTTGCGGAGGGAGAAAACTTGATCCGAACATCCTTTTTTAGACCTGAAACCTCCCTGTGCCTCGCACAACATTCCATCGGACTTCTCGCGCATTCTCCGTTCAATAATTTTACCGTACCCCTTAGCTGCCAGGCTGATTAAACTGATGGCCCTGTAATTGGCGCAGTCATATTGTGAGCCCTTGGCTTTATACAAGGGTACTATGACTGCGCTGCGCCAATCTGTAGGAACTCTACCGGTCTTCCAGCAAAGATTTGCAAGAACCCAAAAAGCGGCCCGGACGCAAGTTCCACCATATTTAATCATCTCGGCAGATATCATGTCTATTCTCGCAGCTTAAATCGCTATAGTTTTTGAATTATCATTTTTTTTTGCAAACGTTGGCTAAAAATGATCTCGCTCGCCTTGGCCGATTCCGAAACAAGTACTGCAAATTTTGGCAATGTTTTCCGATCATAGGGGTTCACTAATTACAACATACCATTTTTTTTTGCGATTTGGCATTGTTGTGACGATCGGATACCTAACAGACATTATTTACTTGTCTTGAAGATTAGCAGTAAGCTAATTTACTACAGAGAGCTCAGCACGAAAAGGTGACGTTAGCTAATAGCGAGTAGATATGCTATCCTTGCAAATTTACCAATTTACCAATTAAATAAAACTATTTCCTGGACTTAATTGCGGTTTATTTTTGGTTTGTAAGTTCCTGATGTTTTGAGTGCTTTGAAGCACCCATGGTCACGGGAAGAACGTGTTAGACATCCAAAAGGCATAGTTGTATCGGGGTACTCTAAATTTTTTTTTTTTTTTCTTGGTCCAATCTTAGCAGAATGAGTTCACGGTGTCTTGAGGTCTTTAATAACCGAATTCTAAGTCAATAAAAGCACCCAGCTATCTTCTCTATTGTAATAGGGATGTTTTTTTTTTTTTTTTTTTCAATAGCCTCGCGGCCTATCCTTGGCAGGAATCGGTGTTCTTTCTCCTGAAAGAACACAATCCTCCTGGATTTCAGGTCTATCAAATCTGATGTTATGGTGGGTGCGGTCAAGGACATATCTAAAGACTGCAGACTTCTTTGAGCCACGGTGTTATAGGTCAGCTATGTGTTCTTTTACCCGAGTTTTTACCGGTTTTTTTGTTTGTCCTATATAAGAGAGACCACATTCATAATCAAGCTTGTACACTTTTGCATCTTGTAGAGGGATGTGACACTTGACAGACGGCAAAAATTCACTGATCTTCTTCGGCGGCTTATATAATGTTATAATTGAAGCTCGCTTCAAGATGTAGCCAATCTTGTCCTGGACTCATCTCATGTAGGGTAGTACAGCAGGGAGATGCTCGACTGTGGCTGGTTTAACTCGGTCACTCTGACTTTGTCGTGGAACTCGCAGCTTATTGTCGCGCAGGACTTGCTTGACATGTTAAAGCTCGGCTGCCAGATGTTTTGTGTCACAGATCCCTTGTGCTCTCTGAAATAAAGATTTACCCAAGATAGCTAACTGTGTTGGATGGTGGTGCCATTCACCGTTTAAGTAACTATGACCACCATCCAACACAGCGCCGTAAGGACCAACAAAAATAATTAAGAAGTTTGAGGGTACCCCGGAACAACTATGCCTTTTGGACGTCGAACACTTCAGTGCTTCCCGTGACCACAGGTGCAGCAAGGCACTCAAAACATCAGGAACTTAAAAACCAAAAATGAACCGCGATATAGTTTTATTTCATGTGTAATATTGGCGTAAATCTCAGTATTGGTTTGATAGGTAATCATTTATAAACTTAAAAAACGTAATCTATCGGCCCACGTCTATTATAAAATACCCTTGCGATCGGGCCAAGGAAAGCATACAATACTATCTATACTCCTACCGTGTAGTAGGATACTTTTCATTTTAACTAAGGTTATTCTAATACATTGATATACATAACACTAGATTAGGAGTAACGGCGGAAATGTATGTCGGCTAAGAATATGCCCGCAGCCAAGTTACAAGCTTTTGTCATTCATTGGCCTGCCTGACGTCTCCGAAGTAACACGTATTAATAAAAAATCACAAAATAGGTAAATGCGTGGTGTAAGAATGCGATTTGAGGTCATAAAATCACTATACCTCAAGCGGAACCAATTTCCACACCTAAGTTTATTGTTATTTCATATATTTACTAGCAAATAAAATAAAAAACCGATTTCAAGTTACAAAAATAAATTTGAGATTCAGTGTTGCCAATTAAAACACCATTTGGTGTTCCCATCTTTATGGGAAAATGTTGGATGATTGTGTCACCTATAATTATGTACTATACAAATACCTATTTAATAAATTTTGTTTGATCCCAAAGGGTGCAATTTTTATCACGAATGATCCCTTGCGGGGTAGACAGAAAATACAGAGTTCCAAAAATTTCATTAGAATATTATGAAAATAAATAAGCTATTTGCTCAAAGCGAATATAGTAAAAAATTCTTTGTTACATAATTGCCTAATGGATCCGGTAAAGAATAGCTCCACCCCATTTGTTCTCACGCGTGTCGTAGAAAGCAACTGGGGAATTAACCAAGACTTTTCCTCTCTTTTTTTTAACAAACGCCCCACACTGGTAATTATTCAATGTCGTGGGTACGTTTACAAACATGAAAATCACACAAACAAATACCCAGACCTAAACAAAATGTGTGAGCCACACAAAGATTTGTACTATGCGGGAATCGAACCCTATTCAGTCTAGTAACCGGAGCGGCCTACCGCTCTTAACGTCTGGACAAAGAAGTCGTCAGTAGAAAGAGAAAATAGGCAACAACTTTTTTCTGAGTTTGCTGAAGAGATACGCATTTTGTAAATTTGTATTTATTTTACCCGCTCTAAATAGACTGCAACCATCAACCAACTTTTGAACATAATGCAATAGATAACATTAGGTGTGTTTTGTTTATTCCTCATCCAATAATATTTTCATAGTTTGACCACATACCCTAATGAACACTATTAACTAATATCCAAATAATCTGTGTTACAATTCTAATTTCTTATAGAATAAAATGAAGTAGGTTAGTACCTACTTCATTTTACTAGAAGTTATTTAAAAAAATATATATTAAAGAAATTATATTCATAACATCATTAAAAATTTATATTCATTGTGATTTCAAATTGTGGGAAATAATCATATCGTAAGCAACACTGAGCCTCCTACTACAGGTAATAGTGCTACCTCTATCGGATCGACGTAATGTCGGTATGGTCAGCAACAAGAGTAAAAGAGATGGATATATGTTTACTCCAAATTATTTATTGGATTCTACGCCACGTCGGCATACTTTTAATTCGTTACACTTTTTTCGACGCGCCGAAGTGACGTTTGCTTCTCTATTTATTTACCTCAATGTTCTAATATCTATCTAAGAAAGCTGTAATTAGTATAGAATAATTAACTACTTCGTTTATTACTAACTCCATAAATTCCGCGAGAATCAAAAGCTTCAACTCCTATAAAAAGGTTATATTGCTTAGAGACTGAAAGTAAATAGACACAAACTGACACAGTAAAATGTCAAATGTCAAAAACAACAAATCTTTAGTTCTTGAATCTAAAAAGTATTTCGTTTAGTTCTTGTAGAGCTTCAAAAATACTACTACCCTCTTGAATTGTAAAGAATAAATAGAGCACTCAAAAGGGAAACTTTTGGAGCTTTTGACACTTTGAGCGTATATGAGACGAATTATGAGAGTGGAGGAAGCCAGAGAGGTCTGTGAGGAAAGAACCTGGAACTCTCTACTCTCTGCCTATACCGCAAGGGATCTAGCGTGATAGATAGGTAAAGAGATAAGTTTTTGGTACATATTATTTTGAAATGGGTGAGCGAATTCCAAAAACGATCTTTTTAGGGTTCAGTAAAGCCTCGAGTGATAAAAATGAACCCTTGTAGAATCACTTTATTGTCTATCTGGCTGTTGGATAAGACTCATTATTTCAGGAACGGATAAAGGTCTTATCAATCAATCAGCCTATCGTAGTCCTCTACTGGACATAGGCCTCTCCTAACACGCGCCATTGCACACGGTCCTCCGCCTTCCGCATCCAGTCTGTCCCAGCGACCTTTTTGAGGTCGTCGGTCCATCTAGCTGGAGGCCGTCCTACCTTACGCTTATCAAGTCGCGGTCTCCACTCTAGGACACGCTTGCTCCATCAGCCGTTGGTCCTTCTGCAGATGTGACCAGCCCATTGCCACTTTAGCTTACTGAGTCTGCGAGCTATGTCGGTAACTTTGGTTCTTTGTCGGATTACCTCGTTACGAATTTTATCTTTCAAAGAGACGCCGAGCATAGCTCGCTCCATAGCCCGCTGTGCGACTTTGAATTTGTGGACTAGTCCCACTGTGAGTGTCCACGTCTTGGCCCCGTAAGCCATAACAGGTAGGACGCATTGGTCAAAGACTTTAGTCTTCGGGCATTGCGGTATAGGCGAAGCAAAAACGTGACGTAGTTTGCCAAATACTGCCCAACCCAATTGGATCCTGCGGTTGATTTCTTGCTCGAAGTTGTTTCTACCAAATTGGACAGCTTGTCCAAGGTAGACATACTCCCGAACAACTTCGAGCATCGAACCATCGACGTAGATCGGTCCCGGCGTGACATGCTCATTAAACATGATCTTGGTTTTATCCAAGTTCATGCCGAGACCGACACCTCGAGAGGCTTCATTTAGGCTATGCAGCATTTCGCTTAACTGTTCCAGTGACTCTGCCACGATGACGATATCATCGGAAAACCGAAGGTGTGAGATGTATTCGCCGTTGATGTTAATGCCCCGCCCAGTACAGTCCAGCGTCTTGAAGACGTCTTCGAGTGCATTGGTGAAGAGCCTGGGGGATATTACATCCCCCTGTCTTACCCCTCGACGCAGCTCGATCGGGTTGGTCTTTTGGTCCTGGAGCTGGACGGTCATTGTGGCGGTATCATACAGACATCTCAACACCTCGATATAGCGCCAATCGATGCCACATCGCTGCAGAGCATCCAAAACCGCCCAGGTTTCGTTGGAGTCGAAGGCTTTCTCGTAGTCCACGAAAGCCATACACAGCGGCTGATTGTACTCTTTGGTCTTCTGTACAATCTGCAGAACAGTATGGATGTAGTCTACGGTGCTGTAGCCTTTTCGAAACCCGGCTTGTTCCGGTGGCAGGAACTCGTCAAGTCTTCTGGCGAGGCGGTTTGTGAGTACTCTCGAGAACAACTTGTAGACGTGGCTCAGGAGTGAGATGGGTATGTAGTTTTTCAGCAAGGTTTTGTCACCGTTTTGGAAGAACAGAACCACCGCACCCCCGCTCCACGCTTGAGGTGTAAAGCCCTGGTGGATGACGGAATTAAAGAGGCTCGCTAGCTTTTCAAGAATTGGAGTCCCGCCTGCTTTGAGGAGCTCAGTGGTGATCCCGTCATCGCCTGGCGACTTGTTGTTTTTGAGCTGCTCGAGAGCAACTCTGACCTCGTCCTGGTTGACATCAGGGATGTCTTCCGTGTGGTGGCGTGCGAGTGGGGCTCTGTGATCGTCAGCGCTGGGTCTCGAGGGTTTAGCCATCCGTGATGCGTACAGGTCTTTGTAGAAACTCTCAATTTCCTCGAGTATCTCGAACTTGGAGGTCACGGTTTTGCCATCCGCTGTATTAAGTTTCGTCAGATAGGATCTACCTAGCTGGCGAGCGAAGACATTGGTGCCTCTGTTCTGTTCAATCGCAGCCACGATGGTGCGGGTGTTGGAACATCGGAGGTCACGTCGCACCAGCTTCCGGATCTTCCGGTTGAGGTTCCTCCCATCCGGCGAAGACGCCTGCGTGGATGACATTTCCCGTCTCTGTCTCATAGGTTCGAGAGTCTCGAGCGAGAGTTTAGACTCTCTGTTACCGCTTTTGCCGGGAAACACCCTTCAAGACACATCCTGGAGCGTTTTGACCACTGTGTCGGTTTTCTCGTCAACATTGCCTTCGGTTTTCAGCAGGTCGAAAGCTCGATTTTGAAGCTCCAGTTGGAACTTTTCGGACCCTAAAGCTATTTGAGGCGCAGTAGGTCTGAGAGTAGACCTCATCATACGACGCCTTTCGGCCTTGAAGTTTATATTTAGAGCGCCTCGGACAAGTCTGTGATCGCTGCCGGTATTAAACCTGTTGATCACGGAGACGTCTCTAAATATAGACTTCCTGTCAGACATGATGAAGTCTATCTCGTTCCTCATCACAGTGTCGGGGCTTCGCCATGCCCACTTTCTATGAGGCTTCTTCTTAAAAAACGAATTCATCAAGAAGAGCTCCTGCGACTCCAGAAAGTTGACCAGCATCTGCCCCCTGTGGTTTCGGCGCCCCACGCCGTGGGGTCCGATTATCGTTTCGCCGCGTTCTTGTACTCCCACTTTGGCATTGAAGTCCCCCATAACAACGTTGTAGTGAGCCTTGGTGGTGCCATGTAATGCCTTGGCGATGTCTTCATACATGGCTTCGGCTATGTCGTCGCAGTATGTCGAGGTCGGCGCATATACCTGTACCACCTTCAGGGTGTACCTGTTGGTGATTTTAATTATGAGGTACGCTACCCGTGTCGACACACTGCTGACTTCCACAACGTTGTTAGTGAGAGCTTTGTTGACCAGGAAACCGACACCGCCCTGAGAGGGCCGATCACCTTCCCGAAAGTAGAACAGGTGGCCTGACTCAAGGGTTATCGTGTCCTCGCCCTGTCTTTGGACTTCGGATAACCCCAATATGTGCCAGTTTATGCTACCTAGTTCTACCTCGAGTTCAGTGAGGTGTTGGTCCAGCCGTAGAGAGCGTCTATTGTATGTAGCCAGGGTCAGGTGTTTTTGGTAGCCTTGTGTCGTAGACCGGAGATTCTTCGCACGCCCTGCCCCGCTGTTACCGCGACCGCTACCGTGGCAGTGGACAGCGGGACTACCGGGAACTGGGGGCCTTTGCGTTTGGTGTCTTAACATGTTAAGAGGTTTTTGGCCTACTATACCACGCTGGCCAGACGGGTTGGTATAGGGTTTGTTTCAAATTATCCTTTTCTGGTCGTTGATCGGATGACGTTACTACCTTTCGTAGACTCTTACCACCAGCCTAGCAAAATTATGGCTCCTGGGGGCATTCTAAGTTTTTCTTTCGCTTCCAGCCCAGTAAGGAAGTAAGCCCGGATAAAAGTCTTAAGTTGAAATTTATGTTAAATACTTGAATCTACGGTCCCTTGGCGTTGAGAATTATTGAAGCTACTAAATCATTAAAATCAAAAATATGGGTTTTTAAAGTCACTTATCGAAACCTATTGGGTACTTCTCGTTGAATCATCAGGTAAGAAGCAAGTTTTTAAAATAATGTAATTATATTAGCCCTGTTAAGAAACGGTCCCACAGTTGGGCACGGGCCTCCTCTCAAACTGGGAGAGTTTAGGTCATAGTCCACCACATTGGCTCAGTGCGGGTTCGCGAACTTCACACACCTTCGAGAAACTCTTAGGCGTGTAGGTTTCCTCACGATATTTTCCTCCACCGTTAAAACAAGTGATAACCATTTTTTAATACGTACATGCTTTTGAAAAGACGAAGGTGCGTGCCTGAGTTTGAACCCGAGACCTCTGACTTTGCAGTCCAACGATCTGACCACTAAGCTATCACTGCTTACTTTTAAAGTTTTTATACAAGGGACAAAAATATCCAATAAACAATCATTTGACTTCATCATCAGACTACCATGGAGCTAGCCATGGTACCATATTGTTGCATTGTCATCAAAATTACATATCTATGTCAAATTTCAGCTCAATCGAATACCCGCAAGTGCTTGAAAAATCAATCACAAGATTTGAACTGGAAAGACAGACAGACATACGAACATTGTATTAAATAACCATCCTTGTGCCCCACCACCTGTAATAGGGAAGAGCTGAGCGCGGCCACGGACGGCGCGATTATGCTAGCCACTCACCTAGTGAGACAGATATGAACCATTGACACGAAAAGAAGAAGTTAAGTAAAAGCTTGTTATAAGTTTAGCCCTTGTCGAGGGACGAATATGTATCGTAAAAGGGGAAAATCACATCAAAAAGCGAAAACAAGGGCTCACAGAATAAATCAACACTGTTTTCGGTGACGATATCAGGTACTGATAGCCGGCTAGCCTAATGCCAGATTTTAGACTGTTTCTAGTAGTTTTTTCTATAGCAAAATCTAAAAATATTGTTGTCGAATCAAAGATTGGAACTCAAGACTTCGTGATCGTGAGCCGCAACATGCACTACATGACTCATGAGGCAGTAAGCCGACGAATTCAGCTATGAACGGATTGCGCGTTGTAAGATACGCGAACTCTGGAATGGGCTGTTCGTATTTGGCTTTATATTAATACCGCGATGAGCCCATAGAACGAAATTGTATTTACCATGTTTATATTTGGCAGTTACGATTTTTTTAACAGGCCCTTAATTCGTATATTATCGTAAGAAGTGCATTACCGCGTAACAAGCATTGGAAGATTTTATGTATCTGTACTTAAGCTTCGAAAGACAAGCAAAAAAGTAATAATCAATAATGCAATTTCTTACAAATTATAACATATTCTTAAAAATATATTTTTTTTAACTAGCCTATTGTGTCCCACTGCTGGGCAAAGGCCTCCCCTTCTCCTTCCAAAGAGTTCTATTCTTGGCCAATGATGGCCATTCAGGCTGATATGCATCAAGATCATCGCGCCACCGCTTTTTAGGCCTACCACAACGACGATGTCCGTGTTCTGGGACCCATTCAGTGCTTATCTTAGCCCACCTATCAGTGTTCATTCGGGTCATGTGACCAGCCCAATCCCACTTGAGTCTAGCGGTTTTTACGCCCACATCTATTACACGGGTCATAGAACGCCGCACAGAGTTCCGCACTCGATCCATGCGTTTAATACCCAAGATGCTGCGCTCCAATGCCCTTTGACAAACTTTGAGTTTGGACTTTTGAGCTTCGGTTAGTGACCATGTCTGCGCACCGTAAGTGAGAACAGGCAAAATACACACGTCGATGAGTTTGCGCTTCAATGTCAAGGGAAGGTCGCCCTTCATATAGTGCCCCATGGACCAGTAGCTCTTCCAGGCTTTTTCGATACGGCGATCGATTTCTTTGCTTTGCCTGTTTTCGAAGGAGACTAGCTGGCCTAGGTATATGTACTCATCAACATAGTGTAGGATTTACCCATTCACCTCTACTTTGTGTTTGATGCTGTTAGTCATGATTTGAGTTTTTGACCGATTCATCATAAGTCCAACCTCGAGGCTTATCTTGCTCAGTTCTCCGAGCATTTCTTCTAGTTCGTGGGCTGTTTGAGCAAAAAGGACAATATCATCAGCAAAACGCAAATTCGTAAGTCGGCTACCATTGATGACAATACCATTTGTTGCCCATAAAACCGCTAGGTTCTTAAATATTTCCTCAAGAGCACTTGTAAATAATTTTGGTGAGAGCGGGTCACCCTGCTTAACGCCTTTTTCTATTTTAAAGGTTGGACCGGTAGAAGAAGAATTGGTTTTTATTGAGGCTGTGCTTTGATTATAAATAATTTTAATTAAATCTATGTAAGTTCTGTCAATGTTTTGTTTTTCTAGAGCTGTAAATATGGCAGAGTGAAAAATACTATCAAAAGCTTTTGCGAAGTTTTTGAAATTCGTTATATTTTTCTATTACTTGATTTAGTGTATGAAGATGATCAGTGGTAGAGTAGTTAGGGCGAAAACCGGCTTGCTCTGGAGTTTGATAACTGTTTAGTTTGAAGGTAATACAATTAAGAATAACTTTAATAAAAACTTTGTATACATGAGATATTAAGCTTATGGGTCTATAATTTGAAATATCTGATTTACTGCCTTTTTTATGTAGTAGGGTATTATTGGCGTGACACATTTTGCTTGGTAAAGTACCTGTATTTAGTATAGTGTTGCAGAAATTTGTGATGTGAGGCAATAATGTAGGAGAGCCTATTCTGAATGCCTCAGTTGTTATCCCATCAGCTCCAGAGCTTTTGCCATAGCGCATGGTTTTGAGAGCGACACTAACTTCTTGTTGATCAATCAAAGGAAAGAATAAATTTAGATAATAATAAATAATTTACGCTACTTCATTCCGCGCCATCTATGCATAATACAGGATTTGATGGTTACAATTTGTTATTTCTTGTCAATCGATTATTTTAAACATGTCTGTGATACTATTTATAAAATAATAAGAACATGGTGATGATAATGTCAATGTTTGAGTTAGATGATTTAGGTATAGAGTATAAACTTCTATATCTATATCATCACGCCAGATCACTTGCGGGGTAGGCAGCGAGTACAGAGTTCCAACAGGTTCTTTCCTTACATACCTCTCTGGCTTAGAACAATGCACAACGAGTTAAGTAGACGGGCTTAAGTATAGATTAAAAGTAATTGTACTTAAGACTCATGGTATCAGTCAGTATCTACACAGTCCTCTCATTTACAGAATAAAGACTTTGTAAAGGTATTTATTAAAAAAATGCAACAATAATGATAAGAAAAATAAAACTGCTTAATATAAAATATATAATGAGTGCGAACAATATCCTTGGCTCCAGTGTGATGCCGAACGAGCTAAAGTTTAACAAAACTACAGACTAAAGTAACATACAGACAACAGAACTAAACTAACGTACATAGATTACTAGTTAAGTTGAAGTTTCGCTTAGAACCAGAATCTTGTAAATATTTTCTATTCATCCTGCACACATCACACGAATTAAAGTATTATTAAAAATAACTAAAGTACTTTAAAATCGGCTTAATAATATGTAATATCTGATAGATATCAAGTGCTATATGCGTCCCATAATAATATCATAAAATAGGGTCTGATAAAAATCTAACCACTCATTTTTTATCCAGATAAGTACAAGTGGGGCAGTCCATCATACTTGATTAAAAGTTAAAATAGATCAGAAAAATATTCATCCAATTCGGAACAGTTCATGTTAAGCCCAGCCCGTAGCCATTTGTCTCCACGTCACCTTTAAACGTTCGCGTGTCGCGTCAGAATAATGGTTTCAAAATATATATTGCGTATAAATAACTGTTTGACAAAAATATTTTCAGTTCGAAACATTATGAAAATTCGTGTTACTGGTGGATTTTATTGCAAATTCAGCAACTATAAATCAATTGATTACATTTCCAAAATTTTCTGCATCCTTTCTCTTATTGCATACATCTATAGCACCCACAATATTTGTCTAATGCTACCAACTGCAACCTGTGTCCTATACGCAAATGAAATGTTAAAATATAGTACTTGTATCATAATGTCACTTTTAACTAATTCTGAATACTTATTTGCGATTATATCAGACCTCGAGAATATTGATGTGGCGTTGTCAGTGAAACCTATTCCAGGTGCACCAACTGCAAGTGCTGCTACTTTTATCGTAATAGTAACAAGAGTATCAATCTTTATGTATTACACCATATTACATCCATACAACCTTGTTATTTACGGAATCAGATACCTATTGGATTTCTTCTTTTTTACGATGATTTTGTTTATTGGATTTACCAGAATCATCGTATTTGAAATGATGTGGTACAGGATGAGAGCTCTGCGACAGAGTCTGGAGAAACCAATAGGGATGATACTGGTAGAAAGTTACAAAGATGCTATGAAAACTAAGCTGTGCAATTGTATGATGTTGTATAAGAATCTGTTGACTATTCTCAAAAAAACAGAAATTCCAACAAAACTTATGGTTTGTTCATTCTTATCTATTACTGTGGTGAAATACGTCATTAAAGTTTCTTAAATTCTTTTCACAACACTTTAATACAAGCAAAATTTAGGCATTAAACATTTATATTGCCTCATTAAACTAACAATTTTAACTGAGTACAAAAACGAACTAGGTTCTCAATTCGATTGTATATATTTTTTTCATCTTCTTCTTACATTTTTAATATAAAATTTAATGTAAGTAAGAAATAGCACAACATTTAAAAACAATTGCCTAGGTTCGTGCAAGCCTAAATACACTTCGTCTTACTAAAAATGTTTTTGTAAATGTTGTTTATCGCAATTGTTTAAGGGTAAATCCATACCTTTTTCAGACTTTATTATCGGTGGTACTGATTATTCCATCTATCATGACTCATGTGTATATCTATATATCCGAGTCTCATATCTACGTAAGTAAATCATGTTTGTATAGCTACCATCATTAGTTACATCATACACATCTTATTAATGGAAATCATAATATACATTGTATCATAATGTGTCAAATATTTTTGCTTCTGCTTTAGATGGGGTGCTACATATTGACGACACAACCGCACTTTTCGACGATTTGCCAGCCATTTCAAATTTATAAAATTTTATACGTTGCTTTCCGATGAGTAGTGCAGTTATACAGTTATAATATGCCGATGCCTAGTGCCGATGGCATAGTGACTAATTACTGGCATAAGACTTTGTTTTATAATTTCAGGGTTTTGGTCTCTTTCATCTATTCTACGATGTCATTTTAACTTGTCTGCCAGGCTTATTGATAAGTTTATCGTCTAGCGAACTGGATAATATGAAGCGGTGTTTTGAAAAGCAACTAATAGTATGCGAAGGTAAGATTTAAGAATGTAAAAAAAATAATAGGTGTTTGGAGAGTAGTGCATGCCTAATTGGTTTTTGATAAATTAATAATATTCTCATGATTTCTCTGGAATTTATGTACCTGGTTTGTTTCAATTAATTGTATACTATTATAAGACAAACGCTAGCTCTGAACTATATTGTTGTCGGTGTATTAGCTCATTTATTGTCGCTGTTCATACAAAGGTGACACACATTTTTATGAATCTTTACGTATACTTTAGATACAAACGTATCTAGTACTGAATTCATTCAAGCTATTCAAGGATACTGCGTCACCTTCTGTTAATTCATTGTTTTAGATGAGAGTCTATACCAAGTGAATGAGGATTGTCTGCTGATCCTCACGCAGAGACCTTTCGTTTTCTCCGTGTGGGGCATCTTTACCGTCGATGGCTCCATGATCCTCTCCATCATCAGCATCTGTACCACTTACACTCTTATTATGATACAGTTTGCTCACTTTTATAATTAAAATGTACCATTTACAGGTGATGTAGTTGATTTACTGAGTCTTGCAATAAAGACACACAATGATAGGTATGGTTTTAATGCGTCGCAAAAATTATATAAAGAAGTAAACTATTGGTGAGGTAGTTTCTAATGGCCTTATCATCTATTAAGTGGATCGAATCTCTCCATCTATAAGGGGGGGAAGAAAATGACCTGTTGGATTTCTGTACTCTCTGCATACCCCGCAAGTGATGATATAGAATAGAATGTGGATTGAATTTTGTTTCGTGGTAGGTGGAACCGTGGAACAAGTTTAGTGTTTCAGTGGTCTCCCAGCATTTTTTTAAGGGTATTATGATGGTGCTAATATGAAAGTGTTATCCTGTACCGCTTGAAGGATATAAGTTGTATTTGATTGTAATTTTCTCATCATATTATCAACCACCTTCACCTCCACCTCGACCGATCACCCAAAACGAGAAGCGCCACCTGCTGCACCCAACAGAGGGGCGAAGCCAGGTGCCACAACCTTCCTTCTGTAACCGGGGGAAAGGGTGGGTAGGAAGAAGGAAAGGAAGGGATAGTCCTCAATGCGACGACGCGGCTCGCGTCTGGGTCGCAGTGCGTGCCTAACGGTGATCCCTTGACCCCGACACCATGCAACAAAGATGTCACCGCAGGGTTTATAGTTGGTACAGTTGGTCCACTGCCGGCCAGGTGACTCCGACTGTCAGTGGATCAAGGACTCCAAAATAACCCCTCCGCAAAGAGTTTTACCTGCGAAAAAAAAATGGAAGAGTATGTGTACTCTTCTTTTACTTGGATTTATTAATAGTGCCATAGTACCTACCTCATTAGTAGTGGGAATTTAAATAGTTTTCTGTAGTCAATTAATTAATCATTGCGTGGCATTAATGATTACTATACCATGATTGATATTACAATTTAACCCTACACCTGCACTTTCGTTACATTTTAACTATTTCACTTTAATACCTTCACTAGTATATTTAAAAATATTAAATATAAACTCCGTCGCGCCCGCATTCCCCAAGGGGAGGAGGCAGAGGTGTACGGTGTGGGGTGTACACATGCTTTTTGATGAATACTGTCGTAATTATAAATCGGCTTTTTTCTATTCATTGTAAGGCATAAGCTTCCTTCCAATTATGCCAATCCTCCATATAACTTACTAGTGATTTTGCGATTCATAGTTTTTTTTTTTTTTTAAAAAACGTTGCCCCATACTAGGATTAATTCCTGTGTCGTGGGTGCGTTTACAAACATGAAAATTCACATACACAAATACCCAGACCGGAACAAATAAAAATAAAAGTTAAAGTTAAGTTTGGAGTTAAAATAAAGTTTATATTAAAATTTCTTTATTGTTTAGATGATATGATAGATATATGTATGAAATGTGTCGTGTTAAATA
Source organism: Phalera bucephala (assembly GCA_905147815.2). Lineage (NCBI taxonomy): Eukaryota > Metazoa > Arthropoda > Insecta > Lepidoptera > Notodontidae > Phalera > Phalera bucephala. The sequence continues at coordinate 31,747,535 of LR990615.1, read as the reverse complement.
ATTGCAGATGAGTGCAGTTTTTGAGCTATTTTGACTTCAATAAAGGCTTCAATAGTGTGTTATATTTTTTTATTATTTTCATACTTTAGGTTGTACTTACCTATTTCCCCTAGCTCGGGTTACATTTGCCAAATTTTGCAGCAGTTTACTCTAAAGCCGCCAGGGCGGGCGTTGTCATTTTTAGCCGACGTTTGCAAAAAAATATATTTTAAAAACTATAGCGAATTTTCACATGTATTAAAAAGTAAACGACTTTATGATGATAACGTGTTTTATTTAAGTACAACGTTACATAGTTTATTACCTAATACTATTAAAATTCCTACCTCTAATATACAGAACCGAAAAATCCAAAAATGTTCAGTAGACAGTAATAAGACGGTGCAATAAATCATTTGTTAAAGGTTTCAGTTCTGATTATTTTCCTAAAAATATTTGTTTACGTGAACATTTTTGGATTTTTCGGTTGTTTATATTTAAGGTAACAATTTTAATAGTATTAGGTAATAAACTAAGTAAATTTGTACTTAAATAAAACACGTCATCATCATAAAGTTGTTTACTTTTTATTACACGTGAAAATTCGCTATAGTTTTGGAATTATCATTTTTTTATTGCAAACGTTGGCAAAACATGATCTCGCCCGCCTTTGCCGATTCTGAAACAAGTACTGCAAATTTTGCCAATGATTGTTTTATTTAATTAGCGATTTGGCATTGTTGTGACGATCGGATGCCTAACAGACGTTATTTACTTGTCTTGAAGATTAGCAGTAAGCTAATTTACTACAGAGAGCTCAGCACGAAAAGGTGACGTTAGCGAATAGCGAGTAGATATGCCATCCTTGTCACACTGCAAATTTACCAGTTAAATAAAACTATTTCCTGGATTTTTATGCGGTTAATTTTTGGTTTGTAAGTGCCTGATGTTTCGAGTGCTTTGCAGCACCCATGGTCACAGGAAGAACGTGTTAGACGTCCAAAAGGCATAGTTGTACCGGGTTACCAATAATTTTTTTATTTTTTTTTGGTCCAGTCTTCGCATAATGAGCTCACGGTGTCTTGAGGTCTTTAATAACCGAATCCCATGTCAATAAAAGCACCCAGCTATCTTCTCTATTGTAATAAGGATTTATATTTATTTTTAATAGCCTCGCGACCCATCCTTGGAGGAATCGGTGTTCTTTCAGAAGGATCAAGGACATGTCTAAAGACTGCAGACTTCTGTGAGCGACGGTGTTATAGGTCAACTATGTTCTTTTACCCGAGTTTTTACCGGTCTTTTTGTTTGTCCTATATAAGAGAGACCACATTCACAATCAAGTTTGTACCCTCTTGCATCTTGTAGAGGGATGTGACACTTGACAGATGGCAAAAATTATCTGGTCTTCTTTAGCGGCTTATATAATTTTATAATTGAAGCACGCTTCAAGATGTAGCCAATCTTGTCCGTGACTCCTCTCATGTAGGGTAGTACAGCAGGGAGATGCTCGACTTTGGCTGGTTTCACTCTGTCACTGTTACTTTGGCGTGGAACTCGCAGCTTTTTGTCGCGCAGGACTTGCTTGACATGTTAAAGCGAGGCAGCCAGATGTTTCGTGTCACAGATCCCTTGTGCTCTCTGAAACAAAGATTTACCCAAGGTAGCTAACTGTGTTGGATGCTGGTGCCATTCACCGTTTAAGTAACTATGACCACCATCCAACACAGCGCCGTAAGAACCAACAAAAATAATTAAGAAGTTTGAGGGTGCCCCGGAACAACTATGCCTTATGGACGTCGAACACTTCAGTGCTTCTCGTGACCACGAGTGCTGCAAGGCATTCAAAACATCGGGAACTTAAAAACCCAAAATGAACCGCGATTAAAATTCGAAAAATAGTTTTATTTCATGTGTAATATTCGCGTAAATCTCAGTATTGGTTTTGATAGGTAATCGTTTATAAACTTAAAACACGTCGCCTATTGCCCCACGTGTATTATAACACACCCATGCGATCGGGCCAAGGAAAGCAAACAGTACTATCTACATGCCTACCGTGTGGTAGATTATTTTTCATTTCCACTAAGGATATTCTAATATCTATCTAAGAAAGCTGTAATTAGTGTAGAATAATTAACTACTTCGTTTATTACTTACTTCATAAATTCCACAAGAATCAAAAGCTTCAACTCGTATATAAAGGTTATATTGCTTAGAAACTGAAAGTAAATAGACACAGACTGACACAGTGTTTGGTCCTCAAATAGTGCTAATGGACAAAAATGTCAAAGCAACAAATCTTTAGTTCTTGAATCTAAAAAGTATTTCGTTTAGTTCTTGTAGAGCTTCAAAAAATACTACTACCATCTTGAATTTTGTAAATTGAATAGGAAGCTCAAAAGGAAAATTTTTGAAGCTTTTTACACTTTGAGCGTGTATGAGACGAATTATGGGAGTGGAGGAAGCTAGAGAGGTCTGTGAGGAAAGAGCCTGGAACTCTGTACTCTCTGCCTATCCCGCAAGGAATCTGGCGTGATAGATAGGTAAAGAGATAAGTTTTTGGTACATATTATTTTGAAATGGGTGAACGAATTCCAAAAACCATCGTTTTAGGGTTCAGTAAAGCCTCAAGTGGTAAAAATGAACCCTTTTAGAATCACTTTATTGTCTCTTTGGTTGTTGGATAAGACTCATTTTTTCATTTGTTCATAAATAATTGAAGCTACTAAATCATTAAAATCAAAAATATGGGTTTTTAAAGTCACTTATCGAAACCTATTGGGTACGTCTCGTTGAATCATCAGGTAAGAAGCAAGTTTTTAAAATAATATAATTATATTAGCCCTGTTAAGAAACTGCCCCACAGTTGGGCACGGGCCTCCTCTCATACTGAGAGGGTTTAGGCCATAGTCTACCACACTGGCCCAGTGCGGGTTGGCGAACTTCACACACCTTCGAGAAACTCTTAGGCGTGCAGGTTTCCTCACGATATTTTCTTCCACCATTAAAGCAAGTGATAATTATTTTTTTAATACGTACATGCTTTCGAAAAAACGGAGGTGCGTGCCTGAGTTTGAACCCGAGATCTCTGAATTTGCAGTCCAACGGTCTGACCACTAAGCTATCACTGCTTACTTTTAAAGTTTTTATACAAGGGACAAAAATATCCAATAAACGATAATTTGTAAGTAAAACTGATAACACCGTCACGCTTATATTCCCCTAGCGGGGGTGGCAGAGGTGTACTAAGTATAGCCTCTTTTGGCTGATGATGTTACGTCCCATGTAATAGGGGGCAAGCCTATTGCCATATACCGGGCACAATTCCAGACTCCGGACTCATACTGGGAAGTTTTCGATAGAAAACTTTATTTGTCCTCTATCCTTGGTGATCACGAGGCCCTCCTCGTGATCACCTGGCAAGGGTAGAAGAAAATTTGTTAAAATTAGGTTATTTAAAATCAAAATATGAACCATGCCTTTTAACCAGGTTTCATGATAATTTTAAAGTGTATGTTCCTGTATCAGTAAATGATTTTTTTTTGTTTTACAACCGCCTATAATAATTTGAAGAGTGTATTAGCATGTAAATATATAATAAAGGATTTAGGTCAGATAAGAAATTGTCTTGCTATGAATGTTAAAGTAAAAAAAAAGACTGAATTACGGTTAACCAAGAATGTTAATAATATATAAGCTAGATTTAATATGAGTAACTGTAAGACAGCTGATGCCCCTATGAAAACAAATCTTAAGTTAGAAAAAGATAAACAGTGTGATCAGAAGTTTCTTTATCAGCAGTTAGTTGGATGTTTAATGTACCTGTCTGTGCTCACAAGACCAGATATTTGTTTTACTGTCAGTTACTTACGTCAGTATAATACATGTTTCAATCAGACTTGTTGGAATCATTTGAAAAGGTTAATGAGATATTTGCAAGGAAACTAAAAATTACGGTTTAATATTCAAGAAAAATGATTTGAGTCTCCATGGCTATGTTGATGCTGACTGGGCATCTTTTTCTGTGGATAGAAGATTGGTACTGTTTTATAATGGTGTGTAATAATTTATGAGTCTAAAAGACATAGAACAGTAGCTTTATCTAACTCTATCTGAATCATGCAAGTCATGCATGCTATGTATCTAAAAAAATGTACTAAGCGAAATAAGTATATTGTGTGACAAAATGCCAATATATTTGTGTAGTGACAATCAAAGTTCCATAAAATTGTCTGCTAACCCGCTGTTTCACAAATGTACGAAATATATTGATGTTCAACATAATTTTTTAAGGGAATGTGTAATTAACAATAAAGTTACAATTGAGTATATATCAACTTCTGATATGCCGGCAGATATTCTGACAAAGAGCCTTGGTCGTCGCAAGCATTACATATTAGCATTAAAACGATTACTTTGTAAGCAAGCTTATTATTAGTTAGACGATATAGAATAGAAGATTACTTAGACGATAAGAATGCCTGGATAGATGCTATTTCAGCTCCACTTAAATAATGATAACTTGTTCAACTATTATTAGTTAACATTCCCTCTCTTCCTTCTATTAATTCAGCATGTGACATTATTTTTTTATTTTATTATTATTTCCTTTTTTTAAATGAAGGAACCATGTAGCCATTCTGACGAACACGCTCAATTTAACTTAGAGCCACCTGATGACCAACCTACATTGTTCCCATACCCTACAACAAAATATAGATGGAAAGATTGTAAAATTTTTATTTTAAAATAGTAACCGTAGACATTCTTCCCCTTTCCACAGGAATGACATACCGAAGTGGTGGTAGAGTCTTAGTTGCTTTTCTAAAGATTCATAAATACTGTAATGGTTTACATGAATAAAAAATTTGAATCTAAAATCATACTTTATTTTTTTTACTATGAGTTTTTCATTTAGGTGACATAGAGCAATTATTTAATTAAAAACAAGCTTTTATAGCAAAAACGCAATAACGATATTTTGCGTACTCGAGGAGTTCCTATGGCTTCCTTCTGGCTCCATCATCAAACCCTGAAAACTATTTGGGTCTAAAGTACGGCGGAATTATATTGAGTAGTTGGATAGTTCCATAGGCCGCCTTGCTGCTTCATCATCAGACTCTGAACAATATTTGGTTTTATAGTATTTGTCAATACCAATCTAACAAGTCTTAACACGAGGTGGTTAGTATGTTTTACAAGTGCCTATGTCCACCTTCCAACTCTATACAACAAAGACACAGACATACGAATATTGCAAGTTCAATGAAAGCATGTAAAAAGTTTAGCGCATGTGTGTAGATATTTTTTCGATCTTCACTTTTCGAAAACTTCCCGGCGAAAGTCAAACATTTCTGCTAAAAATTTCGGCGAGTATCAACACAAAAGCATTTGACTACTCATAAAAAAAAACTTTTATTACGAAAACCGGTATTGCCGCTAAAGTGAACCAAATGCAACGCAATTTAATGTGATGTATTTTGCAAATGTCAGTCAAAATTTGGAGCTCTGAAAATATTGTTAAATATTTCGATTACTGTTTTGCAAAATATATCTGTACTTTTTTATCATATCTGCGTTTGCTACTATATACTTGTCGGAATATTGCTTCATTTCTTTTTATGGTTATACATTTATGAAGAGTCAGGGTCTGAAAAAAAATATGACGAGCTTGATGGACGCTTAGGCAACGTGAACGAATTGCAAGTGTAGGCCCTAGAAAAATGATACGAGTTCCTTTTCTATTCGCTTATCGCAATCGATAGTGCTCTGACCACGGGTCTTTTCGGTACAAAATATCTTTCCCCTACATTTTATCGTTATCTATTAACATTATTGACTGTCAAAGAGCCACTTAGTTATAGGCACTGGTAGGCTCGAAAGTGCAGGCTCGTTAATCGCTGTGTTAGGGAGGCCTTACTAAATTAATACATTTTTAGTATACTTGAGAGCTCCCATTCTTTTAATAATTATAACAGTGTATAGTTGTACACTGTCTTTCATCCACGAAGCTAGAACTTAAACTTCAGTGAAAAGTACAGACAGTTAAAACAATACCCATCGTCCTTTCATCCACAGGCGTGATTTCTCATACTTTATACACCAAGGTCCAATCTTTAGGCATTCATAAACTCACATACATACGTCTCTAAAAGGCAACAATTCTTAACACTTGTAGGATTGTAAGAAAATTCCTATCTCTAGAATAGTAACTTATCGCCCTATCCATTTCTAGCATGGTTAAGGCCCACAAATACTAGATAGTATTTTTTACATATATTCATAATAAATAATGACTACATAACATTGATATTGGTGACTAACATAACATTAATTACTCGAAAAGGGCCGCTACGTGTTGGACCCATGTCCCCATGCAAGCCTTTCAGATGTTCGGGTAAAACTCGTTAATATCAGCGAGATACTGGAAGTTTTAAAGCTGCGTGACTTTGTCGCCACACAAGTGTAAAATTGTCACAAATGTGCATTGCGCGATTCAGTGCCGCGTGCAATACATGATACAGTGGCTGAAATTGGTGTTTTGCAGCATATCCAACTGAGGAAAGTTTTCCAAATGTATAACTATACTTATAAGCTATTAGTTTACTTTTTTTATTATTAAATACGTTTACAAAGTCTTTATTTGCTAAGAACACCACACATTCTTAACCAATTGAAATCGATTTTAAGCTTCATCTCCCATACACACACGTTTCACATATCCTCGCCTATAAACTGAAAATTGTATTTGCCTTGCACGTTTTACATATAAATTCGTTTTATACCACGTGAAATTGCTTTCTCAATAGAATGAAATGTGGATGCAATTTTTCTAATACATTTATATTTACGAAACATCCACGTACGGAGGTAAAAATAACCAAAATGCAAGAAGTAATCATTTTTAGTGCAATCGACAATAAAAATACACTATAAACATTTTTAGACCAAAATAGATACATTTCTTCGAAACTATATTAAGTCTACTTTATAGTAAAAATTGTTTCAATCAGCTCTGACTACCCCTTCGGGGATAATGGCCATGAATGTATAACTGGCGGATGGATTGTATTACAGCTTCAACACAGCTATTGTTAAGTAAACCCACACAATAGGACCCTTATTCACGTGCCGTGTTAAGATAACTTTGTTCAATGTTCGTTTATAGTATGTTTCACATAGGATGGGTAGTGACAGTTCGAATTGCCAAACGAAATTAATATTAATTCATTGGTGTTAAGGCATAAAACCATAAGTATAGAAACGGGTCTGCCTCTTATTGCCTATAATAGTATAAATAATAATATTAGCCCTGTTAAAAAACTGTCCCACCTCCTGGCCTCCTCTCAAACTGAGAGGGTTTAGGTTAGTCCACCACGCTGGCCCAGTGCGGGTTGGCGAACTTCACACACCTTCGAGAAACTCTTAGGCGTGCAGGTTTCCTCACGATGTTTTCCTTCACCGTTAAAGCAAGTGATAATTAATTTTAATACACACATGCTTTCGAAAAGACAGAGGTGCGTGCCTGGGTTTGAACCGGAGACCTTTGACTTTACAGTACAACGGTCTAACCACTAGGCTAACACTGCTATAATTTATTATTATTACTGTATTATAAAGTATAATTTCGTTTGGCAATTAGAACTGTCACTACACATTCTATGTGAAAAATAGTATGGTGGTAAATTAGTGGCACACAGAATAAGATTACACGATTTCACGAAGTTATACTTGTAGCATAAAACTGAGCGCAGCGTTTGGTCATAACGAATAGGGACCCAATTCGTTATATCATTTTGCAGTTCAAATTAAAATTGTTAGTTATTTGAGCAACAATCATATACAAGGTGTATCGTAAATAACGCAAGACCTCAGACACCCTGATTAGGTAATTGCTTCACAAATTCAATACAAAAACTAATTCTCCAAATTTAACACTTTTTATCTCTTTTTGAGCACTTTTATACCCCAATTAACAATGAAACTTGTGTGCATATTAAGAAATACGTTTTAGAAATGCATTTGAAATCTCCGTATTGCTTTGAATCAAAATAAATAAATAAATTTAGTTTATCCTAGCGCACTAAGGAGTAAGTTTATTTTATTGCAAATAAAAAAAAATGTAAGACACATAAAAAATTGTTGGATTTAATTCTATTATCGATTTAGAACAAACTACTTTCAGATCTTGCGTTTATTATGTTACACCTTGTACAGCAGAGCTGTCCAAAGCACGGCCCGCGGGCCGCATGCAAATGTGTTTGTGCGGCCCGCGACGTATTATACTGTGTCCTTCGTTCTCGATACAAACATGCAGCTCTCTCTACTCGCTTGGCAGTCCGCTAAGTTTTTTAGAAATGTCAAGGCCTTCTCTATGGTATCTGTGGACATAACCTCTGCGATCATTCTTTCTTTTAGCGCGGCAGCCGAAGCCATGTAATAAAGTTTTGGTCGACATTTAATTTAATCATATAGTCGTAGCAGTGAAATTATATAACAAAAGGTTTTTATATACTCAAGTGATGTTGTGAAATAAATTTAAAACATCGTATAGGCAAATTCAGAAATATTTTACGTCGTGACAAATTCTAAAAAGATCAACTGATAGTTGTTTATTTTTGGCGTTTTCAGCTTAACTTGTATATAATATCGAATATTTGGAGTCGTAAGTTTTGTCATATTAAGACTTGTAAAGTCTTCACTCGAAAAGTAAACTTACGAAGTCTCATGTCCCTCTTCGTGTAAAAACAGTTTAATACGCAATATACCTGCAAACAATTATTAACCGTCTATGAATTGGCAATGTAATACCTCTAATGAGAGAAATTAGGGGGGACATTAATCAATAATGATGTTTGTTAAGGATCAATGCCAATTTAAGGACACGGGCGATGTACGAGATGCATCGACGTGGTCCGCAAGATTTAACGGTAATTCAAGGACACGAGTGGTGTACGAGATGCATCGGCGTGATCCGCAAGACTTGGGGCCCATACGAGATATGTGCTGAAGGTCATACTACTCATAGGTTTCACCCATGAGGTGCTCCTGTGCAGTTCACATTTCTACAATGGTAAGAATCTAAAATGTTACCCAACATACATACCTTAAACGGTAAATACAAAGACTATTGCTATAAACTATAAGCAATTTGTGATATTATATCTCCTAAAGGAGACTTTCTGAAAGGGTAATTAAAGGGACATGGTTTGTGAATTTATGAATAACAATACATTATTAATAACATAAGCCACTCATTTGCAGAAAAATAATGTTTTGCATTGATTTCATTATTAGACATACTTGTATAATAATCCTGAAATAGCCCAAAGTGGAGCTTATTACACAAAGAATTGTGCAATATTATGAGCACTTGTATTAAAAAAGGTAAACCTTGCAATATTTATCCCTGAACAGGGTTTATAAACAGATGAGCTAAAGTAATCTCTACTTATAACAATGCCTGTTATAACTGACAAGCAACAGAATGGTGGAAATATTTCAAATATAATATCTCAGCATACCGATGCTGAGACAGGCAAGTTGTGCAATAATTTGTGTTACACACATACATCCTTAAAATATAATATAAAATACCTGGTCTATCCAGTTAACATAAAACTAATAATTATCAATATTATCAGCCCAGGCCCCTTGCAGGGTAGCCAGGGAAGATGAGTCCTAACAATACAGTCATGAAACATTGATTGGGATAAGAACCTTTGTGGTCAGCAGTATATATTTTGTATAAAATGAGTTTTAATATAGTGGAGTACCAATATGGAATTATAACTATCTATTCAGAAGCACTAGTTTAAATTTAAAAAAACCAGTGTTGTAACCAACATAGAACAACAATCCTCATCCGGTGTGTAAAAATATTAACCCACAGTGTACCTATCAGCCCACCAAAAACAAATCACAATGGACATTGCAAGTCTCCTACCAGAGAATGGGAGGTAAGAAAAGCCTGCTAGGGATGTTTTATATAAAGGCTTGATTTGTTTTTTTTTTATGTTACTGAAAAAATCAGTTAAACATTCAGGAATACAACATGGCTGTTACAAATAAACCATAATATTGGAGTCTAAAGGTATTCACTGACTTTGGTATGTAACAATGTATCTATGATACTAATAAAAATGTGTGTCTGTCTGCCTTCACCGGCAAACATAACTTTATTGGTTTTGTGCAAATACTGCAAGTAATCCAGACAAGTGAAGGTTAAAAAATCTGGCCCTACATATATTTAACATTATGTATAGAAACATTATTATTAGAAACATAATTTTTTAATAATTGATATAAAATTTATAGCCATTTTCATCAGAATTTAATTAAAGATAGATGATCACAACTGTGCTATAATCCTTATCCCACAAAGAAACGCGCGAGATCATATAGTTAATGTACATAGCCTTATGTGAGGAATAGCTCTAGATAAGGACATTAGTACAAAGGCCTCTAGTACAAAAATGTTAAATTTTGGGTATATGTACATCTTTAAAGGTTATTAATATAACTAACATTAAATATAACCGAACTTTGACATAAAGGAAAATACTTTATCATAAAATAAAATAAGTAATTATAGCAAAGCATTCTTATAATCACCAATATAATTTGTAGCCTTTGTCTGGTACTGTACTCAAAAAAAAAATCATTTGACATATACACAGGCGGGGGTGCGAGGTTCCAACAGGTTCTTTACTTACTGGCTTCCTCCACTCTCATAGTTCGTTTCGGAAGGGTTTTCTATGATACAAGAATTATTATAAAGGGATTAATTTCATATAAACAAAGTTCTGGATCGGTAATTCCTCACCTCTTGTTATATAAAGAGACATCTATATAAAAAAAAAGTAACAGATGGAGAATGCACTGATATGTGATAAGTAATGATTGATTATTATTACCCGGTAGTAATGAATTATGGACAACAGGTGTATAGCAATGCAAACAACGGGAATGTGTTATACAAATGTACTCATGACATGTTATGTTTTAGAGCTCACGCTTAAAAATGACATTCATGTGGTATACTTCAACTTTACCCTTATAGCTCTAAACAGCTGCATGTTTAAATCGAGAACGAAGGACACAGTATAATAAGTGATCAAACGAACTTACCTGAAGTGAAGTTCGATCATTATTATACGAAGCCCTTCGTTCGAAGATATAAGTACCTAACCCTGCCCGTTGGTAAAGTTGAAATGTACTACTTCTTAAAAGGAATGGTCGCAGAGGTTATGCCCACAGATACCATAGAGAAGGCCTTGACATTTCTAAAAAACTTAGCGGACTGCCAAGCGAGTAGAGAGAACTGCATGTTTATATCTTCGAACGAAGGACTTCGTATAATAATGATCGAACTTCACTTCAGGTAAGTTCGTTTGATCACTTATTATACCCTATAACATCGCATGAGAATAAATAATGACGTATGATATAACTCGTAAGCAACTGCACCATTAATGAAATTCTGCCTGTTTGTCTGTTCGGTAGAAAGGACATTGTTCTGCGCCCATACATGATTTGCCCCAGAACCAACAGCGATGAAAAAATACTTGTATGATTTCAAATCACCCATCAACTCTATTAAGGTGTTTATTATAAAACGGACAAGCGGGGGAATCGCAATATTGCACAAAAGTATTAAATTTTGAGGTTATAATTCAATAGCCATTAATACGGCGCACTTAAAGTAGGTTATTCATTCTCTTCTATTTCTAAGCATGTTCATAACTATTTTCTATAAAAATGGATACTATAAGTGTTTATTACCAAAATACTCGTGGCTTAAGATCTAAAACTCATGTTTTCTGTCGTAATCTAGCTTTGAACAATTACGATATTATAATCTTGACTGAAACCTGGTTAAATAATAGTGTCTTTGATGCCGAATTATTTGATAATAGATATCTTGTCTTTAGAAGAGATAGATGCACTTCGGGATTTCATAGTGACAAGGAAGGTGGTGGAGTTTTAATTGCTATTTCAAAGCATCTATCTGCCAAACGTATGACAACCTGGGAGAGCATGTGTGAGGATTTGTGGGTTGTAGTCGATGTCTCGCACTCGGGATCAACTAGTCAGTTAGCAATTTGTGCTATATATCTTCCCCCTCCAACACAAAAAATCATGCTAGAACTTTTTATTGAACGATGTAACTCAGTGTTTGAACACTTCGATGGTCAAATTTGTATCTTGGGAGATTTTAACTTAAGCAATATCAATTGGGACTTAATTAATAGAGCTTCAAACTATGGGACATCATCGTTGTGTCAAATGCTCATAGACTTTAGTTATGTGTCGAATCTTAAACAATGCAATACAGTGTTAAACATCAAAAATAAAGTCCTAGATCTAGTTTTTACGGACTTACCCAATTGTACGGTCACACCTTCTATAGATAATCTATGCCCCATAGACCCCTTGCATCCCTCCCTAAATATAGCTATAAGTCTCGATGGTGTGAGTAGTCTTACAAGGAACCCTAATCATCATAAATTTAATTTCTACAAAGCGGACTATGATAAGATTAACAAACGTTTGGCTGAAATCGATTGGAATCTATATTTTTCGGTTTGTGAAGATGTGAATAGTATGCTAAACAAGTTCTATGCAATTCTTAGAGAGATATCACAAAACCATGTCCCACTGATTGGCGAGCGGTCAAGAAATAAATATCCACCATGGTTCAATAAGAAATTGATCAGGTTGTTACGTGAAAAATATAACTTACATTGCAGACTTAGGAAATATAATAACCCTATGGATAAGTTGGCATATCGAAGACTTAGTGATAGGTGTAATAAACTGTCATTGTCAAGTTATAACAGCTATTTAGAGGAAATCGAATCGAGAATTAAAAGAAACCCGAAATACTTTTGGTCGTTTATTAAGTCTAAAAGAAGTGGGACTAATGTTTACCCTAGTGCCATGACTGACGGTACAATATGTAAATCTGATGGATTTGGTATCTGCAATCTCTTTGGAACCTCCTTCTCTAAAGTTTATGATGTTAATGACTCTGCGGTTGATCCAACATCACCTTATCTAAATGTAGCTGTTCAGACTGGTTCCTGCTTTCACAATGTGCAGATTGCACAAGCCGTAATTTTGAGAAGGCTGAATGAAATCGATATCTCAAAAGGTGCCGGCCCCGATGGCATCCCGCCAATCTTTATCAAGAGATGTTCCGAGAATTTAGCTACTCCGCTTCACCTTATTTTTAATCAGTCTTTAACGTCTGGAGTATTCCCACATGACTGGAAAACCGCTAAAGTGGTACCTATTCATAAGTCAGATTCGAAAAATAAAGTCTCTAACTATAGGCCCATTTCGATTCTTTCTGTTTTCGGAAAAATCTTTGAATCTCTTGTTTGTCCACTAATTCAAGCTCACTTTCAGCAATATATATCAGACCATCAGCACGGCTTTGTGAAATCCAGATCCACATCCACAAACTTAGTCAGCTTTGTCGAGGATCTTGCCATGGCCATAGATAAGCATGAAGAAGTGGATGTCATCTACACGGACTTCAGCAAGGCCTTCGATAGAGTTACTCATTCATTGCTTGTCAAGAAGCTCTCGTTTTATGGATTTTCTGACCATTTTACTAATTGGATTGAGTCGTATCTATCAAATCGTTCTTTCTTTGTCGTCGTTAATGGTTATCATTCTCAATTGTTTAAAATTAATTCTGGTGTACCACAGGGATCACATCTGGGCCCTATCCTCTTTAACATATTTGTGAATGATATAACAGTGTGTTTCACTTACTCTAGGCCCTTCTTATTTGCTGATGACCTAAAAATCGCACGGAGCATCAATTCTAATCTTGATGTTTTACTGTTGCAAAGTGATTTGGATCGACTATGCGAATGGTGTTGCACTAACAAAATGAGTCTGAATACTGATAAATGCTTTCATATAAAATTCACACGGCGGCGCAATGTCATTCAATCCAGATACAATATTGGGGGTACATACATTCGCGAAGTGGACCATATTCGGGATCTGGGAGTTATACTAGATGCCAAGTTAACGTTTCTTCACCACATCGAAAGCATTGTTAAAAAGGCATCTAACATGTTGGGATTTATTATTAGAAGTGGTAGAATGTTCAGGAAACCGCAGACTAAAATTTTACTATACAATACCATGGTCCGCAGCATTTTAGAATATTGTCCTGTAGCCTGGAGACCCCACTATGCATCCCATATATTAAGGATAGAGAAAATACAGAAAAGATTTTTATGGCATCTATCCTATGCAACTAAAATTGGACGGAGAACTGTGTCCTACGCTGAAAGACTACAACATTTTCGAATATCATCTTTAGAAAAACGTAGGACGCAGTTAGACTTAACTTTTCTGTACAAAATTCTTAATGGTCTTATAGATTGCCCACAACTTTTAAGTAGATTCTGTTTCAGGGTTCCTCGTGTGGCTCCTAGATACCCGATATCTTTACTTATTCCACCTGTACGAGCCACAGTCTTAGGTAGAAATTCACCTATACCTAGGCTCTGTAGATCTTTAAATGCCATTGACTCTATTGACATCTTCACAACCTCGATAAATGGATTCCGCATGCATTTATATAAAAACCTGCCAAACTGACCTCATTTAGGTTTTGATTTTATATTCCTTAGTTATTTCTTTTTTTACATTCACATTATACTTTTCTTATTAAGTTCTTCCCTTATGTTACTCATTTTCATTTATATTAAGGCATGAGGTGTTTATCTGTAATTGGTTAAGCAATTAATAAGTTAATTTTAAGGAGATCACTATGTATATACGAAATATTGTATTAGCCGTAGATAAACCTGATAATAAATAAATAAATAAATACGTATGAGGTTATATTGTGTGTTGACATTCAGTAAAGATGTCGGCAACGTCGATATAAGTACTTACAATACTTTAAAATATTCGTTTTAGATTGCGAATTGTCCGTAAGATACAGATATTTGGCATTATTTTAATAAAATAGATACAGAATGATGGTATGGGTCAAATGTTTGTTGGTTCTTGGGCAATTTTCGACATCGGCGAGCGTGTATGAGACGAACTATGAGAGTCGAGGAAGCCAGAGAGGTATGTAAGGAAAGAACCTGTTGGAACTCTGTACTCTCTGCCTACCCCGCAAGGGATCTGGCGTGAGGTTATAGAAGATAGATATATATATATATATACACATATATTGTTTCTTACAACCAGTCTGTCTAACTTATTCAAAATAAATTTATTTAATCAAATTCTATAACATGTTATGTTATATAGCGTAGATCCATCCCAAGGAAAATCTTTAAAGCACCTGTTATAGCACACCTGTTGTCCATAACTCATTACTACCGGGTAATGATAATCAATCATTACTTATCAGATATCAGTGCATTCTCCATCTGTTATATCTTCTATATACAGATTTTTTTTTTTATTGATGTCTCTTTATATGACGAGAGTTGAGGAATTACCGATCCAGAACTTTGTTTATATGAAATTAATCCCTTTATAATAATTCTTGTATCATAGAAAACCCTTCCGAAACGAACTATGAGAGTGGAGGAAGCCAGAGCCCCCACACCCCGCAAGGGGTCTGGCGTGACGATATAGATAGAGATACATAGAAAACTCTTACTGTGTACTAGATCTGGAAACAAAGTATGTTAGTACCCAATCTATAACAATATCAGACAAATAAGACAGGGAAACCTGTTTCCCCACCAAAGTGTCTTCCAAGTGGTATGTGGGGCTTTTTTTTATATATTTTTTATTGTCAAATGATCTCTTTTTTGAGTACAGTACCAGACAAAGGCTATAAATTATATTGGTGATTATAAGGATGTTTTGCTATAATTACTTATTTAATTTATGATAAAGTATTTTCCTTTATGTCAAAGTTCGGTTATATTTAATGTTAGTTATATTTATAATGTTTAAAGATGTACATATACCGAAATTTAACATTTTTGTACTAGAGGCCTTTGTACTAATGTCCTTATCTAGAGCTATTCCTCACATAAGGCTATGTACTTTAACTATATGATCTCGCCCCCCACCCACCCCTCACCCATTTTTAGGCTTGGAACGAAGGGCAGTGCTAATGTGTGGTAACCTAATTTAACCTGCCCCACTGTTAAACTATACCACTACTATTATTATATATTTCGATACTATCCCGGAATCATTTCCATGTCCTGAGCGGCCACATAAATATTTATGTATCACTTAACGATTCGTTCTTGCGCAATAACGCCTGCGAACATTCATTTTTGGCAATACGATCGGGCCACCTCTGACCCATTATATTACTGTTGAAAATTACACTCTAATTTACTAATTTAGTAATGACTTAAGTAGCGAATAAGTCACAGGCAACTAGACCAAACCATGGACTATAACTTTATGATATTGGGAATCCTATTCATAACTTAACTTTTTCATACCCTGAAATGCCACACTTCCTCTCCTTCTTTGTATGTGGCTGTTTTTTATAAGTAGCAACTGTAATGAGTAACTTTCTAGTTAGTTCTAGATGTTCAACCGTGAAAATTGAGTGTCACTTAACTTATACATGTAGTACCTACGTATCATTCACATTTCGTTTAATATCATAATAATATTTTTTGCGCCCTCGCCTACCCACTTGGGATCTGGCGTGGTCTTATAATTAATAATATCAAGTTCCCTTAGACTAAGGTTATTGCTGATACTAGATAATATTTATCATACCTGTGATAAGAATATACTTTTGATTATTCTTGTTTAAGATAATCTATACTTTTAAATATTGTAACTCAATATTTCATGAATATGCATATATATAGCATCTCAACCGTATAAATAATATATAATAAATATAATATATAATATCGTTAAATTTTTAAATAGGTATTATTATTATTAAGTCATTTGCATGACTTTATTTTCTATTTATATATAGATACATTAATAAGATACATGCAACATGTGGATGTAATAATTTAAATTTAACAATATGAAAAATGCAAATTTTTTGTATGACATCTCCAATCCAATATTTTTACACTGAACCACCTTCAAATAAATTACAGCATGTATAGTGCTCTAAAACCACCTGTTTCCATAATGGTAGCAGGTTGTGCTTGTGTCATATCTCCGATATCCCAACTGTACCAGAAACATCACTGGTGCTCAATATAAATGTACACATTCAAAACTAAACACAAACCTATTTTTTTTAGTTATTAATGTCTTGAATAATTTTATTTGATTATATATTATTTATTGATTATCATATTATCAAACAAAAGTACAATAAAAACATCTAATTCTTCAATTCATGAATTGATGTATAATCTTTCCTCTGTGTGTCTCACATTTCTAATGTATTAATTACACTATAAATGATGCAGGACGTAACCAAAAAACCAAAACCAAAACCATTGGACTCATTACCCAATAAAAAGCTGAATAGCTCCTAACAATTTTTTTTTTTTTTTATTTCGATATTTAATATGACTTTAATGTCTATTAATACCACTGAGTTTCTTTGTGGGATAAGGGCTATAGCACAGTTGTGATCATCTATATTTAATTAAATTCTAATGAGAATGGCTATAAATTGTATATCAATTATTAAAAAATTATGTTTCTAATAAAAATATATGTAGGACCAGCATTTTTAAACTTCACTTGTCTGGATTGCAAGTATTTGCACAAAACAAATAAAGTTATGTTTGCCGTTAAAGGCAGACAGACACACATTTTTATTAGTGTCATAGATACATTGTTACATACCAAAGTCAGTGAATCCTTTAGCCTCCAATATTATGGTTTATTTGTAACAGCCATGTTGCATTCCTGAATGTTTAACTGATTCTTTCAGTAACTTAAACAAAAACAAACCTTTGTGTAAAAAGCCTAGCAAGCCTGCCTTACCTCCCATTCTCTGGTAGGAGACTTTCAATGTCCATTGTGATTTGTTTTTGGTGGACTGATAGGTACACTGTGGGTTAATATTTTTACACACCGGATGAGGATTGTTGTTCTATGTTGGTTACAACACTGGTGGTTTTTTGAAATTTAAACTACTGCTTATGTCTATCTATCTATCTATCTATCTATAACCTCACGCCAGATCCCTTGCGGGGTAGGCAGAGAGTACAGAGTTCCAACAGGTTTTTTCCTTACATACCTCTCTGGCTTCCTCGACTCTTATAGTTCGTCTCATACACGCTCGCCGGTTACGGAGACTCTTGACTTTTCCATCAGATAAGACTTGGTTTATTTGGTCGTAGTAAGATAGTCTAGGTCTTCCCCGGTACCTGCATCCTTCCACTTTCACATTGTATATCTGTTTTGTCATTCTTTCCTTTGGCATTCATTCTATATGCCCGAACCAACGGAGCATGCCCTTTCTCATCTTTACACCGATACTATCTTTCATACTTACTCGCTGTCTTAATATGCTGTTGCTAATGCAGTCGGTCAGCTTCACTCCGCACATCTTCCGCAGAGCTCGCATTTCTACCGCATTTATCCTACTTTCATTCTTCTTCTTACATACCCAGCTCTCGCTACTATATAACAGCGTTGGGACAAGAACTCCGTTATGTATGGCCAGATGCGCCTTATGGCTTAAGTGCCGGCTCCCGAGTAGCTTTCCCATCGCACCATTCACTCTGTTCCCTGCACTCACTCTTCTCTCTATGTCAGCGGTGTATTTCCCATCCTTACTGAAGGCGCATCCAAAATATACAAACTCATTCACTTGCTCCAGCACAACGTTACCAACCACAATCCTTACATTCGTTCTGGTTTCTTCTCTTTCAAAAACCATAATCTTGGTTTTCTTCACATACAAGTGTAAGCCATTGATCATGCAGTCGTCTTTCATAACTGTGACTAGTGTTTGCAGATCAGTGGCTGTTGGCGCTATTAAAACCGCGTCATCTGCATAAAGTAGATGGTTTGCCATTAAGTCACCCATTTGTACACCTTCATTCATCGCTTTCAGTCTTTGAAGACTTTTGTCCAGATACATTATAAACAGTCTAGCGGACAACACGCAACCCTGCTTGACGCCGATTTTAACGTCAAACCAGGGTGACCTGTTACCACCCACCCGTACGCATGCCTTGCAGTCCACATAAGTGGACTGGACGGCTCGCAACAGAGTGCCATCTATACCATACTCTGGCAAAATGTCCCAAAGTCTCTTTCGCACAACTTTGTCAAATGCCTTCTCCAGATCTACAAAACTGCAGAAAACCTTTCGCCCCACTGCCAGATGCTTCTCTGCGATGTTGCGGAGTGAGAAGACTTGATCCGAACATCCTCTTCCAGACCTGACCTCTTCCATACTGCTTATGAATAGATAGTTATAATTCCATATTGGTACTCCACTATATTAAAACTCATTTAATACAAAATATATACTGCAGACCACAAAGGTTCTTATCCCAATCAATGTTTCATGACTGTATTGTTAGGACTCATCTTCCCTGGCTACCCTGCAAGGGGTCTGGGCTGATAATATTGATAATTATTAGTTTTATGTTAACTGGATAGACCAGGTATTTTATATTATATTTTAAGGATGTATGTGTATAACACAAATTATTGGACAACTTGCCTGTCTCAGCATCGGTAGGCTAAGATATTATATTTGGAATATTTCCACAATTCTGTTGCTTGTCAGTTACAACAGGCATTGTTATAAGTAGAGATTACTTTGGCTCATCTGTTTATAAACCCTGTTCAGGGATAAATATTGCTGGGTTTACCTTTTTTAATACAAGTGCTCATAATATTGCACAATTCTTTGTGTAATAAGCTCCACTTTGGGCTATTTCAGGATTATTATACAAGTATGTCTAATAATGAAATCAATGCAAAACATTATGTTTCTGCAAATGAGTGGCTTATGTTATTAATAATGTATTGTTATTCATAAATTCACAAACCATGTCCCTTTAATTACCCTTTCAGAAAGTCTCCTTTAGGAGATATAATATCACAAATTGCTTATAGTTTATAGCAATAGTATGCTGGGTAGCAATATGTATGTTGGGTAACATTTTAGATTCTTTTCTTACCATTGTAGAAATGTGAACTGCACAGGAGCCCCTCATGGGTGAAACCTATGAGTAGTATGACCTTCAGCACATATCTCGTATGGGCCCCAAGTCTTGCGGATCACGCTGATGCATCTCGTACACCACTCGTGTCCTTGAATTACCGTTAAGTCTTGCGGACCACGTCGATGCATCTCGTACATCGCCCGTGTCCTTAAATTGCCATCGATCCTTAACAATCATCATTATTGATAATTAATGTCCCCCCTAATTTCTCTCATTAGAGGTAGTACATTGCCAATTCATAGACGGTTAATAATTGTTTGCAGGTATATTGCGTGTATTGGATGTGTACAGCAGAAAGCCGGTCGTTGTGGCGGTCTTTAGGGGAGGCCTTTGTCCTGCAGTGGACGTCTTTCGGCTGAAGAAGAAGAAGAAGAAGATATTACGTGTTAAACTGTTTTTACACGAAGAGGGACATGAGACTTCGTAAGTTTACTTTTCGAGTAAAGACTTTCACAAGTCTTAATATGACAAATCTCACGTCTCCAAATATTGGATATTATATACATAAACAAGATATGCTGAAAACGCCACAAATAAAAAACTATCAGTTAATCTGTTTAGAATGTACTTTTTGTCAAGACGTAAAATATTTCTGAATTTGCCTATACGATGTTTTAAATTTATTTAACAACATCACTTTAGTATATAAAAACCTTTTGTTATATAATTTCACTGCTACGACTATATGATTAAATTAAATGTCGACCAAAACTTTATTACAAGGCATCGGCTGCCGCGCTAAAAGAAAGAATGGTCGCAGAGGTTATGTCCACAGATACCATAGAGGAGGCGTCGACGTTTCTAAAGTTAGCGGACTGCCAAGCGAGTAGAGAGAGCTGCATGTTTATATCGAGAACGAAGGACACAGTATAATTATGATTGCTCGTAACCATCAACTAACAACACTTATATAACAGAACTTTGCAATAATTTAAAAGAAAGATTACCTTCTATCTAATGCTAATTTAATTATCTAACATTCTTTTCTCACGTGCGTGTAAAAAAGGAACGCGAATATATACAGATATTTTTTTTTTATTCTCGCTGACTGTAACACCTCTTTTTACGAGGGGAACTGCCTAACGCATACCCCCGGGCCGAGGGCACTGCCCGGGTGGTTATGTGGGGCTTGCACCCACTAAAACCTCGCGGCTTCCCACTGCCCTTTTGCCGGGCCACAGGAATCGTCACCAGCATTACCTCTGTGGCACCGGCGGATGTTATGTAACACCTACGCAACCGATGTAATACTTAAGTATTCTACGGTACTTAAAGCTTGCTATGTTTTAGCCTATATGTTACTAAGACTCATTTGACAGTAACTTGAAATTACCCTTAGTTGAAGTCAAGAATACCCTACGATAGTAAAGTATGCTTTCCTCAGCCCGTACGCGCGGGCGAGTTACTACACACGTGGGACAATACATGACACGATGTTTCTTTAGTTTTAGATTCTTGTCAGTTTTATGAAATTGTCTTCAGTATTATTAATATCGTTGTGGCGATATTTGGGGGATGCTTTTGTTCTGAAAGGGACGTCTTTCGTTTGATAATGATGTTTATTAATATAGTTTCTTATGTAAATTCCGCGACGAAACTAAATAACAGCCTGTGTAGCTACATAGTCTGTTAACGTAGTAACATCTAAATTATAACATTTCAAGTTACATTTTAATATAAATTTTAAGTTTTATAACTAACTAATTGTTTGGTTCATTAACTTAACTATAAATTATCTGTTTCTATATTCAATTTTCTTAAATTCAAAATTTAATTTCTTCAAGTTCAATACGCATTTTGTAGCAAAAATGGTTCCATCGCAAAATATCTTTTCGGTCATTCACCAAATGAAAGTAAACTCTCTCTCTATAGTTTGAGAGATGTTTTTTTTAAATAACCGATGTTGCGGTTAGAAATAAAACAGTAATAGTCTATTTAAGAGAGGCTATTTTAGTAAGAAAAATCCGCCTTAACCAATCCTGAACCGCCACTAAACTACAGCATCAAGCGAATATATTCCTCTAAATGTACTGTACATAAGTCGCTTAACATTCTCAATTTAAAACGAATTTTAGAGGAAAGGGCTTATTATAGTGTTCATAAATTTATTGACAATATAATATGTCGCCACAAATCGCTTGTCTTTTAAAAACAAAGTTCAGGATTATCTTCTCAAAACTTTAGCAGAATGATCTCAATTTTAATTTCATTTGTGTATATGTGTATTTATTATTATATGTATATATTAGTTATATATATCTATATATACCATATATATGTATCTTATAATATTTTTTCTATCTCTTTATTTTTATCTTCTATGGATTTGCACCTACTTCACTAGTTTTTGCATCACCCTAAGGTAGACTGGTAGAGAATGCCTCAGGCATTAAGTCCGCCTTTGTACCTGTAGTGCATAAAGTATTAAATAAATAAATAAATAAATATGATGTTTTTAATGGCACAACCAATCTCAATTGAATTCATAATATGAGTCCTGATATTATTTTAATTGTCACTATTATAATTAACATTAATATAATTTATATCATTAAAACAGACACTTTCAATTAATTTTTATTTTACATATTTTATTGTGTATTTAACTTTTAATCAAATAATTTATGAATGTCCAATACAATTATTATTTTTTCTTAATTGTTAGGTACTTTAAGTTCTTGGATTATTCCTAATGATTTACAAGCCTAAAGGCAGAATATGGCGTACGACCAATGTAATTTTAACATCCACTCTGCCCATTTTCGCAAATAAACTGATTTGATTTGAATTTAATTTTTCCTAATCGTTTGTACACTTTTGTTTTCTATCAAATCCATTTTGTTGTTGATCTAAATGTATTTTTTTCTTTTTTATGAATCATTTCTGTGTCGTGTGTTCGTACACAACTATGTAATGCACATACACAAACAGATCGAAACAAATATCTGTGGGTCACACAAAGATTTGCCCCGTGCGGGGACCAAACCCGCGACCACTATAAACAGCTATTTATAAACATTAACTCAGAAAAAACAGTCAACTAAAAATCCCTGTTTATAACTAACGATACCTTTCCTAAAATCCCTGTGTTATACACATTGATGTCTTTTTGCCGTATAAATATTACTGTAAGTTGTACGCCTGACAAATATAAAACGAATCAGTTTGATACTATCTTATCTTAATGCTGGCTTTTGCGGACTGAGAAAACTCAGGCGCACTTCGACCCGATGGGATCTTATGTGCTGTCCTTTGCCGTAATGCTCTCACGTACCTGGAGATCCAAATACTCCCTGTACCAGATAGTAGATACCAGCAGACGGGTAGAGCCGATATTCCCCTGGGTTTGGATAAGCCACCCCGCATAACTTCGTTCGCCGCGCCGCCAACGCGTCGCAGATGCAGACGACTTGCTTCATGGATTCAGTTCCTGCATACCACGTCGCTGCACAGGTGCATCTTATGGAGATGTTCTTTTGTACTATAATGGCTTGTGAATGCTCCAATTAGTTGCCTTAATTGAAGTCTACTATGTTTTTGTAGTATCTTGCTATCGCTATCGCGCCAAATGGTGATAGTTTGATACTTTATGATTCTAGAACAATTTAGACAGGCACAAAAATACTTCTTCTACGGTAATTGACGATAAAAAGTATAGCCTCCATACTTATAAATATAGCGGCAGCATAAATACACAATGAATTTTTTCTTCTTACAAATGTCAAATAATGAATGACAGAAAGAGAGGAATAAGTGGGCAACTATTCACCCACTACATCGTTTATTAGTAGGAGGGTAAATGTGTAAAGTACACCTGAAAAAATAGAGTTAATTACACATTTTGGAAAACTATCCTGTTTATGATGATAAGGGTTGGGACATGTAGTAGGACCTTTCTTTGTATTCAAAATATCACTTTGAAGGGTTAATGTTTTTGTGTTTGCTCCTTACAATTGATAAACATTAAGCACACTTTCCCGTAGGGTTCAGAAGTAACATACCTACACTATAAATTTTATGTCCATTTTCTTGCCTCCATTCTATTTTCTTACTAACTTTTATGAAGAAAATTAAAAAAAAATTAAAACGTTTGAATGCAGAAAAAAAATCAACTCAAAGAAACAAAATATCACTTTATTAAGTGTAGTTTTTGCACAAATGGTGCACTTACATTATAAAGAGGTACAGTTGAATGTAAGTATGGACGTGTGTATGTTTGTTTTTACAAACATACACACGGTAATCTCTGTAATTACTAATGCGATACTTAAGATTCTTTTTCTGCCAGGGTGCTACATTATTCCTGAGTTCTAAAGGCTATTTTTTGTGATAAACATGGCTAAATCACAAAATAACCGCGTGAAAAGCTACAGACAATAGCTTGTTATAAATAAGAAAATAGTTCAGTCTGTTTTAAAGTCTAAATCACTACATAAATATTCTTCAAATTTGGCAATGAGATAGTTTGTGTCTTGAGAAAGAATATAGGGTAGTTTTTGTTAAAAAAATAACAGAGGCGAAGTCGTGGGTAACAGGTAGTAGTTTGTGTATGCTTAGAAATGGCTATTTACTATCTAATAAATAAAAACCTTTATCACGGCATCGTTCCATCTTGTGGGCCGGCCTACTCCTTGTCTTTCGGCACAAGTAATTATTGACATACAAAGTAGCTAATAAAAATATTATGTTCATGATGTCAAATCGCCATTGCATTAGAGTTTATTTTAACTCAATGGGATTGCAACCACTTACACGACAAAAAAGAAAAACATTCATCCATTTGTAACACAAAGAAAACAGTAACAAATAAATTGCAAAGCAGAGATTGGCGTCTACTGAAAGTAGGGTTAAGGGAGACTACGATCAAATATAGAAAAACATTTAACACGAAAATGAAAGAAAACAATAAATCTATTCCATTCCAAACACACTTAAAAACTTTTTTAAGCTTTTTTCACTCAACTGAAAATACGTCGATTTCTTGCTAACAGCGTTTTCATTTCGATGTCTTCGGAAATACTATCGCCTTTATATTACACTCATTATAGATTGCATTTACAATTGAAACATCTAGAAATCTTGGTTTGTGTAAAAAGTTTTAAAGCTTGATTGGAATAGACTGTAAGCAGAGAATACAGACCACAGAGAACAGTTGTATAGTAGTGTACAAATACACAATGCGTAAGTAGAAGGATATGGATAGCGGGGAAGATCTAGATCATCTTACCACGACCAATAGACCGTGTCTTTTATGGACGAAAACAAAGTCCATCGACTTGGGATCTGGTAATTAATACAATCAAATCCAAAACCAAGCATAACACTGCAAGGCCTCAAGACACCGTGAGAGACACCAATAAAAATAATAAAGAAGTTTGAGGGTACCCTGGAACAACTATGCCTTTTGGACGTCTAACACCTCAGTCTTTGCCGTGACCATGCGTGTTGCAAAGCACTCGAAACATAAGAAACTTAAAATCAAAAATAAACTGCGATAAAATCCGAAAAATATATGAAAACAAAGTATTAAAAAATCACCGTTACGCCTATATTCCCCAAACGGGCGTACGTACCTACTGTACCATATATCGCCTACAATGTTAGATCCCAATGTAACACACAATACCTCCCTTGCGGGGTAGGCAGAGAGTGCAAAGTTTCAACAGGTTCTTTCCTTACTGACCTCTTTGGCTTCCACCACTTCATAGTGAGGAAGCTGGATAGGTTTGTAGAAAAACCTTATATATCACCAGAAAAGTGTTACTTTAATAACACTATGCCTGATCTAAGATTCAAACCCAGGACCTCGTGATGGCCAGCCGCTTCATGCACCACTAAAACAACGAGGCGGTTAGAAAACAAATAAAAATAGAAGGGGGTGTATTAAGAGACGGTTCCATAATAGATAGTTTTTGTATTAGATCGGGTCACTAACAAACCGCCCCAAGGAACAAAATATCGACCAAAAAACGGTCGTGCTTGGATTTAGGAACCTATTTACGTATTTATAACTACTTGTAATGAGTAAATGTAGTAATAAGTTTTGAATTATTTAGGTATTAGGATAGCTAACAGATTATTAGTATTCTAGTTAGACACATAAACTAGCAACTCAAACTCAAATAATTTATTTTGTATAAGCCCTGCGGGGAGGCCTTACAAATAATCAATTTACATTTTTTTTAATCTAATTTAACTACTAATCAACCACTGGATCGGAACGTGGCCTCCACCGAGAAGATCCGGCGAAGAAACTCAGCGTGCTTGTCTTTTTTATTAACTCCTCTTTCTCTTTTCTTTTTTTTCATTCATATTCTGTGGATACAATGTTTAAGTTACAATTAAATAGTTTACGATCTAGCTCCAGTGTGATTGATGCCTTACGGTCGAGATATGAATGTAATGATGTTATCTGTAAAGAGTGTCTAAAGGATTCCACATGGGCCAGTCCCTACAAGAAGCACCCGTTCACTAAAAGCTAATTATAAGCTATCACATGTAGAAAACCACTATGAATAACAGTCACAATGTTTTTTAAAGAAAATACACACGGTAAAGATACAAACTAACTACAAAGCAAAAAAAGATACACAAACACACAATGTAATCTAGGTTTAGACATGCCTATTGGTCTTAACAATTTGTTCCTCACACTATTGATACTGTTGTGAAACAAATCCAAATCTAAGAATGACCTCAGGAGTTTTTATTAGGGTAGGTAGGAGAGAAAATGAAAGCAGGATACATGCGGTTGAAATCCGAGCTCTGCGGAAGATGTGCGGTGTCAAGCTGAAGCGTATTCGCAACAGCGTAGTAAGAAAGCGTGTGGGTATGAAAGATAGTATCAGTATAAGATGAAAAATGGTATGCTCCGTTGGTTCGGGCATATAAAAAGAATGTTGGAAGTAAGAATGACAAAACAGATATACAATGCGAAACTATAGGGGTGTAGGTAACGGGGAAGACCTAGACTATTTTACCATGACCAAACAGACAGTGTCTTATCTGAAGGGCAAGTCAAGAGTCTCCGTAACCGGCGAGTGTGTATGAAATGAACTATGAGGGTGGAGAAAGCCAGAGAGGTATGCAAGGAAAGAACCTGTTGGAACTCTGTACTATCTGCCCGCAAGAGATCTGGCGTGATGATACAGATATAGTTTAAGCAAACTAGCATTGTAACGCGTCCTTATATTGGCTGTGGTTGAATCAAACTGAAACGAAATAAGACTATACCCACAGTTTTGCTATTATTTTTAAGATCGCTTTTCGGACTGTTACCTTTAAATAATTAAGTACAAAATAAATAATATACAGATGTTTTAAGGCAGTGTATTTCAACGTTTTTATGACGCGACCCCCTTAGTATGACAGAATTTTTCGCGACTCCCTACCGTTCGCTGTCTGTTTTCTGTATTGTATGATGTTACATATATCAAATTCGCACAATTTTATTTATTTTCATAATAAGTTATCGGTTAAATACATTATTATGTACTTATAACAGGCATATTTTTACATCCATTAAAATTGACTTGTGTTAATCTACAAAATGTCCTTTAATTAAGATTTTCCTTAAATAGATATATATTTTCTTCTTCTTTTTTCTTTCTTTTCCTTCTGAGGCTTTGCAGCTAGTAGTTTTTTTCAACTTCTATAAGGAGGTCGCCCATATAGAAGTTAAAAAACACTGCTGTAAAAGGACCACAACCTATAGTGGACGGAATTCGACGCCTGCAGAAATAGTTATTGCAATTGACCTGTTAAATGATACACTGTATGTTGTGTTTTCTACACCGTCACGCCTCTATTCCTAACAGGCGTACCAGAGGTATACTATGTAGATGTATTAAAAGAAATGTAACCCCACTCTAGAAGTTACTCCTATGTCGTGGGCGCGTTTACAAACATGAATTTCTACACACACAGTAAAACTAAATGTATAACTAAATGTGTAACTAATTAGATGTAGACTCTTGGCATAATAAACGCTAAAATATGGTAAAATTGTTTTTTTTCTGGCGGTTGGTATCTTTTATACTGTAGTACTTTATCTATATTTATGAACACAGAATTTTCTCCGAATCAGAATATTTTTGATTCAAGTAAATCATTACAGTATTTATGAATCGTCAGAAAAGTAACAAAGACTCTACCACCACTTCGGAATGCCATTCCTGTGGAGAAGCAAGAAACTCCACGGTTACTCTTTTAATATAGTATTTTTACATTTTCTTTACGTTTCTTTCCATCTCACTCGATTGCAAAAAAAATCCAGAAACCCATACATTCGTCATATTGATTTCGTTCGTATAATATGTAGCTTTTGTCACCTGGACCGTAATAACAAACCAATTCATACCTCATTCATCCAAATCGGATTTGTAGCTTAGAAGCTATGGTGGAACAAACGTAAGTCTCACTAATTCGGCACTTCAGTAGTTCGGCATGTCCAATAATCCGGATCTAGTATCCGACAAAACTTTCGGCTCCGGCCACCTTCGGCTAAAAATACCACCTTTGACCATTGGCCAAAATTGAGTTTTGGCCGGAGCCGAAGGTTTCTAGCAAGCACTGAAATTGAACTATCTATTACGATTTACTACTTCCAAATGCGCGAGAGCGCGGCGGAAGACGCGCGGAAAAGAAATATATTCCCTTTACGAAATGCTTTATTTTATTTATTATGAACCTTTTCGTTGGTTCGAGCATATAGAAAGAATGCCAGAAGAAAGAATATCAAAACAGATATACAATGCAAAAGTGGAAGGATGCAGGTACCCAGGAAGACCTATACTATCTTACCACGACCAAATAGAACGAGTCTTATCTGAAGGACAAATCAACAGTCTCCGTAACAGGCGAGTGCGTATGTGATGAACTATGAGAGTGGAGGAAGCCAGAGAGGTATGTAAGGAAAGAACCTGCTGGAACTCTGTACTCTCTGCCTACCCCAATACCTAGATAGATAGATGAACCTTTATATCCAATCCAGTACTCCGAAAATTCCAACAACCCGCACCCCCTAGTTTTTAATAGGGCCGCATTAGTGTGACTTTACTATACGAGTACATAGACTGCTAAAAAATAACCCTTCCTTTTGGCTTTGCCGTAGTCGGGTAATTAGTTTAAATGCGACGCAACATGACACAGTATAACAAAATAATTAAATGGAGTAGTTGAGTTAGTAATATTTACTTAGAACGGCTGTCAAGAAGGTCTTTACCAATATTAGTAGTAAATTAAACGTGCCAAGGTTGAGTTTATAGGTTATGTAAAAAAGTAATCAAGTTAAAATATCTATAGTTTATAATAGAATGACTGCTTCGTTGGTCTAGTTGTGGATTCACAAAATAGGAATAATTACTAGCGTGTGGCTACGTTTTTTTTTTCAAATATATGAAACAAGCCCTGAACATTAATGGACCCTAAGACCTCGAGATCGCTAGCTGAACTATGAGCCATTAGATCCACACAGCAAATGTATAATTATCTATTTCATAATAAATCCAGTTCAGTCCACCTTTTCCCAGACTGGAGCCTGGAATTGTGCCCGGTATATGGCAATAGGCTCGCCCCCTATTACATGAGACCTAACATCGCTTGAGGAATATAGGCATTACGGTATCCACCTTTTTGAAAGTCTGACCTGATATAGCTACGAACAGAGAGGAGTGGAAAAAGTGGAGGGAGGCCTTTGCCCAGCAGTGGGACACAAATAGTTCATAATAATAATAAATTGGCGTCAATTGATTTTCTTGTATTTTTACAACATAGAATCTAGAGATAATATATATTATAGCGCGTGGATAATCTGGAATAGCGTGATGGAATTGACGTTAGTGTAACGGTATCAAAATAGCGTGGTGTCTTGTTGATCTGTATTTAGACTTTGTTTGAAAATGGTGGCACATCAACTCGAAAGCATCACGTTTACTTCAATTTTTTCATGCTAAGACATCTGATATAAAAGAATCAATCTTCAGTTTTTACGCAATTGTTGCTATAAGCTTAAGTTGCATGGATGTTTTGAATTGTTACCTCGAGTGGAATTGACAGTTCTCCATATCATATCAGTATAATTCTGTAATATGGTTATTTCGTCACAGCATTTTTAAAGTATACCGTTTTCTTCAACTTGGTTTACTTCATGAAATACAACTATTTTCGGATTTCATCGCGGCTTATTTAGAAGTCGGGAACTAAAAATATAATTATAAAATCTGAAAAATAGATGTATTTCATGTGTATAAATAGAAATATTTGCGTAAATGTAACTAAATATTGGTTCGCTTTAGAAAATATTTATACTGTTTATCTATCTATCTATATCATCACGCCAGATCCCTTGCGGGGTAGGCAGAAAGTACAGAGTTCCAACAGGTTCTTTCCTTACATACCCCTTTGGTTTCCTCCACTCTCATAATTCGTCTCATACACACTCGCCGGTTACGGAGACTCTTGACTTGTCCTTCAGATAAGACTCGGTCTATTTGGTCAGGGTAAGATAATCTAGGTCTTCTCTGGTCTCTACATCCTTCCACTTTCGCATTGTATTTATATTGTAACCCGCCTTGTGGCAGTAAGCGCTAGGCATTTACCCCCCGACAAGAAACAAGGTAGATGTTGGTTACTTAGTGAAGTGTTCTTATTATTCATTTTTATATTATTAGTGAACAGTAGGCTTTGAATATATAAGCAGGGCTTCCGCTCTAGGATGAAAAAAATCACACCGTGTATTTACCATAATAATCAATAATATTAGCGCTGTCCCACTGTTGGGCACGGGCCTCCTCTCACACTGTCTCTTAGTTTGAGAGGAGGCCCGTGCCCAACAGTTTAGGCCATAGTCCACCACGCTAGCCCAGTGCGGGTTGGCGAACTTCACACACCTTCGAGAAATTCTCAGACATGCAGGTTTCCTCACGATGTTTCCCTTTACCATTAAAGCAAGTTATAGTTAATTTTTGCCCGCGTGGTTCCCGGCTTAGAATAGGACTAACCCATCTCATCCCATCGGGTGTCGTACAAGGCGACTAAGGGAAAACTAGGGAATGGGCAGCAGCGTTCCCTTAACATTTCTACCATCAAAAACTGCGCTCGCCAACCCCCCAATTTATTAAAATGGAAGAAAAATATAAAACCAGGCCCCTAGTCCCCGGCGGTCCTGTTCGTCCTGGCCACGGTAGCAGCTATGGTAACGACAGGACAAGGGGTGCTAAGAATCTCCGGCAGAGATTCGGCTACCACCAACTACGAAAATTGGCCCTGGTGACATACAACGCACGCACGTTAAGGACGGATGAGAAGCTTCTTGAGCTGGAAGAAGAGATAAACAAGTTGCGGTGGAATATTGTTGGTTTATCGGAGGTCCGAAGAAAGGGCGAGGACACGATAACCTTAAAATCCGGCAACTTGTTTTACTACCGTGAGGGCGAACAGCAGTCCCAAGGTGGTGTCGGATTTATCGTCCACAAGTCACTCATAGACAACGTTGTGTCCATCACTAGTGTGTCGAGCAGGGTAGCGTACCTGATACTCAGAATATCCAAAAGATATTCGCTGAAGGTCATACAGGTCTACGCACCGACCTCGGCATACTCAGATGATGACGTCGAAGTAATGTATGAGGACATTAGTAGAGCCATACATACTTCCAAAGCACACTTTACAGTGGTTATGGGTGACTTCAATGCGCGGCTGGGCAAACGGGGCGATGATGAATTGAGAGTGGGGCAATTTGGATATGGGCAGCGCAACCCCAGGGGTCAGAGGCTGGCCGAATATCTGGAGAAGGAGGGACTCTTTATGATGAACTCTTTCTTCCGGAAGCCGCCTCATAGGAAATGGACCTGGATGAGCCCTGATGGTTCCACAAAAAATGAGATAGACTTCATCATGAGCACCAAGCGACAAATATTTAATGATGTCTCCGTGATTCACAGGGTAAAAACCGGCAGTGATCACCGAATGGTCAGAGGCACATTAAATATTAATGTCAAAATGGAAAGATCGCGTCTGATGAAGTCTACGCTCCGACCTTCTTATGCACATATCCAAAACCCCGAGAACTTTCAACTCGAATTGGCAAACCGCTTCGAATTGCTAGACAGCAGCGCATCAGTGGACGAAATCAACAACAGGCTGGTAGAGACTGTCCATACGGTCGGGTCCAAGTATTTTAAGCCCCACCGTAAAAATAGACCTCAAAAACTATCCAACTACACCCGAAACCTCATGGCTGAGCGACGTTCCATGACGCTCCAAACCTCCGATGATGCTAAGTCCTATAGGCAGCTCAATGGACAGATACTGAAGTCCTTGCGACACGATTTACGGTCCTTCAATACAAGGCGTATTGAGGAGACCATAGCACAGAACAAGGGCTCCAAAGTGTTCGCAAGAGACGCGTCTATTGGGCAAAGCCAGTTGACGAAGCTGAAGACGGAGGACGGAAACGTAACGTCGAATAGGTCAGAGGTGCTCGGGGAGATAGAGAGGTTCTATGGGCAGTTGTACACCTCAGTAGCTAAACCTGTTGTTGACTTGGTAAAAGACCCAAGAGCCAAGCTAACCCGACACTACACTGAAGATATCCCGGACATCAGCCTGTACGAGATTAAGATGGCTCTCAAACAACTCAGAAATAACAAAGCGCCAGGCGAAGACGGAATTACGGCAGAGCTTCTGAAAGCGGGCGGAACGCCGGTACTTAAAGTCCTTCAGAGGCTGTTTAATTCCGTCTTGCTCGAAGAGAAAACGCCGGAAGCATGGAACAGGGGTGTGGTGGTACTGTTTTTCAAGAAAAGTGATAACACTTTACTGAAGAATTATAGGCCCATCACACTGCTGAGCCATGTTTATAAGTTGTTTTCGAGAGTCATCACGAATCGTCTCGAACGCAGGCTTGATGACTTCCAGCCTCCCGAACAAGTCGGTTTCCGGAAAGGCTTTAGTACCATAGACCACATACATACGCTGCGGCAGATTATACAGAAGACCGAGGAGTATAATCGGCCACTATGCTTGGCGTTTGTGGACTATGAGAAAGCCTTCGATTCGATCGAGACTTGGGCGGTTCTTAGATCTCTCCAGCGATGCCGCATTGACTATCGGTACATTGAAGTGTTGAAGTGCTTGTATAATAACGCCACCATGTCAGTCCGAGTACAGGGGCAGTGCACGAAGGCGATCCCCATAAAAAGAGGAGTAAGGCAGGGAGACGTCATTTCTCCGAAACTGTTTACGGCCACCTTAGAGGACGCCTTCAAGCTCTTGGAATGGCAAGGACTTGGCATCAACATCAATGGCGAATACATCACTCACCTTCGATTTGCCGACGACATTGTGGTCGTGGCAGAGTCGCTGAAAGATCTAGGACGAATGCTCGGTGACCTCAACAGAGTGTCTCAACAAGTGGGTCTTAAAATGAACATGGACAAAACAAAAATAATGTCTAACGTCCATGTCGTACCCACCGCACTCACCGTTGGGAACTCTACTCTTGAAGTTGTCGACGAATACATTTACCTGGGGCAGGTAGTCCGGTTAGGTAGGTCCAACTTTGAGAGAGAGGTCAATCGACGAATCCAACTCGGCTGGGCAGCGTTCGGGAAACTGCGCAACATCTTCTCATCCAAAATACCTCAGTGCCTAAAGACTACAGTTTTTAGTCAATGTGTGTTACCAGTGATGATATATGGATCAGAGACGTGGTCTCTTACAATTGGTCTCATAAAAAAGCTCAGAGTTGCTCAGCGAGCTATGGAGAGAGCTATGCTCGGCGTTTCTCTACGCGATCGAATCAGGAATGAGGAGATTCGTAGAAGAACCAAGGTCACCGACATAGCCGTTAAGATTAGCAAGCTGAAGTGGCAATGGGCGGGCCACATAGCGCGTAGATCGGACGGGCGTTGGGGCAGAAAGATTCTAGAGTGGAGACCACGTATTGGCAAGCGCAGCGTGGGACGACCGCCTGCCAGATGGACCGACGATCTTGTGAAAATCGCAGGAAGTCGTTGGATGCAGGTGGCATCGGACCGGTTACGCTGGAAAGCGATTGGGGAGGCCTATGTTCAGCAGTGGACAAGTATAGGCTGAGATGATGATAGTTAATTTTTAATACGCACATGTTTTCGAAAAGACAGATGGGAAAAGATAGGTTTTGAATCCGAGACCTCTGACTTTGTAGTCCAACAGTCTAACCACTAGGCTATCACGGCTTTATAATAGTTATATCATAATACGTATTAGATATCATAATAGTTTTTACATACATATGTGTGTTGCAACAGACATTTGAAAACGCGCACTATCCCTAGATGGGGCCGGGGGCCGAAGTTGCTAACATCCGTAGGATTTACACAAGATTCCCTAATCGTGGACTTTGCAAAAATAAGCAGAACCTCCCATCAAAATCATGCTTCTAAGCGACTCAGTCCTGTTTCGGCATGTTGCGCGGAGTTGTCTTACGAGGAAGCGGGTCTAGCCTGATCATACCAATTCGGAACTCGGCTTAACAATTTCGTGTTCTCAGTGTATTTCAGACTGAATAGAATATTAGTTAGACAGCGAACTTCATTTTCGGTCACATCGTTCCTTTCCATCCGGTTAGATAGAGGTCAATCTTTAACCAGTCCTGATTAATAATAAAAAAAGTTTTTAAAAAAGGGAAAACGACTTCAAGAAGCACAAAAGCGTGCTGGTTGGTGCAGTCGGTTACTTGGCACCGACTTCAAATTAAAAAGTTTTTTATTTTACAATTGTTAGTGATGAGTGAATTTATTATTATTATTTATATACCTCCTTTATATAATCCTACTTATTTATACAGTGAGGTCCTGCAAGATTGATACAAAACTCATAATAACTGAATTTTCACATTCATGCTGTTTACAGTATAGGAAACCCCTGGTGTATCTTCAAAACCCCTTGTCCAATACCAATTAAATTTAAATTCGACCATCACGGAGCTATACTAAACCTAATGCAAAAAGAATTATCAAAATCAGTTTATAAGCAAAGAAATTACAAAAAAATACGGACGAATTATGAACCTCCCCCTTTTTTTAAATCGGTTAACATTCTGCCTAGTTCTATAGTAGGGTACCTATAGAATTGACGTAATAACCATAACATCTCAATCTACGCATTCGTATTGTTTGTTGTTAAGGAGTTCCCTGATGTATCTTCAAAGTCCAAGGTCCAATATTGATGAAATTAATATAAAACCACCTTGAAACTATATTGAATCCAGCGGAGAAAAAATCATCCAAATCGGTTTATAAGCAAATAAGTTATAAAAAAATACAGACGAATTATAAACCTCCTCCTTTCTTGAAGTCGGTTAACATTATGCTTAGTTCTATAGTAGGGTACCTAGAAGATTGACTTCATACCCATAATATCTCAATCTACGCATTCGTATTGTTTGTCGTTGAGGAGTTCCCTGGTGTATCTTTAAAGTTCAAGGTCCAATACTGATGAAATTAAAATGGGACCACTTTGAAACTATATTGAGTCCAGCTGAAAAAGAATCATCCAAATCGATTTTTAAGCAAATGAGTTATAAAAAAACACAGATGAATTATGAACCTCCTCCTTTTTTGAAGTCGGTTAACATTTTGCTTAGTACTATAGTAGGGTACCTATAGGATTGACGTAACACATATATTGTCTCAATTTGCACATTCCTATTCTTTGTCGTTAAGGAGTTCCCTGGTGTATCTTCAAAGTCCAAGGTCCAAGGAAATTAAAATGGGACCACCTTGGAGCTATACTGAACCCAATGCAAAAAGAATCATCAAAATCGGTCCACAACTGACGGAAACATAGGTAAACATACATAAAAAAAAATAGCATACCTAGCAACCTCCTCCTTTTTGAAGTCGGTTAAAAATAGGACTTCAAATAAAATTCTATATAGATAGACCTTGAAAGTAACCACGCCTAAGCTACAGATTGCGTTACAGATTCATGAGTCTGTAAGATTGAAATCCAAAGATTATGTGCATTGACTACTTGTTGCGAGATACCTGTTATCAATCGTTCAATTTTTTATATTTATTCTAAAATATGATCAAAATGATATTAAGATTAACTCCCGTGTGTCAAATAGTGAAATTTCATACAAATAATCTGTTGGAACTGTCTACTATTTGACTAACTTCACATGAAATCTGACGTGATTACACAGCGCGCAACTTAAATCACGCAATAACTCAAATGACCTGAGATTTCAGACACCCCGATCAAACTTTTGCTTTAGAAATTCATTATGAAAATCAAAAAGTAAAGTAGTTAGTTACCATTTTCGAACTCAGATATATAAATTGTAACTACAAATTTACAAGGATTTGTTATTACAATTTGAAATGTAATATACTAGTATTGAGGAATATTACATCACGCCAGATCCCTTGCGGAGTATGCAGAGAGTACAGAGTTTCAATAGGTTCTTTCCTTACATACCTCTCTGGCTTCCTCCACTCTCATAGTTCGTCTCATACACGCTCGCTGGTTCCGGAGACTCCTGACTTGTCCTTAATAATGTTAAGAAATGTAACGGAAATCGTTGCATTAGTATTGATCATGAATCGTATTTAATACAGTGATCTGAGGGATGATCAGAACGAGTGACAACCTGGTTAGGCACAAAATACTAGACAGAAAAGTACTCAGGCCAGTTGGTACGCACGCTGTAACATACGCTACGCTACGCGTATGCTATAATTGGTATATATAAGTATTTAAATATATGTAAAATAGAAATGAATACATATTATCAACCATCGGCTTAATTCTGACAATCGGCCCATTGTTTCGTGTCTTGTAGTTCTCGTTCGTGTTTCACATCAATCGTTTCACCAAAGTTGGATACAGGTCTAGAATTTATGCGTCAGTCTAAACAACTTTTGTTATATAGTCCGACAGGAACCGTTTGGCCTGTAGATGACATTGACAGGGGGCGTTGATGTTGGAACTCTAGTCTTTGCCTACCCCGCAAGGGATCTGGCGTGATGATATTGATTGACAGTATAAATATTTTCTAAAGCAAACCAATATTTAGTTACATTTACGTGAATATTACACTGAAATAAAACTATTTTTCGGATTTTATCGCGGTTTATTTTGATTTTTAAGTTCACGACGTTTCGAGTGCTTTGCAGCACTTCCAAGGAGATATTTTAACAGGTGAGTCCGCACGGTTACTAACGGCAACTCTGTGACTTTCATGTACTGACATTTCACTTGAAGACAGCTTTATTTCCAATTTTGGCCGTAAAAGATCCTTGCACGAGTGTATAAC
The DNA here is from genome assembly GCA_905147815.2 of Phalera bucephala. Lineage (NCBI taxonomy): Eukaryota > Metazoa > Arthropoda > Insecta > Lepidoptera > Notodontidae > Phalera > Phalera bucephala. Next base: position 31,710,110 of record LR990615.1, on the reverse strand, counting down.
TTGTGTTCTTTACATACGTGGGAGTTATTCTCCGATGAACTTTCGACTGTTGAAAGTTGAGAAAGTAAATAAGATGGTTTTGATTCTGTATTTACTTTAGCGGAATCAAAAACAAACATAACCCACACAAAATATGCCTAGAGCAACTGTTCGTGTAATTTGAATTCAAATTCTTGCCATTGTTACTGCCAAAAGCCCTCATAATTAGCCGGTTTATTATATGAAGATTTAAGCTTTAAAATTAATACTGGTGTACCTATATTCCTTAAAAGGATGAGGATTTCTATTTACACCCACATTTTGTCAATTATTTTAGTGCACTAGCAGGTCATTGTGCCCTGAAAGCGATTAGCAAAAAGGGTTAAAATAAACGATTAATCAATATTGATTCACCTGTGAAAGAGAAATACGAGTCTTATCTGAAGAATAAGTCAAGAGTCTCCGTAACCGGCGAGCATATATGAGACGAACTATGAGAGTGGAGAAAGTCAGAGAGGTATGTAAAGAAAGAACCTGTTGGAACTCTGTACTCTCTGCCTACCCCGCAAGGGATCTGGCGTGATGATATAGATTCACCTGATTGAAATTGGGGTATCAAGTAAAAAATTTGTAGCATTTACATCGACAAAAATCCTTTCTTTTCTTCTAAAGCTCTTTTTTTCTACATTTTTGTTTACTCTACCATGTAAATACACTCAACCAGCTGATAGATTTGTATTAAAAAGGAAAAAAAATGCGAAACTAAAAAGTTCTAGTACTAAAGTTGTTTAGTTTTAGTTGGTGCTTGCGGGGGCTGTCTGGCGCGGGTCACTTCCATCCCTTCCCATCCCCCACATGATCGAGAGGATTAATGGCTACTACGAGGCATGCCTTTTAAGTTTTGTCGTTTGAAGAAAAAAACACAGCTAGAACCTTATAGTACTTTTTATTGTTTTTCAAAGTATTCACCACGTAGCTTAATACACTTTTCCATTCGCTCAAACCAGTTATTATAACATTTATTCCACTCTAAAGTGGGGGTGTTAAAAATGGCTGACTTGAAAGCGTCGACTGCTTCTTCCCCGGACTGGAACGTTTAACCACGAAGGCTTTTCTGAATTTTAGGAAATGTAAAGAAATCGTTAGGGCTTAGGTCAGGACTGTATGGAGGATGGTCAAGAATTTCTACTTTTTCCTGCTTCAAATACTCAATCGTTTGACGAGCGCTGTGTAAGCTTCCGTTGTCGTGGTGCAGGATGATGCGTCGCTTTGAGTTAGATTTTCGAAGTTCAGCGATGACTTGTGGTAAGCAAGCTGTGGTATACCACTCTGCGTTAACCGTTCTACGATCTTCAAGTGCAATAGTCGCGACATCGCCGGTTTTTCCAACGAACGTGGCCACCATCTTCTTTGAAGTGCTTCGAGAACGAACAACTTTAGTCGGCTTTGGCTCGTCTTGAAAGACCCAGATTGTAGATTGTTGTTTGGAATCAGGATCATAGGCATAGATCCAAGATTCGTCACTACTGATGATGTCGTAGACGTGATTTGACTCTCCTCGGTTAAACCTTTGCAGAGTTTTCTTACACCATCTGACGCGGGCCGGCTTGTGATCGTCGGAAAGCAGATGCGGTATCCAACGGCAAACTAGTTTTCTCACACCAAGCGCTTCATGCAAGATCTTCTGAATGGTTGTCCCTGAGATGCCTAATAAAGCCTCTATCTCTCGATACGTCACATGACGATCTTCGAGAATTAGTTGTCTCACAGCAATGATGTTATCTTCAGTTAAGGCGGATTTTGGGCGTCCTTCGCGAGATTTGTCACTAACACTAGTATGTCGACGCTGGAATTCTAAATACCAGCGTTCGACAGTCCGCAGACATGGGGCTTCATCACTGAACACAGATGTTAGCACTTCAAAACACTGAAGCCGTGTCAGGCCTCTTCGAAATTTGTAGAAAATTATTGCACGAACATTTTCCTTAGAAAGATTCATTTTCGTACGTATCCTGACAGATTCCAATCGACGCTGTGACTAAACAATAGCATTAATCCTAATACTTTCAACTGTTTTGAGACTCAAAATTTAAACACATTCGAATATAGAACAGTTCCAAATTCAAAATTGCCGGGAAATATGAAAACGACAGAAGGCATGCCTAGTATCTCTACTACTACTGTCTTGGTCCTACGTCACACTAGAGCTACATTATAAACTATTTATTGTAAGCTAAACATTGTACCTATACAACATGATTGAAAAAATAGAAAGAGAATTAAATAAAATAGGCGAGCCCACTGTGTGTCTTCCAGGATCGGCTCAGTGAGGGCCGTGTTCTAATACGGTGGTAGATTGGTAGTTATATTAGATAAAAAAAATGAAAATAAATCCTATGTAGACCCGCAGGGTGTATACAGAATAAATTGTTTGAGTTTAGACTGACGTAAAAATGCTACAACTTTTCGCATGATACACCAATTCCGAATCAACCCGTATTTACATCAGGTATATATTTCATCACTTCTAAATATCTATTCTGGAAGTCGTTAAAGAAATATCATTAAGATACTTTTCAATTAATGGTTGTAGGTACCATCATCATTATGTACATATTTGTTGCACAACAATGTTTGACAACGCGACGCGGCTTGGTCCAGAGTTATAAGCTAAGGCCAGTCGCCTCATTGGATCAAATAGTCGCAGGTTCGATCCTCGCGACAAATCTTTGAAATGACGCATGACTTAGCCCAGTGGTTACTAGTTTAACCCGTTCCACTTACTAGATATTGTTCGCGGATTCGATCCTCACACGGGATTTGTTCGGGTCTGGATGTTCATGTATATGAGGTTCATGTTTGTAAACGCACCCACGATACAGGAATTATTCCTAGTGTGGGGCTACATTTTTTTATTATATATATTTGTTGCACTATGTCATCTTATGCTTGAGTATATGTTGATATCAAAAAGCACTTGAATATTGAAATCACTTATACTTTCAAGATAAAAATTACGCAACAAGATGTACTGAAGACATATAATCTCTGTTTTTTAAAGATAGCATAATGTACGATAACAAGTGCGGCTTATCAAATTAGAACTGGACACACCTCGGCAATATGTAGTGATATGTAGTGTTGTAAAAACGCTCGGAACCACCACTCCACCGGAACAAATAATTGTGGACCACACAAAGATTTGTCACGTGCGGGAATCGAACCCGCGGCTATTAGATACAGTGGGTGGAGGGGCTTAAGCTCTTAACCACTACGCTAATTCGTCCGTCAAATGATCGACGTTTGTCTGCGGTGGAAGGTTATCACGAGTTTTGCAGTCAATATTCGATAACACGATACTGCCTCGTTTCTTGGTAAAGGAAAAAAGGCCAACTGTAGATCATTCACATACACACTCTTATATAGTGTATTCTTATCAAACTTTATTACTTTTTTCACTCAATTTGAAAACGTCGATTTCTTGGTATCAGCATTCTCATTTCGATGTCTTCCGAAATATTGTCGCCTTCATATTACACTAGTTATAGATTGCCATCTAAAACGTTTAAAGATGGAGATGGTTTGTTTAAAAAGTTTTAAAATTTGGAATAAACTATAGTAGAAAATTGTGTGGGTGGCGATGACAAGGTTCTGGGTTGAAATCCTGGGTTGGACAGGTCAGGTAACCATAAAACAATGTTTAACAATAGCAGTTCGGAATCTAGGATGATGAGAATATTTTCGGAAAAATGTGAGTCGCAGTTCACCTCTGCCATACCACTTAAGAGAATATAATTAAGGAATTAATATATAGTCGCGCAAGGTTGTGAAGATAGAGGTCCACTCTGATTTATTGAGGTAGCAGAATGTTATCACCTTCGCCATATTTGTCATTTTACCCTTCAAAAATAATTGGATTATGTGTGTAAAAACTTGCCAAGTTGAATCTTAGGTAATTGCTGGCACCAATTTCAATTTTAATTCTTTCAAACTGAAATTATTATTTTTCTTCTTTATATAACGTAGTCCCAAAATAGGAATTATTCCGTAGATGCGTTCGCACAGACCAAACTTACATAAACGTCCAGACCGACAGAAATATTCGTGGGTTGCACAAAGCTTTGTTCCGAGCGGGGATCGAACCCGTGACCTCAATCTAGTGGGCGAAACGGCTAAAGATATTCACCACTATACCAATCCCGTGTAGGGATGATCGATATTCATCGATGGTCGATACATCGATACTTAGGTCTATAAAACATCGGCACATCGATGGTACCGAGTATAATATTCGAACATTGATTTATAATATTGGATGCTAAGCCACAAACTCCAATAAATACGAAATTTACACTAGATTTTGCTAATTAAATTTTGGCATAACTAATTAACTCAATGCAGACTAGATGTCGCTGATCAATGTAATCTGTGGAGGTTTACACACACACATAAACAGCATCAATGTTTTCTTTTAGATATTTATAGTACATCGACATTTTTGAATCAATTGTAACATTGATGTTTCCCTAATATCGATCGGCTTATATTATGTATTCGGTACCGAGTAAAGGGTACGCCATTTAGTACCGAGTACCGAAACATTACTCACGAATGCATTTCGTTACTCGCATGTTTCGTATTTTCGTACTGATGTTAGTACAATGTCATACCGTACGCAATACGCAACACGACTCAATGCGATGCTCTATGTTATTAGGTACTATCAAAAGTAACGAGTAACGTAACGATACGATAGTAACGAGTACAGAGATTCCTAGCACAGGTACTACATACTTAAAAGGAGGCTCTAAATACGACTAATTTGTAATATGATTTTATGTTAAAGAAATAAATTTTTTGTATTATTTTGTATTTGTATTTGATTGTTATAGTAACGAATACATACGGGTCTGCTATTTTTCGTTACTTTTACAGCTCTGTCGGCTTAGGGATGACCTAAGCCTGTATAACTTGGCCAAAAAACTTGACTAATGTATTAAGTATAACAGTACTTGAACGAAAGTCCAAAGAACCGACGTATATACTAAGGAGTAAACTCAATTGCTCTACTGTGACAAGGTTGACGCTACACCGAAACTGACCGGTAGTTATTAGTCTTCTGAAAAACTTAAAACCGCGGGCTGGTTTTCTTTCAGTGCATCGCCATCAATCGGGGTAAACCATTAAATTAACAGTACTCATCAAAGAAAAGGTAATCTTTGAAACTCGTTGTCTTTATCCTGTGCATGTCAAGGTTGTAGCAGCAATGTTTAATGGCTCCTATTAGAAAACAATGACGCTAAAGAAATTAGTCAATTTTCTTGCTCTGATTACAAAACTGTCGGTACCTATTTGTATGGATTTTACTCACCAATTATGAAAGTAAGGTTTCAAGGTCGGTTGAAACGTACCTATATTTCCTACTGTATTATCTCTCATGTTTCTTATACATCAACGTACAGGTAGAGGTGTACTTTTATTTAAAAAGAAGGCATATCCCTATACTAGGAATGATTCCTGCGACGTGGCTGCGTTTATAGACATAAAATTCGCATGCACAAACACCTTTACCGAAACAAATATTTGTGGATCACAAAAAGTGTTGCCTCGTGCGGAAATCGAACCCGCGTCTTCTTGATTCAGTAGATTCAATCATTGGACCAAGCTTTTTTTCCATCCACCAACCAATTTTAACTAAAATAATAATAAACAATTCAAGGGATATTCATAAAAAAGCCAAATTCACATATTATACGTAATATAAATAAATGACTAAAAAACATGTAAGATTTATTAAAATTGTTGGAATCAATTCAGTCACCGATTTAGAACAAACCAGTTAAATTCTTGCGTTTATTTTGTTACACCTTGTATATGACAGTCCAAAGCTACGGTTAAACATAGCGTCTATAGCACGGAGTCGCTCGAATATTAAAATGCCACAAACTGTCACCCATCTCCGACTCACCGAGGCGAGGGTTGCTTAACATTTTAGATAGATAAAAACGCTGCTATTCCACTACACGTTAGTCTATTACCTAATATTATAAAACAATTGACTAATTAAAACGCGTACAAACAATGTGGCGGGAAAAAACTAGTCATTTTCACACAGACAGATTTAGCTTCTTTTTTGTTGTAGTAGTAAATTGACATCACGCCAATCGTCATTAATGGAGGTTACAAAGTAGGTTGTGCGGAGATAATGGTTTGTGACAAATCGCGTGGCGACCTGCGCGGGCGCATGAGCGGTCAGTTTTTGAGTGTCGCGCAAACAGTGCAGTTAACGTGATCATGTCAATGTAACGTGTATTTGTTTTTGGTTTTGTTTTTTTTTCCAGATTGACAGTAAAAACGGTTAGTATTATGTTATATTGATTTCTGTTTTTAAATATTTGAAAATGGAATTTCGTTTTCTTTTTTGGTTCTTCTTCTTCTTCTTCGAGTTATGGCTTCACACTAATTATAAGTGTATTTTGCCAGTGTCCAGTGAGATATATAATCATGTTTGTTTAAATTAATTCGAGTCCCCGATGAATTTGATGACACCGATGATAATGAAATTAATGAAGTACCCTACCCTGGATAGTAAAGCGGTGGTTACTTTAAATACCAATTGCAATTGCACGTTTTATTACTTAGTTGCAATTACCTTCACTCATGCACATATAAGAACACATAATAGTTAAAATTCCACCAACATTACACAATATTAGTCGAAATAACACAAATTCTGGAAATTAAAACAAATTGACAACATCACTTTTCGACTTCCCGCCAAAACTCCCAAAAACTCTTTTGTTCGTTTGGTTCTTCTTCAAGTTATGTCTTCACACTAATTATTAGTGTATTTTGCCAGTGTCCAGGGAGATATATACATAATCTTATTTGTTTGAATTAATTCAACTCCCAGATGAACTTGATGACAACGATGATAATGCGATTAATAAAGTACCCCACCCTTGATAGTAAAGCGGTGGAAACTATACATACCAATTGCGACGGCCGTTTTGAGGGAATTCAAACAGGCACGTTTTATCACTTTGTTACAATAAGAACACATAATGGTTAATATTCCACCAACATTACACACTATTAGTCTAAATAACACAAGTTTTGGATATTAAAACAAATTGACAACATCACTCTTCGACTTCCCGCTAAAAACGGCCTAGTATTATGTTATATTGATTTCTGTTTTAAAATATTTGAAAATGAAATTTCTTTTTCTTTTTTTGGTTTATTTAAATATTGTTTTTTTTTTATAATTTATTTGCGGTTACACCATAATTTCTTGTAATATTATGCAGAGATATTCTTCATATTGACGGACGATTTAGCGCAGTGGTTAAGAGCTTAAGCCGCTCTGCCCACTGCGTCTAATAGTCGCGGGTTCGAGTCCCGCACGGGACAAATCTTTGTGTGATCCACAATTATTTGTTCCGGTCTGGGTATTTGTGTATGTGAATTTTCATGTTTGTAAACGCACCCACGACACAGGAATATAATATAATCCTAGTGTGGGGCTACGTTTAAAAAAAAAAAAAAAAATATTTATTTTGGATTCGAGAGACGTATTTGGTGTTTGTAATAGATAAGAGGAATTAAAGATAATAAATAAACACCGTCACGCCTCTATTCCCCAAGCGGGGGTGGCCGAGGTGTACTGAATACACCCATTTTTCAGCGACGATGTTTGGTCCCATGTAATAGGGGGCGAGCCTATTGTGATATTCCGGGCACAATTCCAGACGCCGGACTCACACTGGAATTTTTTCTATATCTATCTATCTATATCATCACGCCAGCTCCCTCGCGGGGTAGGCAAATGAAGTTGAAATTTTTCGTCAAAAAAACTACATTTGTCCGACCTTAGGATTTGAACCCAGAATCTTGTGATCACAAAGCGGTGCGCTCTGCCACTAGAGCAACGAGGCAGTCATCAATTTAATATATTAATCCATAATTTAAAAATTAATTTATACATACATCAATGTAGACTATACTCACCGCGTTACCATAATATGTCTGAACCACTCTAGGAACTTCCAATAGGGTTACACACACAAAACTGTTCTTATACCTAAATACAATGATACATAGCGGCTGACGATCGCATGGTCCTGAGTTCGAATCCTAGGTCAGAAAAACTAGTTACCATCTATCTATCTATCTATCTATCTATAACCTTACGCCAGATCCCTTGCGGGGTAGGCAGAGACCAGTTACCATTAGTTATGTTATTCTGACCAAATAGACTGGGTCTTATCTGAAGGATAAGTCAGGAGTGTCCGTAACCGGCGAGCGTGTATGAGACGAACTATGAGAGTGGAGGAGGTATGTAAGGAAAGAACCAGTTGGAACTCTGTACTCTCTGCCTACCCCGCAAGGGATCCAGCGTGATGATATAGATAGATAGATATATTATATTAAAGTACACGCTTACACTTATGACTACGATTTGTGTTGTCTAGTTACTCACAATTCCTGAAAAGTATTATTATTATTGCTATCATCATATCTTTTCTATTTCTGTATTTATTATATATACACGGTGTAACAGCTAGCGCAAGACCTTAAAGTATTTTTTTTTAAATTAGTAAACAATTGGATTCCAACAATTTTTAATGTATCTTATTTTTTTATTTGCAAAAATTGCTGTTACTCCTTCTGTGCGCTATAACAAACGAAATTTATTCTTGATTAAAAGCAATACGGAGATTTCAAAAGCATTTCTATAACGTATTTCTCAATACACAAACATACACGTACAAATTGCATTGTAAATTGGGGTATCTTCTTCTTCTTCAATCGAATTCTTCATTACTGAAGGTCCTTGAAAGGCCCTCATGGCCCTGTGTACGACTTCTTTCCACTCGATCCGATCATCGGCTTCTCTAGGAGCATTTGTTGTAGAGAGGCCAGTGCGAACAGTGATTTGATCACGCCAGCGGCTAGGTGATCGGCCGCGCGTTGTTCTTCCATCTACCCTGCCCGTCACCACTAAATTATCAAATTTTTTGATAAATTTGAAATTTGGGTATATAAATGCTTAAAAAGGAAATTTGGGTGTCCTATTTAATTTGTGAAGCAATTATCTAATCAGGGTGTCTGAGATCGTGGCTTATTTACGATACACCTCGTATAGTGTTTATTACACACATTTTACTCCGCTACACTTGACAAATGCACACTAATAAGGCATATAATACTTGATTTTTCGAGCTATATATAGCGGCCTCAGTTACACACTATGAGTGCGCGACGCCAATGTTCGATTTGTTCAAAAGTTCAATGGACGCCCATTGCGCGAGCGTGTGCTTACTACAATTTATCTACCCGATAAATTACCGCTCAAAAAACCGCCAATGAAGGTAGCACAGAGTAGTAATGGTGTGGGAAGGGAAGTAGAGCGTAAGGGGCGCGTTTACACGACTAACCTTCCTTCACTTCACGCGAAAGTGGGCAGTGTGTAAATTGGGTATAAGATTCCGCCATATATCGGAGAGGACAGGATGGCGACGTGACGACGACGAGACGTGGCTTATTGTAATGTATTTAACTATGAATGCTATAACTAGGAATCTGATATAGGTGTGAAATTAGGGGTTAACGACCTGAAACATTGTATGAACTCAAACTTATAATTTATTTTGTACAAACCCGCGGGGTACTTAAAAAAAAATCCACTATGCAGATCCGGCGAGAAACTCAGCGGAATTGTCTTATTTGTCTAATTCTCTACTTATTTTTATAATTTTCTGTATAGATACATTATTAGTATGAATACGCCCGCGGGATTGCGGGATTGGGAAAAAATTCTATGTGTTACTTAATACAGTTACTCCTCATGGAAACCGAAACAGGAAAGTAGTTTTATTGACTGCATTTTTATTTCAAAGGTAAACTTGTAACCTTAACCTAAAATTAGACCAGACATAAAAACATTTTTGATGTTAATATTTTTTATTTTTTTTCAAAACACGGAAATAATGAGTTGCATGCAAAAATGTTTACATAACACAGACAACAGATTGATACAACCATTTATATCTAACAACATTAACAATCTCCCGGGTCACGGGATTTGTAGGGCATGTTCATATTAATAACTCGTTATAGAAACCCGCAAAATTGCACGCCAAAATCCGGTCACTGGTGACGACGACACTCAGCTCTACGGGACGGCAACCGTCGCGCCCCGTTGTGATGTGTGTCATCTCTAGCCCCCTTCCCGTCCAATATGTGCATGAGTGGCTTTGTTCTACTATCCCATAATTGCGATATGCTTTTCGTTCACGAGGTTTTGGGACAAATGCAGTTTTTCTATCGAAAAATTTTGAGTATCAATCCGAAGTCTGGAATCGTGCCCGGTATATGGCAATATTGGACCTATTACATGGGACCTGGGTGAAAAGTGGGTGTATTCAGTACATATCTGCCATATACGTACACATATATTCCTCAAATGGTTGAGGAATATAGGCGTGATGGTGTTAATTATTTTATTATTCATTAATAACATTACCATTGCACACGCAATACAGTAAGTAATGTATTCGAAACAGGTTATTTAAATGAATGTTATCGCCGTAAATAATCATGAATGCACTTATTCTTTAAAGGTTGTTTCTTATTTAGTTCAACATATACAGGCTGGTGGCGACATAGTGACATTAATTAGAACTTCATCTGGATGTCGAGTTAGTAGTTCATACACCAACAATTGTCAAAACATAACTAACTGCTTAGCCTCAGGATTTTCTCCTTAAAATGGACCAAATAGGTGACACATAAAACTAAGAAAAGAGATGTTGCCTCTCTCACTTGTTCTTGAGGTGATTAGATAGTGATAACAGTGAAGGTCGTTTAGATTTTTTTGTAGAGCACCTAATTTACCCTTATTGCAGAGACGTTATTTTTTTAAGATTATATTAATCGCTATCATTAAATTATTTTACAGAACAATATTATGACAATTTTTACAACAAAATAATTCATTTGTGCGCTTTATGTATTGAAGTACTACTGTTGAGCTTACTAAAACTCAGTGGTAATCATTTTAAAGTATTATGATTGACTCGGCTTCAAAAGATTTGGAAGCACAGAGGAATCGGCCTTTAAACGAAAATCAGGCTTGTGCGGTCCCTCGTCTTTTCTATCATGACATTGACAGACATGGACCCTTAAAGCAGCAGACCGGGCGCGTATTGATGCTTTCGAAATGTGGTGCTGGAGGAGAATGTTAAGGATACCTTGGACTGCTCATTGAACTAACGTATCGTTACCGAAACTCAGAGTCACGACAAGACTCTCTACCATCCATCTCTCATCATCCATATATATTACTTCGGTTTTTGTATGACAATTTCAGCTGATTTCTGCAATACAAATCTAGTCCTGAGTGCAGAAGGCACTGGGTGATTTACTTTACAATTTTGTAATTTTAAATAAGTACCATCATGCCTATAAGCACTGCGCTTGTTTGGAGTGGACGTGTTTTTCGCTATTACAAAATTATATCAGTACTCACAATATAATTATATTACTTATTATAGTTAGTTAAAGTTCATAATCACTTGCTAAGTGTGTGGTTATTTCTTACCAATTTTATAAAACTAACAGTGTAAAGTGCAGTGGCATATTCGCGAGCGGCGCCCTTCACCCCCTCGAGTAAAAAAGACGGGTTCTTATTTTTTTATCCTGCTCATTAGCTACGCATTCTTTGTCGAGTTCAAGTTATACTGGATTAATATAATTATTATGAGCGTGCAAAGATCTCCGCCTAGCGGTAACGCTGGTTATGGAGGCTCACAGCCCGATCTGTCGAAGCTGGAATGTGATACGGTGCATTCGCACAATATCAATATTACTACCCTTCGAGGCTCAAAAAGAAAGCAACCAGAGGATCCGATAAAAGTCGAAATATCGGATTTTAGGAAGGAGATGATGACATTCCTTACTGATTTCAAAAATTCTCAGGCTAATAGTATTAAAAAGATTTGTGATGAAGTCACGTGCATAAAGGAACAATTAAATAAACTGAAATCAACATCTGAGAACCTGTTGGAAGACCAATTATCCATTAAAAATACCCTAGCAGTGCTGCATAAAGCACATGAAAACACCACGAAGACAATCATGGGTATGCAGACTTCCATTGAGTTCTCATCCGACAGCATAAAATCGCTTCAAAATCGAGCAACTACTACCGATGACCTACTTAAGCAACAAAAGACTCAAATCCTAGAAATGCAAGCAGTAATAAATAAGCTATCTCTGCATAATAACAGACAACAACAATGGGCACGTCAGTTGAATGTCGAATTGGTTGGGATTCCAGAAAACAAAAACGAGGATTTGACCGGTATCGCCTTACGTATAGCTGACAAAGTAGGTATTAATATGAGTTCCAGTGAGATAGAAAGCTGCACGAGGGTGCAAACAATGAATTCGGATAAAGGCCGATCTCGCAATATTATCGTTAAAATGAAAGCTCGTATATCCAAGGATACCCTCATCGCTGGCGTTAGAAAACATCGAGGCATAACTACTGGAGACTTAGGATATGCTGGCGAATCTAGGAAAGTATTCGTAAATGAACACCTTACACCGGATAATAAGAAACTATACAAAATGTGTCGCGCTAGAGCAATCGAAGTTGGCTATAAGTATGTTTGGCTAAAAAACTGCAAGATTTATGTTCGCCGAAACGATACTTCACCCCATGTCCTAATAGACTCAGAAGCACAACTAAACATGTTAAAATAAGTAATCTAACTTTGTTTCACTTATTACTCCTTGTAATAAATACAACGGAAAAGTTTTTATTAAATATTTTGTATAATTACGGAGGTGAAGTACTTAATTGCATACATTCCTTTCATTCACATACTCAAACACACACACTCACACATCCTTATACTATTTTACACTATCAAGTAATATACACTTATATACAATTCAGATTTACTAATTATTTTTCGTCTATTTACTTATTACAAACCATATTATTCAATACAACACAACATTTAAAATATTGTAAGTGCCCCATAATACACACACAAATAATGATGAGCTATTGTCGTGGTTATTATTTACAACACTTTTCTGTTTTATATACTTGGTCATTTTTTAATATTTTGAAAACGTTACGTAAAGCTAGTTGGTATCACTTAGGTAACTATATAATACAAATTAAAGTAGCAACCCCATGTATTATTTATAATATAACGGTATTATTAATAAGGGAAATTAATAAAGTGCAACAAAATTCACGCTAACATCGTTATCAGTGTACTACCAAAACGCACGGGGACTACGCACGAAACTAAATAAATTATATCTAGAAATACTGAATAACGACTATGATATAATTATCATTACGGAAACTTGGTTACACGAGAGCATATTTGATACAGAAATTTGCGACAACCGATATGTAATTTTTCGCCAGGATCGTGTATTATCGGGTACGGGAAAATCCTCGGGCGGTGGTGTCGCAATTATCGTCCGCCGTACACTTTGTTCAACTTTGAATGACTCATGGGAGCAGCCGAGTTCCTCGATCGAAACATTATGGGTAACAATTCCGAACCGAGTTATATCCCCCCTCCATGCGGGCGCACATGCACCCACCGCTCGCCGCGCTTGCCCTTCTTCACACAATTCTAATCTCCATCTATTAGTTGTTTATATACCAGGTAAATCATCGAAACATAGCCGCACTGACGATGTACACGCCCGCGATATTGACTCTTTTTTGGACTCGTTATCTGGTAAAATTACTCCGAACGATTATTACGTCATTGCCGGAGATTTTAACCTTTTTAATATTCAATGGAACACGGATGGGCCCACATATCTAAGACAAGGTTCTTTAGCACTTCAAAACGCGGGTGGACATTTAATTAATGAAATGACTTTACACAATCTTCGACAGTGCTCTTATTTTAAAAATAATTGTAATAATACTTTGGATTTGGTTTTCTCGAATATCGATATCGAAATTATACAATGTTTAAGTCCTCTAACTGTTGTCGATGTTTTTCATCCCCCGCTTACATTTGACCTTAACATAACTATTTCTCCACTCAAATGTGTACCAATAAAGAAATTCAACTATAACCGTGCTGCATTTGACGAAATTAATAATGATTTAAATAGTATCGACTGGAAAACTCACTTAAACTTAGGAAGCGTTGAAACGGCCATAGATTTTTTCTACAAACAAATAAATATTACCATGGAAAAAAATATCCCCTTAAAGAAATCGTGTGGGTCAGGTAGGCCACCCTGGTATACAAAATCGCTTATGAAAATTTTAAAAGAAAAAGCCAAAGCACATAGATCCTGGAAAATGTATGGTAACCAAGCAGACTATAATACATTTTCTTTATTGCGCAAACGGGCATCAGTTATCCATACAGAATGTTATACCAAATACATACATAATACTCAAGAAGCCATCATTAATAATCCGAAACATTTTTGGGCTTATATAAAAACGAAACGTGATCCCGCACATACTTACCCCACTAAAATAACTTACAATAATAATACTTATCTCGACGGTCCTGCTATAGCAAATGCATTCAATTCGTTCTTCAAAAGTGTTTTCTCTTCCCCCGCTCCTTTCTATCCGGACACAGAATTGCCTGTCCCATCAGGAAGTGATGTTAGGCACGTTCATTGCTTTAACGTCTCCAAGGAACAAGTTCTCACTGCCTTAAAACATGTTGATACCACGAAGGGACCTGGCAGCGATAACATTACCCCTCTATTTATATCTCGTTGTGCCGAATCTCTGGCCTTTCCTTTGTTTATTTTGTTTAATCGCTCCCTTGATGATGGCCACTTCCCTAGTAAATGGAGTGAGGCTCATATAGTCCCTATTTTCAAAAAAGGTTCTCGTGTTAAAGCTGAAAATTACAGACCAATATCTATTCTAAACGTGTTTGCTAAAATCTTTGAAAAGTTTATTTATAATTTTATTTACCCTACAGTATATCATGGCATACCTGGCTCTCAGCACGGTTTCCTTAAGGGTAGATCAACTATAAGCAATTTAACACAATTTATACAAGAAACAGTTCAAAGCATGGACGGTGGCGGTCAGGTTGACGTGATCTACACAGATTTTGAAAAGGCATTTGACCGTGTGGATCACGTTATCCTGCTCCGCAAATTAGAAATGCTCGGAATTTGCGGAGATCTCTTACGTTGGATAGAATCCTATTTGAGAAATCGAAGTCAAGCTGTAGTTATAGGCGGATATCGCTCTGATTTTATAGAGGTTACCTCCGGAGTGCCGCAGGGGTCTCACTTAGGGCCCCTTCTCTACAATGCTTACCTCTACGATATCTTCACATGTTTCAAACACTCATCTTTTATGTTATACGCCGACGATAAAAAAAATTTTCTTAAAATTAATAATATTTATGACTGTTATAAGCTACAGAACGACTTGAGATGTCTAGCATCCTATTACGAACTCAATCGTATAACAATTAATGTTGCGAAATGTGAAGCTATAACTTTTACACGTAAACCGAAACCTATCGTATTCACATATAAAATTAACGGCACGAGTGTAAAAAAGGTAGAGGTTGTCAGAGATTTAGGCATTTTTCTTGATAATAAGCTAACATTTAGCTCGCATATTGATCATGTCACGAACAAAGCCTACAGGAATTTAGGCTTCGTACTACGCACTTGTCAACCTTTCAATAATTTAGTCTGTATTAATCTTCTGTATTATTCCTATGTTCGTAGTATTATAGAATATGGTAGCGTAATATGGTCTCCGCAATATCAAGTATACATAGATAAAGTTGAACGACTACAAAAGAAATATTTAAAATACCTAGATTTCAAAATTAATAAGCGTCATGAAACATATAATGACAGATGTATTTATCACAAACTACTGCCTTTAAAAGATCGAAGAATAATGTTAGACCAAATGTTACTTTATGACATTATTCATGGTCATTTGGATAACTCATATTTACTTGAGCAAATTAGATTCTCTACGCCCTCTCGTCGCACAAGACAAACAAATTTATTTTCCACGACTTTCGCACACACCAATTATGCACGCAACTCACCTATAAACAGGATTTGTTCTACACATAACCATATGTTCTCTGATTTAAACTCAGACATAGATCTTTTTAATAACAGCAAGCAAGTTTTTAGAAAAAGAGTTTTTAATAAACTGTTCACCAGATTCAAACTGACATCCTCACACACACACTAACTCAAACACACGCACACACACTCGTACATACACACATCGCAATTAGTACTTACCTTTTCTGTAAATTATTTTTATTACATTACCTTTTATGATAAGATCACTTTCTTAAAGCTACAAAACTTCCACTCCTAATATGTGTAATTACTTTAGGAAAACCTATAATTGGCTTAATTTAAGTTCATTATGTATTGTTTATTATTTTGTATCACCATAGCTGTTGGTTTTCTATAAATAAATAAAATAAAATAAAAATAAAAATAATTCTCAAGCGGGGGTGGCAGAGGTGCATCGTGTACACTCACTTTTTGCCGACAATGTTAGGTCCCATGTAATAAGGGGCGAGCATATTGGCAGTACCAGAGCAACTTCCGTATTGTAACTTCCTCTATTGGACCAATACAGAAATGTTTTTATAGAAAAAATACATATTTTGTCAGAACTAGGATTTGAACCCAGGATCTCGTAATCGCTAAGCGCATTATTTACCATTAGACCAACGAGGCAGCTTTAAATAAATAAAATATTCATGTTGTCACCAGTTTTGTTTCGACCGCAATAAGAACAGCAATCTTATACGGACATAAGTTTCTTTAAACTTAAAAGAGAGAGAGACACACAGAGTGTGTCTCTCTCTCTTTTAAGTTCTATATCACAAACTTATATTTTTTCTATAAATATATTTGTTTTTCCTCTAGTACTTTCATAAGTTATTCATGTCCCGTCCGTTAAGGAGTAGAACCCAAAACGCCTTGAAGATTTCAATGTCCCCTGACCTTTGCGGCAACAAACTGGGTTGCTTCGTTGTTATAAATATAGAACTTGTCATTGTAATGATACAGGTAGTTGAGGAAACTTCTCTAGATATCTGCGGACTACTTTATTTGTTCGCCGAGGAAAAACAGACGTAACCTCGTCATGCCTAAGCTAATAAGAACCTGTTACATGATTCTGCCCGTTGTCCTGTATAAAAGATAAAAAAGTTTTAAGAGCTTCCTGCCCATAACAAGTGGAGTAAAAAAAGAGGTCTCGCATATAATATATATATTTTTAGGATTATATAGCGTCGATAATGAAACGATACATGTTATTTTTGAAGCAATATATTAAGTTCATTTTGAAGGACATTGAGCAGAATTACCAAAAACAGATGTATTTTATTTGCCTTTTCTAAAGAACATTGGGTCCAATTAAAAATGATCTATATTATTTATTAGGTAATTAACCCGCAAATTAATTATTTTTTCAAATTAATAACGACATTGCTCACATATGGATACTATTTATTTTAATAAAATTATTGAAAACAAATATCAAGACAAATTTCTAGTAATACTACGCTATGATGGTTCCATCAAAAGAGTATATTTGAAAGAAATTCTTGATCAGACCATGCTTTATGTGTGAATATATATTAATATCAGCCCTGTTAAGAAACTGTCCCACCGTTGGGCACGGGCCTCTTCTCAAACTAAGAGGGTTTAGGCCATAGTCCACCACGCTGGCCCAGTGCGGGTTGGCAAACTTCACACACCTTCGAGAAATACTCAGGCATGCAGGTTTCCTCACGATGTTTTCTTTCACCGTTAAAGCAAGTGATAATTATTTTTTAATACGCACATGCTTTTGAAAAGACAGAGGTGCGTGCCTGGGTTTGAAGCCGAGACCTCTGACTTTGCAGTCCAACGGTCTAACCACTAAGCTATCACTGTTGGTCTGTTATGTGTGAATAATGTTTTCTATTCTGGAGCCACTCCTTTTATATACCGTACGTCCACACAATCCTCTTGATCACTCTCGCCCACCCTACAGATATCTCACCTAGTTCTTCTGCGAGCTCATTCTCATCTTACAAATACGTAATGTATCTAGATAGTAACATCAGGCTCACTTTTTACATCAGAAAGTATACTGCCTTCTGATTGCCCTCTGAATGTCAGAACGAACTCTGGGTCTTCATAATCATCGTTTTCAGTATCGGAATCTAAAAAAAATGCGAATGCAGCAAAAATATCTGCCCTCTGTGATTTATGATTTTAATTTGAATTCCTTAAAATTCAATATTATGAGAAGCGCTCATAGCGCTGAACGACCGCGGTATTCTTAGTGATGACTTAAAATAAGCAGCGTTCGGTTCGGTCGGTCAGAAATGGATATGAATGACTTTTTGTGGCAGTCAGCGTCTCCGTGCTTCAAAATCCCACTATTCATGTCGTAGTCTTTAAATCAATTTGAAAGCCTCGTAGGCGGCTTGTTAAATTCCAACAGCAGGTGGCCACAAATCTGCCTCCACCAATCCGCACTGGGTCCGCGTAGTGAAGTATGACCTAATGTCTCCCACCTTGATTTATGGGAGTATTTGCTTAGCAGTGGGTCAGTATAAGCTGATTTATTGTTCTCACCACAAAGGTATGTTATAATATGTGAGAGCGCGCGTATATATATGTCTACAGCCATAATATTTATTTGTAAATATATGTAAATGTGTTATTTATAATAAGCCCGTAACTATAGCATTGTTTTGAGTATCCTTTCCATAATCAATTTCTTGTAGCCACTTAGATACAACGACTTTACATTTGTATTTTGAAAACAAGGGTAAACATATAAAATTTTATTTATTTTATAAATACTGTCAAGAAAACAAAAGATTTTTGGGCAAAGGCGGTTTGTGTATAATCAGAATGACATACTTTGTACTTCCGATGAAGTTTCACAAGAGTGGAGGATTATATAACTAACTGGGATTGGTCATACTCACTAAAAAGTCTATGCTTGCAGTGGCTATTTGGTGCGGGTCCCTTCCTTCCCTCTAATATGGTCGAGGGAGGTGGTGGCTGCCCAAATTGTCGTACTCGCGAGCGGGTGCTGCTTGTGGAGACTGGTCCACCAAGAATCCTCTAGCTTTTCATTATAACATATATTACAAATTATTATTATTAGTCCTATATCTCAGTCGTAAGGGATCACATTGGAGCTGGATCGCATACGTGATTTTGTATAATATAAAAATGTATGTATCTGTACAAAAAATGGTTAAAAAAATGAAAGGAGAATTATACAAAAAAGACAAGCCCGCTGAGTTTCTCGCCGGATATTGTCAGTGGAGGCTGCGTTCCGATCCGATGGTAGAATAGTAATTTAAAAAAAATGTTAATATGTCAATTTGTAAACAGCCCCGCAGGGTTTGCGCAAAATAAACGATTTGAGTAACTTGTATGTTTTTTCAAAATGAATTACAAAATCAGCAGTTATCTCACAGTTAAGACCACATATTTTATAAGCGTCGTTAGTGGTACGACGAAAGGGAAGGAAGGCACTGGTCTGTAAGACTGCGCTCTGGGCTCGCTCTTACTTTAAGATTGTTGTTTTAGGGGCGCCTCCCTAGATAAATTTTACTATAAAATTCGATCGATGGGCAAAGGGCATAGTACACTAATTTTAATATTTATAGGTAGGCAAAATGAAGAATGTTTTAAAATATATAAATGAGTTGACGCACCCTTGCTGATACTAGGTCGATATGGGGCTGGAAACTAAGCGTCTGGTCAATTAACAAACCTAAGTATCTGACAATGTTAGTTGTTTTAAATTTGGGCATGGGGAGCTAGTGATATCGTTCTACCCTAGACAATATAGCGATGGACGGTAATGGACGGATATGGTTCTGTAAGTTGTGGATGATTGATTTGTTTTGTTCCTGTTTTAGCAAGTTAGCAAGATTCGTCCCAATTTGGTGCGCTAAAGCCTTTCTTGGCTGTATAATCTGCAAATTTTAAAATCTCTCCACCCCGTAATTCAAGTTGACAGAAGTCATTTATAAAGATTAAAAACAGAGTGGGGCTCAGTATACTACCTTGGGGAATGCCGTAGTCATGCGAAACTATGCGCTCTTAGAACTTTTAGATTATGAGGTGTTTACCTGGGGTACGTATCAAAATGCGGGTGTTTCTTGTTGTCTTGCTATTGTCTTTTAATGCACAGATTTAAAGCGGTGACCTTCTGAATACTATGGACTCCTAGTTGCATTTATTATTTTAAATTTATTTTGTGCGTATTATTTATATTAAAAATGGAATATGCAATTGCACGGTGCACACGTCTTTACGCTTCCGCGGTCCGAGGGGAAGGGGAAATGACGACAACTGTAAACCTGAAAGGAAAACATATTATTATTGGCTGTTGGTCACAACTTTGAACCCGTAGTATGACACTCTTTTCAAGCTATTAGGAGTTAAATTTTTAAAAATCCCATGTTATGAAAGGAAACCTAGCCAAATTTCAATCTTCTAGACCAAACGGTTTTGCGGTGTACGCTGATGTAATAATATTTTTTTTGCTTCAAATACGGTACATTACAAGGATGGTAGGTGTTTGTGTGCTGTGTTTGGATACATAAATCATTTAGGATTTAGGGAAAGATGGAAACGTGCTGCTTGCTAGTCATAATACATTTAAGGCACCCTGCTGGTTAGTCGTGATGCTTTTTAGGTATCCTGCCTTCTTAGGAATTTTAGACTGCTCATAACCGGTTAAAACTAGGAATAACAAGAATTTTGAAAATACAGCGATAATAACATTAACTGAGAACCTCTTTCATCTAATGGTGACTACGAGATCTTCGGTTCAATTTCTAAGTCGAACAAAATGTTAAAAATTTATTCTATGAAAAAAATCTCATTTATAGTCCGGAGTTTGTGCTAGCTACTACATTAGTAACTAAAGTTTTGCAAAATGTTGTAGTACTTTATACACATCAATATACACCTTCTGGAAAACGATTATAAACGATATAATATTAACGTCGCAACTGATTGAAAGTAAAAAAAATAAATGTTTATGGATCTCCTCAGTGAAGGTTGCGTTCTGGGACGGTAATACTCGTAGTACTGAATAGAATTATGTAGGGTTTTTGGGACATAACCCGCCACATATTCTCACCACTGTAACTCCTGTAAGCCAGGATCCACTTATCTAAAGTTACCAAACCCTCTAAAACTACTAAATCCGGACTCGATATACAAGGCAAGACCTTTGCCCTGAAAGCCGGACACATGATTTTATTAAGCGGATATACTTTTTATGATATAATTTAAAAACTAAACACAATATAAATACAATATTTTTTCCATTTAATAACCATATTTCTAACATTATAAATTACAAAGAAATATGGTATTGTACTTTTTATTAAGTTAAGAAATATTTAATTTAGCAAGTATCGATGACAATCATAAGTGGGAATTTTCCTCATATAGTTAGTCACACTGACGACTGAAAGCCAAAGCAAACAGAGGCCGTACACGTAAATATTTGGCCGGATATGCTTTAAAAAAGCCTAGTACATGTCTAATTACGCGGGTTACGCGGGTTGTTTAAAACCATTTTGGCAAAATCAAATCTAGTCTTAGAAGGAGATACCAGGTTAACATATTTTTGCTACCGTTTTTAGGGTCTCAAAAGTACCTACTAAATACCAACCTCACAGAATGTATGGCTATGATACGTATATCATAACCCTACATCCTGACATTCCGCAATCCTCCTACGCAGGTATACATAAATAACCCAATTTAGTTGTAACATGAAGCATTACCTGTTTGTCTGCCCTTGTAGATCCATTAAAGACAGACCAATTTAAATATAAAACGTTCCTGGGTATAAGGTATCCAAATGTAGAGTGGGCTGCTCTTGTTAAAATGAATCAATGATTTAAGGAGTCTACCGACTTTTTTTCTACGGGACTAAGCCCACCTCACATTTCCACCACTCCACCACTCTTTTAAATCAATGTATTTTATGACCCCTCTCACCTATGAGAATCAGAGTATTTTTTATTCATGTAAACTTTTTTAATTACTTTTTATTTTATTCATGTAGTATTTATGAATTATCAGGAAAATTACTAAGACTCTTCCACCAAAATGTCATTCTAGTGGAGAAGAAGGGCAAGCCACTTTATTGTTTTACATGCTTTATTGTTCTACACCACATTTTATTGTGGGTTATAGGGTTTGATTTTGATTTGATTCGATAGAGGAACAATGTATGGCTGGTTTATCAGATGGGTGTAAGTTAAATTGACAAACTTATACTATTCATGAGAACGGCTACATCTATCTTGCGTGTATCCTATATGTTTAAAAAGCCTTGGATGTAGGAATAGGTGACTTTATAAGGAAGGAAGGAAAAAACTGTTCGGTTCCCCCTTCAAAATGTTGATTACCTACATTACAGCTTATTCATATTCGGGACAGTGCTTTTTTATCATAACGAGTTTTATTTTCCAAGGGCTCGTGAAAGACGTTTCGACCACTTCAGAACTCCAACAGGCCACACTTCAACGAAATTTTGTTATTTAATTACAACAGAAAGGACATTGTTCTAAGTCCATACATGATTTGCCCCAGAACTAACAGCAATGAAAAAATACTTGTATGATTTAAAATCACTCATAAATTCTCGTAACGCATTTATTAATAAACGGACAAGCGGGGGAATCGCAATATTGCACAAAATGTATTAGATTTTTAGGTTATAATTTAGTAGCCATTATTAATACATATGATATTGATATTGTCTATTCAAAAATAGATTGAGTGAATTTAAAGATTAATTATATTTTTATTGATGTGTAACATCTTTTCGCACGGTTGCTGGATATTTTTTATGGGAATGATTTTGGAAAAGGGACGGAAATGTGTTACAGAAGACCGGGAAAGCGCGCGCTATTTGATTTGACTAATGAGCGCGCGCTATTTAATTTGACCAATGAGCACGCGCGGCGGAAAGGGGAAAGTGCGCGCTATTTGAATTGACCAATGAGCGCGCGTTATTTGATTTGACCAATGAGCGCGCGCTATTTGATTTGACCAATGAGCGCGCGCGGTGAAACCAGGGAAGCGTGCGCTATTTGATTTGACTAATGAGGGCGCGCTATTTGATTTGACCAATGAGTCATCTCAATTTCATAGTAGGATAACATGTCAAATGTACACATCACATGCGACTATTGTAAGGCTCGCTCGTTTTTTCATAGATACCTTTCGTCACACTAAGGAACTATCTATATAAGTATTTAATCTAACAAGACAAGCAATCTAGATAATATAATGGGTACGATCAAACAGGTACGCCTACTACTTTATACAGAGTCAATTCGATATACTCGTAAGTACATACAATACTTTGAAATGCGAATTGTCCGTTACATACGGATAATATCCGTATATAACGGACAATTTGCAATCTAAAACGGATCTTTGCGATTATTGTAATAAAATAGATAAATAATGATGGTATGGGTCAAATGTTTGTTAGTTTTAGGGCAATTTTCGACAATGTCTTTTCACATACGATCACCCATCCATCACTTTGGGCGAGCCGACCACTGGTTAACTTTGCTGAATATTAAAAACACTACGATACCAAAGCTTCGAAGTAAGGTGTGATGTGTATTTAAGATAAAATTACTTTTATTAATTATTAAATCTATGCCCCTTAATTACAAATGTTACATGCTTCGTCGCCCATATCTAATCAAATATCTTTTAATTACACAAATACTTGTCTCGTGAGAAACTCTAATTCCCACCTGTAATACAAAAGCTAATTACATTGCCTTTGTGCTAATTGAGCTATTTAGCTGCGTTGAAAATTAAAATAGGAATGACGACTTCAGGTTATCACATTTTGCTTATTGAGGTCAAAATGATTCAATTTTTTCCGAAATTCAGATAGCACATTCTAACCCTTCAAAGCCATAATTTAAAATTATGACTAAACCCAATTTCAATTATCCGTGTCGTGTTTACGGACAACAACAACAAGAAATGAGGAACTCGAAAATCTGCAAAATTTCATGCTTATAGATCTACCAGGTTTATTTATTTTTTATTTATTTATTTTATTCTCAACAATACACTATTCTTACAGGTAATAACCTAATGCAATAGCGTAGCACAGTCACTAAATACTAATACAATATCTATGTAAAACCTCATACAATCTTCCAAGATTGTATTAGGCTATACGTAGATAGTGTACAACCTAATACCAAATATGAGGCGTTTGTGAATTCGCTTAGCGAGCACGTAAACAGATCAATTAATCCCGCAACCACGTTAAGCGTGCCCAGCGCCCGCACAAGCGGCGTACGCTACAGCATGTTGGTGCGCGCGCGCGGCACCAGCAGCAGTGGCGGTCGCCTACGCCGACCCATGTACGCAACAGGAACACAAAGCCTAACCTCCTGTAAAACTGCTGGGTTTTGTACTCTGCCACGAAGGACTTTAAATAAGTAGATAGTTAGGGCTACTTCCCGTCTAGCTTCCAGTTTAATGTGCGTTATCTGCCAGTCAGTCAGTATTAGTAGATGTAGAAAATGTCAATAATTTAACAACAAGTTGACTGTGAGAATAGAAAGCAATCGTCACCTTGGTCATCGAATTTTAAATTTCGCACCAATTTTGCACAACAAACACCTGACTGATTCAATTTAATACTATTTCTGTGACAAATTCTGAGACAAGGTTAATTTTTCTTGTTATCACTAAATGGACACACCCAGGGCCCTCATTCGCTACGATAAACTTCCTGAAATGATAGTGTGACGGTATGATGATGGTTCTGTGTGTCACTAGACTCAGATCATTAAACTCTTATTTCACGAAGTTATCGTTACGAGGCACGCTACGTATTTAACTGGCCATAGTGAATAAGGGCCCTGTACTGGTCCAATACCAGATTAAAACTTAAACTTACCAACAAGTATAGAACAGTTGCGTGACAGCATCGATGCTGTGGTCGACATTGCTGCTTCATATTCATATCGTTTTCGACTGGTGGACTTAGAACTACAGGTAGCTCTCTTTCTTTTCGTCATCTCAATTTCATCCCAAACCAATCTTTTTTTTAAAGATTTTTTTTTTCTTCATAAATATCCCCTAACCTATTTATATGCTAGCTCTCCTATACTTATGCATAATCGTAACATTTTAAGTTGCATTTTTTATAATTCTTTACACATTTACTGTCAAGTTTTCTACAAAAATATTTTCTATCTATCATTACGCCAGATCTTTTGCGGGGTAGGCAGAGAGTCCAGAGTTTCAACAGTTTTCCGTATAGACCTCTCTAGCTTCTTCCACTTAGTTATTTAGAGTATAAAATATTTTTAAACCACTGTCACGCCTATATTCATCAAGCCGGGGTGGTAAAATATTTGTATCCCCAAAATTGCAATGAAGACTCCAATCTGGCGACACTGACTGAGTAATTAAGTGCAGTGAATCGATGGACCATGCTCAAGCTGTCAGTCTTATGACTGCCTTTTTTAAAACTGCCAATAAAGAAGGCGTTGAACTGTGATTGTGGGAGAAGTGACATAGTACATACTTTAAGTACCTACGCTGTCCTCACCGAGTAATTTGGCAAAATAACAACCAATTACAATGTGACAAGGTACGAGGCTGCCATCATTCTGCGGGCTTATAAATTCATGCCATTTATAAATTTATGTTCTGTAAAACTGACCATAAGTATGACTAATCCTAGAGAACTAGATACTTTGATTTAAAGGTAGAATCCATCAGAGATTTGGGTTAGCATCAGGGCTTGAATGAATTGCCTGCCTTGCGGCGCACTTATATTTATAACTCTGAGTTATGAGGTACTTACCTCCAGTCTCAAGCAATCCTGTAAAATTTTGTTAGGACGGCTGTGTTTGTGGATCTATGCCACCGCAAGCACAGCGAGGGTGTGAGAAAGTAATTTTTTCCCAAGATGTGACAAGCGAGGCACAAGATAAGGGCATTGATTCCTTTAAGTGTGTACTGTGTCTGTAAATTTTAGAGTCCTTACTATTTATTGAATATACATACTGAAGTTATTTTTTAAGATCTCACTTCCAGTCTCAAGCAATCCTGATAGGACGGCTGTGTGAGTGGATCTAAACCACCACAAGCACAGCGAGAGAATGAGGCAGTGATTTTCTTCCAAGATGTGACAAACGAGAAACAACATAAGGGTTTTATTCCTTCTTGTATGTACTGTGGCTCTAGATTTTAGAGTCCTTACTATATATTGAATATACATACTGAAGCTATTTCTTAAGATATGCTCAAACGAGCAAGTTACAAGAAAAAAAGCATTGTTGTGTTTCATTTCGAGATTTCGGAGTCCGTGTCTTATGGAAGCCAAATAATGTTTTTGTTTTTTTTTTTTGTGGTAAAAGTCTTATATCACCTCATTGTTCATCCTAGAGAATCGACAATCTTGTAATGATTTACCTAATTTTTATTTCTGTATTTTAGTTTTAATGATGGCATGTAAGTTTAATTATATAGACGACATGTCAATGTCCAACTATTATATATATTGTATAACATTCACATGCCTTAATCAGGTCAAATAGTAGTATAAGTAATATAAGTACCTACCTATAAATGTAACACCTTACCTTCTCTATTCAGTGCGAATACAGAATTAAATTGAATTAAATTGAATACCCTCTACAAAACATGGAGGTTACCTCAATACCTTTTTTCTAAATCGGTCTAGTATTAATTGCAAAGTAATTTGGTTAAATAGAGCTTAAACTTCGATATTTCTAATTTATTAGTATCAACTGGATTTCGGTTAAACGAACTAAATCAAAAAATCAGTGAAAAGGATGGTCTAGTTATCAGCTGTAGAATTAATTTGACTTAGTAACTTAGACGCTCTTAAAGTGTTTATCTTGATGACGAAATATAAATTGACATAAACTTATCTGATGTAGAGTACTAAGAGAGAATTTCTGGAATCACTGCGTAATAAACAAGGTGTAAATCAAATAACGCAAAATTTAGGGCACCCAAATTAGATTATAGCCTAACAAATTAAATATGAAAATCAGCCAGTTTTAACAATAAATCACAATTGTCTTAAAAACTTTAATATTATTATTTAAATTAACTACGAATTCTCTTTGTTTGGAGTTAAAATGAGCGAAGTGACTCCTTCCGGCTCCATTATCCGACCCTGTACATCATCTAGTACTATAGTACTTGTCAATACAAATCCAACGAAATTACACGAGGTCGTGTATTGTAGAGTAATTACCATAGTCCTATAGCCATCTCCTGACTCCATCATCGTACCAGCTCCATGGTACCATATTATTGCATTGTCATCGAACTTAAATACGTATGCCAAATTTTAGCTCAATCGGTAGTTGCGGAGGACTTGTGGGTACACAAGTCCTCCGCAACTACCCCATCACGAAATTTGAACTGGAATGACAGACAGACAGACATACAAACAGTGCAAGTTAAATAAAAACTTCTAAAAATGCGTATTATTATATTAAATAAAATGCAGTGATAGCCTTTTGGAAAGCATGCGCCAATTAAAAATTAACTATCACTTGCTTTAACGGTAACGGAAGACATCGTGAGGAAACCTGCATGCTAAAGAGTTTCTCGAAGGTGTGTGAAGTTCGCCAACTCGCACTGGGCCAGCGTGGGAGACTATGGCCTAAACTCTCTTAGTTTGAGAGGAGGCCCGTGCCCAGCGGTGGGACAGTTTCGTAACAAGGCTATTATTATTATATTATATTATAATATAGTTGGAAATCGGTACTCTCTGCCTACCCCGCAAGGGATCTGGTGTGATGATATAGATAGATAGATAGATTAAAAATAGAATAAATTCATTAATATCACGTTGTATTAAAAAAAAACTGCACTGGGTCCGCTTAGTGGGGCATGACTTCTCACCTTAATTTGTGAGAGATGGCTTATGCTTAGCAGTGAGCCAGTATAGGCTGATTTTATAATTATTATTAAATTAATAAAGTAATGATTGCCTCGTTGGTCTAGTGATCACGAGGTCCTGGGTTCAAATCCTAGGTCGGACAAGTGTAGTTTTTCTAGCGAAAACTTCCTAGGACGAGTCCGGAGTCTGAAATTGTGCCCGGTATATGGCAATAAGCTCGCCCCCTATTACATGGGACCTAACATCGTCGGCGAAACGTGGGTGTACTCAGTACACCTCTGCCACCCCCGCTTGGGGAATATAGGCGTGACGGTGTTTTTTTTTTATACAAAGATAACTTAGACTTAATACATAAAACGATGAGTTTTTCGACGGATCTTCTCAGTGGAGGCCGAGTTACGATTCGGTGGTAGATTAAGAAGATAAAAAAATGTTAACTTGACAATCCTTTTCTCTCTGCAGGGCTCATACAATATAAATAACTTGACCTGGGGTTTGAGTATCTTTTGATAATAAAATTCGGGGTTTGAACTCCAGCTCTATCTATCACTATTTGTTACAATCTCTTACATCGATATATATTCGCAATGGTTATAGATAATATTACCATAATGTGTTTGATAAAATGTGAAAATTGCTTAGATACCATAATAATATTATGCGTGAATAGAGGCCAAGGATTTCTAAAAGATGAAGATGGTCTAATCAAAATTTAGACATAAAATAAATTACTTATTTATAACCAGTAGTATATAATTTTCATAATGTTTATTCATTTATTGACCAACAAACGTTTAATGTCACGAATGGATGTCTCAATAATTTATATTTATGTTATTCTACTTTTAGAAGAAGCATTTGTAATCTAAGATTCTAAATGATCAGTGTAAGTTTTTGTATCGGTAGCGTATGGAGGTTTAAGGTTATGCGCGGTACAGGATTCACGCGTAGTGTGTAAAAATAAAAAAAAATAAAAAAATAGTAAGAACCTTCTTACCTAATGAACCATGACATACGGTGCCGAGACGTGGACACTTACAGTAGGGCTAGTCCATAGGCTCAAAGTCGCGCAGCGAGCTATGGAGCGGGCTATGCTCGGAGTCTCTTTGAGGGATAAACTCCGAAATGAAGTTATCCGTCAAAGAACCAAAGTAGTTGACATAGCCCGCAGAGTAAGCTCGCTAAAGTGGCAGTGGGCTGGCCATGTCTGTCGAAGAACCGATGGCCGATGGAGCAGACGAGTTTTAGAGTGGAGACCACGACTCGGCAAACGTAAGGTAGGGCGCCCCCCAGCTAGGTGGACCGACGACCTGAAGAAGGTCGCAGGGTGGGACTGGATGCGGAAGGCGGAGGACCGTGTATTGCGGCGCAAATTGGGAGAGGCCTATGTCCAGCAGTGGACTGCAATAGGCTGATTTGATTGATACCTAATGAAAAATAAGATTTAGTCAAGGTCTTGGATTTAGCTGCCGGTTAAACTACGACGGCTCGGTCTAGTAGTTAGAACATAGGCCACTTTGCACTCTGAATCCATTATTCGTGGGTTCAGTTGCCGCACAGAACAAGTCTTTGTGAACTCGCAAATAAATCTAACAGTCTGGTTGTTTGTGAATTTGAATTCCATGTTTATGAACGCATCTACGACAGGTGAATTTGATAGCTTGTGTGGAGCTACATTTTAAGAAAAAGAACTCAGTCGAGTTTAAATATCGAACTCAATTTTGATACAGGCGCAGGGCAAACATTTTTTTTTATCAAAAAAATAAGACCGGGTCCGTTTCTTTTGCTTTAAGAAGTAGCTATTTTTGTTCTATTAAATTAAATTGATTTATATTGCCTCGGTGGTCTCCTGGTCCAGTTGTACCTAAAGATCACGACGTTTGGGTTCGAATCCAAAGTGTATTCAGGTACTCAGGAATTGTATCAGTTATAATGGCTGGAGACTCGCTCCTTATTACATTGGAACGTAATATCTTTGGTGAAATCGACGTGTCCAACGAACAAAGTCCAGTAATTATATTTGCCATAAATAACCTCGGCAGGCACAAAAGTTGCAAATGCCATTTATTTTGTTTATAATAATATCAGCCTATACTGCCCACTGCTGGGCAAAGGCCTTCTTTCACAAATCGAGGTGAGAGAGATTAGGTCATACGCGGACCCAGTGCGGAATGGTGGAGACAGGTTTGTGGCCACCTGCTGTTGGAACTTATCAAGCCGCCTTTAAGGCTTCCAACTCGGCGTAACGACTACCACATTAAGTGGTAACAGGGATCAACGGCTTAACGTGCCTTCCAAAGCACGGAGACGCTCGAATATGAAAATGCCACAACGGTCACCCATCTCAGGCCGACCGAGTCGAACGCTGATTAATCTTAGTGATCGGTAAGAACACCGCGGTCGCACAGCGCTATTTTGTTTGGCATACGTTAATTTGTTCTATGAGACTTGTGGATAATATGGTAGCCGTCTCTATAGTATGATGAACTGAATTGATAATTTAGTATAGGTATCTGAAATACAACTGTTTTAGAACGAAGTGTAACAACAGAACATGTTCCAACATATGGTAATTTTAAATAAATTTAAACACATATAATAAGGGAGTTGTTAAACTACAATAAAACACCGTAACGACTTGTATGACAGATTTCAATGAAAACAATTCACGAATTTTATGACGACAAATCATTACTATGTTAATTTATTTACGGTTGCTTTAGAGTTCTTTGACCTTAAGTTTGCGGTCTTATTAGCGATCACCAAGGTTAAGCAACGTTTGGATCGGTCAGTCAGAGATGGGTGACCATTTGTGGCATTTTCATATTCCCGTGTCTCCGTTCTTTGGGAAACATGCTAAGCCGTTGGCCTCGATAACCACATAATACGATAGTCGTTAATTTGGAAGCCACATATGCGGTTTTAGAAGTTCCAATAGCAGGTGGCCATAAACCTGCCTTCACCAATCCGCACTAGGTCCGCATGGTGGAGTATGACCTAATCTCTCTCACTTCGATTTGTGAGAGAAGGGCCTTGACCCAGCAGTGGGACAGTAACGACTGATTTATTATGTCCCTTTGTTTATTTTTTCTATGTAAGTTTACGTGTATTTAAAAAAAAAACCTAGCCCAAAACTAGGAGTATTCCTGTATCATAGGCACGTTTACAAACATCAAATCCGCATACACAAACACCCAGAGTGAAGCAAATACTTGTAAGTCGCACTAAGATTTGTCCCGTGCGGAAATCGAATCCCCGGCAATTTTTTTATTTTTTTTGATAGCCCTACTCTAGGATTTATTCCTGTGTCGTGGGTGCGTTTACAAACATGAAAATTCACAAACACAAATACCCAGACCGAAACAAATAATTGTGGATCACACAAAGATTTGTCCCGTGCGGGAATCGAACCCGCGACTATTAGACACAGTGGGCGGAGCAGCTCAAGCTCTTAACCACTGCGCTAAATCGTCCGTCGAATTATACGTATGTAGTTTGTAAGCAAATTAAATTTGACCCTACATTCGGAGTTATCTCTGAGTGCCTCGTTAGTCTAGTGGCGTATAAAAAGTGATAAAACGAACTTAACTGAAGTGAAGTTCGATCATTATTATACGAAGTACTTCGGTTTTTTTTTAAGCGGGAGGTCTATAAAGTATAAGTACTTTATAGTATAACACATTCCCGTTCTTTGCATTGCCATCCACAGAAATACAATAAAGAATTCTTCAATCAGATAAATTTTAATCCTAAATTTTAAATTATAATATCATTTTAGTCTTTTTTTTTTATTTTGTATTTTGGTAATACTTAATGTACTGTGTTGTCTTTATTTTATTATAATTACTTAATTTAATCCAATCTCTGTTGACATAATTAATTTTTGAATCTTTCACTTGACAAACTAATGTTTTTATTTAATCTTAGTCTAAGTTTACTTTTATTAGGTTATTAATTAATATTTCTATAGTTCTGTAATTTCTCATAACTTTATAGCCCTATCTTAACTAATATTTGTCAATATATTATAGTCTGTCTAACTTATTCAAAATAAATTTATATGGTCAAGTTCTATAACATGTTATGTTATATAGTGTAGATCCATCTTAACAAAAATCTTTAAAGTACCTGTTATAGTGTTAAGTGTTTACATGTTGTCCAAAATTCATTATTACTGGGTAATAATAATCAATCATTACTTATCAGATACTTATCAGAGGAATTACCCATCCAAGCCTCTGTTTTTTGAATCACATTAAATTAAACACTTTATAAAAACTCTTGTATCAGAGAAAACACGTACAAGACCTGGTAACAAAGTATGTTAGTACACAATCTATAACAATATAAGACAAATAAGACAGGGAAACCTGTCTTTCAACTGAGATGTGACGACTTTTTCTTATTTTTTTTTAATTTGTGTTGTTAAATGATCTCTTTTTGAGTACAGTACTAGACAAAGGCTACGAATTAATTTGGCGATTATAAGAATGTTTTTGCTATTATTACTTATTTAATTTATGATTAAATATTTTCCTTAATGTCAAACTTCAGTTATATTTAATGTTAGTTATATTTTTATTCTTTTATCTGTACATATACCAAATTTTAACATTCTTGTACTAGAGGTAATGGATTCACAATGTACAAAAACAAACATATCTCTTATTTCACTCGCAATAAGCAATAACTTCTTAAGGAGCTACTGCTATTTCTACACACTAATCCTAATAATAGTTCCCTCGATGTGATATACTATAAAAACAAAATCATAATTCGGTAATATATGTCTCTGTGTCAGAATCATCATATTGCGATTTGGATGACTGTCTTCAACCTAATCTGAAAACCAATCAATATTTAAAAATTTTAAATCAGAACATCAGAAGCATCTCAAAAAATATAGCCGGTTTCCTTATTACCATGGAGAGGACTAAAGTTGATTGGGATATTATTACACTGACAGAATGCTGGCTACCTAGCACGGGCTGCGTTCCTGATTTGAATGGGGACAGTTTATTTAAAACCAATTGTAACATAACCCAAAACGAAGGTGTAGTTGTATACGTGCGCAAATCTTTACAGGTAAACGTAAAAAAACACCACTTTCGCATGCAAACTGTCTTCAAGTAAAAATCGACCAGAATACAATTCTACTGATAATCTATAGACCCCCAGGACATAAAGATGTCACAGACTTTCTAAAATCCTTAGATACACGGTTATTGAGTATGAGTCGTTATGCAAATATAATTATCTCCGGGGATATTAATATAAATATAAGTGATCAATACCATGATACTATCAAAAACAATTACTTAAATTTACTTGCATCACATGGCTCTTTACCGGCACACACATGCTTCACACCCGCCAAAACTCATGTCTTGATCACATAATACTTAAAACTTCTTTACCTGCAAAAACTTTTGTAGCACATTCTGCGCTTACAGACCATGAAACTGTCTTTCTTTTTCTTGAAAAAACATGTCTAATCATAATAGGTATAAATACGTAACACGGACGAATTTTAACCAATTAGATTTACAAATGAAACAACTTAATCTTTCGCAAGTTTTTGGTATGAAGAATGCTAATTTAGCAGCAGAAACCCTAACTAATCTTGTCTCCGCAGTGATAGAGTCTAATACAACTTTGGTGAAAATCCCTAGTCGTAAAAAAATTTCAAATCCTTGGATTACTCCGGGGCTTCTGAGATGTATCTGACACAGAGACAATATGCATAAATAATTAAAAAGACTCCAGATGATGACACCTTAAAAGACTCATACTTAAGATACAGAAACTTTTGTAATAGGTAAAAAGGGATTATGAACAAAGGGTCATTGGCGAGGCTGGTAGCAACAATAAGGAGCTCTGGAAGCAATCAATACACACTGGAAAAAAAGAGAGAATCGGCATCTCAATTATTATCTACTTTCCAATCCCCCAGCCAGTCGGTTGATGCAATAAATAAATAAGTACTTTGCAAATTTGGGAAACACTCTAGCTGATAGTCTTACTGCCGGGATTACAATGCCAGCACGAATAACTATGTACAGAACTGCCTAGTCACTGGTGCTGAAGGTAAAATTGAGAGGACTGTAATGTGTATTCGAAGTGATTGTGCTGCAGGGTGGGACAAATTATCTGGGAAACTACTAAAGAAATACTCGTACCTCCTCTTACATATGTATGTAATCTGGCCCTGATCTCGGGCATATTTCCAAAAGTATTTAAAAAATCTCTTATTCATCCTATTTTTAAGAATGGAGACAGAAGCAGTGTAAATAATTACAGGCCCATAGCTGTACTTCCAGAATTCTCAAAAGTCCTTGAATAAATTATGAACACTAGGCTGATGGCATACTTGGAGAGCCACAAACTTCTTCCTCCCACCCAATATGGATTTCGCACTGGAAAATCCACGTCCGATGCAGTGCATGATTTAACTGATTACATAGTTACTAATCTTAACAGCGGGCAGAGGGTTTTAAAGTATCTTTCTTGATCTTGCCAAAGCCTTCGATACGGTTTCTGTACCCATTCTTATTAAGAAAATGGAAAGCATCGGGGTCAGAGGGATGCAACTGAAAATCTTTGAAGATTATTTAAAGGATCTAGTCCAGACCGTTAAAATAGATGATTTTACTAGTAAGGAATGTAGTATCACCTACGGTGTCCCGCAAGGTAGCTTGCTCGGACCAACCTTATTCCTCATCTATATTAACGATCTGTGCTTACTCAATCTTTCTAATGGTAAAATTGTCAGCTTTGCTGATTACACAGCGCTTTTATCTAGTGCAAGCTCATGGAAAAAATTATTATTCCATACCCAGTCTGGTTTTGGTGTTGTGTTTGAGTGGCTACGTGACAATATACTTACTTTAAACGCGGACAAGACCAAGTACATAACATTTAAAATGAGTAATGGCTCTCTGCCCCCTTCCTTAAATCAATACCCAATAATTGCAGACACATATACGGAACCGGCAGCTAGGACCTGTTCATGTATCCATCTTCAAAGGGCTTCTAGCTTAACGTACTGTGGCAGGAACGTTGTGGCAGGATTTGTCAAAGGGAAGATCTTCCAGCCAGACGGGTGATATGTCTGGCGGGGCCTGCCACTCTCCTCCTAGAGTTGTTGTCGGGGGCTTGTATATGTGTTACACGTCGTGCACACTCTAATATCGCGTTCTAGACATGTATGGCGAATCGTCAGCACCATCTATTGGTAGGTAGTCGCAACTATGTAGCGATGTATAGGGGTCGCTACATGGCTCCCCTCCGAGACCGGAGGTCGTGATTCTTTGAAGTCGCTGCGTCGTGCTAGTAGTGATGAGCTTGCAAGTGCCGAGTTGCGCGTAGTCTGCGGTGAGTCGAGACTGTGTGCGCAGATGCTCGAAGTCTGCAGTGAGTCGAGACTGAGCTTGAAGTGTCGACTGTTGGTGGCGAAGTCCATATGATGACTGTAGTCCACTGAGTCGGTTGCGTGTCATGAGTCGCCGAACCATGTCGCCTGTGAGTAAGATGCTAATGGTCCGTTGAGAATGACGAGTGGCTTGCTGTGTGACTGCTGCTGTTGAATCTGAACGACCTGTTGTGGAGGGATGTACGATGACTCTGCAGAAGGCTTGCTCGATGTCCATGTCGGTGGTCACCAATGTGGCAGGAACGTTGTGGCAGGATTTGTCAAAGGGAAGATCTTCCAGCCAGATGGGTGGTGTTTCTGGCGGGGCCTGCCACTCTCCCCCAAGAGTTGTTGTCGGGGGCTTGTATATGTGTTACACGTCATGCACACTCTAATATCGCGTTCTAGACATGTATGGTGAATCGTCAGCACCATCTATTGGTAGGTAGTCGCAACTATGTAGCGATGTATAGGGGTCGCTACAGTACCTAGGCATTATAATTGATAGTTCGGCGTTACAATAACTCCTAGACATGTCGCGAAGTTATCGTAACACGTCGCGTTTAGTTATAGCGAATAAGGACTCTGCCTGAACATATGACGGGGACAAGATTGCTTATTTATTTTATCGTAAATTCAGTTTTGTTTAAAATATCAATGAACATACTCGTATGTGTTTATCGCTTCCCTTTAAACATTTACAGCAACAATAATATATACCTACACCAATTTTGATAATTAATTTTGAACACTTGCGGTAATTAATTACTATATTATATAATCATAATTGAGACGCTTATTGTCACAAGCTCCGTTGTCACGGTTTTAACGATCACCCAGGTTAAATAGCATTCGACTCAGTGAATTTGAGATAGATGAATGTTGGTGGAAGGTACTTCCATATTCGATCGTCTTCGTGTTTTGAAAGGCACGGTAAGTGCTTGATATGGTCACTACTTCCATAGCTGGCTTCTTAAATTCAAAGCAAGTTGTAATAAACTTCCTTCTACTAATCCGCAATGTGTTCGCGTGGTGTAGTCTGATCTATTCTTTTACCTCAGTTTATTAGAGAGGGCCTTTTTCCAGCAGGGAGTCAATAAAGGTTGATTTAAAATCATAAACTTATGTACCTAGACGATGACCCACCACTCTCAAAATTGAGGCCCTCGAAATGGCAGTAATAAAGAGATTAATAATAAAAGTATTATTACCATTTTTCAGATACTCCCGCACCATGTCGAAGGACAAGAGAGACATTGAAATAGACAACTTCACGTCAACGTGAGTATAAACTTCCAAGAATAGATAAACCTTATCAAGATCTATCTGTGTAATCACGCCACATCACTTGCGGGATACAGAGAGTAGAGTTCCAACAGGTTCTTTTCTTACAGACCTCTCTGGCAGCAACTTTCATAATTCGTCACATACACGCTACCCGGTTACGGAGACTCTTGCCCTTCAGATAAGGCACGGTCTATTTGGTCATGGTAAGATAGTCTAGGTAAGACTACCTTTTTTTTTCCGGAGAAAAAACCCTTTATGGGTACCCGCCCGTGCTCGGGGGACCCGAGCGGGTTATGTCGGAGTCCTTGATCCATCAACACTCGGGGCCGTAGCTCCGGCTGTTGATGGACCAAGTGTACCGACTAAAAACTCTCCGGTGACACCATCGTCGCATATTGTCGGGGCAAACAGGAACTCGATAGAACGTCAACTGCCGCCCCGACGCGACTGCCCGTTTAGGCCCCTCTGGGAGCGTAAGGCGCCCCCCAATTTCTTCCCCCCCTCCCTACTAGGCACTATGCCGGTGTCACTCGGCATGGCGTCTCCCCCTCGAACTGGGCGACAGACTCCCCCGAGTCTGTCACCCAGGTGTTATCGATGGAGACACCCATGTACTCAGACTGTAAGATCTGAGGCCATGGGCATCTCCGCATCTTGCGCCCTGGGCGCGCTTGGCTCTGTCGATCGCGCCCGCGCCTCAAGAGTCGGCACAGGAGCGGGAGACCAATCCGCGTTCCTCCTACCGGTCTTACGGGCCTTGCAGGCCCTTTTTTTTTTTTTTTTGCCGAAGAGAAAACCCTTTATGGGTACCCGCCCGTGCTCGGGGGACACGAGCGGGTTATGTCGGAGTCCTTGATCCATCAACACTCGGGGCCATACCCCCGGCTGTTGATGGACCAAGTGTACCGACTAAAAACTCTCCGGTGACACCATAGTCGCATAGTGTCGGGGACAACAGGAACTCCATTGTACGACAACTGCAGCCCCGACGCGACCGCCTGTTTAGGCCCCTCTGGGAGCATAAGACGCCCCCCCAATTTTTCCCCCCCTCCCTACTAGGCACCATGCCGGTGTCACTCGGCATGGCGTCTCCCCCTCGAACTGGGCGACAGACTCCCCCGAGTCTGTCACCCAGGTGATTTCGATGGAGACACCCATGTACTCAGACTGTAACATCTGAGACCATGGGCATCTCCGCCTCTAGCGCCCCGGGGGCACTTGCCTCCGTCGGCCGCCCCCGCGTCGCGGGAATCGACTCAGGGGCGGCAGACCGAGCCGCCTTCCTCCCACTGGTCTTAGGGGCCTTACACGCCCAGCCGCCCAACAAATGGCCGGGACTTCGCCCGGTGTTGTCGCACAGCGCGCAGTGTGGTGCGGATTTGCAGCCGGCGGCCTTGTGGCCCGGCTCTCCGCACCTATAGCACAGCGCGCTACGGTCACATCCCCCCTTGCACTGCTCTCGAACGTGACCCGGTTCGAGACAGCGGTAGCACCTCATCGGCCTCACCTCCAAGAGATTGACCCTCGCGGAAGTGAAGCCGACCAGAAGCCGATTTGCAGCCACCTTCTTTGCTGCCTCCACTGGGCAGCTAACTACTATGGTGCCGAGGGGTGTCCGGTCACGCAGAACTTCCCCCGCCATGACCGCGTCCACCGGGCACCCCCCGGCACGGGCGACGGCCTCCACCACCTCCTCCTTGGTGACCGAATCGTCCAGTCCCACCAAGCGCATTGACGCGCGCTTGATGGGCCTGGAGATGGCCACATCCTCTGCGGGCAGCGCCGCACTCAGTGCGGCCGCCAGGGCGTCCGCTTTCGGGCCGCTCTCATCCCCTGCCACTTCGAGCAGACGGGCTACAGTGGCCGAAACCTTGAACCCGAGGGGGCCGGTGCCCAGTTGCTCTATATTTATGAGCCCCCTCGCCCGAGCTATAATGTCCGCATATGTGACGCCGCGCGCCGCGGCGTCCGGCTGCAGCTTAATGGACACCGCAGCCGAACGAGGCGGCCGGGGCAGCCGCAGCTTGCGCCTGCGCTTTGTCCGACGCTTGCGCTGAGGCGCCTGCGCTTGACCACCATCCGTCTGTGCATCCCCCGCTTGATGCACGGCAGACTTCTTCCGCCTGACCACCTCAACCCACGGAACCTCCGCGGTTGGCGCGGTCGACGAAGGCGGGACAGGTCGGGGCTCCACCTGGGCCGGCTTTGCGGGTGCCGGCGCAGGGAGCGCATTGCGCTTCTTCGCTCCCTTTCCCCTCCTTTTCGGGGCGGTTACCACTGGTCCGGGCAGGATCGGCCGGTCGGAGGCCAGGGGCGGCCGAAGGCGCCGCTCCGGAAGCAGCCTGTCCTCCAGGGCGGCGAAACGGGCGCTCATCATCGCCCCGACCTGATCCACGATGGAGCGACGCATGTCCTCCAGCTCCGTCGGGGCCGCTGTTGCAGGGACAGCTGTCGCGGGGGCCGCAGCTGCAGGAGCAGCCGCGTCCGGGGTTACTCTTGCGGAAGCCGCTTTGGCGGCCTCAGCGAAGGCCTCCAATGCGGGCGACCTCCTATCCTCGGGGCGGGGTTTCGGCTGATATTCGGAGTGCATCCGCTGCATTTGACTGCGCAGGAACTCCACTCTCTTCCTCAGCCGAGAGTTTTCGTCTTCCGCCTTCCTAAGCTCCTGGGGAACTGTCACGTCAAAGATGCCGTCAACAGCCTGCGCAATGACCTTGGCGGCATCTTTGAGCGTTCTCACAAAGGTCCCCTTGAGGTTCCTTGACGAACCGGCCACTCGGAGGATGTTCTGCACCTGCTGAAGTGCAGCCTCCTTATGGTCGGCCGGGCCAAGGGACCACGACGTCCTACTGGCCGCTTTTTCGGCAGCGGCAGCGTCGACAGCCAGCTCCTCCTCGACCTGGAGCTCCAGCAGTTCCCTTTTGCGGGCTGCGAGCTCCACCTTCGATGCGGCGCCTTCTGCGGGCATGGGTGGCCTGCCTCTACCACCCGAGACCTACCTGGTCGCCTTCTTGGCGACGCCTTCCTCCACCTCTAAGGTGCGAGTGCGTTTTTTCGCCGCAGTTGTGCGGGACCCTTCGCTAGCCGCCGAGCAAGCTGAGTCCGAGAACGACATCTCACTGTTCTCGTCGGCGGCTCGGGAAGCCTCTTTCACGGCGGCCTCCCATTCTCGTCGTACCGCCGTGATGGCAGCAACGCTCTCTGGCGGCGCCTCGTCATCATCCGAATCACAGAGTGACTCGGACAGTTTCGAGGCAGCCGCTCTCATCCTGTCCGCAAGAATTGATGCGGGGCGTTCACCGTCGAAACGCTCAAGCACTACGACTGGTGTCCCTCTCGATAAGCAATCGGAGTCCGTTTTGGAATAGCCATGGTTGTCAGATGAATGTAGCGAGGTGCCCCCCCCAGAATACGAGGGGCAGCCAGAGCCCGAGGGCCCTGGGGAGGATTCTCCGACCTGGGATAGGCCGGTACCTCCCTGGGGTAGTGTCTTTTTTCTCTGCGACATTATCATAGGGATTGTGCTGATCCACAGCTTCGAGCGTTGGGCGGAGTTTAACCCCTCCGCCTTTCAGTCGCGGCACGCCGAACGCGGCATTGGGCACATCGTGCTGACCAGCCTCTCATCGTCGACCAACAACACACTACGAATGCTCGCTCCCTGCCCTCTCCGCAAACGGAGAGTACAAGTAGCGAGCGACTTAATCGACCTTGTTTGGACCGAGTTGTATGCTCCCAGACTCTCCTCGAGCGAGGAGAGAGGGGAACGACCTGCAACCGACCCGACAAGACGCGCCACCCACTGCACCCGACCCTCTCCAAAACGGAGATTGAAGGGGGCAGCCAGGCGCAACCACACTTCCGGACAGAACCGGGGGACATAGGGAGAGGAAAAGGAGGGATAGGACCGAAAACTGGGGAAAGGTAGCGCATGACTGTTTTAGTTATGTCTGTTCAGAAGGACCAGACCAATAGCAGGCAGCAACCGCGAGCAGGATACAGTCACACTTGCCTTGGGGATCGTCGCGACCGTGCGCTACTCCCAAGACCACGCCAAATTGCTTGCCGGGACAGACAAGCAAGATAGGCGAGAAGCTATGCCACTGCGCCTCGAAGGACGCGTGTGGTGGGATAGCCTTTCGCCCGCCCGGCCTTGCAGGCCCTGCCGCAAGGTAAGACTACCTAGACTAGCCTTACATAACTAGGTAGGTCTCCGTAACCTGGATAGGTAAGATAGGATGGTAAGATAGATAAATCAAGATCATCAACCCAAAGCCTTTCAATGCAATGAGGGCCATGAATTTTTTGTCTTATGACTAAAAGTTGGCAAGACAAACAGTTTTGGAGTTATTGACACTCCAAGATCGCTGGAACCTCTTTCAGCTGATAACAGCAGTTGATAAGCTAATTATCGTGGCCCTAAAATCGGCGTTGACATTTTTATGGCTGGGTAAGTCAACCCAATGAACCCTCCTCCTTTTTCATCTGAGTTTGGGATCAGTAACGGTAGATTGTACCATTAGTATTAACTCAGATGCAAAATATCAAGTATTTGCAAACTATCCATATCATTTTTGAGTAGTAAAATATATAAAACTCTTTCTGCGCTTATGATGATGCGAACAGCGGTTTATTAAGCGATCTCCTAGTTAAACGATTTTTCGGCTCAATCAGTCTGAGATGGTGACGGTTCATTGTATTTTTAATTGAAGCGTCTCGATGGTTCAAAAGGTACGCTTAGTCGTTGGTCCTTCATATCAAGCAATGTGGTAGTCGTTAAGCCAAGTTGGAAGCCGGCTTGATAAGTTCCAACAGGAGATGGCTACAAACCTGTCTCCGCCAATTGCACTAGATTCGCACAGGTTATAAAAACGTATGCATTAGAATCATAATTATCGTATTCCATCTCGCAAATTAAGTATATTTATGATGATAAAGGTTTAAAATGACAATCCACATGAATGCCTATTAATTCTTTCATCCACGACCTTGGTATGACGTAGACGCTCGTAACCAATCGCGCGGAACATTTTGCTTTCAATACGGGGCCCTTATTCGCTGTGACTAATTAAAACCGTAACGCGATACGTTTCGATAACTTTGTGAAATACAGGCATACATTATACCATTACATGATTATTTCACGAAGTTATCACAACGCGCGGCGTTTGGTGATCCCGAATAAGCGCACCGAATGGCAGAATTAAAGTACTTTAATTTGTATAGTGGTTATGCATCGCCGATTTGTTTGTACACTTGAAACGAACAAAAAACATTCTGAAGAATTAGAAACGTTTTAAATGTGGTTTTTGTTGAATTTTATATTGAGAAACTGTTTTCGGAACTATTATTGACAACATCTTTATAGGTGAACAATGGGACAGAAAAAACGGCTCCAGGTCTGCATTTCCTGAGTGGGAACGGCAGATAGCCGTACTCTGTACCCAAGTTTCGCCGACAGTATTAAGTCCCAATATAATAGAGGGTAACTTTTGCCATTACACGTGTACAATTCCAGAATCTGGGCTGCTACTGAGAATTCTTCGATAGTTTGTTCGATCTACGATTCGAACCAGTCTGAGTTTAATATTATAATTTTAATTTAAAAAGACCTTTTCAAAAAAAAGCTTTTATAGCATAATTTCGGCTCCTTCATCAGACCTTGGACAACATCCTGGTCTATAGAACTGGTCCAGATAAAGCCAACGAGCCCAAACAAGGCAAGTTCATATTGAGTATTTGGGTAGTGCGATTGGGCCATTTAAGAGGTGGCCCGTGCCCAACGGTGGGACAGTTTCCAGGGCTAATATTATATTATATATTGGCCACCTTACGATTCCAGCATCTCACGAGCTCCATGGTACCACATAAATGGATTGTCACCGATTTGACATACGTTTGTACGCTTCAGCTCAATGGAATGCCCGCTTGGACTTGAAAAATAGATCATAAGATTTGAACCAGAAAGACAGACTGTTAAAAGAATACTGCGAGTTATAACGTCAAACGAACACAACATAAAATAAAATAATTTCAAAGGGTGTTATCCTGATTTGAATTTTATCTTGGGTATTATATTGGTCATTTTTGCTGGATTTAGTCACCTCTAAGGACCTGCCGCTCGACCAGATCACGGTAGGGTAACCTAATTCTTACTAAAAGCTTTTATTTAACTTGCAATGTTCGTATGTCGGTCGTCTGTCTGTCTGACTTACAGGTTCAAATGTTTTTTATCCCTTTTTCAAGCACAGTCAGTAAAATTTGAAATGCGTATGTAAGTTCGGTGACAATGCAATAATATGGACCATGGAGCTGGTCTGATTAAGGGGTCGGTAGGTGGCCATAAGAACTATGAACTATACAACGTAACCGCCTCGTGTTTATGCTTGTTAGATTGGTATTGAGAAGTACTATTAAACGCCTAAAGGTCAATGGAACTACACAAGTATTAGTACTTGTGTGGTTCCATTGACCTTTAGGCTTCCTTAGGGAAGATCAGACAACTAACTGATGCGGACACCGCGAGGATAGTCTATTTTAGCTACTTTCATAGTGTCATGTCTTACGGTATATTATTGTGGGGTAGGGCAGCGGACATTGAGTCTGTTTTTATCTTGCAAAAAAGGGCTATTAGGGCCATCTATAACTTGAGTAGTCGCGACTCTTTAAGAGAACTGTTCAAAGTAGCTAATATCATGACGGTCCCATGTCAATATATTTATGAAAACATTATGTATACTAGAAAAAATTTAGATCTTTTTAATCATCTAGATGATAGGCATTGCTATAACACACGACATAGAAATAAATTAGACCAACCGCAGTTTCGTCTGTCAAAAATTCACACATCTTTCATGAGGCACTGTGTTAGATTTTATAACAACATTCCCAT
The DNA here is from genome assembly GCA_905147815.2 of Phalera bucephala. NCBI lineage: Eukaryota > Metazoa > Arthropoda > Insecta > Lepidoptera > Notodontidae > Phalera > Phalera bucephala. Next base: position 31,666,526 of record LR990615.1, on the reverse strand, counting down.
TGACGTCACTAAACTTAGTGTAAATAAGTTCAAAGCTTGTGTAAAACGAACACTTTGTAAGCAAGCTTATTATTCAATAGAAGATTATTTAAAAGATAAAAATGCTTGGATAGATGCTATTCCAGCTCCACTTGAGTCATGACAACCTATTCAACTGTTGTTAGTTAACATTTTCTCTCTACCTTCTATTAATTTAACACAATATATACTTTTTTTATTTGTAATTTAGCGAACCATGTAGCCATTCTCATAAATAGTATTATTCGCTTTTTTAACTTAGACTCACCTGATGACCCACCTACATTGTTCTCCCATACCCCACAACAGAATGTAGATGAAAAAGTTTGTAATTTCTTATTTTAAAAGAGTAACCGTGAAGTTTCTTGCCCTTCTTCTCCACAGGAATGACATTCCGAAGAGGCGGTAGAGTCTTTGTTACTTTTCTGACGATTCATAAATACTGTAATGGTTTACATGAATAAAAAATATTCTGATTCTGATTCAACTCAATAGTCTGGCGCGGGTCACTCCCTTCCCTCCAATATGGTCGAGGGAAATGATGGCTGTTCCATCTGGAATCCTTTAGACGCTCTTTACAGATATTATTAGATTCATATCTCGATCGTAAGGCATCACACTGGAGCTAGGTCATAAACTATTTAATTGTAACCTAAACATTGTATCCACACAATATGATTAAAAAAAGGAAAGAATGAGAAATAAATAAAAAAGACAAGCCCGCTGAGTTTCTTCGCCGGATCTTCTCAGTGGAGGCCGCGTTTCAATCCGGTGGTAGATTAGTAGTTTAATTAGATTAAAAAAAAATGTAAATTGACTATTTGTAAGCGCCCCCGCAGGGCTTATACAAAATAAATTATTTGAGTTTGAGTTTATAGCCCCGCCGTGTTTGGGCTTGTTGGATTTATCTTGACAAGTACTTTAGACCCGGATGGTATCCAGGGTCTGATGATGGAGCCGGAACGAAGCCATAGGAACTCCTTAACTAAGTCAGATATATTCGCTGTTTTTTTTTTTGCTATAAAAACTTGTTTTTATAAAGTTCTTTTTAAATTAAAATTATTTTATTCCCATCATCAACTGAAAGATGTCCACTGCAGAATAAACGCCTCCCGTAAAATTGCTACAACGACCGACTTGGGGCTGTATCCAGTTTTCCTCCGCAACTTTTACTAGGTTGAATCTTGTAGAAGCCTCTCCACTCCACGTCTTTCGGTACATGGTCATCACTCGAGCGCATTTCGCGAGCAATATATTTCTCGCGATCTTGTCACTTCTGCGGGCAATATATTTTGTCCCCATATGGATTTATCCACCAGTTTATCAAGTTTACGATTAACCTCAATATAACGCGAATATGGTACTAATATGTTACCTCGGAAACTCGTTTCAATTAGCCCTGCAAATAGCCTATCGTTTGTTTGTTTGGTATCGAGGACGACAACATGCGGGCTTGTAAAAACGAAAGGGACTCAGCGGAATGATAATCGCATGCGTTTTTAATTAAAATACGTAATTTTAACACCCGTTTTACCAGAATTTCACCTTTATCTATATCACCAGATCTTTTGCCAGGTAGGCAGAGAGTACAAGATCCAACAGGGTCTTTCCTTACTCTCAATCTACGGATTTTTGTGTACCTTAAATTGTTCTAGTCTAGTTTAATAATAATGATTATAAAATTTGTTAGGAAACTATCCTACTAATGGGCACGGGCCTCCTCTCAGACTGAGAGGGTTTAGGCCATAGTCCACCACGTTGGCCCAGTGCGGGTTGTCAAACTTCACACACCTTCGAAAAACTCTTAGTCATGCAGGTTTCCTAACGATGTTTGCCTTCACCGTTAAAGCAAGTGATAGTTAATTTTTAATACGCTAATGCTTTCAAAAAGACAGAGGTTCGTGCCTGGGTTTAAACCCGAGACCTTTGACTTTGCAGTCCATTGGTCTAACCACTAGGCCGTCACTGTTATTTCTAGTCTAGTCATGGTCTAAGATTCATTTCCCCATGCAAGCCTTTCAAAGGTCCGGGTAAAGCACATAAATCTCAGCGAGACACATAATAATAATTATTTATTTATTTCAGGCATCTAAAATTGTACAATTTACATACAATAAGTCCTATTTATTTTCTATTTTAGAGCTGATCTGACGAGCAATCCAGGATTCCAGTCATCATTAAGCATAGCGTCAAAAGCAACTACTAATCCTGAAAAGCCGTATAATCCCTTCGAGCACCGAACTATAGAGCACCCTAATTCGTGAGTATAGAGTTCAAGTTTGATCTTTAAAGAAGTTTTGATTATTAAGGTAGAGTACAAACTTGTCAACTGATTCTATAGTGCCACAAGGACCTTGTTTTTTAATTAGTAAGAATGTTTTAATTTTTTTTTTATTTTGTTCTGTAATTTAATTTGGTTTGTTGCGTCCTCATGGTGCAACTTGATTAAGTTCGTTGAGCTTACGTCAACTCTCGCGTTAGTTACACCGTGCAGACCCACCTTTTAAAATATTTCTTTAAAAGTAGGAAAGTTTTACTAAATGATAACCCTAATTGCACACCAACGCGTTATGTCATCCAAGTGCCAAAAGACCCTTGTCGCGCTATAATTATCGTATACGTTTGATCATAGCGAGGACTCATTAGTCCTCGCTATGATCAAACGCGACGCCTATATTATAATGTAATGATCTTGTAATGTTGTTACTATACATCTGATGGTTATCATTCAACGACCATTTAACGAAGTTATCGTAACGCGTCGCGTTATGTGGTAATGCGAATAAGAGCCCTAACAAAATATATGTCGGAGCCTATTATTTGAGCAATATTTGACGATTACAGTTAATGGAATGTCGGGCAGTCATTGTTATTAAGTAACTTTTAATCTTGTCTATAGACAAACTCTATGCATTTAATATTTGCCTGAGTGTGTTTAGTTGTGACGCGATGACAGATGTCAGATGACGACCGACCGAACAGATCTATGAAACAGATAGTCGATGAGAGACAGCGGACTGCCCTACTGTGTGATTCTATTGGCAACGCGGCGAGTGGTCGGACGTATCGCAGAGCAGCTAACCTCACTGCATTCCATCGATCCTCAATCATTGCGAGCATCTTCAACAACAGGTTCAACATGAAAGAACCTGTTGGAACTCTGTACTCTCTGCGTACCTCGCAAGGGATCTGGCGTGATGATATAGATAGATAGATCTTCTGATTTTTTTGCTACAAAAGTCTGGATATCAAAGTAGATCAGTGTACTGTACAAGAACCTAGTGTTATTTCAAGATTTCTTTGTCCGGCCATCATGCGGACGACTACAAAAACGAAGATAAACCCACCTTCACTGTTACCAGCATTGAAACGGCCATCCCAAAAACATAGGCCGATATATATTTTAGAAATCGCATTCATCTGATGCAGTGTCTCATACGACTAACTACTGATCATTGAGATTTTCCAACTTAATATACAAGATGTAACATAATAAACGCAAGACCTAAAAGTAATTTGTTTTAAATCAGTAAACGAATGGATTCCAACAATTTTTAATGTATCTTATTTTGTTTTTTTTTTTTGCAAAAAATGCTGTTACTCTTTCAGTGCGCTATGACAAACTAAATTTATTCATGATTCAAAGCAATACGGAGATTTCAAATGCATCTCTAAAACGTATTTCTCAATTCGCACACATACACGTAAAAGTTTCATTGTTAATTAGGTTATAAAAGTGCGTAAAAAAACGGTTAAAAATTTTCGTATGGAATTTGTAAAGCAATTATCTAATTAGGGTGTCTGAGTTCTTACGTTATTTATGATACACCTTGTATATCACTCGTCGTATTAGTTTTTCTATCAAAAAAAAAACAGTATAAGTCCGGAGTCTGAAATTGTGCCCGGTATATGGCAATAGGCTCACCCCCTATGACTTGCACCATCATCGTCGGTGAAAAGTGGGAGTACACAGTACACCTCTGCCACCCCCGCATCGGGAATATAGAAGTGTCGGTGTCATTCGTCCATAACATTGCGCAACACACGTGTATACTCTGCAACATTTATCCCTCAACTAAAGCAAGACGCCCCACCAGAGACAAGTCGCGCGATGTTGCCAGATTTATGATATGATTATGCAATGCATCGCTCGATTTTGCCCGTAATCTCTAGCGACACGTGCGGGACCTTTGTGTCCAAGGTTTCATACTTTATACTACTTTTTCCCCCCAAAAAAAGAAACTTATTTCCACACTAAAAAATATTCCTGTGTCTTGGGTGTGTCCACAAATATGACATTCACAAATCTAAACATCCATAATAAAACATATGTTTGTGAGTTACACAGATTTGTCCCGTACGAAGGTCGAACACGCTACAGCTCGAGTCAGTGGGTTAACTGCTCTAAACCATCAGGGCCCTTTAATTTTATAAATATATTAGCTACAGTGCTACAAGTATCTTTTGGCTCATCGATAACATTGACAGGGGGCGTTGGCGTTATAAAAAAAGTGTGTTAAAAAAAACTTGCGTGGCCCCAGAATCAATATGAATGAAAAATTTTGTTATGTTTTTAGATCACTTATAAATTATCTTCTTGTATTTATTATTACTACGAAATACAACGGTCACAGCCGGAGGTTCCAAAAAAATACAAAACTTCTTAGAAACTATTATTACGATTATTTATTACAAAAGTATTAGAATTATAACATAGCACAGTTGGTCGATGGATGTACCAAAAGTGTCCGACGACACAGAGGCCGCACGTCCGATGTCCAATGTTGTTGACAAGGTGCCTCGTGCCATCAGCGGTTGCAATGCGCAATATCTAGGGCAACGCATGTCAGCGTTTCCCGTTATATGTTAATATGTAACACCTTCCCCCGTAGATCATCAACTATTTTGTCATCTTTGGAGAGAGAGTTGATGCTATATTTCGTGATTCACCTTTATCTGGCTCGGGTGAACTTTTTGAATCTCAGAATATATCTCTTGTAAAGCAGCTACGCTTGCATCTTTGGACTGCATGTTCCGAGAGCATTTCGTTCGTTGCCGCCGGAACAAAATCATGTATATTGGGATGCTGGTGTGATAAAGACTTCAATCGCCGCTATCTTTATTCTTCGATGCTGTTCAGATATCTTCTTGTTTATAGAATGTAGGGTATGCAGATCAACGGTATTTAATGTGATAGCCATAACACTCGTGGCTTATGGTTCTTGAAAGGCTAGTAATTCCATCATTTCCAAGGCATAATCTTTGATGTGCTCATTAGAGTTGGCTTTGGTAAATTCAGGTGTCTTTATATAGCAATTGTATGGAATAATGGCTAAAAAGCTGCCCTCGAGTATTTTATATTGTTCTTGACCGCAGGATATCTTCACTTTGGTTGGCTTTTGAAAACTTAAAGTGTAATGCTTTTCATCTAGTTGTTCTACGGCTTCTTTCTTCAATGTAACAGTTGTTAGTTGACAAGAAGGGTGGATTTCTTGATTGACGATAAGATGCTGAATACAGTCTGTTCCATCACGAGTTTCGAAATGGAGTTTGGCTTCACAGAGGTACAATTTATTCACCTTCGGGCATTCAGCCTCCATGTACATAGAATTTGTTTTAGATATCGCAATAAATGGTAAGGTAGGTATAATTATTTGGTGGTTTCTGTTGGGAATAAGGGCTAGTTTATTAAGGTTGTAGGATGTGGGGTTAGCAATCGGCACCTTAAACACTATAATAATCTGATTTCCAGGATAAAAATAGCCTAACTTAACGATATCATAGTAGTCCCTAATTTCTATGTCAAGGATTTCCTTCGCTTAGTACAACATCCTTAGCTTACTTAATATTTTACTTAGCTCTACTATACTTATTATTGAGAGGTCGGTGCTCGATGCACGAATAAACCCCATTGTATTATCTAATCTATAAAGTTCTTGTGATAGTCTATCGATATTGTCACTTAAAATCATTAAATGCTGACCTATACGAGCATATTTGACATAATTAGTTTGCGTGGTACCCATAATCTGCGTTAAAATCTCACTCAATCTTATTCTGATTTTCCGTTAGGTTAGTTAGTAAATTTGAATCATAGCCATTCCATCATTTTCCATTCTTTCGTCAGGCTTATATGTTGGCTTAATTCAGTCTCTAGCTTATGCTCATTAGTCTGAAGGACTTTTAACGCATTATCATATTTAACCGCGTCGGTATAGTCCAGATTACCAGATATGCTTTTAATTATGCAACCTAGTTCATCGATGAGTCCTCTCTTTTTACAATTTTATCTAATTTAGCGTTCAGATAATTTAAATGAGGCTTATAGAGAAATTGAGTCTTATCATTACATAGCTAAGCAATGAATGATAATGAGAAATGATTCGCGTGGATCCTAAGTTGAATGGGTACTCCCATTCAACTTAGGGACCAGGGCCGTTTCCTAATAAATCAATAGTTATTTCTTGTCCTCGAATCATTTGGAGCAGTAACAATAGTAGTATCCTGTAACAATACGGGTTGTATGAGAGGTATGCAAGGAAAGAACCTGTTGGAACTCTGTACTCTCTGCCTACCCCGCAAGGGATCTGGCGTGAGGTTATAGATAGATAGATAGATAGAATACGGGTTGTTTAGGGCTTCTCTTAAGTCTGGATTTTGCGACCGGGACACGCTTTTCTTTGTGTAAATGTGTATGGGTAAATCGGCTATAACAGTATCTTGTGTGTAACGTGGTGCTAATTTCTGCCTACTGGCTAAGGGATTACGAATAAACACTTGTTGGTCGAGCGTATAGTCTTTTTCAGATTCTCTGTCTTTATTCCTATTTTCAGTGATGGTTGTCCGCTCATGGAGGGAAGATTTATTTATTAAGTCATACACCTGAGTCATGCGTTTTTTATGTATGTATTGCTGAAGTAAATGTTCAGATAACTCAAGGTCCATGGGGTTACGTGGGTCAGAATGCCCTGTGATTAAATCAATGGGTCTACACTTCGTAAATGAATGAATGGAACGGCATAAGGTTGATCACGGGTTCACCTCGCTTTTCCTGCTTTAGAATTCGCAAATGCTTCAATAAGGTAGAGTGAAAGCGTTTTACTATACCGTTGTCGTTCGGGGAATGTGCAAGAATTTTATGGTGCTGTATTTTATGGAGTCTAACAAATTCCGAGAAAAGTGAATTAGTGAATTCGGGTCCTTAATCTGTTACAATAGTTAAAGGAACTCCATGAGGACTACACTTAATGCCGTGCCATCCCTTAGATACGCTTGAGCATATTTTGAAAACGAATCGACTAAGGTGAGAAATTTCTCGGTTTGAGCTGTAAATAGGTCAGAATGCAAAATTTCAAAGGGTTTGGTTGCAGGTGGAACTATTGCGAATTTCTGTTTAATCGGATTGCGGTCATATTAAGCTTGGCCGCATATACTACACTAATGAATATATTTTGTTATATGATCCTTCATCTTTGGCCGATAGTAATGATGAGAAAGGGCTAGGAAGCATTCAGTTACACCACGGTGATTTGTTTTTCCTTCGTGGTGCTTTTTAATAATCTCCTTCTGTGTAAGATAATCTTTGATATTTTCTACTTCCTTTTTAGTTAAAACTAACTACAATGCGGAACTTTTAAATACGCTTTGGATAATGGGTATAATTTTGTACATGGCTAATGGTGGGTGAATTATTAGGCCCGTTTTGACCTTAGGGTTAACATACTCCTTTATAGCACTTATAACTTCACTTTCAAGATTAGATTTCGACCGCTGTAAAACAGTTTTAGTGTGTGATTCGAATGGTTTGGAAACAGAAGGGCGCTTTTTAATATCTCCTACGACAAAAAAACATATTTGACGGTGGAATTTATTAAGTGGCTCCTCAGAAATCGGAACTTCCAAAATGGGATTTTCGGCACTTGTGTGGGCGGTGGCCGTGGATGATCCGGCAGAACCAGTAGCTATATGATCTTTTTTAGATGGTTGGACCGCGAGAGAACTTATATCCTCGTTATGGATTTCGATATGTGAAAGAGCATCTGCGTTAGTATTCAACCTACCCTGCTTATACACAGTTGTGAAATTGTATTCACTTAAGCTCAACTTCCAACGAGTTACGCGTGCGTTAGGTTCCCTTTGACCTATTGCAGGAGCCTATGGTCGGTGATGATTGTGAACTTTCGACCGAATAGATATGGGCGGAAATATTTTGTAGCCCACACAATTGCGAGAAGCTCTTTCTCGATCGTGCTATAGTTAATTTTACTAGTATTAAGAGTGCGGGACGAATATGCTATCGATTTGTCGTTACCTACATGGTCCTGGCAAAGGCCGGCACCTAATGCAAGGTTAGAAGCATCTGTAGTTACTATAAAGTCTTTTTCAAAATTAGGGTTTTGTAATATGGGATCATTACACAACAAGGTTTTGCATTTCTCGAAACAATTTAGATAGTTAGGGTCATTAACATTAATCCGTCCTACTTTCTTAAGGCACTGGGTCATTGGTTTTGTTATGCGTGCCAGGTTAGGAATAAATTTAACATAATACCCTAAAAGACCTAAAAGCTTTCCTCTCGGGGCCATGCTCGTAACGCTGCTGTAAGTATAACGTATTCATCTCTTCATGCACGAACTCCAGGGCTTTCTCTATGGTATCAGGCCGCATGCACCGAATGCGAGAACCTAATGGGTCACGTAGACCGCGCACGTACGCTTGGAGTGTTAACTTTTTATATAAAAGTCGTTTCGATTCAATAGTACTCGCTAACATTTCATGCAGGCTGATATAGGTCATTATGGTGCTCAATAAATTTTGACATTGTTCGAAAAATTTCTGTGGTAACATCGAACCTTGTTTTAATAACGATAAGTCGCTATATAGAGAGGTCTCATCACGCTGGTCCGCAAAATTATTAACTAACGCACTTTTAATGCCGCTCCAGTTCTCTGGTATACCATTGGAATTATTCGTACGGGCCGCCGGTCCCGCTATTTTATTTAAGATACCACTTACCAAAGCTTTATACTTAATTCATAATCCGGTCCATCCTTCATATACTGTAGTACTAACTGGTCGCTTAACTTTTTGAATCGAGTTAGTACGTTCGAGTTACCATCGAATTCAGGCACCAATCGTAGGGCCTTATAAATTTGATCCACTACTGCGTCAGACATATTCGATCTAATTACGTATAAATCGTCGTTTATATCTAAGTTCCTATTTGAGTCTAATAATTGACTTCTATCACTATGATTTAACCTAGGGGTCCGATATTGCCGTGGGTGGAAAATCTTAGCGGATTAGCGGGATACTTATAAAAAAAGGAAGCGACTCTAGAACAATTCGAAATACTTCCATTAAACAATTTTGTACCTCTGGTGTATCGATGTCTAGATACTCCTCTGGCTGCAGCCCGTGTAGATTCGGAAGTCCTTGCTTGATTCACTGACTCTACTCAACTATCCTACCGACTGCGCCAACTACGACGGTTCACAGCCGGAGGTTCCAAAAAAATACAAAATTTCTTAGAAACTATTTATTACGAATAATCATTACAAAAGCATTAGAATTATAACATAGCACAGTTGGTCGATGGATGTACCAAAAGTGTCCGACGATACAGGAGACGCACGTCTGGTGTCCAATGTTGCTGACAAGGTGTCTCGTGCCATCAGCGGTTGCAATGCGCAATATCTAGGGCAACGCATGTCAGCGTTTCCCGTTCTATGTTAATATGTAACAAATGGACAAGCGGGGAATCGCAATATTGCAAAAGAAGTAATAGATTTTGAGGTTATAATTTAGTAGCCAACAGTGCATCTGTAAAATCGTTATGTAAAAATATATTCGCAATAATTAAATCGGTTATGGTCCAATGTAAACGATTGAATATATATGATTAATAGAATTGACATCTCGAATCGTAATTCGATAAATACATCAACATTCGGTTAAAATGTCAGAGACTTCGATTGAAGTACTTGCAATACTTTGAAATATTCATTTTGGATTGCAAATCATCCGTCAGATACGGATATTTGCCATTATTAAAATAAAATCGATAAATAATAATGGAATAGGTCACATGTTTGATGGATCTGGGGCCATTTTCGATGATGTCTTTTCATAACAACCGGCAACTCTACGACTGTCATGTAATTACTTTTCATTTGATGTTATCGTTAGTTTCAATCTTGGCCGCGGGTCCAAAGATCTTTACACAACTGTGCCTACATATTTTCACACAATTTTACGGGCATAAACGTTTTAAGTGTTTGTCTTAAAAGACATACGATAGACTTAACAAAATTATGTCGAGATGTAAATCTCAAATGAAGTCAGGGACAATATGTGTTATGTTTATTATGACTGCTTTGTTATGGTTTTATTAGTCTAGTAGCTCGTAGTAGAGCTAGTAAGCACGAAGTCCCGAATTTGCTCCTAACAAGTGGTCGGATAAAATGTCATTGAAGTATCTGTTCATAAATTCTAATTCGCAGTTCAATTCTGGAATAGTCCGGTATATATTATAGATAGTAGGCCCCTTTCAATCAAACAGCGCTCAGCTCAGTCAGTCTGATATGACTGACAGTTTGAAAATTCCGTTTTATAAGTGTATCCGTGCTTTGGGGAGACATGCTAAGCCTTTGGTTCTGATTCCACTTCAAGTGGTAATCGTTTAGCCAAATTGGAAGTCTTATGGGCAGCTTCTCTACCAATCCACAATGGTCTGAGGGGTGGCGTATGACCTAATCTTTCTCACATCGATTTATGGAAAAAGGCGTTTGCGCAGCAGTGGGACAGTTAGGCTGAATCATACTTTCAATCATACTGTATATTTATCTATAAGCAAGCATAATGCTTTATCTCCTCCACTTATACATCCGAACTCCACGTGTTACAAACTCGTGTCTCTTACATTTCATGGGTTGGTCACGTTTCACACATATGCAAAGCAACAAACTGATAAAATTTAAAGGAACTAAATGTAATTCTGCGATTACTTAATTGCGTCAGGTGTTGTTGAAAGGATTTTACTTGCAACCCGGAAGTTATTTTGTTAATATATCACGTTATTTGACACGTATTACAGAGACGTTCCTGGTACGGCAGGAACTTTCAAAGGGAAAATCTTCCAGCCAAACGATGGTTATGTCTGGCGAGGTCTGCCACTCTCCTAGAGATATTGTCGGGGCTTGGGGCGTAGTACGAACTCTTATATATGGCGTTCGCGTTCTAGACATATATGGCGAATCTGCGTCTACTGTTCAGCGCCATCTATTGGTAGGTAGTCGCAACTTTGGAGCAATGTATAGTGTCACTACTTAGTACTTCGTGGTCACTACAGTAGCATTGCGTGACCGCAGTGTTAAAAACACTGCGGTCACTAAGTTTAATCAGCATTCGGCTCCGTCGATCTGCTTGTAGAAATTCCATTTTTGAGCATATCTGTAAACCTTAAGCACCATTTAGTACCTTTAAGTCTTAGATACTACATGAAGCGGTAGTCGTAAACAAGATGGAGATAGAGATGGATGCCTTATATACAGCAGGCGACCACAAACTAGCTTCCATCGCTCCGCATTGGGTCTGCGTGGAGTATAATCTAATCTCTGTCATCTCAATTAGTGAGAGAAGGCCCTGCAGTGGGAAAGCATAGGCTGATTAATATTTTACTTATCTCGTTATTTCATAATAACTACGTCGTTAATCTAGATCACGACGATTCGAGTTTAAATTCTAGATCGGAGGAGGTGTTTAAGATTAGATTATGAAAATTCAAAAATTTAAAGACTAGAATAGCGTCCAGTATAATGGCAATAGGCTTGCCCCTGTTAGACTTAACATCTTTATCATTATAATTATTATTCTTGGTGCTAACCTTATATGTTGTTCGCAGAACAATCGGCTCAACAATCCATCTCCTCAAATCATGTCTTGGAACCGGCATTCTAGCTATGCCTGCTGCATTCAAAAATTGCGGTCTCGTTGCCGGCTCTATAGGCACTTTGATAGCTGGATTCCTTTGCACTCATACTGTACATATACTGGTAAGTACTGTTGATTTTAAATGATTGCTTTTGCAACATAACTACCAAGAAAACTTCGCAAGAGATGAACACGTAACCCGCTAATAGAACCAACTCATCTGTGGAGGACATTATAAGCGACTCTATAGCGAATTTCAGATATCTCTTGCTATCCTTGTATATTTCTAAGTGAAAGTCAGCTTGAGAATAGCTTCGCCTATGCGGACAAATCAAATCACAGCATATACCTGCACTATTACTGGGAAAAGGCTTTCTTTTACAAATCAAGATGAGAGTGAATAATTCATACTCCGGAACTCGAACCTAGAACGGATTGGTGAAGGCACGTTTGTGGCCTGCTGTTGGACTTATTAAGCTACTCGTAAATTTCCCAACTTGGTCTACCGACTACAACTTTACATGACAGCCGGCTTAGCGTGCCGAAAGATGATCGGAAATGGAAATTTCGCAAACCGTAGCCGCTCTCAAATTGACCAAGTTGAATTCTGCTCGCTAGAATAACATGAACCCTAACACTAAATCTAAACTTACAGCATGCAAGATTCCCACTCTTATTTATATAGTATTCATATATAAAGAAGCAGTGAACACGCTTTCGATTCTTTCAGGTTAAAACTTCACAAGAAGTATGCGTGGATGCTAAGAAACCTTCAATGAGTTTCGCAGAAACCAGCGCTGCTGCGTTCACTTATGGGCCCAAGAAACTACAGAGTTGGGGGAAGCATATTAAGTAATTATATTTTATGTTTATTCTATATCTATATTTTTTGGATAAGTGCGGTCAAAATACTAGAAGGAGTCGAAATACAAGCCCTGCGGAAGATGTGCGGAGTAAAGCTGACTGACCGTATTTGCAATTGCGCAGTAAGAAAGCATGTAGGAGGTACTAAATAAAGTATCGCTGTAAAGATTGAAAAGGCTATGATTCGTAGGTTCGGGCATATAGATCGAATATTGGAATAAAGAATGTGAAAATACATATATAATCCGAAAGGGGAAGAATGTAGGTATCGGGGAAGACGTAGATTATCTTACATTGACTAAATAGACCGTGTCTTATCTGAAGGGCAAGTCAATAGTTAAGTTTTTACACCAGCAGATTCCCAGCATTTAGCCTGATTGATGGCGGGATACTAGTGCTCGTAGTTTAGTTTCTATAATAGCTTGCACCGCTGTGTTTTTGAAAAGCTGTGCGTGATTGTTATTTGATAACTTCGAAGGCAAAGATTGTGAGGAAACGACAATATCTGGTAACGACTTAACGGTGTTTTCCGTAGTCCAGAACTTCAAGCATCCCTTATTCATCTAAATTCCGCCGAGTTGAAAGCTGTTTAACCTCGATGATCGTTAGGAACAGAGACTCCAAGCTATGGTGGTCTCGCCAGTGTTGTTTAAGCTACAATCAAATAATTTTACTTATGTCGTTGTTTTATTTCAGAACAATAGTGGATATTTCCATGTTTATGGCATATTTCGGCACTCTTTGCATTTACGTGGTGTTCATTGGTTCTTCTTTTAAAGAGGTAAGTTTCCTATTTTTTTTATAGTGAAAGAAAGAATGATGTTGACGAGGATAGTGTCTCAGCATATTGCTCCACCATAACGTTTTATGATGGTGCAGCGCTGGTATTCTGAAAGCATGTATACAATGGTAGTCGGCTAAGAAAATAGGAATAATAAAATAATTTATCAAGTTGATTCCTTAATTGAATTAAGTCCCTGGGTAACATAAAATTGATTACGAAACGCGTCTTGGGAAACTTTCTAATGGAAGCGCCTGGAACTTTGGATTTAGCAAAGGTTTAATCCACTTGTTGCGCATGAAATCGCCTAGTCCTATTAACTTCAATTGTTGCCAATGGAAACGCCTAGTACTTTGGATTTAGCAAAGATTTAATTCACTTTTTGCGTTCTACATAGATATGTAGAACGCAAAAAGTGAATTAAATCTTAAGTGAACGAAGCAGATGCTTCGTGGGAATATAAAATAATAGTACTCTTAGCCCCTCTGTAGATAGGATTAGGGTACATGTGGCTTTGATCACACTGAAAACACCCCGCGGTGACATTTTACGACACGACACAGCGGCTTTGTTATCTTCAAGCAAAAATTCAAATTGAAATATTTATTTGCGAACTGAGTGTCCGAACGTATCCGTTTGTTAGTTTACGTACAAAAACTGCACCGGTGATTTAAAGACTAGGAAATAAAAAAAAGCATTACCTACCTTTTGGGTACAAATAATGCGTTACTGAGGTTAACGTGTGGTACTGAAAATAATATTTTGGTGTTATTTATTCCAACCACTACTGAAACACGATAAATTCTCTCATTTTATTGGACCTGAATTGGATTAGTAAAAATAGAGAAAATGCACGAATAGTACTAAAATATATCCTTTCTTTTCAAATATGTACTTAGTAAATAGCGCCTAACGCTGAACAAGCACCTTAATACGATGACATAAAAATCACTTTCTATAAGCTTATTATTCTTTTTTACAATAAAGTAGAAAGTAGAAAAAAACGCCCCGAAAAATAAGAACAGAAGTAGTATGCGTGTGGTCTTATTTCGAATTAGTTTGATCCAACCATAGCCAATACGAGGACGCGTTAAATGCTACGGTTCGTTAAAACTACCATAATAAAAAAAATATTTCATTAATAATGTAATACTAATTTCTAATGTTACTAACTATGAGTATTTTTTTTTAAATGCAGCCTATTTTGGCTTTCATTTTGTTAGTGAATCGTAATCCGTACTGGATTATGTAAAATATAATATATGATCTGATAATTTACTGAGTTCTCAGATTTACGCGAATATTACACATGAAATAAAACTACTTTTCGGATTTTATCGCGGTTTATTTTTTATTTTTAAGTAAGAGTTGGGATCCGGTAATTAATAAAATCACATCCAAGACCAAACATAACACTGCAAGGTCTCAAGTCACCGTGAGGTCATTCTGCGTAGATCGGACCAACATAAATAATTAGGAAGTTTGAGGGTATCCCGCAATAACTAAGCCTTTTGGACGTCTAACAACTCAGTCCTTCCCTTGACCATGGGTGCTGCAAAGCACCCGAAACGTCGGGAACTTAAAAATCAAAAAATTAACCGCGATAAAATCCGAAAAATAGTTTTATTTCATGGAAATAATTTGTCAATGACCTACAATCAAGTCTTTTCTGCAACGAAGGAAACTTAGTTCACTTTGAATATCTATACATATAATAAATCTGTAACCAAGCCGCATCTGCACGTTGAATATTTTTTTAAAATTTTAATTTCTTTATCGATGTAGAGGCCGTAACAATATTTTTTTTCCAATTACTGTCTTTCTATCTGTATCTTTGTGTTTCAATCACGCAAGAACTACCAAATGGATTTCAATGAAATTTGGTATGGAATACCCATGTAATACCTTATACCATAACTTAATATATTAAATACTTTTTATTCCGAAAAAATAAGCAATCCGGCATTATTGCGGGATAAATCATAAAATTTTATTATTTTTATTATTGTTAAGACTGAAATATATTTAATGAATTTAAAAGTTACACGGTTCTGGCAGCTTTGAGCTATCCCAGCTGTTATTTCTTCATACTAAAATTTCAAAACGGATTTTATCAAAACATTAAAGATGTTTTAGGTGTCGAAATAATATACGAGATATTTTTAATCCCGGAAAAAATCACGGTTCTTTCGGGATAGATGTGTGATGTGTTATTTATTCATTTAAAAATGGATTTAATTGAAACTTTATATGAAGGTGTCTTACAACATAAAATAATCAACAGAATACTTTTTATCCAGAAAAATAGCACGGCTCCTGTGGAATAGCTATTATTTCTTAACGGATTTTAAAGAAACTTGGTATGAAAGTATCTTAGGTAAAATAATAATACAAGATAGGTACCTTGTTTACACACTAGATAATGTCAATATTACCCTTATAAGTGATATATAAACTCACACCAATATGCATTTAAATTTTTATTAGCGTGCATAAAGATATGAATCTTATTTTGGGTAAATAAAAGCCCTGCAATCCTTCGATTTCTCTCTTCCGTCTCAGATGGCTGGAGGCCTAGAGAGAATTTAATATTGGTCTATCTATCTCTCAATCTATATCATCACGCCAGCTTCCTCGCGGGGTAGGCAGAAGGTACAGAGTTCCAACAGGTTCTTTCTTTACATACCTCTCTGGCTTCCTCCACTCTTATAGTACGTCTCATACACACTCGCCGGTTACGGAGACTCTTGACTGGCCCTTCAGATAAGTCACGGTCTATTTGGTCATGGTAAGATAGTCTAGGTCGTCCCCGGTACCTACATCCTTCCACTTTTGCATTGTATATCTGTTTTGTCATTCTTTCTATATGCCCGAACCAACGGAGCATACCCTTTCTCATCTTTACACCAATACTATCTAAGATGTGCGGAGTCTCGCTGACCGACCGTATTCGCAACAGCGTAGTTAGAAAGCGAGTGGGTATGAAAGATTATACCTACTCGCTTTCTAACTACGCTGTTGCGAATACGCACATCTTTCGTAGAGATCGCATTTCGAACGCATTTATCCTGCTTTCGTTCTCCTTTTTACATACCCAACTCACACTGCCATATAACAGCGTTGGGACAAGCACTCCGTTATGCATGACCAGCTGCGCCTTTTGGCTTAAGTATCGGCTTCCAAGTAGCCTTCCCATCGCACCGTTCACTCTATTCCCTGCATTCACTCTTCTCTCTATCTTAGCGGTGTATTTCCCATCCTTACTGAAGGCGCATCCAAGATATACAAATTCCATCGTTACCAACCACAATCCTTGCATTCGTTCTGGTTTCTTCCCGTTCAAAAACGATAATTTTGGTTTTCTTCACATTCAAATGTAAGCCACTGTTCATGCAGTCGTTCATGCAGACAATTGCATGAACATCCACTGATCTGCAAACACTAGTGTTTGCAGATCAGTGGATGTTAGCGCTATAGAACCGCGTCATCTGCATACAATAGGTGGTTTACCACTAGATCACCCATTTTTACCCCTTCATTCATCGCATTCAGTCTTTGAAGACTTTTATCCAGATATATTATAAACAGTCTAGTGGACAACACGCAACCCTGTTTGACGCCGATTTTAACGTCAAACCAAGATGACATGTTACTACCCACCCGTACGCATGCCTTGCTGTCCCCATAGGTAGACTGGACGGCTCGCAACATAGTGCCGTTTATACGATACTCTGGCAAAATGTCCCAAAGTCCCTTTCGCACGACTCTATCGAATGCCTTCTTCAGATCTACAAAACCGCAGAAAACCTTCTAGCCTACTGCCAGATGCTTCTCTACGATGTTGCGAAGGGAAAAAACTTGATCCGAACATCCTTTTCCAGACCTGTAACCTCCCTGTGCCTCGCACAACATTCCATCGGACTTCTCGCGCATTCTCCGTTCAATAATTTTACCGTACACCTTAGCTGCCAGGCTGATAAAACTGATGGCCCTGTAATTGGCGTAGTCATATTGTAAGCCCTTGCCTTTATACAAGGGCACTATGACTGCGCGGCGCCAATCTGTAGGGACTCTACCGGTCTTCCAGCAAAGATTTGCAAGGACCCAAAAAGCGTCCCGGAAGCAAGTTCCACCATATTTAATCATCTCGGCAGATATCATGTCTATTCCCGCAGCTTTACCATTTTTCATACTTCGTATTGCCCATTCAACTTCTTCCATAGTGATGTCCTCTGTGGATTCTGGTGCCGCAAACTCGCCTCTGGGCTCGTCTGTGCCACCAGCATCCGGGGCATCCTCATACATTTCTCCAAAGTATTCAGTCCACCGGTTTGGCACAGCTTGTGTGTCTGCAAGAATGTCACCATCTTTAGATTTTATCTTTTCCATTCTGGAGCCTGACGAATCACCTCGAGCCTTTCTCACCTTGCTCCAAAAGAGTTTGGTGTTGTTCCTTCTCCTCAATCACACTAGCTCTTTTACGCTTTTCTTTCACTAAAGTTTTGGTGGCATTCTTGCATTGCCGGTATATTTCTTTCTTCATCTCTGTCATACTGTCATTTAGATTCAAAGAAGAAACGTAGTCCTGCCACGCTTTCTTCTTACTTTCTACAGAGCTTTTTAACTCTGCGTCCCACAATGCATCCCCTTTTACTGTGCTATGCTTCTTTGAGTAGCCACATACTTCTTTCGCTGATTCTATCAAACTCTCTTTCAGGCAATTCCACCATTCATCTATGTTTGAGTCCGAAGAACCTGCTGTCAAAAGCTTGTCCCGGACTCCGTCTTTATACGTTCTCCTTACGCTCTCATCTTGCAACTTTTCAACCTTGATTCTTTCAAGGCCTACAACAACAATTGGTCTACAACGAAAATTTACTATATTTTAAGTTGAATTTTTACATACTTTTGGTAAACCATGACAGCTTGGTTTAAGCGATTAAACGTAGAGCGCTCAACTTACTTTGTCAAATAGTCACAGGTACAATCCCCGCATGGCGCACGGGAATAAAAATAAACAGAATTAATGTATTGATTTGTGATTTTGAAATACTGTTATTTTAAGTTCATATGGCTTTTTGAACGATAAGAAAAATATTTGTTAATATCCGAAACGGCGGAAAAGCTTTTAAATGGATTTCAAAATGTAGGATTTTTAAGAAATTGTTTAAGGCTACTTTATAGCTCGGAAAATGCAAGATCTCTGGGGGATGGATTTTATTTCTAACACGGCTGAACGGATTTTAAAGAAACGAAGCCAACACCTAAGTCTTGGATTAATGCTGTGCCAGAAAGACGTACCTACCTATGTTAAATTACAAATGCCGCTAATAACAGCTAGTTAAAATTAAAGTACTTAATAGTAACATATTAAAATCCCCCTAAACATCAAACTACTAACTTAATTTATAATATCTCTAGAGTTCTTAGATTTACGCGAATATTACACATGAAATAAAACTATTTTTTCGGATTTTATCGCGATTTATTTTGATTTTTAAGTTCCCGACGTTTCGAGTGCTTTGCAGCACCCATGGTCACGGGAAGGACTGAGGTGTTAGACGTCCAAAAGGCATAGTTGTTCCGGGGTACCCTCAAACTTCTCAATTATTTTTGTTTTTGTTGGTCCGATCTACGCAGAATGAGCTCACGGTGTCTTGAGGTCTTGCAGTGTTATGCTTGGTTTTAGATTTGATTATATTAATTACTGGATCCCAAGACGATGGAAGCACCCAGCCATCTTCTCTATTGAAATTAGGATGATTTTTAATTTCAATAGCCTCGCGAACCATCCTTGGTAGGAATCGGTGTTCTTTCACGAGGATTTGTGGTCTATCAAATCTGATGTTATGGCGGGTGCGGTCAAGGACATGTTCACAGACTGCAGACTTCTTTGAGCGACGGTGTTTTAGGTCAGCTATGTGTTCTTTAACCCGAGTTTTTACTGGTCTTTTTGTTTGTCCTATGTAAGAGAGACCACATTCACAATCAAGCTTGTATACTCCTGCATCTTGAAGAGGGATGTGACACTTGACAGATGGTAAAAACTGACTGATCTTCTTTGGCGGCTTATAAAATGTTTTAATTGAAGCACGCTTCAAGATGTAGCCAATCTTGTCTGTGACTCCTCTTATGTAAGGTAGTACAGCAGGGAGACGCTCGACTGTGGCTGGTTTCACTCGGTCACTGTGACGTTGGCGTGGGACTCGAACCTTATTGTCGTGCAGGACTTGCTTGACATGTTGAAGCTCGGCAGCCAGATGTTTCTTGTCACAGATCCCTTGTGCTCTCTGAAACAAAGATTTACCCACAGTAGCTAACTGTGATGGTTGGTGGTGAGATTCACCGTTCAAGTACCTATCAGTATGGGTCTTTTTTCTATAAACCGTATGGCTTAAGGTGTTGTTGGGGTTACGGATTACTGAAACATCTAGGAAAGCTAGGGAATTGTTTGCCTCCAACTCCATTGTAAACTGAATTTTAGGGTTAATGGAGTTAAGATGATTAAGGAATACATTAATTTTGTCAGATGGTAATATTGTGAAAGTATCATCTACGAACCGCTTGTAGAAACTTGGCTTTACAGGTGAGGTACGAAGGGCTGTCTCCTCAAAGTCTTCCATGAATATATCGGCAACAATGGGAGATACAGGGGAGCCCATCGCCACACCATCTACTTGCTTGTAGAACTGCTCCTTCCACAGTAGGTAGCCAGATGTAAGGCAGTGTCTCAATAGTTTTGAGTATTCCGCTGGCATGTTGTTCTCCGCTAGTTTCCTTTCTACAATTTCGACACAGTCTTGTACAGGTAAGCATGTGAATAGTGACTGGACATCGAAACTGACCATAGTTTCATTGTCAGTGAGATGTAGATTTTTGATCTCACTAACAAAATGGTATGAATCCTTAACATGTGCTCTTGTGTGTCCTCTGAGTGGCGAGAGCACTTTCGCTACGTGCTGAGCCAATCTGTAGGTTGGTGTGTCGATTTGGCTAACAATTGGACGTAGGGGAGCATTCGGTTTATGAATTTTTGGGAGCCCATACAACTGTGGTGGTTTTGCGCACGAAGGTATTAGTGATTTGACGTCCAGATTCAATGTTTCGGAGTGTTTCTTTATTAAATCATTAGATTGTTTTAATATACTGGTGGTTGGATCTGTCTTGACCTTTTTGTATGTGTTTGCATCCGATAAAAGTTTTTGTATTTTGACATTGTAATCCGACGTATCCATTATGACCGTAGCATTACCTTTATCCGCTCGGAGAATAGTGATATCCTTCCAATTGCGTAAGGTTTTCAACGCTAAATATTGATTTTTAGGAAGATTTAGTTTGTGCACTGAACTTCGACGTAACATGGATGAGACATCCTGACGTATTGCCTCCGAATCTTCCCTCCCTATACTATTTTTGGATAGGACGTCTTCAACGGCGCTGATAATTTCCTCATATGGTATCCTTCGAGGTGTTACAGCATAATTTAAACCTTTAGATAGGACTTTTACGATGTTTTCATCCAATGTTTGTTTTGACAGATTGATGACTGCGCGTGGTTCGTTGTCTATGGTGCACGGTTGCGTTTCGTTACACCGTAATGATTTCTTCTTGACATTTGATTTAGTTGTTAATTTATTATATTTTATTATGTGTTTATTTTTGCATTCATTATATTTAGATGTTTCACGCTTATTTAAAGTATCAATGCATTTATTAAAATCAAATGTAGTTAACACTGTCTTTAATTCATTGGATGAAATCTCTATATTTCTGCTGAGGTGGTGTAGATCGGAACGCGTTTGATGAATCACCGTTCGTAACAACTTTTTACTTGCCTGGTTTAGGATCTTAGCGCTTCCTCGTATGCCTTTCTTGGTGGATATCTTGACACACGTAGGAATGAGATTGTGGTCTCTGCATCTCTTCAAGAAATTTAGGGATGTTGTAAATCTTGCGCGCTTAGTCTTGAGATCTTCTAACCGGCGTATTTTATTTGCGATTTCCAGTCCGTACTGGTTCACATACTGAGTTCTTAGATTTACGCGAATATTACACATGAAATAAAACTATTTTTTCGGATTTTATCGCGGTTTATTTTGATTTTTAAGTTCCCGACGTTGTGAATGTGGTTGTGAATGTGGTCTCTCTTACATAGGACAAACAAAAAGACCAGTAAAAACTCGGGTTAAAGAACACATAGCTGACCTAAAACACCGTCGCTCAAAGAAGTCTGCAGTCTGTGAACATGTCCTTGACCGCACCCGCCATAACATCAGATTTGATAGACCACAAATCCTCGTGAAAGAACACCGATTCCTACCAAGGATGGTTCGCGAGGCTATTGAAATTAAAAAACATCCTAATTTCAATAGAGAAGATGGCTGGGTGCTTCCATCGTCTTGGGATCCAGTAATTAATATAATCAAATCTAAAACCAAGCATAACACTGCAAGACCTCAAGGCACCGTGAGCTCATTCTGCGTAGATCGGACCAACAAAAACAAAAATAATTGGACGTCTAACACCTCAGTCCTTCCCGTGACCATGGGTGCTGCAAAGCACTCGAAACGTCGGGAACTTAAAAATCAAAATAAACCGCGATAAAATCCGAAAAAATAGTTTTATTTCAAATATCTCTAGAGTTAAACTAAATTCAACATTAAGGATATACTGAATTCTAAGACCGTAAACCGCAAGAATATGATCGGCAACGCCTGAGTCACTGATAAAATAGACGAAAATAATATTATCTGCTTTTGTCTCATAAATTTAAAGTTAATAATCGCTTGAAATTTAAATATTGACTAACTTAGTTTATTCTTAAATGTGAAAATTATATTGGAGGTCGTTTACACGATTAAAATTTACTGAGTGAGTAAAGGATTAAAGGAGGAGGTTCAAATATGATCTACCTTTTGCCCAACTATGGGACTCAATAAGCTTATTTATTATATTGACAAAATATTGCCAACGTCATGTGTTTATTTCTAGCTCACAGAGTAAGAACCACTAATAAGTGAGTTAACAGTAACTGTTGTATCTAAATGCTTACTTATATCATCATATTTATTCTTACCTTTTCCATTATCTGAGTTTGGCGCAGTATGTCTTGTCCATTAAGAGATATAGATATTAATGATTTTAGATTCTTTTTACCCATGCGTTAATCCTTTTCGGGATAAGAAGTAACTTAACCAATTAGGGATGCTGTAATACAAGAGCAGCAGAACAACATGCTGGAACGGTGTCCAATATGTTCTTCTGCTTAGGACAACACCCAGCCCAAACGAACCTGAGGGCTTATCACGAAAATTATTATGTTAGCGTAACGCAATCGAGTCGATATGTCACCCTTTTTTGCAGACTTCAAAAAGGAGGAGGTTCTATGTTCATCTGTATGACTGCATTTTTTTTCTTTACCACCGATATTTTCGTCAATTGCGGACCGAAAAGGAATCATTTCTTTTTGCATTGAGTTCAGTATAGCTCCAAATTGGTCCCATTTTCATTTATTTGGTGTTGGACCTTGGACTTTAAAGATACACCACAGAACTCCTTAACGACCAACAATACCAATGTATAGATTGAGATATTATGGGTATTATGTCAATCCTATAGGTACCCTACTATAGAACTAAGCAGAATATTAACCGACTTCAAAAAAGGAGGAGCTTCATAATTCGTTTGTGTTTTTATGACTTCTTTGCTAATAAAACGATTTTGATGATTATTTTTGCATTGGTCTCAGTAAAGCTCCAGGGTAGTCCCATTTTAATTTTATCGGTATTGGACCTTGGACTTTAAAGATACACCACGGGACTCCTTAACCACAAATAGCACGAATGTGTAAAATCAGTTACTACGAGCATTATATCAATTCTGTAAGTACCTTAAGTAAAATAATATAATAGGTATGTACATAATTAATTCACTCATCACTAAAAAATTGTAAAACAAAATACTTTTTAAAAAAGGCAAACCGACTTCATACAGCAAAAAATAAATATTTGAAGTCGGTGCAAAGTAATTGTCTGCGCCAACCAGCAGTGTTTTTATTACACAAACAAAATTAAGATGAAGGTGACTGCACGCTTTCTCGACAACGTTAACCTAGCGTAATTTTTTTTCGTAGTACTTCTTCTTCATTGTGATGATTGATTCATGATTGCTTTTTTGTGTACGGCACCAAAGTACTTCCAGTATTTCCATAATTGACCAGTCTCTATTTGAGTTTTGTTACTGGTAAGTCATCTTTTACGACTCGCGATCAGTCCAGATTGTGGAGAAAACAATATTCTTAATCTGTTTCCACTCGAATACACACGTACTTACCAAACAATTGTGTTTTAATCGTTCATGGTAACCTCCCAATTTTTGTTCATATTGTAACACTGCAATAACTGATCCCCCCCCCCCCACCCCGTTCTATTTAAACAAAAAATTAAAAGGCGCATCCAATGGTCGGTAATGGAATCAGTGCACGTTCAGTACACAATACCACGGTTTGCTTTGTTAAGATTAACATAAAACTGGACCTGCGGATGCATAAATTGACGATTAAATTAAAAAAAAAAATTGGACAAAAAATCTTCAAACAATTGTACTGATACGACACATACCTACAGTTATGATAATATTGTTGCTTGAATATTCCATTTATACATTACTAGCGGCCGGTCCCGGCTTAGCACGGGCGAAAAACTCATTTGAAAAAAAAATTTGGTAGGGATCCCTATTTTTTTCTAGTAATTAATATAGCCTTTGTTACTCAGCATTCTAATGGTGAAAGAATTTTTGAAATCGGTCCAGTACTTTTTGAGTTTATTCGTTACAAACATACAAAAATACAAATCTTTCCTCTTTATAATTACTGTACGTAATTCATTATCAACTGGATCCCACTAAACTATAAACGACATCGCGGCAGGCCCACGCGGAGATGGCGGGACGAGCTGGACTCCTTAGCTCATAGCTAGCACCAGTGCCACTCAGATAAAGATGCCAGCGTATCTTTATCTGAGTGACACTCCAAGTCTTCCGAGACGTAGTCATCACTCAAGAAATTTTCTGTCCCAACGGCATTTAATTCTACGAGCGATATACCCCACCCATTGGCACTTGAGTTTGGCAATTTTGTGCACTATGCCAGTAACTTTAGTTTTCCTGCGGAGGAGATCCGCTAAAACCAAAGTTACTGGTATAGTGCACAAAATTGCCAAATTTCTGATTCTATCTCGCAGAGAAGCGATGAGATGTTCTTATGAGGCCCATCGTAAGTAACCGTGCGGGCTCTTATACAGATAATATAAAAGTATCGAGATGATGAATTCGTTGTAAACATGGTACTGTAGGACTTGCTTGCTTTTTCACGTAGTTTGGTACATATTTTAGCGTCAAATCTATCGCTGCAAACTAGTCACTCATAGAACAATGTTTCAGAAGTTAGAACATCTGCTTGAGTTCTTCATATTTTATCCAAAAATGATTATTGTTGGCCGATTGCAAGAACACTAAACACACGAACTTAATAAGTTATCTATGATAATAAGTTGCTAGCTTTTCAAGTATGGACGTTAGGACCTAACCATAAAATCGAGGATCAGACGATATTATCATGGTAGCATTTATTTCCATGACAGACTATCTATCGTTAGAGATTTCTATATTCAAATTGAGCGTATTGATTAAATTGGACGCGATGCTAATAAACGTACGAACTACTATCAAGGGTAATACTGAACAATGGAATGGAGTAACTATTTACGCAGTTGTATGGTGCAATTAATTTGTACAAATGTCCCTGTCTGTTCTTGTTACTTGGAAGTACAAGCGCCGAAAGCGTCAGTATCGGTAGCCTTATGACAATCAATTTAGAGTTTAGCCTCATTATATATTAGACCAGAAGGTCAGATATATTGGTATACATATTTCAAACGGTCATTACCACTAAAGTAATCTTAAACAGCCTCTGCCTCATACCTGTTTTACTCTAACTAAGGTATAGACAGACAAGTACACTTACCGCCGATTTACCCCAACTCGATATGCAGCCACATATTGCCGACGCTGTTAAGTACCAATGATATAGGGAGCGAGCCTGTTTGTGTTATAATGGACATAATTCCTGCCTCAAGACTGCTACTGAGAAATGTTCTGTAGAAAAATTACACTTTGTCAAACATCCCAGGACATAGTGATCGTCATTCGCAAAATGTGTTCCTACATGTTTACTACCTAGTAACGTGTGCAGTATGAATTGGTAAACCTATCAATGATGAATCCCACATTTCAGCTACACTAAAACTGTTTTCTATTACAGGTACTTGATGTCTACCTACCAAATTTTACACTGTCCATACAAGCCTACTGCGCGCTGACCTTGGTGCCTTTAGTCCTGGTATGCCAGATACGAAACCTGAAGTATCTAGTTCCTTTCTCTACGATCGCAAATATCCTCATATTTGTCGTGTTCGTGATAACTCTGTACTACGTATTTCTGGACCTCCCACCAGCAAAGGATAGGGAGATGGTTGCTGATGTTAGGCAATGGCCTTTGTTTTTGAGGTAAGTTATATTTAAATGTATATGATAGAGAAGAACGAAGGAAAGGAAGAACGAAGGAAGAAAAAAGAAGGAGAAGCAGGGTTGGTAACTAAGTTGACTTTCTACGTTAACGATAATAAAATAGTGATAGCGGAAAAGGCTAATATTATAAAGTTTATAAGGAACTTTTTGAGACTTGCAAGGCAAGGCGTGGCGTGATGATATAGACAGATAAAAATAGTTACGTCTTCAGTACAAGGAGCTCTCTGTATTCAGGTAGTCTGCATTGTTCTATTAATCGTAACACCAGGACACAAAAATCCTTGTAGTTAGCTTTATCG
This sequence comes from Phalera bucephala, assembly GCA_905147815.2. Lineage (NCBI taxonomy): Eukaryota > Metazoa > Arthropoda > Insecta > Lepidoptera > Notodontidae > Phalera > Phalera bucephala. Next base: position 31,640,048 of record LR990615.1, on the reverse strand, counting down.
GACACGCTTTCCGACTACACTGCCTAGAGGCTATCGACTGCGAAAAGAAAATAGACACAAAACTCTTTCAATTTAGCCCTTAAGTACCTGATGCGGCCAATTTTTCTTGCTTTGAATTTTCATCGTTAGAGACCCGATGTGATACCACCTATCAACTGCAAATGTATGGAGGTACTAATAAGCAAGTAGCTAGACATACGGGAAGAAAAAAATCTTAGTTCACTGGTTCAAGTCCCATTTGAAGCGATATTATTACCAATATACTAGGCCTATAAAACTCAAGTTTCTTTCATTTTTATAGCACTGTGGTGTTTGCGATGGAGGGTATCGGTGTCGTCATGCCGATAGAGAACGAAATGGCCAATCCAAAGCGATTTCTCGGCTGTCCAGGAGTTCTAAACGTTGCAATGATCATCGTCATATCTCTGTACGGGATTGTTGGATTCTTTGGCTACGTACAATACGGGGACGATCTCAAGGGAAGTGTGACTTTGAACCTTCCAGAGGATGAAGTGTAAGTAGATATTTAAATAATGATTAAATATATACCCAATAATTATTTCTCCTTGAAGCGTGTTAAAAACGAAAAGATTCACCGGAAAACAAAATTTTTATATATTTTTGTCCGTCCGTTTCGAACTAGTCCAGTTTTTGTCCATCGAACCTCATTGACAATAGTCCTTGCACCTTCCGAGGTCATGTTGTTTCTTCATTTTCAGTAAGTGATCTCAACAGGTGACTTATATAACATTAACGTGTTGGACTCATATCCCCATGTAAGACTTTCAATGGTCCGGGTAAAGCCCGTGAATCTCAGCGAGATACAAATAACAATAAATCATTTATTTCGAACATCTAGGATCATAGGTAACAACATAGCATTTAATCCATGTTAGTACTAAAATATATGTATATAATTGAGTGTGGAGCTACATCCATCTACGCATCATTGGTGATCCCAACCTATCCACAAACACACTCAGGATAGTGTTGGAGCTTCCACGAATACCTCTAAGCAGGGACGCACATCGTTTACTCATGTTCGCGGCGAAACCATCAACCGTTGTCTGTAAACATCTATTATTCTATTAAACGGTAAACCAACTTTTTGTTGACTCTTACAGTGTGTGTGGAATATTCCGTTACACGAAATGATGGTAAAACATAGGCAATAAATTTCCGGTTCGGATAACCACATTATTCAACTTGTAAATGTATTTCAATGACGACTGCATCCGATGACCATATATTAATTTTAATGACACTGGTAAATTGCTGTCGAATATTTACATATTTTAATTTTGATGTAGTAATTTGTTATCAATGAAGTGATTCAGTTTTGATTGCCAAATTGATTTGTTTTGTACAGTAATAAACAGTTTTATTAATATAAATATGTAATATGCATACATATATGACGTAAGTGAACTTACAAGAAAGGATTAGAAATATCCTCTAAGTTCCTCATGAATAATGTGGGTAGTAACGAACTTTTATTTAACTTGCTTTATCTATATCTTTGCCTAACTTTCCAGTAAAAAAATTGCAATCCATTTTAAGCACTTGCTGGCATCCGATTGAGCAGAAATTTGGCATACGTGTGTAACTTTGGTGACAATCCAATAATAAGGCACCATGGAGTTAGTTTGATAAAGGAGCCGGAATTGGCCATAAGAACTCCTCAACTTAAAGAGGTAGCCTCAACGTCTATGGAGAGTAAAAAGTGAAATTTTTCACCTTTTTCTTCGCACTCGGCTTTTGATGGTTTTTTAATAATTTTTTATGTTAATTTCCAGAGTAGCCCAATCAGCGAAGCTATTGATGGGGTTGGTGATATTCCTATCCTACACGATCCAGTTCTACGTGATCATGGAAATGATCACCAGAAGGCGAAAGAATAAGGAATCGCCTAAATACGAGAACTTTATACAAGTTGGCATCAGAACTCTGATTGTTACAATTTCTGGTAAGTGATTTTTTACGCCTTTTTGGTCTAGTTGCTCTTGTAGGATTGCTTAGTTGGTGTACTAGTGCATCATACGGTATTTTTATTGCGTGTGTGAATGATCTACGCTGTTGGGCGCGGGGCCTATACAGCTTCACCAGACAATGGCTTCGAATCCTAGGTTGAAAAAGGCGCTATTGATTTTTTTTTCTAAAGGATTATTCAACGTTTAAATTGTTCTCTTTTCAGTTACCTAATTATATTTTGCTTAGTCGAGTTTTTGTTTGTTTTCTATTACTCCTTTAAAATTTTACTGACTCTTTAGTCTTGTCCCAAATAATTCGCTCTGCGATCACGAGGTCCTAGGCTCTAATCTTAGGTCGGACAAATGTAGTTTCTAACGAAAAATTACCAGCATCGGTCCGGAGTCTTAAATTGTGCCTGGTATATGGCAATAAGCTCGCCCCCTATTACATGAAACCTAAACTCGTCGGCGAGAAGTGGGTCTTGTCAGCCATTATGGCTGCAATCTTGGACCGAGAAAGTAGCGCAGTGCGGGCTAGGGCGTCCCCTGAGGCGACGCGTACCGGTCCGCCCCTGTCGGTACGAACACAGGCCGAAGCGGCGATGGGAGCCGCCACTCATTACGCCGGGCCCGAACTGGCGAGTCGTGGGGTGCAGAGTGCCGTACCTGGAATGTAAAAGGTAGTATGGAAGATAAGATGCATGAGGTAATTGATGTAATGAAAAACAGACGTCTGGATGCTCTGTGTGTAACAGATACTAAGCGAAGGGGCAGTGAAACCTGTGAACTCCCTGACGGCACGATGGCTATGTAGTCTGGAGTACCACAGAGTGATCGTGACAGCATGGGAGTGGGTATCTTGTTGTCCTGTCGTCTAGCTTCTGGAGTGAGAGATTATGGCCTCCATGATGCGAGACTTCCGTGGGTCCGTTTAAAACTGGATGTCACTAGAGTATTTTTGGTTGGAGCCTACCCTCCCGTAAGCTCGTCGACACCCCAGGACCTTGAGAAGTTTTTTTCGATAATGTCAGGGAAGTTCAGAATCTGGCTGATGCGAATGAAAAGGTGATTTTTTGTCGCTGCTCTGGGTCCTTATGGTGATAAGAGAGTGAATGATGCAGGTAAGCTCATTGTAGATGTATGTTGAGAAAGAGGCCTTTTTGTGTCTAATACGATATTTCAACACAAGGATATTTATATGTATTCGTAGAAAAGAAACGATCAGAAAAGCATGATTGAATTAATACTAGTAGGTAACCGTCGCCAAAGCAAACTTCAAGATACGCGTGCATATAGAGGCCCCACTCTTGGATCGGTCCACTATCTCGTAATAACGCGGTTTAGTGGTTTGTTCAGGAATTGAAGGCACTGGTGAGAGCGTATCCCCTTCAGAGGCCTTAAAAGAATAAAGCTTGAAAAGTTGCAAGATGAGAGCGTGAGGAGAACGTATGAAGACAGAGTCCGGGGCAATCTTTTGACAGCAGGTTCTTCGGACTCAAACATAGATGAATGCTGGAATAGTCTGAAAGAGAGTTTAGTAGAATCAGCAAAAGAATTGTAAAAAAGAATATGTGGTTGCTCAAAGAAGCACAGCACAGCGAAAGGTGATGCATGGTGGGACGTAAGTAAGAAGAAAGCGTGGCAGGACTATGTTTCTTTGAATCTGAATACAGTATGACAGAGATGAAGAAAGAAATATAACGGCCATGCAAGAATGCCACCAAAACTTTAGTGATAGAAAAGCGTTAAAGAGCTAGTGTGATTTTGGATGAGAGGCTAGCGAAGAACATCGAGAAGAACAGTAAACTCTTTTGGAGCATGGTGAGAAAAGCTCGGGGTGATGTCAGGCTCCAGAATGGAAATAATAAAATTTAAAGATGGTGACATTCTTGCAGACACACAAGCTGTGCTAAACTGGTGGAGTTAATACTTTGGAGATATGTATGAGGATGCCTCGGATGCTGGTGCCACAGACGAGCCCAGAGGCAAGTTTGCGGCACCAGAATGAACAGAGAACATCACTATGGAAGTAGTTGAATGGGCGATATGAAAAATGAAAAATGGTAAAGCTGCGGGAATAGACATGATATCTGTCGAGATAATAAAATATGGTAGAACTTGCGCCCGGGACGCCTTTTGGGTCTTTGCAAATCTTTGCTGGAAGACCGGTAGAGTCCCTACAGATGGGCGCCGCGTAGTCATAGTATAAAGGCAATGGCTCACAATATGATTGCGCCAATTACAGGGCCATCAGTTTGATCAGCCTGCCCGCTAAGGTGTACGGTAAAATTATTGAACGCAGAATGCGCAAGAAGTCCGATGGAATGATGTCCGAGGCACAGGGAGGTTTCAGGTCTGGAAGAGGATGTTCGGATCAAGTTTTCTCACTCCGCATCGTAGAGTAGCATCTGGCCTAGTAGGCCGGAAGGTTTTCTGCGGTTTTGTGGATCTGGAGAAAGCGTTTAATAGAGTCGTGCGAAAGAGACTTTGGGACATTTTGCCAGAGTATGGTATAAACGGTAGTCTGTTGCGAGCCGTCCAGTCCACCTACATGGACAGCAAGGCATGCGTACGGGGGGTGGTAACATGTCACCCTGGTTTGACGTTAAACTCAGCGTTAAGCAGGGTTGCGTGTTGTCCGCTAGACTGTTAATAATATATCTGGATAAAAGTCTTCAAAGACTGAATGCGATGAATGAAGGGGTAAAAATGGGTGATCTAGTGGTAAACCACCTATATTATATGCAGATGACGCGGTTCTAATAGCGCCCAAAGCCACTGATCTGCAAATATTAGTCACAGTTATGAAAGACGACTGCATGAACAATGGCTTACATTTGAATGTGAAGAAAACCAAAATTATGGATTTGAACGGGAAGAAACCCAGTACAAATGCAAGGATTATGGTTCTTAACGACGTGCTAGAGCAAGTGAATGAGTTTGTATATCTTGGATGCGCCTTCAGGAAGGATGGGAAATACACCGCTGATATAGAGAGAAGAGTGAATGCAGGGAAAAGAGTGAATGGTGCGATGGGAAAGCCTCTGTCGGAGCCGGCACTTAAGCCAAAAGCGCAGCTGGCCATGCATAACGGAGTGCTTGTCCCAACGCTGTTATATGGCAGTGAGAGTTGGGTATGTAAGAAGGAGAATAAAGTAGGATAAATGCGGTCGAAATGCGAAATGCTCTGCGTAAGATGTGCGGAGTCAAGCTCACCCACCGTATTCGCAACAGCGTAGTAATAAAGCGTATAGGTATGAAAGATAGTACTGGTGTAAATATGAGAAAGGGTATGCTCCATTGGTTCGGGTATATAGAAAGAATGTCGGAAGAAAGAATGACAAAATAGATATACGATGCGAAAGTGGAAGAAGGATGTAGGTACCGGTGAAAGCCTAGACTATCTTACCATGGCCAAAAAGACCGTGTCTTATGGGAAGGGCAAGTCAAGAGTCTCCGTAACCGGCGAGCGTGTATGAGAGTGGAGGAATCCAGAGAGGTCGGTAAGGAAATAACCTGTTGGAACTCTGTACTCTCTGCCTACCCCGCAAGGGAACTAGCGTGATGATATAGATAGATAGAGAGAGAGAAAAGTGGGTGTACACAGTACACTTCTGTTACCCCTGCTTAGGGAATATAGAGATGACGATGTGCGGTGTAAAATATTGTTCAAAATAAAGAAATAAATTATTTACCTCGTAAACGCATAAATTGCAAAATCATTCAAGTTCAATACTAAAACGTAGGCATTATTATGTTGCTCTTTGTTTCATACCGGACGCAAACTTGAACAATATCCAGATGAGTCAATTCGTTTAAGAGAGTATTGGAAATCGATACCATCGTTGATGTCCACCAGTTTGAAAGAACTGTTTTTCTGATTTTGTCCAATTACGAAGAAAGGAAACGATTAATTTATTTTGCTTTGTGTCAATTTCTTGCGACTTTAAAAAGGTTTTATTTGCTTTTAAGTTGAACCGCAAGGGATCTGGTATGATTATTCTTTTTAACAGCATTTTAGTTTATTCCTTGGACAATGCTGTGGGTTATATGTTTCTCCAATATCAATCTACCCGCTTTTTTATGTAACACAGAACATGTAACTGTTTTTTGTCACTTATTTAAAAAAATAAAATAAACCGAGTGATTCCTTATTGAACTCTATACAGGACCAAACATGCAACACGTACAAAGTTAGGGTCTGGAGTTAGGTATGTGCATGTAAAAAATGTGTAATATACACAGTATTATTTTTTTGTCTAATAGTCTTTTTATAGCCTCGTTAATCTAGTAGCTCATGCACGTAGTGGTTAGGTCTGATTTGACCTTATAGGCTTGATAAGTACCAACAGGTGACCACAAATATGCATCTACCAATCCGCACTGGATCCGCGTTTTGGAGTATGCAAATATAACCTAATCTTTCATATAGATTTGTGAGTAAGGCATCAGCAATGAAACAGTTTAGGCTTAGTTATGGATGGATGAGATTTTTAATTGGTTCAAAAATTGACATCTTTACGCATTGCATTAACTAGGCACCCAGAGATGCCCAACCTTACAGAATACAGGTTTAAGTGAAATTTGACTCAAAAACATCTTTTTCCTCAACAGTTGCCGTGGCTGCTGCCTTCCCTAACCTTGAACTGGTCATCAGCTTCGTTGGAGCAGTATTCTTTTCGACCCTCGGGTTTCTCATCCCAGCCGTTGTTGACACAGTATACCACTGGGAAAGAAACCTCGGACCCTTTAGATACGTACTATGGAAGAACATCATCATCGGAATCATATCCTTAATTTGTTTAGTCTCAGGAGCGTCTGTGTCTATTCAGGGAATGATTGAGGACTTCGGAGGTCATGGAAGCCTTGATTTCGAAACCCATGATAACGTAACCTTGACGTAACTTTCTGAAGAATGTGTTAGACTTGCTACTTGCTAAGGTCAACCCCGTCTAGTTCCCTTAAGAGTTCTAAGGAAAAAATGAATGTTGATCGTGATGCCTCTATGAATATAACGGCCTTACCAGCCTGAACGTAAGCAGAATTTCTAGGGGATCTAAGGAATAGGCATAGGTAATCAGCTAATAATGTATCTAAATGGTACGCTCCATGGACTGACTAACTATTTGAATTAACTTTTTTTGTATGGACAGATTATTTTATTAAAAAAAATTAACTAGTTATAAATGGACAGATTTCCCGTTAGTCTAGTGGCGAATAATGTATTTTGCGATCACGAAGAACTGAGTTCAAATCCTTGGTCGCCAAATGTTGTTTTTCTAGCGAACAATTCCCAGTATCACTCCGGCGTCTAGAATTGTGCCCGGTATATGGCAATAGGCCCCCATCCCCCTATCACATGGGACCTAACATCGTCGGCAATAAGTGAGTATACACAGTACACTTTTTCCACCCCCAGTTGGGGAATATAGACTTAACGGTGTTTATTTTATTAATAAACAGATTAATTACCTATTTAACTGGTGAAGTTCAAGAACAGATTTAATCTTACAAAACAACTGAGCACTAAAACCACTAAAACGGTTAGTAAAAGTGACTTACTTTAAATGCCCCAGTTACTGACCTGAACATGCAATGTTAAAAATTACTCTATGGCTGAAACATACCTCATGATCACAAATGACCCTAGGTAACACTACTGGCGGTATAAACTACAAAATGCTCAACATTAAAAGGTTTTATCAAATTTAATACTTATAATATTTATAAAAGATAAGTGACAAATATCACAACCGGCTTTAAGAAATTTTATAAATGAACGCCGTCGGGTACGTATTAACCAGTAAAATTAAATAATGTCCTCCTTTTACGGCGACAAGATTGTTTTAGATTGTCAGTAATTTATATCAAGTAAATATATAAAGAAAGTTTATAAAAATTACCTTTTCTGAATGTTGGCCTGCTAGGAACAAGGCCAAGACTTTTCTCATAAATCGTGGCGAGAGAGAAATGCTAAGGTTCTTTCAACAAGATGATTTCAACGCGGAGAGAGGCTCTCATAACACTGTGCAATCGCGGTGTCTTTAGCGATCACCTAGGTTAACCAGCGTTCGACACGGTGGTTCTGAAATGGGTGGCCATATTTTCATATTCGAGCGTTTCCGCGCTTAGAAAGGCACGCTAAGCCGATGGTACCGGTTACCACTTAATGTGGTAGTCGTTAAGCCAAGTCAGAAGCCTTATCGGCTAGATGAGTTCCAATAGCAAGTGGCCACAAACCTGCCTTCACCAGCCCTCACTACGTCCGCGTGGTGAAGTATGACTTAATCTCTCTCATCACCACAGTTTGCAAGAGAAGGCCATTGCACTGTAGTAAGACAGTACAGGCTGATATTATATATATTATTATTTTATAATAAAAGGTATAATTTTCAGCCACTTTCCGTTCACGGGTTAAATTTTTGTCCATGGTGACCCTAGGGGAACTCGAACGAGAGAACCTAGCGAATAGTATACAATAGTTGCCAAGAGTATTCTAGATTTTATTTAAGAGGTTGTGACCTGTAAGTAAATTATTTAACAGTTGGTAAGCGAAGATTAGCATTAAAAATTTAAAACGTAGACTGTGTTTCTTAAAAAAAATACACAAGATACAGTCATAGATGTTTTTTTATATCACATTCCTGCGTTTCACTAAGGTATTATTTTCAGTTACATTCACATGTTTATCAAAACGATTTAGTTCTTAATAATGCAAGTTTTCTTCTCACTCCCCTGCCACATATTAGTAAGTTCAACAATATAGAAGTGTTTGCCGATTTTCGATACGGTACCTAGTTTAATCGTTGGTTAAAAATGCTTAAACTATTTTGGATGCGGCTCCAACTTAAAAGTTGGCTGAATGTAGGTTGCGCGAAAGCGCTTCCAAAATAATTCATGGTTTTATAACTGTATGGTTGGTGAATGGACGCCTTAAGTATGATCTTCATTCTGTTCTTCAGTCCTGTTTTAGACGTACTTTAGCTGATAAAGCCGGTCAACCTGTTAAAGGTATAGAGATAAGATAGAACCTGAATACGTACAGAATAGAGACTAAAAACAGAATAAAGCCGGAATGCTGGCGAGCCTTGAAGAAATCCTATGGATATGGGCGTTTATATGGACACAGGCCCCTCTTAAAGCTCGTCAATATGACCGGAATAATGCTGTACGCAACCTCGGTAATACGTAATCGGTCCATCTTGTTCTGATAACGCCACGTGTTTCGGCACGTAGTTGCTAACCAAGAATCTTTCTGCCCCAACAGTCGTCAGTTCTATGAGTTATGGTCCCCGCTAAATCATAATAGTAACTATTATAACTTTAAATTTAATTATGTGAAATCATAGTTGGGGAATACGTAATAATTACAATGCAAACACGATAAAACGTTACAGTTATAACCAATAACAGTCAGACTCTTCTGTGGTTCACGTCTAGAGCAACCTTTTGCAAATATTTAATAAGCGGATTATCTTAGTACTGGGTCCCAATTCTACTAAAAAAAATAGCAGATAACAGCGTTTAGCTTTAACAGTTTTAGTTTTCATATACTAGTATAACCTTTCCAGACTACCGCGAGATTTTATATAAATAAATCATGAAATACTTCTAAATCTAGGAGAATCATTAATATGTTTAAATGACATTAAAGATCGCCATTCCATTTTAAGTTGGGTTATATCCGCCATTTTTACTCTCGATTGGTTCGTGTACACTAGTAGTTTTTCAGTTCGTTATAAGTAAACGTAGTCAGTTAATAAGGTTATGTACAATTGTGTTCTGTGCTTATATTTTGTCTCAACTGATCAATTTGAACGTTGATCGGCAGCGGTTAAGAATGGGTTTTAGCGAAATTTTATTTGCATAATAAGTGCCCTGAATAGTTCCTGAAACAATATAAATAATGTTTTACAGCTCCACAAATTTAAACATTGATTTCAGGTACAGATAGCCACGATAATATTGCGAAATAAATATTTAGCATGTGTTCAAAAATAGAATTTGTTATTAAATTAACTTAAAATTAATAGGGCAAGATATTTCTGATTTTTTTTTAATAATAACCTCATGCATGTCTAGTTCTTCTAAGTTGAATTAACATAAAATACCTACAACGTTTTATTGTTGGACGCATTATTTATTTTTGGATAATAATAGACCAAAAATATCAATATATTTATTATGTCCTCTAATATTTTATCAATAAATTATATTGACACTATATTTCCTTAGTACAAATATTATTTGGACACTTTCTAAAGGCTTTCTTACATAGTCGAGGGAGAGCAGCGGAGTCGCTCGGCTGGCGCTCGGCCGACGGTCGGCAGCGCAGTGCGCATATCACACTAGCGTCCCGCTCGTACGCGTATTGATATCTCGCTCTCCCAGCGCTTTGTTTGTAATCGCGTCGGGCGCGACAGAGTGGTGGGTCGTGATGTTTGCCATTGCGCCGAACATGGCGGAGCTGTGTCACGGCTCCCGTACATTTTAATAGAATACCACTTCCCAGGTCAGGCCGTCGCGCCCCCGTTGCGATGCGTCGGCTATGTGGCCAAACCTTTAGAAAGTCTCAAAATAATATTTGTACTAAGACAATTTAGTGTCGATATAATTTATTGATATTATAACATTTTGTTCATCGGCTTTTGCTGCTAGCGATACCTGCTTAAATATTAACATAAAATACCATAAGACCCTTCTCATAAAATGCTTTTAAACGTTAATAATTACGAATATGGGTTAGGCTAAACATTTAAGGCTACAAGCATCACGCGTTTTTAGTACCTATATCTAAGGCCATGAAGACCAAAGTAGCGTTTTAACAAGACAAACTTATGCCATTCTGGTTTAAAAAGAACCTTCTAGTAATGTGTTTTAGCCGAACATTAATTTTCTTTTAAAAATTGGTTTAACCACTCTGGTCAAAGTAATTGTGAAAAAGTGCTTTCTTAACTTGATATCACTCAACTAAGTAATCTCTTTAGTCGAGTGGAATAAATGGTTCAGTAATATTATTTTATTCATCATCGATTCTTTATTTATGTTCGAGAATTATTATAATTCGAGAGTTAAACAAATAAGACGAGGTCTCTTACAATAGGTCTCATAAAAAAACTCAGAGTTGCTCAGCGAGCTATGGAAAGAGCTATGCCCGGCGTTTCCCTACGTGATCGAATCAGAAATGAGGAGATTCGTAGAAAAACCAAGGTCACCGACATAGCCCATAGCATTAATAAGGTGAAGTGGCAATGGGCGGGCCACATAGCGCGAAGATCGGACGGGCGTTGGGGCAGAAAGATTCTAGAGTGGAGTGGAATACGTGGTGTATTGGCAAGCGCAGCGTGGGACGGCCACCTACCAGATGGACCGACGATCTTGTGAGGATCGCAGGAAGTCGTTGGATTCAGGTGGCTTCGGACCGGCTGCGCTGAAGAATGATTGGGGAGGCCTATGTTCAGCAGTGGACAAATATAGGCTGATATGATAAAACAAATACCTATGAAGCCTATTATTTTCAGGCAGGTGTACGTAGAACACTGATATATCACCAGAATATCTCTATAATTCGGACACCATATTCCTAAAGATATATAAATACTTATTAAGTTTATTTCAAGTATGACCATTCCCACATAATGTTTTGTTGTAACATAATAAACGCAAGACCTGAAAGTAGTTTGTTCTAAATCGGTAACAGAATTGATTCCAAGAATTTTTAATGTATCTTACATTTTTTTTTTTTTTGCAAAAAATGCTTTTACTCCTTCAATGCGCTATAAAAAAACTAAATTTATTCTTGATTCATAGAAAGAAGGACATTTTAAATGCATTCCTAAGACGTATTTCTCAGAATGCACACATACACGTACAACAACGTTCATTGTTAATTGAGGTATACAATTCCTTAAAAAAAGGGTATTTAAAAACCTTTACATTTGGAAATTTGGTTTTTGTTTTAAATTGATGAAGCAATTCTCTAATCGGGATGTCTGAGGTCTTGAGTTTATTATGTTACACCTTGTATAGAGTGGGGTAAAAAATGGTTGTAAAAAATACAATCAAAATATTTCGGATTTTATCTAGATTTTAAGTTTCTCACGTTTCAATTGCTTTACAGTACCCGTAGCCTTAAGAGCGACTCAGGCGTTTGACATCCAAAACATATTATGGAGAACCTTAGGGGGATGAGGCGCTCGTAGCGCTGTGCGACCGCGGTGTTCTTACCGATCGCCAAGGTTACCGGTTGTGGCATTTTCATATTCGAGCGTCTCCGTGCTTCGGAAGGCACTTTAAGCCGTTGGTCCCGGTTACCACTTAATGTGGTAGCCGAGTTAAGCCTTAAAGGCGGCTTGATAAGTCCCAACAGGAGGTGGCCACAAACCTGCCTCCACCAATCCGCACTGGGTCCGCGTGGTGGAGTATGACCCATCTCTCTCACCTCAATTGGTGAGAGAAGGCCTTTTCCAGCAGTGGGCAGTATAGGCTAATATTATTATATTATTATTATTAGGAGGATTAATTAAATTACAATTGAAACTTAATTTGATTGATGCTTATTAAAATGATTGAATAAATGCCCTATATTGATCACATATAACTCGAATAGTAGTAACAATATAATAAACGTCGATGTAGGTCAACCGATTATATCAGGGACATCACTAAATTTTTATTTACGCCTTTATTTAATTTGTCAATTTATTTTAATGTAAGTTAATAATAATTATTACTTAAGTACAAATGAATTATTTATTTACATTATTTGAATTTTAAAAATAGAATACTAGAATTATATATTTCATGTGTGATATTACGCTAATAATACACATAAAATGAAACTATTTTTTAGGGATTTTGAGAACATAAAAACAAAATAAATAACAATAAAATCCTTAAAAAATAATTTTATTTCACACGAACAATAAATAATATTCACAAGTCAGTAATTAAAAGTTGATTATAATAATTTGTTCCTTTGAAAGTACACACTGTTGTATTATTTTTTTTGTAAATAACTGTTCTATTTAACTTGGAAACGAAATTTGTTAATAAAATAACGTTTTATGTTGTTTTCAATAAATTGTTATAGAAGATTTTTTCTTTAATTTGTTACTTAGTAATATATATGGTGTCTAATAAATATGTTATTATTCGGAATGTGACGATGCACACCATCTGTGAGAGAGTGCGTCATACTTCCTTTAGTATTTCCAGTAAAATCCAAGTTCTTCCGGTCCGTTTCGGCCAATTAGCGTTGAGTAAAATGTCACGTGGTCTCAGGCGACGGCTCGTGGCGGAATCGCGCCGGTTGTGCTTCATAGCGTCGTTCTTCTCGAAAGATGTGAAATATAATATTTTCTAATATAACAAGTAATATTTTCTAAAATAACAAGTGTTTGTTGTTTAGAAAGTGCAAGTGTTGAAAGTAGTTTAGCTGTGGTTTGTGATTAGTGAATACGAGTATATTGTACCCTCATGCGCAGTTGATGAAAGCGATAACGTACGCCGCGCGGGGTCTCTACCGTAGACTGCGCAGGGTGCAGGCGGGTGGCAATGATAAGTGGGTTTGCCATTGGTCCAACATAAAAAAAATAACTACAAAAGCCAAGCAGTAGACCTTTAGTCATACTCAAAGTCGAACATAGGAAACCATTCCTTTCGTTCGCGTGACAATAATACAATAAGAAAGGTAGAACTAACGCCAAACATCCCTTGGGGAGTGTAGGTACGTATCCTACCGGCTGCGCCAAAAGCGGATCAATGACTTGAGTCCGCATCTACGCCGAAGCGAATCTTACGGGGGCTGCCTGCGAGCATCGGGCAGCGCATCGCAGGGAGTGGCTGGTGCCACTCCCTGCGATACGCTGCCCGATTCATTCGGTGCCCGAAGCACCAGCTTCGGGCTCCGAAGGCCCTTCTCGATTTGATTACGGAAATGCACCTGCCATTTACCTCCAACCCTTTGCTGGTCTACCCATCACATAGGACACTTCAGCGAATCGAAAACATGCAATCAGCCAGATTGACGGAACACATCGAAACATTACTCCGTCAACGGGTGCTGGCGGTTCCAGATCAACATCTGGAACCCAGTTTCTTGTTGACATGTTCCTGACCAGAAAGACGGAAGCTACAGACCAATATTCAATCTCAAGAGATTAAGCTGACGGAGGCAGCCTGGGAGCGTATCACAGGGAGTGGCTGGCGCTTTGGGCTTCGGAGGCCCTTCTGAAATTGATTACGGGATGCGCCTTCCTTTTACCTCCAAACCTCTGCTGGTTTACCCATCACAGAGGATATTTCACCGACTCAGAACCAAGCAATCAGTCAGAATGACGGAACAAATGGAGACATTACTCAGACAACGGGTGCTGGAGATTTCAGATCAACAATATCTGGGACCCAGTTCCTTGTCGACGAAGTTTCTGATGTACCTTTGTCGACTATGTTCTTTATGTACCCAAGTTATTCAAACTAATATCTCACTTCCAGATCCCTCACCTTTTTCAGAAGTTGAACTTGTGCTCAGCATACCTCCATATGAATGTTTCATATTTTCACCAAAGGTTTCTGAGACTGGTGTACAAAGGTCAGGTGCTCCCGATGACCCAGTTTATCCTCCGGACTGTCATGCGGAGGGTCCGCATTTTTTATCCCTAACAAACTGGGTTGCTCGACATCTCTGGTCTTAAGGAATGTGGATCATCGTCGACTGGGACGACTTTGTACAGCATGCCAATTAGAAGGCTTACTACAGTCACAGGTACATATGGCCCTGGATACTCAATAGTCATTAAGGTGGACCGTCAACTACTGGCAGGCACAACTGCCTGCTTCTGCGATGGCAGATCTGGAGTGTAGAATCACTGCCATGGAGACATTCCAGATAGAGAGCAATTTGTTCCCAAAGTCAACTCGACATTTCCTGACTACGGGTGCGTCCGACTACGGATGGGGAACACAATTAGAGGACTTCAAGATATCAGGCAGATGGAGACCCGATCAGCTAAGCTGGCATTGCAACAGGAAGGAGTTATCGTCATTCTGGCTACAGAAAGGCGATTCAAACTTCAATTAAAGGGGCACCATATGACCTTTCAGTCGGACAATCGCACAGTTGTACCATATGTGAGCAAAGAAGGCGGGATGCGGTCCAGAGCTCTACTCGAGATGACAACAACCGCTGGCACTGTTGGATAAATGGAGTGTATCTTATCTGTGGAGTACATTCCAGGAAAATTCAATGACAGTGCATACAGAATGTCGAAAGGAAAATACCTATCCGAATGACACCTTTGTCAACCAGCTGTTTCAAGATATTCCGACGGGGGCAGCCTGCGAGCGTATCGCAGGGAGTGGCTGGCGTTTCGGGCTCCGGAGGCCCTTCCCAATTAGATTACGGGAACGCGCCTGCCATTTACATCCAGACCTCTGCTGTTCTACCCATCACAGAGAAGAATACTTCACCGGCTCGGAATCAACCCGATAGGTACTCCTCAGATAGACTTATTTGCGAGCAAAGAGACGAAGGCGGCGAAAAGGTACGTGTCCATGGACAGCCAAGATCAATTGGCCTAATTCTGCAATGCCTTCAGCCGGCAGTGGTGGTTTCGATTGGCGTGGATATTCCCTCCACCTAGTCTATTTCCGCGCATCTTACATCATCTGAACTGTGTAGAAAAGAACGGTTTGGTTACCGGATCTACGTCGTGGGGTACTCGGCAAACTAATAAAGATCCAACAACTGAACCAGGTACTGATAGATCAGACCACCTGCCTATCACCCCCTTGAGTTCAGGACATGGAGCTTTATGTTTGGGGAATTAGGGCGGGCAGGATGTCACCAAGGACTGGTCTGAAACCGAAAAATCCCTGCTGAGATCCAGTTAGAGAGAATCTACACTAGGAACGCGGGCACCTGCAAGATATCGATAGATACGGTGGTGTAGTGCAAATTAGTTTGACTTTAAACATCCCAATGGTGTGGGATTATCTAAATTTTTGACCCATTTATTCCTGGTGGATAAATTGGGTTATCCTGCCATTTATTATACAAATCAGTCGTTTTAACTTTTGGTCGGCCTAGCACTGAATGAGAACTTGAATTCAATTTTTTTATTTAAACATGTATTGAAAGCTATTTCCCTTCAAAATCCTAAAGGCGGAAAACCTCCCATATGGGGTCCTTGCGACGAGGTTGATTGGTGGCAAGCGAATCCACCAAATTATGTTTCGTTTTAAAAGCCTCGTGCAGGTTAGGAAGTTTACTACGCCTAGCATCAGGCAAGCGCGTGCATAATCTTATACTTTTAAAAGTTCCTCTTGAATATTGCATAGATAATGGCGATCACTGTATTTTACATCCATCATTTGGATCAAGGACAGATACATGTTCATATCTACAATCGGATTGCAAATTACTACAACATAATAAATAATACCAATGTATGCCCCATTTAATGGATACGGAAAGTTATTAGTTTAGGGGCGGAGAGGCGCACTGCTGCATGTAACAATGCCTTATTTGTTTCAATACGAGGTTCTAATCAGGCAGCTTCATGAACTTCAGTTAATTTTGAACTGGGTTTATGAACTGGTTGAATTATGATTAATACGAGTTTTTAACCTACAATTCATATTTACGTTAATGGATAATTATATAGTACACATCTCACTACGCTTGTGAGGTGTTCGAGCACGCCGCCCGCTCTCTCATCGATAAACTCCAAACGGTTCAATCCCGTTTCCTCCGCAAAGACGTCGGAGCCCCGTGGTTCATACGGAATGTCGATCTCCATTCCGATCTCAGTCTCGAACCTATTCGCGCCTTTATTAAAAAGGCGACAACCCGATATTTTGCGAACGCCTCCAATCATAGTAATCCGCTAATCATAGCCGCCGCCGACTACGAACCCAACTCCCCTTCTATCAACCGCTACCGCCGTCCGCGGCCTGTTCTCACCGATCCTCCTGATGGCCTTACATCCCTTCTTTCGGATATAGATACCGCACACAGGATCAGACACCGACCTTGCCGGCGAGGTCGAAGAATCCCTTGTCCGCCGGCCGGTGCAGAGCACCACGGCGAGACACCTAGTATACGCCCTCCCCCATAGCGACTGCCCAAGCCGAGGCCGTTCCTCCTTGAGGCGCCCTTAAGCTAGTTGCCCCCTTGCCCTTCTGGCTCGAGCGTAGTGATTGCACGCTTGCTCTCTTGTCCGGTGAAACTGTAAAGGCCCCGCGGCCAATAGTGTAGATCATTCACACACACACACACACACACAAAGAAGCAAAAACGGCGCGATCCCACCACGAGCCGTCACCTGAGAACCACGGGACATTTTACTCAACGCTGATTGGCCGAAACGGACCAGAAGGATTTGGATTGATAGACTGGAAATGCTAAGGAAAGTATGACGCACCCTCTCACAGACGCTGTGCATCGTCTCTGCTAAAATAATACACGTTTTATTTGATGTAAAACTTGCACTATTATGAAATAAAATTTCACCACTACATGCACAAGTCACACTTGCATACACACACACAACAATAAGTAAGTACTATATATCTATCTATCTATATCACTACGCAAGGTAAGTACAAATAAAATAGTATCTTCTTTAATATATTACATACTTAAATACACTATGTAGCATTGTTGTATACAATAGGCTATAATTATAATTACCATAACGATAACGAAAATAACATTTTTTTACCATTTCATGCAAAAACTACTGGATAGATTTTGATTAAACATTACATTTATAGCTTATACACCAGAATAACACATAGCTATCTCTCATATAGATACACATGCAGATGAAGTCGCGGACAGCTGCTAGTGCAAAATAAAAGTTTTACATTTTCTCTGTGTACTTGTGAGGTATGGGAGCACAATGGTACTGCTGTAGCAAAACATTTAAACCCTATGAACTAAGACAATACGATTGCGCGTGGACTCGAATATTTTCCTGCTCGCATATATACTGCTGTTTCACAAAGCCCTGATGACGTCGCACGCCACCCCTTTCCGATGGAGCGTTGCCGCTGCGTCGAGCGCCTATATAAGCCGCGCCGCGGTCAAATGAAAGTGGGCGTTAGCTAGCCTTCGTCTTAAGCGGTAGCGTCAGCAGCCATTAAGACAAGGACAGTACTCAAAGCCGGTTAGCGTCAGCACCACTTTGCTAGCTAGGGTGGAAGCAGGATCTTGCAGCGCCAGCAGCCTATCCTGTAACCTACGTCCAGTCCACTTATGTGGACTGCAAGGCATGCGTACGGGTGGGTGGTAACAGGTCACCCTGGTTTGACGTTAAAATCGGCGTCAAGCAGGGTTTCGTGTTGTCCGCTAGACTGTTTATAATATATCTGGACAAAAGTCTTCAAAGACTGAAAGCGATGAATGAAGGTGTACAAATGGGTGACTTAGTGGTAAACCATCTACTTTATGCAGATGACGCGGTTTTAATAGCGCCAACAGCCACTGATCTGCAAACACTAGGCACAGTTATGAATAACGACTGCATGATCAATGGCTTACACTTGAATGTGAAGAAAACCAAGATTATGGTTTTTGAAAGGGAAGAAACCAGTACGAATGTAAGGATTGTGGTTGGTAACGATGTGCTCGAGCAAGTGAATGAGTTTGTATATCTTGGATGCGCCTTCAGTAAGGATGGGAAATACACCGCTGACATAGAGAGAAGAGTGAGTGCAGGGAACAGAGTGAATGGTGCGATGGGAAAGCTACTCGGGAGCCGGCACTTAAGCCATAAGGCGCAGCTGGCCATACATAACGGAGTTCTTGTCCCAACGCTGTTATATGGTAGCGAGAGCTGGGTATGTAAGAAGGAGAATGAAAGTAGGATAAATGCGGTAGAAATGCGAGCTCTATGGAAGTTGTGCGGAGTGAAGCTGACCGACCGCATTAGCAAGAGCATAGTAAGACAGCGAGTAGGTATGAAAGATAGTATCGGTGTAAAGATGAGAAAGGGCATGCTCCGTTGGTTCGGGCATATAGAAAGAATGCCAGAGGAAAGAATGAAAAAACAGATATACAATGTGAAAGTGGAAGGATGCAGGTACCGGGGAAGACCTAGACTATCTTACCACGACCAAATAAACCGAGTCTTATCTGATGGAAAAGTCAAGAGTATCCGTAACCGGCGAGCGTGTATGAGACGAACTATGAGAGTCGAGGAAGCCAGAGAGGTATGTAAGGAAAGAACCTGTTGGAACTCTGTACTCTCTGCCTACCCCGCAAGGGATCTGGCGTGAGGTTATAGATAGATAGACCTACTGCTGGTGTTTTATTTTGTGCCTACCCTACATTGCTAAATTTTTAAATCAAAAACGGGCCATGCCTAATATTGCAGTTTATATAATAAAGCAGTAACAATTTTTAAATACCTTTACTGGAACAAGTCTGATAATCGGCTCTGTTACTCAATCCTTAAGGAATATATAATCATAGCTGTGAAATTTCAGTAATGTAAATTCTTAGTGTCATAATTCGTGGTGTAAACAAACTTGTAGCGACCTAGAAAATGGTCAAGTTTCAAGAACGATCTTCGACTGCTTGAACTTAAATTCAATCAAGAACGTAACAAGCAAACCAAAGTCATCATCTCAGCCTATACTTGTCCACTGCTGAACATAGGCCTCCCCAATCGCTTTCCAGCGTAACCGGTCCGATGCCACCTGCATCCAACGACTTCCTGCGATTTTCACAAGATCGTCGGTCCATCTGGCAGGCGGTCGTCCCACGCTGCGCTTGCCAATACGTGGTCTCCACTCTAGAATCTTTCTGCCCCAACGCCCGTCCGATCTACGCGCTATGTGGCCCGCCCATTGCCACTTCAGCTTGCTAATCTTAACGGCTATGTCGGTGACCTTGGTTCTTCTACGAATCTCCTCATTCCTGATTCGATCGCGTAGAGAAACGCCGAGCATAGCTCTCTCCATAGCTCGCTGAGCAACTCTGAGCTTTTTTATGAGACCTATTGTAAGAGACCACGTCTCTGATCCATATATCATCACTGGTAACACACGTTGACTAAAAACTTTAGTCTTAAGGCACTGAGGTATTTTAGATGAGAAGATGTTGCGCAGTTTCCCGAACGCTACCCAGCCGAGTTGGATTCGTCGATCGACCTCTCTCTCAAAGTTGGACCTACCTAACCGGACTACCTGTCCCAGGTAAATGTATTCGTCGACAACTTCAAGAGTAGAGTTCCCAACGGTGAGTGCGGTGGGTACGACATGGACGTAAGACATTATTTTCGTTTTGTCCATGTTCATTTTAAGACCCACTTGTTGAGATACTCTGTTGAGGTCACCGAGCATTCGTCCTAGATCTTCCAGCGACTCCGCCACGACCACAATGTCGTCGGCAAATCGAAGGTGAGTGATGTATTCGCCATTGATGTTGATGCCAAGTCCTTGCCATTCCGAGAGCTTGAAGGCGTCCTCTAAGGTGGCCGTAAACAGTTTCGGAGAAATAACGTCTCCCTGCCTTACTCTTCTTTTTATGGAGATCGCCTTTGTGCACTGCCCCTGTACTCGGACTGACATGGTGGCGTTATTATACAAGCACTTCAACACTTCAATGTACCGATAGTCAATGCGGCATCGCTGGAGAGATCTAAGAACCGACCAAGTCTCGATCGAATCGAAGGCTTTCTCATAGTCCACAAACGCCAAGCATAGTGGCCGATTATACTCCTCGGTCTTCTGTATAATCTGCCGCAGCGTATGTATGTGGTCTATGGTACTAAAGCCTTTCCGGAAACCGGCTTGTTCAAGAGGCTGGAAGTCATCAAGCCTGCGTTCGAGACGATTCGTGATGACTCTCGAAAACAACTTATAAACATGGCTCAGCAGTGTGATGGGCCTATAATTCTTCAGTAAAGTGTTATCACCTTTCTTGAAAAACAGTACCACCACGTCCCTGTTCCATGCTTCCGGCGTTTTCTCTTCGAGCAAGACGGAATTAAACAGCCTCTGAAGGACTTTAAGTACCGGCGTTCCGCCCGCTTTCAGAAGCTCTGCGGTAATTCCGTCTTCGCCTGGCGCTTTGTTATTTTTGAGTTGTTTGAGAGCCATCCTAATCTCGTACAGGCTGATGTCCGGGATATCTTCAGTGTAGTGTCGGGTTAGCTTGGCTCTTGGGTCTTTTACCAAGTCAACAACAGGTTCAGCTACTGAGGTGTACAACTGCCCATAGAACCTCTCTATCTCCCTGAGCACCTCTGACCTATTCGACGTTACGTTTCCGTCCTCCGTCTTCAGCTTCGTCAACTGGCTTTGCCCAATAGACGCGTCTCTTGCGAACACTTTGGAGCTCTTGTTCTGTGCTATGGTCTCCTCAATACGCCTTGTATTGAAGGACCGTAAATCGTGTCGCAAGGACTTCAGTATCTGTCCATTGAGCTGCCTATAGGACTTAGCATCATCGGAGGTTTGGAGCGTCATGGAACGTCGCTCAGCCATGAGGTTTCGGGTGTAGTTGGATAGTTGTTAAGGTCTATTTTTACGGTGGGGCTTAAAATACTTGGACTCGACCGTATGGACAGTCTCTACCAGCCTGTTGTTGATTTCGTCCACTGATGCGCTGCTGTCTAGTAATTCGAAGCGGTTTGCCAATTCGAGTTGAAAGTTCTCGGGGTTTTGGATATGTGCATAAGAAGGTCGGAGCGTAGACTTCATCAGACGCGATCTTTCCATTTTGACATTAATATTTAATGTGCCTCTGACCATTCGGTGATCGGTTTTTACCCTGTGAATCACGGAGACATCATTAAATATTTATCGCTTGGTGCTCATGATGAAGTCTATCTCATTTTTTGCGGAACCATCAGGGCTCATCCAGGTCCATTTCCTATGAGGCGGCTTCCAGAAGAAAGAGTTCATCATAAAGAGTCCCTCCTTCTCCAGATATTCGGCCAGCCTCTGACCCCTGGGGTTGCGTTGCCCATATCCAAATTGCCCCACTCTCAATTCATCATCGCCCTGTTTGCCCAGCCGCGCATTGAAGTCACCCATAACCACTGTAAAGTGTGCTTTGGAAGTATGTATGGCTCTACTAATGTCCTCATACATTACTTCGACGTCATCATCTGAGTATGCCGAGGTCGGTGCGTAGACCTGTATGAGCTTCAGCGAATATCTTTTGGATATTCTGAGTATCAGGTACGCTACCATGCTCAACACACTAGTGATGGACACAACGTTGTCTATGAGTGACTTGTGGACGATAAATCCGACACCACCTTGGGACTGCTGTTCGCCCTCCCGGTAGTAAAACAAGTTGCCGGATTTTAAGGTTATCGTGTCCTCGCCCTCTCTTCTGACCTCCGATAAACCAACAATATTCCACCGCAACTTGTTTATCTCCTCTTCCAGCTCAACAAGCTTCTCATCTGTCCTTAACGTGTGTGCGTTGTATGTCACCAGGGCCAATTTTTGTAGTTGGTGGTAGCCGAATCTCTGGCGGAGATTCTTAGCACCCCTTGTCCTGTCGTTACCATAGCTGCTACCGTGGCCAGGACGAACAGGACCGCCGGGGACTAGGGGCCTGGTTTTATCCTTTTCTTCCATTTTAATAAATTGGGGGGGGGGTTTGCCATACTCGCCACGCTTGGCAGGCGGGTTGGCGAGCGCAGTTTTTGATGGTAGAAGTGTTACGGGAACGCTGCTGCCCATTCTCTAGTCTTCCCTTAGTCGCCTTGTACGACACCCGATGGGATGAGATGGGTTGGTCCTATTCTAAGCCGGGAACCACGCGGCCAATTTTCGTGAATAAGAGGCATAGGCACAGTCGTGGATATAATCATTCCTTTTCACACTTATTGCCTCAGAAGATGCGTAATTTGTGTATATTTCCTTTTCAAAATTAACATAGAATATATTACACTAGTTCCATAAAACTTCGACCTAATAACATCAGCCTATACTGCCCACTGCTGGACAAAGGCCTTCTCTCACAAATCGAGGTGAGAGAGATTAGGTCATACTCCACCAAGCGGACTCAGTGCGGATTGGCGGAGGCAGGTTTGTGGCCACCTGCTGTTGGAACTTATCAAGCCGCCTTTAAGGCTTCCAACTCGGCTTAACGACTACCACATTAAGTGGTAGCCGGGACCAACGGCTTCACGTGCCTTCCGAAGCACGGAGACGCTCGAAAATGAAAATGCCACAAACGGTCACCCATCTCGGGCCGACCGTGTCGAACGCTGCTTAACCTTGGTAATCGGTAAGAACACCGCGGTCGTACAGCGCTACGAGCGCCACAAACTTCGACCTGATGAACTTATTTTCAAAGCCGGGCAAATTTCAATCTTAAATTATTACAATAATTAAGAATGTATGCGAGGAAGAATTTCATTACTGCTTGATTGATAATAAAGGAATAATGAAAACCTTATTAAGGATTCCAGTTTCGATTAAAAAACATTTTTCACAAAATTGCTAAATTTACATAGTGCATTCAATATCATTGTTGCGACAACACGTCGGGGCTATTTTCAGTAGTTGGGTAGTTCCGTTGGCCATCCTCCGGCTCCATCATCAGACCCTGGACATCATCCGGGTCTACAGAACTCGTCAAGACAAATCCAAAGAACCCAAATACGGCGGGGTTATATTGAGTAGTTCCGTTGGCCACCCTCCGGCTCCATCATGAGACCCTGGCCACCATCCGGGTCAAGAGAACTCGTCAAGACAAATTCAACGAACCCAAACATGGCAGAATTATGTTGAGTAGTTAGGTAGTTCCCTTGGCCACCTTTCTGCTTCATCATCAGACCCTAAACATCATTTAGTTGTATAGTACCTATCAATACCAATCTAACGAACCTAAACGCGAGGTGTGTCGTAGTTGACATGTTTCCATGGCCACCTTCCAGTTCCATCATCAGACCAGCTTCATGGTATCATATAATTGCATTGACACCCGTTTGTTGCCCGTGGTACTACCAGCTATTACTACCAGTAGTAACATAGGCAATAATTCTTGCCGGTAGAACTACCGACAGGCCCAGTAGTAACACGGGAAGCTCATTTTACCCGTGGTACTACCAGTAGTAACACGGGCAAGAATTTTTTACCCGTTTATTTCCCGTATTACTACCAGTAGTTACACGGGCAATAATACTTTGCCGTATTACTACTAACAGGCCTAGTAGCAAGTTAAGATGTATTTACACGCATTTCTTAGAAAAATGAAACTTGAATCGAGTAATAAAATAAATACGCATTAAAATAAGCAATGTGGTGGACAGATGATTGAAACACCAATTCTTCTTCATTGATTTAGTATATATTACTATTTACAATGGTCTGTATCTTAAGCAGAGTTTCGTTTACGAAAATCACAATTTACAATAACATACGGCACATTCTCATACAGTTGATGAACGGTGACATTTCTGTTGGAAATGCACTTGAGAAATTGCGTTAAAGATTTTATTACAAGTTTTTATTCAACTTGCACTTCGTATGTTTGTCTGTCTTTCCGGTTCAAATTATGTGATCCATTTTTTAAGCCATTACGGATATCCGATTAAGGTGCAATTTGGCATATGTATGTAAATTCGACGACAATGCAATTATATTTATTTTAAGAAGTACTTTAGACTTAGATGATAAGCAGGGTCTAATAATGAAGCAGCTAAGGCCAGGCCATAGGAACACCGCAAATAAGCAAGATATCTCCGTTGTGTTTTTGCTCTAAGAGCTTGTATTTTAAAAAAAAAATTAAATTAAAATTATATGTAGGACGAATGACGATGATTTTTTTTTTGTTATAAAGGAAAGCTTTTTGTTTCTTAGTACAAATTTTATTATATAAAAATAAAAGTTGGTTTATACTTGCTAATTATATGCATTTTTATTTTATTACTTCGATTCAAGTTTCATTTTGTTAAGAAATGCGTGTAAAGACATCTTATCTTGCTACTAGGCCTGTTAGTAGTAATACGGCAAAGTATTATTGCCCATGTAACTACTGGTAGTAATACGGGAAACAAACGGGTAAAAAATTCTTGCCCGTGTTACTACTGGTAGTACCACGGGTAAAATGAGCTTCCCGTGTTACTACTGGGCCTGTCGGTAGTTCTACGGGCAAGAATTATTGCCCGTGTTACTACTGGTAGTAATAGCTGGTAGTACCACGGGCAACAAACGGAAATACAGACAGACAGATATACGAGCAGTGCAATTTAAATAAAAGCTTTTAAAAAGAAACACGCCCAATCAAATCAAATTCAAAAAATGTCATTCGAATCAGTTTTAGTTTCATGCTAGATCTTTTCAGTGGAAGCCACATTCTGATCCGGTGGTAGATGCACGAAGCAAATATGATGGTATTATTATACTTTCCTATACAATCCCCGTGAATCCTTTATCGAGAGGATGGAACAATTTAAGGTCTTAACCACTGGACTAAGTCATCCGGTCGTCGCTAAATAATCTATGATTCCATAACAACGTAAAAAAAGAGTATGAACGAAAAAAAAGTGTAAGAACACATTGTATTTTATCATCATGCCTAACTACCGTGAAATAGACCAGCAAAATATACGTTTCAGTCCATTATAATGAAACAACCGTTGATTACAATGATGTATTGGTAGACATAGTTGATAGAGTAACAATCACAAAAATACCTTCATTATTTTTACAGAATAAGTAATTAAGCTACAAGTTTGTTCAGGTATAGAAGGTTAATAGAAACTATCATTATAGTTAATATTGATCACACTACTAGCACGTGCACTGGAATTGATAGTTTTAATTACTCACTGCCTTCAAGCGGCTATACTTTACAACGCTCTAAATTACTTTTGCTACTACTGATATGGTTAAATAAATCAACATTCAAAACAAGCACTTATAACGATTATCAAAATAATGAATAGCGATCAGAACGCCAGGATGCGATTAGATAATAGCATTCGAGAATATTTGGTTTATGAACGTGCATAATCATTTGAACAAGTTTCCGGCTTCGGAATTGTTCGCTTCATTGCGTTAACTTTAAATTGTTGGACATATGCATTCTCTCCAAGCCTTACTTTCACCAGGCCAGTTGGAAAGAATCTGCTTGAGAAGGTAACTTCCCCATCACCACAGAACAGTTCTATGGTACTCGCATCAACGAAGATTCTCCAGTGAAGCTCTCCTGTCGGCCTCCATGTAGTTCTTCGAATCCCATCATGTCCACCACGATTAAGTGTAACCTTACCTTTGAGATTGTCATAGCTAAGCACAACAGTCTGGTTTTTAGATTCGATGAACACCTCCAAATCATGGAACCTCTCAGTTCTTATGTCTATTTCACCTGTTTTATCTTCCAACTTAACCACTGTACCTGGTCGTCCTTCTCCTGAGTGCAAATTCCTTCCAATAGCAGTTGCTATTTCAGACACAGGTTTCTGAATTATGACTCCATTTCTCGTAAGCCTCAATTCTCTGGGAATAGTCATACAACCAGTGAAGCCCGAATTACGTTCTGGATACACTTCCTCCCACATATCAAACCAAGCTACTATTATTCTGCGTCCACCATGTATAATACTTTGGGTAGCGTAGAAGTCATGTCCAGCATCTAACTCTCTAAATTCTGTGATAGGCGTGAACAGCAAACTGTCATAATCAAATTTACCAATGATGTATCCTGTTTGGTAAAGATTGTTGAATTTATCACCTTGAGCTTTCACTCCTTGGGGAGAAAACATTAAAACGTAGTAACCGTTTAACTCGAAAAAATCAGGACATTCCCACATGTAGCCCAAATATCCATCAGACTCATCCAAAATCGAAACTTGCTTCCATTGAATCTTGTCTTTAGATGAATAAAGAAGTACTCTGCCAAGCGTATTATTATTAAAAGAGTTTCCTAAAACCATGTAATAAGTATTACCGTGCTTCCAAACTTTCGGATCTCTTATATTTGGCTGATGCTCTTCTCCAACTATGACTGGATTTTCTAAGTATTTGGTGAAGTATATACCATCACGGCTTATCGCTAACGCTTGATGTTGTTCATGATCAGGGTCTTTATTAGGATGGTTAACATTTCCAGTATAGAATGCATAAATTTTATTGTCTTCAACTATAGCACTGCCTGAAAACACACCTGTTTTATCGTAGCTTTGGTCAGGATACATCGCGATCGGTAAGTGTTCCCAGTTGAAGAGATCTCGGCTTCTAGCGTGACCCCAATAAGCGATTCCTGCTTCTTGGCTAGAGTTTGGGTTGTATTGGTAGAACAGATGGTAGTCTCCCTGGTACACTGAGAATCCGTTAGGATCGTTCATCCATCCTCCACACGGAGCAAGATGGTACCGAGGGTAATAGATATCGTTCACGCAACTAGCGGTACAACTATAGATAAATAACGCTATTAAAATAGTTGTATACGTCATATTTTCACTGATCAGAGTAGCAAACGTGACGAACTAGCACTTGGATCGAAATAGTTTATTTCCGTAGCCTGTCTGCGTTATATAGCAATTGTCTTGTATCGTACAATTGTTCAGTAAACATTTTTTGTCATTTTCCTCATTATCATATTAATGTGTGTATTTTTATTTCCATCTGTTCAATTTCGATGGTAATTTACATGCATCACAGTTAGTTAAAGAACGATCTATCCTATGCCTGCTTTTTTCAAAGGAGTGGGCAGTAGTGTACGCAGTACATTCACATGTCCTTGATATATTTTTAGTCGCCATGTGAGAGGCGGTGAGTTTGTTGCCATTCATTGGATTCATTGTATGACACGTATTTCGAATATTTATTTTGCCACGGATTTGGAGGTTTCTTTACCATTAACTTATAATAATTCCATTGTTAGGTGTGAGTTTCAAATATAGACTGAGGTCTATATTTGAAACGAACGATAACAAGGCATTGGTTTTATTAATCAGATAATCTTTTATTGATTGCGCTTTTAATTAGATTCCCTACGAAAACTTCATCAAATCACATTAAGCTTTATAGTCGTCGCCAAAATGGGTATACACAGTACACCTCTGCCACCCAATTTACTGAATATAGGCGTGAAGGTGTTTATTTCTACTTACAGATATCGTCTAAAACAAAAGTGAATTCAGGGGGCTTAGCACGAAAACTTTGACGCTTGCGTAACGCTAGCGAGTAATCGTGCTGTCAAGTTCATGTTTATTTATTAAAATTTGTAGTATGACAAGGATGTCATATCAATTCGCTGCCGTCACGTTAACACCAATCTTTTCATGCTAAGCTCTCAATTTCGTCATCGTCATCAAGTGGAAGTTACGAGCTAATCTTTTGGATTCTTTGTTTCAAGCGTTTGTTTGACAATTAAAGAGCCTATTAACCTATATCTAGAAACACATGACTGTTTGTGTGCCCGAGGGGTCGAGGTATGCTAATTGTTCATGTTTACCCTAAGCGCACATTCACATCTGTCTAATCAGACAGTTTGTAATGTCTGATAATATACGAGCGCATGCAACAAGATGTATGCAAACTGTTGTATAGTTAAACCCGTCAGATGGTAAAAAACAACGTTATGTATATAAAAGTTTAACATAAAACAAAATAGAAAAAGTTAAGAATCAGTAAATATTCAAAGTGCGATGCTGTTATATCAGGCAATTTTAATTTAAATTCATGTACCCAGCGAGTCAATATGCAGTTCTCCTACTTACTATCCTTTTGTAAACTGAAACAGTATAATGAAACTGAAAACACATATATATATATATATATATATATATATATATATATACACAAGGTGTAACATAATAAACGCAAGACCTCAGACACCCCGATTAGAGAATTGCTTCATAAAGTCAAAACGAAAAACAAATTTCCAAATTTAAAGGCTTTTACCCTTTTTTGAAGCACTTTTATACCCCAATTAACAATGAAACTTGTACGTGTATGTGTGCGTTTTGAGAAATACGTTTTAGGAATGCGTTTGGTATCTTCTTCTTGCTATGAATCAAGAATAAATTTAATTTTTTATGGCGCACTGAAGGAGTAAAAGCACTTATTGCAAATTTAAATAAAAATGTAAAATACATTAAAAATTGTTGGAATCGATTCAGTTACCGATTTAGAACAAACTACTTTCAGGTCTTGCGTTTATTATGTTACAGCTTGTATTTATATATATATATATATATGGGACTTGGTTCTGAGCAATTTAGGTAGTGAGAACGTGCGCGTGAGTGGGGAAGCGGAGTCGCTAGTACCAGCGGACGCACACCACCCGCTGCCGGGCGCGCTCTCCCGGATACACAGTGCGGTCAATCAATGCCGTAGTGGAACTTTGTTTGGACTATGCTTAGACTTGCATGTTCCTCTTAAAACGTGATAATAAATATTAATGTCCACCCTGATATACTCCAGAAATTATAAAGTGTATTTAAAGTAAGCATTCCCATTTAAAAAATATGAAGAATTAAATACTGATTTCAACAAAGAAATGTTTAAATATTATAGGCAGCGAACTAAGGAGTTGATTTGAATAGCGTATAAATACTTCATTAGACGAACAGAAATTAATATAAGCAGGGATCCACGAAATTTTTGGTCTTTTGTAAAGGATCAAAGATCTACCAGGCATTCTTGTAAAGAGTTCGAATATCAGGGTAATACAGTAGCTGGTATAAATGCTGGCAATGCCTTCGTTAATTATTAAATCAGTATATTTAAACGATGCATCTACACTAGACTATAAGGTTGCGGGAAAAGATGCAGCAGGCCATTTATGCTCCTCTCATATTGCACTTGATCATATAAGTTTAGCTGACTTGAAATTTTCAGTAAAACGCATGACGGCTCACTCATCAATCGGACCGGATGGTATACCGGCTTTTATAGTGAAAGACTGTGTGGCAGTTCTAGACAATCCTGTATTGTTCTATCTATCTATAACATCACGCCAGATCCCTGGCGGGGTAGGCAGAGAGTACAGAGTTACAACAGGTTCTTTCCTTACATACCTCTCTGGCTTCCTCGACTCTCATAGTTTGTCTCATACACGCTCGCCGGTTACGGTCCTGTATTGTTCATTTTTAATTTAGCTTTGCAAACTACAATCTATCCAAAGTTGTGGAAAATATCGCGTGTGACGCCTATACCCAAGGATGGCTCCAGGTTACGGGTCGAGACTACAGACCTATAGCCGTTCTGTCGGCTTTTGCCACGGTATTCTCAAGGACTCGAGTCCATCCTGAACCGACACATAACCAGGCAGATTCAGCCGCTATTAAGTGAGTGTCAGCGCGGATTTAGATCCAGTAAATCCACCACGACTAATCTTATTAACTTTGTTATGCTGTTACAGAAATGGATAAAAACAGGCAAGTAAATGCGGCTTACTTTGACTTTAGGAAGGCCTTCGACCGGGTCAATAACGATATGCTACTGAAAAAATGTTCGGCTATAAGATTTACACCAAAGTTACTTAAACTATTCTCTAACTACTTGGCTAATCGGTCTCAATATGTTCAGTTTTCTGGCTTTCGGTCGGAGTCATATGACACGTGTTCTGTAGTAAGCCAGGAAAGTACGCTAGGACCAACGTTGTTCCTGATCATGATCAATGACCTGCCGGCGGTCGTGAAGTCAGCTAAGTGTCTTATGTTTGCTGATGACCTCAAGCTTTTCTTGGGTGTTGGAAATTTAGAGGATTGTAGTACACTACAACGCGACATTGACAATGTTGTCAAGTGGAGTGAATACTACAATTTAGAATTTAATCCTTCTATGTGTAAAGTGATAATGTTTACTAGGTCTTGCTC
The DNA here is from genome assembly GCA_905147815.2 of Phalera bucephala. Classification (NCBI taxonomy): domain Eukaryota; kingdom Metazoa; phylum Arthropoda; class Insecta; order Lepidoptera; family Notodontidae; genus Phalera; species Phalera bucephala. Next base: position 31,609,273 of record LR990615.1, on the reverse strand, counting down.
GCCTAAAGTGTTATCTTACAAGGTGTCTGCGACACAGGTGGAGCGGGTTGCGGAAATACGTGATCTAGGTGTAATTCTTGATACAGATTTGAAATTTAATTCGCATATCACTTGTTTATGCAGCAGAGCTTATAAAACACTTGGCTTTGTTATGAGACAAATAGGTCCATTTCGAGATAAAAAAGCTATGACGTTAGTTTACTTCACTTTGGTCCGTAGCATTTTGGAGTATAATTCAATTATTTGGGATCCTCATGAGTCAAAATATAAAATAATGTTAGAAAGGGTTTAACGGAAGTTCGCACGTACTCTTTACAAAAAACTTTACGGATATTATCCGTACTTGTATCCTTCCCTGTTTGTTGCAGGTATGGTAGGCTTAAACACATTAGAACTCAGGCGAAAGTGCGCTGTAATGTTTCATTATTATTTACTCTTTAACGGTAAGATAGAGAACCCAGCAGCACTAACGCGCTGCTCAGTACGCGCGCTCCTGCGCAGTACGCGCGGCTGCGCGCGCGCCGTTTGCTGGCGGCTCCGCCGGTCCGCACGTACACAGCGCATCAACATCTGCAGCGATCTCTTTACTAAATACCTTAATTGCGCAGAATCCATATTTGGATATATTCAATTCAATATCAAAACAATTTGTAAATTATTGTATAAGTTTTTAACCTAAGCGAGAAATATTTTTTACTGTGTGTACTATTAGGAATTTCTTTTTATGTAATAAAATAGCTCCCTGTGCGTTTTGGCAAGTCTGTAACTGCAGCGAGCAATGGAATTATAAATAAATAAAGAATGATTATTTACCTCTTGAAAGCTGCGACAAAAAATGAAGATTAAATCTACATATTTTATCTATCCAAGGTAATTTTTCTCTGTGCGTGGTTTGTCCGATATTTAATAGTAAAACCATTTTTTTCATTCCCTACAATACAATTACAATTGAAACAAAAAATATACCAACCGTCCCTACAAAAAAGTTTTCTGTGACCCCGTGGTTCAACTTAGCTTAGTCCGAGCGACCGGACGACGTAATATTGGTTTGATTCAGCGGACAAAGACGAATCAGAATTCTGAGAGTCTGGATTATCGGACTACAAAGGAACACTAGTATTCATCGCCCGACTGAGGTATTTCACAAAAGACTACCGTACAAAATATATCTTTAAAATATAAAATATTTTTCTTAAAGAAAATGGAGTTCAATACCTTTGTGTGACTATGCTCAAACTCAAATAATTTGTTTTGTATAAACCCTGCGGGGGTGCTTACAAATAGTTAATTTACTTTTTTTTAATCTAATTTAACTACTAATCTATCACCGGATCGGAACACGGCCTCCACTGACAAAATTCGGCTAAGAAACTCAGCTCGCTTGTCTTTTTTATTTAATTCTCGGTCTCTTTTTTCCATTATTTTTTTTTCAATCATATTTGTGGATACAATGTTTAGATTACAATTAGATAGTTAAAGATCTTGCTCCAGTGTGATGCCTTACAATCGAGATATGAGACAAATGATGTTATTTATAAAGAGTGTCTAAAGGATTCCAGATGGACCAGTCCCCACAAGCAGCACCCGTTCACGGGTATGACTACTGGAACAGTCATCACTTCCCTCAACTTTATTAGAGGGATGGGAGTGAGCCGCGCCAGACAGCCACTGCAAGCAAAGACATTATAGTGAGTACGACCAAACCAGAACCCCAAATACGGTGATCAGATTGTGTCTACAATGCAGCAATTTTTTTTTTTTTTTTTTTAAAACGTAGCCCCACACTAGGATTTATTCCTGTGTCGTGGGTGCGTTTACAAACATTCTCCAAGTTCGTCAGGCACAACACTCTACGCTATGGTAGGGTACGTCGCCAATTAGTTACGTGCTCGAAATATCAATTGGACTTTCTAATAGAACCAAGAGAAGAAATGCACGTTGTCCGATCAGTCGGATGATGAGTTCAGAAATAACAAACGTTCTCACAGTCCGATTTTTTAATCGAATTAATAGAAAACAAGTTCATGTCATCCGATTCGTCGGACTAGCTTATCGAACTACGCAGTCTTAGGTAAACTAATAGATTTTGCGATTATTTATCAAAGCTAGAAGCGCTCGTAGCGTTGTGCGACCGCGGTTTTCTTACCGATCACCAAGGTTCAGCAGCGTTCGACTCGGTCGGTCTGAGATGGGTGACTGTTTGTGGCATTTCCATATTCGAGCGTCTCCGCGCTTCGGAGGGCACGCGAAGCCGTTGGTCCCAGTTACCACTTAATGTGGTAGACGTTAAGCTGAGTTGGAAGCCTTATAGGCGGCTTGATAAGTTCCATCAGCAGGTGGCGACAAACCTGCCTCCACCAATCCGCACTGGGTCCGCGTGGTGGAGTATGACCTAATCTCTCTCACGTCGATTTGTAAGAGAAGACCTTTGTCCAGCAGTGGGACAGTATTGGCAAATTTTTATTATTATTACTAAAGGGTAGGGTAACAATAGTCAGTGGTTTTTAAATCTCAGACTTAATTGGAATACTGTGGGACGCTAGGTTTTGGTAACTATTAAATAGTCATATACCTCAACCGCTCTATACTAGCATTGAATTTAATGACGATGATACTTAATTGATAAGAATATAGTAATTAAAAATAGATGACTGCTTGGACCGTGGGTTAAGAGCTTAGGACGCTCCGCTCACTGGATCTAGTAGTTACCAGTTCAATCACCGTAGCGGACAAATCTTTGGTACCCGTTGACATATCATTTATACCAGATTACGGGTCATGAACAAAATGACAGCCAAAAACTGACCGCGTTTAGATATACTTACGTTTCTATACACCTACTTGTAGCTAGCAGCTGCAGGAATAGGTAAACATTAAAAAAAAAGTCTTTAGATCCTTTTATCATGGTAATCTGAAGATACTGCCAAATCAACGCATCCAGCCGCGTCCGTGATGTGCACGGAGGCGATCAGCTCCTGCAGTAATATTTGTATGGAAATATTCACACCAACGCATCCTGCGTCCTGCACGCGCTATCTGGGCGGCGTCTGCACGCCCAATCATAGGGAGATACTGATCGCCATCGTGATCGCTGCCGGAAACACCACCGCAGATGCGGCTGAACGCGTTGGTTTGGCCGTACCATTAGACAACTGTAGCATTTTATCTTGTCCTCACGTTGGTTAGGGTTGCATCGAACGAATTCAAAATAACACCATACAGTCATAGAAGGATCTTTTGGCCCGCGAAGAAAATCGGAACTAACGCTGTCATCAAATGAAACGTCACTTCATGACTGCCAGAGTTGCAGTTTGCTATGAAATTTACCCAAGTTCTTTTTTAATTCGTAACCGTGTGGACCCACTCTTTGAAATATTTCCCCTAAAAGTAGGAAAATTTTAGTAAATATTAACCCTAATTTCACACCAGCCCCCCCGTCAATGTTATCCACGGGCCGAAGGATCCTTGTCGTTCAATGATTTAACCGTACACCTTGGCTGCCAAACTGATCATACTGATGGCTCTGTAATTGGCGCAGTCATATTGTAAGCACTTGCCTTTATACAAGGGTACTATGACTGCGCGGCGCCAATCTGTAGGGACCCTTCCGGACCTCTAGCAAAGGTTTGCAAGGACCCCAAAGGCATCCTGGACGCAAGTTCCACCATATTTGATCATCTGGACAGATATCATGTCTATTCCCGCAGCTTTAACATTTTTCATACTTCCTATCGCCCATTGGACTTCTTCCATAGTGATGTCCTCTGTTGATTCCGGTGCCACAAACTCGCCTCTGGGCTGGACTGTGGCACCAGTATCCGGGGCGTCCCCATACATTTCTCCAAAATATTCACTCCACCGGTTGAGCACAGCTTGTGTGCCTGCAAAAATGTCACCATCCTTAGTTTTTATAATGTCCATCATTCTAGTAAAAACAATACATAAAACTATATATACATAGCAATGGACTCGCCCCCTATAACGTGGGACCTAACATCGTCACAGAAAAGTGGGTCCACACAATACACCTCTGCCACCCTCGTTTAGGGAATGTAGGCGTGATGGTGTAATATGTAACTAAAACTTTTATTAAGAAAACATTTTTCTTAAAATAGTTGTTTATTGAACGCCTTAAATATTACTTGTAACCCTGAAGTAATTTTATTTGCCGCTATTAAATGCATTCGACTATCATCATTATCGATGAGACATACTTCCTTAATCTAATAAGCCTTTACCATAATTAGCCAGGGGGGAATTTCAGAAGAAAGAATGACAAAACATTTACTACAACAAACGTTAAACAGCCCCGTTATCATTTTACTATAACGACTACATTTAGTTCTTCTATAATATAGTTATAAACTGCATGTATTCACAACTCTTTCTCAGTAATACATTGTGTGCTACTTAATAGTATGAGAACTGATAGACAACTTAAATGTACTACTCACTACAATGTCCACAAATTACTTTAGTGATATACGTATATCTTTAACTAGAGGGCTATATATACAAATATGAAAAGATAAAGGAAAAAAATATCTATCTATCTATATCATCACGCTAGATCCCTTGCGGGGTAGGCGGCTCTCTGCCTACCCTGCAAGAGAGTACAGAGTTCCAACAGCTTCTTTCCTTACACACCTCTCTGGCTTCCTTCACTCTCATAATTCGTCTCATACACGCTCGCCGGTAACGGAGACTCTTGACTTGTCCTTGATATAAAACGGTCTATTTGGTCATGGTAAGATAGTCTAGGTCTTCCCCGGTACCTACATCATTCAAATTTCGCATTGTATATCTGTTATGTCATTCTTTCTTTCTTTCCGACATTCTTTCTACATGCCCGAACCAACGGAGCATACCCTTTCTCATCTTAACACCGATAATATATTTAAAAAAAAATATAAACCATCAAAAACGAAAAAAGGACAACAAAAAAATACTCAAAGCCAATAACAATAGGCCAATGCCAGAAGCTATTGCCGTTGATCTAGTATTTTGATAATTATCTTTTGAATTGTGAAAGTGCAAGAGTAAATATATTAACATTAGTAAAGTATTTATTACTGCTCTTTGATGATTTTTTAACTTTAGGTCGGCTTGGTCCGGTGGTTAAGAGTTAATTAGATCGAGTAGTCGCGGGTTCGATTCCTAGACGACAAATCTTTGTGTATTCCACATAATTGTTTCAGTCGGAATATTTGTGTGTTAATTTCATGGTTTTTTTTCTCTTTTTTTTTGAAAAGTGAACCCTAGTATTTATTCCTGTGTAGTGGGTGCATTTTAAAACATGAGAATACACACAAATACTCAGAATGAAACAAATAATTGTGGATGACACAGATTTGTTCCGTGCGGGAATCAAACCCGCGACTATTAGACACAGTAAGCGGAGCGGCTTAAGCTGTTAACCACTGCGCTAAATCGTCCGTCAATTTTTAAACACAATCAAGATACAGTAAAAGACCTAGTGAGGGCTGCGTATTGTTTTAATTAAAAAGTGTTCAAAAGAAATTGGCACATATTTACGGCCATTTAATGAAAACGGAGCCCAAAACATATTTATTTATTCTTTATTGTATACAGTACAGAGGTAATTGTAATTTTCACAAGTCATATACAAAGGCAAGCTTAACTCAAAATATGAATTCTCTTCCAGCGAACCTTTGAGTGTTGAGAGATAAGACAGAAAAATAAGAGGGCAGTTATACAATCACATATTCCAGAGAAAAAGAAAAATATATAAAATTCCTAAACATAATTATAAATAAATTACATACACTACACAAATACTAAATACATATAATAAATATAATATACCTACATATACATACATAAATAGTACAAACAGTTATATGTATGCATCAATCAGCAAACAGACTCTTCTGACCTGACTCTTCTCTTAAAAACATCCAGAGATGAGCTCGCCCGTAGGGCGTGTGGAAGTGAGTTCCAAAGATGGATACCACGAACAGTAAAAGACTTATCGTATCGACTGGAAGAATTGAGAGGAGTACGAAGAAGAAGAGAAGTAGCACTACGACGGGATCTATCTGTAGGGACAAGAAAAACGCTCACGTAGGTAGATAGGAGCTTTAGGACTATGAAGGATGGAGTAGTGAAGAGAAAGAACATATCTTTATCTTCTATTTTTATTTAAAGAGCCGATGTAAATATATCATTATTTAAACAACCCCGTATACACTTAATACGAAATCGATATTGTAGGCTTTGATAGTCTGGAGTGTCGTTACGACAAATGCATCGATGCACTTTAAAATATTCATGTTGTACATGCAATTATACCAACACATTACTAGAATAACCTCACGACCATGTTACTGCGTCATCATTTTCCTTATTATCTGAAGTCTGCGTAATATGTCGTTATTTGTGAAACATAGTCACAACACTTTAAGAAAGAAAAATCGTTATCATTTATTAATTGGAAAAATGGGGTAAGTCACTATCTCACCCGTCAAATCTCGTCCCACACGGTTCAGTTGGTTAAACTTCATACTTTTTTCTGAAAACCTGCGCGGATCGAGATGGTAAAATTTAAAACAAATTACTTTTTGCTTTCGTAAACTTATCCCACTCTTAGTTTTCTTCCGAAAAGTACAGTCAGATGAAAACACTTTAAGCGATTTAATATCAGTCGAATGTGACCCCTCAATTATTTGATGATTTCAGACACAGCACGTATAATTTTTTAATCTTTATTAATAGTACAGAAACTAAATGCAACCTTGATTTTGTAGAAAATAACTTACAAACAGGAACTGGAATAATACAGTAAAAGATGAAATACACAAATTTTAAAGAATTGGAAACAATTAATTTAATAATATAAAGTTTTACCAACTGACCCGCGTTGGATGAGATTTGCCGGGTGAGATAGTGACTAACCCGGAAAGGGGTATGTTTACTGCAAGACAAGAGCCTATTTCACAAATAGCTACAACGACCTTTGTGTTATACGCATCTAGCTTTTCCCAGTTATCTGGAAATACGAATCGTTAAACTCAAAACTGAAACTCAAATCATTTATTTTGCATATAAACCCTGCGGGGGTATTTACAAAGTATCATATTCACATTTACATATTTTAACATACGAATCTACCACCTGGTTGGAACGCGGCCTCCACTGAGAAGATCCTGCGAGAAACTCAGCGGGCTTGTCATTTTTGTCTAATTCTTCATTCATTTTCTTCATCATTTTTTGTATAGATACACCGTCACGCCTATTTTCCCCAAAGGGGGTGGCAGAGGTGTACTGAGTACACCCACGTTTCGCCGACGATGTTAGGTCCCATGTAATAGGGGGCGAGCCTATTGCCATATACCAAGCACAATTCCAGACTCCGGACTCATACTGGGAATTTTTCGTTAGAAAACTACATTTGTCCGACCAAGGATTTGAACCCAGGACCTCGTGATCACAAAGCGATGCGCTTTGCCACCAGACCAACGACAGATACACACATATTTATATTATACAAAATCATTAATGCGATCCAGCTCTAGTGTGATGCCTTAAGACTGAGATATAAGACTAATAATAATATTGTTAAATATATGTTACTCGTATAATGAAAAGCTAGAGAAATCTGGGTAGACCAGTCTCCACAAGCAGCACCCGTTCACGAGTACAGCTACCTGATCAGCCATCACCTCCCTCGACCATATCAGAGGGAAGGAAGTGACCCGCACCAAATAGCCACTGCAAGCATAGACCTTTTAGTGAGCATGACCAATCACAGACCCCAAAGTGCAATCCGAAAAGTCTACAAAAGGAGCAGTACTTCTAGCTCGTTTGGCACGACATGCTATTAAGTATGAGAGTAATAGGTGAGAGGATAAGGTGAAGAGGTTTATAATAAATAATAAAAAATGTAATTTAAGGAAAAATAAAAGGTGATTAAATCACTGCTCTTACTGGCCTCTCTGTAACAATGTTTTTAGGAGAAACCAAAAACGTACACAAATCCGTGAAGGTTTATACAGAGTTTAACGACGATTCGCAAAAAAAAAATCAATATGTGATTGAAAGGGAAGAAACCAGAACGAATGTAAGGATTGTGGTTGGTAACGATGTGCTAGAGCAAGTGAATGAGTTTGTATATCTTGGATGCGCCTTCAGTAAGGATGGGAAATACACCGCTGACATAGAGAGAAGAGTGAATGCAGGTAATAGAGTGAATGGTGCGATGGGAAGGCTACTCGGGAGCCGGCACTTAAGCCATAAGGCGCAGCTGGCCATAGATAACGGAGTTCTTGTCCCAACGCTGTTATATGGTAGCGAGAGCTGGGTATGTAAGAAGGAGAATGAAAGTAGGATAAATGCGGTAGAAATGCGAGCTCTGCGGAAGATGTGCGGAGTGAAGCTGACCGACCGCATTAGCAACAGCATAGTAAGACAGCGAGTAGGTATGAAAGATAGTATCGGTGTAAAGATGAGAAAGGGCATGCTCCGCTGGTTTGGGCATATAGAAAGAATGCCAGAGGAAAGAATGACAAAACAGATATACAATGTGAATGTGGAAGGATGCAGGTACCGGGGAAGACCTAGACTATCTTACCACGACCAAATAAACCGAGTCTTATCTGATGGAAAAGTCAAGAGTCTCCGTAACCGGCGAGCGTGTATGAGACGAACTATGAGAGTCGAGGAAGTCAGAGAGGTATGTAAGGAAAGAACCTGTTGGAACTCTGTACTCTCTGCCTACCCCGCAAGGGATCTGGCGTGAGGTTATAGATAGATAGATAGAGTATGTGATAGTATTGAGTTCTTAGATTTACGCGAATATTACACATGAAATAAAACTATTTTTCGGATTTTATCGCGGCTTATTATAGATTTTTAAGTTCCCGCCCCATGTCCTTGACCGCACCCGCCATAACATCAGATTTGATAGACCACAAATCCTCGTGAAAGAACACAGATTCCTACCAAGGATGGTTCGCGAGGCTATTGAAATTAAAAAACATCCTAATTTCAATAGAGAAGATGGCTGGTTGCTTCCATATACATGGGATCCGGTACTTAATATAATCAAATCCAAAACCAAGCATAACACTGCGAGGCTTCAGGACGACGTGAGTTCATTCTGGGTAGATCGGACCAACAAAAACAATTAAGAAGTTTGAGGGTACCCCGGAACAACTATGCCTTTTGGATGTCTAACGCCTCAGTCCTTTCCCGTGACCATGGGTGCTGCAAAGCACTTGAAACGTCGGGAACTTAAAAATTAATGTCCATAAAATCCGAATAATAGTTTTATTTTATAGATGCTTTTTAACAAACGAATTTTTTTACTACGGCGATAAGTTCTTACCGGAATTAAAAATAAAGTTAGGCGTTGTGTACATTTTGGTTTATTCGTTTTCGTATATTTGGCATGAAACCGCTAATTCTTCTTATCTATGTCTTTATATTTGGTGTCGACATAATAGTTAATCGTATTCATGGATAAAATTCCCCGTTCCAAGTTTTAGTCGCTGTCCTTTACACATGTATAACATTGATGTTTTAAAATGCGACCTACACTTATTAAAAAAAATCTTTTCTCAATCATCGAGTTACCCGCAAGGGATCTTACATAATGATATGGATGGATTGATCGAGATGATAATAAAACTGTTACGCCTATACAAGGTGTAACATAATAAACGCAAGACCGGAAAGTAATTTGTTCTAAATTGGCAACTGAATCGATTCCAACTATTTTTGAAATTATTTTTTTTTGTTTTTCAAAAAATACTGGTTTTTGTTCTGTTCGCTGTATTAAACAAAATTTAATAATTATTCAAAGCTATAAATTATTAAAGCTTTTTTCTATTGCACACCTACCATTACGTATACAAAATTTAATTAAATATTAAAGTTCGTTGTTAATTTGGGTACCAAAGAGCTTAAAAAAATAGTAGAAAGCTCCATAAAATTGTAAGTTTAATTTTCGTATTGAATTCGTAAAGCAATAATCTGATTGGGGTGTCTGAGGTCTTGGGCTATTTACGTTACACCTTGTATATTCCCCAAGCGGGAATATATAGGCAGCAGAGGTGAAATGGGTACAATCAGTTTTCGCCGATGGTCTTAATTTAATAGGGGCGGACCTACTTACCATTCTACATAGCACAATGCAAGACTCCGGACTGAAATTGGGAATAATTTTATAGAAAAATAACACTCCAACACAAGATTTCCACCCAGGAGCTCGTGAAAGTTACGCGCATTTTTCAATCAGTGTTCGAGCCTGTCTTGGCAATAAGCTTTATCCCTCTTTTGTTACTGTATTACACTATGAGTACTGTATATTACTGTACTATACTATAACAGTGTACTGTTCAAAATAATTTTAGCTTTTGAACGTCTTTGACCATTCTTTCTGGAATTACGGTCTTGAAGATATGTGCGCATCTTTTCGGGAAAAGCCTTAACACCTATGTATGTATATATCTTAACTGCGCATGCGTAGTACACCCAAAAGTGTTTCTATACTAACTCCAGTTACCGTAAAGCTTTCACGGGAACCACTTGCTGTGTCCCTCCGAAAGTTATCGTAACTATTTAAGTGTAAGTGATAATAAACAAAAGTGTGTATGAGTGTTAATATAATAAATTTAACATAAACTTGTGAACAAAAGGGTTTAATTAGTAAATGTTTTTTGTAAATATGGACAAAATATTTGAAGTGTTTGTTATTTGTGTGTGATATTTCAGAAGAGATTCTTTCAAAAGTAAGTTTGCCATGTTTTGAATTAAGTTACTGAGTAATACAGAATGTAGTTTTTATTAAAAAAATAACAGTTATACATCTACATTCTCCAAGAGGAGTTGGCAGAGGTGTACTTTGTACGCCAATGTAATATATAGCCTTAATAATCATAATAGTAGCCAAGCCACGGATCCGGAGCGGTATCCGAATATTTTTAGTCAAAAAACCATTGTAGAATTTATAAATCGTCAGTAAAGTAAGAAAGACTATAGCCACTTCGGAATACCATTTCTGTGGAGAAGAATAGCAAGAAATCCCACCTTCACTTTTAAAGTAAAAAAAATATCTACATTTTATATTACAATATAGGTCAGTCTGTCGATGTTAATTTCTCTTTTCAAGTAACTTCCTTTTCCGAAAATGTTTAAGAGAGTTTAGCTGCTCTAATAGGCATACTTGTTAAGGGGTAAAGTTTTTTTTTTAAACGTTACCCCACACTAGGATTTATTCCTGCGTTGTGGATGCGTTTACAAACATGAAAATCCACATACACAAATACCCATTTATAGAGGCTGGCCTACCCAGAACTCTTTATAATTTATTTATTCTTCTTAATTAATAATAATAAGCATAAGTAGACAGTAAGACATCGCATTGGAGTTAGATTGTAAACTTATTATTTTTAACCTAAACATTGTATTTATACACACATGACTAGTGTTGTAAAAACCAGTGCTGAAGTCGAGCGTTTAGCGCTGAGTCGACGCTCACGAGCGTTGAAACACATAGAAGACGAGAGCGTTTTAAGCGCCGACTCGAGCGTTTTTACAACACTACATGACGCACTCGTAGCGCTGTGCAACTGCGGTGTGCTTAGCGATCACGGCTCGGTCGATCTGTGATGGGTGACTGTTTATGGAATTTTCAATTCCGAGTGACACTATTTGAAAAGGCACCAAAAGCCTACCCCGGGCTTGTCCGGTAAAGCTGTAAAGGCCCCGCTGCCAACAGCGTAGATCTCGCAGGTGATACCGTAGATCACTCAAACAACAAAAAAAACCTACCCCGGTTGTAATCTTTGAGGTGTAGGCAGCTTGATAAGTTCCAACAGCAGGTGGTCGCAAACATGGCTCCACCAATATGTACTGGGTCCGCGTGGTGGAGTATGACCTAATCTCTCTAACCTCAATTTGTGAGAGAAGGCCTTGGCTCAACATTAGGCCAGTATAGGCCGCTTTAATATTAATGTACTACATGATTAATAACTTTAATTTAAAGAGATCTTTTAAAAACAAGTTTTTATAGCAAAAACACAACAGAGACCGACACGTACTATGGTACTTTTCAAGACAAATCCAACGAGAGCGAGCCTATTTTCAGAAGTTGGGAAGTTCTATTGGCCAGTCTCCGGCTCCATCATCGAGCTCTGGACATCATCTGGCCCTATAGAATTCATCAAGACAAATCCAACGAGCCCAAACACGGCAGGGTTATATTAAGTAGTTGGGTGGTTCCCTTGGCCACCTTTCCTCTTCATCATCAGACCCTGAATATCATCTGGTTGGATAGTACTTCTCAATACCAATCAAATAAGCCTAAATACGAGGGGCTTACGTTGTATATTCATGTTCATATAGTTCACATGTTCCTATGGCCACCTACCGACTTCATCATCAGACCAGCTCTATAGTACCATATTATTGCATTGTCATTAACTTAACATACGTGGGTCAAATTTCATCTCATTCGAATATCCGCAAGTGCTTAGCAAATGAATCACAAGATTTGAACCGGAAAGATAGACAGACAGACATACAAACATTGCTTATTAAATAAAAGCTTGTCTAAAGTCAAGCCCGCTAACATTCTCATCCGGTCGTTTCAGTGGAGGTCGCGTTCCCGTAGATTAGTAGATAAGAAAATATGCAAAACTGACGATATGGAAATTTAACATAATTATTTTTTGTGGATTGCACGATCTGTACATTTGAACTTTGCTTACCCCTTCTGGTATAAGGCAAACATAAAAATTTAGAATACCAAAGCGATTTAAAAATAACGATGTCAATTTAACACCAATAAACCATAATGTATACATTAATGATGTGCTATTGAAAATTAAATGTTGTTGTTATACTGTTAGTCTTTATTAAAATGCCACATTGTATTTGGTTGACACGTTTTTGCTTATTTAGGTTCAGTTATTCTCCTTAATAAGGGATTGTGAAAAAGTTGAAATGCGATTATTTCGCTTGACTTCGACGGAAAATTGTTCGCGCATAATGATTTTGTGGAACAAAAAATATATGAAACGATGCTTTTGAGACTAGTCCATTTACATAACTTTGCTGCAGCATTCACAAATCGTAGTTGGCTATCCTTTTGTGTGGGGGTTTGTGTGAAAGCGTGAGTGCGTGCGTGCATGAGTTCGTGCGTGCGTGCGTGCGTGCGTGCGTGCGTACATGCGTGCGTGCGTGCGTGAGTGCGTGCGTAAGTGCGTGCGTGCGTGCGTGTGTAGGTGAGTGCGTACGTGCGTGCGTGTGTGCGTGTGTGTGTGAGCGAATGAGTATGCTGCTGCTCGCAGGATATTTACAACTTCACAGGACAAGAGGGCGAGCGTGCATCAAGCCGGAAGGACAGAAGGGTAACTAGCTCAAGGATAAATGGCATCGGCTATAGGAAAGGGCATGAACTGGGTGTTTAGCTAAGCACCGGTGCGTTCTTATAGGCACCGGTGTGTTTCGTTTGGGCTCCGGTGCGTTCCTTTCCTCCTACAGTACTAAAAGAAGCCGTCGTGGGGGATTTAGTGTGGAGATAATCTCACCTAAGTACCTGAATCTTCCTTGCTCCATCAAGAATCCCCGAGAGAGAGGGAGAGAGAGAGAGAGAGAGAGAGAGAGAGAGAGAGAGAGAGAGACATTGAACCCAAAACATGCCACTTAAAATATGCACACCATGAGCCATAATAAAATGAATAAATTATTATCGTGATTATAATCCTATACTGTACCCTGTTGATAACGTTTACAGTCCTGAATCAACTCTTTGTTGTTGGCCTTCACTAAGGTTAAGCACGGTTTGGCTTGGTCAATATGTGATGGATTGCCCTTTGTGACAAATTAATATTAGGTACGTGCCTTCCAAGGCACGTTATATTATTGGTCCCCAATATTACTGACGGCCGGTTTCTTTAGCTTAAGGATCTGCCTACTACGGATAGAAGTTTGACATATTTTGTATTGAAATTCTGACAAAATTCTACTGATGCTAAGCAAATCTGTCCTTGAGTTCAATATTGAAACCGGCTATTAATGTGTTAGCCGTTAAGCTGAACTGCCTTTGCATGTAAATATTTATATATAAATTTCCGGTGTGCGTGTTTACGTAATTCTTGTTCTCCTGAACGGCCTGGCCGATTTTTATGATATTTATGGTCCAAATGGTTTAACCTACATGGTTTTAGCTATAGTTGGACTCGATTGACATGTTTTACTGATTTCTTTCTTTTATATAATAATAATAATAAAATCTTTTATTTCAGACTAGAAAATCCATAATGTTAGTGTGTACAATAATAACTTAATAAACTAATGTTAGTAAGAAAAACAAAATGGGAAAAATAAGTAAATGGGAAGTACCTGTCATACTAGAGCACTGCACACTTAGCAACAGGCGCGTGCAGCTGTATCCAGTGCTCCAGCATCCTTTATGTTTACTTGTGTGAGCAAAAAGTAAATATTTTTCTTTCTTTCATTCTTTCGATAGATGGTGTTTTGGACCAGGTGCTAAACCGCGTAAAAACGCTAATTATTTATCGTCATATCCCTTGCGGGGTAGGTAGAAAGTACAAAGTTCCAAGAAGTTCTTTGCTAATTCATCATCACCATTAGCATCAGCCGAAAGACGTCCACTGCAGGGCAAAGGCCTCCTCAAAGATCGCCACAATGACTGGCTTTGTACTGTACGCATTCAGCTTTAGACCTTCACCAGGTCAACACTCCACCTTGTGAAGGGTCTACCCCCTCCACGTCTTTCGGTACGAGGTCACCACTCGAGAACCTTTCTGCCCCAACGGCCGTCAGTTCTACGAGCGATGTGCCCCGCCCACTGCCACTTAAGGTTTTTCAATTCTGAGAGCTATATTGGTGACTTTGGTTCTCCTGCGGATCTCCTCATTTCTAATTCGATCTCGCAATGAAACTCCGAGGTAATTATTTAATATTATTAAAGTGTACAAAGATTCGCGCAATTCCGGGTCATTTTTCTCTTTCTCCTCCTACTGGTGGTAGCGGCTGATAGGAGGGGAGTTAGGTTCGTAGTTTGCGGCGGCTACAATTAGCGGATTCCTATAATTGGACGCGTTCGCGAAATATCGTGTTGTCGCCTTTTTAATATACCCGCGAATAGATTCGAGAGCGAGATCGCAATGGAGTGACTCTGAGCTGGACCGGACACATATTTTTATACCCTCGCCTACCACTGCTTACGCATAACTGTCAATGCAGTATTGCTATTCCAATAATAGAGTTTAACAATAATTGATTATACAGTGGCCATTGACAGTAGCACCATTGACTCCTAAACTGAGTTAATACTACGTACTAGGTGTATGATGACAAACCAATTATGAGCATTTATGATTTTGACTGCAGGACTTAAGTGACATCTCATAATATAATTATTACTTCATTACTTTTATTTTAGTACCGTTCTCCTAACGGTTTTCAATATCTTCATAATTTTTCAACCGTAACCAATTGTTCAATTTGTTTTGGAAGTCATACTTATTCAAGCGATAAAGAATGTTAGCATTATGCAATCTGGAACTTTAAGCGTTATGCTTGTCGCGAAAGCCATTCTTCATTGTAAAGAGGGGCAACAAGCGCACCGCTTCTTTTTCGCATGATCTTATTGTCGAGGGGAAGTTCCGAGTGTCGTCGAAACATGGTATGCATATTAAATAATTGCCTATCTGTTAGGACTTGGCATTATATAGCCTAGCAGTGGGAAAGTCGCGTGGTTTAGAGTGCATCACTTTTAGAATAGCTCTCTGTGCTATCTCTAGTTGAATACAATAGTTTTATAGGTTCCACCCCATACGGGAAAGCAGTACTGATTACACTAAGGCGGCATATATTATATGCATGATATAGGAATTAGCAGAACTTCGTAGGTTTTTAAATATATACAGTAGCCTTCTAATACGTCCAGGAAGAGCTTCAGCATGGGGCCGCCAGTCCATTCGCTCGTCAACCACGACGCCAAGATATCGAGTACTAGTTACTCGTGTTATTGAAACACAAGCACATTTACTTATTTGAGAGTCACAATTATACTCTCTGCCTACACCGAAAGGGATCTGGCTTGATGATATAGATAGAAGTCGTACAACAACATGGCTTGTAGTTGAGTATGTACTTGTTCATGTACATCTGTAATGCATACTCTTAGAGCTTCGATATATTCATTGTAGAATGGATCCCAAATGGATACAGCGTATTCGAGTGTAATTGAACAAGTATTTTTATAGACAAAGATAAGTGGGTGTTCTTCAAAATATGGTGATAGTGCGTATAACATGGTTGTGTTATACGTAAAAGTAGGTCACAATACAATTTACTATCCGTAGTTACTCCCAGGTCTTTTATGCAACTTCCAGTTTCAAGATGATCGCCACATAACGTGTAATGAGTAGTCATGATTTTTCTCTTCTTTGTGAAAATTATGCTTTTGCATTTCTTAATACTAAGGTCTTGGATATTATACTAGCAGTAGGTACAGAAACAATCCAAGTCAGACTGGAAATTTGCGTGGCGTTATCATAGATTTTTTAGTCCTCTGCATAAAAGAGAAAGTCACAAAATTTGAAGCAGTGGTGTATATCATTTATCGATATATCTATATCATCACGCCAGATCCCTTGTGGGGTAGGCAGAGAGTACAGAGTTCCAACAGGTTCTTTCCTTACATACCCCTCTGGCTTCCTCCACTCTCATACTTTGTCTCATATACGCTCGTCGGTTATGGAGACTCTTGACTTATCCTTCAGATAAGACTTGGTCTATTTGGTCGTAGTAAGATAGTCTAGGTCTACCCCGGTACCTACATCCTTTCATTTTCCCATTGTATATCTGTTTTGTCATTTTTTCTATACGTCCAAACCAACGGAGCATACCTTTTCTCATCTTTACACCAATACTATCTTTAATACCTACTCGCTTTCTTACTACGCTGTTGCATATACGGTCGGTCAGCTTCACTCCGCACATCTTCCGCAGAATTCGCATTTCCACGATACGATATTGATTCCATCATATTTATAAATAAAATAAATAATAATGGACCCAATATAGAACCTTGGGGTACACATTTGACCCAAAACCACCCTTTGCGTGCGGCTTGTAATATATGATTTTGTCTAGCGCTGTTATACAGTTAAATGCATGTTTGTCTAATATTATTTTCTCCACAACGTCAAATCCAAAAGTTTGTACATACGCTATCAATTTGCTTGTTAGCGTCTAATTCTTCAAACAAATATGTCGTATAGAATAATAAGTTAGTGTTAGTAGATCGAAGTTTTACAAATCCATGTTGTTGTGGTCGCATGATATTGTGTAACATGGATATATCGCATTTTGTACCAGTCTTTCGATAAGCTTCGAAAGAGCAGATAAGGTGGATATTGGGTGGTAGTTTTTAACAAAAGGTCGATCCTCGAACTTTGTGGACAAGTATTATGCGAATGTCCAAATTGTGGGAAAAAGCATTTTAACAAGCATGAACTAAATAAACAGTGTACTAGTTTGTAAATTGTGTGTGCAGTAGCTTTAAGGGAAAAAGGCGGTATGTTGTCTACTCTGGAACCCTTTAAAAATCCAGGCTTTGTATTACTATCAATAACTAATTCAGACAACTGGTTGGAAACAGGTATGTCGTTAACATCATAATCTTCTGTGGGATAAGTAGGCTTAACTTATTTAAAAAATAGAGAACAACAGTAACATATTTTGACTGGATCTTAATTTCAATACTATATCTTATTTGGGAGATTCGCTTTTGCTATCGTATTATTTGCATAAGCCCCAAAGAACTTCATGTTATCGTGAACATAAGATTCAATTAAATTAAAGTACGTATTGTAACGCTAGCGCGATTCCGATTTAAATCAAGTTTTATACAAGGAAATGATTGCACAATCTTTAGAATTCATAAGATGTAATACATAGAAAAACAGAAGAATTGAAAAACCTTTTTTATGAAGCCACTTAAAAAAGAAATATTATTCAATATTCTCACTGATTTTTTTTAGGGTAGGTATTTTTGACATACTCGTAACTTGTATAAAATAATAAAGGTAACTCGTAACATAACAAAGTTGTGACATATATTATATTTTATGGATTTTAAAATTAATCTCCAAAGTTGGAGGTGACGAGTGACAACATCTCTAAAAACATGTGATTGTTTAGAAACAAATAAACTATAATTAAAAAATTTGGACAATAAATTTAGATATACCAATTTTAATTAAGTAGTAAAGCTTTCGAAGAACAACATCCACTGAATAAAGGCGTATGCAAATGAAACTTCCACAAACATAAACGATTGAAATATTTCCTGATTTTTTTCTAAAAATTTGAGCCTCACGCTATATATCAATTGCAATGAGTCATTTACATGCCGAGCTCTTTAGAAAACATTAATTTTTGAATGTTGAGCCTTTGAAATTTTTACGTTTGGAATAGTCTTACTGACGGTCTATTAATTAGTATATATTTTTTCTCGTTATTCTTTATCTTTTACGGTTTTGCACCTACTTCACTAGTTTTTGCATCACCCTAAGGTAAACTGGTAGAAAATGCCTCAAGCATTAAGTCCGCCTTTGTACCTGTAGTGCCTAAAGTATTAAATAAATACATAAATTTTTGTGTAGCACACAATTTTTTATTTTGGTCTGGATGTTAGTGTATGAGAATTTCATGTCTGTAAACGTACCCACTACACAAATTCCTAGTCGTAAACTAAAAGTAAGTTAAAAATTAAGAGCAGATATGGTTTATTATAAAATTCTGTAATGCTGAAATGTTATTGAAATTTATGTGTACTAGCTAGAAGTATACACAGGTGTTACCAATTTGTGAGTTTCTTTATTTGTTTTGTATTTTACGTCTTCGAAAAATAACGCGTGATACTTTCAGTAGTTACCTACCGGATTATAAAAGCTATCACACCGAAGTCAGGCGTTGGTGTGAAATTAAGACCAACATTTAGTAAAATATTTATACTTCCAAGGAGATATTTCAAGAGGGTCTGCACGGTTACTATTGACAAAAAGAACATGGGCTTCATAGCAAACGGCAACTCTGCAAATGTCATGTAATGACATTTTACTTGTTTACAGCGTTAATTCCGATTTTGGCCGCGGGCCAAAATATCCTTGTACGACTGTACTTTCTATGATTATTTAGAAGAGACACCAAAGAGATTGTGAGGAGGTAACATTTCCTACTGCTTCATTGGCCCCGTGGCGTGTGATGAGGATGGCGATCACGAGGTTCTGGGTTTGAATTCTAGGTCGGACAATGTGGTTTCATAGTTTTTTAATCCGAAGTTTGGAATTGTGCCTGATATCACGTCAATAGGATCCCTCCCTTTGACCTAACATCTTTGGTTGTATTCAATACACTTCTGTCATACCCCTACTCGATAGGGAATATAACAGCGTTACGATACAATTTTTTTTAATTATAATATAATGGTACCGGAGAAGACCTAAACTATCTTACCATGACCAAATAGACCGTGTCTTATATGAAGGACAAGTCAAGGGTCTCCGTAAACGGCGAGCGTGTTTGAGACGAACTATGAGAGTGGAGGAAGCTAGAAAGGTAAGGAAAAAAACCTGTTTTTAACTCTGTACTCTCTGCCTTCCCCGCAACGGATCGAGCATGATGATAGATAGGTAGGTAATATAATGTACAACTCGTGAAGAACATAGCATATTATAAATGGTTCATTACACAATTCGTTACGCCGAGTTTATATTGATATTGATACATATGCGTTACACAGGTGTGTATAAAGTTTGATAGTAGGCAAACCCACAAGATGAACCGAAGACCTAATAGAGGTCACGGGAATAATTTGCATACGAGAGCAACCCGTTCGTTGTGGTGATTTTTTTGTTAAACAAAGTAACCCTACACTAAGATCATGAAATTCAGATACACAAACACCTAGACCAAAACGAAAAAAATAATTGTGGGTCACAGAAAGATTTGTACCATGCAGGAATCATACGCGCATCTACTGGATCCAGTGTCGGAGCAGCTTAAGCTCTGAATCAGTAGACCAAACTGCTTGTTTGCTTGCTTGGAAAGACCTTTATTCTGAATTGAACGTCTTTTCGCTAAAATAAAAAGACATCGAAAAAATAGGGAGGAAGACGATAGTCTATTTATAAGACTAAAGTCATACACTATCTCGTTGGTCTAGTGGCAAAGCGCATCGCTTTATGATCCCGAGGTCCTAGGTTCAAATCCTAGATCGGATAAATGAAGTTTATCTGACGTAAAACTTCCCATTATGAGTCCGGAGTCTGGAATTGTGCCCGGTATATGGCAGTAGGGAGCGAGCCTTATTACATGGGACCTGACCTCGTTGGCGAAACGTGGGTGTACTCAGTACACCTCTGCCCCTCCTGGTTGGGGAATATAGGCGGGGCGGTGTTTATTTATTTTTTTATTTTAAAGTCATACACAAACACAAAATACACCCATTTAACTTCATTCGTTCCCTTTTTAACCGACTTCAAAAAGAAAGAGGTTCTATGTTCGTCTGTATGTATGCTTTTTATGTATATTCACCGATATTTCCGTCTAATGTGGATCAATTTTGATGATATTTTTTGCATTGGGTTCAGTACAGTTCCAAGGTGGATCCATTTTAATTTCATTGGTATTGGACCTTGGGCTTTGAAGATACACTAGAGAACTCCTTAACGACAAACAATACGAATGTATTGGGTAAATATGAGTATTCCGTCAATCCTATGGGTACCTTACTATAGCACTAAGTAGAATATTATACGACTTCAAAAAAGGAGGAGGTTCATTATTCGTCTGTGTTTTTTTTATAACTACGTCGCTTATAAGCCGATTTTAATAATTCTTTTTGCATTGGATTCAGTATAGCTCCGGGGTGGTCCCATTTTAATTTTATCTTATACTTTTAAAATACACCAGGAGACTCCTTGGCAGCAAACAGCACGAATGTGTTAATTCATTTATTATAACTATATATCAATCCTTTTGGTACCTTACTGTAGAACTAAGTAGAATAATATAATACAGCCATAAAAATATTTATAATTAATTAACGCAAAACTTAAAATTGTAAAATAAATAACTTTAAAAAGGGAAACCGACTTCAAACAGCAAAAAGACAATATTTGAAGTCGGTGCCAAGTGACCCAACTGACGCACCAACCGGCGCCGATTTCAAATATTTATTTATTGCTTATTGGTCTTTCCCGTTTTTAAAGTTTTTTTTTAATAAAACGAAATCTCAATGCGTAGATTAATTTTAATAGAAAACTTTCAGCTAATGTTCAATGAATCTGTTCATTGAATGCTGTTAAAACCTTTTGATAGATGAATATAATTTTTCGGCTTTATGAAAACTTCCATTAGACTGTTTGAATCATTTAGGATATTAGTCGCATCGTCCATACCACGATGTTATATCGATTACGAAGGTTAAGCCACGTTTGACTCGGTTAGTATAAGATAAGTGATCGTTTGTAGCGATTCCATTTTTGAACTACGTTACAAGTCACGTTCCGCCATTGATTTCGGTTGCCACTTAAGGTTTCGCCACATAGCCGATGCAGTGCAACGGAAGCATGACGGTGGCGCGGTTGAGGGAGTTGTAATGTACTAAAATGTATGGGAGACGCCACACAGCGCAACGGCAAACGTCACGACCGAACGTAGACGAGCGCTTCTGTCACGCTCCCGTCGCGCTCCGTCGGCTATTTAACCAAACCATTAATATGGTAGTCGCTTGACAAATTAAAATAATTTATGAATCTAGGGAGTTCAGTAGGAATCTAGGGTTCATTTATCTAGGGATCTGGCTTATAGAATATAGAATACAGCAGATCCCTTACGAGGCAGGCAGAGAGTACAGAGCTTCAACAGGTTCTTTTCTTACAGACCTTTCTCATTTCCTCCACTCGCATAGTTCGTCTCATAGACGCTCGCTGGTTACGAAAACTCTTGACTTTCCCTTTAGATAAGATACGGTGTATTTGGTCATATAGGTTAATAAGTTATAGAAATATCAGTCTATACTGTTCTACGGCTGGCCAAAGACCTTTTCTCACAAATCTAGTTGAGAGAGAATGGGTCATACTTACCAAGCCGACCCATTACGGGTTGGTGGATTTGCAACTAGAAGTAGCTACTAGTAGTAGATTTGTAAAACAATCGCTAAATTGCGGGGATATAATATGTACTACCACTGCAAAGCACTGGGTTGTTAGTTTATATATAACTTTCTTTTTTACCTGGGAAAATTCCTGCATAGGACTTCCGCGAGCCTCGGGGGAAGCTCGCGGGCGTGTCGCATTCCTACCGACTAAAAACCCTAGGGTAGGCGACATTAGCACTTTGGAGGGGCTCCGGGATCTCCAAATGGAACGCACTGGTGACCCTCTTATGCTGCGCTACGAAGAGCCCGCCTTTGGGGGAGACCTAATAACTAGCCGTTTTTGTGTGATTAAGTAACAAACATCTAAAGATACAAACTTTTACATTTTTAATATTAGCAGGACTATGGAGTCTCTTTTTTCTTTGATCCTCTAAAGTCCAAAACAAAAAAATATCGAGTAATCCTTAGTAATAATCAAAGCTAATAATAAATGAACAGAATTTATTATTATAAATACTGTACAGGACGACGTCTGCATGATTTGTACAAATAGATTATATAATAGATTAAGTTACTGTAGTATATTATGTAATTTAAGTTAGAAATAAGATAATGTCATAGAATCCTAGCGCATAAACACTAGTATAAAATTAGAAGAGTGTAACCCTGAAAGGGATAGGAATAGTAAGAAGAGTGTAACCCCGGAAAGGGACAGGAATAATTGTATCATGATTGGTTTATTTGAGTAATAAACTCGGTACAAAGCCCACTAGTTGTGACACACCAAATAGTATTTAAGAGCGCGAAAAATCGCGCCAGACACGTTCGAGCGACTGGACATTGGAAGATAATAGGAAGAAACTCTTCGCGAAGAGGGTCACAACTGGTGGGTGGAGCACTGTTTCAAGACTATTCGGCTTTCATTGAATTCTCCTTCACGACGCATACCAGCCACAGCAGCAACAGGACGCACGACGTACTAATCGTCCTGTTCATTTTGGTCCTTCGAGAGCCGGATTATCGTCGTAGAAGAATTTGCGTGACAGCGTTGGAATCTTCGCCCGCGCTGCACCGCCTCAGCCAAAAAACAGGACGCACGACGTACTAATCGTCCTGTTCATTTTGGTCCTTCTGAAGCCGGATTATCGTCGTCAAGAGAAAATAGAAGAATCAAGCTGAAAAAGGAAGAAAATAGAAGAAAGAAACATGCCAGTCACACGCTCCACCACCAGTAGACCAGCAGCATCGGCCCCAGTCGCCGAATCGTCGGGGTCGACTACAGCGACAGAGTCGACCGCCACGACAGAATCTACTGTCATGACGGAAACAACCGCCACGGCAGACACTTCCGCGACGGAGAAAACTAAAAAGCCAGTGTCCAAGAGGACTGGCACAAAGAAGACGCTCTCAACCAAGACGCGAAGATTGAAGCTCGCCCGCGCCAAGGAGGAGCTACTAGAATTGCAAGTCCAATTAGCAGCCGCGAAAATATCACGAATCGAAGCCAAAGATGAAGAAAGCGAGAGTGACGCAGACACGTGCATATCAGACGAACAAGAAACAGAGAAAAGAGTCGGGAGCAGGCCACACGACATAGACGTGGGGCGCACCATCGATGCAGCGCCGCGGGCGACAACGCCGTTGCCCCCTGCACCGATCCAGCCACCACCCATCGCCGTGTCGAAGAATGAAGAAACGACAGTCGCGACGCCGCCACAGCAAATTGACCTGCGTGAGCTGGCGTCCGCAATCACCCTCGCCGCCCGGTCCGGGAGCACCCCGCACCACCGCTTTGCTACTGAATTGCCGTACTTCAGCGGGTCACACCAAGAGTGGCTCACCTTCAAAGCTGCTTATGAAGAATCTGCGCCGAGCTTCACGGACACCGAGAACGTCGCAAGACTACGAAGAGCGCTAAAAGGTAAAGCTAAAGAAGCCGTCGAGAACTTACTCATATACAACGCCAAGACAGCTGACATACTCCGGGCGCTCGAAGCACGCTTCGGCCGACCAGATTGCATCGCGCTGGGCGAACTAGAACGCCTGCGCGCGCTGCCCCGACTCAGCGACAACCCGAGAGACATCTGCGTGTTCGCCACGCGGGTGATGAACATCGTCGCGACGCTACGCGCACTCAACCGCGTGGCGTACCTGTACAACCCGGAGGCTGTCAAAATGACCATCGACAAGTTCACACCGGCGCTCAAGTATAGATGGTTCGACTACGCAGCGGAAGAACAGACAGAAGAACCCGACCTACTGAGACTCTCTAATTTCCTCAGTAGGTAGGCCGACAGGTGCGGGCGCTACGCACCTCCCGAACACGTGACACCCGAACGGGAACATACAGCGAACAGAAGACAGACGAACAAGACTTATAGCACCGCTGTATCGAGCCCGAGGAAAGAAAAATGCGCGGCGTGTCACGACACAGAGCACGAGGTAACCAAGTGCAAGAAATTCATTGAGTCGACGGTCAACGACAGATGGGATATCGCGAAGGCACGAAGACTATGCTTCGCGTGTCTACGCTTCAGAACGAAGAGTCATCACTGCAAGAGGCTCACTTGCGACACCGACGGGTGCAAATACTCGCACCACAGACTGCTTCACCACGTCAAAAGCGAAAGGGTCGCGGAAGACGACAACGCGGAGAAGCAGACAGTCGCGTCAACGTGGACAAGAGGCTTCGCATCGTATCTCAAGATAGTGCCGGTACACATTTCCGGCGGGAGGAGTAGACACTTACGCCCTCCTCGACGACGGGTCAACGGTGACGCTCATCGACGCCGAGCTCGCCAACCAGACAGGCGCGCGCGGCCCCCGCGAGTCACTGCACATCGAAGCGATCGGCGATTGTAACGTCCGGTCATCGAACTCCCGTCGGGTCCAGCTGACGTTGAGAGGTACGTCCCAGCGCGCACATCGGATTCAAGCGCGCACCATTGCGAATATGAAGTTGTCACCACAAGCCGTCACCGTGCAAGACATCGCTGATTGCAAGCATCTGCGGGACATAGAAAGCGATATCACCTACAGAAGAGCGAATCCCCAGATACTCATCGGCCAAGACAATTGGCACCTACTGCTGACGTCAGAGGTACGCCGGGGGCAGCGACATCAACCCGTTGCCTCCCGGACCCCTCTCGGCTGGGTCGTACACGGTGCGCGCTCACGACGCACGAAACAGACTGAAGCGCCCACAGTACACAGAGAAGATCGACCGCGATTCGAAATTGAACAGAAGGAAAATAGAACAGAAGATCGACGACGAGTCGACATAGAAGAAAGAAAATACAGAAAATAAATCGATGCCCTCGTCCCAAAAGAAAACGCCGAGCCCGCGGGAATAAAATAGATCAGACACGACAGACGGATGATCGGGCTCAGCGAGGAAAGATAGACGGAACGAGTACTCGGACTGGAGTGGAGGCCGGACACCGACGACATCGGGTTCAACATCGACGCACGCCTCCCCCCGGGCATACTCGAAAAGCCGACGCCGACGAAGCGGGAGACACTCCGCATACTGATGTCTCTGTTCGACCCGCTCGGAATCGCTTCGCCCAACACAATAAGGGGCCAAGCAGATACTACAGGACATATGGCGGCGCGACACAGCATGGGACGACAACATCGACGATGACCTAGCACAACAGTGGATCGAGTGGACCCAACACCTGCGGAGTCTGCGGGACATGCTCACATCGATCCCGAGACTCGAACTGCAAGCCGCCGTACTGGGTAGTCGCCTGGGCGCGACTATCATCGCCGAACACGACAAGAAGCCAAGCGCAGTGACCTACTGGACGGACAGCCGTCATGACATGGTTGAAGACGGGCGCGCGTTCCTACCGCCCGTTCGTCGCACATCGCATCGCCGCGATAGAAGAAAACAGCGCCATAAGTGAGTGGAGGTGGGTGCCCACGAAGCTAAACGTGGCCGACGACGCGACGCGCGAAGTACCCAGGGACATCGGCTCTCATCACCGATGGTTCCTTGGGCCCGAGTTCCTGCGCGAGCACCCATCAACATGGCCGGCGGAGCGACCGACACTCGACGCAACGACGGGCGAGGAGCGGATACACAACATGACCGAGCAACGGCCCGTCTCACCGCGATCAGCCGTTCCGGATCCAGCGCGTTTCTCTACGTGGGAGCGCCTGCTACGAGCGACGGCGCGCGTGCTGCAGTTCATCGACCTGTGCAGTGTGAATAGACAATCAGTGAACTATAAGAGACAGGCTAGGAATCGCGAAAAGGACCCACAGTGGAATAGTGTTAAGAATAGGAATAAGTGTAGCGATAAGTGTAGAATTAAGTTTAGTGATAAGGACAGTGTTAAGTGTTTACCGCTCAGTGCAGAACTATTGATAAGAGCGGAGGCGTTGTTAGTGCGTGTAGTACAACACGACTCGTATTATAGCGAACTGAGTAATAGTGATAGGCTATCGAAGGGCCGCCTCCGCCCCTTATCAGCGCAGATTATCAGTGGAGTGATAAGGATCAAGTCGCGAATAAGTGCGACGCCGGACATCAGCGAGGAGCTACGGTGCCCCGCAGTGCTGGACGGAGATCATCGTGTCACCCGCCTGTACATCGAGCACGTACACCGACAGCTGCACTACGCCGGAGTAGAGGCGACCATCAACGAGTGTCGAGCAAGGTACTGGATAACTCGATTACGTACAGTAGCCCGGAT
This sequence comes from Phalera bucephala, assembly GCA_905147815.2. Classification (NCBI taxonomy): domain Eukaryota; kingdom Metazoa; phylum Arthropoda; class Insecta; order Lepidoptera; family Notodontidae; genus Phalera; species Phalera bucephala. The sequence goes on along the minus strand of LR990615.1, from coordinate 31,582,405 downwards.
GGTCATACACAAGTGCTACAGCTGTCGCCGAAGAAGAGACGCGCCTCCAGAGCCGAGCACCGGGAACTTGCCGCCCTGCAGACTGGCTCACCATCAGAGGGCCTTCACGTACACCGGCATCGACTACTTCGGACCTCTGACTGTGACGGTGGGTCGGGGCACACAGAAGCGCTACGTAGCCCTCTTCACCTGCCTGACTTCACGCGCCGTACACCTGGAAGTCGCCGCATCACTCAGCACCGAGTCAGCTGTGATGGCCCTGCGACGATTCATCGTCCGCCGCGGCTGCCCGACTGAAATATGGTCGGACAACGGGAACAATCTCCGCGGCGCCGACAGAGAGCTACGGGAGGCGCTGGACAACGCCACCCGAGAAGAGGCCACGAGAAGAACCATCAGCTGGCGCTTTATTCCCCCCGGCGCCCCGTTCATGGGTGGCGCACGGGAAAGACTGGTGCGCAGTGTGAAGACGGCCCTAAACGCGATCCTGACGGAGAGGCACCCGACAGAAGAGGTTCTCACCACACTGCTGGCGGAGGTCGAGTTTACACTAAACAACCGACCGCTCACTCATGTACCCGTCGACCCTGAGGACCCAGAGGCGCTGACACCGAACCACTTTCTGCTCTACGGCCCAGCGCGCAACCCGACACCAGGGACCTTCACTGACACTGACCTCATCGGCTGCACCCATTGGAGAGCGGCACAGAGACTCACGGACATGTTCTGGGAACGATGGATAAGGGAGTACTTACCTGGACTTCAGTACCGGCGGGAGCCCCATGGACGCGGCGCCGCCCTGAAAGAGGAGGACATCGTCCTCATTGTTGACAACGTACTCCCCAGGAACATGTGGCCTCTTGGGAGGATAATAAGGACCTTCCCTGTAGAAGATGGAATTGTACGTGCGGTGGACGTCCGCACCAAGGGAGGAGTTCTTCGGAGGCCAGCGAAGAAATTGATAGTGTTGCCGACGTCGTCCCTCCACGAAGACTTACTTATGAACCGTCAGTGAAGCCGACAGTTCACGGCGGGAGAAATGTACAGGACGATTTGTATAAATAGATTATATAATAGATTAAGTTACTGTAGTATATTATGTAATTTAAGTTAGAAATAAGATAATGTCATAGAATCCTAGCGCATAAACACTAGTATAAAATTAGAAGAGTGTAACCCTGAAAGGGATAGGAATAATAGAAGAGTGTAACCCTGAAAGGGATAGGAATAATAGAAGAGTGTAACCCTGAAAGGGATAGGAATAGTAAGAAGAGTGTAACCCCGGAAAGGGACAGGAATAATTGTATCATGATTGGTTTATTTGAGTAATAAACTCGGTACAAAGCCCACTAGTTGTGACACACCAAATAGTATTTAAGAGCGCGAAAAATCGCGCCAGACACGTTCGAGCGACTGGACATTGGAAGATAATAGGAAGAAACTCTGCGCGAAGAGGGTCACAACTGGTGGGTGGAGCACTGTTTCAAGACTATTCGGCTTTCATTGAATTCTCCTTCACGACGCATACCAGCCACAGCAGCAACAGGACGCACGACGTACTAATCGTCCTGTTCAAATACGTAGGTACTTATTATAAGTCATCAGGCCGGTGATTGCTCAATTTTGTTGTTTTTTTCTTTTGATTGCATTAAATCCTTGTCTGCGGTGGTTTCTGATCTTTTATTAATGACTCAATTTAAATTTATTAAATAGAAATATGACATTCTGTTAAGGGGATTAATTACCGGCGCGCCCCATAAAGTACTATACTATATGTACGTGACCAAATAGGTACTCGTTTACAGCGACCGCGCGCCGGCGATTACTCGTATTAAAGGTGAGAAACCTTATAGACGTTTTAACACTTAAACACGGATTTAAATGTTTTTTGACGGTTTGACCTTAGGTTAAGTAATGTGTTTTAGAATCGCCATCCCCCGATAAAGGATTTTCGTGCCATCGGGGTATGTCCGGGTCGTAACATTATTAAAGATTGCAAAATGTAATCGTTAATCATTAATCTGATTACATTTTGCCCATCTCTACTTTATTCTCCATAACCTATTGCTGTATGCAATAGGTCATGGATCCCTTTTTCTATGGCCCTTTTTTATAGGTGCTGCCAGAACACCAGCGCTATATATGTGTGTGTGTATATATATATATATATATATATATATATATATATATATATATATATATATATATATATATATATATATATATATATATATATATATATATATAGGGGATTAATGCGAGAATCGAACCCGCGACTATTAGACACAGTGGGCGGAGCGACTTAAGCTATTAACCACTCCGCTAAATCGTCCGTCTATTATTTATATTTTAATCAAACTACTAAAATATTAATCCCCTTAACAGAATGTCATATTTCTATTTAATAAATTTAAATTGAGTCATTAATAAACGATCAGAAACCACCACAGACAAGGATAAAATGCAATCAAAAGAAAAAAAAACAACAAAATTGAGCAATCACCGACCTGAAGACTTATAATAAATACCTACGTATTTATAATAATAAATTCTGTTCATTTATTATTAGCTTTGATTGTTACTAAAGATTACTCGACATCTTTTTTGTTTTTTGACTTTGGGGGATCAAAGGGAAAAGAATCTCCATAGTCCTACTAATATTATAAATGTAAAATTTTTAAATGTTTAGATGTTTGGATGTTTGTTACTCAATTACGCAAAAACGGCTAAACTGATTTAGATGAAATTTGGCCCAAACATCGTTTATTACCTGGATTAACACATAAGATACTTTTTATCCCAGAAAAATGTTAGGTACCTGTCTAAAGTCAACGCGGATTATTCGCGGGCAGAAACTAGTAATATTACAAATTCGAAAGTAACTCTGTCTGTCTGTTACTTTTTCAAGCCCAAACTGCTGAACAGATTTTGATCAAATTCCGTAAGGATATAAATTTTATCCAGGGGTAGAACATACCAGCTACCTTTTGTCTAAAAAAACCTAGGGTGTGAAATATACCCCTGAAAGTAACGCGAATGAAATTGCGGGTTCAGCTAGTTATATATAAACCCCCTGCACTAACATCAGCAGGGGAGCCTTCAGGGTCTCGGACGCAAGAGGCGGGAGCCTTGAGCATCCTTCAACATCCACGAGCGGCCCCGAGGAGGACGGTGGCGTGGTGTGGCCCACGTCGCCGTGAGCACCGCGTCGGTGCGGGAGGGAGCGTGTTATTAGGTCTCCCCCAAAGGCGGGCTCTTCGTAGCGCGGCATAAGAGGGTCACCAGTGCGTTCCATTCGGAGATCCCGGAGCCCCTCCAAAGTGCTAATGTCGCCCACCCTGGGCTTTTAGTTGGTAGGAATCCGACACACCCCGCGATCTTCCCCCGAGGCACGCGGAAGTTGTATGCAGGATTTTCCCCAGGTAAAAAAAAAAGTTATATATAAACTAACAACCCAGTGCTTCGCAGTGGTAGTACATATTATATCCCCGCAATTTAGCGATTGTTTTACAAATCTACTACTAGTAGCTACTACTAGTTACAAATTCACCAACCTGTTACTGAGGCCCACCTGGTAGCAGAATCAATGCGAACCCCGTACCTAGATTAATATAAACTGCATAAATAGGATTCTATAGAACGATTAGTTATCATTGGTTATTATATTAAACTAAACGCTTACACTTATATGACTACGATTTCTGTTGACTAGGTATTTATCATTCCTGAAAAATATTATTAATATTTCTATAATATCCTTTTAATTTCTATATTATATAAGTTATATTATATATTGTTTTATATTATCTGTAATATTTATTCATTGCACTTGACAAATGCGCACTAATATATAACATTTTAATTTCCGAGCTATATATATATATATATATATATATATATATATATATATATATTTTTTTTTTTTTTTTTTTTTATTATCAATGGATACTGGATTGACATCGATCATTCAATTTTAGATTTTTTTTGTCATGTGTATTTATAGAGACTAGAATTAATCCTTTGTATGTTTTTTAAATTGAATGGTTAAATTGCTAGGATGTTGTTATATCAGCTAAATATCTCTTTCTGTGTCTCTCATGCTGTGACAAATAAAACATTTTTCTTTCAAAAAAAATCAAAATCAAAAGTTTTTTATTCATGTAGACCAAAAGGCACTTATGAATAGTCAAAAACAGAAAATTATTATTACTTAAGACTCTACCACCCGTTCGGAAAGTCATTCCTGTGGAGAAGAAGGGCAAGAAACTCCACGGTTACTCTTTTTTAAAAATGAGGTTTACAATTCTTTTTGTATACATTGCATTTATGGAGTATGGGAGAACAATGCAGAACGAGCTAAATAGATGTGCTTAAGTATAGATTAATCATAAGTGTACTTAGATTCATGATATTGGTCAGTGTCTACATAGTCCTCTCATTTACAAAATAGAGATGTTGTAGAGGTATATAATAAAAAGCATAATAATAATAGTAAGAGAAAGTGTTACTATAAAATATGTAAAGAGCGCGTACAAAACAACTGGTCATAGCTCCAGTGTGATGCCGAACGAGACAAAATTCATCAGCATTATGGTACACGTTCAGTCAGACAAAGGGCAGGGGACGGACCAGTCCCCACCAGCAGCACCCGTTCACGAGTATGACCTGAGAAGCAGCCATCACTCTCCTCAACCATTTTAGAGGGAAAAGAATGACCCGCTCCACAGAGCCGCCACTAGCAAAGACATTTTAGTGAGCATGACCAATCCACGACCCTGTCGACATCGTTCGAGAATAATATTTAAAATCAATGAACGCTCGCTAGGCAGGACACGCTGCACTTAACATTATATTCTTCTAGATTTCAGTTAACTTGTGTAAAGGCATTTTTATCATTTAAAAAATCATTTAGTGTATAATATCCTTTACTCATTAGTGAAGATTTAATATACTTTTTAAATCTGTCAAGTGGCAACTCTAACATGGGCTTTGGTATCTTATTGAAGCAGCGAATACCGACTCCTACGAAGGAAGTAAATACTTTTTTAAGCCTAACAATTGGTAATACCAGTTTATGTTTATTTCTAGTATTTAATTTATGAACGTCACTCACTTTATTAAATAAATGGATATTCCTACGTATGTACACTATGTTGTCGTATATATACTGTGAACTGTGTACTTTCTTTCTTTCCATAATGGGTCTGCTTGATCCACCACCTATATTTGTAAGAAAAGGTCTTTGGCCAGTAGTAAAACAGTATACACTGATATTCCTATAACTTATTAACCTATATGACCAAATAGACCGTATCTTATCTAAAGGGAAAGTCCAGAGTTTTCGTAACCAGCGAGCGTCTATGAGACGAACTATGCGAGTGGAGGAAATGAGAAAGGTCTGTAAAAAAAGAACCTGTTGAAGCTCTGTACTCTCTGCTTGCCTTGTAAGGGATCTGCTGTTTTCTATTTATAAGCCAGATCCCTAAATAAATTATCCGACACCTTCCTTAGGAAGTCGCCTATCTATTCGAGCAACCGAATGAAAATACATATATCACGGAATAAAGAACTATCTTCTTTGTTCTGTGGCGTATATGCATACTTAGAAAAGACGCGGTGGGTGCCTTCACTTTTAATTCGTCAAGCCGTCTGCGAGGCATCCAACTTTACTCGACTTAACGACTACCACATTAATGGTTTGGCCAAATAGCCGACGCAGCACGACGGGAGCGTGACATAAGCGCACGTCTACGTTCGGTCGTGACGTTTGCCGTTGCGCTGTGTGGCTTCTCCCATACATTTCAGTACATTACAACTCCCTCAACCGCGCCACCATCACGCTTCCGTTGCGCTGCATCGGCTATGTGGCGAAACCTTAAGTGGCAACCGGAATCAATGGCGTAACGTGACTTGCAAACTAGTTCAAAAATGGTATTGCTACAAACGGTCACTTATCTCAAACTAACCGAGTCGACCGTGGCTTAACCTTCGTAATCGATATAACATCGAAGCGACTAATGTCCTAAATGATTTAAACAGTCAAATGGAAGTTTTCATAAAGCTGACAAATTATATTCATCTATCAAAAGGTTTTAACAGCATTCAATGATTCATTGAACATTAGCTGGAAGTTTTCTATTAAAATTAATCTACGCATTGAGACTTCGCTTTATTAAAAAAAAACTTTAAAAAAGGAAACTACTTCAATGAGCAATAAATAAATATATGAAATCGGCGCCGGTTTGTCTATTGGGTCACTTGGCACCAACTTCAAATATAAATTTTTGCTTTTTGAAGTCGGTTTCCTTTTTTAAAGTTATTTATTTTACAATTTTTAGTGATGCGTTAATTAATCATAAATATTTTTATGCTTGTATTATATTATTCTACTTAGTTCTACAGTAAAGTACCTACAAGTTTGATATAGTACTCATAATAAATGAATTAACACATTTGTGCTGTTTGCTGCTAAGGAGTCCCCTGGTGTATCTTCAAAGTACATAATAAAATTAAAATGGGACCGCCCCGGAGCTATACTGAATCCAATGCAAAAATAATCATTAAAATCGGCTTATAAACAAAGTAGTTATAAAAAAACACAGACGAATAATGAACCTCCTCCTTTTTTGAAGTGTTGTGTTGTGAATAATATTATGCTTAGTTCTATAGTAAGGTACCTATAGGATTGACAGAATCATCATTATATTAATACGTGAAGTAAAAACTTTGTACCATTTTTTACGAAAATTGCGCGGACGGAGGAGTATGAAATTTCCCACACTTATAGTTTATACTTTTCGTTACGTTACACTTATACTTTTCTATCAATATACTTCGTGGGTGGGCGTCCGTTCTAGAACTCTCATACGATTATAAAAGGAACACTCAATGCGGCGACGGACACAGTCTCTTTTCGAAAGCGACAGCGATCAAATCGAGAACAAACGATCTAAGTGGAATACACTGGCTGCTTTAACAACAATATACGGATACTACGAGTGACTCAGCGACTTGGAAGCAGTACTTAGGTACTAACGAGAGTTGTACTAGTGTGTGTTTAGTGCTCGTGTGTACTTGAATGTGACGTACTGTTTTGTTCGTACAGCGCCTAATAAAGTACTTCACACGATTTTCGGCATTTAATTACACCGCAACGTAACAATAATGCTGCAATAAAACTGAAGATTGTTAGACGTAATCGTAATTGTTGAAGATTACAAAATGTCACCGTAAGCGTTAATCATTAATATAATTACATTTTACATATCCCTGATACGAGGCCCTATTTCAGCCTCCGAATTGGTACTGAGAATTTTGCGATCCATGTTATTGTAGAATAATATTGGCAACTCTTTGGTAAATGAAAGGACTATGTAGATACTGATTGATACCATCAATGTAAATATATTGACGTTTACTCTATACTTTTCTTAAATTATAAAAGCAATATTTAAAAATAACTGTAAAACTTTTATTTTTTAAAGAGTAGCCGTGGAATTTCTTGCCCTTCTCTACGAGAATAACATTCTAAGTGGGTGGTAGTCTTAAGCAATCACTAGCCTTTCTTTCTTCTATCTATCTATATCATCACGCCAGATTCCTAGCTGGGTAGGCAAAGAGTACAGAGTTCCAACAGGTTCTTTCCTTACATACCATTCTGGCTTCCTCCACTCTTCCGGAGACTCTTGACTTGTCCGTCAGATAAGACACGGTCTATTTGGTCATAGTACGATAATCTATGTCTTCTCCGGTACCTACATCCTTCCACTTTCGCATTGTATATCTGTTTTGTCATTCTTTCTTCCGAAATTCTTTCTATATACCCGAACCTTTCTTTCTTGTCGAGTCAGAAGTATGTTTTGATCTACATGAATAAACACTATTGATTTAATTTCATTTAATCCATTTTAGTTGATGCAAAATAAAAACGTAACGCGTCTGTAAGTTTATCTTAGATCACTGCATAAACATGATTTAAATCTAGGTTTACATATTGTTAAGAATACTTTTATTACGCTGTACCCACGACATATATTTATGTTCACAGTTACTCCAAAAGTTTACACTCAATATTAGGAAATTCACCGTGCAGAATTTATGAGTTCGCTTTTTGATAGAACTTGAGAATGTTAGGAAAGAATATATTCGTCATAATACTCGTTATATTATTATGATGTCACATCAAGATTAAAAATATGGAAGCTAAAATCAGGGATATTTGTTTAAAAATACGGGTGCAGAATGAGGTGAGTGGTATATCAAGATCAACTGAATTTTACGCCCAGGCTAAAAATCACGGCGATGTAAAAAATTGTAAAATAAAAATCTTAAAAAAAGGAAACCGACTTCTAAATGCAAAAAAAAAATATTTGAAGTCGGTGCCAAGTAACCGACTGCACCAACCGGCACTGACTTCAAATATTTGCATTTTGAAATCGGTTTCCCTTTTTTAAAAAAGTTTTTTATTTTACAGTTTTGAAAAGTGGGTGTACTCAGTACACCTCTGCCACCCCTGGTTGGGAAATATAGGCGTGACGGTGTTTATTTATTTTTTTATTTTAAAGTCATACACAAACACAAAATACACCCATTTAACTTCATTCGTTCCCTTTTTAACCGACTTCAAAAAGGAAGAGGTTCTATGTTTATCTGTATGTATACTTTTATGTATGTTTACCGATATTTCCGTCTAATGTGGATCAATTTTGATGATAACTTTTGCATTAGGTTCAGTACAGTTCCAAGGTGGTCCCATTTTAATTGGTATTGGACCTTGGAGTTTGAAGACACACCAGGGAACTCCTTAACCACAAACGATACGGATGTATAGATTGGGTAATTATAAGTATTCCGTCGATCCTATAGGTACCTTACGATAGAACTAAGCAGAATATTAATTGACTTCAAAAAAGGAGGAGGATCGTAGTTCGTCTGTGTTTGTTTTAGAACTACTTTGCTTATAAGCCGATTTTAATGATTCTTTTTACATTGGATTCAGTATAGCTCCGGGTGGTCCCATTTTAATTTTATTTTGTACTTTGAAGATACACCAGGGGACTTCTTGGCAGCAAACAGCACGAATGTGTTAATTCATTTATTATGAGTATTATATCAATCCTTTACGTACTTTACTATAGAACTAAGCAGAATAATATAATACAGGCATAAAAATATTTATAATTAATTAACGCATCTCTTAAAATTGAAAAATAAATAACTTTAAAAACCGACTTCAAAAAGCAAAAAGATAATATTTGTACTCGGTGCCAAGTGACCCAACTGACCGCACCAACCGGCGCCGATTTTAAATATTTATTTATTGCTCATTGAAGTCGGTTTCCCTTTTTTAAGTTTTTTTTTAATAAAACGTAATCTCAATGCGTAGATTAATTTAAATAGAAACCTTTCAGCCAATGTTCATTGAATGCTGTTAAAACCTTTTGATAGATGAATATAATTTTTCAGCTTTATGAAAACTTCCATTCGACTGTTGACGTTTCGACTGGTTTGACGTTAAAATCGGCGTCAAGCAGGGTTGCGTGTTGTCCGCTAGACTGTTTATAATATATCTGGACAAAAGTCTTCAAAGACTGAAAGCGATGAATGAAGGTGTACAAATGGGTGACTTAGTGGTAAACCATCTACTTTATGCAGATGACGCGGATTTAATAGCGCCAACAGCCACTGATCTGCAAACACTAGTCACAGTTATGAAAGACGACTGCATGATCAATGGCTTACACTTGAATGTGAAGAAAACCAAGATTATGGTTTTTGAAAGGGAAGAAACCAGAACGAATGTAAGGATTGTGGTTGGTAACGATGTGCTGGAGCAAGTGAATGAGTTTGTATATCTTGGATGCGCCTTCAGTAAGGATGGGAAATACACCGCTGACATAGAGAGAAGAGTGAGTGCAGGGAACAGAGTGAATGGTGCGATGGGAAAGCTACTCGGGAGCCGGCACTTAAGCCATAAGGCGCAGCTGGCCATACATAACGGAGTTCTTGTCCCAACGCTGTTATATGATAGCGAGAGCTGGGTATACATACCCAGCTCTCGCTACAGAAGGAGAATGAAAGTAGGATAAATGCGGTAGAAATGCGAGCTCTGCGGAAGATGTGCGGAGTGAAGCTGACCGACCGCATTAGCAACAGCATAGTAAGATAGCGAGTAGGTATGAAAGATAGTATCGGTGTAAAGATGAGAAAGGGCATGCTCCGTTGGTTCGGGCATATAGAAAGAATGCCAGAGGAAAGAATGACAAAACAGATATACAATGTAAAAGTGGAAGGATGCAGGTACCGGGGAAGACCTAGACTATCTTACCACGACCAAATAAACCGAGTCTTATCTGATGGAAAAGTCAAGAGTCTCCGTAACCGGCGAGCGTGTATGAGACGAACTATGAGAGTCGAGGAAGCCAGAGAGGTATGGAAGGAAAGAACCTGTTGGAACTCTGTACTCTCTGCCTACCCCGCAAGGGATCTGGCGTGGGGTTATAGATAGATAGATAGACTGTTTTAATCATTTAGGACATTAGTCGCTCCGTACATACCACGATGTTATATCGATTACGAAGTTTAAGCCACGTTCGACTCGGTTAGTTTGAGATAAGTGACCGTTTGTAGCAATATCGTTTTAGAACTAATTTGCAAGTCACGTTACGCCGTTGATTCCAGTTGCCACTTAAGGTTTTGCCACATAGCCGATGCAGCGTGACGGTGGCGCGGTTGAATGTACTGAAATATATGGGAGAAGCCACACAGCGCAACGGCAAATATCACGACCGAACGTAGACGAGCGCTTCTGTCACGCTCCCGTCGCGCTCTGTCGGGTATTTGACCAAACCATTAATGTGGTAGTCGTTAAGTCGAGTAAAGTTGGATGCCTTACAGACGGCTTGACAAAATTAAATTGAAGGCACCCACCGCGTCTTTTCTATGTATGCATATACACCACAGAACAAATAAGATAGTTTTTTATTCCGTGATATATATACCCCAATTAACAACGAAACTTGTACGTGAATGTGTGCATTTTGAGAAATGCGGGTTAGAAATGCATTTTTAATCTCCTTATTGCTATGAATCAAGAATAAATTAGTTTTTTATAGCGCGCTGAAGGAGTAAAAGCATTTTTTGCAAATTCAAAGAAAAATGTAAGATACATTAAAAATAGTTCAATTCAGTTATCGATTTAGAACAAACTACTTTCTGGTCTTGCGTTTATTATGTTACAGCTTGTATATATATATATATATATATATATATATATATATATATATACACGCTAAGTTAAGAAACTACTAGGTACATGGATTTTCATTTGGTTTCTCGAATGGATAGGCGACTTCCTAAGGAAGGTTTCAGTTAATTTATCTAGATATCTGGCTTATAGATAGAATATAGCAGATCTTCTACGAAGCAGGCAGAGAGAACAGAGCTTCAACAGGTTATATTCTTACAGACCTTTCTCATTTCCTTCACTCCCATAGTTCGTCTCATAGACGCTCGCTGGATAAAATCTCTTGACTTTCCCTTTAAATAAGATACGGTCTATTTGGTCATATAGGTTAATAAGTTATAGTAATATCAGTCTGTACTATTCTACTGCTGGCTAAAGACCTTTTCTCACAAATCTAGGTGAGAGAGAATGGGTCATACTTACCAAGCGGACCCATTACGGGTTGGTGGATTTGTAGCTACTAGTAGTAGATTTGTAAAACAATCGCTAAATTGCGGAGATATAATATGTACTACCATTGTGAAGGACTGGGTTGTTAGTTTATATATAACTTTCTTTTTTACCTGGGCAAAATTCTGCATAGGACTTCCGTGAGCCTCGGGGAAGCTCGCGGGCGTGTCGGATTCCTACCGACTAAAAACCCTAGGGTGGGTGACATTAGCACTTTGGACTCCTCCGGGATCTCCGAATGGAACGCACTGGTGACCCTCTTATGCCGCGCTATGAAGAGCCCGCTTTTGGGGGAGACCTAATAATACGCTCCCCTCAGCACCGACGTGGTGCTCACGGCAACGTGAGCCACACCACGCCACCGTCCTCCTCGAGGTCGATTGTGAAGGATGCTTAAGGCCTCCGCCCCTTGCGTCCGCGACCCCGAAGGGCCCTGCTGATGTTAGTGCAGGGTGCGAGTCTCCCGCCAAGTATATTTTATATATAACTAGCTGAACCCACAACTTTGCTCGCGTTACTTTCAGGGGTATATTTCACACCCTAGGTTTTTTTAGACAAAAGGTAGCCTATGCCCTTCCCCTGGATAAAATTTATATCCTTACTGAATTTGATCAAAGTCTGTTCAGCAGTTTGGGCTTGGAAAGGTAACAGACAGACAGAGTTACTTTTGAATTTTTAATATTACTAGTTTCTGCCCGCGAATAATCCGCGTTGACTTTAGCTGTCTAAAGTCAACGCGGATTATTCGCGGGCTGTCAGGTACCTGTGTACCTAACATTTTTCTGCGATAAAAGTATCTTATGTGTATATCCAGATAACAAACTATGCGTGGACCAAATTTCATCCAAATCGGTTTAGCCGTTTTTGCGTGATTGAGTAACAAACATCTAAACATTTAAAAATTTTAAATTTATAATATTAGTAGGACTATGGAGTCTCTTTTCTCTTTGATCTCCATAAGTCAAAAAACAAAAAAGATATCGAGTAGTCTTTGGTAATAATCAAAGCTAATAGTAAATGAACAGAATTTATTATTATAAATACGTAGATACTTATTATAAGTCTTCAGGCCGGTGATTGCTCAATTTTGTTGTTTTTTTCTTTTGATTGCATGTAATCTTTGTCTACGGTGGTTTCTGATCCTTTATTAATGACTCAATTTAAATTTATTAAATATAAATATGACATTCTGTTAAGGGGATTAATATTTTAGTAGTTTGATTAAAATATAAATTATAGACGGACGATTTAGCGGAGTGGTTAATAGCTTAAGTCGCTCTGCCCACTGTGTCTAATAGTCGCGGGTTCGATTCTCGCACGCGACAAATCTTTGTGTGATCCACAATTATTTCGGTCTACGATCGGAATTTTCATGTTTGTAAACGCGCCCACGACACAAGAATAAATCCTAGCGTGGGGCTACGTATTTATAAGAAAATCGTCACGCCTACATTCCTCAAGTGGAGGTGTCAAAAGTGTGTACGTACACCCATATATCGTCGACTATATTATATATCCCAATGTTATATGTTATAATAAATTTATTCAACAATACATACAAAGTAAACAAACTACATATTTACAAACGCCAGAGGCTGTGTGGGGGTTAAACAGGATACAGGATACAAATTGCTGCATCTTAACATTGTATCAAGCTGCGTTGTGTTGTATCATGTATGCTGCTGTTAAGCGCTGGTGTTCTGGCAGCACCTATAAAAAAGATCCAAAGATCGCTACGACAACTGATTTTTAACCGACTTCAAAACGGAGAAGGTTCTATGTTCGGTTGTATGTATGCTTTTTTTATGTATGTTCACCGATATTTCCGTCAGTTGTGAACCGATTTTGATGATTCTTTTTGCATTGGGTTCAATATAGCTCCAAGGTGGTCCCATTTTAATTTCATTGGTATTGGACCTTGGACTTTGAAGATACACCAGGGAACTCCTTAACGACAAATAATACGATTGCGTAGATTCAGATATTATGGGTATTACGTCAATCCTAGAAGTACCCTACCATAGAACTAAGAAGAATATTAACCGACCGACTTAAAAAAAGGAGGAAGTTCATAATTCGTCGTCTGCATTTTTAATTTGTAATTTCTTTCCTTAATAACTGATTTTGAAGATTCTTTTTGCATTAGGTTCGGCATAGCTCCGTGATTCGATCGAATTTAAGTTTTATTGGTATTGGACAACGGGCTTTGAAGATACACCAGGGGTTTCCTATACGGCAAACAGCATGAATGTGAAAATTCTGTTATTATGAGTTGTATATCAATCTTGTAGGTACCTCACTGTATAAATAAGAAGGATAATATAAAGGAGGTATATAAATAATAATAATTAATTTACTCATCACTAACAATTGTAAAATAAAAACCTTTTAAGGTTTTTACGTACAAATAGTACTTTGTGGGGCACGCCGGTTATTGTTCGATGTACTTTTGTATCAATATACTTAGAGGGTTGGCGTCCGTTCTAGAACTCTCATACGAGTATAAAAGGAACACTCAATGCGGCGACGGACACAGTCTCTTTTCGGAAGCGACAGCGATCAAATCGAGAACAAACGATCTAAGTGGAATACACCGGCGGCCTAAACAACAATATACGGCTACTACGAGCGACTCAGCGACTTGGAAGCAGTACTTAGATACTAACGAGAGTGGTACAAGTGTCTGTTTATTGCTTGTGTGGACTTTAATTTGACGTACTGTGTTGTTCATACAGCGCCTAATAAAGTACTTCGCACGATTTTCGGCATTTAATTACCCCGCAACGTAATGTAATAAAACTGAAGACGTCTACGTCTACGTCTTACAGACGTACTCGCAATTGTTTAAGATTACAAAATGTGACTGTAATCGTTAATCATTAATATGATTACATTTTGCTTATCTCTGATACCGGGCACTATTTCAGCCTCCGAATTGGTACTGAGAATTTTGCGATCTATGATATTGTAGGATAATATTGGCAACTATTTGGTAAATGAAAGAACTATGTAGATACTGATTGATACCATCAATGTAAATATATTGACGTTTACTCTATACTTTTTCTAAATTCTAAAAGCAATATTTAAAAATAATTGTAAAACTCTAGTTTTTCAAAGAGTAACCCTGGAATTTCTAGCCCTTCTCTACAAGAATAACATTCTAAATGGGTGGTAGTCTTAAGCAATCACTAGCCTTTCTTTCTTTTATCTATCCATCTATCTCATCACGCCACATTCCTTGCGGGGTAGGCAGAGAGTACAGAGTTCCTTACATGCCTCTCTGGCTTTCTCCACTCTCATAGTTTGTGCCATACATGCTCGCCGGTTACGGAGACTCTTGACTTGTCCTTCAGATAAGACACGGTCTATTTGGTCATAGTATGATAATATAGGTCTTCTCCGGTACCTACATCCTTCCACTTTCGCATTGTATATCTGTTTTGTCATTCTTTCTTCCGACATTCTTTCTATATACCCGAACCTTTCTTTCTTGTCGAGTCAGAAGTATGTTTTGATCTACATGAATAAACACTATTGATTTAATTTCATTTAATCCATTTTAGTTGATGCAAAATAAAAACATAACGCGTCTGTAAGTTTATCTTAGATCACTGCATAAACATGATTTAAATCTAGGTTTACATATTGTTAAAAATACTTTTATTACGCTGTACCCACGACATATATTTATGTTCACAGTTACTCCAAAAGTTTACACTCAATATTAGGAAATTCACCGTGCAGAATTTATGAGTTCGCTTTTTGATAGAACTTGAGAATGATAGGAAAGAATATATTCGTCATAATACTCGTAATATTATTATGATGTCACAACAAGATTAAAAATATGGAAGCTAAAATCAGGGATATTTGTTTAAGAATACGGGTGCAGAATGAGGTGAGTGGTATATCAAGATCAACTGAATTTTACGCCCAGGCTAAAATTGTAAAATAAAAATCTTAAAAAAAGGAAACCGACTTCTAAATGCATAAAAAAAATATTTGAAGTCGGTGCCAAGTAACCGACTGCACCAACCGGCACTGACTTCAAATATTTGCATTTTGAAATCGGTTTCCCTTTTTTAAAAAATTTTTTATTTTACAGTTTTGAAAAGTGGGTGTACTCAGTACACCTCTGCCACCCCTGGTTGGGAAATATAGGCGTGACGGTGTTTATTTATTTTTTTATTTTAAAGTCATACACAAACACAAAATACACCCATTTAACTTCATTCCCTTTTTAACCGACTTCAAAAAGGAAGAGGTCAATTTTGATGATAATTTTTGCACTAGGTTCAGTACAGTTCCAAGGTGGTCCCATTTTAATTGGTATTGGACCTTGGAGTTTGAAGACACACCAGGGAACTCCTTAACCACAAACGATACGAATGTATAGATTGGGTAATTATAAGTATTCCGTCGATCCTATAGGTACCTTACGATAGAACTAAGCAGAATATTAATTGACTTCAAAAAAGGAGGAGGTTCGTAGTTCGTCTGTGTTTGTTTTAGAACTACTTTGCTTATAAGCCGATTTTAATGATTCTTTTTACATTGGATTCAGTATAGCTCCGGGTGGTCCTATTTTAATTTTATTTTGTACTTTGAAGATATACCAGGGGACTTCTTGGCAGCAAACAGCACGAATGTGTTAATTCATTTCTTATGAGTATTATATCAATCCTTTACGTACCTTACTATAGAACTAAGCAGAATAATATAATACAGGCATAAAAATATTTATAATTAATTAACGCATCACTTAAAATTGAAAAATAAATAATTTTAAAAACCGACTTCAAAAAGCAAAACGATAATATTTGAACTCGGTGCCAAGTGACTCAACTGACCGCACCAACCGGCGCCGATTTTAAATATTTATTTATTGCTCATTGAAGTCGGTTTCCCTTTTTTAAGTTTTTTTTCAATAAAACGCGTCTCTCTTCTCAATGCGTAGATTAATTTAAATAGAAACCTTTCAGCCAATGTTCATTGAATGCTGTTAAAACCTTTTGATAGATCAATATAATTTTCAGCTTTATGAAAACTTCCATTTGACTGTTGACGTTTTGACTGGTTTGACGTTAAAATCGGCGTCAAGCAGGGTTGCGTGTTGTCCGCTAGACTGTTTATAATATATCTGGATAAAAGTCTTCAAAGACTGAAAGCGATGAATGAAGGTGTACAAATGGGTGACTTAGTGGTAAACCATCTACTTTATGCAGATGACGCGGTTTTAATGGCGCCAACAGCCACTGATCTGCAAACACTAGTCACAGTTATGAAAGACGACTGCATGATCAATGGCTTACACTTGAATGTGAAGAAAACCAAGATTATGGTTTTTGAAAGGGAAGAAACCAGAACGAATGTAAGGATTGTGTTTGGTAACGATGTGCTGGAGCAAGTGAATGAGTTTGTATATCTTGGATGCGCCTTCAGTAAGGATGGGAAATACACCGCTGACATAGAGAGAAGAGTGAGTGCAGGGAACAGAGTGAATGGTGCGATGGGAAAGCTACTCGGGAGCCGGCACTTAAGCCATAAGGCGCAGCTGGCCATACATAACGGAGTTCTTGTCCCAACGCTGTTATATGGTAGCGAGAGCTGGGTATGTAAGAAGGAGAATGAAAGTAGGATAAATGCGGTAGAAATGCGAGCTCTGCGGAAGATGTGCTGAGTGAAGCTGACCGACCGTATTAGCAACAGCATAGTAAGACAGCGAGTAGGTATGAAAGATAGTATCGGTGTAAAGATGAGAAAGGGCATGCTCCGTTGGTTCGGGCATATACAAAGAATGCCAGAGGAAAGAATGACGAAACAGATATACAATGTAAAAATGGAAGGATGCATGTACCGGGGAAGACCTAGACTATCTTACCACGACCAAATAAACCGAGTCTTATCTGATGGAAAAGTCAAGAGTCTCCGTAACCGGCGAGCGTGTATGAGACGAACTATGAGAGTCGAGGAAGCCAGAGAGGTATGTAAGGAAAGAACCTGTTGGAACTCTGTACTCTCTGCCTACCCCGCAGGGGATCTGGCGTGGGGTTATAGATCGATAGATAGACTGTTTTAATCATTTAGGACGTTAGTCGCTCCGTACATACCACGATGTTATATCGATTACGAAGGTTAAGCCACGTTCGACTCAGATAGTTTGAGATAAGTGACCGTTTGTAGCAATATCGTTTTAGAACTAATTTGCAAGTCACGTTACGCCGTTGATTCCAGTTGCCACTTAAGGTTTTGCCACATAGCCGATGCAGCGTGACGGTGGCGCGGTTGAATGTACTGAAATATATGGGAGAAGCCACACAGCGCAACGGCAAATATCACGACCGAACGTAGACGAGCGCTTCTGTCACGCTCCCGTCGCGCTCTGTCGGGTATTTGACCAAACCATTAATGTGGTAGTCGTTAAGTCGAGTAAAGTTGGATGCCTTACAGACGGCTTGACAAAATTAAATTGAAGGCACCCACCGCGTCTTTTCTATGTATGCATATACACCACAGAACAAATAAGATAGTTTTTTATTCCGTGATATATATACCCCAATTAACAACGAAACTTGTACGTGAATGTGTGCATTTTGAGAAATGCGGGTTAGAAATGCATTTTTAATCTCCTTATTGCTATGAATCAAGAATAAATTTAGTTTTTTTATAGCGCATTGAAGGAGTAAAAGCATTTTTTGCAAAATAAAAAAAAATGTAAGATACATTAAAAATAGCGTATATAATATATATATATATATACACGCTAAGTTAAGAAACTACTAGGTACATGGATTTTCATTCGGTTTCTCGAATGGATAGGCGACTTCCTGCAGGCAGGCAGTGAGAACAGAGGTTCAACAGGTTATATTCTTACAGACCTTTCTCATTTCCTTCACTCCCATAGTTCGTCTCATAGACGCTCGCTGGATAAAATCTCTTGACTTTCCCTTTAAATAAGATACGGTCTATTTGGTCATATAGGTTAATAAGTTACAGTAATATCAGTCTGTACTATTCTACTGCTGGCTAAAGACCTTTTCTCACAAATCTAGGTGAGAGAGAATGGGTCATACTTACCAAGCGGACCCATTACGGGTTGGTGGATTTGTAGCTACTAGTAGTAGATTTGTAAAACAATCGCTAAATTGCGGAGATATAATATGTACTACCACTGTGAAGGACTGGGTTGTTAGTTTATATATAACTTTCTTTTTTACCTGGGCAAAATTCTGCATAGGACTTCCGTGAGCCTCGGGGGAAGCTCGCGGGCGTGTCGGATTCCTACCGACTAAAAACCCTAGGGTGGGCGACATTAGCACTTTGGACTCCTCCGGGATCTCCGAATGGAACGCACTGGTGACCCTCTTATGCCGCGCTATGAAGAGCCCGCTTTTGGGGGAGACCTAATAATACGCTCCCCTCAGCACCGACGTGGTGCTCACGGCAACGTGAGCCACACCACGCCACCGTCCTCCTCGAGGTCGATTGTGAAGGATGCTTAAGGCCTCCGCCCCTTGCGTCCGCGACCCCGAAGGCCCCTGCTGATGTTAGTGCAGGGTGCGAGTCTCCCGCCAAGTATATTTTATATATAACTAGCTGAACCCACAACTTTGTTCGCGTTACTTTCAGGGGTATATTTCACACCCTAGGTTTTTTTAGACAAAAGGTAGCCTATGCCCTTCCCCTGGATAAAATTTATATCCTTACTGAATTTGATCAAAGTCTGTTCAGCAGTTTGGGCTTGGAAAGGTAACAGACAGACAGAGTTACTTTTGAATTTTTAATATTACTAGTTTCTGCCCGCGAATAATCCGCGTTGACTTTAGCTGTCTAAAGTCAACGCGGATTATTCGCGGGCTGTCAGGTACCTGTGTACCTAACATTTTTCTGCGATAAAAGTATCTTATGTGTATATCCAGATAACAAACTATGCGTGGACCAAATTTCATCCAAATCGGTTTAAAAATTTTACATTTATAATATTAGTAGGACTATGGAGTCTCTTTTCTCTTTGATCCCCATAAGTCAAAAAACAAAAAAGATATCGAGTAGTCTTTGGTAATAATCAAAGCTAATAGTAAATGAACAGAATTTATTATTATAAATACGTAGATACTTATTATAAGTCTTCAGGCCGGTGATTGCTCAATTTTGTTGTTTTTTTCTTTTGATTGCATGTAATCTTTGTCTACGGTGGTTTCTGATCCTTTATTAATGACTCAATTTAAATTTATTAAATATAAATATGACATTCTGTTAAGGGGATTAATATTTTAGTAGTTTGATTAAAATATAAATTATAGACGGACGATTTAGCGGAGTGGTTAATAGCTTAAGTCGCTCCACCCACTGTGTCTAATAGTCGCGGGTTCGATTCTCGCACGCGACAAATCTTTGTGTGATCCACAATTATTTCGGTCTACAGTCGGAATTTTCATGTTTGTAAACGCGCCCACGACACAAGAATAAATCCTAGCGTGGGGCTACGTATTTATAAGAAAATCGTCACGCCTACATTCCTCAAGCGGAGGTGTCAAAAGTGTGTACGTACACCCATATATCGTCGACTATATTATATATCCCATTGTTATATGTTATAATAAATTTATTCAACAATACATACAAAGTAAACAAACTACATATTTACAAACACCAGAGGCTGTGTGGGGGTTAAACAGGATACAGGATACATATTGCTGCATCTTAACATTGTATCAAGCTGCGTTGTGTTGTATCATGTATGCTGCTGTTAAGCGCTGGTGTTCTGGCAGCACCTATAAAAAAGATCCAAAGATCGCTACGACAACTGATTTTTAACCGACTTCAAAACGGAGAAGGTTCTATGTTCGGTTGTATGTATGCTTTTTTATGTATGTTCACCGATATTTCCGTCAGTTGTGAACCGATTTTGATGATTCTTTTTGCATTGGGTTCAATATAGCTCCAAGGTGGTCCCATTTTAATTTCATTGGTATTGGACCTTGGACTTTGAAGATACACCAGGGAACTCCTTAACGACAAATAATATGATTGCGTAGATTCAGATATTATGGGTATTACGTCAATCCTAGAAGTACCCTACCATAGAACTAAGAAGAATATTAACCGACCGACTTAAAAAAAGGAGGAAGTTCATAATTCGTCGTCTGCATTTTTTAATTTGTAATTTCTTTCCTTATAAACTGATTTTGAAGATTCTTTTTGCATTAGGTTCGGCATAGCTCCGTGATTCGATCGAATTTAAGTTTTATTGGTATTGGACAACGGGCTTTGAAGATACACCAGGGGTTTCCTATACGGCAAACAGCATGAATGTGAAAATTCTGTTATTATGAGTTGTATATCAATCTTGTAGGTACCTCACTGTATAAATAAGAAGGATAATATAAAGGAGGTATATAAATAATAATAATTAATTTACTCATCACTAACAATTGTAAAATAAAAACCTTTTAAGGTTTTTACGTACAAATAGTACTTTGTGGGGCACGCCGGTTATTGTTCGATGTACTTTTGTATCAATATACTTAGAGGGTTGGCGTCCGTTCTAGAACTCTCATAAGAGTATAAAAGGAACACTCAATGCGGCGACGGACACAGTCTCTTTTCGGAAGCGACAGCGATCAAATCGAGAACAAACGATCTAAGTGGAATACACCGGCGGCCTAAACAACAATATACGGCTACTACGAGCGACTCAGCGACTTGGAAGCAGTACTTAGATACTAACGAGAGTGGTACAAGTGTCTGTTTATTGCTTGTGTGGACTTTAATTTGACGTACTGTGTTGTTCATACAGCGCCTAATAAAGTACTTCGCACGATTTTCGGCATTTAATTACCCCGCAACGTAATGTAATAAAACTGAAGACGTCTACGTCTACGTCTTACAGACGTACTCGCAATTGTTTAAGATTACAAAATGTGACTGTAATCGTTAATCATTAATATGATTACATTTTGCTTATCTCTGATACCGGGCACTATTTCAGCCTCCGAATTGGTACTGAGAATTTTGCGATCTATGATATTGTAGGATAATATTGGCAACTATTTGGTAAATGAAAGAACTATGTAGATACTGATTGATACCATCAATGTAAATATATTGACGTTTACTCTATACTTTTTCTAAATTCTAAAAGCAATATTTAAAAATAATTGTAAAACTCTAATTTTTCAAAGAGTAGCCCTGGAATTTCTAGCCCTTCCCTACAAGAATAACATTCTAAATGGGTGGTAGTCTTAAGCAATCACTAGCCTTTCTTTCTTTTATCTATCCATCTATCTCATCACGCCACATTCCTTGCGGGGTAGGCAGAGAGTACAGAGTTCCTTACATGCCTCTCTGGCTTTCTCCACTCTCATAGTTTGTGCCATACACGCTCGCCGGTTACGGAGACTCTTGACTTGTCCTTCAGATAAGACACGGTCTATTTGGTCATAGTATGATAATATAGGTCTTCTACGGTACCTACATCCTTCCACTTTCGCATTGTATATCTATTTTGTCATTCTTTTTTCCGACATTCTTTCTATATACCCGAATCTTTCTTTCGTGTCCAGTCAGCAGTACGTTTTGATCTACATGAATAAACACTATTGATTTAATTTCATTTAATCCATTTTAGTTGATGCAAAATAAAAACATAACGCGTCTGTAAGTTTATCTTAGATCACTGCATAAACATGATTTATATCTGGGTTCACATATTGTTAAGAATACTTTTATTACGCTGTACCCACGACATATAATTTTGTTCAAAGTTACTCCAAAAGTTTACACGCAATATTAGGAAATTCACCGTGCAGAATTTATGAGTTTGCTTTTTGATAGAACTTAAGAATGTTAGGAAAGAATATATTCGTCATAATACTCGTAATAATGATGTCACAACAAGATTAAAAATATGGAAGCTAAAATCAGGGATATTTGTTTAAGAATACGGGTGCAGAATGAGGTGAGTGGTATATCAAGATCAGCTGAATTTTACCAGATGGTATTAATTATTAAATAAAATTAATAAGGCACAATTTGTAATAGTATAATAGATTTTTTTAATATACAATCATACAGTCTAACTAATGAAAATACAAGTATTAAGTCACTGGTCTATAATAAAGAAAGTATGTTGTATATGTTACACAACATATGTATCTACTTTGGTTCGTAATGAATACTTATATATTTAAATAAAATACTGTAGTTTTATCATAGTTCTCTTACATAATTTTAGAGGTAAGTAGAATGTGTGATTCGCAAGCTTACCGCCCAGTATCGGGTTTTAGCCTACGAATCACGGCGATGTAAAAATTTGTAAAATAATAATCTTAAAAAAAGGAAACCGACTTCAAAATGCAAAAAAAAATAATATTTGAAGTCGGTGCCAAGTAACCGACTGCACTAACACTTACTTAAAGTTTTTTATTTTATAGTTTTAAGTGATGAGTAAATTCCTTATTAATATTTATATACCTATATTACATTATTCTTATTTAGTTCTACAGTAAGGTACCTACAAGATTGATATAAAATACATAATAACTGAATTTCCACATTCATGCTCCTTTTTTAACTGACTTCTAAAGGGGAGGCGGTTCTCAATTCGACTGTATGTTGTTTTTTTTTTTGTATGTATGTTACACGATCATTCCGCCAAAAATGAATCGATTTTGAAAATTCTTTTTGCATTTGGTTCAGTATAGATCCGAAATGGCTATGGGCCAATTTTATCGGTATTGGACCTTGGATTTGGAAGATGCTTCAGGGAACTCCTTAACGACAAACAATACGAATGCGTAGATTGAGATATTATAGGTATTACGTCAATTCCATAGGTACCCTGTCATAAAACTAAGCAGAATATTAACCGACTTCAAAAAAGGAGGAGGTCGATAATTCATGTGTTTTTTTATAACGTCTTTATTTATGAACTGAATTTGATGATTTTTTTTTGCGAAATAATTTACTTGTCACTTAAAACTGTAAAATAAAAATCTTTTTTTAAAAAAAAACCGGCTTCAAAAAGCAAGATATAAATATTTGAAGTCGGTGCCAAATAACCGACTGCATTAACCGGTACCGACTTCAAATATTTATTTCTTGCTCTTTGAAGTCGGTTTTTTTTTATTAAAAAAGATTTTTTGAAGTTGGTTAACATTCTGCTTAGTTCTATAGAACTTTAGTAGGGTACCTATAGGATTGACGTAATACTCATAATGCCTTATTTTTTACATTCCTGTTGTTTGTCGTTAAGGAGTTCCCTGGTGTATCTTCCAAGTTAGGTTTAATAAATTTATTTTCATAAAGACATAAAGTCATTTACATGAGAATATAGATTGGCATAATATACTTATTTTAGGCAATGGCCACCGAAAGACACTTTAAAGATAAAGAATTGGTCGGTTGCACGTTCATCGGTTTTACCATCAACTAGTAGAGTGGTATCGTTTTTTGTGATATTTGTTGTCAATTATATATTTTGATAGTTAGTATGGTATTTAAAACCGCTAAACGTTTTCAAGGTTCAATACCAATGAAATTACAACGGGACCACCTTGGAACTATATTGAATTCAGCGCAAAAATAATCATCAAAAAACTTTTTAAAAAAAGGGAAAGCGACTACAAAAAGCAAAAAATAAATATTTGAAGTCGGTGCTGGTTAGTGCAGTCGGTTACTTGGCACCGACTTCAAATATTTATTTTTTGGTTTTTGAAGTCGGTTTCCCTTTTTGTTAATTTTTTTTATTTTACAATTTTTAGTGATGAGTAAATTTATTATTATTATTTATATACCTCCTTTATATTATCCTACTTATTTATACAGTGAGGTACCTACAAGATTGATATAAAACTCATAATAACTGAATTTTCACATTCATGCTGTTTGCCGTATAGGAAAGGAGGAGCCTTTTTTGAAGTCGGTTAACATTCTGCTTAGTTCTATAGTTGGGTACCTATAGGATTGACGTAATACCCATAATATCTCAATCTACGCATTCGTATTGTTTGTCATTAAGGAGTTCCCTGGTGTATCTTAAAAGTCCAAGGTCCAATACTGATGAAATTAAAATGGGACCACCTTAAAACTATATTGAATCCAGCGGAGAAAGAATCATCCAAATCGGTTTATAAGCAAATAAGTTAAAAAAAACACAGACGAATTATGAACCTCCTCCCTTTTTGAAGTCGGTTAATATTCTGCTTAATTCTATAGTAGGGTACCTGTAGGATTGACGTAACACCTATATTGTCTCAATTTGCACATTTCTATTGTTTGTCGTTAAGGAGTTTCCTGGTGTATCTTGAAAGTCCAAGATCCAATACCAATGAAATTAAAATGGGACCACTTTGGAGCTATACTGAACCCAATGCAAAAATAATCATCAAAATCGGTCCACAACTGACGGAAATATCGGTGAACATACATAAAAAAATGAAAAAATCGAAAAAAAAAAAGCGTACATACAACCGAACATTGAACCTCCTCCTTTTTGAAGTCGGTTAAAAATCGGTCCACAACTGACGGAAATTTCGGAGAACATACATAAAAAAAAATAACATACATATAGACGAACATAGAACCACCTCTTTGACCACCTTTTGAAGTCGGTTAAAAAGTATACATGTACACATAATAAAACAGCGCCATTTTTAAGTGCCATTTTTTAAAACTTTGATGATATTATTTAATTTGCTCTTGAAATTATAACAATATTAAGCAGTAGCACGTTATGCCTATCGAGCTTACGGTAACTGCTTTGTAGACGCGTAGTGACCATCATCTTTGGGATTCTGGTTTGGTCCTACTCTCTAAGAGCTTTACTTTTGCTTACGTTGACTGTCTGGCGCGGGTCTCTCCAATATGATCGAGGGGAGTAATGGCTGTTCCTGTAGTCATACTGGTGAACGGGTGCTGCTTATGGGGTCACCTGGTCACCCTTTAGACATTGTAGGACTGGAGATAAATCTTAAACCATTATGTAATTGTAACCTAAGCATTGTATCTATATAATATGATGTAAATTGACTAAGTACCCCGCAGGGTTTATACAATATAAACGCCGAGATTATATTGTGGATTTAGGTGGGTTCACTGGCCACCCTTCGGCTTCATCATCAGACCCTGAGCACTATCTGGTTGTACAGTGCTTGTCAATACCAATCGAACCACCTAACTACGGTGGTTTACGTTGTATAATTTACATTTTTTTTTTTTTATTTTTTTTTTCTTTAAAAAACGTAGCCCCACACTAGGATTTATTCCTGTGTCGTGGGTGCGTTTACAAACATGTAAATTCACAAACAAATATCCAGACCGGAACAAATAATTGTGGATCACACAAAGATTTGTCCCGTGCGGGAATCGAACCCGCGACTATTCGACACAGTGGGCGGAGCAGCTCAAGCTCTTAACCACTGCGCTAAATCGTCCGTCTAATCGTCCGTTTAAATATTCCTATGGCCACCTTCCGATTCCATCATCAGACCAGCCCTATGGTCCCATATTATTGCATTGCCACCGTCTTTACATACTTTTTCAAAATTTTGGCTCAATCGGAAGCCCGCAAGTGCATGTAAAATGGATCATAAGTTTCGTACCGGAAAAATAGACAGATATACGAATAGTGCAGGTTAAATCAAACTTTGTAGAAAATAATTAAACACCTTGACTTGTTATTTATCCAAGTGGGATATTTCGTCTCATGTTACGTAAAATTTATATTGATTTTTACGTTAACTTATCTCTGTTATAATAAACACAAAATTGACACATGTTGTTTTTTTTCTTTCCAGGTTGATAAAATGGAGGATCTCGGAGCAATCTACAATACATCTTTACTTCGGATGAGAGAAACTGTTGCGTCTGTTGCGACGTTCGTTGCAGTCCACAACACGAGCGTTGCGAACAAAGTTGCTAGCAACGCGTACGAGTGGCGATTCATATTACCGCCGTACTTTTTGATATTTATGTTGTCGATATCTGGGAATTGCCTTGTTATAGCAACGCTGGCTAGCAACAGAAGAATGAGGACTGTAACAAATGTTTATTTACTGAATTTGGTGAGTGTGCATCCCTATATTATCTATCTATATGATCACACCAGATCCCATGCGGAGCAGATAGTACAGAGTTCCAATAGGTTCTTTTCTACAAGCATCCTCCACTTTCATAGTTCATCGCATACACGCTCGCCGATTACGGAGACTCTTGACTTGCCCATTAATAAGATAAGACGCGATCGGTTGTTGTTCAAGGTAAGATGACTAGTTTTGTAGATGCTAGGGTTGTACTTAGTAGCATGAAATTGGAGAGGCCTATTTTTGCAAGCTTTTAATTAACTTGCAATGTTCTTACGTCTGTCTGTCCGTCTTTCCAGTTCAAATCTTGTGATCAATTTTTCAAGCACTTGAATAACCCTAGTGAGTTAAAATTTGGCAAATTTATGTAAGTTTTATGGTAGTTTAGTAAAAATAAGTTTCCAGCATGATGTCTATGTATCCAACCATCGGAGCATGCCGTTTTTCATATATACACCAATAAATATATCGTCGACATTTAACATATTTTCTACTAGCGATTACCCGCGGCTATAGGCACGCATTTATTTTGTAATTTGGCATAGGTCTCTGAAGCGCAATCTTATTCAACACTAACGCCGTCTCATAAATAAAAACATATACAATACTTAAGTACTTTTAAGCCTTTTCTACCTACCCTGCCAAATATCGTTATCTGGCGAAATTATATTTAAAAAAGGTACTTTGCCAACTAAGTTTGTAACATAGTGTCAGTTTTCGTGTCAGTCTTCTCGTAAGAATATACAGTTCATGTTCATGATCAAAATTATGTTAAGATTTCTTAAATACTGGGTTTCTCTGTAGCCTATTGTTAACTATTATTGCGTTTAAGTTTAAGCCATTATATACACTAACTTTGCAAATTTTGACTGACACACGAGAACAAAAGGAAAGATCTAATTACTAATCTGAAGAGACACAGGGGACGATCTGAGACCCACGCTCTTCGATTAATTTTATTATTTACTCTAAATAAATTTAGGATATATATAATATGGGTTTTAATATGGGTTGGGAGTTTAAATTCAGAAAAATATGTTGCACTTATCTAGTCATAGTTCGTTTTTTCTTTCTTATTTTAAGTAACGTTATCCCACACTAGGAATTCCTTTGTTCGGCATTATTACGACTCAATAATTATACATTAAATAATAGCATTTAAATTCTAGTACTAACTTATTAATAGTAGTTGTTTTATTTTTCAAGAAGGAAGATAAGACCCTTCTGGGAAACTATCGACCGATTTCCCTTCTGAGCCATGTCTACAAGTTGTTTTCTAGATTCATCACAAATCGCCTGGCGAGAAGACTTGACGAGTTTCAGCCAACGGAACAGGCTGGTTTCAGGGGAGTATATGGCACCATAGACCACATTCACACAGTGCGGCAGATTATGCAGAAGGCCCAATGGTATAATCAGCCCCTGTACATGGCATTCGTGGATTACGAGAAAGCCTTCGACTCCATCGAAACCTGGTCTGTTCGCAAATTGCAACGTTGCCAGGTCGACTGGCGATACATCCAAGTGCTGAGATGCCTGTATGACGCTGCAACAATGACCGTCCAAATACAAAACCAGCATTTCCCCTTGCATCCAGAAGTGAGACAAGGCGATGTAATCTCACCTAAATTGTTTACAACTGCACTGAAGGATATGTTTAAGGCTCTGGACTGGAAAGGAAGCGGTATTAACATAAACGGCGAGTACATCTCACACCTAAGATTCGCGGATGATATCGTCAATATGGCGGAGACATTACAGGATCTCCAATAGATGCTGGACGGGCTAGCTATTTCTTCCCAACGCATTGGTCTCCGGATGAACATAGATATAACCAAGATTATGTTCAAAGAAATTCCGGAGCCAATAGTCTTAAATGGGACTACTCTCGAAGTTGTTCATGAATACATTTACCTCGGACAAGTCTTACAATTAGGTAGAAATAAATTTAAGAGAGAGGTCCGCGGGAGGATACAGCTGGGCTGGGCAGAATTTGGAAAATTTCGTCAAGTCTCTCGTCGCCAATACCGCAAAGTCTGAAGACAAAAGTCTTTAATCAGTGAGTCCTACCTGTCATGACATACGGAGCCGAGACGTGGACAATTACGGTGAGGCTAGTCCACCAAATGAAAGTTGTTCAGCGGACTATGGAGAGAGCTATGCTCGTTTCTCTGAAGGATCGAATCCGGAATGAGGTGATTCGACAGAGAACTAAGGTCACTGACATAGCTCACAGGATCAGCTCGCTAAAGTGGCAATGGGCTGGCCATATTTGCCGAAGGACCGATAACCGTTGGGGTACACGTGTTCTTGAGTGAAAAACCGCGGCTTGGAAAACGTAGTGTGGGAGGCCCTGTAGCTAGGTGGAGCGACGATATACGCAGGGTGGCTGGCAGCGGTTGGAGAAGAAGAGCCGAAGACCGGGCTCAATAGCATGCCTTGGGAGAGGCCTATGTCCAGCAGTGGACCGATACGGGTTGATGATGATGATGAACTTATTAATAACACTAGTTTCTGCCCGCGGCTTCGTCCACGTCAACTTTAAAGAGTAACTTTACATTTTCCCGAAATAAAAAAATATCTATCTATATAATCACGCCAGATCTCTTACGGGGTAGGCAGAGAGTACAAAGTTCCAACCGGCTCTTTCCTTACATACCTCTCTGGCTTCCTCTACTCTCATAGTTCGTTTCATACACCCTCGCCGGTTACGGAGACTTCTGACTTGTCCTTCAGATAAGACCCGGTCTATTTGGTCATGTTAAGTTAGTCTAGGTCTTCCCCGGTCCGCCGCTCGACATCCTGGCGGACATGGATGCGAGGGTCTACGACCAGACTCGCGGTGTTCGTCAAAGCGGCGAGAGCGTGCCTGCGCTCGAAGAAGTGAGACGGCGGGAACGACGGCGCGCTCTGGAGGAGTGGCGCGCGAGGCTCAGTCAAGAGCATATCGCGCGCAAGCGCGTCGTCCAAGCTATCCGGCCGTCCTTCGAAGCCTGGCACCAGCGGAGGAGAGGGCGAGTCACCTATAGACTTACTCAGATAATTACCGGTCATGGTTGCTTCGGTGATTATCTGAGGAAGATCGGACGCGAGGCGACGACAACCTGTCACCACTGCGGTGGGGACCAGGATTCCGCCCAGCACACGCTTGAAGAGTGCCCGGCGTGGGCCTCCGAGCGGCGGATCCTGGTCGACCGGATCGGACCGGACCTCTCCCTGCCGGCAGTTGTAGCGGCTATGCTGGCAGGGGAATCGGCGTGGGGGGCCGTATCCTCCTCCTGCAATACTGTGATGTCCCAGAAGGAGGAGGCCGAGCGGGATCGGGAGAGGGCCGATCCTGCTCGACGAAGGCGACGGCGCCGGGGCGGAGGCACAGCCCGCCCAGGCCCCCCAGCCCAATAGCCCGGGGCTCTAGAATACGGGCTAACTCGCGTCCCCCGCCGTAATATCTGGCGGGGGACCCCCCTGCAACATCAGCAGGGGGACCTTCGGGGTTGCGGACGCAAGGGGCGGGGGCATTTCCTTTTATCATGAATCATATATTTATATATGTATGTATATACTATTATATATAATTATTTATATATATTATGTAGGGATAAATAGGTATATTCTATCTATCTATCTATCTATATCATCACGCCAGCTCCCTCGCGGGGTAGGCAGAGAGTACAGAGTTCCAACAGGTTCTTTCCTTACATACCTCTCTGGCTTCCTCCACTCTCATAGTTCGTCTCATACACACTCGCCGGTTACGGAGACTCTTGACTTGCCCTTCAGATAAGACACGGTCTATTTGGTCATGGTAAGATAGTCTAGGTCTTCCCCGGCACCTACATCCTTCCACTTTCGCATTGTATATCTGTTTTGTCATTCTTTCTTCTGGCATCCTTTCTATATGCCCGAACCAACGGAGCATACCCTTTCTCATCTTTACACCGATACTATCTTTCATACCTACTCGCTTTCTTACTACGCTGTTGCGAATACGGTCGGTCAGCGTGACTCCGCACATCTTCCGCAGAGATCGCATTTCGACCGCATTGATCCTGCTTTCGTTCTCCTTCTTACATACCCAACTCTCACTGCCATATAACAGCGTTGGGACAAGCACTCCGTTATGCATGGCCAGCTGCGCCTTTTGGCTTAAGTGCCGGCTCCCAAGTAGCCTTCCCATCGCACCATTCACTCTATTACCTGCATTCACTCTTCTCTCTATATCAGCGGTGTATTTCCCATCCTTACTGAAGGCGCATCCAAGATATACAAACTCATTCACTTGCTCCAGCACATCGTTACCAACCACAATCCTTGCATTCGTTCTGGTTTCTTCCCGTTCAAAAACCATAATTTTGGTTTTCTTCACATTCAAATGTAAGCCATTGGCAAGGCTTACGCCATTATTCATGCAGTCGTCTCTCATAACTGTGACTAGTGTTTGCAGATCAGTGGCTGTTGGCGCTATCAAAACCGCGTCATCTGCATACAATAGGTGGTTTATCACTAGATCACCCATTTTTACCCCTTCAGTCATCGCACACAGTCTTTGAAGACTTTTATCCAGATACACTATAAACAGTCTAGCGGACAACACGCAACCCTGCTTGACACCGATTTTAACGTCAAACCAAGGTATATTAATTTATATTATTTTGTTGACTTATATGTGTATGTAATGTGTTGTGTATTTATGTATAATTTTATTCCATTGTACACTTGTTACTGTCCTCTCTACTTTTCATCTCTCTATCGCTCGGGTTAGCTGTAAGAAAACTCAATTTTGAGTTAAGCACACCTTTGTACATAAAATATCCTATGTAATAATTCATTGTGTATATATGTGTACAATAAAGAATAAAAATAAAAAAAAGTGTTTACTGTACTTTGAAAGTTTAGTTTTTTAAATATCCTATTTAGAAACATTATTTATAAGATTAGACAACATTCCGTAAGTATCAGACAGTAAATAAATGAAGTTGAAATCCCGTCGATATTGTTCCTAACAGGAAAAAAAATAAGTAAAAAAAATAATAATGTGAGTATGTAAATAAAAAAAAGACTAGTAGCAAACGAAAGCGGCATCAATTGTTTGATAAATACACATTTCAATACTCAATTAATAATATTTATTTTGTTTCCATATAAACCTAAATCAATTCTTAAATACTATCATTTCCATCATATTATCTTTGCAGTTTAAATAAATTGTTTCTGCGTGACAATTTCAGCGAAATTAAATGGCGCCTTTACCTTCCTATCCCTGCGCCCCACCAACGTCCCGCGCACTTGCCTAAAGTCCACTCAAACGCAATAAGGTTTATGATAATAATAGTTAAAAAAACGCCTGCGCGCGGCTAGTTGTCTAGTATGTTCCGATCGGTTTTTTTGTGTTTGTTTATGATGCAATAATCGGAGCGAAATCACGTGCTGTAGAATTTAGGTTAACCAGTATCCAATACATTGAAATGGTGCGAACACTAGCTTGATGTGATGATAACGTGGAATTGGCGTGTCAAGTGTTTAATCTAACCCATGGCAGTAGAGTTTCCGCTCGAACTTTGCCCATGTTATTAGAAGCCGTTCTGCTAGAAAATTTATCGGGAGGGTTTTATCAAAACGACAGAGTTCCCGTTCATTTTACTTGGAGTGTACGTCAATATCTGGACGCTGAATTTGGTAACCGTTGAATCGGTCGAGGGGGACCAGTACAATGGCCTCTTCAATTAGCTGATCTTACTCCATTCGACTTATGTGTGTGGGGACTTGTTAAATCTCTTGTGTACGTAAACGAATCTGATAGCATCCAATCAATAAACAAAAAATTGAAACGGCATTTCAAATAATTACTTTTCAACACGTCTACTCTGTTCAATTTTTTTACATCTAATAAGTAGAAATAAATTAAAAAACACATGTCCAGTCTTAACGAAATTATTTAATTTTATTAACTTTTTGTTCTAATTAATAAAATTATTTAAAGTTGTCAGTTCAAAGCCTGAAAAGTGTGATGGATAGATTAGAATCCTTACGAAGAAAGCTTACTCTCATGTTCATTTCCGTGCACAATGCCGCGCATTTAAATCGGGAATTAGCGTGAAATACTTGCGAATATATTAGTATAGCAAAGTGTGCCGTATGCGCATGTAATAAGGACAATATTACAAAAACAGAACTACTCAACCTATCGATAGTCGAGTGAATGACCCGGTGTTCGACTGTGTGAGTGCGTAGCAGCTGCTCTTGTAGTGTGTTATTTGTAGTGCGTCCATAGGTTTTGTAGGTAATTAGGATATAAAAGTTTTGTTTGCGTATGTAATTTGTAAAGCAATTATCTAAGTGGGGTGTCTGAGGTCTTGCGTTATTTACGTTACGCCTTGTATGTGTCAATCCAGGTAACAAACTATTTGTGCCAAATTTCATCCAAATCCGTTCAGCCGTATTTGCGTGATTGAGTAAGAAACATCCAAACATGTTTGGAAACATCTTAACATATAAACATTCACATTTATAATATTAGTAGTATAATATGAATCAGTAAAAATCTACCGGAGTTTATGCTTTAGGTAGTTTATTAAATATTCAAAAGGAAACCGTTAAGTTTAACCATAAATAAAGTGTTTGTGCGCCCCGGAGAGCTTCCCGATTTCCGAAAGACGATTTATTTTCTTAAGAACTCCTCAAAAACCTTTTAGTGTTGTATTGTAAAAATGAAGGCGACAGCTCTTTGATGATTAAACAAGCACCTCTCCTATTTGTTATCCTCTAAAGGGATCAGTCACTCTCAATGTAGAAAGCGTTGAACCGTTCGCCATTTTCAGAGCACTTTTTTTTTAAGTTTTAGCCCCAGACTAGAAATTATTCTCGTGTCGTGGTTGTATTTACAAACATGAACCTTACACACAGAAACATCCGGACCGAAACAAACATTTATTGGTAACAGAATATTTGTCTTTGTTCTGGGGGCATCGAACCTGTGGTTACTCGAGCCAGTAAGTGGAGCGGCCTACGTTTTAAACTACTGGACCAAGCCATCGTCAAATACAGTATTGTTCCACAAGGCTTCCTATTGTAAAGATCGTCACAACAACCGGTTTTGTGATGTAATCCAGATTGTATCCAAGACTTTCAATAGGTTATCAGTTCACGTGGGCCTGTTACGCAGTTGCTACGTCAATTCTGCGAGCGATGTAGCAATTCTAAGCGCTATGTCGATGATTTTCATCATCAGCCCGTGCAGTCCACTGCTGGACGTAGGCCTCTCCCATGGCACGCCACTAAGCTCGATCTTCAGCTCTCCTTCTCCAATCCCTGCCCGCTGCCTTACGAATATCGTCGCCCCACGTAGCTACAGGGCGCCCTACACTACGTTTGCCGACACGCTGTCTCCACTCAAGAACCAGTCTGCCCCAACGGCCATCGGTTCTGCAGCATATGTGACCTGCCCAATGCCACTTCAGCTTGCTAATTCGCTGAGCTATGTCGGTAACCTTGGTTCTCTGACGAATAACTTCGTTCCGGATTCGATCCCTAAGAGAAACTCCGAGCATAGCTCTTTCCATAGCTTGCTGAGCGACCTTGAACTAGTGAACAAGCCGCACAGTGAGTGGCCACGTTTCGGCTCCGTATGTCATTACAGGTAGGACGCACTGATTAAAAACTTTAGTTTTTAGGCACTGGGGTATGGGCGATAAGAAGACGCGACGGAGTTTTCCAAATGCTACCCAGCCCAGCTGTATCCGTCTCTTAACTTCATTGTCGAATGAAATAAAACTATTTTACGGATTTTATCGCGGTTTATTTTTTTATTTTTAGTTCCCGACGCGTGCCGACGCGTGCGTATCTTGAAGCGTGCTTCGATTAAAACATTTTATAAGCCGCCAAAGAAGATCAGTCAATTTTTACCATCTGTCAAGTGTCAGATCCCTCTACAAGATGCAGGAGTTTACAAGCTTGATTGTGAATGTGGTCTCTCTTATATAGGACAAACAAAAAGACCGGTAAAAACTCGGGTTAAAGAACACATAGCTGACCTAAAACACCGTCGCTCAAAGAAGTCTGCAGTCTGTGAACATGTCCTTGACCGCACCCGCCATAACATCAGATTTGATAGACCACAAATCCTCGTGAAAGAAAACCGATTCCTACCAAGGATGGTTCGCGAGGCTATTGAAATTAAAAAACATCCTAATTTCAATAGAGAAGATGGCTGGGTGCTTCCATCGTCTTGGGATCCGGTAATTAATATAATCAAATCCAAAACCAAGCATAACACTGCAAGACCTCAAGACACCGTGAGCTCATTCTGCGTAGATCGGACCAACAACAACAAAAATAATTAAGAAGTTTGAGGGTACCCCGGAACAACTATGCCTATTGGACGTCTAACACCTCAGTCCCTCCCGTGACCATGAGTGCTGCAAAGCACTCGAAACGTCGGGAACTAAAAATAAAAAAAATAAACCGCGATAAAATCCGTAAAATAGTTTTATTTCATGTGTAATATTCGCGTAAATCTAAGAACTTCATTGTCGAAGTTGTTTTTACCTAGTTGGAGCAACTGCCCTAGGTATACGTACTCAGAAACAACTTCGAGGGAGGCTCCGTTTACGGCGATCGGTCCCGGGTCAACATGCTTGTTGATCATAACTTTAGTTTTATCTATGGTCATCCGGAGACCGATTCGCTGAGACGAATTAGCAAGGCTGTCCAGCATCTGTTGTAGGTCTTGCAACGTTTCAGCCATAATGACGATGTCGTCTGCAAATCGCAGGTGAGAGATGTATGCGCCATTTATATTGATGCCGCGACCTTTCCAGTTCAGCGTCTTGAACATATCCTCCAGTACAGTGGTGAATAGTTTTTGTGATATGACATCACCCTGGCGCACTCCGCGGCGCAGGTGGATATGTTCAGTCCGCTGGTTCTGTACTTGGACGGTCATCGTTGCGCCTTCAAAAAGGCATCTCATTACCTCGATATATCGCCAATCAACGTGGCATCGTTGCAAGGAGTCCAGAACTGACCAAGTTTCGACAGTGTCAAAGGCCTTCTCATAGTTCACGAAGGCTAGACATAGGGGCAGATTATACTCTGCAGTCTTCTGTATAATCTGCCGCACTGTGTGGATGTGGTCTATGGTACCGTAACCACTTCGAAACCCGGCCTGCTCCGGGGGTTGAAACTCGTCAAGCCTTCGCGCAAGACGGTTCCTGATGACCCTTGACAACAGCTTGTATACATGGCTCAGAAGCGATATGGGTCGATAGTTTTTCAAAAGGGTTTTGTCACCCTTCTTGAAAAACAGGACGACCACGCTTCTGTTCCATGCCTGCGGAGTTCTCCCAGTGTAGAGGACAGTGTTAAATAACTTCCGAAGCTCCTTAAGTACTGGGGTACCTCCTGCCCTCAGAAGCTCAGTCGTGACGCCGTCCTCACCCGAGAATTTTCCATTTTTAAGCTGTTTAAGGGCCAACTCGATCTCATCCAGGTTGATCTCGGGCAAGTCTTCTGTAAAGTGACGTATAAGGGTGGCTCTGGGATCTCCTCTAAGAGATTCGGGTCGAGGTGCGTGTTAGGCGTAGAGCTGGCTATAGAAAATCCTGACTTCCGAGAGGATTTCCGGCCTAGAAGCGATCATAGTACCCGCTTGTGTAGTCAACCTTGTCAAGTGGATTCTCCCAAGTGTCTGGACGAACACTTTCGACCCCCGGTTCTGCTCGATGGCATTCTCAATCTCAAGCTTGTTGAAAGCTCGGAGGTCGCGTCGAACCAGCTTTGTGATCTTTTTATTTAAGGCCCCGTGTTCTGACAAGGTTGAGGCAGCATTTCGGCGGCGTTCGCTCATAAGCTCCAGAGTCCCCCC
Source organism: Phalera bucephala (assembly GCA_905147815.2). Lineage (NCBI taxonomy): Eukaryota > Metazoa > Arthropoda > Insecta > Lepidoptera > Notodontidae > Phalera > Phalera bucephala. Next base: position 31,545,762 of record LR990615.1, on the reverse strand, counting down.
CGAAAGCGTAGATTTCCTGCCTGTACGTCTCATTTCGCAGAATTTAATGCCCTCTTCTCTAAGAGTCTGTACCACCTGCTCGAATTTCTGATCAACGCTGTCAGTGGTTTACAAGGCAGCGAAACGGTTTTCCAATTTTAGCTGAAAAGCTTGGGAATCCATAGCGGCTTGGAGCAAATTCGGTCGGATACTGGACTTCATCAAGCGGACTCTTTCGCGCTTTCATTGTATATTCAGAGTGCCTCGTACGAGCCGGTGGTTGTTTCCGGTTTTAAACCTTGCGATCACTGAGACATCTCTAAATATGCACCTCTTGTCCGCCATGATGAAGTCGATCTCATTATTTATTTTACCATTGGGGCTTTGCCACGTCCACTTTTTTTGGGGCTGTTTTTTAAAGAAAGAGTTCATCACAAACAGCCCTTCTCTTTCGAGAAAGTTGACGAGCGTTTGCCCCCTGTCATTTCTGCTGCCATAGCCGTATGGTCCTACTGAGGATTCGCTGTCAGTATTTACTCCCACTTTGGTGTTAAAATCTTCCATGACAACGTTGTAGTGTGCCCTAGGGGTATTATGAAGGGCCTTTGAGATGTCCTCGTAGAGTATCTCTATGTCCTCGTCTGAGTGTGCCGAAGTCGGTGCATAAACCTGCACGATCTTGAGGGTGTATCTCTCGGTCAGCTTAATTATGAGGTATGCTACCCTTGTCGACATACTGGACATTTCTAAAACGTTGTCAGCGAAGACTCTATGGACCAGAAACCCGACGCCACCCTTGGAAAATTGGTCTCCCTTTCTAAAGTACAAAAGATGGCCAGATTCTAGGGTTATGGTGTCTTCTCCCTCTCTTCGAACTTCACATCAACCCAGAACGTGCCATCTTATGCACTTCAGTTCTTCTTCTAACTGCAGAAGAAGCTCATCCAGTCGCAGCGTGCGTCCGTTATACGTAGCTACGGTCAGTTCATGTTGGCGGCCTACCGTAGCCCGGAGATTCTTTGCACTCCCTGCCCCGCCGGAACCGTGACCGCCGCCGTGGTCAGGAATAGCGGAGCAACCGGGAACTGGGGGCCGTGGTATATTCCGACTTGCCATGGAAGGTTTTGCCCATAATCGCCACGCTGGGCATGCGGGTTGGCGATTGTAGGGCGTAACTTCTCGCACTAGTGACGCTGCTGCCCGTCACTGGTCTGGTTAAAAATTTTGGTCTTCTACATTGTTATAACGTGGTTTATATTCTAACCTATCGCACGAGTCATGGTGTAGCGGATCATGTAAACTACTCACGCCTCTTTCGTCTGCCTTCGTCACGGCGCACACTTGTTGGTCGATCTTTTCTTGACGGTCTGTTTTATAATTTTCGGAAAAAATTTGATGATATAAATCTTAACAATATGTCGCACCTCACAAACAAATCTATAAAAACAGTGTTTTGAGATATAGCGTTTTGGAAGTTTAAAAATTGGTACCTCCTAAACGAAGACTTTAAATGGGGTAATATATGTACAGATATGATAGTTCATTATTCTACTTTTTTTAAGTAAGTTTGATTTAAATTTTAGTTATAGTTTTAATTTTATTAGTACTTTTATACGGTAGGGTAAAGATAATACTGCATAAGCAGTTCAAATGGCTCAATAACATTTAAACAACACAATCAATACAGTATTATTTGTAAATAAAATAGGTATTGGTATTAAATACAACAGACAATAGGGTATTTGGTCTAAATAATACTGTATAGAAAACTTACATTTAAATGATTATTATCCTAAACTAACAACGAACCTGTCGTTACTTAAAATAATACGAGTCATCATCATCATCATCAGCCTATAGCGGTCCACTGCTGGACATAGGCCTCTCCAAGTGCACGCCACTGGGTACGATCCTCGGCTACTCGCATCCAGTTTCTGCCAGCCGCCCTACGAAGGTCATCGCTCCACCTAGCCTGAGGGCGTCCTGCATTACGTTTGCCAGTCCGCGGTCTCCACTCAAGAACTCGTTTGTCCCAGCGGTTATCGGTTGTTCGGCTAATGTGACCGGCCCATTGCCACTTCAGCTTACTAATCCGGTGGGCTATGTCGATAACTTTGGTTCTCTGTCGAATGACTTCGTTCCGGATTCTATCCTTCAGAGAAACTCCGAGCATAGCCCTTTCCATAGCTCGCTGAGTGACTTTAAATTTATGGACCATTCCAACCGTGAGTGTCCACGTCTCGGCTTCATATGTCATAACGGGCAGGACGCACTGATTAAACACTTTTGTCTTTAGGCTTTGTGGAATGGGCGATGTAAATACTCGACGTAATTTCCCAACTGCCGCGCAGCCAAGCCGTATTCTTCTGTTGACCTCTTTCTCGAAGTTGTTTTTCCCCAACTGCAGAGTTTGCCCTAGGTAAACATATTCTTGAACAACCTCGAGAATAGCGCCATGTATTGCAACAGGTTCCGGCACTACATGTCGGTTAAACATTACCTTGGTCTTGTCCAAGTTCATGCGGAGGCCTATGCGTTTGGAAGAATCGGCTAGGCTGGTCAGCATCTGTTTTAAATCCTGCAACGTTTCGGCCATAATGACGATGTCGTCTGCAAATCTCAAGTATGAGATATGACTGCCATTTATGTTTATGCCATGACCTTCCCAGTCCAGTGTCTTAAACATATCCTCCAATGCATTTGTGAACAATTTGGGGGAAATAACGTCCCCTTGTCTCACTCCTCGATGTATTGGGATAGGGTTGGTCTGCTGGTTTTGTATCTGGATGGTCATGGTCGCGGCATTATAAAGACTTCTTAACACTTGGATGTATCGCCAGTCGACTTGGCATCGTTGCAAGGATTTCAGAACTGACCAGGTCTCGATCGAGTCAAAGGCCTTTTCATAGTCCACGAATGCTAAGCACAGGGGCCGATTATACTCTTCGGTCTTCTGTATAATCTGCCGTATAGTGTGGATGTGGTCTATGGTTCCATACCCTCTTTGAAACCCGGCCTGTTCCGGGGGTTGAAATTCGTCAAGCCTTCGCGCAAGACGATTCGTGATAACTCTTGAAAACAGCTTATAAATGTGGCTCAGGAGCGAAATAGGGCGGTAGTTCTTCAGTTGGGTCTTATCACCCTTTTTGAAAAACAATACGACTACGCTCCTACCCCAAGCCTCTGGAGTTCTCCCATTAAAGAGGACAGAGTTAAAGATATTTTGGAGCTCCTTTAGCACAGGTTTACCTCCTGCTTTTAATAGTTCAGTTGTAACTCCGTTCTCTCCAGGGGCTTTTCCATTCCTTAGCTGCTCAAGAGCCATCACGATTTCATCTAGGCTGATTTCGGGCAGGTTTTCCGTAAAGTGGCGGCTTAATGTAGCTCTAGGATCCTCATTTCCGGGATCAGGACGAGATGTATGCGAGGCGTATAGTCGGCTGTAGAAGTCTTCTACTTTCAAAAGAATCTCCGGCTTAGAAGTGATGACGTCCCCACTGGCTTTGGACAACTTCGTCACTTGACGGACGATTTAGCGCAGTGGTTAAGAGCTTGAGCGGCTCCGCCCACTGTGTCGAATAGTCGCGGGTTCGATTCCCGCACGGGACAAATCTTTGTGTGATCCACAATTATTTGTTCCGGTCTGGGTATTTGTTTGTGAATTTTCATGTTTGTAAACGCACCCACGACACAGGAATAAATCCTAGTGTGGGGCTACGTTTTTAAAAAAAAAAAAAAAAAAAAAAAAAAAAAAAAAAAAAAAAAAAAAAAAAGATGACTCCTCCTCAAAGACTGGACGAAAACTTTCGAACCCCGATTTTGCTCGATTGCTTTTTCAATAGCGCGTGTATTAGCGCATCGGAGGTCATGTCGTACCAGTTTGTTAATTCGTTTGTTGAGTGCCCGTTGCTCTAACGAAGTGTTGGGTGGGTTTACACGTCGTTCCTTCATAAGTGTCTCCTCCGAAAGCTTCGTTTTTTTACTTATACGTCGCATTTCACAAAATCTCGTACCTTCCTCCCTGAGTATTTTAACCACATTTGTGAGGGCCTGGTCTACGTCATTTGTGGTTTCCATGGTAACGAATCGGTTCTCCAGATTTGACTGCAACGCTTCAGATCCTACTACGGTTTGGAGGAGGTTGGGCCGGAGCCTGGCCTTCATCAAACGGACACGCTCGAGCTTAAAGTTGATATTCAGTGAGCCTCTGACAAGTCGGTGATCGCTTCCGGTATTAAACCTGTTGATCACTGAGACATCTCTGAATATGTGCTTCTTGTCCGTTATGATGAAGTCAATCTCATTTTTAGTCCTAGTGTCGGGGCTTTGCCATGTCCACTTTCTTTGGGGCCGTTTCTTAAAGAAAGAGTTCATCAAGAAAAGCCCCTCTTTCTCAAGAAAGTTGACAAGCATTTGCCCCCTATGATTCCTGCTACCGTAACCTTGAGATCCTACTACCGATTCGCTGCAAATTTGTACTCCCACTTTAGCGTTGAAGTCCCCCATGACAACGTTGTAGTAGACCTTAGTGGTGGAGTGTAAGGCCTTCGATATGTCCTCGTACATATCTTCAACTTCATTGTCAGAGTGTGCCGAAGTCGGTGCGTAAACCTGCACAACCTTTAGGTTATACCTATCAGTTAACTTAATAACAAGATACGCTACCCTGTTCGACACACTAGACATTTCTACAACGTTGTCAGAGAGGGTTTTATTGACCAAGAACCCTACGCCGCCCTGGGATAGCTGATCGCCCTCTCGGAAGTACAAAAGGTGACCTGATTCTAGGGTAACGGTGTCCTCTCCCTTTCTTCGGACTTTACACAGTCCCAGAACGTGCCACCTTAACCCTTCGAGTTTGGATCCTAATTGCACCATGTGCTCGTCAAGCCGTAACGTGCGTCCACTAAACGTCGCCAAGGTCAGTTGATTTTGGCGGCCTCTCGTAGCCCGGGGATTCTTCGCACCCCCTACCCTGCCGTTACCGTGGCCGCCGCCGTGATCCGGAATAGCAGGGCGGTCGGGAACTGGGGGCCGTGGTTTGTTTTGGCTTGCCATTTGGAGGGTTTGGCCATAATCGCCACGCTGGGCATGCGGGTTGGCGATCGCAGTGCGTAACTCTTCGCATCGGTGCCACTGCTGCCCGTCACCGATCTGCGGTATTTAGTCACGAAGTTTTTTTGTTATGGTTATACCGCCACTTTTCGCAGAGCCTCGTTCGTTGATTAGCAGGATGTACCACGAGCAGGTGAGGATAACTTGGAGCCATATGGTGGTATTTGACTCCCTTTAAATACGAGTGACGTCTTCGATCGCTGAGCAGCAACTTAGGCAACTCAAATGCGTCCGTCTTGATTGGTACGTGAATGACACGAGTAAACAGTCAAAAAGAAATTTGTTGCCATATCTCGAAAACTATTTTTGATAAAATTGCCATTGTTAGACCAAATTTTAGATTAAAAAATAATCTTTTTGAAACGCTATAAAACTAATTTGCCATTTTTTCATGTAATCCCCTATTGTTGGTGGCGTGCAATGTTCATAAATAAATTCAATATGTTCATAAATCAAACCGTCTGTAAAATCAAAAAAAAATATTTTGTTTGCCAGTTATCAATCTACGTATACTATCCATATATAAAAAAGATGTAATTCTTTTACCAAATTTAAGTTTGAGTTTCACTTGGTGTGTATTTAAAGCCTGGATACTGTAGTAGACATTTATTTTGAAAAAAAATAAAGAATATTTTATATTATTTGGATTGTGTATAAAGTATTAATGATATTTTTTACACACAAATAAGTCGTACGAGATTAAAAATTTTTATTTTTATAATCCCTATTTAGAAAGTGCCTGACAACACTATAATCATCAATTTACTTTCGATTCGTGAACAGGAGTTTTTGTAGGTATTTATTTTCGGGTGTCGATATCTACTAAACAACCAGACTAAGTTGAAGGTTGTCTTCAAACTAACTTTGTTACTTTTCTACCTTTCAATCTGGGGCTTTACTACATAGTCTCTTAAATTACATAACTTTTACGTCGTGTTTCTCGTGTTTCGGAGCTTGATGCGAAACAAGTTTCAGTTATGTAAGGGTTCGTATTACCCTAGTTCGTTAGGATCACTTCGCATTGAGTGTTATTCCAACTTCTTGTTAAGACTTCTAATGCTGGTTTGTCAGTAATCAGATAGTTATTTTAAGGATTAGATACAACGTAAATTAATAAGCTAATAGTAAAAAAAGATTTTTAAAATTAGATTTTATGTACCCAAGTAATTGTGCAATCAAAATTAGAAGTGTTAGAAGTTGAGGAGTTCCTTCGTCTGGATGGCTCCAGACGAAGGAACTCCTGGTTGTAAAATTTACCATAAAAAATATTGTCTTCGATATTGAATCAACATGAAATTTCAACTTGGTAGGATAAGAGGAAGGGAAAACCCTTTATGGGTACCCGTCCGCGTTCGGGGAAACGCAGAGGGGTTATGTCGGAGTCCTTGATCCACTGACGGTCAGGCTGACCCGGCCGTCAGTGGACCAAGTGCACCGACTAAAAACCCCGCGGTGACACCGTCTTGTGCGACCTGCCCTGTTGAGGGCCCACCTTGGGAATTAACTCCCTGGCGTACGTACGCCCTCCCTCTACGTAGACGCTGCGTTGGTGTCACCCAACGAGGCGTCTCCCTCTCGAGCTGGGAGACAGACTTCCCCGAGTCTGCCACCCAGGTATTTCGGTAGAGACACCCATGTACCCGGACTTTGTCATCCGAGGCCATGGGTATCTCCACGCTCCCCTCACGCCACAGGCGCGCGAGCTGCCCAGCCGCCGCTGCACCACCCCGCTGGCGGTATGCAGCAGTAGCTGGTCGGCCTGGTTCGGCCGGGCTAGGGACCCGAAGGGGCCCACCACCCAGCAGGTGGTCGGGAGATTACGGAAACCTACACCAACCACCGTACCACCGAGCCGATCTGCGCTCCACACCTAGGGACGAGCACCCAAACGGCTCCCTAACAGGGGCGGCGCCACCTGGGTAAAACCAAAGGGAGGGAGGGGACCGAGTGGATAAAGGTAAGCGCATAGCTCTTTCTGTTATGTCTGTCCAGAAGGACCAGACCAATAGCAGGCAGCAACCACGAGCAGGATACAGTCACACTTGACTTGGGGATCGTCGCGACGGTGCGCTGCTCCCATGACCACGCAAAATTGCTTGCCGGGACAGACGAGCTAAATAGGCGAGAAGCTATTCCACTGCGCCTCGAAGGACGCGTGTGGCGGGATAGCCTTTCGCCGGCCAATAAAATTTTACGTTCACCAACAAACATTTTAAGTTAAGCAAAAGCTTGTAAAATACCGTTAAATGAATATAATTTGTGGTTCACTTTTATCTACAAGGTGTATCGTAATTAACGCAAGACCTCAGACACCCCGATTAGCTAATTGCTGCCCAAATTCAACAAATAAACGATTTTTTTTTAAATTAAAGTTATTACCCCTTTTTTAAACATTTTTATACCGCAATTAACAATGAAACTTGTACGTGTATGTGTGAATATTGAGAAATACATTTTAGAAATGACTTTGAAATCTCCATATTGCTTTGAATTAATAACAAATTTAGTTTGTTATAGCGCACTGAAGGAGTAGCAGCATATGTTGCAAATTTTCAAAAAAATATAGTAATAATATCAGCCTATACTGCCCACTACTGGACAAAGGCCTTCTCTCACAAATCAAGGTGAGGGAGATTAGGTCATACTCCACCACGCGGACCCAGTGCGGATTGGTGGAGGCTGGTTTGTGGCCACCTGCTGTTGGGACTTTTTAAGCCGCCTTTAAGGCTTTCAACTCGGCTTAACGACTAGCACATTAAGTGGTAGCCAGGACCAACGGCTTAACGTGCCTTCCGAAGCACGGAGACACTCGAATATGAAAATGCCACAAACAGTCACCCATCTCAGGCCGACCGAGTCGAACGCTGCTTAACCTTGGTGATCGGTAAGAACACCGCGGTCGCACATCGCTACGAGCGCCTCAAAAAATATGAAATACATTAAAAATAGTAGGAATCAATTCAGTTACCGATTTGGAACAAACTACTTTCAGGTCTTGCGTTTATTATGTTACAGCTTGTATATGCAGCCAGCTTATAATTTATGTTTTTTTTTTTTTTTTTTTTTCGGGTAGTTAAACGAGCACAACGTTTTCTATTTGGCTCTGTATTTAATTTAAAATTAATTGTATACACTCATATTTTAAACAGTATTAATGAATATAATTGATAACTAACCTTAATAACTTGCCTTACAAGTGTTATTTCCTATATTTACTGTGAAACACTATTACACACTATCACCATGGAATCACTACAGAACTCAATGTCTGACTTTGAAAGCGAGCTCCAGAAGTCCTCTGCCACTCCTACATCAACCACTGCTGTCCTGGCTGCAGAGTTTACATCATTTCGTGCCTTCATTATGCAAACACTTAATGCCCTCCAACTGCAGATAGAGATGTTGGCTAAAACTGTCGACAATATTGAAATGAGAGGCAGAAAAAAGATCCTGCTGGTTCACGGTGTCGCAGAAGAGGCCAATGAGGATACAACACAGGTTATCGCCAAGCTTGCTAGGGACTGTTTGGGTTTGAGCGATTTTCAAACAGTTGACATACGCCGGTGTCACAGGATGCGACGTGCTTCAAAGAAGTCAGCTAGGCCAGTTCTGGTTAAATTTAACGATGTAGCGGCCCGCAACAAAGTCTGGTTCGTCAAGACTAAGCTCAAGGGCACGGGGGTCACCATCTCCGAGTTCCTCACAAAGACCCGCCACGACTTCTTCATGGCTGCGAGAGCTAGGTTCGGTGTCGCCAAGTGCTGGACAAGAGATGGCCAGGTGCATGTCCTTGGGCTGGACGGGACGCGACATTGTGTAAAGTCTCTTTCCGATATTAACAGTATTGCACAGGATCCTGTTAACCCAACGACATCGAAGACGAACACTGGGGCTGCAGCACGACCCAAGCGAGGGGTGAAAGCAAAAAAATGAAGGATTAGGTGTAGTATTTCTGTCCTTTTTGTGTATTCCGCGCATTTTTCCTTGTTTTTGTACCCTCTTTTCTAGTTATAATTTGTTTTTAAAAGTAATGTTTCTCAGTATGTCAAACCTAAATGTCAATGTCAGTTGCGTCTAAATTTCGTCATTTGTTTTCGGTCAAAATACGTACATCGTTACGTTCTGTTTCGTTCTAAAATTGTCCTTTTTTTTATTGGTTCGATGACATTTATGTTTGAGTTATTTGTTGTATGTATATTGTACATTTTTATATAATTTGTAATAATTAATATAAAACAGCTCTGTTTGCTATAGCACTTTTGGCAGGTGGGTTGGTTATTTACTACTGAATAATTTACAGGTATATTTATTTATTAGTATTATTATATTTGCATTATCTTTCATTTATTTTAATTGGTTAGACTTTATTATTAGGTATATAATTTGTATTTTAATTGTTTAAACGCATCTATATATTAATATATTATTTGATTATTTATTAAATTTACATGACAGAACATGAGAGTGAAAGTGATACCGATACATTCTTCTCTTTAGAAAGCAACGATGATAGTTTCATTAGTGTTCCATCTCTTACTGATACCCTCACGTCTACCTTTTCTGATGTTACTAGGAACTTTAATGTGGTTCATATTAATGCCCAAAGCATCCCGGCCCATTTTTCCGATATGCTGCTAAGCTTTGACTGTAAGGATATTCATGCAATCCTTGTTTCAGAATCTTGACTGAAACCGTGCCTTCCGTCTACGCTATACTCTCTTCCTGGCTTTAATCTAATCAGAAACGATCGTTCAGTTGGAGGTGGTGGCGGTGTTGCGATATATCTCCGTTCAAATATTCCTTTTTCTCTAGTTGATTTATCGCCACAACCACCTCCATCAAACGCTGGTGAGCATCTTTTTATAGACATTGAGCTCTGCCATTCTAAAATACTTCTCGGTGTATACTACTGTCCCTCATCACGTATTGATTTCTTTTCCTCCTTTGAGAGTCTTTTGGAAAATGCTGTCCCTTCTTACAGTCATAGCATTATAATGGGCGATTTTAATACATGTCTGCAGAAAAACGATATTCGTTCTTCCAACCTTAAATCAGTTCTTGAATCCTGTAATCTATCAATTCTTCCTCTTGATGCTACTCATCATTTCCCTAATTCTACTCCATCACTTTTAGATCTTATATTTGTTTCCTCAGCTGCACATGTAGCCAAGCATGGCCAGTGTTCAGCTGACGCCTTCTCTTATCATGATTTAGTTTTTATTTCTTACAAAATTCGGCCACCTAAGCCCAAAGTTAAAATTCTTCTGCAGCGTAATTTTAGTGGCATTAATCTTGACAGGCTTCGACAAGATGCCGCTAGCATTAATTGGCAACCTTTGTTGTTAGCAGACACACTAGATGACAAAATTAATATCTTCACGTCTACGCTAATTCAGCTGTATGATTTGCATGCTCCTATTCACCCTGTCAGAGTTAAACATCTTCCAGCACCCTGGTTAACTAAAGACATTAAGTTATTGATAAACAAAAAAGTGGCAATGAAATCCAAGTATAAAGCTAGATCCACCGATTCTAATTGGATCAACTACATTGCCATCCGGAATCACTGCAACAAGGTGTGTAGAGATGCTCAACGCCAACACATCCATAGTTCGGTTCAAAATGGTAATCCAACAAAGGTTTGGAAGTTTCTTAAATCAATGGGGGTCGGTAAATCTCGTCAAGATAACTTCCCTAAAGATTTAGATATTAACCTCCTCAATCAGCATTTCTCGACTTCGTCTAACTTTGATAAGACTACGAAATTAAGTACGCTTAACTATCTTTCATCCATTCCGACACCCGATTATTCACCTTTTGATTTTAGTCAATTTACTGCTTGTGGTGTTAAAAAGAGCATAGAATCGATCACATCAAATGCAGTCGGTAATGATTGTATCAGCCGCAAAATGATCCTCCCTATCCTTGACGAAATCCTTCCCATCATTTGCCATATCTTTAACTACTCCCTATCTAGCGGAGATTTCCCATCCTCTTGGAAAGAAGCCCAAATAACGCCCTTGCCTAAAAAATCCAATCCTAAATCTGTCTCCGAATATCGTCCAATATCCATATTACCTTTCCTATCCAAAGTTCTTGAGCGTCTTGTTCACGACCAATTCAGCAGATTCCTCAATACGAACTCCCTTCTTAATCCATTCCAGTCAGGATTTCGTCCTGGTCACAGCACCGTTACTGCTTTGGTGAACATCACAGACGACATAAGATTAGGTATGGAAAATAGCAATTTGACTATACTAACACTACTCGACTTCAGCAATGCTTTTAACACTGTGGATTTTGATATTTTGCTTGGAGTCCTATGCTCTATTAACATATCTCCAACGGCAATTGACTGGTTTCGTAACTACCTGTCTGGTCGCCGGCAACGCATTCGCATCGATGAAACTTACTCTTCTTGGTGTAACACTAGTGCCGGTGTACCGCAGGGTGGCGTTCTATCTCCTTTACTTTTCGCTGTTTTTATTAACTCCATTCCCAATCAATTACGTTCGTCATACCACCTTTACGCAGATGATCTCCAAATATACACACAGGCACCATTAGCCAGGCTGTCGGAAGCTGTGAATACTATGAATCATGACTTATCTAAGATATGTGAATGGAGTGGGTGCTACGGCCTCAATGTTAATCCAACTAAGACACAAGTGATAGTTATTGGTAGTTCCAGACTTACTTCACGTATCAATTGGTCGCAACTTCCCCAAATTATTTTTAATGGTATCACTATACCAGTAAGTAAAAGCGTAAAAGATTTGGGGATCTACATCGATACCAATCTCACTTGGGGTCCACAGCTGCAGGAGCTCAGCCGAAAGGTTTTTGCTTCTGCAGGTTCATTAAGAAGGTTGCGCAATTTTCTTCCAACTGCCACAAAAATTGCACTCGCACAATCTCTTCTACTCCCTATAATAGATTATGCAGACGTTAGCTATCTTGACCTCACAGAGCAGCAACTTAATAAACTCGAGCGACTTCAAAACTTTTGTATAAGGTTCATATTTGGCCTGCGTAAATATGACCATGTCTCTGAATTTCGTACAAAGCTCAAGTGGCTGCCAATTCGCCTTCGCCGGAATGCTCATATACTATCGCTTCTGTACAGTGTCCTGTATAATCCGATAACTCCCTCTTACCTCAAAGATCGATTTGAGTTTCTTCATGAGCCACACTCGAAGTTCCTGAGATCATCGGAAAATTTAAAACTGAAAATGCCGATGCATTCCACAAATTTCTTCGATAAATCCTTTACCATTCAAGCTGTCCGTCTGTGGAATGCATTGCCAGTGTCAGTTAGACGTGCAAAGTCGTTGGTTTCGTTCAAAAACATGGTTAAGAGTCACTATCTGTCAATAATATGATTATTTGCTATTTATCTTTATCTGTTAGCTATAATATGTGTGTGGTATGTAATAGTGTATATTGTAATGTCTGTATATATATGACTAGGTTTATATTATATATATGTGTATTGTAAATTATTATCAATAGTGTACACCACCAACTGCTCTTTTTATTCTTATTTGTTTTCCTTCCAACGGTTGTCTGGAAGAAATTGCTTTAAGCGATAAGACCGCCATTTGCACTGTTTTTGTATTTAAATTGTTTCTTGTATTGTTTTTTTGGTGTACAATAAAGTGTATTATTATTATATATGTATCTCGCTGAGATTCACGGGCTTTACCCGGACCTTTGAAAGGCTTGCATGGGGACATGGGTCCAACACGTAGAGGCCCTTTGCGAGAAGTTAATGTTATGTAAGCCACCTGCTGAGATCACTTGCTGAAAATGAAGAAACATAACCAGCGAACTGACCCCGGCAGGTGCAAGGACTATTGTAAATTATGGAAAGAAACAAGGACTATGTAAATGAGGTTTGATGGACAAAAACTGGACTATTTCAAAGGGGACGGACACCGGCCATAATTAGTGATACCTAATTACCCGTGGCCGGCGGTGACTCGCCGCTTACTAGATGGGCCCTCAAACGGTCGTCCTAGGACAACTGAGGGCAACACCGGTGTGAGCGGCTCAGGGGTGTAGAGAGGTGTGCTGCGCTTTCTCCGAAGTTACTCGCGGCGTTATGCCCTTTAACACTTCCACCCCTGGAGTACATCGACGTAGGAACGCATTATCTTCCTACGTCGATATAGCTCTCACGGCTCCTCTCTGGACGGCCAACTAAGGCTAGCCAGAGCCGAGAGTCCTGCAGGCACCCTTCGGTTTCCACTCGACCGACGAAGACACGCCGAGTTAGGGGCCCTGTTCGACTCTCTGAAGCACTCGGGTCCGTGGTGTCGTTACTCACCAACAGCTCGCCACAAGCTGCCCTGCGGGCTTATTATTATTATTATTATTATTATGTCATGGATAGCTTTTGTTTGAGAATTAAACAATCAGCCCTTAATAAATAGTAGGGTTAATGAGTGAACTCCAACCGTCAAAAGCAAATATCGATTTGTCTATTGTTGTCAGGCGCTTCTCTAAATTCATGGTCGCGTCTCTGTTATCTGTGTAATACGTTCCGATGTGCTTGATTTGATATTTTTTTATCAATAAAATCCGTAATCCTAAAATCCTTAAGTGTCGTTTATTTAAATCATCATTCCCGAATTTGATTTAAATCCAACATACCTAGTTTAAATAAACGTCAATTGATACTTATTTCGGTTCTCTAACTAATCAGGTTTTAAATAGTATTGGTCCCTTTTTATGTATTTTTATCGTATTGTTGGTATTTCTTTTTCTATTGTAATCTACATGATGAAATTAGAAAGCCATGATTTATTTGAACACCGTAACGCCTATATCCCTTAAATTAGGGTGGAATAAAACTCAAACTCATAATTTATTTTATATAAGCCCTACCTGTAGCGCGGCCTCCACTGAGAAGATCCGGCGAAGAAACTCAGCGTGCTTGTTTTTTTTATTTACTTCGGTTTCTCTTCTTGTTTTGCAATCATATTGAGTTCTTTTTTTTTTTTTAAACGTAGCCCCACACTAGCATTTATTCCTGTGTCGTGGGTGCGTTTACAAACATGAAAGTTCACACACACAAATACCCAGACCGAAACAAATAATTGTGGATCACACAAAGATTTGTCCCGTGCGGGAATCGAACCCGTGACTATTAGACACAGTGGGCGGAGCGGCTTAAGCTCTTAACCACTGCGCTAAATCGTCCGTCAGTGAATACAATGCTTAGATTACAATTAAATAGTTTACGATCTAGCTCCAGTGTGATACCTTACGATCGAGATATGAATCTAATGATGTTATCTGTAAAGAATGTCTAAAGGATTCCAGATGGACCAGCCCCCACAAGCAGCACCCGTTCACGAGTATGACAAATGAAACAGCCGTTACTCCCCTCGACCATATTGGAGGGAGGGAGGCATTTTTTTGCTCTGAATATCACACAGTAAACCTTCTAAATAAAATAGTCTCGTAATCTCGCAGCCGCTGTGACTGCGTAATAAAAGTGACCAAAGAGGTATGAAGATGACAGATTTTTTCTATGAAACAGCCAATTATTTATTGACTTAAAATTAAAAAATCTTAGAGCAAACTTTATGCCTATCTTAACCACTCCGCTAAATCAACCGTCTACGCTAGAACTGATGATAAAGTCATTATACTTTTATTTAAAAGATTGGATTTTGCAGTTAGTATTTTTTTTGAATATATTTACATTAGCCTAATTTCAATCAGCATTCAGCAATATCGGTAACTATATCATCTTATTCGATATTTTTTCATATCGTATTTGAATTTCAGATGAAAAAATATTTGAATGTCAATAGCATTCATTTTTTGGGTCTGTGTGATTAGGACTTTTTGTTTGGGAGACTCCAAGTTTTAGACGTAGAATAAGACCAATATAGTCTACTTACAAACTGATCAAATATTTTCTTAACAGAAATAGCTCCATGATAGTTCTAAAAGTATCAAAATAAGACGGTGAATAAATCGTTAGGCAAGATATAAATAGGAAATCTATTAACTCAACTAGCTATTTGTAGCTTTAAAGTGATTTAGGGAGGCTGTCTTGCGATGGTTGTGGCCTAATTCGGCTGATGATGATGAAGAACCGATATTATAATATCTTTGGACATAGATCAGGCCTTTTCTTCCAGTTATCATAAATCAGCCAATACTGTCCCGCTGCTGGCCAAAGGCCTTCTCTCACAAATCAAGGTGAGAGATATTAGTTCATACTCTACCAGGCGGACCCAGTGCGGATTGGTAGAGGCAGGTTCGTTGCCTGCTGTTGAAACTTACCAAGCCTGTAAGGCTTGTAACTTGGCGTAACGACTACTAAATTGAGTGAAAACAAGGACCATTGGCTCAAAACGCCTTGACGCTTGAATATAAAATGTCACAAACGGTCACTCATCTCAAGCACCTCTTGCGCGTACCTCTAACGCTACAAGCACCTCTTCTTTGCTTCTTCTACTTCGTCACTATAAAATATCTACTGTATACAGGGTTGTTTATAATTAATAAATAACCTCTAAAGGGCAAATTGTGCATCGTGGTAAGTAGCTTACGTCTTGCGATGTTCAATATTTTGCAATAGAAAACAACTGTCCTGTATTCCTCTGTTTCTGGCGAAGCACAATTTTTTTTTTCTATAACGCATCTAATTTTTTATTGCCTTAAAATTAAAAAATCTCAGAACGAATTTTGTGTAACGAAACACCTCCACAAAATTCACCAAAATCACAATTATCAGAATAACGATACCAACCTTAATCTGTTTAACCAACTGACGATACAATGATGTCTGTTAGAATGGCCGACCGGAGTGACATCTTTCGAAATCGAATGACAGCATCTTTTGACATTAACTTTCAGACACTGACATAACAAATATCGAGTATGATGATTCACTACCAAAATAGGACTATATTAACTATACTTTATAGCCATCATTAAATAATAATCGTTTAATATTTGTTTCTCATTGTGTACAGAAGTTGGGCAACTTAAGCAACCTCTGGATAACCATTAATAAATTACCAATAAACCTGTATACTTGTATAGATGTATTTTTTAGAAAAATAATATGTAAGAATTTCAGTACCTTGTCACAGTAACTTTTGTATTTAAAACGCAGGTTTTATAAACATGATTATGTAAAGATTATGAATGATCTGAATGATGGTGAATTTCATCACTTACTTTAATTACAAAACGTATACAAGATCTTACACCAATAAAAATAAAACTCAAACTCGACAAGATTCGTCCTAAGAACTTCCATTGTAACGGTGAAACTTTGACTATTTGTCTTTTCGAGATAGTCGTCTTGATAAATCAACTTGTCCACGAAACTAATCAGTTGTTAGAATTGTTTCTACGAGATGACAAAGCACGCTTCAGTACATATAATGCCCATTATCCCAAGTTTGTTTGTAGATTCAAGTACAGAAATAAGCAATCTTTTTATGGGCACAGCTTTGTAATAATGCATCAATCATTAAAACACAAAAATGCCAAGCTATGACAATGAAAAAGTTCACGGATGTACCTTTGTTATAAGCAAATACGGTTGATAGTCCAATAGAACACGACTAACGGCGTATTGTAAATATTTTACATTTTTACAATATTAATGGTGTTTCGAAGGCAATTACTTTGATCTAATTAAACGATTCACATAAGACAAATTTATCTACTGAATAACATCGGGTACACTATTAATTGGTTGTTAATTACATGTTCTGATTTCGTTAAAGCGATAGAGATTACATTTTTATTACCATTTTTAATTAGTCAAATAACATTTTATTCTCCGCAATTTTTACGGCAAACTGACATTTATTATGTGTTTTAAATTATAGAATGAACAGAGAATTTTGATTAGACTGTCTCTGGTAAAAGTTTTAACTATATTTTATTTCGGTAAATTAGATTTTGTTAGCGAAGCATTAAGGCTCTCGCATCTCACAAAGGTTCCTTTTTACAACTTATTATAAATTCTCCGTTCGTAAAACGCTTGTAGCACTCCGTAGTCACGGTATTTCTACCAAGGTCAAGCAGCGATTGGCTCGGTCAGGCTAAGATGGATGACTGTTTGTAGTATTTTATGTGCTTCAGAAGACTCATCAAGCCGTTGACCCTGGTTAGCACTTCATTTGGTACTAGTTAAGCCAAATTGGAAGTCTTACAGTCGGCTTGATAACGTCCAACAGCAGGTGGTCATAAACCTGCTTCCACCAATCCACCAATCGATTTGTGAGAGAAAAACTTTGCTCACCTGTGGTCAGTAAAGACCCATATTTATTAATATTCCTGGCTGTCTCTGATAACTACTGAAGCTCATATTCTTCTTAAAGTGGCAATAGTATAATTTTTACTGCGTTGAATTCCCACATTCTGCAATATTCCTGAAACGGTGTGCCACGCCTTTATTCCTGAAGCGGTGGTGGCAGAGGTGTAATGTGTACACCCACTTTTTACTGACTGTGTTGGATCCCATGAAATAGGGGGCAAGCCTATTGCTATATACCGGGCATAATTCCAGACTCCCGACTGATGCCGGGAATTTTTCGATAGAAAAACTACATTTGTCTGACCTAGCATTTGAATTCAGGACCTCGTGATCGCAACGCGCATTATTCGCCACTAGACTAACAGTGCAGGTAAATATAGATATATGAATAAAAACAATCATCTTCATCATCACTAGAGTATTTTTGGTCGCAGCGTATGCTCCCGTAAGCTCGTCGACACCCCAGGACCTTGAGAAGTTTTGGGATAATGTCAGGGAAGTTCTGGATTTGGCTGAGGCTAACGAAAAGGTGATTCTGTGTGGCGATCTGAACGGATGGGTAGGAACCAGGCGGCAAACTTGCGACGCTGCTCTGGGTCCTTATGGTGATAAGAGAGTGAACGATGCAGGTAAGCTCATTGTAGATGTTTGTTTGGAAAGGGGTCTCCTTGTGTCTAATACGATATTCCAGCATAAGGACATACATATGTATACGTGGAGAAGGAATGAACAAAAAAGCATGATAGATCTGATCCTGGTTGATAACCGTCTCCGAAGCAAACTACAAGATACGCGTGCGTATAGAGGCCCCACTCTGGAATCAGACCACTATCTCGTAGTTGCGCGGTTTAGTGGTCTGTTCAGGAAGTGGAGGCACTGGCGAGAGCGTATCCCCTTCGGAGACCTTGAAAGATTAAAGGTTGAAAAGTTGCAAGATGAGAGCGTGAGGAGAATGTATGAAGACAGAGTCCGGAACAAGCTTTTGACAGCAGGCTCTTCGGACTCAAATGTAGATGAATGCTGGAATAGCCTGAAAGAGAGTTTGGTGGAATCCGCGAAAGAAGTATGTGGTTGCTCAAAGAAGCATATTACAGCAAAAGGTGATGCATGGTGGGATGCGGAGTTGCAAAGCTCCGTAGAAAGTAAGAAGAAAGCGTGGCAGGACTATGTATCTTCTTTAAACCTGAATGCCAGTATGACAGAGATGAGGAAAGAAATATACCGGCAATGCAAGAATGCCACTAAAACTTTAGTGAAAGAAAAGCGTGAAAGAGCCAGTATGATTGAGGAGGAGAGGCTGGCGAAGAACTTCGAGAACAACACCAAACTCTTTTGGAGCAAGGTGAGAAAGGCTCGAGGTGATTCGTCAGGCTCCAGAATGGAAAGGATAAAATCTAAAGATGGTGACATTCTTGCAGACACACAAGCTGTGCTAAACCGGTGGAGTGAATATTTTGGAGAAATGTATGGAGATGACCCGGATGCTGATGCCGCAGACGTGCCTAAAGGCGAGATTGCGGCACCAGAATCAACGGAGGACATCACTATGGAAGAAGTTGAATGGGCGATAGGAAGTATGAAAAACGGTAAAGCTGCGGGAGTAGACATGATATCTGCCGAGATGATCAAATATGGTGGAACTTGCGTCCGGGACGCTTTCCGGGCCCTTGCAAACCTTTGCTGGAGGACCGGTAGAGTCCCTACAGATTGGCGCCGCGCAGTCATAGTACCCTTGTATAAAGGCAAGGGTTCACAATATGACTGCGCCAATTACAGAGCCATCAGTTTGATCAGCTTGGCAGCCAAGGTGTACGGTAAAATTATTGAACGGAGAATGCGCGTGAAGTCCGATGGAATGTTGTGCGAGGCACAAGGGGGTTTCAGGTCTGGAAGAGGATGTTCGGATCAAGTCTTCTCACTCCGCAACACCGTAGAGAAGCATCTGGCAGTGGGCCGTAAGGTTTTCTGCGGTTTTGTAGATCTGGAGAAGGCATTTGACAGAGTTGTGCGAAAGAGACTTTGGGACATTTTGCCAGAGTATGGTATAGATGGCACTCTGTTGCGAGCCGTCCAGTCCACTTATGTGGGCTGCAAGGCATGCGTACGGGTGGGTGGTAACAGGTCACCCTGGTTTGACGTTAAAATCGGCGTCAAGCAGGGTTGCGTGTTGTCCGCTAGACTGTTTATAATATATCTGGACAAAAGTCTTCAAAGACTGAAAGCGATGAATGAAGGTGTACAAATGGGTGACTTAGTGGTAAACCATCTACTTTATGCAGATGACGCGGTTTTAATAGCGCCAACAACCACTGATCTGCAAACACTAGTCACAGTTATGAAAGACGACTGCATGATCAATGGCTTACACTTGAATGTAAAGAAAACCAAGATTATGGTTTTTGAAAGGGAAGAAACCAGAACGAATGTAAGGATTGTGGTTGGTAACGATGTGCTGGAGCAAGTGAATGAGTTTGTATATCTTGGATGCGTCTTCAGTAAGGATGGGAAATACACCGCTGACATAGAGAGAAGAGTGAGTGCAGGGAACAGAGTGAATGGTGCGATGGGAAAGCTACTCGGGAGCGGGCACTTAAGCCATAAGGCGCAGCTGGCCATACATAACGGAGTTCTTGTCCCAACGCTGTTATATGGTAGCGAGAGCTGGGTATGTAAGAAGGAGAATGAAAGTAGGATAAATGCGGTAGAAATGCGAGCTCTGCGGAAGATGTGCGGAGTGAAGCTGACCGACCGCATTAGCAACAGCATAGTAAGACAGCGAGTAGGTATGAAAGATAGTATCGGTGTAAAGATGAGAAAGGGCATGCTCCGTTGGTTCGGGCATATAGAAAGAATGCCAGAGGAAAGAATGACAAAACAGATATACAATGTGAAAGTGGAAGGATGCAGGTACCGGGGAAGACCTAGACTATCTTACCACGACCAAATAAACCGAGTCTTATCTGATGGAAAAGTCAAGAGTCTCCGTAACCGGCGAGCGTGTATGAGACGAACTAAAAGAGTCGAGGAAGCCAGAGAGGTATGTAAGGAAAGAACCTGTTGGAACTCTGTACTCTCTGCCTACCCCGCAAGGGATCTGGCGTGAGGTTATAGATAGATAGATAGATCTTCATCATCATTTTCAACCCATACTCACTCACCAAATGCTGAGTGTAGGTCTCAGGTTCAATGACACTCCATTCTCTTCTGTCTTGCATTTTTGGCATCCAATCCCTTCCGACTACCTTCGTCAGTTTATCTAAGTATTGTAACATATCAAAATATTAATATTAATAATATTAGCTCTGTAAAGAAACTGTCCCACTGTTGGGCACGGGCCTCCTCTCAAACTGAGAGGCTTTAGGCCATAGTCCACCACGCTGGCCCAGTGCGGGTTGGCAAACTTCACGCACCTTCGAGAAACTCTTAGGCAGGCAAGTTTCCTCACGATGGTTTCCTGCACCGTTCAAACAAGCTATAGTTATTTTTTAATACGCACATGCTTTCTAAAAGACAGAGGTGCGTGCCTGGGTATTGAACCCGAGACCTCTGACTTTGCAGTCTAACGGTCTAACCACTAGGCTATTACTGCTTATTATTACAATATCAAAAGCTACACATAAATAATTATACCATATCTCAGCGTTTATTCCGTAGTCGGGTACAGATTTTTATCTTTTTTATCTTGTTACATTATGTGAAGATCAAACAGCTATACTGAGTGTTGAAGCAAAGATGCTTTGCTATTAGACTATTATTTTTGTAATCTACTACTACTACTATAGCATCACACCATATCCCTTGCGGGATAAGCAGAGAGTACAGAGTTCTAACAGGTTCTTGCCTTACATACCTCTCTGACTTCCTCCACTCTCATAGTTCGCCTCATACACGCTCGCCGGTTACGGAGACTCTTGACTGTTGTGATCTCATTACTGGAACACAAGATAGATGTTTAAATTTTAATTTTCAGAGACGGACGGACGATTTAGCGCAGTGGTTAAGAGCTTAGGCCGCTCTGCCCACTACGTCTAGTAGTCGCGGGTTCGAGTCCCGCACGGGACAAATCTTTGTGTGTTTGTGAATTTTCATGTTTGTAAACGCACCCACAGGAATAAATCCTAGTGTGGGGCTAGGTTTTTTTAAAAAAATAAAAAAAAAAGTAAAAAAGAAAAAAAGTCCAGAGAATTTTAGAACTTATGACAGAGCGTTGGACTCAATAGTGTAATATGGAACAGTGTGTTCGTCTGAAATGTTGTAAATAACTTTACCTTATTTTTGAGTATTCTATTGTGTATTGTACTGTATCCATCAAGAATGCGATAGTTGTATATCATATATCAAGTTTAATCTCAATTTAAAAGTATTTACTAAGACACTATTAGTAATGTCCGAGTGGAGTTAATGGAGTTAATACTCGTGAAAGGGTGCGGCTTGTGGGGGACTGATCCATCTGGAATCCTTGAGACACTTTTTACAGGTAACATCATTAGATTCATATCTTGATCGTAAGGCATCACAATGGAGCTAGATCGTAACTATTTAATTGTAACCTAAACACTGTATCCGCACAATATGATTAAAAAAAAGAAAAGAGAAAATACAAAAAGAAGTAAATAAAAAAGACAAGCCCGCTGAGTTTCTTCACTGAATTTTCTTAGCGAAGGCCGCGTTCGATGCGGTGGTAGATTAGTTATTAAATTAGATTTAAAAAAATGTAAATTGACTATTTGTAGGCGCCCCCGCAGGGCTTATACAAAATAAACTATTCATTCCTGTAACAAGGAATTCTTTTCAACAAAGCGCATTACTCATTTGGATAGTATTCAGATACTGAGTTATGAGCTTGTTCCTGGAAGGGTCGCCCTGTATTGTATGGCCTATTGGCAAGACAAGTGAAGCCACCTATTGATAAGACGGCGTATATTGTCATAAAGTACCCGATTAATATATGGTAGTAATACATAGTACCTACGTAAATCACAAAATAATTAAACTCCGCTGGAAAACTAAAAGTGCTTTCAAAACTATATTAAAAGTTTATGCTCAGAAATGAAGTCGATTTCATTACATTATGTTGCTGTCATAGGGAATTAGCGCAGTGGTTAAGAGCTTAAGCCGCTCCGCCCAGTGTCTAATAGTCTCGGGTTCGATTCCCGCACGGGACAAAACTTTGTGTGATCCACAATTATTTTATCTGGTCTGGGTATTTGTGTATGTGAATTTTCATGTTTGTAAACGCACCCACGACACAGGAATAAATCCTAGTGTGGGGCTACGTTTTCAAAAGAAAAAAAAAGAGGGAAATTTACCACGAGAGCACTTGAAACTTCATTATGTTAACACGTAGATAGTAATGATTTTTCTAGTGATATATATTTTATTCCTCCGGTGGTTTTTGCAAGCAATTTAACGAAAATAACTCTGTACTCACTGCTTACCTCGCAAAGGATTTAATATAGATAAAAATATAGAACAGGAAAAATATTTGGACTCCGGACTGCTGTAGAGAACTTTCGATAATAAAATCTCAATAACATACCAACCTTGAATTCGAACTTCGGACGGCTGCGCCATGCGCCTCTAAATAACATGGCGAATATTCTGAGTTTCCAAGATAATCTATTGCAAATTGAATACGGGCATAATTGTCTAGAGGAGGATAAGATAGTCTATTGATTGGCGATTCCAAGTTCCTGGGCTCGAATCCTCGGGCGGAAAACTAAAGGTTTTCTATCGAGAAATTCCCGGAATCTGGAATCGTGCCCGGTATAATGGCAACAGACTCGCCCCTTATTACACTGAGATCTAACATCCACAGCAATAAGTGTGTGTACATAATCCAATTCTGCTACCCCCTGCTTCGGGTATAGCGTCGTGACGATGTCATTTTATTAAAAGTAACATTCGAAATCTGTAATGGAAATGATGGAATAATTGGATGGAATGAGTTTTTCTAAGAGACGCGTGCGCGTAGTAGATTTATTCCACTTGTCACCTGTCAATCAATCACCTGGGTGATATCACCTGGGTGCATATGCCTGGGTGATCAAAGGCAACTTATTAGTGTGTGTTTAAATGATATACGCTGTTGGCTGCGAGGCCTTAACAGCTTCACTGGACAAAAGGGCAAGCGTGCAGCCATTACGCTCTAGCCAAAAGGGCAAAGGCGCAACCAGCTCAACGGCGCCTCTAGGAGGAACGGCCTCGGCTTGGACAGCCGCTATGGGGGAGGGTGTATACTAGGTGTCTCGCCGTTGTGCTCTGCACGGACCGGCGGGCAAGGGAATTTTCAACCTTGCCGGCGAGGTCGGTGTCTGATCCTATGTGCTATATCTGTATCCGAAAGAATGGAATTAAGGGCATCGGGAGAGTCGGTGAAAACATGCTGCGGACGTCCGTAGCGGCTGATAGGATGGGAGTTAGGTTCTTAGTCGGCGGCGGCTACGATTAGCGGATTCCTATGATTGGACGCGTTCGCGAAATATCGGGTTGTCGCCTTATTAATAAAGGTGCGAATAGGTTCGAGATCGAGATCAGAATGGACGACTTATTAGTGTACAATGATCGGCCAGCGACAAATAGATAGAATACTCTTTATTGTAGATTTACATTGAAAAAATTAAAACCAAAGACCGAGGTACAATACATTACCTTAAAATCAAAAAATAATCACCCAGGTAATTATATTCCAACCGATTTTGTCCCCCTTTTTTATCCTATAATTACCCACAGGCAAGACACCTAGGTGATTAAATTCCACTCGATTTTTATCGTTTTTTTTGGTATTCTATTATCACCTACGAGAATATTATCTCTGCCTACCCCGCAAGGGATCTGGCGTGAGGTTATAGATAGATAGATAGACCTACGAGAAAAACACACTTAGGTTATTACATACGTATTCCACTCTACTAGTCCACAATACTTTCATTTAATTTACTTAATTTTATTTAGTAGTAAGAACGCGTGTAGGTATGAAAGATGGTGTCGGTGTAAAAAAAAGAAAGGGTGTTCGGTGATTCAGGCATATGGAAGTAATGTTGGCAGAAAGAATGACAAAACAGATATACAATATGAAAGTGGAAGGATGTAGGTCCGGACAAGGCCTAGACTTTCTTACTATGATCAAATTGAGCGTGTCTTATCTGAAGGGCAAGTCAAGTGTCTCCGTAACCGGCGTGTGTGAATGAGACAAAATATGAGGGTGGAGGAAGCCAGAGAGGTATGTTAGGAAAGAACCTGTTGGAACTCTGTACTTTCTGCCTATCCTGCAAGGGATCTGGCGTGATGATACATAGATAGATTGACTAGCAAATTAAACACAACAGAATTAAAAATTATTGCATGTGAAATAATTGAAATAAAATGACACTTTCATTGTGCTTTTATCAAATAAAAACGAATCAAAGTAACGACATAATTTTGATCAATATCTGATTCATAAGGTTTTAATAAATATGTGCTTGTTCCAGGCGATCTCTGACTTCTTGCTCGGTGTTTTCTGTCTTCCGTTCACGCTGGTTGGCCAGATATACAGGCGGTTCCTATTTGGCGCTCTGCTGTGTAAACTAATACCATTCTTACAAGGTGAGTTTTTAACCGACTTCAAAAAGGAGGAGGTTCTATGTTCGTCTGTTTATGTGCTTTTTGTTATATACATAATGTTCGCCGATATTTCTGTCAATTTTGGACCGATTTTGATGATTCTTTTTGTATTGGGTTAAGTATAACTCCAAGGTGGTCCCATTTTTAATTTCACCGGTATTGGACTTTGGACTTTAAAGATACACCACGGAACTCTTTTACGACAAATGATACGAATCTGTAGATTGACCTATTATAAGTATTGTGTTAATCCTAAAGGTACCCTATCCTACCCAACTTTTTAAAAAAAGGAAACCCGACTCCAAAAAGCATTTTTTTTAAGCCGGTGCGGATGCACTAATGAACACCTATTATTTATTTTTGCTTTATGAAGTCGGTTTTTTCGAGGATAAGAGAATGTGGTTCTAATTTCTAATTTAGTTTGCAAGATTTGACCTAAACATTGCAATTAAATAATAGCAAATAATTAAATAAAAGCTCATAAAAAATATAGCAGCGCAGTAAAAGTACAGCATCTATATTTCTTCCCTTTTCAAAATGGCAGACACAATAGTAGGTCAAACACTGGACAGATGCAAAGAGATCTGTCTGTTATATAAAATCTGTCTGTTAGTGGTTTGTTATATCGGCATTGAATACAACTCGAAGACACAATTGGATTTACATTTTACATTTCAAATACTCGATTATGTTTTCAGTCTTATTCTTTAAGAAACTTTGATTTTTGTGGCGCGGATTTTTTGTGGCATTACCATACTCTTATTTCCGGCAGACATTGTGTTATCTTGTAAATAAGTAAACCATGCGTCGTTGGTCTAGTAGCGAATAATGTGTTTTGCGATCACGAAGTCCTGGGTTCAAATCCTGGGTCGGACATATAGACATATAGTTTTTCTAATGAAAAATGTCCAGTATCAGTCCGGAGTCTCGAATTTTGCCCGGTATAGGGCAATAGGTTCGCTCCTTATTACATAACACCTAACAGTGTCGGCGAAAAGTGGGTATACACAGTACACCTCTGCCACCCCCGCTTGGGGAATTTAGGCGTTACGGTGCCACATGTCTTCAAAACGACACATGACCATTCATTATATAAACATGAGTGTTAAAGAAGTGAGAGCCTCTGCCTACCTCGCAAGGGATCTGGCTTAATGATGTAGTTGTAGCTAAATAAATGATTTCGTAAGATTGACACGTATCTTTCAATGCAAAGCAAGCGGATGTTCACACACACAGACCTTATAAGAAGCATGATCAATCAACGACGAATTGAGAGAACCCAAGGTCTGACTTTCCCTTCGTGATCAAATCAGAAACAAAGAGCTTTGCAGAAGAAGCGATTCTGAAACCTACGTCAGTAACTATTCACTGACATGGGTCTCAGAATCGCTCTTTTTAAAGGGACATCCATAAATTACATGAGCTGTTTTTCTATTAATTTGGACACCTCCCTCCTCCTTGGTGACATTTAGTGAGATTTGATGGGACCCCCTTACGTGAGTTTTAGGCTGTAGTTATTAAAATACTACATTCTCGAAGTATATATTTTTAATATCCTTAAGATTTTATTAGCGTACTAAATGGAATACTCTAAGAAAAATAAAATCATTTTTTTTTAGCGTATAATTATCTTTTTCAAAAGTTGACGTTACATTTTCAATTATGCAAGTTTAAATGAGATTTATCTAGACCCCTCCCCCCATTTTGGGCTCATGTAATTAATGGATGCCCACTAAGTGGTCACGAGCGGGAATATTGATCGCAGAAATAAACGACTATATGACCTAAAAGCATTTAAAGTAGCGACCACGCGCCGGGAAACGTGAAGTACACTGACGTTTGCTACCTGGTAAAAGCTAAATGCGGACAATAGAAAGCCGATCAATGTGGTTGATACTTGGAAATACTATTCTTTTCGTAGACTATTTTCATCTGATATGATCATGATGATGGATATAATGTTTGTTAGACCTATTTTGTATCTGTCTATTGGCTGGTTTCATTTTAACTTAATAATACAGTCCTGCAAGGATCTTTTCTTCCACGGCTAAAATCGGAACTATCGCTGTCATCAAGTGAAATGTCACTTCATGACAATCGCAGAGTAGCCGTTTGCTATAAAATTTAACCAAGTTCTTTATTAATTAGTAACCGTATGGATACAACTTTTGAAATATCTCCTTGAACATAGGAAAACTTACTAAATTTTAACACTAATTTTACACCAACGCCCCTTGTCAATGTCGCCCACGGGCCAAAAGATCCTTGTCGCAATATATGGAAAATCTGTCAAAATACGAATGACAGTAAGCAAAATTGTAAGTGGTGATAATAAGACTATTACCACTTATTGCCAGTTTCACTATTTAATTCAAAAATAGATTTGCCTATCCATACCATATCAGTAGAATTTTGACATATTTTATGTGAGAAATCCTATCGATAGTAAACAAATCTATTGAAAAATGCCATTAGTCATACGGCTACTAGACTGTCTCGTTAGTCTAATAACGCATGGTGTAATAGACTCTTCTACAATACTTTGCCAACATCTTTGGCGGAATGTGGATGTACACACGTCGTATTTACACACTAGCCTCTGACACCTTCGCTGGGGTCGGGATAGTCGCTCCTGGGGGGATAGGAGCGATGGTATTATTTTTGTTACTAATACAATTATCTCTCTTCCAGCGGTCTCCGTCTCGGTGGATGTGTGGACATTGGTGGCTATATCCCTAGAACGGTACTTTGCAATCTGCCGACCCCTCAAATCCAGGAAATGGCAGACGCAGTGCCATGCGTATAAAATGATTGCTATGGTTTGGATGCTCTCCATTTTGCTGAATTCTCCAATACTTATCGTGTCAACTCTACAACCTATGAGAGGAAATGGTAAGTGGTTATTTTAATGTTATATAGGTGTACATATCTCGCTTAGATTCACGGATTTTATTCGGACTTTTGAAAGGCTTGCTTGGGGACATGGATCCAATGCGTAGAGCGTTTGCGATAAGCTAATTTTTATATAAGTCACCTACTGACTTTAATTGCTGAAAATGAAGAAACAGAAACACCTTAAGGAATAAGATGTCACTTTACAAACCTTATATACGGCCCATCATGACGTACGCTTGTGAGGTGTTTGTGCACGCGGCCCGCTCTCACATCGATAGACTCCAATCGGTTCAATGCCGTATCCTCCGCAAAGCCATCGGAGCCCCGTGGTTTATACGGAATGTCGATCTCCATTCCGATCTCGGTCTCAAACCTATTCGCGCCTTTGTTAAAAAGGCTACAACCCGATATTTCGCGTAGGCGTCTAATTATAGAAATCCGCTAATCGTAGCCGCCGCCGACTACGAACCTATCGCCCCTCCTATTAGCCGCTACCGCCGTCCGCGGCATGTTCTCACCGACCCTCCCAATGCTCTTAAATCCCTTCTTTCAGATACAGATACCGCACACAGGATCAGACACCGATCTCGCCGGCGAGGTCGCAGAATCCCGCCGGCCGGTGCAGAGCACCACGGTGAGACAGCTAGTGTACGCCTTCCCCCATAGCGACTGCCCAAGCCGAGGCCGTTCCTCCTTGAGGCGTCCTTGAGATAGTTGCCCCCTTGCCCTTCTGGATCGAGCGTAGTGGTCCTACGCTCGCCCTCTTGTCCGGTGTAGCTGTAGGCCCCGCGGCTAACAGCGTACATTCACACACACCCACAAAAAGAGATTCATTGTTATTATTACCGGCGACCGGACCGGACCGGACCGGTGGAGAGAGGACTATAAGGAAAGAAGTTGTGGGAACTCTGTACTATTTGCATACACCGCAAGGGCGTGATAATATAGATAATTATTACCAGGATTTTATAAGTTCTTGTCTGTTGTATGATTGTCTGTCTGGTATAAATTTTGCAAACAACTTTAAACTAGCTTTCGATAATTTAAAGACTATACTTTGGGCATAGATAGAAAGCAGATTATAATTATTTGAAGAGACCATGAAGCTATGACTAAAAGTATTTTCTGCGTAATACATATATATATAATAATAAGTATATAACTACGTTTGGAAACCGTAGTAAAAAATATTAAATACTTTAAGACGAAAGACGTATTTGCTGCATAAATACCTAACAATTTTATTGAAAGAATGAAGAGCTAACCATTTTATTGGGAGATAAGGACATTACGCCGAGCCAATATTTGTGGAAGTAGGTTTGTAACCTTTTGTCAAACCAAGTTGTAAATTGGAATATGCCTTCTGAATTGCTAAAATGTTCGAATATGCAACTAGAAATCGGGTGTCCCAAAAAGGAAATGGATATCTTGGGCCGACTGAGCTAAACAATACTATTTTTCATGGAGTCGATTTTACAAGGCCGTAACATTTTAACCCAAAAAGACCACGCCGATGGCAATGTGTTTATTAAGGACCTCTTTAATAAACACAGAGACACTGCCATCGGCGTGGCCATGCCTGGGTGCATGTAAATGCGCATTTTGAGCATACAAGCAGGTGCGATATGGTCTACTCAAGGGTACCACACTCGCTCTTGACATGGGCTGGGTGTATTATTATCTATGCTTCACATTGCAAAGGTAAGGTAGTAACCTACCTGGGATCAAAGTCAATTTCTTTTGTTTCTGTCAAGGAGAAAGATGTTCCTTGGTTTTAAGAAAATCTACTCTGCTTATCTTTGATGACCGCAAAGAACTTAGCAGTCACGTAGTGCCACCATTAGTTGGTTAAGTTCAACTAATTTTAGTAAGTCACGTACGACCTATGAAACTTCGAATCCAAAGTACTTATCTAGTCTTTAACTCAAATTTTTGTTTTTAACTTTTTTCATTTTGCTTAATAACACCTATGAAATATCTGAAATGTCATCAAAAGATTATGAAAGTTATTAATCCTTTCTTCGTGCAGAGTTATTAAATATTAAAAGCGAATCTTATAAACAAAAGTGTCTGGAACTAAAATAGGATCGTTAATGAATGTCACCTTTTCAATTCACAGAGTAGATTTAAATGCTTTTATATATTGAGATGATGTGAGAGCAATTAGTATCCAGTCTAAGGGCCTATTTTACCATTCCCGGATAAAGTGCTGCTTAACTGCTTCTCGATTAACGTCACTTCGGAATCATAATTGGCTAGTGTAATCATCGGATAGGGCTACTCAGAGATGGCAAAATTCGTAAGTTAATTTACTTGCAACTTTAATGCACAATACAGTTTGTCACATACTACGATTCCAACACACCTCTTTCGATTCATCCTTTACTTCATATTAAATTGTTTTTTTAAATAAAATAATATTTCTAGAACATGAAATAAAACTATTTTTCGGGTTTAATAGCGGTATATTTTTGATTTTTAAGTTCCCGACGTTTCAAGTGTTTAGCAGCACCCATGGTCACGGGAAGGACTGAGGTGTTAGACGACCGAAGGCTATAACATACAGAGATGACCAAAATGTATTAAGATTAATGGTTACAGTTCCATTTTGAAATATTCAATTATAATTGAAGATTAAAAAAGTGTAATCGTAACCGTTAATCTTTAAAACACCATCACGTCTATATTCCTCAAGCGGGGGTGGTCAATCATTAATCTGATTGCATTTTGCCCATCTCTGATAACATATGTGTTATTTTGATGTATAAACTATATCAATGAAAAGCTTCGAATGAGTCACGTATATCCATGCTCATAAACTTTCACGTTCATAATATTACGTAGGATTTTAGTATTTTTTCTGAATAAAGTCTGTATTAAAAACATTACTAAATCACTAATATATTATTGTTCGTGACTATAAACATCGTTGCGCACCCATACATGATGTAGAAATTGTCAACACTTTGCTAAGGAATAATAATTAACAGTAGAAGCTTACGAAACAATAAACCTGCCAACATAATTAAATTGAAGATCAAACATTTCAAAGTTATTCGTAGAGGCAATTTCAAAGGTACTGGAGTACAATGATACAGACTGATGTTACCTATCTACATGTAATTCACAGGAGTAGTTTTACTTGTGATATTAGATAAATTGACTAGACTATCTTACCATGACCAAATATACCGTGTTGTAACCGAAGGGCAAGTTAAAGAGTCTCTGTAACCGGCGAGCGTGTATGAGACTTTGAGAGTGGAGGAAACCAGTGAGGTCTGTAAGGAAAGAACTTGTTGAACTCCGTACTCTCTGCCTAACCTGCAAGAGATCGGGCGTGATGTTATAGATAGATATATAGAAATAAATAAGTCAGCCTATACTCTTCCACTTGGAGAAGTAAAATTTGGGTGTGTTCAGTACAATGCCAGTCATTATGTCGATTTTTAGAGGAGACCTTCGTCCTACAGTGCATATATTTTGGCTGAAAATAGATACTGACAAAGACTTCTCTCATAAATCAAGGTGAGAGAGATATGGTTATACTTCACCACCAGCTCGTGATAGTACACACATTAATAAAAAAATAAACAAACTTAATTTAGATTTTTTTAATATATATTATGAATTAAAGTAATTTTTTTAATTGCCCCTTAATATTCGGGGATATGTCCGTGCTATTTAGTCAAAGAATACATACAATACAGTCTATATAATACATACAATGACCTTTAGTTGAGGCGAATAATATACTACCACGCGGCTTACCACGTGGTAGTGTATTCTTCACAGCGGGTTATTGCGATTACTGAAAGATGAGTATTAGTGAAGTTTGAACACAAATACTTGCTTTAAGTAATGTAGAATTATAAATTACTTCCTCCATTACGAATACAAAGAAACAAACTGTAAAAAATAAGGTAATTTTAACTGCCCTACTCTGACCAACAACTCTGAAATAAGTACTAAAAATAAACAAAATCATCTTCCTCAACAGTATCCTTCCCATTTCCTCCATATTTATTTTGGTCGTCTGGCGACTTTTTTATCTCATTTTCACAGCTTTACATCAGCGAGCTTATTCTATAGTAAGAGCGGTGATAATAACCGCATAATGCACATAACGATAGCATACAAGAAAAATAAAACGAATCTCAACGATCATTAAATTAAAAACAAACATTAAAAATTGTGTGTTGTAAAGATTAAATTTAATCATTATTTTATACTCTACTTAACACACCAATTAAATGTGAAGTATAATCACCTATTTATGTAAAGGTGTTAGGTACATAATTGGCAAATGCGCTGAGTACGTTTATTGTAAGTCACTCCTCAAGAGTGACTTTTCAACAGGGCCTATCAACTCTTGAAAAATCCAATGTCATTTAATTCTAACTTTCTTTGTTATTGAAGACTGTTCAAAATCAAAATCTATAGTTTTTTATTCATGTAGGCCAAAAAATACTTATGAATAGACAAGAAAGAAAAAAATGATCATTACTTAAGATTCTAGCACCCGTTGGGACTGTCATTCCTGTGGAGAAGAAGGGCAAAAAAATAACGGTTACTTTTTTTAAATAAGACTATCTCACACGATAAATAGAGGGTCAAAAATGTGGTTTGTACACTAATTAACAGCCTATTTACCCAAAATCTCCGAAAACACGAACGTTGAGAGCAAATTCCATGTCATTTTCATGTAACGCTGTCCCAAGACTATTCAAACTGACTTATTTTATTGAAAATTGACATCAAAAGTATTTTAAATTAAAGTATATTAATTTCAAAATGACTTATTTCCCTATATTTGTCCGTTTAAATACTTTTGCTACTGATTAGACATTCTTAAAAAAAGCTGCTTTGAAAAGTAACTCTTAATTACATGTAGCACTTTCAGCGCAATATAAGCAGATGTATTACAACTATACTGAGTGTTAGGGGTGATACAGTTACAATATCAATTACTGTTGCAAGGACCCAGCTGGCTCAAGGACCAAGCTGGGTCTTTTTTATCCGCAACTTTATGACGTTTGTCCGTACGTGACTATACGTGCTTTAGTAGAGGCCTTTTTTAAAGAAAGATGGGGGTTCTTAAAAGCAGGACATATTTTATTTCAAATGGTGTAGACACATTTTAGGGTTTTATATTTCTTGTATTTAAGGACGTGTGGTTAAGCTTAAGCAGCTCCGTCCACTTTGTCTAATTAGTCTGTCACTGTTTCTATTTAGTCGCGGGTTCGATTCCCGCACGGGTCAAATCTTTGTGTGATCCACAATTATTTGTTCTGGTGTGTGTATTTGTTTATGTGAATTGTCATGCTTGTAAACGCACCCACGACACAGGAATAAATCCTAGTGTGGGGCTACGTATTTGCGAAAAAAAATATTTTGTATGAATTTTGAATAAATGTGAAAATTCACAGAACAAGATGTACTTCTTTATTCCGTGTAAAAAATATTTAATTTACCGTAATTACCTTAAAGCTTGTGAAATTTGAACTGCAGGTAGCCACAAACATGTATCCCTCAATCCGCACCGGGTCCGCGTGATAAATAATCCTAATCTCTCCTACCTTGAATTGTGAAAGAAAGCTTTTTTCCATTGGTGGGACAGCATAGGCTGATATTATAAAATTCCCATATATATCTTATACAATCAAAGTATAACCCTTTTACAATCTCTCACAGGAGACTGAGAACCTTTTGAAGATTTTTCCTTCACGAAACACAAAAAAGGGTCAGTAAAACAATAAACACCGACCTTTGTCTGGGTTTTATTCACAAAGCTTTCTGCGAAATTAGGATTTATTGTCTCGTTACCACACAAGTGTCGGTAACTATAGACCAACGACTGGCCAACGATTGGAAGCTATCTTTTCGTAGTTAAATTATGTTCTTTTTATGTGTCTATCAAAATCATAATATTTTTTATTCATGTAAACTATTATAATATTTATTAATCGTTTTGAAAAGTAACAAAGACTCTACCACCACTCCGGAATGCCATTCCTGTGGTGAAAAAGGGCAAGAAACTCCACGGTTTCTCTTTTAAAATAGTAATTCATCCTTCCTGTTCTCTGTTGCATTTTCAATAACTCTGTTTTCAGTGGTGTCTTCCCGACTCTTTAAAAAGATGCTCAAATTTTACCGTTGCCTATAAAGCCCAATCCGAAGTCATTTATTGAATACCGACCTATATATATCCTACCCTTTCTATTTAAAGTCTTATAGCGACTTGAACACAGAAAACTTAGCTATTTCCTTTCCAGGAATAATCTTCTTAACCACTTTCAATCTGGCTTCCGCTCCAGTCATAGTTCGGTTACTGCTCTTGTTAAGATTACTGATGACATCCGTCTAGGTATGGAAAAGGGGCAGTTAATATTATTGGACTTCAGTAATGCTTTAAGCACTGTTAACTTTTACATACTCCTTGCTTTGCTTCCCTCTGTTAACGTACCTGCATCAGTGGTCGATTGGTTTCGCAGTTATCTGCTTGATCGTCGGCAGCGTGTTCGCTCGGAAAAAACTTTCTCTGCCTCGTATTACACGACAGCTGGCGTACTGCAGGACGGCTTTTTATCTCCTCTCTTATTTGCTATTTTTATTAATTCAATTTCCCAAAATTTAACTTCTTCCTACCACCTGCATATGCAGACAGTCTACAGATTAACTGCCAGGCCCCACTTGCGCATCTTTATAAAGCTATTAAATACAAACCTTGAATTACTGAATGGAGAAAATCTTACGGTTTCTAAGTAAATCCTGTGAAAACGCAAGTCACCATCGTAGGCAGCTCCCGGATGATCTCCAGAATTGACTGGTCGACGCTTCCACACATAATTTTTGACGGGATTCGCATTCCGTACAGTCAAACTGTCAATAATCTTGGTCTTTTAATAGACTGGTGCCTAAGCTGCGGTCCACAACTAGAACCCATTAGTTCCAAAGTGTTTTAAGAAGACTTCGCAATTTCTTACCCCCTGCCACTAAGGTTTCTGTTGCACAATCTTTTTTGCTCCCGATTCTAGATTATGCTGACGCCTGCTATCTAGATTTAACAGAGGACCAAATAAATAAATTAGAAAGACTGCAAAACGCTGCGATTAGGTTCATATACGGCTTGCGAAAGTAGCTGCCCATTTGATTACGCCAGAATACTCATATTCTTTTCCTTCTTTAAAATATATTGTTTAACTCTTTCTCTCCGTCTTATCTCAAAGAATGTTTCGAGTATTCCCAAAACTCTGGTACTCAATGTCTAAAGTCCTCCGAAAATCTAAGTCTAAAGATGCCCTTGCATAGTAGCAGTTTCTATGATAGGCCTTTTGCTGGCCAGGCAGACTATAAAATGCTTTACCTGTCATTATACGGCGTGCGTCGACTTTAGAGCGCTTTAAAGAACAAGCAAAGGAATTTTACTTATCTGGCCGCATACCAGATCCGGTCTTAGCACCTTTATTATAGTTTCGCGTTATTTTTCAAATATGTATTTGCTTACCCCAGTATTACTGGTATTTATAATGATTTTTATTTACTGCCTCGTTGATCTGGTGGCAAAGCACATCGCTTTGTCATCACGAGGCCTTGCGTTCAAATCCTAGGTCGGACAAATGTAGTTTTTCTAACGAGTCCGGAGTCTGGAATTGTGCCCGGTATATGGCAATAGGCTCGCCCCCTATTAAATAGGACCTAACATCGCCGGCGAAACGTGGGTTTACTCAGTACACCTCTGCTACCCCCGCTTGGGGAACATAGGCGTGACGGTGTCTTATTTTCCGTATTAATTAACTTAGCGTATTTTTCTTGCTATTGTATTTAAGTAATGTTAATAATTTGACGGACGATTTAGCGCAGTGGTTAAGAGCTTAAGCCGCTCTGCACACTGCGTCTAATAGTCGCGGATTCGAGTCACGCACGGGACAAATCTTTGTGTGATCCACAATTATTTGTTCCGGTCTGGGTATTTGTGTATGTGAATTTTCATGTTTGTAAACGCACCCACGACACAGGAATAAATCCTAGTGTGGAGCTACGTTATTCAAAAAAATAAAAATAAATAAATTTCTCGTTAATATCATACTAATTTAGTGCACCCCCTTACATTCCTATCAGTTGGAAATTCTCCATCCTAAGGTTGCCTGGAAGAGATCGCTCATTAGCGATAAGGCCGCCCTTCGTGTTACTTGTGACGCTGTTTATGTCCAATCACTATTTGTTACATTATTGGTGCACAATAAAGAGTTTATCTATCTAACTATTTTTAGAATTATGTCCATCTACATTTTGTTGTGGGGCATGGCAGAACAATATAGTCTATCGGGTGAGTCTAAATCAAATTAATCAAGTTCCACTATGCCTGAGAACAGCTACATGGTTCCCTCATTTACAGAAAAAGAAATAATTAAAAAAGTCAGATCAATTTAACTAAATTTATAAAAGAAAGAGAGCTGATATTAAATAATAATAGCTAAATATGTTATTTATATTTAGGTGGAGCTGTAACATTGCCTATCCAAACATTTTGGTCTTTTAAATAATATCTAGAGTAATAATAATAAGAATGTTTTATTTGCAAAAAATGGTACAACAGTATGTAACAAACAGTGGTAAGTAATTCTTATCTTATATTGGCTTGTTGGACCGAGGATACCTCTGGCGCACTTCGACCCATGGGATCTTTTGTGCTGTGCTTGCCCTAATGCTCTTACGTACCTGAGGTGTCCAGTACTCCCTGTATTAGGTTGTAAATTCCAGCAGGGGGACAGAGCCGTAGTTCTTCTGGGTTTGGATAGGCCACTCCCAGCAGTTCCATTCGCCGCGTAGCCAGAGCGTCGCAGTGACAGATGACGTGCTTCATGGTTTCAGTTTCTGTGCCACAGCACCTGCATACCACGTCGCCGCATAGGTTCATCTTGTGTAGAAGTTCTTTCGTGCCATAGTGGCCAGTAAATGCTCCCGTTATTTGCCTTAGTTGTAGTCTACTATATTTTAGTAGTCTCTTGCAGTCGCTTTCACACCATGCGGAAAGGAATTCCTTTGAGTGTCGAAGCCCTGTGTGTGTTTACCATTCTTTCTTGTGTTGTTCTTGGGCATATTTGAAGAGTGCGCCTCTATAGGCACCGTTTGGTATGCCTATGAACGGTTCTGGACCAACGGGGTTTTCCATTGCTCCCTTTCTGGCTAAGTCATCCGCACGCTCATTGCCATCAACTCCCGTGTGCCCAGGGACCCAGACTAACCTGACCGTGTTGCGCGCTCCACATCTGTCAAGAAGGTATGCGCACTCCGCAGCCAGTGCTGAGTTTAGCTCATAGGAGCCGACGGCCTTGAGGGCAGCCTGACTATCACTACGAATGTAGACTTTCTTGCCCGTGATTCGTTTGTCCAATATCTCTTTTGCACAAATGTTTATCGCATAGGTCTCTGCCTGGAATATTGATTTAAACCTGTCCATGCTTTGGCTGAGGCTGTATCCTTCCGTGTATACTCCGGCTCCCGTTCCAAACTTGGTTTTGGATCCGTCAGTGTACCATATCATTTGCTCCTTGCCTTGCTTATTTAGACCACTTTTCCATTGTTCCCTGGTTGGGATGTGAGTGCTAAATCTCTTATTGAACATGTATGTGGTTAGGATCTTGTCGCTTCTCATGTTCCTTATGTCATCTAGTTCCTTATCCGGTTCTAGCTTGGTGTGTTCGAGGCCTGGCGCCGTTATGCTCCATAGTCCAGCTTTCTCTAGCCTATAGAGTGCCTTCCTTGCCTCAGTTTCAATGACGATATGTAATGGAGTCAGGTTGAGTAGCCTCTCCATAGCTGCCGTCGGTGTTGTTTTGAATGCACTTGTGATGGCCAGGCCGGCTGGCCTCTGCAGTTTTGTTAAGGAATCCCTGCACGTCTGTGTCTTGGTTCTAGGCCACCACACGATGCATCCATACGTTAATATCGGTTTAACCATAGTGATATATATCCAGTGGTAAGTAATTAAGATAGAATACAGTATTGCAATAATTGGTTGTACAGTGGCCTTTAACAATAGCACCATTGACTCCTAAACTAAGTTAATACTCGTACTATAGGAGTCCGTGGCTCTCCGTTCTAGGTGTATGATGACAAACCAAGTATGAGCATTTACGATTTTGATGTTACTTAATTAATGTTCACAAGTTCTAATATGCTAATATAAGTATATTAGAACTATTAATAAGCTTGCTTGCAGAGCGTACATTTAATGCAAGATTTGAATTTATTTTCACTAAGTTGAGTGGCGTCAAGTGGTAATTTAATAAAGAATCTAACACAGTACCTACCTCATAAAAGACATGTGAATTTTACACACACAAAATTGCGGTTGATGTAATTTGTTTCTTTGTTGCGTGTTGAAAGAAAAGTTGTGCTCACACAACTAACATAAAAGAAAGAAATCAGAATCAAATCAAATTTAATTAACATGACAAAGATAATTAATAAAAAAAAATAAAGTACTTAGAATTAATCCCTGCCTCAGCGAATGCCGCAGCTGTATTCTGCTGCAGCGTTGATCTTCCGGCAGCGCCATTAGCTAACATCACGGTCAGTCTCTTTTAGATATATTAAAATCTAAACTACTAAGATATATAAAAAATAAATGGAACAAGTAAAAAGAAACAAAATGAAAAAAAAAAATAGCAATTCCTGTCACCTAGCTGATTTAATAAATCTAAATCAAGATTTAAATCTGTTGTCTGTCTCTCCGTCCAACAGTTAACACCTTTTTCTCAGGAAAGTGTATCAATTTAAGGTTTATGTCAAATACTAAGGTCTACAGTCCCCAATCAATGCAATAAATATAAAATATATCCATTTAAACTCGCTCATCAAAACCTATAGGGAACTTGCCGTTGACATAGAATCATGAAACTTGACAAGAAGCGAGCTTGCATAGTACAAGTAAAGGAAAAAAATCCGAATCTTGTAAAATTGATCATATCCTGCAAAAAAATCCTCGAAATCAAAGAAAAATTAAAATACCGCCATTTAGTGGCCCTTATACGGAACACTCACAGTGAGAGTCCTATACTACTCGCACTTGTCCGGTTATTTTGGTCCTAAACCAGCTACACATTTCCACCACTATAGCTTCTGTATACCAGGATCCACAATGACCTCCATTGGTGACATGAAGTTACAGATTAAATAACAAGATTTTCACCTGGGGATGGCCCGGGGAGCGCTTTAATTTATCTGGGAGTCTGCAAAATATTTAATTGGAAAAAAAGAGATTAAGAGGAGCAAGAATAATTATTTTAATTTAAAAAGAACTTTTTAAAAACAAGCTTTTATAGCAAAACTACAACGAAAATATCTTGCTTAATTGAAGAGTTCCTATGGCTTCTTTCCGACTCCATCTTTAGACCTTCGACACCATATGGATCTAAAGTACTCCTCAAGACAAATCCAACGAGCCCAAACACGTTTGGTTTATATTGAGTAGTCGGGTGGATACACTATCTGGTTGTATAGTACTAGTCACTATCAATTTAATAAGCCTATACACAAGGGGAGTTACGTTGACATGTTCTCATTGCGACCTTCCGACTCCATCATCAGACCAGCTCCATGGTACCATATTATTTCATTGTCACTTTACATACGTATGCCAAACTTCAGCTTAATCGGATACCTGAAAGAGATTGAAAAATGAATCACAAGATTTGAAACAGAAAGACAAATAGACGGACGGACAGACAAACACGAACATTGCAAGTTAAATAAAAGCTTGTGAAAAATAATGAGAACGGCAAAGTTTCGATGTTATTTTTGATGATAGTATGCCTCTTTGGTCCTACGTTCGAACGTCCTATGTTCGAAGATGTAATTGTTTTATTGTGGTTTTTATTTTGAAAAATTCTCAGTATGTGTCATGAATGTGCTCGGTATGACGGCAAAAGGCTAGCTGCTTATTATTTTATCTTTGTGACTTATTAATGTCGGCGAAATGTACATATTACACCTCCGTCATTCCCTTGGGGAATAACGGACAAATTGGGGCAGTGGTTAAGAGCTTAAGCCGCTCCGCCTACTGGACCGAATAGACGTAGGTTCGATCCCCGCACGGGACAAATCTTTGTGTGACCCACAAATATTACATAAACACACCCAAGAGCTGTGTGACCGAACCATAGTGTGGGGCTATGTTTAAAAGAAAATAAAAAAGACATGACGGTGTTGGGTAGAAACACCTTGATAAAGTTCGAAATCCCTAGTATTCGCTTCTCATATACTAAGTATTTACGATTGGAACACATAAAAATACTTTAGATTGGTCATCAAAACACTTTTAGGTACCACTTGTGTGAAAAGGTGTGTTAACGCAACACCTGTGCCCTAATATATCCCTTCTCGTTGACTTCTATATATTTCATTGCACCATCCTTTGAATTGTCAGGTCTTTAAGCGACATTCGATGTATCCCTAGTGATGGAGAAATATTTATTTCTTGTTATTAGACTTTTCGGCCTATTTCAATAGTATTCGGTTTAACAATATCAGAACATTTTCGTAAAATAAATACAATAAATAATATGAAACTCACCACAAATTGTTACGGGCATTCTATGAATTCAAAGATACTATTTCTGGTACAAAAATGTACTATTGTAACATCCTGTAACCAGAATATGACTCCTCCAATTCCAATCTGGGCGGTCTGTTACCAATACCACATAAGTGCAAAGACATGGTACCGCAAAAACCAATTTAATTTCACTACCCTTGAAAACTAAAGTTTATTTTTATGAAAATATTAGTTAGGATGTTTTGTAACCTCACGGTCAGCCTATGAATTTTGTTCGTTTGATCCCTTGAATCGTCAGACCTTGGGGCGATATCAATATATTCGTAGAATTGAAAGGGATTTGAACGAACCTATTCGATATTAGATTTTACTGTGTATGTGAACAGAGGTCACCATAATAGAAAATCTTCAAATAAAATGAGGCTATAAAGTTTTATGTGATATATATATTTGTTATAAGAATTCCGACACAAGATTATGTACAATAACTATACGAAATATGTGTGGTCGGATCGGGTCAAAAACGAAGTTCTAATCAGACAATGTAACTCACTGTTAATAAAATTGTTAGTTATTGAAAAACAATTTTATTTAACGTGAGTATACTCTGACCCAAATACTCTTATCTATGCTCTAACTATGGAGCACATTTAACTAAAACGTGATGTAAACAAGTATGGCGGCCAGCGCTTACAATAACATTCGAACTACGCCGGACGCAACCGAACGTCTCGCAACGTTTTTTTGTTATGTTACGATTTATACCTGTCAACTTCTACCGCAAGCCGCGTTAAGGAACTTCTTTTCAAAAAAATGACAGTAAAGTTTCGAAAGTCAAAAGCAGTGATAGACTGTAAGGTGCAACCGCGAAGTAAATATAAAGAAGACTGAGCCTAAGCAATTGTACAACGTGTCCTCCAACCGTGTAAGCGAAATTTAAACAGCATGCAAGCTCCATATTACAAGTGGCTCTAGAATCGAATCTCATACACACGCGCTTAAAGTAAGCGCATATCCGAATTACGACTTTACACAGTTCCGATTACGGACCTGATTGGCTTGTACACGGGATGCATGCACACTGGAGGTGAGAAAACGATTTTCCAGCTGACGCACCGATCCCACAGAGATAGTGGTGGGTAAATACTGGAGAGGCAGTTTTTCCCAATCACGCTCATTAAGTTTTTATCCACTTGGAATAAGACGGATGAATTAGTTTATAATAATGAATCATGAAATTAGGGAACAAAAATTACAATTATCTATACTATACGATATATTAAAGCTAAAGAGTTTGTGTTTTTTTGTTTGAACGTGCTAATCACTGGAGTCGTAGTACGAGTCGAATTTGAAAAATTATTTTTGCATTTGATAGCCGAATTCCTGAGGAAGGTTATAACCTATTTAACAGCACACTACGGCCAAACGGCGAATGAAACCGCGAGGCACCGGTAGTTTATTATAAAACAAAGAGTATCAATATTTTTGGAAAATAAATTTGGCGAAATTAG
Organism: Phalera bucephala; assembly: GCA_905147815.2. Classification (NCBI taxonomy): domain Eukaryota; kingdom Metazoa; phylum Arthropoda; class Insecta; order Lepidoptera; family Notodontidae; genus Phalera; species Phalera bucephala. The sequence goes on along the minus strand of LR990615.1, from coordinate 31,503,800 downwards.
GCATTCAGTCACTGGACCGAGAACACCAATCAGTGAACCACTCCGCGCGATACGCCATTATTTTTGTTAACATCTACCATACACAGATATGATTGTTTCACACGGCGTCACACAAGTATCACATCTTTCAGACGCCTTGACAGCCTTGTATTAGGTTTTTGAAATGGCAAAATACGTAGTGTACGTTTGCGATTTTTTAAATAAGAACACATTTCTGAGGTAAACTAGATATCAAGGTGCAGTATTAAATTAAAATTAAATTCAGACAACTAGCCTATTATAAGATTATTAAGAGACGAGTACCGGTATGTTCCATTATGAAATGTAGCTATCCCACCGTGTGTGGCGGGTCACTTTTTTCCCTCTAATATGGTCGAGAAGTGTGATGGCAGCAGCCATTGAGAAGAATCTCAAGTCATACTCGTGAACGGGTGCTGCTGGTGGGGCCTGGTCCGTCCTCTATCCTTTTGCCTTTGACTGATTAAACATGTACCGTATTACTGTTTAATTTTTCTCGTTCGGCATTACACTGGAGCTATAAGTAATTATTTTGTACGCACTCTTTACATATTTTATAAAAACCCTTTTTTCTCTCACTATGAGTATTACTATTATGCTGTTTATTATATAACTTTACAATATCTCTATTTTGTAAATGAGAGGTCTATGTAGACACTGACCGATACCATGAATCCGAGTACACTTATGATTAATCTATACTTAAGCACATCTATTTAGCTCATTCTGCATTGTTCTTCCATGCCTCATGAATACAATGTATACAAAAAGAATTGTAGAACTCTCATTTTCAAACAGAAAAACCGTGGAGTTTCTTGCCCTTCTTCTCCACTTTGAGAGTAAAGTCTTAAGTAAACAATAATGTTTCTCTTTTTGACTAATCAATAAAGTTATATGATACATGGTGGCTCTTTAATAATCATAAATAATAATATTAAATTTAAAGAACGTAAGGACATAGTGAGCCTATCTGTTGAAAGAGTTATAGAAGTTGCATGTATTGAGTCTGAGCAGTTCATTGTTGTGTGCATATACAGACCTCCTTCTTCACCTTATGATCATTTCAAGCGATAAATGGATGACATTTTATATAAAACCTCCACTTCAAATAAAACAGTAGCTATCTGTGGAGACTTTAATATCAATTTAGCGCAGTGGACGGACGATTTAGCGCAGTGGTTAAGAGCTTAAGCCGCTCCGCCCACTGTGTCTAATAGTCGCGGGTTCGATTCCCGCACGGGACAAATCTTTGTGTGATCCACAATTATTTGTTTCGGTCTGGGTATTTGTGTGTGTGAACTTGTTAGACCTAGGTATTATTCTGTAATAAATAAACTAAACTAATAAAAATCATAGCGGTCAGTTGGTTGTGTCCCCTAGGATTAGTAAGGTTCAAAGGAAAAAGGTTAGCTTTGTCCTAATGAATGTAGGCCGCTTAGAACGTTTTAAATGAAATTTAATTGAGGGATGACCCAAACGATTTATATAACTCACTGTTCCACCTTATCAGTGATGAATTTAATAACATTTTAAACCCAAACATGTCATAGTTGGTGATCGTACAGGCTTTAGTGACTGGGCAACCTGTGGTATTTGTAAAAGTAGATTGAGGTTATATGAACTTTATGATGAAAAATCTTATAACCATAAACTAGAATTTATAGAATATGTTAAAAATTATTCGAAAATTTTTAAAACACCCTGTTCCTGTGCTAAGTCTATTCACTTAAGAAATAAAATTAAGCAATCAAAAGAAAATTAGATTATTAACTGATATTGAGACAGCTAGACTTATTTATTTCGCTTATTTTCATAGTATTATGTCTATCTATCTATCTATCTATAACCTTACGCCAGATCCCTTGCGGGGTAGGCAGAGAGTACAGAGTTCCAACAGGTTCTTTCCATACACACCTCTCTGGCTTCCTCGACTCTCATAGTTCGTCTCATACACGCTCGCCGGTTACGGAGACTCTTGACTTTTCCATCAGACAAGACTCGGTTTATTTGGTCGTGGTAAGATAGTCTAGGTCTTCCCCGGTACCTGCATCCTTCCACTTTCACATTGTATATCTGTTTTGTCATTCTTTCCTCTGGCATTCTTTCTATATGCCCGAACCAACGGAGCATGCCCTTTCTCATCTTTACACCGATACTATCTTTCATACCTACTCGCTGTCTTACTATGCTGTTGTTAATGCGGTCGGTCAGCTTCACTCCGCACATCTTCCGCAGAGCTCGCATTTCTACCGCATTTATCCTACTTTCATTCTCCTTCTTACATACCCAGCTCTCGCTACCATATAACAGCGTTGGGACAAGAACTCCGTTATGTATGGCCAGCTGCGCCTTATGGCTTAAGTGCCGGCTCCTGAGTAGCTTTCGCATCGCACCATTCACTCTGTTCCCTGCACTCACTCTTCTCTCTATGTCAGCGGTGTATTTCCCATCCTTACTGAAGGCGCATCCAAGATATACAAACTCATTCACTTGCTCCAGCACATCGTTACCAACCACAATCCTTACATTCGTTCTGGTTTCTTCCCTTTCAAAAACCATAATCTTAGTTTTCTTCACATTCAAGTGTAAGCCATTGATCATGCAGTCGTCTTTCATAACTGTGACTAGTGTTTGCAAATCAGTGGCCGTTGGCGCTATTAAAACCGCGTCATCTGCATAAAGTAGTTTTATGTCATATGGCATACTGCTATGGGGGTGCTCTGCAGAACTAAACACCATCTTCGTTCTGCAGAAAAGGGCTGTTCGAGCAATTAACAATTTGGCCCCGAGAGCTTCCCAGAAGGAAAAAATAAGAGAAATAAATATTCTAACAGTTACCTCACAATTTATACATGAAAATCTTCTATATGTTAAAAAGAATATTTTTTTTTATTTATTTAATGCATTATGCACTACAGGTACAAAGGCGGACTTAATGCTTGAGGCATTCTCTACCAGTCTACCTTAGGGTGATGCAAAAACTAGTGAAGTAGGTGCAAATCCTTAGAAGATAAAAATAAAGAGATATAAAAAAAAATAAGATACACAGATATGGTATATATAGATATATATAACTAATATATACATATAATAATAAATACACATATTCACAAATGAAATTAAAATTGAGATCATTCTGCTAAAGTTTTGAGAAGATAATCTTGTACTTTATTTTTAAAAGACAAGCGATTTGTGGCCGTCCTGATATCCTGAGGCAGTGCGTTCCATAGCAAAATGGATTGGACAGGGAAAGAAGAGTGTATAAAATTAGAATGGCAAGAAGGGCATTGGAGGAGACGATAATTACAAGAGCGAAGATGTTTATCATGATTAAAACATATCAATTGAAAATGGGAGGAAAGATAATTAGGCGAAGCAAGAGAGTAAAGAATAGAAAATAACATTTTCAGTGCCCGTAGAGCCCTGCGTTTGCGAATTGGCAACCACTTTAGATGGGAACGATACTCAGATACATGGTCAAATTTACGTATATTAAATATGAATCGAATGCAGTTATTTAGAAGGCGGTCGAGTTTGTTGAAATGATCTGCATTCAGGTCGTAGTAGCACACATCACCATAGTCGATTATAGGAAGAATTAAGGACTGCACGAGCATTGTTTTCGTGCTAGAGGGGAGTAGGTTTTGAAAGCAATACAGGAATCGCAACATCCCGGTGACCTTTTGACCGACGGCTGTGATTTGGGTTTGCCAGCTAAGTGTGTTGTCAATGTGCAAGCCGAGATCTTTGACACTATAACTAAAGGGTATAACTGTACCATTGAACATAAGTGACGGCAGAGTTGAAATATCTACTTTGCTTATAGTTCTAGAGCTTCCTACAAGAATAGCTTGACACTTAGCCGGGTTAACAGTCACTCCGAACCTGTCAGACCAGTTCTTGACAGTCCTTAGATCCTGGTTTAATTTGCTATAGTGTAAGAGATTTGATCAGCACTGTCTTGTGAGTAAAGCTGAAGGTCATCCGCATAAAGATGATACGCACACTGAAGTTCATAGGTTATAAGTTCAATGAAAATGGAAAATAGAAGAGGAGAAAGTATACCGCCCTGGGGAACGCCAGTTTCTAGGCAGCGCCAAGTTGATGATAACTCGTCACTCAAGACGTCCATCCTATCTTCGGGAACGTCAGCCTGCTGACGTTCCCGAAGATAGGATGAAAACCAATCCAGCGACTCCCTTGAGCACATACGGTAAGAAAGAATGGATAATAGGACATTATGACTGACGGTGTTAAAAGCATTGGAGAAATCTACTAGGACAAGAACAGTACTTTTGTTTCTTCCATGCCTTTCTGGATATCATCAGTCACTTTAAGTAGAGCAGAAACGGTACTATGGCCAGGCCTGAATCATCATGTTAATACACGGAACAAAGATGATCTTATTGTACATTCTACTCGTCTCCACAGAATTAGTTATTCTTTAATGGGGCAATGTATATGCTTCTACAACAAATTACCCATAGATATCCGAAATATGCCTATCAATAAATTTAAAAAGGTAATCAAAACTAGGGTATTACAATATTTTGGATTATCTTGACGATAAAACAGATTAGGTTTGAGCAGCTCCTCAATCAGCAAAATTAAACAATGGTGTATAATACAATTTTGAAAAAAAATGGTTATTAGAAAGGCCAAACAAATTAAGTTAAAAGACTAGCCCGCTGAGTTTCTCGCCGGATCTTCTCAGTGGAGGCCGCGTTCCGATCCGATGGTAGATTTAAAAAATGTAATAATTTTGACGTTTGGCCTAAATAATTTAATGATTTTTGACTTTTGATTTTGACTTTTAATCATAAGTGCCCTGTGGTCTACATGAATAAAAAAACTTTTGATTTTGATTGATTAAATTTTATTCGATGGAGGCCAGTAAGGGGGTTTACAGGGTGTTAGTCACCAAGTTGCTCGTAAGGCTGCGAAATCGCTGTAATCTTGCCGATCAGTGGTTAAGAGCTTAAGCCGACCCGCTCACTTTTGTGTGATGTGCGAGTGATCTACGCTGTTGGCCGCGGGGCCTTTTCAGCGTCACCGGACAGGGACATCGGAATTGAGATCGATATTCCGTATGTACCACGCAACACCGACGGATTTTTCGGAGAAATCAGGACTGGACAGCTTTGAGTCTGCCAATGTGCGAGCGGTGTGCCCGAACACCTCACAAGCGTAGTGCCTGCGAAAGGTTATGGCTGGCGGTAGAGGCTTTTTGCGAGGAAGTTATTTCGCGGAAGAAGGTGGCGGAGTGGAGCAGCGAGGGGATCATTCTCCTCGAACCGTGGTTGGAGAGGCGGGCGACCGCCGACCTCATGCCGCCGTGATGGGGACCTTCGGGCGAATACCAGAGACCTGCGCAGAATATATGGCCCCCGAGGTTGGAGGACGCGCCAAGTGTCCGATGCGCCCTCACCACGTAGAAGGACCAGGGCGGGGATACCCCGATAAAGTCGAGTCCGACAAACGGACAGGCGCTGACGGGTTGCGGAAGTATGTCCGCGTCACCGTGGAAGAATGCCACATAACCTGTTCACGTCCCCGTCGTGAACGGGTTTCCACGAGGATTTCCCCACTTAAAAGATAAAAAGGAAGAGGCATAAGATAGCAGTTTTGTCTTACGTGCTAGCATAGTGTGCTGTGACAAAAGTTCGACAAGAGGAAACTCGTTTCGAGAATTGTATTATATTGACGTATAGACTGGACTATTTTGACTTGCGTACTATGCTCGAATCACGGGCTGACGAATTTGTCCTTCGCCAAAGAAGTCTTGCCATCCGTACTAGTCCTCTTGGTCCTTTGACCAACAAGACTACTGGTCTTGAGAAAAAAAGGCAAAATAGTGTGGTTTTATCTGTACAAAGACCCATCTGTCCTATTAACTGATGTACTCCTATTTAACTCTAGGGATATCTCGTTTGACTATTTGGCTTAAGTGGCACTTAGAAGTCATCTCGTATTCCCTTGTAAATGAAACATCTGCTGTCAATTTGATTGAGTATTCGAAATCAGTATACCATTAATCTGAATATTATGTGCTTAGTTCAAACTCAAACAATTTATTTTGTGTAAATATATACATTTATACATATTTATACACATTTTCTAATCTAATTTAACTACTAATCTCTTTTCGGATCGGAACGTGGCCTCCACTGAGAAGTTCCGGCAAAGAAAATCAGAGGGCTTGTTTTTTTTTATTTAATTCTCTTTCTCTTTTTTCCTTTCTATTTTTTTTTCAATCATATGGTATGGATGGATACAATGTTTAGGTTACAATTAAATAGTTTACGATCTAGCTCCAGTATGATGCCGTATTACGCGTTTTTTTTCTCTATACAGACTGTATAGAGAAAAAAACGCGTATACTATTATTATAAAGACTCTGCCTACCTCTCAAGGGATCACGCTGGGTGAAGATATAGATAGATAATGGATTTGTTTGTGTGTCATCGATAAACTCTGAAACTATTGAACTGAATTTAATTATTATTTCACCGTTTCAAAGCTACATTATCAAGTAATATACACCGGTTTTCAAAACATCTTAAACACAATTTGGGAACTGAACCTATTACACTTTTTAAACACTTCTAGCAGAGCTTCTAGTTTTGGACCCATGTTGTTATTATACACTGTATCTTAAATGTGTCATTTACTAGGACAAATTATATACATAATGTTTTCTTCTTACGTAGTGCAATATATTTTAATAACCTACCAACAGACATGAATATTGATCTATTCAATACTAGTTCCAAGACAAACAAAAAGAGAAAGAATACAGCATTCTTCTTTAGTTAGAAAATAACTAAAGCTAGCATCACTCAGACTGTACTCGGGCTTAACTCTGCTATTGCTATTTTAATTTAAGCTTAGAGCTTTATATAGTGTGTCGACCCATTATCTTATCTTAATACTAGCTTACCGGACCGAGGAGACCTCTGGCGCACTTCGACCCGTTGGGATCTTTTGTGCTGTCCTTGCCCTAAGCTCTTACGTACCTGAAGTGTCCAATACTCCCTGTATTAGGTTGTAAATTCCAGCGGGGGGGCATAGCCGTAGTTCTTCTGGGTTTGGATAGTATCAATGCCAGTAGCTTCATTCACCGCGTAGCCAGAGCGTCGCAGTGACAGAGGACGTGCTTCATGGTTTCAGTTTCTGTACCGCAGCTCCTGCATACCACGTCGCCGCTAAAGTTCATCTTGTGTAGATGTTCTTTCGTGCCATAGTGGCCTGTGAATGCTCCAGTTATTTGCCTTAGTTGTAGTCTACTGTATTTTAGTAGTCTCTTGCTGTCACTCTTACACCATGCAGAGAGAAATTTCTTGGAGTCTCTAAGCCCTGTGTGTCGACCCATTTACCCTGGAGCCAATAAAAGCGAGGCGTAACATTTGGAGGGAAGGAGTATTACTACCAAATCCCTTTGTTCCACCTACTGAGAGTTCCGCACCTGGACATGAATTACCATGGCTAGTCTAGAAGTTTTTAAAAAGACTTCGGACCCAGGTTGGTCGAATCAAGGAAAACATGATCAGGTGGAGATTCACAGATAGTACTAAACTGGGGTGTTTGTGCGGTGCAACCCAAATGATGTCCCACCTTATATCATGCACTGCGTACCCTAACACCTGCACGCAGCAAGATTTGATATCTGATACCGACAATGGAATTGGTGTGGCCACCTTCTGTACCATCATCAACATCAGCCCGTGTCAGTCCACTGCTGGACGTAGGTCTCTCCCATGGCACGCCACTGAGCTCGATCTTCAGCTCTCTTCCTCCAATCCCTGCACACTGCCTCACGAATGTCGTCACCCCACCTAGCTACAGGGCGTCCTACACTACGTTTGCCGACACGCGGTCTCCACTCAAGAACCAGTCCGCCCCAACGGCCATCGGTTCTGCGGCATATGTGACCTGCCCACTGCCACTTCAGTTTGCTAATTCGCTGAACTATGTCGGTAACCTTGGTTGTCTTACGAACAACTTCGTTCCGGATTCAATTCCTAAGAGAAACTCCGAGCATAGCTATTTCCATAGCTCGCTGAACGACCTTGAACCGGTGAACCTTCTGTACCGCTTTCATATAATTATAATCATGTTTGTCGTCGAAACGCCAGGGAGAAGAAGAATTAAAATGTAGTTCATTGACATTAAAATTATTGATTTTTGACACATTTGGTAGTCCCATAACTTAATGGTGTCGCTATGGGGTTATGGGATAAGTATACCACTTGAAAATAGGTGTAGTTACTTGGTAATCTGCTAAACAATGACAACATAATTGTTTGTTTATTCGGTACTCTGTTATTATTTTGACGGTTTTATTTGACAACTTAAATTTAATGATCGTCTTTTTCACACAATCAACTTGTTTAATAATACTATTGATAATGTAATAGAGTACCGACTTTTAACACAATATCGACTGAATGGTTAATGCGGCTTGTAACAATGACAAATTGCGTAAAATTAGCAGAGTTGAGGCCCTGTTCTTAAAGTGCTTCTTGTCTTCTTTTATTTTGTTTTTAAGAATTTTTTTCTTCTCATCTAATTTGTTATCTTTTAGTTATTTTTTCTTATTATTATTTCACTGTCATAATTTCTGTAATTTTCATTTTTCTTTTAATCTAATTATTGCGTTATTTTTATTTTATCTGCGTGACCTTGTAATTAGCAACATTGAGATATATTTGTTTAACACATAATTTCCGTTATGAGTCTGAAAGCTTATCTAAAACTAGCAGTTTCTCGCAACTTCGTACTCGGTCGACAACAGCGCCACCTACCAGGTATGTGTTATATAGCCTATGTTACTTCCGGATAAGGTAGCTTTCTAATAGTAAGAAAATTTTTAAAATCGGTCCAGAAGTTTTTGAGTTTATTCGTTACAAATTCAAATTCATTTATTCATAAGTGTGATTTTTAGTATTGAAGATTTTACATTATTTGTTTGGTATCTTAAAAATCTGCCACTTGGCGTACACTCATCTAAAATATATTGTTAAAATAAATAAATATATTGTTAATCCAAATCTTTCTATATTAGTATAGATAAAAATAAAATAAAATTTTCCTGAGCATAGGAAAATTAAAAAATCGCCACTCTCATTTCCTTTGAACGGCATTAAATACGCTTAAGTACGAAAATATATTTTACAAATGGATCTACAACAAGCTTTCTCATCTTTATTTATTTTTAACTCCAGTCATCCGTCATAATTCCCAATTCATTCTTATAATTGAAGTGGATATCGTTGTTCTATTTCTCTGTTCTTATTAAAAAAATAGAAAAATGAGATTTTGTAAACAGTGTCAAATGAGTAATAAGTTTTTAGGCTTAGCACACACTGCGGTTGACCGCGAGTGGTTTTAGAATAGCTGAAACCGCCAAAACGTGCAAGAGCACTCACTGCAGTTAGCGGTAAACTGTGTTGGACATTTTTCAATTATTTAATTTAATTGTAGGATCAATCATTTGAAATTTCAATAGCAATCCAGTGGCTTGGTACAGTGGTACTGGATCGAATATCTTTGTGTGACCCACAAATATCACTTTCGGTCTGGGTATTTGTGTATGTGAATTTCGTGTTTGTTAACGCTACTACGACACAGGAATAATTCCTATAGTGGGGCTAAGTGAATTAAAAAAATATTAGCCCCCCCACTAAGGTAGCCCAGAATAACAATGACTTTTAGATGCAAACGCCTCAGTCCTTCCCGTGACGATGGGTGCTCTAGAGCAATCGAAACACCGGGAACTTAGAAATCGAAAATAAAATCCGAAATATCTTAATTATTCAATTAATTTTTGCTCAACTCCAATAACGCTTATTTTATTTCAGCACCATCATACAAAGAAAACTTCGCGGTTTCGACGCGCTCGGAAAATGTAGCAGATTGCGTTTTTAAAATCAGTCGCTGAAAAACCGCTAAACAAGTGTATGCACTCGTAAAGAAAGCCATATGTTACATTTTTCGGCGATTTCAAACTGCTGGCGATTAACCGCAGTGCGTGCTAATACACACACACCGTCACGCATATATTCCCCAAGCCCCCAACCCTCGTTTCGTCGACGATGCTAATACTTAGAAGAATTTTTCCCGCGTGCTTTTTTAGGCAGGAATTTCTTGTGTTTGATTTACAGTTGCCTTAAGTGCATCATTGTTCGGAATCGACTGAACTGGATTACTACGTTAAATAGGTATCAATGCTACTCATGAATAAGTTAGGCACTTTCAAAAACTTCAAAGTGAAATTATTGTTAAAGGTAGGTGGTATTCAATCAATATTTTTTCGACCAAGGACCGTACTACTTGCATTGAGGAATGGAGTTGAAAACGAGATTTATAGGCTTGTGAATAAGGGAACTGTTTCTTTGATCAAGTAGCTAATAATGCGCGTAGCGATCCAAGGTCCTAGGCTTTTAATTCTATGTCGTACAATAATGTAATTTTTCTGTAGAAAAATATACAGTATCAGTCCGGAGTCCGGCATTGTGGCCGGTAAAATGGCAATAGGCTCGCCACTTACATGGAGCTTAAAATAGTCGGCAAAATGTGTGTAACACAGTACACGTCTGCCACCCCTGTTTGAGGAATATAGACGTGACGGTCAACCAGGGTGATTCAGTATTAAACCAAACGCTTATAAGCGGACGGCTTGGTCCAGTGGTTAGAGCTTCCAACCAATCGAACCGCGGCGCAATTTCCATCCCCGCACGCGACAAATCTTTGTGTGACTCACATATATTTGTTTCGGTCTGGGTGTTTGTGAATGTGAATTTCATATTTGTAAACGCATCCACCATACAGGTATATTCCCCAATGTGAAGCTACTAATTTTAAATAATTGACGGAAGACTTTCAGGTATTTGTTGTAAATAGGGAACTGAATCGATTTCAACTATTTTTAATACACATTTTTTATAATTAAATTAGCTGAAATTGTTATAACTCATTCCAATTGCCCTAATCCAATCTAATACCTTTTACCATGATTAAAAGTGATCTAGTGGTTTCAATTGCACTTCGTAACATTATTCCTCAATACGCCAGGTTTTTGTTGTACCGACTTCAAATATTTATTTTTTTTGCTTTTTGCCTTTTTTTAAGATAATTAATTTTCAATTTTAAGTGATGAGCGACTTAATATTAGTATTTATATACCTTTATTATATTATTTTGTTAGTTCTTCAGTGAAGTACTGACAGAATTGATATAATACCATTCATAAGGATGTCCGCGATGTATCTACATAGTACAAGGTTCAATACCGATTTCATTAAAATTGGACCACCTCAAAACTAAACTCAGCACAGCGCAAAAAGAATCATTAAAATCAGTTCGTGAATAAAGACGTTTCAATAAAAACAGAGGAATTGTAAACCTCCTCCTTTTTTGAATCTATCTATCTATCTATATCATCACGCCAGCTCCCTCGCGGGGTAGGCAGAGAGTACAGAGTTCCAACAGGTTCTTTCCTTACATACCTCTCTGGCTTCCTCCACTCTCATAGTTCGTCTCAAACGCACTCGCCGGTTACGGAGACTCTTGACTTGCCCTTCAGATAAGACAGGTCTATTTGGTCATGGTAAGGTAGTCTAGGTCTAACTTCTTATCTATCTATCTATAACCTCACGCCAGATCCCTTGCGGGGTAGGCAGAGAGTACAGAGTTCCAACAGGTTCTTTCCTTACATACCTCTCTGGCTTCCTCGACTCTCATAGTTCGTCTCATACACGCTCGCCGGTTACGGAGACTCTTGACTTTTCCATCAGATAAGACTTGGCTTATTTGGTCGTGGTAAGATAGTCTAGGTCTTCCCCGGTCCTGGGGCAGAGGTCGTCGTCGCCAAGATCCGCGAGTTGGGCCTGGAGATAGCGCCTCATAAGACCGAGGCGCTATGGTTCCACAAACTGCCGAGGAGCAGGGAACCACCCGACTCGTGGGTTCGCGTTGGAGACTCGCCAGTCCGGGTGGGGAGGTACCTAAAGTACCTAGGCCTCACCCTGGACAGTCGCTGGGGCTTCGAGGAGCACTTCGAGCGCCTAGTCCCCCGGGTCGAAAGGGTAGTGGGTGCTATGCACAGACTGCTGCCCAACCTTGGGGGACCGTCGGAGGAGGTGCGCCGCCTCTACGGGGGGGTCGTGCGATCGGTGGCCCTCTATGGGGCGCCCGTGTGGTCACACCGACTGTCGGGCGTCCGGCGCAGCAGAATGAAGATCCAGAGCCTGCAGCGCAAGATGGCCATCCGCATCGCACGAGGATACCGTACCATATCCTTTGAGGCGGCAACACTCTTGGCACGTTTTCCGCCGCTCGACATCCTGGCGGACATGGACGCGAGGGTCTACGACCAGACTCGTGGCGTCCGCCAAAGTGGCGAGGGCGTGCCTGCGCTCGAAGAAGTGAGACGGCGGGAACGACGGCGCGCTCTGGAGGAGTGGCGCGCGAGGCTCAGTCAAGAGCACATCACGCGCAAGCGCGTCGTCCAAGCTATCCTGCCGTCCTTCGAAGCCTGGCACCAGCGGAGGAGAGGGCGAGTCACCTATAGACTTACTCAGATAATCACCGGTCACGGTTGCTTCGGTGATTATCTGAGGAAGATCGGACGCGAGGCGACGACGACCTGTCACCACTGCGGTGGGGACCAGGATTCCGCCCAGCACACGCTCGAAGAGTGCCCAGCGTGGGCCTCCGAGCGGCGGATCCTGGTCGACCGGATCGGACCGGACCTATCCTTGCCGGCAATAGTAGCGGCTATGCTGGCAGGGGAATCGGCGTGGGGGGCCGTATCCTCCTTCTGCGAGACTGTGATGTCCCAGAAGGAGGAGGCCGAGCGGGATCGGGAGAGGGCCGATCCTGCTCGACGAAGGCGACGGCGCCGGGGCGGAGGCACAGCCCGCCCAGGCCCCCCAGCCCAATAGCCCGGGGCTTAAGAATACGGGCTAACTCGCGTCCCCCGCCGTAATATCTGGCGGGGGACCCCCCCTGCATCAACATCAGCAGGGGGGCCTTCGGGGTTGCGGACGCAAGGGGCGGGGGCCCTGAGCGTCCTTCACGAGCAACCCCGAGGAGGACGGTGGCGTGGTGTGGCCCACGTCACCGTGAGCACCGCGTCGGTGCGGGAGGGAGCATGTCATCAAGTCTCCCTCCGATGGCGGGCTCTTCGGAGCGAGGCACAAGAGGGGCACCGGTGCGTTCCATACGGAGATCCCGGAGCCCTTCCAAAGTGCTGATGTCGGCCACCCTGGGGTTTTTAGTCGGTAGGAATCCGACACGCCCCGCGAGCTTCCCCCGAGGCTCGCGGAAGTCCTATGCAGGATCTTCCCCAGGAAAAAAAAAAAAAAAAAAAAAAAAGGTCTTCCCCGGTACCTGCATCCTTCCACTTTCACATTGTATATCTGTTTTGTCATTCTTTCCTCTGGCATTCTTTCTATATGCCCGAACCAACGGAGCAACCTTTTTTGAAGTCTGCTAATATTCCGATTAGTTATATGGTAGGGTACCTATAGGAAAAAACACAATACTTTTATTAACTAAACCTACAGATTCGTATTATTTGTCGTTAAGGAGTTCCCTGATATGTTTCCCTGTGTCTTCAAAGTCCAAGGTCCAATACCGATGAAATTAAAACGGGACCACCTTGGAGCTATACTGAATCCAATCCAAAAAAAAACATTAAAATCAGTTCAGAATTAACGGAAATATCGGTGAACATACATAAAAAATATACATATAGACGAACATAGAACCTCCTCCTTTTTGAAGTCGGTTAAAAATAGTAATTCCCTCTTAAAAATGGAACTTAGATTTTAGTATGAATTTGTAAAGCAAAAATGTAACTGGGATATCTGAGGTCCTGCGTTATTTAAGTTACACGTTGTATAATTATATACATAAGGAAAAAATTCAAAATTTGAGAAAATTCTAAATTTATCCTTAAATGAAGCATCCTGGACCCAAGCAACGTTACCTATTAGACATGGTGGTATCGGCGTGCGAAAAATTGCTAGTATTGCTCTACCGGCTTTCCTAGCCTCCGTTTATAGTGTCCAGGAACTGTGTTCAAAAATACTTTCCAACACAGAATTAGTAGCCGGTGCCGCGGAGGCTTTGGAGGCCTGGAAAAGGATTTGCCCCAATGACAATATTCCAAAGGAAGTTAACGTGCAAAAACTTTGGGATATGCCATTGGTGCAAATAGCGAAGGACTATTTGGCCGAAATTATCGTCAGTGACCGCGACCGTGCTCGTTTACTAGCGTTGGGTCAAAAGGAATCGGGTCATTGGCTTCATTCAATCCCTGCATCCAACTTTGGCACACTGCTGGATAGTGAAAGTTTCCGGATCGCGATAGGTATTCGCTTAGGGGCACCGATTTGTGAAGAACACAGGTGTCCGTGTGGAGCGGAGGTGGATCGATCCGGACTCCATGGGCTCTCTTGCCGCAAAAGTGCCGGCAGGTTTTCTCGCCACGGCTCGCTCAATGACATAATCAAAAGGACTCTTGCTACCATCAACGTTCCTTCGGTGTTAGAACCGGCGGGGATTTTCCGTGATGATGGCAAGAGACCCGATGGGATGTCCTTGATCCCTTGGGAACGGGGGCGGGCCCTTGTATGGGACGCCACGTGCGTCGATACATTGGCTCCGTCCCATCTCAGGGAATCAATATCTAGGGCGGGAGCTGCGGCTGAGAAGGCGGACCTGGGCAAACGGCGCAAATATGCTGCTATTAGCAACAATTATATATTTGTGCCGTTTGCCGTAGAAACATTGGGCCCATGGAGTTCGGCTTCAAAACAATTTATCAATAAAATAACACCTACGCTGATCACCTCCTCGGGTGACAAGAGGGCTGGCTCGTTCCTTGCTCAAAAGATTGGTCTGTCTATTCAGCGAGGAAACGCAGCCAGCATTCTTGCCACCATTCCACGCGGATACGGTCTTTTTGATTAAGGTCTTTTTTTTTTTTCTTTGTTTTATTTTATATTTTAGTTTAAAGTGAGTGTTTTTATTATAAGTTATAATGTAAATAATAAAGAGATAAGGAAATAAATCGTTTTGTAATGGAATATACATTTTCATGTTGATTTTGCACGAGGCCTCTGTCGATTTGATATGTTAACGAGAAAGCGGAAATTACGTTAGAATCGAATGCCATACAAATATTTTTTCTTCCCAAACAGGAAATCGTTTTGATAAGTTACTCTTCAAACATTATCCATTATATATTTGTTAGGTCCTGTTTCACTAACCTCGAGTACTCTGAAGTAGCCGTATGACAGTTAAAGTTGTAAGTCTATGTACAAATTTTATGAATTCTGAGTAGGCCTATCCGACGGTTAATTAACAAGTAACACAAATCAAAAGTAACTAACCGTCACTTTACTAAAGGGGTGTGAGAGAGGCTAGTCTGTTATTGTTGAAGTCATGAAATGGCCCTGCTTTATATGATCATTGCTTGGTCTAATAGTTTGAGCGTAGGCCGCTCATCATCATCATCATCAGCAGTCCACTACTGGATATAGGCCTCTCCAAGTGCACTATAGCATGTTTGGTTCATTGGATCGAGTAATTTCCTGGTTTGAGACACGAGACAAATCTTGTGTGACCCACAAATATTCCGACGTGTCCAACGAACAAAGTCCTATAATCTAGTATTATTATAACGAAGGATCATTCCTTTCCTGATCACTCATTGTGGGCAAAATCAGGGATTCGGGCGAGAAAACAAAATCTCAGCAGTTACTCGATGATAAATGCAGGCAAGATGGAAAATACACTTTAACTTGTCACACAACTCACTCACGTTATACGACACACTAGGCTTGAGATTAACTCTTCCAGCAATGGAGTGACTTACGAATACAGAGTGCTCCCGGTTTTATCAGTTACCTCCCACCACCTAGGCTCTGTATACGTCACTTTGACGTTTGTGTCTCGTTTAAAAACTGTACTTATGACCCGGATGCGACATATATTTGGCATAAATAACCTCATCGACGGGCACGAGAGTTGCAAATGCTATTTTTTTGTTTGGCATATGTAACTTTGTACTATGGGACCGCCGTGAGTCTCCTTAATTAGGTATTTTATCTTTTCTATTTACATGGTAATTGAAATTGTACACCGACATACGTCCGTCATAATGAGTAGCAATTTTTGACATTTTTTTAAGTACTACATACACGTCTAAATAATTATTATACCCCTGAACTAAAGATGAATGAAAACTTAGTACATATAGATTATTCAAAATATCTCGTTCGTCTACAGCATGTATGTCAAACATGCAGCCCGCGGCCCACTTGCGGCCCACTGAGCATTTTCCTGCAGCCCGAATCAATTTTAAAAACGGCCAAATAATGCGGCCCGCGAGCGTGTTAAAAACCGTTTTGGAAAATTAATAAATATACTTGTCCTATAATAGTACTTTTTTGTTAAGATTTTCAGTAGTTTGTCTTCTTTAAGATTAGGTTTTGCGGCCCACCTAGTCTACGGTCTTCATGTTTTTGGTCCACCAGTGACTGAGTTTGACATAGCTGGTCTACAGGGTGTATCGTAAATAACGCAAGACCTCAGACTTAAACCAACCAAATTTAAAGTTTTCTACCCATTTTTTAAGCATGTTTATATCCCAATTAACAATGAAACTTGTATATGTCCATAATGATAAATAAGTTTTATAAATGCATTTGAAATCTCCGTATTGCTTTGAATCAAGAATCAAGTTTATTTGTTGTGGCGCACGGGAGAAATTACAGCATAGTTTGCAAATATAAAATAAATAAGATATATTAAAAATAGTTGAATTCAGTTACCGATTAAGAACAAACCACTTTCAGGTCTTGCATTAATTTTGTTACACCCTGTCTAAGTGTACAATAAATTAGATTTATCTCGGTTATCTTTACAGATATATTTAGATCAATCCAAAAAAATTACTTGTATAACACTCACAGTTAATATTGGTACAATCGGCTGGTATTTCGTTCGTCTAATGCGCCATTCATATTTCAACATACTACGGAGCAATTTTTTGGTGATATCGAGCTTGTATGCATATATTTGGATGATACCTTAATTACAGCGCCAAATAGAATTCTTCATTTAGAAAGACTAGATTTAATTGTAAGTATATCGCAATATCTGCCGCGTGGTTCCCGGCTTAGAATAGGACCAACCCATCTCATCCCATCGGGTGTCGTACAAGGCGACTAAGGGAAAACTAGGGAATGGGCAGCAGCGTTCTCTTAACACTTCTGCGATCAAAAACTGCGCTCGCCAACCCGCCTGCCAAGCGTGGCGAGTATGGCAAATCCCCCAATCAATATTATGGAAGAAAAGAAGAAAACCAGGCCCCTAGTTCCCGGCGGTCCTGTTCGTCCTGGCCACGGTAGCAGCCATGGTAACGACAGGACAAGGGGTGCTAAGAATCTCCGGCAGAGATTCGGCTACCACCAACTACGAAAATTGGCCCTGGTGACATACAACGCACGCACTTTGAGGACAGATGAGAAGCTTGTTGAGCTGGAAGAAGAGATAAACAAGTTGCGGTGGAATATTGTTGGTTTATCGGAGGTCCGAAGAGAGGGCGAGGACACGATAACCTTAAAATCCGGCAACTTGTTTTACTACCGGGAGGGCGAACAGCAGTCCCAAGGTGGTGTCGGATTTATCGTCCACAAGTCACTCATAGACAACGTTGTGTCCATCACTAGTGTGTCAAGCAGGGTAGCGTACCTTATACTCAGAATATCCAAAAGATATTCGCTGAAGGTCATACAGGTCTACGCACCGACCTCGGCATACTCAGATGATGACGTCGAAGTTATGTATGAGGACATTAGTAGAGCCATACATACTTCCAAAACACACTTTACAGTGGTTATGGGTGACTTCAATGCGCGGCTAGGCAAACGGGGCGATGATGAGTTGAGAGTGGGGCAATTTGGATATGGGCAGCGCAACCCCAGGGATCAGAGGCTGGCCGAATTCCTGGAGAAGGAGGGACTCTTTATGATGAACTCTTTCTTCCAGAAGCCGCCTCATAGGAAATGGACCTGGATGAGCCCTGATGGTTCCACCAAAAATGAAATAGACTTCATAATGAGTACCAAGCGACAAATATTTAATGATGTCTCCGTGATCCACATGGTAAAAACCGGCAGTGATCACCGAATGGTCAGAGGCACATTAAATATTAATGTCAAAATGGAAAGATCGCGTCTGATGAAGTCTACGCTCCGACCTTCTTATGCACATATCCAAAACCCCGAGAACTTTCAACTCGACTTGGCAAACCGCTTCGAATTGCTAGACAGCAGCGCATCAGTGGACGAAATCAACAACAGGCTGGTAGAGACTGTCCATACGGTCGGGTCCAAGTATTTTAAGCCCCACCTTAAAAATAGACCTCAAAAACTATCCAACTACACCCGAAACCTCATGGCTGAGCGACGTTCCATGACGCTCTAAACCTCCGATGATGCTAAGTCCTATAGGCAGCTCAATGGACAGATATTGAAGTCCTTGCGACACGATTTACGGTCCTTCAATACAGGGCGTATTGAGGAGACCATAGCACAGAACAAGGGCTCTAAAGTGTTCGCAAGAGACGCGTCTATTGGGCAAAGCCAGTTGACGAAGCTGAAGATGGAGGACGGAAACGTAACGTCGAATAGGTCGGAGGTGCTCAGGGAGATAGAGAGGTTCTATGGGCAGTTGTTTACCTCAGTAGCTGAACCTGTTGTTGACTTGGTAAAAGACCCAAGAGCCAAGCTAACCCGACACTACACTGAAGATATCCCGGACATCAGCCTGTACGAGATTAGGATGGCTCTCAAACAACTCAAAAATAACAAAGCGCCGGGCGAAGACGGAATTACCATAGAGATTCTGAAAGCGGGCGGAACGCCGGTACTTAAAGTCCTTCAGAGGCTTTTTAATTCCGTCTTGCTCGAAGAGAAAACGCCGGAAGCATGGAACAGGGGAGTGGTGGTACTGTTTTTCAAGAAAGGTGATAACATTTTACTGAAGAATTATAGGCCCATCACACTGCTGAGCCATGTTTATAAGTTGTTTTCGAGAGTCATTACGAATCGTCTCGAACGCAGGTTTGATGACTTCCAGCCTCCCGAACAAGCCGGTTTCCGGAAAGGCTTTAGTACCATAGACCACATACATACGCTGCGGCAGATTATACAGAAGACCGAGGAGTATAATCGGCCATTATGCTTGGCGTTTGTGGACTATGAGAAAGCCTTCGATTCGATCGAGACTTGGGCGGTTCTTAGATCTCTCCAGTGATGCCGCATTGACTATCGGTACATCGAAGTGTTGAAGTGCTTGTATAATAACGCCACCATATCAGTCCGAGTACAGGGGCAGTGCACGAAGGCAATCCCCATAAAAAGAGGAGTAAGACAGGGAGACGTCATTTCTCCGAAACTGTTTACGGCCACCTTAGAGGACGCCTTCAAGCTCTTGGAATGGCAAGGACTTGGCATCAACATCAATGGCGAATACATCACTCACCTTCGATTTGCCGACGACATTGTGGTCGTGGTGGAGTCGCTGGAAGATCTAGGACGAATGCTCGGTGACCTCAACAGAGTATCTCAACAAGTGGGTCTTAAAATGAACATGGACAAAACCATAATAATGTCTAACGTCCATGTCGTACCCACCGCACTCACCGTTGGGAACTCTACTCTTGAAGTTGTCGGCGAATACATTTACCTGGGACAGGTAGTCCGGTTAGGTAGGTCCAACTTTGAGAGAGAGGTCAATCGACGAATCCAACTCGGCTGGGCAGCGTTCGGGAAACTGCGCAATATCTTCTCATCCAAAATACCTCAGTGCCTTAAGACTAAAGTTTTCAGTCAATGTGTGTTACCAGTGATGATATATGGATCAGAGACGTGGTCTCGTACAATAGGTCTCATAAAAAAGCTCAGAGTTGCTCAGCGAGCTATGGAGAGAGCTATGCTCGGCGTTTCTCTACGCGATCGAATCAGGAATGAGGAGATTCGTAGTAGAACCAAGGTCACCGACATAGCCCTTAAGATTAGCAAGCTGAAGTGGCAATGGGCGGTCCACATAGCGCGTAGATCGGACGGGCGTTGGGGCAGAAAGATTCTAGAGTGGCGACCACGTATTGGCAAGCGCAGCGTGGGACGACCGCCTGCCAGATGGACCGACGATCTTGTGAAAATCGCAGGAAGTCGTTGGATGCAGGTGGCATCGGACCGGTTCCGCTGGAAAGCGATTGGAGAGGCCTATGTTCAACAGTGGACAAGTATGGGCTGAGATGATGATGATGATGATGATATTGCAAGAAGCAGGCCTGAGACTAAAGCGTGACAAATGTGAGTTATTTAGAAGTTCAATGGATTACCAAGGTTACGTTATTCGTAAAGCTGAAGCTCTCTTTGGGTGTAAGCCTCCTTAACATGTTATTACTTTTGTGTTTATAAGTTAAGTCTGAACATGAACCCTGTCATGGCAAAGCCAAAGGTACTTAAAAGTAAAATATAAAACATTACATTATTTTATTCGGTGTTTTATAGGTATCGTTTAATAATAGCCGACAAGTTGTGACATTGGTGGGTAGGTCTTAAGTGGTTCCAAACTCTTTTTTATTGAAAATTTCTCTATTTATATCCAGAACCCTTGCAGGGTAGACACATACCGCTCTGGCTTCCTTCACTCTCATGATTCTCCTCGTGAAAATTTCATTAATTCAAAATAAAAACAAAGTCGACGAAAAGTTATGCCTAATATTTAAAACATTCGAAACGAATTATCTAATTTTACTTGTAATAAATTAGTAATAAAACATCAATTTGTAACGTCCCCTGTAATATGAACGTTTAAAACAAAAATTATAACAACAGTTTTCTTCCAGCGTTCAAGTGCCGAGAAGTCTGGACGAGTTTGGAGTTGGAGAGGGCTTTTAACCTGGGATTGGACGCTGCTCTTCTGCTGATACCGTTCTTCATCATGTCTTTTGCGTACTCCTTGATCGTCACCAAGCTGTGGCGGGGCATGAGGCATGAGATCCAGCATAACTTTAACTGGCAAAGGCATTGTAAGTAGCACAGTTTTCTAATTAATCATTAGAGCGTTGTAAGAAGTGTACCCTAGATTTTATAGAGTCTACCCGCTTGAAACTTAAATATAAAGGCGCTTAGGTTTTCTGGATGGCCGTTTCAATGCCGGTAGCGGTGAAAGGTGGATGTATCTTCGTTTTATAGTCGTCCGCATGGTGGCCGAACATAAAGGAAATCTTGAAATAACACTGGGGTCTCGTCCAGCGATTAAGTCACATGGAATGCAGTGAGGTTAGCTGCTCCGCGATACGTCCGAGCGCTTGCCAATCGACTAACAAAGATGCATCGTCCGCCATCTGTCATCGCCACTATCTAGCATCGGTGATTCGTCATCTGACACATGTCAACTGTCATAGCTTCATAACCAAACACACTTGAGCAATCATAGAGTATGTCTATGACAAGATTACAAGGTTACTAAAATGAAAATAACTGCTCGCCATTCCATTACCTTATTTTCAAATAATAGGATACGACAAATATAAAACTTTGGGGCTATAATACGGCTAAGTGGAATAGCAGAATTACCTGGATTCAGGATAAACACATAGGATGCTTTTTATCTCGGACAAATGTAAGATTCCTATCTAAAGTCAACGCGGAAAGTTTGTATGTTTAGATGTTTGGATGTTTGTTTCTCAATTTTAGCCGTTTTTGCGCGATTGAGTTACAAACATCGAAATTACTTCCTTCTTTATACACGATCTTAATTATTTCTATAATCGACAAAGAAAAATATTGTGGTACATCCCTATTCAAAATGAGCCGAATCCTGGCGACACGAAAACGAATTGGTCGAGTGGTCAAGAGCTTAAGCCACTCTGCTCACTGGATAGATTTGTAACGAATGCGATCCCCGCGTGACCCATAAATATCTGCTTTGGTCTTGGTGTTTATAAATAATTTCATGTTTGTAAACGCACTCACGACACAGGAATAATTTCCTAGTGTGGGGCTAAATTAAAAATAATTTTAATTTATAAATCCTTTTTAAAAACAAGCTTTTATAGCAAACGCACAACGAAAATACCTTGATTAGCTGAGAAGTTCCTATGGCTTCCTTCCGGCTCCATCATTAGACCTTGGACACCATACGGGTCTAAAGTACTCATCAAGCCAAATCAAACGACCCCAAACACGGTAGGGTTATATTAAGTAGTCGGTTAGTTACATTAGCCACCTTCAGGTTCTTCATCAGACCCTAAACAATATCTGTTTGTAAAGTATTCGTCATACCAATCTAACAAGCCTAAACACGAGCTGTTTATGTTATATAGTTCACATGTTCCTATGGCCACCTTCCGACTCTATCATCAGACCAACTTTATGGTACCATATTATGGCATTGTCATCGATTTTAGATACATATGCCAAATTTTAGCTCAATCGGATACCCGAATCCGATGCTTGAAAAATGGATCACAAGATTTGAACCGGATAAACAGACAGACAGACATAAAGTTAAATAAAAGCTTGTAAAAGAAATTACGTCAATTTGCTTCGTCGATATGTGAAGACGACTATAGAATACTCTGCCTCAACGACCACTAAACCATTCCAACACCATAGCGTAGTGCTTGTTGATGGCAGAACTTTTTGATAGGCGTTAATATAATATTCTTAATTACAGTCTGGAGTCTGAAATAGTACCCAGTATGATGGCTTTAACCTCCCTATCACATTGGGACCTAACGTCGTCCGCTATATCTGGGTGTACAAAGTACACCTCTGCAACTTTAGCTTGGGAAATAAACCATGCTGGCGTCTATCTATTAATCTATATCACAACGTCAGATCTCTGGCGATGTAGGCAGAGAGTACAGAGTTCTAACAAGTTCTTTCCTTAGAAACCTTTGTAAGGAAAGAACTTGTTGAAATTCTGTTGAAATTCTTTCTCCACTCTCATAATTCGCCGGTGTTTTTATTAATTTTATTTGAAATAACTGAACTGAACTGAAAGTTTTTACATCGTCCTTATAAAGTTCACCAACAGGAAAATACATTGCTTCTGCGTAGGTCAAATACACGAGGGACTGTTTTTCCTGCTTGTGACCTTCCAGAATAGAAAACCTCGAAACTTTGTGTAGGAAAATTCTGAAAGTTTTGTATTTGTGTAATTAC
Organism: Phalera bucephala; assembly: GCA_905147815.2. Taxonomy (NCBI): domain Eukaryota; kingdom Metazoa; phylum Arthropoda; class Insecta; order Lepidoptera; family Notodontidae; genus Phalera; species Phalera bucephala. The sequence goes on along the minus strand of LR990615.1, from coordinate 31,480,524 downwards.
CTGGCATGCTCGAGGATAAGGTACTTCGTAATAACTAGGGATAAAGGTAAGCCGTGGGAGTCATAAGTCACGGCCACAGCGAGCTCGTTAGCAAAACCCAACTCGTTAGACGAAATGGAATTTATTATATAACTCGGTGAAAAAACTCTATCTGTTTATATTTGCTATTCTAACTATATAATTTATCTATCTATCTATCTATCTATCTATATCATCACGCCAGCTCCCTCGCGGGGTAGGCAGAGAGTACAGAGTTCCAACAGGTTCTTTCTTTACATACCTCTCTGGCTTTCTCCACTCTCATAGTTCGTCTCATACACACTCGCCGGTTACGGAGACTCTTGACTTGCCCTTCAGCTAAGACACGGTCTATTTGGTCATGGTCTATAATTTATGTAGTCTCTATATAATTTCTGTAGTTCGTTTAATCTTCGAAGTTGCGATCCAACCTTTCTTCTCCTAAATCTCTAATCCTTTGCATATCCTGCTATGCCGTTAGATTGTTTGACGTTAGCGTGACGCTATTACTAACCTGAACACACTGTATTACGTTAAAAATAAATTATTTAGATTTTATTTTTATCATTATGATATGTTATCCTTTTCACATCAAAAATTTACTAAATAAAAATGAATGTGATAGCACGTCTTTTTGATAACGTAACTCTAACGCTAATATGTTCGTGTTTAGCCCATAGCAAACAAACCGATTGCTGCAGGATGCATAGAAAAAAAATCGTTACAAAATTTGCGTTCTAATTTTAATTATTTTATTTAATAAAACTGTAAGTTCATTTCAGTGATTTCACGTGTGAAATTGTACAAGCAATGATTTTGAATTCTTTTATGTTTAATTTGCTACTAAAGTGAAGTATGGATGATCGACAAGCTATTACTCGCTGCTACGTACGTGTTTGTTTTTATAATAATTTATTTTGTGATATCTTTATAAATTACAGAAAATACATGGTATTTTGACGTATAAGCTATATTACTGTAAAGTTTCATAATGGCGAGTCGTGGGGTGCAGAGTGCCGTATAGGCACCTGGAATGTAAGAGGTGGTATGGAAGATAAGATGCATGAGGTGATTGATGTAATGAAAGAGAGACGCCTGGATGCTCTGTGTGTAACAGAGACTAAGCGAAGGGGCAGTGAAGCCTGTGATCTCCCTGACGGCATGATGGCTCTGTGGTCTGGAGTGCCACAGAGCGATCGTGCCAGCATGGGGGTGGGTATCTTGCTGTCCCGTCGTCTGGCCTCTGGAGTGAGAGATTATGGCCTGCATGATGCGACACTTCTCTGGGTCCGCTTGAAACTGGGTGTCACTAGAGTGTTTTTGGTTGGAGCATACGCTCTTGTAAGCTCGTCGACACCCCCGGACCTTGAGAAGTTTTGGGATAATGTCAGGGAAGTTCTGGATCTGGCTGATGCGAATGAAAAGGTGATTTAGTGTGGCGACCTGAACGGATGGGTGGGAACCAGGCGGCAAACTTGCGACGCTGCTCTGGGTCCTTATGGTGATAAGAGAGTGAATGATGCAGGTAAGCTTATTGTAGATGTGTGTTTGGCAAGAGGTCTCCTTGTGTCCAATACAATATTCCAACACAAGGATATTCATATGTATACGTGGAGAAGAAATGAACAGAAAAGCATGATAGATTTGATCCTGGTAGATAACCGTCTCCGAAGTAAACTTCAAGATACCCGTGCATATAGAGGCCCCACTCTTGAATCGGACCACTATCTCGTAATTGCGCGGTTCAGTGGTTTGTTCAGGAAGTGGAAGCAATGGCGAGAGCGTATCCCCTTCGGAGGCCTTGAAAGAATCAAGGTTGAAAGGTTGCAAGATGAGAGTGTGAGGAGAACGTATTAAGACAGAGTCCGGGACAAGTTTTTAACAGCTGGTTCTTCGGACTCAAACATAGATGAATGCTGGAATTGTCTGAAAGAGAGTTTGGTAGAATCAGCGAAAGAAGTATGTGGCTGCTCAAAGAAGCATAGCACAGCAAAAGGGGATGCATGGTGGGACACAGAGTTAAAAAGCTCTGTAGAAAGTAAGAAGAAAGCGTGGCAGGACTATGTCTCTTCTTTGAATCTAAATGACAGTATGACGGAGATGAAGAAAGAAATATACCGGCAATGCAAGAATGCCACCAAAACCTTAGTGAAAGAAAAGCGTGAAAGAGCTAAGTGTGATTGAGGAGGAGAGGCTGACGAAGAACTTCGAGAATAACACCAAACTCTTTTGGAGCAAGGTGAGAAAGGCTCGAGGTGATTCGTCAGGCTCCAGAATGGAAAAGATAAAATCTAAGGATGGTGACATTCTTGCAGACACACAAGCTGTGCTAAACCGGTGGAGTGAATACTTTGGAGAAATGTATGAGAATGCCCCGGATTCTGGTGCCATAGACGAGCCCAGAGGCGAGTTTGCGGCACCAGAATCCACAGAGGACATCACTATGGAAGAAGTTGAATGGGCGATACGAAGTATAACAAATGGTAAAGCTGCGGGAATAGACATGATATCTGCCGAGATGATTAAATATGGTGGAACTTGCGTCCGGGACGCTTTTTGGGTCCTCGCAAATCTTTGCTGGAAGACCGGTAGAGTCCCTACAGATTGGCGCCGCGCAGTCATAGTACCCTTGTATAAAGGCAAGGGCTCACAATATGACTGCGCCAATTACAGGGCCATCAGTTTGATCAGCTTGGCAGCTAAGGTGTATGGTAAAATTATTGAACGGAGAATGCGCGAGAAGTTCGATGGAGTGTTGTGTGAGGCACAGGGAGGTTTCAGGTCTGGAAGAGGATGTTCGGATCAAGTTTTCTCCCTCCGCAACATCGTAGAAAAGCATCTGGCAGTAGGCCGGCAGGTTTTCTGCGGTTTTGTGGACCTGGAGAAGGCGTTTGATAGAGTCGTGCGAAAGAGACTTTGGGACATTTTGCCAGAGTATGGTATAAACGGCACCCTGTTGCGAGCCGTCCAGTCCACCTACGTGGACAGCAAGGCATGCGTACGGGTGGGTGGTAACATGTCACCTTGGTTTGACGTTAAAATCGGCGTCAAGCAGGGTTGCGTGTTGTCCGCTAGACTGTTTATAGTGTATCTGGATAAAAGTCTTCAAAGACTGTGTGCGATGGCTGAAGGGGTAAAAATGGGTGATCTAGTGATAAACCACCTATTGTATGCAGATGACGCGATTTTGATAGCGCCAACAGCCACTGATCTGCAAACACTAGTCACAGTTATGAGAGACGACTGCATGAACAATGGCTTACATTTGAATGTGAAGAAAACCAAAATTATGGTTTTTGAACGGGAAGAAACCAGAACGAATGCAAGGATTGTGGTTGGTAACGATGTGCTGGAGCAAGTGAATGAGTTTGTATATCTTGGATGCGCCTTCAGTAAGGATGCGAAATACACCGCTGATATAGAGAGAAGAGTGAATGCAGGTAATAGAGTGAATGGTGCGATGGGAAGGCTACTTGGGAGCCGGCACTTAAGCCAAAAGGCGCAGCTGGCCATGCATAACGGAGTGCTTGTCCCAACGCTGTTATATGGCAGTGAGAGTTGGGTATGTAAGAAGGAGAACGAAAGCAGGATAAATGCGGTCGAAATGCGATCTCTGCGGAAGATGTGCGGAGTCACGCTGACCGACCGTATTCGCAACAGCGTAGTAAGAAAGCGAGTAGGTATGAAAGATAGTATCGGTGTAAAGATGAGAAAGGGTATGCTCCGTTGGTTCGGGCATATAGAAAGGATGCCAGAAGAAAGAATGACAAAACAGATATACAATGCGAAAGTGGAAGGCTGTAGGTGCCGGGGAAGACCTAGACTATCTTACCATGACCAAATAGACTGTGTCTTAGCTGAAGGGCAAGTCAAGAGTCTCCGTAACCGGCGAGTGTGTATGAGACGAACTATGAGAGTCGAGGAAGCCAGAGAGGTATGTAAGGAATGAACCTGTTGGAACTCTGTACTCTCTGCCTACCCCGCGAGGGAGCTGGCGTGATGATATAGATAGATAGGTTCATCATAATCCGTTCAGTACTTTTTGCGTGAAAAGGTAACAAAATTTCATCCTCATATACTTTCGCGTTTATAATATTAGTACGATCTACTACTAATAAATAAAGAGAAAGTAGAATCTTAATGTGATTGATTTTATAATGATAACGATCCAAGATATGCGATTAAATAAATAATAATAATATTAGCCGGTGGGACAGTTTCTTAAACTGGCCCACCGTTGGGCACGGGCCTCCTCTCAAACTGAGAGGGTTAAGGCTATAGTCCACCACGCTAGCCCAGTGCGGGTTGGTGAACTTCACACATCTTCCAAAAACTCTTAGGCATGCAGGTTTCCTCACGATGTGTTCCCTCACCGTTAAAGCAAGTGATAGTTAATTTTTAATACGCACATGTTTTCGAAAAGTCAGAGGCGCGCGCAAGGTTTTGGACCCGAGACCTCTGACTTTGCAGCCCAACGGTCCAATCACTAGGCTATCACTGCTTAAGCTACTATGCTATCCTATACTACGCGATTACATATCATTATATTTTAACAGCTATTGTGAAGAAATTGTTGCGACGAATAAAAAAAAGGAGATGCCTCCAAGATAGGCTGATAGCACTGAATTCTCTGGAAGTGTTAACAAAAACGGTAGCAACAATGACTTAGCGTGCTATTTCATCGTTACCCAAATCGTTACATTATAGTAACATGTGTAGCAATATAACTAACACTACCAGAACATTGCACGATTACCCTGTTAGCGATTAGGTCAAAAGATAAGTCGCGTCATCGAGTATTGAATAGTCTATATACATACGAATTTTGTGTCAAACAATAAGTATACATATTTATTTTAAGGCCAAATTATATCTCGCATGCCTGCTATTTTTTATGATAATTATTACGAGAATGAAAATTGAGAACAGTATTTGTTTATCCTTCTAATTGCTGAGTCGGTTGGTTAAGAATAATTAACGAACATTATAACGAACGATTCATTTTAATTAAAAGATATTTTAATCCCTATAATGACAGGCGGCAAGTCTATGGTCATTATTCGGGCGTATTATTACACTAAACTTTTTGAAAAATATATCAATTTTTGTTATAAGGGGTTAACACAGAGGGACAGAAAACAAGTGATTGCTGTGAAGATCTTCCAGCCAGACGGGGGCTGTGTCTGGCGGGTCCTGCCACTCCCCCCAGGAGTTGTTGTCGGGGGCTTGTATATTTATATGATACACGTCGTGCGCACTCTAATATCGCGTTCTAGACATGTATGGCGGATCGTTAGCGCCATCTATTGGTAGGTAGTCGCAACTATGTAGCGATGTATAGGGTCGCTACATGGCACCCCCCTGACATCGGAGGTCGTGATTCTTGAAGTTGCTGCGTCGCGCTTGTGGTGATGAGCTTGCAAGTGCCAGGTTGCGCGTATTCTGCGTTGTATCGAGACTGTGTGCGCAGGTGCTCGAGGTCTACGGTGAGTCGAACCTGAGCTTGGGGTGTCGACAGTTGGTGGCGAAGTTCATGAGATGATTGTGGTCCACTGAGTCGGTTGAGTGTCATGATGAGTGGCCGAACCATGTCGCCTGTGAGTAAGCAGCCAGTGCTCCGTTGAGAATGCCGAGTGGCTTGCTGTGTAACTGTTGCTGTTAAATCTGAACGACCTGTTTTGGAGGGATGTACAATGACGATGACTCTGTAGAAGGCTTGCTCGATGTCTGTGTCAGTGGTCACCAATGTGGCAAGAACGTTGTGGCAGGATTTGTCAAAGGGAAGATCTTCCAACCAGACGGGTATTGTGTTTGGCGAAGCCTGCCACTCTCCCCCAAGAATTGCTGTCGGGGGCTTATATATGTTACACGACTCTAATATCGCGTTCTAATCGCAACTATGGAGCGATGTATAGGGTCGCTACAACACCTTAAAATAGAGGATTAGTAGTCTAATTAGTCGAATAATCCCGTTTTAATCCCGATGTAATTCTATTCAAATTCTAACCGCAAGGGATCTGCAGGGTTAGCAAAGACGGCAACAATTTTCTCGCGAGGGACAAAATTTAGTTACCCCGTGATTAGAGTCTTGTATGCAAGTCAAAATAGGCTTGTATTGTTCTAAACGCCAATAGAATAATAGCATTTTTAAAACGAGGTTTTCTTTAACAGTTTGTAAGTTCTGCCAGGAGAGAAGACCTTAGATTATTTTTTGTAAGTTTTTTTTTTTAGATAACGTAGCCCCATACTCAGAATTATTCCTGTATCGTGAGTGCCAGAAAAATGTTTAAGGGTGACTAAAAGAAGTGATTGGGATCAAATCCTCGCCTACTCGATCCAGTGGGCTGAGCGGCTTAAGCTCTTAACCACTGGTCCAAACCGTCTGTCTGGTGATGTATAAGCTACCCTCAGTATATTAATTCGCCGCGCCGCCAATGCATCGCATTTGCAGAGGACATGCTTCATAGTTTCAGTGTATGTACCATAGCTTCTGCATACTGCGCTATATAGGTTTTAATCATCCTGAAAGCCCAGGTGATGTATCCAATGCCTACAATTTTCTGGTACTAAAAAAATGAAAAAGAACACCTTAATAAGTAACATCTTCATAACAATACTAATTTAATGCATTATAAAATAACTATACCAAGCGCAAAACTACATTGAGGGACGGCGCGGCTCGTTAGCTGGTCGGTGGATACCGGATTTTTCTGATACAGATAGGTCAGGTCAGTCAAGTAGTAGGTAGATGTTACTTATTAAAGTATTCCTTGTATTCATTTTTTTTTTAATTATCAGCGAACAGTAGGCATTCAATACTTTAGCTAGGCTTTCGATCCAGGAAGGCTAAAATTACACCATTAATAAAATTTAATTCTAGCACGTGAGACAAATCGGTAATCTTACGCCTGGGGCGACTAAATCCGTGACATATGTCTCCTATATCGCCTTTTTTACCTGGAGAAAATCCTGCATAGGACTTCCGCGAGCCTCGGGGGAAGCTTGCGCGGCGTGTCAGATTCCAACCGTCTAAAAACCCCAGGGTGGCCGAAATCAGCACTTTGGAGGAACTCCAGGATCTCAGTATGGAACGCACTGGTGCTCCTCATGTGCCGCGCTCCGTAGAGCCCACCATCGGAGGGGGACGCGAGTTAGCCCGTATTCTTAAGCCTCGGGCTATTGAGCTCGGAAGCCTGGGCGAGCTGTGCCACCGACCCGGTGCCGCCGCCTTCGTCCTTTTACCGATCCCACTCGGCCTCCTTCTTTTAGGATATCACAGTCTTGTGTGTGATATGTCTTGTCGCATCGCTTATGCTAACCCTGCTAGACTGATAATATGGATATATTATGCTTATACGTAAATTAATACGATAATCTTAAAGCTACCGCGGAGTTATCGAGGATTAAGTTGTAATCTCCGCCTTAGCAAACGCGAAAAGTTTGAATAGCTGATAATCTTCAGACAACCTTGTTACCTACCACATAACAACAATCCATTTAGTTCAATATCTAGAGGGATAAAGGGGAACATTTTAGGTACCAAGCATAATATTATTTGACAGCTCCTTAATGTAATTATAATCTGAATTAATTATTTCTGAAATTTCTCTTCTGAAATTTTAGGGCAGCCAACTGGCAAAGTTGAAAATCTAACAATTAACTCATTAGAAAAGGGAAACTGACTTTCGAAAAGCCAAAAGTAATATACATAAGTTAAAAAGCATAAAATGTTTTTGAAGTCGGTGCTGGTAAGACAGTCTGGTACTTTTCCCGGTACCTAAATCCTTACACTTTTGAATTGTATATCTGTTTTGTCATTTTTTCTTCCGACATTCTTTCTATATGCCCAAACATGCATACCCTTGCTTATTTGTACCCCAATACTATTTATTTGTTTATTTGCATAAAAGTTGGTGGTTACATTTTCGGTCTTATTTTAATATAAAAAGATTCATACAACTTTAGTCACAACATGTTGACATGCAAAATATTCGTCATACTTGCTAAGATATGGCTAAAATTATAGTAAAATTCAATTCAGTTAGTCTAAATAAAATTGTCAATTCAATAATGAAATAATCCAAGAATATAAATGTCAAGTGATAAGTCAATATAAGTGTCAATGGAGATTCTGTCATTGACAAGGGTTGCTAACGGTTGTTTTTTTGACGTGTGCCAAATTCAATTTAATTTTTTTCCATTTTAACTTGTGGCTTTAAATTTTTGATATTGTGTTTCTCAAGGATTGGACGAGGTATTTGTCGAATCTTTCTATTTTAACCTCTCTATCCCTTAGGGGAATGAGTGTAGATGAACCCCCTGATGGGGGCGGAGGTTCTTCTCCGAACGTAACTACTAGTACTAGACCCTCTTTAAAGCGCTAAGCTGGTCCTGAGGTTTCCAATGAAGGGAAAAAATCTAGATCCCCAGCAGAATCTATCCAGTCGGTCTACATTAAGCCAGGCTTCGAGAACGGTTCTATCCAGCGGTACAATGATTGGGACAAGGGTCAATTTGTGGTTTATGTCTCTCGCTCGGAGAGTGATCCCTCCTCTGGTTCTCCCATAAAATTATTAAAATTTGCCAGAAAAAGAATAAATTATCTGGTATTTTGGAGGGCGGCATCAAATCGGTTGGCAGAAATAAAATATCGATTGAATTTAGTTGTGCTGAATCTGCCAACAAATTTGTATCCAGTAATGTTTATGAGGGGTTCTCAGCCTACATACCAAAATTTTTTAATATCCCGTATGGGCGTGATTCGGGACATCCCGACTGAATGGTCATTAGAAGATCTGATGGCTGAGATTGTGATGCCTGCTAATTGTGGCAAGGTAGTTAAAGCGAGGCGCCTTAACATAAAATCAAAGAAAGGTCACACAGTACAATGGATTCCATCAAGCACAGTGATGTTGACGTTCACTGGACAGACCCTCCCTGAGAGGGTTTATTGCTATAACACATCTTTACCGGTTTCCGTCTATCATTTGCCTACCATCATTTGCTATAACTGTTGCAGATTTGGCCACACTAAAACCCAATGTAGATCTCAACCACGTTGTTTTCGGTGTGCTCAGCCGCATCCAGGTGACAGCTGTTCCGTGTTGGGTGCAGATGTCACCTGTTTGCTTTGCCGGGGTGGTAGCCACAAGGCTACAGATTCGAAATGTCCAGAGCATTCCAGGCAAAAATCTATTAACATTGTAATGTCCCAGGAAAACGACAGTTACAGGGAAGCATCAGCTAGATTCCCTTCTATTCGTAGAGTATCCTATTCGGATGCTGTCGCCAACCACAGCCAGTCAAGTTCGCTCCAAAGCTCGCAATGTTTATCCCCTTCTTCGTTGCCAGACTCCTTCCTTACCACTTACTAGCTCTTATAGAAAGACTGTTTTCCTCTCCCCAAAACCTCGACGGCCTGGTAAGTCGTATGACTTAGCGGCTCACCAATCTATTACTAGGTCACCTAAATCTGCCCAGCCCAATGGCTGCGCGTTTCGTGAGAATGTTGTCCTCTCTCCTTCTTCTCCATCTGATATAGTCGAATTATTGGCGTGTAGCTTAATTAAGCTCCTGTCCAATTCTTCGGATGATCTACCGAACAATGTTGTGATATTAGTTAAACAGCTCCTTCAATCGTTGATTGACAAAAATGGCTCGAGCAATCCTGCAATGGAACTGTAGGAGTATCCGGTAAAAAAAACATGAGATTTTATATTTAATAAATCGCCTAAATCCTGTGGTTTTTGCTATCTCGGAGACTTGGCTCAGACCGGGCTCTCGCTTTAGGGTGTCTGGCTTCTCTTGCCTGCGGGATGACAGAAATGACGGCAGGGCGGGATGTGCTTTACTAGTAAGTCGTTCAATTATATATTCTCAAATTTTTATTCCTATCCATGATCCTGGCTTACATATTGTAGCTGTTAAGGCCTTAGGCTTTTCTTTTATTTCCGTTTACATTCCTCACCCTAATCAATCTATTCTCAGAGAGTTTAGATCAATCTTAGGTTCTATTGCTGGTTCTGTAATAGTTCTTGGTGATTTTAATTGTCGCTATTCTTTGTGGGGATCGCATACTAACGACCCTTGTTCTTCCTTATTATTAGATATATTGGATGATATAAATCTGTGTGTACTGAATGACGGTTCTCCTACTCGTAGAGTTTCACCTTCCCAGAATGCAAGCGCTCCTGACCTGTCATTAGTCTCCCCTTCTCTAGTTTCTATCTTATCTGGGTCTGTTCTGTCTTGTACTCATGGTAGTGATCACTTCCCCATTTTAATTAGGTTTTCCAATTCTACTCCTTCCTTACCCGCTGCGAATCCTCTTCTGAAATACCGGTTATCACAAGCAGACTGGGATAGATACTCTTTGGTTTTGGATCAGGAAATTAAAGCTATTCCTCCTGGCAACTCGGATTTTATTTGGCAGTATGAACAATTTATGTTATGTGTTCTCCACGCCGCCGATCATACTATTCCTGTTAAAAACTCTGTTAGGAATCAGGTTTCCTCTCCTCCCTGGTGGGATGCAGATTGCTCTTAAAGTGTTCGTCTGCGTAAAGAAGCAGAGCGAAGGTTTGCTGCTGATTTAAGCGTTGAAAATTATTAAAACTCGAGCAGAAGTATGCTTCAATACTTCTGCTCGAACTAAAAGGCTTCTTGCGGGGAAAAAACGTTCAAGTTGGCATCAATTTTGCGATTCTCTGTCTCCTCGATCTCCTCCTTCTCTTATATGGAAGAAGATAAAGATGTATCGCCGTTCATATGTTGATTCTAACGCTTCCTCTTATGATCCCAGCCCTTGGCTGGAGAGCTTTATGAACAAGTTAGCCCCTCCATTTGTTCCTTTCTTTGATTGCTTTCCATCCTTGGACTCCTCTTCCACCGCCTCTTCAAACGATGCCATGAATGATCAGTTTTCTTTTGCTGAACTTCATTGTGCCCTCGATCATCTACGGGATTCTACCCCTGGCATCGATGGTATTCCTTACTCATTTATCTCAAAGTCTTCCCGTTCAAGCCAGCTTTTCCTCCTAAGTATATTTAATTCTTTTCTTGATTCCGCTCGGATTCCGGATGCGTGGAAATCCCAGATTGTTATTCCAATTTTGAAACCTGGAAAAGATCCAAAGGTGGCGTCTTCTTATAGGCCAATTGCTTTATCCTCGGTTTTAGCTAAAATTATGGAAACTCTTATAAAAGACCGTCTGGAATGGATTTTGGAGAATAAGGGTTTATTACCCAAAAGCCAGTTTGGCTTTAGAAGGGGTGTTGGTACTCTAGACAGTCTTAGTATCCTCGTCTCTGAAATACGGTTAGCTTTCTCTGACAATAATAATGTGGTAGGTGTTTTCTTGGATTTGTCTTCCGCATATGATAATGTTCTTCTTCCTGTTCTCAGAGAAAAATTATTTCGGCTAAGTATCCCAGTGAGGTTGATAAATGTCATTTGCAATCTCCTTATGATGGGCTTTATTTTAGTTCGTTATCAAAATAGTCTCCTCCCCTCTCGACTGGTTTGGAGAGGTCTTCCTCAGGGTTCGGTTTTAAGTCCTCTTCTGTACAATATTTACACTTCTGATGTGGATTTATGTGTCAATTCCTTTTGTTGTATTTTACAATATGCTGATGATATTGCTCTTTATGTTAAATCACCCTCTTTTGTGGATGCTTCTTCTCGGCTGAATTCTGCTTTACGTTATCTCGACCTTTGGTTAACGGATCATGGGTTGAGTCTTTCGGTAGAAAAGTGTAGTGCTGTGGTCTTCTCTCGCAAGCGCAATATCCCTTCTCTAGATTTGTCCGTAAATGGGGAGCCAATTGTAGTACAGGACCGGGTAAAATTTTTAGGTATGATCTTAGACTCCAGGTTATCTGGTTTACACCATTTGAACCATGTGATTAAAAAATGTGAAGCTAGTGTTAATGTCATGAGGGCGCTTTATGGTGTTCGTTGGGGCTCTCATCCTATGACTCAAAGGATTCTGTATAATGCTATTATCCGTAGTTACTTCGATTATGGCTGCTTTCTCTTTGAACCTTGTAATAAACTTGCTCTAGCAAGCAAATTGGACAAAATCCAGTCAATATGCCTGCGTATCATTACTGGAGCTATGAAGTGCTCTCCTATAAATGCTCTTCAGGTTGAGTGTGTTGAACCTCCGTTATGTTTACGAAGGCAATATTTGTCTGATAGGTTTTTTTATAATCTTATTCAGACTAGATGTCATCCTCTTTTATCTGTTCTTAATCTTCTTTCTCAGGCCATGGTTTCTTCAAGTTATTGGACTCATAAAAATTCTCCTCGTCTTGTAAACAGCTTCAATAATTTTAAAAATTTATCTTCTTCTGTTTTTCAACTGAATAAACATCTCTTGTTTGAAGTAGATTTTGCTTCTTTAGTCTTTAAGCCAGAAGTTATTGGAAATTTTGGTATAAGTAAACATTGCCCTGAGGCTAACAAATGCTTTAACAATATATTTTTTTCGGAGTGGTCCGACTGGCTTACAATTTTCACAGATGCTTCTAAGCTTTCAGAGGTTGATAACGTTGAAGCAGCCGTCTGGATTCCAAAGTTCAAAATCATCTTAAGCTTTAAGTGTCCTTCAGTCTGCTCGGTTTTCACTGGAGAAGCATTAGCTATTCTTGAGGCAATTCTTTATGCAGAGTCGCACAAGTTAAACAGAACCATCATTTTTCTGATAGTTTAAGCTGCCTTCAGGACATATCCAAAGTCCCGTTTCGTTCCCGGGATAACTTTATCATTACCCTCAAAATCAAAGAAGCTTTACTGAGATGTAACCGTAACAATATTCTCGTTTGTTTAGCATGGATCCCTGGGCACGCAGGCATTTCGGGTAACGAAACAGTGGATGCATGTGCTAAAGCTGCATCTCATACTGGATGTGACACCTATTTTAACTGTTTTTCCCGAGATCTCCGGTCTCTTGTCAAGCCCTCGCTTTTCAAATCTTGGCTCAATTTGTGGCAAAAATCTCAAGCCATCAAGGGAAAATATTATGGCAGTATTCAGCCTACTATCCCAACAAGACCATGGTTTTTTAAACATAACGTTAATAAGTTAGCAACTTCTGTGATAATTAGACTACGATTAGGCTTTGCTTGCACCCCGGTATTTTTGGAGAAGATTCGAGTGAGGGATCATTCTCTGTGCGAATGTGTTCTTTTTCTGCCCTCAACTTAGAACCCATTTATATGATCTGTTACCAGCCAATATACTTCGTCCGGTAAACATCCCATATATGCTGTCTTTGGCGCATTCACCGTTAATTAATACTTTGTATAAGTTTATCAGTGTAAATCATATTAGGTTATAGCTTATATTTGTTTTCATATTATGCTTCATAAGCGTTTCTTTAATCCTTTTTTTTTACTTTTTCTTTGACTTATTTTGACTTTGCCGCAATTCATTAAAGAAAACAGTTTTTCATACCTACTTTACCAAGTTTTCTTTATTGCCCAAGTTAATTTGATGTTCTGGTGTTTTTTTCGTTAAGTTTACCGCTCATACATACTTAAACCGATTGTCCGTCATTTTTTTTTTTAAACTTGGCAAACTTGACATTGGCAGAATCATCGGTTAACGATGGAGCCATAGATTATAAATTGGATTAGATTGGAAGTGTCAATGGCAAAGTTTAAGACGAAAGATCAAAAAAAAAGTATTGTAGGAAGTTAGTACAGTCCAATAACCACAGTTTAAGCTTTTTGATAAACATTAAAGTCGGAATGTTTTTAAAATCACCAGGAATTTTATTGTTAATTCGACCGCACATTGTATAACAACTTTTCTGATATAAATTAGTTCTAGGTACTTTAGGCAACACAATATTTTCACGATTCCTTGTACTTCTAGGAAACCTATGATGTGTTTGAGTAAACAGGTGTTTATGTTCTTTAACTAACTTTGCTGCTTCAAATATATACATGCTTGACAGTGTTAAAATTTTTAGTTTTAGAAATATGGGCTTACATGACTCCCAGGGCCTTATACCGGCTATCGCTCTGACACATTTCTTCTGTACAACAAACGCACTTTGTACTTCAGTAGGGTTGCTCCATAGTATTAGACCGTAACTTAATATTGCACCTACGTAGCCATGGTATGCGGATAGAACAGTGTGTTGATTCGCTGTTTTACAGAGGTGATATAGAACAATAACTTGGCTAGACTTAAGGCTCGCACTAAAGTCTCTTACGCACTGATCACTGAGATCATGTATGCTGATGACTTGTGCTTCCTATCAGAATCCCTAGACGGCCTGCAACAGCTGATGTCCGCATTCCACCAAGCCTGCCGTAAGTTTGGCTTAAAGATCAGTGTCAATAAGACGGAGGTGATGTCCCTGGACATGCACGGTCACGAGACACTGACCATAAAACTTGGTGAGGATGTGCTAAAGCAGGTGGATAGATTTCGCTATCTGGGGAACACTGTAACATCCAAGTGTGACCTTGATGCTGAGATCAATAGCAGGGTGGGTACCGCAGCTGCGGCATTCGGCAAGCTATGTACCAAGGTCTTCTGCTCGCATAACCTTAAGTTGCCCACTAAGATATCGGTGTATATGGCAATCGTGCTGCCAAACCTCCTATACTCCTCTGAGACGTGGTGTGTATACCGCCGCCACATTCGCACTCTGGATCGCTTCCACCTTAAATGCCTCCGTACCATCATGAGGATCAGATGGTCCGATAGAGTGCGAAATACCGAAGTTCTGCGACGAGCCAATGTTGGTGGCATTGAGGCCTATTTAATGCGTCGACAGCTTCGGTGGTGCGGTCACGTATCTCGTATGGCGGAGGAAAGAGTGGCGAAGCGCATCTTCTACTCTGAACTGGAGAAGGGCAAGCGGAATCATGGCGGTCCCCTCCTCCGGTACAAGGATGTCCAAAAGCGACATATGAAGAGATGCAACATAGAGCCCTCTCGTTGGGAACGTTTGGCAGCACAGCGGCCAGAATGGCGCAGGATGGTGAACAGCCAAGTACACGAGTTCGAGGCTCAGCGTAAAGCTGACCTTGACGCCAAACGCAATCAGTTAAAGGCCCGCCCACCTGCTGCCATATCATACAACTATGAGAACGGCGTACTTACGTGCCCTCAATGTGCACGGAGTTTCGCCGCGAAGATAGGCTACATAAGCCATCTTCGAGCGCATCAGCGGCATTACTCTGACTAGGGGTCTTTAAAGTGGTCGCCATGGCCGAAATCGGTCGGATCAATCATCATCATCATCATCATCATCATAGAACAAATACAAACTTATTTAATTGAGTGCATACCAGGTTAACATGGGATTTCCAGTTACAGTGTTTATCAATCATAATGCCTAAAAATTTGGTTTCATCTACTTCTATTCGTTTTTGTCCCTCATAATTTATATTCATACTTTTGTTTTTTTTACCATATGTACTAAATTGTATCATTTTTGTTTTTGTCACATGGACCTTCAAGTTATTTATGTCAAGATTATGCATTTAATTATAGCGTTAATGTCAGATAAAAAATTATTACTGTCATTATTGAAGGGAGTAATTATAGACCAGCCGTAACCCGCGGCTTAGCATGCGTTTCTATTGTAATTTGAAATTGGTAGGTGGGACTATTGTGGATAGCATTATTCCAAGATAGAAGAGACACCTCCATGTTTAGTTTCTTTTAAATCCGTTCAGCCGTGTTAATACGGAGAAATAAAATCAACTATCCCCCAGAAATCTTACATTTCCCGAGCTAAAAAGTAGTCTTAAACAATCTATGAAAATTTCTCCATTTTCTAGTGATAGACTATTTAAAATCAGTTCCAACATTATGGATATTAACACGGACAAACAAACCCTTTTTTACTGTGCCCGTATGCTCTAAAAATATCTTCTTTATTTCAAAATCACAAATCCCAAGTGCGCTGTGCGGGGATCGTACCTGCGAATATTTAACAAAGTAAGTTAAGCAGTCTACGTTTTATCGGTTAAACCAAGTCATCTTTGTTTGGCATAAGTATTTATAAAATCACCTTAAGCATAAGTAAATTTTTGTTGTAGAACAATTTTTACAGGTCCCCAGGCTTCCAGTCACCTGTGAAGGGGAAGAGGGAAATCGAAGGACTGCCAGGCTTTTTTTTAGCCTAAATATGATTAATATCTTAAAACCTTCATGCAGGCCGGTAAAAATCCACCAAATGCATATTGGAGTGATTTTATATACCACTTATACGGATAATATCGGCATGATAGTGTGTGAACAAAGTTGCCTTTTTTATATTATTATTTTATGACTGAAAATATTTTAATACTATCTATCAATCTATATCATCATGTCAGATCTCTTGCCGGTTAGGCAGAGAGTACAGATTTCCAACAGGTTCTTTTCTTACAGACCTTTCTGACTTTCTCCACTCTCGTAGTCCGTTTTATACATGCTTGCCGGTTACAGAGGCTCTTGACTTGCCCTTTGAATAAGACACGTTCTGTTTGGTTATGGTAAGATAGTCTAGGTCTTCCCTAATATCAACGTTCTTCCACTTACTTATTTTATATCTGTGTGGTTTCTTTCATATTAAGATTCTTTATAATCCGTTCAGCCGTTTAAGTATGAATAAATAATAGATATTCCGCAGAAGTCATGCTATTGTATATATTGCTATGCTACATAATTTTCAAGATAAAAAGTGTTTTGTTTTATTATACGATGTAAGACACCTTCATATGAAGTTTCAATTAAATTCGTTTCTATGTCCCAAGAACCGTAATTCTTTCAGGGATAAAAAGTTTCTCAAATATTATTTCGAGACCTAAAACACCTTGAAAGTATTAGTAAGATCCATTCTGCTATTTTAGTATAAAGAAATAACGGCTATCCCGGAAGAATCGTGTGTGAATATATTGTTTATTTTATCAACTTCCACCAGACTTATTTCGCTATCAACTATATCCATCACCGGGTTCAGTCTTAGCCCCATTTAGCCCGCACGGGTAGTATTTGCAAAATATAAACTAAACTATGGCGCGATCTTATTTAACACACACAACTAGCGCCCTCTAAAAAACATAGAATACTTTCTTTTTCAAGAAGGATTATCAGTTTATCTATTTGTTTTTAATTTATCGGTAAAATATTTCTGATTTAAATCTTCTCCATTTACTCTGTCAAAGATTATAATCTAGCGTAATAATATCTAAAAACGGTGCATTTCCAGCTAAGTATCTAGCAAAGTTTTGTCAGTACATTTTGTGTTAGTCTTCACATATGATATTAAACGTCGTTAAAATTTCGTATCAGGCCCATTCATCGTTAAAGTTCTCTCCGGAAGAACCAATCCTGAATGCATCATCGGTTCATGCACGAAATCATGTTTGAGTGTTTAAATCAAACGTGTATGAACAATTTCCAGTGAGTACTTTTAAATACTGTAAGGTTTTTCGTATGGAGATGAACCTAAGTCCAATATCAATTGATGGAGGAATTCATGTGTAGGCAAAATCACATAGTTTACGTCGTAACATTGCAGTTCGAGACAAACAGTAATAAAGTTTTGTGGTTTATCCCGCGACAATCTGGTAGCTTAAGTTGTTTAGGAACAATGAAAGATTTATCAAAATCGACTCTTTTTTTCTTTCCTCAGAAACTGTTGGATTTTTCGAAAATATGAATATACGGAGATATGATCCTTAGTACAGTCTACAACTATCCGAAATTTCATTGAAATATATTAAACAGGTTTGGAGTAAAGTGTCTTTTTAGTAATTCAATGTTTCGATTATTTTTGTATTTTGTGAAAAAACCTTTCGATTTTCCGGTGTAAATACAATGTGTTATCCAATATTTTAAGATATCCGCGTGCAAAGTTCCATCAAAATGCGCCTGGTAGTTTTTGCGTTATGGTGGTTCATGCCCTTGGACAGATAGACAGACAGCCAAACAGACACGAAAGCCAAAAATTGTAGAATTGGCTTCTACATCGATAGTATGACACCCCTGAGTTGTTAATTCCTAAAAATATTCCATGTACAAACACGACTTCCTTACAGTTTATTATTTGTATATATTCCGTTATAGATATGTCATCTGCAAACAAAATGCATAGATATACAATGTGTAATATAAATAACGTAAGACCTCAGACACCCCAATTAAATTATTGCCTTACGAATTCAATACGAAAATTTAACTTTCAATTTTAAGGAGTTTCCTCCAATATTTTAGGCTCTTTGGTACCCAAATTAACCATAAGATTTAATCATTAATAAACTTTCGTTTGCGTATTGAGGTGTGTGTGACATTTAAAATAGCCGTAATGCTTTGAGTAATTATAAATTTTGTTTGATACAGCGGACGGAATGATTAACACCATTTTCTGAAAATTAAAAAAATAAATAACTAACTTTAAAAATAGTTGGAATCGATTCAGTTACTGAATCAGAACAAACTACTATCAGGTCTTGCGTTAATTATGTTACACCTTGTAGAGTAACTTTCGGTAGATCATTAATATCTTTCATACATACATGCCTTCTTAGTATGCTGTTGTTAATACGGTCGATAAGCTTGATTCTGCACATCATCCGCAGAGCTTGTACCGTACTCCAAATATTTATAGCTTGAATTCAATTTTTTTCATTAAAAACCGTAGCCCCACCCTAGGATATTCCTGTATAGTGCGTGCGTAGTGCAAACATAAAATTTGACATACACAAATACCCAGACCGATACAAATAATTTTGGATCACACAAAGATTTGTCCCGTGCAGGAATCTAACCCGCGACTATTCGACCCAGCAAGCGGAGCAGCTTAAGCTCTTAACCTTCCGATTAATTCCTTTATTTAAATCTTTTAGTACATCTGATCCAAATAACTTTCGGCCTATTTCTGTGCTGCCCACATTAAGTAAAATATTTTAAAAAGTATCCTCAATCAGATGATAAGCCACTTTAGTCATAAACTACTTCACAAAAACTAGTTTGGCTTCACTAAGAATCTTTTTGGGGTCTGGGAGAACTCGCAGGATGCTTTAGGTGTATTCTGCGACTTGTAGGCTTTTGACTGTGTGCATCATGAAACTCTCCTCAGAAAACTACACTATAACGGAATTAGGAACAGGGCTCTCGACCTCGTAACATCTTATCTCTGTGATAGAATTGACAATGGGCGTGCCCCAGGGGTCGACACTTGGTCCATTTCTATTCCTCATATAACTAAATGACTTACCCTACTATGTAGAAGATAATCAGGACGTTGTGCTGTTCGCGGATGATACACATCTATTATTCAACATCAAAAGACAGCTTAATTATAACGATATTCAAATAAACAAATTTATTATTATGTATGCATTTATTTAAATACAATATATATAAAAATACAAAAAAAAACAAATATTCTTATATATTTTATATAAAAAATGTGCTCCACTGACAACGGGGTCTACGACCCAAGCTACCGGTAGTCAGGGCTCCAAAGAGAGAAATCTCCTCACGATGCGCGCCGTGTCCAATACTACCGCCTTCTGTATTAGGCCCTTCACCCAACTGCCAAGCGAGAGCTTCTCGAGGTGTTTATCGAAGCTCTTCGCTATTAGGCCGTTGACTGATACGACCATCGGAATAATGATAGTTGAATCAACATTCCACATGGCGGTAAACTTATGAGCCAGGTCCAAATATTTAGATATTTCCCTTTTTCGGCCTTCACAAGGTTCTCATTATGCGGAATGGTGACATCAACTAGCATTACACGACGCATCGATCGATCTATTATCACGTACACATACAATAGTCCTGTCCGTGATAATAGATCGATCCCAGTAGAGCGTGATATGACCACTTTCGAGAACTGGAAGAGGCTGGTACTGGTAGTACGGTACTTCAGAATCCAGAAGGTCATATTTAAGAGCAAGTTGCTGATGGATAATCTTAGCCACTTGGTTATGTCTGTGCAAGTACTCTCCATTAGCAAGACGAGAACAACCGGAAACTACATATCTAGTAGACTCACCGGGACGGTGGCATGCCCGACAAATGTCAACCGTGCCGTCCTTTAGGATGTGCTTCCGGTAGATGTTCGTCATGATAACTTCGTCCATAATTGCAAATACAAACCCTTCAGTTTCCCCAAAAAGGTTGCTGAAGCGTAGCCAAGTCACGGAAGCGAGCTGGTCCACATCAGGCCCTGTAAGAGCCCGATAGAACCGTCCGTGTAGCTCCTTGCCCTTCTATATGGCAGTGCGGTCCGAAATACTTAATACCTGGGGCCTTCGCTAGTTCTCGTTTGCCAAAGAAAGCGGAGTTAGGCCTCTATCGATTACGGCAACATCTCGATACATCACCACGGACACACTCAAAAAGTACTGTCTGAGATTGCACACCTTGCGGTTGTGTAGTGTCTTAGCGTTTAAAAACCCACGACCACCGCACTTCCGCGGGATGTACAACCTCATTAAAGACGACCGCGGGTGATGCATACGATACGCTGTCAGCAATCGACGGACCTTTCTATCCAGGGCATCCAGTTTAGACTGAGTCCACCTTAGTATGCCAAAAGAGTAAGTAAGAACAGGCATGACCCAGCCATTGAAAGCTCGGACCTTATTTCCACCTGATAGAAGGCTTTTTAACACTTTTATCAGGCGGGCAAAGAACCGATCCCTCAATGATTGTTTCATATCCTGTTCAGCTATACTTAAGGCTTGTGACATACCAAGATACTTGTAGGAATCCATTTCAGAGAGAGACCTGAGGGATATATCTTTAGAGAGCTGTAGATTAAAAGAATCTTCAACTCTCCCTCTTTGTACATGGATGACACACTTGTCTACTCCAAACTCCATTCCGATGTCGTTGCTAAAATTGCCGGTTATTTTGAGCAACTCCATCAGGTCTGTTTTCTTCGAAGCGTACAACTTGAGGTCATCCATGTACAGTAGATG
The DNA here is from genome assembly GCA_905147815.2 of Phalera bucephala. NCBI lineage: Eukaryota > Metazoa > Arthropoda > Insecta > Lepidoptera > Notodontidae > Phalera > Phalera bucephala. The sequence continues at coordinate 31,459,560 of LR990615.1, read as the reverse complement.
AGATATAGGCTCACTCTCCCTCCGCAAATGGTAACCTAGCTTTGAATCCTCAAGTATAGCACTTAATGGATTCAAAGCCAGGCAGAACCACAATGGACTCAAACTGTCGCCCTGAAAGATACCCCTACTTATCTTTATCAAGTCCGATGAGCCAGAAAAGCCTCCATATCCTGGATGACGAAGAACTGTGGTCCACTGCCGTATACACAAACCGAGGAAAGAGCATAGCGCCGGGTGTACTTTGTATAGCTCTAGCACCCTCCTCAGCCATGTATGAGGCACCGAATCATAGGCCTTCTTATAGTCGATCCAGGCCATGTAGACATTCTTTCTATCGATCGTCGCAACTGTTGGCAAATGGCCATATCAATAAGGAGCAAATCCTTTGTACCCCGGGACCCCCCCTTACACACATTCTGAGTAGGCGTTAGAATGTGCTGTGCCTTAAGGTGATTATTGATTTTTATTCTCAGAATGTAAGGAGTTTATAGACTACGGTCTATAAACTCCTTACATTCTGAGAAAAAAGGTAAACATGTAATCGGTCTACAATTTTTAGGTTCCAAAGTACTGCCAGATTTGTGAATCAAATGAGTGACACCTGTTGTAAAAAGGCTAGGCAGCGATCCCAATTCAAGAGCTTCTTGGAATTGAGTTGCTAGACGAGCATGTGAACCCTGGAGCCTCTTTAGCCAGAATGCGTGCAGTCCATCCGGCCCCGGACTTTTCCAATTCGGCGCCGCACGGACCGCACAGGCTACATCGTCACGGGTGATGACTACGGGCTCCATTTCCTGAATGGGCTCACACGATCGTCCAACAACATCAATCCACTCGCCCTCGGAGTGATTGACGGGCACTGACCAAATTTTACGCCAAAACGCAGCCATCGTGGCCGCATCTGGCAAGTTCCCATCAGTCACTCTCTCTTGGGGGCGCTCCCAAGCCTTGTATACACTCTTTTGATTCACTTGGAAGGTGCAATTCACGCGGTATCGGTCTGCTCTTTCCCTATACCTGCGAATCCTGTTCGCCCATGCATAAACTTTTTGCTTCCAGTAGTCTATGCGTTCAGTGACCCCTGCCATATAGTCCACAGGAGCAACTCCTGTGCCTACAAAGGCTTGGGTCACGAAACGCACAACTCTCGGGCGGTTGTTTCCGGCTTGGAAGCACAACAATTTCGCTATGAGTGTCCTAGCCATATTTATACGCCGCTCTATTCTGCACTGCCAGAGCGGCTTAGTATTTATGGGCCGGGCGGCTCGATGTAGATTAGGAAATCTTACACCTGCCACCTGACATACCGCCACTGCTCCACAGTACAAAATAGAGTGGGTATCACTTAAGTCCACACTGGTTTCCCAGTGTGATTTTAAAACATTGTCTAGGGCACCCACAAGCGAAATGTTACGTCTATGCATAGGCAAACGGGGTAGGCATGGTCTTAGAGAAATCGGTGCAGACCGATACTCCGCAAAGGCATCCTTCAAAGCTCTCCTCACCTGCTCCTGTAGCTGCTCACTAACACTCACCGGCCCGCTATTTAACTCCTCCGATCGTGCGAAGTTATCCAAAAAGATAGGTTCTTCGAAACTTCGCAAGTCGGATTCAGTGCGGGCAGGGCGTGTTTCGCTGCGCAGTCGCTCAAGTACTATGTCATCCAACAACTTGCATCGCTGGCTGGCACGCACTTAATCCGATAGACGTTGTGCAGTCACGGTGACAGTCGGGTGAAGCTCCTGAAACAGAGACAGCAAATTCGGACGGTACGCGGTGAGGATGGTTTCTCCCTCCGTAGCACCATAGTAGGCCCGCATGACACTCATATTTAACTCTGCAGTCCATCTCATGCGGCGCACAACACCACCGGTAGCAGGGGCCGTGGGCGGAGTACAGTGTTCCGCTGGCCCTATGCATGCCGGCAGCGGTGGGCGTCCTCTTCCCACAGGTCTTGGCGGATTCGAAGACGCCGGTGGCTCGGTTTCATCGCCGGAGGCCCCAGACGTCGGCGGCGTGAAGTAGATCTCATTTTCCGACGACTGAGGCGAGTTAGGCGAACCGCGCAAAGGTGACGGGCGTGCGCTATGTCCCTGGGCAATCCGCTGCCGACACCGTCGCACAGGGTTTCTTCGGGGGTAATCCATATACTGTTGGGTTTGGGGTATCGTTGAGCATCTTTTGAATATCTAATAGTTTTATTTCCAGTTTTTGTTGAATAAAATTTTAAAATAAAAACGTAATGACAAATGTTGTTGACAGCGGTTGCCTTTGGTTATTATTATTATTTATTATTATTATATGAACAGTGCACTGTCGATGGTTGTTCATTAGTTCAACACGAATAATCTTCTACTTAATGAGAAGAAGACAAAATGTATTAAATTCACAACGCCAAGTGTGAGACAGGTAGCAACTAATGTACAAATAAATGGTGTGAATTTAGACCTTGTAGAGTCGACTGTATTTCTAGGTATGACTTTTGATGCCAGATTACAATGGGACCCCCATATTCAACAATTATCCGGTAGATTAAGCTCAGCGGCATATGCCGTAAAGAAAATTAGAATATTAACTGATATTGAAACAGCTAGACTATTTTATTTACCTTATTGTCATAGTATTATGGCATATGGCACACTACTTTGGGGGTGCTCTGCAGAACTGAATACCATCTTTGTTCTCCAGAAAAGGACTGTTTGAGCAATTTACAATTTACTTATTTATTTTAAGAAATAAATATTCTACATATTATTTCATATTATCTCATAATTTATATATGAAAATCTTCTATATGTTAAAAAGAATATTAGTAACTTTGAAAAAATTTAATCATGTAAATACATGGAACAAAGATGATCTTATTGTACATTCTACTCGTCTCCACAGAATTAGTAATTCTTTCATAGGGCAATGTATACGCTTCTACAACAACTTACCCATAGATATCCGCAACATGCCTATCAATCAAAGGGTACAAACAAAATTTCGGATTATTTTGACGATAAAACAGATTGGGTTTGAGCAGCTCCTCAATCAGCCACATTAATGAATTATGTATATTACAATTTTGAAAAAGAAAAAAAAATGGTTATCAGAAAGGCCAAACAAATTAAATTGAAAGCCCGCAGAGTTTGTCTCCGGATCTTCTCAATAGAGGCCGCGTTCCGATTCAATGGTAGATGTAAAAAGTCATATTTTTTACGTTTCTAAGTGCTATACAAATAAATGATTTATTAATTTTGACTTTAACGTTTAAACCACTGCGCCAAATAGTCCATCAAACAATTTTAGAGACAAACTTGTAAATCTCGAGTTACAAATTTGCTACAAGATCAGCCATGCAAGATTCAATAAGACTTTACTTAAACTAGATCAGTATAAATGTTAGATATACTAGAAGAGAAATTAACTTGCTTTTCTTAACTTAGTTCGTGTCCGACTTTGAGGCTGAGTTTACGATCAAACCTGTCAGAAATTTAATCAAAACTAACTTGTAACTTTACTTTACGATCGGCTAGTTATATTTTGTAGTTGAATAAACATTTAGATTTTATACTAAATGATAAAATGATTGGGTATGAATCGTAGATTGTACAACGTTTCTCGTGGTTTACTTATCCAAAAATTCTCAACAGCCATCCGGATTCTGGAAGTGTGCCTGGTTTAATGGCAATAGGACTAGGTTGGACTAGAACAGGAGGCAAAAATTTACCTCCTGTTCTAGTCCAACCAAAATCAATATATTAACGCTAAAGTGACGTATACAGAGCCTAGATGGTGGGGGGTAACTGATAAAACGGCACTCTGTATTGAGTCACTCCATTGCTGTTAGTTGCTGGAAAAGTTACCCTCAAGCCTAGAAACTATGTTATGTAGCGTGAGTGAGTTGTGTACCAAGTTAAAGTGTGTTTTCCATCATGCCTGCATTAATCATCGAGTTAACCGCTGAGAGTTTTGTTTTCTCGCCCGAATCCCTGATTTTGCCCACAGTGATCAGGAAAGTAATGATCCTCCGTTAGATATATTATAACTGTATTTTACACAGTCCCGTTCAAAAGTTACCGAATCGACGTAAGTAGTTACAGTTATGATATAAACATAAATTAGGGCATATTGTACCTTACTCGTATCACTTATAAGTTGTATTTGCATAGAAATGAACAAAAAGCGGAAACAAAGTGAGTGGTCCGCGCCCAAGGGAGAAAGAGACAGTTGCGGACCGCATACGATGTTAGAAATCATTAATGTGAAGTGATAGTTACTTAAAATAAAACATCTCATCATTTTTGTTACTTTTCATTACATCATTATTCTTACAGTTTTTAATTGCCCAGTCCGGTTCGTCGCGAAGTAAACAAGCGACTAAAAGTGTAACATTGCTATTTTTTTAGTACCGCCCACTTTTGTCTGCCCTAAAGTGGTGCCACTTTTCGTGCGGCGAGCATGTATTGTATTTATTTGATCGATGCAACCTTTTTTGTGTGTGTGAACGATCTACGCTGTTAGCCGCGGGGCCTTTACAGCTTCACCGGACAAGCCGATGCAGACCAATAACTAAAGGTGAAATGAAAGATGTAGGTAGTACACTCCTACCATCACTTAAGTATTGTAAATGGGATGTTGTTGTATAAAAGCCATTCCAAAGTCCATTCTGTAAATAAAATATTATCATTAAATTACTTTAAAACCAAGAGGAACAGCACGTTTTGCAATTTTTTATTACAAAAAAAGCAAAATATAGATGCCCGAATGTCTGCGAGATGTTGAGCAGAAAATATTTTCCAGAATTTTTATTGTATATGCAAATAACCCAGCTGTCCGTCTGTGCGGAGTCTAGAAATGTTTGCCTTTTTTTCACATATTTTAAAATATAACCCGTCGCATATTGAATTAGAAAATACTTTATTCAAATGCAATCAGAAGGTAGATCAATCTGTTGAACTCACAGGCATTTTTTGTACCTCTGTATGTACCAATGAAATCTTGAGTTTATAAATACACCTACACGTTATTAAGAAATATGTTTTGGTAAGAGGATACGCTTTAAAAAATAACTAAACTAAATTATTAAGTGCGAACTGGTCTCATGGAACGGGGATTCCGTACCAAATATTCAATCCAAATAAATAAATGTTTATTGTCTATCGTCACAGTCTTTTTTCTCAGAAAGGATAAAACTATAATACTTTTTATTTAAGCTAGTATGGTGCTAAGATGAGAAAGGGTATGCTCCGTTGGTTCGGGCATATAGAAATAATGTCAGAAGCAAGAATGACAAAACAGATATACAATGCGAAAGTGGAAGGATGTAGGTACCGGGGAAGACCATATCTTACCATGCCCAATTAGACCGAGTCTTATCTGAAGGACAAGTTAAAAGTCTCCGTAACCGGCGAGCGTGTATGAGATGAACTATAAGAGTAGAGGAAGCCAGACAGGTATGTTAAAAAAGCACCTGTTTGAATTCTGTACTCTCTGCCTACCCCGCAAGGGATCTGGCGTGATGATGTACACAGATAGATTTTTTATTCAATGTACGGAACACAAATACTATAGGAAAAAATGAAGATTACAATTGAATGGCACTTATCTAAAAAGGAAACAATCCACACACGAATTTTGCCCTACATATTTGGTCCAAATAGAATAGGGACGTAACTAAGAAAAGAAAGAATAGGAGAATCCGATCTTTTAGTGTTGATATTAGAGCATCAAATCCTCTAACTAATCTTTTGAGTTGTGTTACGTTTAGGCAGCGCTATGTATAAGGCGTAGGTGTGTACTTAATCTACTGCCCACTCTAATGATAAGGGTTACACCATTCGATTCATCCTTGAACTGTGTTATTAGTGATGGATTACCCAGATTCATGGTCCTAACAAAATGGAGTCTAGATCAGACATGTTACTTTGTAGAGCTTCCTAAATGTATGTTCTAAGTCTGTACTAGAGATAGATGTTCTATGTTTAGACTGATGGTATGGCTGATATAAAGGCTATAAAAGTAAAGCATTTAGACACAGTGTAGTTTTACTCCTAGAGCGAAACCAATGCCTACTAATGATGTATCCAATGCCTACTATTAACTGATAATAAAAAAATAATAATAAAGAGAACACTTAAATAAGTAACATCTACCTACTGACACATACACACAGTAATGCCTATATTCCCCAAGCGGAGGTGGCAGAGGTGTACTGAGTACACCCACTTTTCGCCGACAACGTAAGGTCGCATGTAATACGAGGCTCGCCCATTACCATCTAGAACCTCGTGATCACAAAGCGATGCGCTTTGCCACTGGACCAACGAGCAGTCTAAATGAATACAAAGAACATTTCATTAAGAAACATCTACCTTCTGACCTATCCTAATATAGTATTTAGGGTGAATTAGGCGGAATCATTTTAATCGTTCGCTGTTGTAACAAAAATGTGTTTGCTAAATGCATGATTAAGATAAGAAGCATAAATATACGTAAACGACGACGACACTGGTGTACGGTGAAACTAGAACAATTTTTTTGTGAAATAGTTATTTTATATTAACTATAAATAAAATCAAAATGATACTTATTGAAGTGTCCTTCATTTTTTTAATTACAAGTGAACAGTAGGCATTGAATACATCACCTGAGCTTTCGCCTAGGTCATTAGTACCATAACTAACCCTTACTTTGGCAAGAAATGTTTAACTCTATATCTCCTATCTACTTATAAAACTTGATTTAGTAGGCGAAGCTTAAATTTTTAACTACGAGACCAAGCCGTGTCGTCAAATATTTTTTAATGTGTAGACGCAGCCGCTTCCAATTTTATTAACACCGTTTAGAGTTCAAACCGCATCACCCCCTGGATCATGTAGTCGCGGGTTCGATCCCCTTACGGGATAAGTGTGTGTGATCCATAAACAGTTATATTGGTCTGGATGTTTCCGCATGTGAATTTCTTGTTTGTAAACGCACCTACGAGATAGAAATAATTCTTAGTGTGGGGCTACGTTTTTTAGAAAAGAATGAAAACGTAGTAATACGGCTCGTTGTTTAATATTTTTGAAATTTTTGGAGTACGTAATAGATTAAGTACAAAATTATTGTACATAATTAAGACCTCAGCATATTTTGACTAATACTTTTTTGACAGTAAATCAGAATAGACTTAGTTGATATTAAGAATACCCTACCACGTGTTAGGTATGTAAATAGTAGAGTATACTTTGATTGACCCGGCTGCACGGGCATAAAGCTACACATGCGGCAATAAGATATATATATTTTTTAAACTATATCTATTACATATAATAAAACTGTAAGGAAGGCGTGTCTGTACATGGAATATTTTTAGGAAATAACAACCCATGGGTATCGTACCATCGATGTAGAAGCTAATTCTACAATTTTTGGCTTTCGTGTCTGTTTGTCTGTCTGTCTGTCGAAGGGTATGAACCATCATCACGCAAAAACTATCAAGAGGATTTTAATGACACTGCATACGGATACCTTAAAACATTGCCTAACATATTGTATAGCAATTATTTCGGTAAATCAAAAGGTTTGCCCAGAAAAGGCGAAAGTAACAGAAACATTAAAATTTTAAAAGACCGTTTACTACAAACCTGTTTGATGGATTTTAGTGAAATTTGTGTAATTGTAGCCTGTACAAAAGATTACAGCTTTGTATACTTATATTTTCGAAATAACTAACAGTTTCTGAGGAAAGAAACATAAGTCGATTTTGATAAATCATTCATTGTTCCAAAAATACTCTTCAGATATCAGTGAAACCTAGCACGGATATATTTCATATGACAGACAATATAGTTAATATTTATTTTCAGGAAATCAAGCGGTTTGTAAGAAAAAGTAAAGCATCTACTTATATCTATACATACTCGTACTACATATAATAAAACTGTAAGGAAGTCGTATCTGTACATGGAATATTTTTTAGCAAATAACAGGGATATTATTTTATTGATGTAAAAGCCAATTCTACATTTTTTGGCTTTCGTGTCTGTTTGTCCAAGTATATGAACCATCATAACGCAAACCCTTCCAGGCGGGTTTTGATGAAACTTTACATGCGGATACGTTAAAATGTTGGCTAACATGTTGTACATGTAACAGTATTTATCCAGGGACATCAAAAGGTTTTACCAGCAAAGACGAAAATAAGCGAAAAGCGGAGTTCTAAAAAATAGTTTACTCCAAACCTGTTTGAAAAATTTCAATGAAATTGTAGCCTGTACTAAAAATCACAACTTTGTATACTTATATTTTTGAAAAATCTATGAGTTTCTGATGAAAGAAAAAGAAAGTCGATTTTCATAAATCATATATTGTTCCAAAACAATTTAGATACTAGATTGCCGCGGGATAAACCATAAAACTTTACAAATGTTTGTCCCGTACTGCAATGTTACGGTGTAATATGTAATTATGCCTACACATGAATTTATCCATCAATTGATATTGGACTTCAGGTCCTAACGAAAAACTTTTCAGTGGTTAAAAGCTCTCACTCGATATTATTTATACACGTTTGATTCAAACACTCAAACCTGGTTTCATGCACGAACCGATGATGCATTCAGGATCGGTTTTTCTGGAGAGATCTCTAACGATGAATGGGCCGGATACAAAACTTTAAAGATGATTAATATCCTACGAAAAGATTAGCACAAAATGTACTGACATTACTTTGCTACATACTTAGCTGGCAATGTATCCTTTTATGACGATATTATTACGCTAAATTATAATTTTTAACAAGGTAGGTACCTTCTCAGGTTTAAATAAAAATATTTTACCGATAATTTTAAAATAAATTGATAAACTGATAATACTTCTTGGAAAGGAAAGTATTGTATGTTTTTTGTTTATGAGACGACGTTAGTGTTTAATAAGATCGCGCTTTAGTTTAATTTATATTTTACAAAGACCACCTGTGCGGGCTAAGTGCAGCTAAGACTGAACCCGGTGATTGAGATAGTTGATAGAGAAATAAGTCTGGTGGAATTTCTCCTGGGATATCTAGCTGTTATTTCTTCATACAAATGGATCTTACTAACACTTTCAAGATGTTTTAGGTCTCGAAAAAATATTCGAGATACTTTTTATCCCGGGAACAATCACGGTTCTTGCGATATAGCTGGTATTAATTTATATTAAAATGGCTGAACGAATATCATTGAAACTTTTTTTGAAGGTGTCTCACTTCGTAAAATGAAACAGAACACTTTTCATCTCAATAGCATGACTTCAGCGAAATATCTATTATATCTTCATACTGATATACAATGCGAAAGTGGAAGAATGTAGGTACCGGGGAAGACCTAGATTATCTTACCATGACCAAATAGACCGTGTCTTATCTTAAGGGCAATTCAAGAGTCTCCGTAACCGGCCAGTGTGTATGAGATCAACTATGAGAGTGAAGGAAGCCAGAGAGGTATGTAAGGAAAGAACCTGTTGGCACTCTGTACTCTCTGCCTACCCCGCGAGGAAGCTGGCGTGATGATATAGATACTAAAACGGATGAACTTAATATAAAAGAAACCACACAGGGTATATACATATATGGAAGGACGCAGAACAACAACTATTTATAGTTTCACAAATTATATACAATACTTACAATTATATAAAAATAGTAAAGAATTATTAATAAAAAACGATGGAAAAAAGGAAATTCACATATTTACATAAGGTCAAATGATCCCACGCCGCTGTCAGTTGGTAGTGTACCTAGAATAGCACGTAGATATTGGGGAAGACCTAGACTATCTTATCATGACCAAATAGACCTTTTTTTTCGTGCGGAAATCCTCATGGACTTCCGCTAACCTCGGGGGAAGCTGGCGGGGCATGTTGGACTCTTACCGACTAAAACCCCACGGTGGCCGGCACTGGCACAAGTCAGAGGGGCTCCGGGATCTCCGAGTAGAACGCGCCGGTGCCCCCCTTGTGCCGCGCTCCGAAGAGCCCGCCTCGGGAGGGTAAACTTGTAGCTTGCTTCCCCCCCTGCACCGTCGCGGTGCTCACGGCGGCGTGGGCCATACCACACCGCCATCCTCCTCGAGATCACGCGTGAAGGACGCTTAGGGCCCCCGCCCCAGCGTCCCACGACCCCAAAGGCCCCCCTGCGGGTGTTGGTGCAGGGGTGGTCCCCAACCAGATGTTGCGGCAGGGGACATAAGTTAGCCCGTATTATAAAGTTATAGCCCGGGCTATTGGGCTCGGGGGCCTGGGCGGGCTGTGCGTCCACCCTGGCGCCATCGCCTTCGGCGAGCGGGATCACGGTCTCGCAGAAGGAGGATACGGCCCCCACGCCGAATCCCCTGCCAGCATGTCCGCCAGGATGTCGGACGGCGGAAAGCGTGCCAAGAGGGTTGCCGCCTTGAAAGATACGGTCCGGTATCCTCGTGCGATGCGGATGGCCATCTTGCGCTGCAGGCTATAGATTTTGGTCCTGCAGCGCCGGACGCCCGATAGTCGGTGTAACCATACAGGCGCCCCATAGAGAGTCGCACCGATCGCATGACCTCCGTAGAGGTGGCGTACCTCCTCCGACGGCCCCCCGAGGTTGGGTAGCAGTCTATGCATGGCACCTACTACCCTTTCAACTCGGGGGACAAGACGCTCAAAATGCTCTTCGAAGCCCCAGCGACTGTTCAGGGTGAGGCCCAAGTACTTTAGGTACCGCCCCACCCGTACTGGCGAATCTCCGACACGAACCCACGAGGCGGGCGGTTCCCTGCTCTAAGGCAGTTTATGGAACCATAGCGCCTTGGTCTTATAAGGCGCTATCTGCAGGCCCAACTCGTGGATCTTGGCAACGACACCTCTGCCCCAAGCTCGGCAAACCCAACAGTCCTCTCGAAGGTGTCCCCCTCGGCCACTATTAGAGTGTCGTCAGCATAACAGACGACACTGACGGCAGGGGGGAGGTCGATACGCAGGACCGCATCGTAGGCGAGGTTCCATAGGAGGGCGCCCAACACGGACCCCTGTGGAACCCCGCAAGACACCTCCCTCCGGCAGCGTACCATTCTGTTCGATGTACTGGATGTACCTGTCACGCAAGTAGTCCCCGACCACGGCTTGCAGGTACGGGGGAACGCGATGATGTTCTAGCGCCCACCAAATCGCGTCCCAAGGCAGGGAGTTCAAGGCGTTGACGATGTCGAGACTTATCGCCAACGCCACCCCGCCCCGGGACACGGCTTGCGCCGACAGGGAGCGGACGCGAATGATCGCGTCCACCGTCGAGCGCCCCTGGCGGAAGCCGTACTGGCTATCAGCCAGGTCGGGACCGACGCGCGACAGATGCCCGCTGAGACGGGCGGCAAGAATCCTCTCGAACAACTTGCCGCACTCGTCCAGCAGGCATATCGGACGATACGCAGAGGGAGAGTCTGCGGTCCTGCCTTCCTTCTTCAAGGACCAGGCAAGCCTCCTTCCAGGCTGTGGGGAACTTGGCATGTTGGAGGCAGCTACTGAACAGCCGCCTCAACCTGTCCCCCAGGACAGGCAGAGCGACCACCCCCGACCGCCCCGGTATACCGTCTGGGCCAGGCGCAGTATTACGAGCGCGCAAGCGGCTGACGGCTCGGTCCAGCTCCTGTTCGGTTCATCCCCAACTCATCGGTGTAAAAGGCCGACGACATCGTCGGGGGGACAGAGGGACTGTCCCGGACTGTCGGGTATAGTGCATCGATGACCCGACGCAGCAGTCCGGGGTCTAGGATCTTCGTCAGGGGGGGCACCCAAGAGCGAAGTTTTCCCAGCACTGCCCTGTAGGGGCGCCACTATGGATCCCTGTCGAGTCCCTCTAGGAGCTCGCTCCAAGACGGAGACCTGGAATTTACGATGGCGATTTGGAGCGCCTTTGTAGCCGCTCGATAGCGCTCGTATGTTCCGGCCTTTTCCTCCTCGGTGGCTCGCCTTCTCCTTCGGGCTCTAGTGTACTGGCGACGCGCGCGCAAGCAGATTTCGCGCAACTGCGCTATCTGCTGCGACCACCAGTACACTGCCGACCAAATGGACCTATCTTATCCTGTCTTATCCGAAGGCCAAGTCAAGAGTCTCCGTAACCGGCGAGCTTGTAGAAGAAGAACTATGAGAGTAGAGTAAGTAAGAAAGGTCTGTAAGGATAGAAACTGTTGGAACTCTGTACTGTCTGCCTACCCTGCAAGGGATCGGATGTGATTATATAGATTGGTATATAGTATTCTATATCTTAAGTAGTTAAATAATAATATGAAATAGGTAACTTTGTTTACACACTAGATCATGCCGATATTATCCGTCTAAGTGGTATATAAAATCACACCGGTTTTTACCGGCCTCCATGAAAGCCCGAAGATATTAATCATATTTTAGCTAAAGAAAAGCCTGGCAATCATCGATTTCCCTTTTCCTCTTCCCAGGTGACTGGAAGCCTGGAGACCTGCTGAAATTGTTTTAAAAAGACAGTTTACTCATATTTAAGTTAAACTTGTAAATAGTTTTGCAAAACAAAGATGACTTGATTTAAACGATAAAACGTAGACTGCTTAACTTACTTTGTCAAATAGTCGCAGGGACTATCCCCGCACAGCGCACGGGAATATTGATTTGAGATTTGTGATTTTGAAATAAAGAAGATATTTTATGCGCATACGGGCACAATAAAAAGTTTGCCGGTGTTGTAATACGAGTATCCAGAACGACGGAACTGATTTTAAATAGACTTTTTTTGAGGATTTTTCAGGGATTGCTGAAGACTACTTTTTAGCTCGGGAAATGCAAGACTCCTGGGGGATATCTCCATATTAACACAGCTGAACGGATTTAAAAGAAACTTAATATGGAGATGTCTCTTAAGTCTTGGTATAATGCTGCCCCAAAAAGTCCTACCTACCTATGTCAAATAACAAAATAAATGTGTGCGAAGCCGCGGATAACAGCTATTTTAATAATAAAAAAATAAGCACCGTCACGCCTATATTCCCAAAGCGGGGGTGGCTGAGGTGTACTGAGTACACCCACTTTTCGCCGACAATGTTAGGTTCCATGTAATTGCGAGCCTATTGCCATATACCGGGTACAATTCCAGACTCCGGACCCATACTGGGAAATTTTCGTTAGAAAAACTACATTTGTCCAACCTAGGATTTGAACCCAGGACCTCATTGACCACAAAGCGATGTACTTTGCTACTAGACCAACGAGCAGTTTAATAATAAGGGGGTGGGAGGGTCGGTGAGAATATGCCGCGGGCGGCGGTAGCGGCTAATATGAGGGTATTCAGGTGAGTAGTCGGCGGCGGCTACGATTAGGGAGTTCTAAGGGGAGTTGGACGCATTCGCGAAGTAGCGGGCTGTCGCTTTTTTAATATAGGCGCGAATAGGTTCTAGACTGAGATCGGAATGAAGGTCGACATTCCGTGTGTAAGTACCACGGGGCACTGACGGCTTTTCGGAGGAATCGGATACTGGACAACTTGGAGTCTGTCAGTGCCCGAACAATGATTTTGTGTTCAATTCAGTTTAGTTCACGTCAGTTCAATATCACCAGTACAACTATACCTGTAAATTTACGAGGATACACAACAACAGTCTACATAGTGTAAAATAATGACCGCACGACCTCAATGTTCTAAATCGACAACGGAATCGATTCCAACTGTTTTTAAAGTATGTTACTTTTTCTTTTAAATTATCAAAAAATGCTATCTTTTGTTCAGTCCTCTGTATTAAGCAAAATTTATTCGTGATCAAAGCAACACGGCGATTTTAAATATTTACTTATCTGAAACTTGGTTCCCAGATTTCCGGAATATTTTATTAAATACATCGTGAAGAAACCTACATGCCTAAGAGTTTCTCGAAGGTGTTTGAAGGTCGCCAAACCGCACTGGGCCAGTGGACTATGGCCTAAATCCTCTCAGTTTGAGAGGAGACCTGTGCCCAACGGTAGGGACAATTTCTTAATATTATTATAAATATTATATTCTTTTTTTTTTTTGGATCTCTCGTCCTCACCATCACTATAATAATAAACTAAAACGATATTTACGATTAAATTTTAAATAAACTTTATGAGCGAAATTAAAATTTACCTCCTTATTGGACATCTAATATACATTCGTTTTGTGTTTAATTTGGTTACAAAACCGTTTAAAAAATGGTAAATAAGTACTTGAAATTGTAGGTTTGATTTTCGTATTGAATTCGAAAAGCAATAATCTAATTGGGGAGTCTGGGGTTGCGTCATATGTTATATTTTGTAGATAGATAAAACCCCATTTCCCAGCTGTGGTCTAATTATATTAGGTACATAATATTTCTAGGTTATTCCCGAGTGAACGAGCATGAACATTGCGTAGGCGTACCCGTGATGGATGAATCAGAAATAATTTTGACGGACGATTTAGCGTAGTGGTTAAGAGCTCAAGCCGCTCCGCCCACTGTGACTAATAGTCACGGGCTCAATTCCCGCGCGGGACAAATCTTTGTGTGATCCAAAATCATTTGTCCCGGTCTGGGTATTTGTGTATGTGAATTTTCATGTTTGTAAACGCAGCCACGACACAGGAATAAATTCTAATGTGGGGATAAGTTTAAAAAAAAAATATTTCTTGCATCGTCACGCCTATATTCCCCAAGCGGGGGTGACAGAGGTGTATCGAGTACACCCACTTTTTGCCGAGGTCCCATGTAATAGGGGGCGAGCCTCCAACTCCAAACTCATACCAGAATTTTTTCGTTAGAGAAACTACATTTGCCTGACCTAGGATTTGAACCGAGGACCTCTTGATCCCAAAGCAGAGCGCTATGCCACTAGACTAACAAGGCAGTCCGCTTTACTTTATTTGATTATTCTTTTCGTGTCAACGGTTTATATTTATCCTGCTAACTGAGTTGCCAGTTCGATCGTGCCATCTGTGACCGCGCTCAGTTCTTCCCTTGTACAGGTGGTGGAGCATAGACGGCAGACAATCAGGACTATTTATTTACTAGAACACATTTATTCGACTTGTGGAGATGTCCATAATAAAATTTGTGTATAGGATGAATGTCTCGTTGGTTTAGTGGCAAATAATGCGCGTGGCGATCACGAGGTCCTTGTTTTAAATCCTAGGTTGGACAAAATGTAGTTTTTCTAACGATTAAATCCCAGTATTATTCTGGAGGCTGGAATTGTGCCCGATATATGACAATAGGCTTGCCGACTTACGAGGGACCTAAAATCATCGGCGAAAAGTGGGTGTTCACAGTACACCTCTTCTACACCCGTTTGGGGAATATAGGCGTGACTTCATTCTATTTGATTTCAACTGCAGAAACATTTATTTATTTATTTATCACTCACTCACTCACTCACTCTTAGGCTTGAGTGTTGGAAGCAAAAATCGATGTCGTTTATGTATAAAATGAACAGCAAAGGGCCGGGTAACGATCTCTGAGGAACCCCGCTGGGAACCACCACCCAACTTGAGATGTAGTTGCTTACAACTACCGCTTGTGTCTTCTGTTGACAAAGTAAAAAGAAAACCACCGAAGTAGATCTCCCCTTATGCCGTTGTTTAATAGCTTAATTTTAAGTATATTATGATCTATCCGGTCAAAGGCTTTGCTGTAGTCTGTGTAGACAACATCGACCTGCATTCCATTATCCATATTTTCCGTTATAAAGTCGTTAAGCAAGATAAGGTTAGAAACAGTTGTCCGCCCTCTCAAGAAACCATGCTACGTAGAATTAAACGAGTTCATAAGTGCGGCATAAACCTGCTCATATACCACTCTTTCATAGATTTTAGCAATTACACAGACTTTGGAGATTGGCCTATAATTTACAATCTCAGTTCGTGGCCCCTTCTTGTAGATAGGTGTTACATAAGCTGATTTTCATAATTGTGGAACAGAGCAGGTCCTTAATTTTTTTTTTTTAATAAAAGCGATATAGGAAGTTCTATAGATTTGGAACATTGAATCAGAAACTTCGGCGATATACGATCGGTACCAGCTGATTTAGATGGATCAAGCTTAGCTAGCAGTTTCTGAAAAAAATCTACTTCAATTACTATGGAATGAATCTCTTATACTGAGTTGCAGTTAGAAGGACTAATTTCACTGATACAGGTTTCAATATTAGTGTAGTTAAAGAAAGAAGAAAGAAAATGTAAGGAAAATACATTACGAATTGCTTTTGGAGAGGAAGCAATAGTATCACCATACTTTAGGGAACTAGGTAATAAATTGGATTTAGAAAAGAATTTAATAAATCTGCAAAAGTGTTTTGGGTTATTTTTAATGGATGATTCAGTAGTAACTAGGTAATTAGCATAACACTCTGATTCCAGTTTTTTAACTTTATCACGTAGGTGTTTTAATGCATGCTCATTACTAAGTCCCTACCCTACAATTTTGTACTTTCGAAGGTATTTAGATTTTTCTTTTAATAATCGCTTAAGTGATGGTGAATACCAAATTGGGCAGCAGCTCTGTGAAATATTTTTTGAAGGAATGAATCTATTTTGTAAGTCATATGTAGTAGTGTAGAAGTAGTTCATAGCATCTTCTAACGATCGAGTGGAAAAATCATGTTGCCAGTCAATGGTCAGAATTTCATGATTGATAGACTTAATGTTACCTTTATTGTAGAGGTAACGTGTATACGGTGCTGGAGCCATGAAACCACATTCAACAAAACTTGCTGCAATAGAGAGGGCTTGATAATAATCATCAATAGGCACAAAGGGGTCTAAACATTCACTAACTGAGATTAACTCGTTGCATAAAACCAAGTCTAAAATCTTCCCATGTTTATTTAATATTCCATTGTACTGGTTAAGTCCTAGAATTGTCAATTCATCAGTCAATAGGTACTCGTCGTTAGTAGATATGCTCTGTGGCGAAAACGAGTTAAAGTTTGCTTGCCAAGTTATACTGCTCAAGTTAAAGTCGCCGACAATTAAAAATATATCAGACGGATTATTTAGCATAGCGTCTCCTAGAGTTTGCAGAAAATTAGATAATTGATCAGCAAAGGAATAACCACGGTTCTGTTTGCATAGGTAGATTACGCAGATATTTAATTTCAGAAGTTTCCTAGTGCTTGGTTGCCGCAAGTTAAGTGATATCCACAGATCTTCGGCCGAGGAATGAAAACACGGTTTCGCGATTACAGATATATGTTTACGGGCGGCTATTAATACACCACCGTGGGGGTTACTCTGTCCAGTAACATTCAAATCACGGTCGCGACGCCAAACAATATACCGGTCACCGAACAACTCCGAGTCAGAAATGCCGTCAACCAGCCACGTTTCCGTTAGAACAATTAAGTCATAAGAACTTAAACAAAGTCGACGATAGAATATTTCCGTCTTAGTCCGGTGACCGCGGATATTTTGGTAGTATATGTTTAATGTATTAGTAATGTTATCCAGAATAAAATAAAAAAGGTGTAGCAACAGTATTGATGATAAAATAAATGTACAAGCCATAATAATTTAAATACAGCACAATATACCTAATTGCAACGAGGGACGTAGCACTTTATTTTTATTTGAAACTAATAATTTACAATAATATGTAGAACAGCAACATGTCAGCCAGTAAGATTTGTAATAAATTACAAATTCGCATTCCATTTCATCTACGCCTGACCCTGCCGGTACAAAAAAGTACGACTTAGAGGGTAATCTTATACTTTTTTTTAAGGCAAGTATTTTCTTACTACCGTCTGCATGTACGTTTTATTTGTAAAATATTTTTATTTATGTAACGTTCTCGTGTTAAGCGAATTCCAATGTAATTCATAATGATAGTAAATGTCTATAAACATAAATACGCAGGTAGTTGTGCGAGAGAGCAAGCAGTATATATATTGAACGCTAAGTGCGAGAGAGATAAACATATGTTGAGTTGAGTCCGCGATTAGAACAGCGCGATAAGTCAAGCAAATGACCCATTCAATAAAACAATAGCGAGGTGTCAAAGTTTCCAGTATTGCAAGTGAGTTAAACCTTTTATACATTATTTTAATAATCTTTAAAATAAAAATTACGTTACGAAAATACATATGGTAGAATTTAGGAAAAATATTAACCATCAATGTTGGGTTAAAGCAACAGTTTAGCAAAGCTTGTTTAAATCCTTTTCCTTTATTATAACAATTACTTGGGAGGCGTCTTGCGGACGGACATGAATCTTTCCATGTTTCACCCAGATGTATTTAAACTTTTTCTCCTTTACTAGCGCTTTTGCTTAATTTAGAAGCTTTTTGGTATCCAGAGTGAGATGATCGTTGACGTAAATTCTTTTAGATCCGGTATCCAGGCCTATGTCTAGGGTACATAGGTTTGAGAACGAACGGGTCGCCGCAACAAAGTCTTCCTTAACATATCTGTTAAGGAAACTAATCACAATTGATTTTTCCTTTGAGTTGAACTGTGGAACCCTATTTACATAGTTTATCTGGTTTTTTGGTATTGTAAAATTAACCTTCTGGTATATTTTCTCCAATAAAGCAAACAGGTTTTCATCTTTTCGTAGTGGTACACCTTTAATTTCCACGTTGTTCAATCTGGACCTCTGATCGTTTGCGGACAACTCGGCTTTTATCAGTTCTATGCCAGGTTATAGAGATAGACAATTGTTCTACAGGCCCTCCAGTCGTGCAACTCGAGACTCAACGTCGGCAAGTTTATTAGAGAAATCGTCCAGCTTGTTGCTATTAAACTCACAACTTGATTGAAGTTCTTTAAGTTCCTCTTTTATAAACCTGACATCGCTTGTAAGTGAAGGTAGGCCGACCAGCTGGGCTTTGGTATCGCTGATCTCACTAAGTACGGTTTCAAAAGTAGCAGGCTCCGGCGTATGACTTGACGAGGAAGACAGAGAAGACATACGGCAGGACGAGCAGCCATTCTATCTTTTCCCAGTTTTCTCCATCCAGATTCAGTAATATTGGTACACTTGAAGTCCAGGTGCTGTTTGCACACTCCACATTGAACCCCACGATAAACTCAGCGTTACAACTGGCGCACTTCATCATGACAATAAACAGAACAAATCTCTTTAAATAGTAATAGTAATTTGAACCAAAGGTTTACGACCACTATTGAATCAAATAATATTAATTAAAGCTGTGGTTGCGTGCTTACTCAACGAGCGATCGTCGATGACTATATTAATAATCCGACTTATTTATTAAGATTTCTGTCGTTGAAATTAAATTTAATGGATCATAGTCTGCTCAGTAGACATAAAGGTCGCACACACTACAATCACTGAACAGAAAAGATAAGCTACAATGAGCAATATTTACTGTTCCCGATAAAGATACGCTAAAATAAATATTTTTCTGATTCTGTTTTTCAATAGGTTTTTAGTACTAAGTTTTACGCGAAAATTACACATGAAATAAAACTATTTTTCGAATTTTATCGCGGTTTATTTTTGATTTTTAAGTTCCCGACCATATGACCATGGGTGCTTTGCAACACCCATGATTTCGATTTAATTATATTAATTACCGACAATAAGGTTCGAGTCCCACGCCAACGCCACAGTGACCGAGTGAAACCAGCCACAGTTGAGCGTCTGTACTACCTACCTCCTCTCATGAGAGGAGTCTCAGACAAGATTGGCTACATCTTGAAGCGTGCTTCAATTAAAACATTTTATAAGCCGCCGAAGAAGGTCAGTCAATTTTTACCATCAGTCAAGTGTCAGATCCCTCTACAAGATGATGGAGTATAGAAGCTTGATGTGAATTTGGTCTCTCTTACAAAGGACAGACAAAAAGACCGGTAAAAACTCGGATATAAGAACATACAGCTGATCTAAAACACCGTTGGGATCCGGGAATTAATATAATTAAATCCAAAGTGACAATTAAACCTAAACCATATCCACCATCATGGTTTTCTCCAGCGCTGATACACATACATATATAAAAATAAAACCAAAATTTGGAAAAAATGGAAAACATATGGCAATATCTCCGATTATGAAGTATTTTGTGTACTAAGAGAAAGATTTAAAAGAGTTTGTGACATTACCTACAAAAAATATATTGAGTCTGTTGAAGATAACATCAGTATTAATTCTAAATATTTCTGGGCGTATCTATCTAATCTAAAACATAAATCAAAGATACCATCAACTATCCACTTCCGCGATAAATCGACTAGCGATCCGGTTGAAATATGTAACACCTTTTCTGACTTTTTTGAATCTGTCTATGAACCCCACACATTACGATGATGATGATGATGTCCTCCCAGACGTATCCGTCGACGGCGACACCCTTAGCTCGTCTTCGCCTGGGCTCTTGCATGAGCGCGAGCATGACTCGCAAAACCAAATTTTGTTTTGAAGGTCCTATTGCAAGAAGCGCAGTAAAGAGACCCACTTGAATTGCGAGTATAGTTGTAGGAGGGCTTGGGTCGAGTTTTTCGGATCAGGCGTTTGGCGTCAAGGTCTTCAAGACGGGAACGCTCAAAGTTTTCTATGCCCGTGTTGACAGCAGTTTGCCACTCCGACCTCTGCGTTGCAAGCTCCTCCCATGACTCACTAGACATGCCAATTGCAGTCAAGTGGCGTTTTAAGACATCCCTGTAACGCAGAAACTGTCCTCCAGGCTTTCGTTTACCTAAGCTAAGCTCAGAGTAAAATACCTTTTTTGGTAATCTGGAAGACTCCATGCGTACAAGGTGTCCACACCAGCGTAGTTGGCCTTTCATTAGCATACACTCCATTCCAGCGAGCTTCGCTCGACGTAGAACCTCCGAGTTTGGCACACGATCCTGCCATCTCACCCGAAGAATCGCCCGAAGACACCATGTGGAAGGTATCAAGGCGTCTGATATCTCCCTTGTAAAGACACCAGGTCTCCGAGGCATAGAGCAACAATGGTAAGATTATGGCCCTGTAGACAGCGAGTTTTGTGTGGAGTTTCAGGTCATGTGATTTCCAAACTCGTCGGTTAAGACCACCGAAAGCTGCAGCTGCTTTGGCGACTCGCGCAGAGATCTCAGACTCGAGACGATTATCACTGCGCAAAATAGTTCCAAGGTACCGGAAGGTACCTACTTCTGGCAGTAGTTTTCCTCGTAGGTAAACAACACCATCGTCCGCAGATTTACCTTTCGCAGGTTGTTTTAGAATCTGGGTCTTAGAAGCACTGATTACTAAGCCGAATTTACGACAGGACTCATCTAATTTGTCCATAAAACTCTGTAGGTCGTCCAAACTGTCAGCCATAAGGCAGACATCGTCGGCATACAGAACATCTATTACTGAAACAGAGTCTATTTTGCGTTTTGCTCTGAGACGTGCGAGGTCGAAAACGCTTGTGTCCATGCGGACATTTATGGTAATCTTGCCATTATAGCTTTTAAGAGCGTCATTCATTACTGCTCGACCCTTTTCGCTATCTACTGCAGCTACAGCAGCAGTAGATAGCGAAAAGGGTCGGAGCCATTACACAGCCTTGCTTGACACCGCTAGTGACCGGGAACTGGTCTGTAAAGTTGTTTTCGTGACGCACACGGGCTGTCATGCCTTCGTGGAACTGGCGCACTAAATCGACGAACTTTGCAGGACAGCCACATTTTTCTAGAACAATCCAGAGGGCGGTCCTAGAAACACGGTCAAAGGCCTTTTCCAGGTCCACAAAACATAAATAGAGGTCGCGGTGTTGTTCAAAACTTTTTTCTTGAAGTTGCTTGACTACAAAGATGGCATCAACCGTACCTCTTTTAGGTCTGAACCCGCACTGGGTCTCCGGAAGGAAGCTTTCAGCTAAATTACTAAGGCGACTATTGATGATGTGCGCCAGAATTTTGCCAGCTGTGGAAAGCAATGCAATGCCTCTAAACGAGCCACAATCAGAGAGGTCCCCTTTGCCTTTATATAGCTTGCTAATAGAAGCATCCTTCCAGTCCTGTGGAACCATCTCAACATCCCAAATCAGTTTGATAAGTTCAAAAAGTCTGGACCTGTTACTCGGTCCACCGTATTTGAAAATTTCAGAAGACAGACTGTCCGAACCAGGTGATTTACCATTTTTTAAACGGTTGATCGCAGTAACGAACTCGGCGTACGAAGGCGGGTCATCCAAGCCCGAAGCAGATGGCAAGCTCTCAAGTGAATTAATGTAAGACAGATCTGCTCCTTGACTACCGGGATTGAGCACTTCATTAAAGTGTTCAGCCCAACGAAGAAGAACCTCTTTTGGATCTGTCAACTTCTTAGCTTTGTCTCGCGAGTAAACAGGGGCAGTCTTTTTAGCGCGAGGTCCGTAAACGGATTTTAGCCCTTCGAAAAATTTTGCTGTTTGGCTAGTGTCAACTAACCATTGCAGTTTTTCGGCTTTACGGCGCCACCAACTATCCTTTTGTTCTCGGATCTTTGCTTTAAGATCCTGCTGAAGAGACTTGCGCTGCCCTGCACTGATGACTCCTCTTAGAGCGAGACGATAGTTTTCAACAAGCTGTCGTATTTCCACATCAGAATTATCGAACCAGTCTTGATGTTTTTTATATGGTGTGCCAATAACTCGCTGAGAAACACCATAGAGAGCCTTGGAATATGTACACCACCTGGCATCTACTGAGGGATTGTCATCAGTGCTGGGCATTGCTGCCTCAAATTCCGCATCTAGCTCACGACACAGTCCCTCATCACGCACCAGACGCGCATAAGCAAGTCGAGCTGGAATCCTGTGTTCTGCTCTACGCGGAGGCTTGTAGTAAAGCCTCATCCTGGATCTAATAAGACGATGGTCAGTCCAGCCTTTGGGCACCACGCATTGCTCTTGTAATAAGTACATCTCTCAGGTCTCGCCTGCGTACAATGATGTAATCAAGAAGATGCCAGTGCCCAGAGCGTGGGTGCATCCAAGATGTCTTGTATTTATCGGGTATCCTGAAGAATGTGTTTGTTATGCTGAGGTTGAATTCGGAGCATAACGTCAGGAGAGCAACACCGTTGGTGTTGCACTTACCTACTCCATGTCTCCCCAGTACGTTCTTCCAGGCAATATATTCTGTGCCAACACGCGCATTAAAGTCACCCAGCAGAATCAACTTGTCACAATCTGGTATCCCCAGCAGAACATCACGCAGATTCTCATAAAATTGAAGTTTGTCCTCATCAGGTGTTGTCATAGTAGGCGCATACACGCTTACAAGATGTAGGTATTTCCTGGGAGCCATGTGGAGTCGTAGTGTCATGAGCCTGTCATTGATCCCTTTTGGAGGCTCCACTAGCGATCTTGCCGCGTGGTTCCCGGCTTAGAATAGGACCAACCCATCTCATCCCATCGGGTGTCGTACAAGGCGACTAAGGGAAAACTAGGGAATGGGCAGCAGCGTTCCCTTAACACTTCTACCATCAAAAACTGCACTCGCCAACCCGCCTGCCAAGCGTGGCGAGTATGACAAACCCCCCCAATTTATTAAAATGGAAGAAAAAGATAAAACCAGGCCCCTAGTCCCCGGCGGTCCTGTTCGTCCTGGCCACGGTAGCAGCTATGGTAACGACAGGACAAGGGGTGCTAAGAATCTCCGGCAGAGATTCGGCTACCACCAACTACGAAAATTGGCCCTGGTGACATACAACGGACGCACGTTAAGGACCTCAGTGCCTAAAGACTAAAGTTTTTAGTCAATGTGTGTTACCAGTGATGATATATGGATCAGAGACGTGGTCTCTTACAATAGGTCTCATAAAAAAGCTCAGAGTTGCTCAGCGAGCTATGCAGAGAACTATGCTCGGCGTTTCTCTACGCGATCGAATCAGGAATGAGGAGATTCGTAGAAGAACCAAGGTCACCGACATAGCCGTTAAGATTAGCAAGCTGAAGTGGCAATGGGCGGGCCACATAGCGCGTAGATCGGACGGGCGTTGGGGCAGAAAGATTCTAGAGTGGAGACCACGTATTGGCAAGCGCAGCGTGGGACGACTGCCTGCCAGATGGAACGACGATCTTGCGAAAATCGCAGGAAGTCGTTGGATGCAGGTGGCATCGGACCGGTTACGCTGGAAAGCGATTGGGGAGGCCTATGTTCAGCAGTGGACAAGTATAGGCTGAGATGATGATGATAGAAAAATGTAGATCTATAACATTCACAAAGAATTTAAATATAGTTAATAGTATATATTATCTCTCTAATAATCCTTTAACTAAAGTTGCTGCTCTGCGGGACCTTGGCGTTATTGTTGATTTTAAGCTTCATTTTGATACCCACATCACCTCAATAGTAAACAAGGCGTACAGTATGTATGGTTTTGTTATGAGGAACTCGAAGAGCTTTCGTCATATATCCACGTTAAGACATCTTTATACATCCATAGTTAGACATCAATTAGAATACGCTACTGCAATCTGGAATCCTATATACTTAAAATATATAGCGTCGATTGAAAGTGTCCAGCATAAGTTTTTTCGTGTTATACATTATAGGTTTTTTCATAGGTATCCATCTTATAATGATTTACATAAAAGGTACAACCATATTCCTTTAAAAAGTAGACGTATGTTACTTGGAGCAACATTCTTATATAGCTTATGTCACAACATGATAGACTGTATGGAGCTAATCAAGGAACTGATATATGTGGTCCCTAGAACTGTAAACCGGCGCCGAGCTCGCTAGTATAGTTTATTCGCTGCGGTGACTTGTCACACTAACGCTGGCTTGCGATCTCCGCTCCGGCAGCTGGTACAACATTATAACACTTATTGTGAAGATGTCGACATATTTGGTTTGAGTCCCTTAGCATTTAAAAAACAAGTTTTACATTCTATCTCAAATCTCTCATGTGGTAACATATAGACCGCGTTTATACAATATTAGCATAATAGTAATATGATTTTAACATAAATACATGACCTTTTACTAATCTCTTAATTTTAAGCAACAAGCTACTGTATTAATAAGTAATCTGTGGTTACACACTTATTAATTATATATTATTTTGTAATATAGTATTATGGAATATTGTAAAATCTAGTGTATAACTGTTTGCTGTTCCTCAATAAAATAAAATAAAATAAAACCAAGCATAACACTGCAAGACCTCAAAACACCGTGAGCTCATTCTGCGTAGATCGGACCAACAAAAATAATTAAGAAGTTTGAGTGTACCCCGAAACAACTATGCCTTTTGGACGTGTAGAACCTCAGTCCCTCCCGTGACCATGGGTGCTGCAATGCACTCGAAACGTCGGGAACTTAAATATCATAAATAAAACGTGATAAAATCCGAAGAATAGTTTTATTTCATAGGTTTAGTACCTAAGCTCTATTACAAAATAGATAATAGAAATATCAAGACATATAGCTTCAAAAAACTGGCGCTGGCTCTTGTAAACATTAAAAGCCCCTCAACTTCCAAACCAAACGCATCATGGAAAATTGAAAATTCAACTTTTCCAGCATATTCTCAAAGTATTAAATTGCCTTTTTCTTTCACAGTGACGAGTCAAAGCAGCTGTAAGGATAATCACTTAATGCCGACTACTCCGATCATAAATAGCTCGTCATCAGACATATGCTGCAAGAAGTGGTACGCCAAGAAACCTCAGAGGGTGAGTACTAAACTTATACTAAACATTGATCAAATTAAAAAGAAAGAAAAACTTGCGCAAACCAAGTTCTAATCAGACAATGTAACTCACTGTTAATAAAATTATTGACATAATTTTTAGTTATTGAAAAGCGATTTTATTTAACGGGAGTATACTCTGACCGTCGAGCACATTTACCGAACACGTGATGTAAACAAGTATAGCTGCCAGCGCTTACGATAACATCCGAACTATCCCGGACGGAACCGAACGACTCGTAACGTTTTTTCGTTATGGTACGATTTGTCAACTCCTAACGCAAACCACGTTATGAAATTTCGTTCCAGTTAGAAGTAAAATGAGTTCTTATAACATTTATTTCATTTTAGTAAACAGGTTCTTGTTTTGTGTTCTTGTCGACCTTTGAGTTCATTCATCTTTAAAGTTAATCCCCTTTTACGTGAGCTGTTTTAATTGGCCGACAGAATGTTTGCTGTAATTATGGTACAACCTAAACAAGAAGTGCCACAAACCCTTTAGCTATCACAAATAAAATTATGAAACAGGCTTCTCAGAATCTGATATTATGAAAATAAATATTGTAGTTATGGTAATGAACGCAAACACTTGTTGTTTCTTAGGGAAAATCTATAGAATTCATAATAGAGTACTTAATAATTCTACACTACTTAAAACTGGCTATATATGTTTTATTGTCCATATTTTTACGAATTCTCATTTGATATTAAATCAGAATAATTTTGGTTGATCCGAAGAACACCCTACCACTTGGCGGACATGTAAATGGTATTGTATGCTTTCCTGAGACCGACCGCATCGGCTAGTCACCACACACGTGGGGCAACAGGGCAATCTTCCATACGCTTCGCGTTCGTTCCTTTGCCTTCGTATGATTAGTAGGTGCCCAGCATAAAATATGCTTAATAGAGCGAGACCCAAAATTGGCACTGTATGTTCCAACTTGGAAATCCCGGAGCCCCCCTTCCATGTTATAGGAGGCCACCTTGCAGCTTTTAAGGTGATAAAAGTGAAGAACTGAAGAATCTTTTAAAGAGTTTCCCTAAGAAACAACAAGTGTTTGCGTTCATTACCATAACTACAATATTTATTTTCATAATATCAGATTCTCAGAAGCCTGTTTCATAATTTTATTTGTGATAGCTAAAGGGTTTGTGGCACTTCTTGTTTAGGTTGTACTATAATTACAGCAAACATTCTGTCGGCCAATTAAAACAGCTCACGTAAAAGGGGATTAACTTTAAAGATGAATGAACTCAAAGGTCGACAAGCTCATTTAGTTGTCTTTGTTGACAAAATTTTAGAGTTTAGAAACAAGTATTCAAATGTTTGCTGTAATTTTATCATCATTTTTTTGGTCGTAATAAAATAGGTTGATACTTGACACGTCTCTCTATGAACGACAACTATGGGGCGTCTTACTGGCAGCGAAAGGCTGCCTCGTTAGTCTAATGGCGCATAGCGTAGCTATCATAAGGACATATTCTTTTATCGAAAAATTCTAAGCAGCAGTCCGGAGTGTGTAATCGTGCTCTATATTAGGGCAATTGGCTCGTCTCCTGTTTTTAAAAGCTTTTATTTCACTTGCAATGTTTTCATTGTAAAACAAGATCAACATCCAAACTCTCGCAGCACGTGGTAGGTGAAAATTAAAACGTCTTGAAGGTATTACGTCTGCAATATTTGCACTCGATTACAACCGCACAACCGTGTTCGACTGCTGTCGCCAACAGAATGTGTCACTGAACGCTCCCTGCTACTCGACATCAAGTAGCAGGGAGCGGTCAGTTTAATTACCCTGTCTAACTAAACTGTAACTATCCTCGCGTTGATATTTTTAGTCGATTAATCTATTTTACATATACGAAATATTTACTATTTTGTGGTTGAACATTTCAGCAAAATAATAAAATTAATAATGCTTTTTATCAAAGCCTATAAACCCTAACAGTAAGTCTGCCTGTTTGTCTTTGCGGTTCTAATCTTGTGATCCATTTTTCAAGCACTTATAGGTATCCGATTGAGCTGAAATTTGGCATACATATGTAGGTTTAGTGACAACGCAGTAATATGGTACTATGGAGCTGGTCTAATGATGAAATCGGAAGGTGGCCACAGCAACATGTGAATTATTCAACATAAACCCCACGTGTTTAGGCTTATTAGATTGGTATTGACAAGTTCCATAAATATATTTTTCAACAATATCTATATAGAACTCTGGCTCTGATGAAGAAGCTCAAATGTGGCCAATGGAACCCCGCCAACTACTAAATAAAAACACCGTGTTTGGGCTCGTTGGATTTGTTTTGACGAGAACTTTAGACCCGGATGGTGTCCAGGGTCTGGTGATGGAGCCGGAAGGAAGTTATAGGAACTCCTCAACTAAGCAGATATATTCGTAGTCTTTGCTATAAAAGCTTGTTTTTAAAAGGTCTTTTTAAAGTAAAAAATCGCAACTGTTCATGACGTTCGCGAAGAATTTGTCGCAAAGAAAATAGTTGTGGTGGAGGCTTAACCTAAAACTATAAAACTGTGTAATTTCCGAATTCTCGTAGTCAGGTTACAGTTTAACTTTTTCTTTTCTTATTCAAGGACTTGAAGCGTAACCAAAGGTATTATAGATTAGTGGGGTTATTATTATGGGTGAACACGTTTCGATTTACATTAGCTGAAAGCGCCCTATAATATTACCACGCCTTTGATTTGAATTCTCACGAAATCTAAGGAATACATAATCAATCATTATTCGACATTAATTAAAACAGCTTTGTTTGTTTTAAGGCCACGTATAGACTAATATTCATTAGACAGTAAAGTTTAATAACCCATAGTTGAAGTTCAGTCCAACAATCTCGAGTCGTAAATTTATAATAATTACTATTCGCTTAGCGATATTGGCAAATTTCAGACAAGATTGTGCGGAATTTGGTAGATTAGCTATAGCTTATAAAATATAGTTGAACATAATATGTAGGTAAAGAACATAATTATTTAGTCTCGCGACTCTAATTTACGAATCAGCTGGCGAAACAGTACAATCACGAGCAGAAATATGTATGCACTTTAGTACTCTGTCACATTATCGTGATATTTATAAAGACCTGCATTTTAATAGGTAATGACATCATTATAAGAAAGTACTAAAATCATCAACATCATTAGCCGAAAAGCCTCATCAAAGATCGCCACAACGACTGGTTTTGTGCTGCAAACATTCAACTTATACCTGTGACCTTCACTAGGTCATCGGTCTTCTTTGTGCGGAGCCAGCCCACTCCACGTTTCACTAAACTTTCTGCTCCAACGGGCGTCGGTTTTACAAGCAATTTGTCCCACCCACTGCCACTTAAGTTTGGCAATTTTGAGGAATATGCTACTGACTTTGGTTTTCTTGCGGATCTTTTCGATTCCGCAACCCCTACGTTGCGGAAATTCACATTAAGTTAAAAACATAACTCGGGGAGCCTAAATAATTTTTGTTCAATTCAAATGTATCTACGAATCCAGTTTTAAACATGAACCTCTAACAAAAATCATTTCTAACAATTTTTTTGTTCACAGGAAGCGCAAGATCGAATGGACATGGAAACCAAGAGCACACAATCATACTGCATGCATACAGTCGATTTTGAATTCAGACACGTCGTCAGATCAACGCATATCGACAAAAGTATAGAAGCTAAGAGAAAAGTAAGTACTTTGCCGATCTTGAAGCCCCTAGTCCATTGCGGGTCCCTTATTCGCTATGATCAATTAAATAAGCAATACGACGAGTTACAATAACTTTGTGAAATTATCGTTTAATGTTACTCCAGTGAACTGTGGTGGTGGTGTATACAGAACAGTATTTTTATACTTCTTCTTTTAAAAACGTAGCCCACTCTAGGATTTGTTCCTGTGCGTGGGTGCGTTAACAAACATCAAAATTCACATACACAAATACCCAGACCGAAACAAATAATTGTGGATCACACAAAGATTCGTCCCGTGCGGGAATCGAACCCGCGACTATTTGACCCAGTAGGCGGAGCAGCTTAAGCTCTTAACCACTGTGCTAAATCGTCCAAATATATTCTATCTATCTATTTCTTGAAGTTATTGTCGCGTCTAGTTTGCTGGACGCTTTATATTCTTCCGGCAGCCACACTGGCTGGAGTTAGGTTGGATTTCTGGCCACCATTTCTGATGGGCTAGGTTAGAACTGTAACCAAAACGCGCAAGCCAAGAAAGCGAAGCCAGCGTGCCGCAGCAAAAGCCGAGAAGTGTAAAATGGCCGAAATTACTGGGCTGCCCTAGAAAGACGTCAGTTCAAGTCATGAGAGACGACAGTTCAAATCATGAGTTGCTAGGCTAGGGAATCAAATACCAAACGTTGGTTTGTAGGTATAACATGGTTATTGGAAAAGAGTCGCTTGTAAAAATTAATGGTAAACACAAGCTTTTATTAAGTCAGGTAACAGCCAAAATTAAATTTGTGTACAAAATTTCGGGTCTATGGTGTTGCTTTCGTATAACTATTATCCGACATATGATTATATCACTAGGGATAAAATAATATCCCGGTTGTAACTATCTTATTGCGAACTAAACAGACAAATGTATTAACTCATTTATGATATTCGTTCGACATTTTTCTAAATTCTTAATCTTTTTTAATGTAGCCCCATATTAGTAATTCTTATTTTATCGTATATAACCGTAAATTCATACCAACGTTCACCTGTCAATGTCATCCACGTGCCAAAAGATTTTTGTCGGATTATATATGTGTATATAGTAGTAAACACTTATATAATCTGACAAAAATCTTTTATACCGGGACACATATATATATATATATATATATATATATATATATATATATATATATATCCTATTGTTGGGAACGGATCTCCTCTCAAACTGATAGCGTTTAGGTCATAGTCCGCCACGCTGGCCCAGTGGCCCAGTGCGGGTTGGCGAACTTCACACACCTTCGAGAAATATTAAGCATGCAGATTTCCTCACGATGTTTTCCTTCACCGTTAAAGCAAGTGATGGTTTTTTTTAATTATATTTAACGGTAAATATTTTTATAGGAATGATGTGAGTGTATATGAGTCTGTGTTTATTTATTTTTTAAACTGTACATGTATAGCAATGGGACGACATTGGTAACGTACAAAGTCGTGCGTTATTTCAATTCAAAGTGTTCTATTTTTACAGTTTCTGTGGTGGAAACCAATAAAAATATTTCATCGTTTTGATATATTTTCAGGTAATACGAATGCTGTTTGTCATAATATTGGAGTTTTTCGTTTGCTGGACGCCTCTACATGTAATAAATACGGTGAGTCAATTTTGTTTATCTATCTCATATCATATCAAGCGAGGTAAGCAAGGAGTACCTACAGAGTTCCAACAGGTATATTCCTTACAAACCTCTCTCGCTTCCTTCACTCCTATACACGTTTGCCGGTTACGAAAACTCTTAACTTAGTCAAACGCGGACTATTTTGTCATGGTATGTATGTGTATATATGTTCTTGGTCTTCCCCTGTACCTACAGCATTCCACTTTCGTATATTATATCTACTTCGACACTCTTTCTTCCGACATTATTTTTATATGTCCGAACAACTTTACCTTTTACTTTAACTTTTTATTTTATTTTATCTTTTCCCGCTGCCTCGCTCGTGTGAACATATTTAATATTATACTAAATTGCAGAGATAGCCTAGTGACTTAGACCGTTAGATTGCAAAGTCAGGTACAAAATCAAGCACACACCTCTGCCTTTTCGAAAGCATGTGCGTATTAAATATTAACTATCACTTGCTTTAACGGTAAAGGAAAAAATCGTGATTAAACCTGCATACCTGAAAGTTTCTCGAAGGCGTGTAAAGTTCGCCAACCCGTACTGAGCCAGCGTGGTGGGCTATGGCCTAAACCATCTCAGTTTGAGAGGAGGTCTGTGACCAAGAGCTAGAGCTGTGAGCTAGAGTCTCGCTCGAAGCGCCTAGCGGAGAGTGCGTGCGCAGATATAGCTCAAGCAGAAAATCGACTGTGTACTTATTATTTGCGTGTAATACTAAGTGATATTATTAACATGGAGTGTCAAAAGTACAAAAAAAATCCTTCAAGGACCATGTCAGGGAACCTTTCACAAAAGCTGTGTGAAAGGATTAACGGCGGATAGTAAAGCCAGCAAAAATAAGGTATTTTGCAATAACTGCGAAGACGAAGGATCGGAGAAAGATGAAATGGAAGAGCAGGATCAAGATGGAGGTAAAATCCTGAGAGAAATCCAAAAAAAGGTCAGTGCCATACCCGCATTGAAAAAAAATTTGGACACTATAGAACAAAGTATTAGCCTGTTATCTGAGAAATACGACACACTAGTAATTGAAAATGAGCAAGCCAAGGATAAAATATTTAAGCTTGAGAAGACAGTGGTCAATATTGGTAACAAATGTGTTTACCTGGAGAAGTGTAACCAAATGCTGGAGCAAAAAATACAGGAATTTGAACAATCATCACCAAAAAATCACCTAGAAATAGTTGGAGTGGAATGTTTACCTGGTGAGAATGTGAAGGAAATAGTGGCAAAGATTGGGGAAAAAATAGGTGCGAATTTAGATAAAATTTAGTGGATTAAACGGAGTCGACAACTAAAACCGGACACGAAACCACCCTCCATTCTTGTTGGTTTCGAAACATCAGGCACCGCATCGCGTGATAGCTGGTTAACCCAACGTCGTAATGTAACCACTGTTACGAGCAACATCATTACTGGGGGTACGGCAAAGAACAAAATCTACATAAATGAGGATTTATCCAAAACTATGGAACGCGAAAAAACAACTCCATGGTGTTAACAAGTATGTATGGGTCTCAGGTGGGAAGATTCTCGTTAAAAAAGCAGAAGGTGATAAAGCTGTATGGTTGAGATCGGAAACAGAGTTGCGTGATTTACTAAATGTAAAGTAGACAAATCGTTTGTTCTTTGGTGAATTACCTAATTGCATCTATTAGTGCTAAAATAAAGTATAAAATTCACTGACATTAATAATAATGATTGCATAACTGATAATGCAGTCACTTATGTATGTGTTAATGACCTAAACAGCTGGCTAAGTTCATATGTAAACAAAAAATGTCTATGCGTCTTACATGTAAATTTACGATCAATTAAAAAACACTTTAATGAACTTTTGGTGTCTATTAACAGCAGTATACATATAATAGATATTTTAGTCATAATATAAATTATTATGACTGAACCTAATATAAATTATTCATTACTACCTTTGTATAAAATTGATGACAAAATTCTTCGAACGGGCCGTAGCGGGGGAGGGGTGATAGTGTACACGCGGGAGGGGTTAGATGCGCAATTGTTCAAAACTATGCATTCCATTAAAATACGATCGTCGGCGTGCGTTTCCATTACACTTAACTGTAATAATGAGCAAATACATTTAATTTCTATATACAGACCACCTAGAGTTAATAAACAAGGAAAGGTAATTCAATTTCTACAAGAATTCCGTAACTTACTTTGGTTTACCTAAACACTCAAAAGTAATTTTCTGCGGGGTAACGCCTGAGAGCTTTTTGGTTCTTTTTGTACGGTGGGTTTTAAAGAACTTGAGCCCGACCGTATGGACAGTTTCCACTAACCTGCTGTTATAATCGTCCACGTTTATGCACTCACCTAGATCTTCGAAGCGTTTCTGCAGTTCGAGCTGAAAGCTATCGGGCTCCTGAATCTGGACAGGTGCTGGACGGAGTGTAGACTTCATCAGTCTAGACCTTTCAAGCTTGAAGTTGATATTCAATGTGCCTCTTACTAGTCGGTGATCACTTCCAGTTTTAACTGCGTTGATCACAGAGACATCATTGAATATGTGCCGCCTCGTCGACATGATAAAGTATATCTCGTTTCTTGTAACACTATCGGGGCTCACCCAGGTCCATTTACGGTGTTCCCGCTTCTGGAAGAAGGAGTTCATCATAAAGAGTCCCTCCTTCTCCATGAAGTCAGCCAGCATTTGGCCCCGGGGACTCCGTTGTCCAGTACCAAAGGTTCCCACTCTCAGCTCATCGTCGCCTCGTCTGCCCAGTTTCGCGTTAAAGTCCCCCATGACAACGGTGTAGTGAGTTTTAGAGGTATGTATGGCTCTAGATATATCCTCATACATAGCCTCTACCTCATCGTCGGGGTGTGTCGAAGTCGGTGCGTATACCTGTATAATTTTCAGTGAATACCTTTCAGTCATTTTGAATATCAGGTGCGCTACCCTGGTCGACACACTCTCGATCTTGACAACGTTGTTCACGAGAGACCTGTGGACTATAAACCCGACACCACCCTGGGACTGCTGGTCGCCCTCCCGGAAATAGAGCAAGTTACCGGATTTAAGTGTTATCAAGTCCTCACCCTCTCTTCGGACTTCAGATAATCCTACGATATCCCAGTGCAACTTGCTCAATTCTTCCTCTAACTCGTCGATCTTTTCGTCAAATCGCAGTGTGCGCGTGTTAAAAGTTGCCAGGGCCAATGGTCTTCGTTGTCGGTAGCCATGCCTCTTCCGGGGATTCTTAGCACCCCCTGCCCCGCCGTTACCGTGGCTGCTACCGTGGCCAGGACAAGCGGGGCCGCCGGGGACTGGGGGCCGTTTAATATTTGTGGATGTCATTAGGGGGATGATGCCATAATCGCCACGCTTGGCAGGCGGGTTGGCGATCGCAGTATAGCGTTAGTAGGTATTAAGAGGACGCCGCTGCCCATCCTCTCGTCTTACAAGCCCCTTAAGCACCACTTACGGCATCTGTGGGCTATGATCTCCTAGCAGTAACCCAACTAACTAGGGCTTTGGATGCCATGTGTATCGCCATTCCAGAGAGTGGTGCCCTGCTTCCGGCAACACTCAGCCCAAGCGAGCCCTCTTCCGGTGTGGCACCAGAGTACTGCCTCGCTTGAACTACCGCTTGCGGTATTTGTTGCTGGATTTGGTCGCCTCTTACGACCCGCTGTTAGGCCAGCATGCGGTGGGGAGACTGTATTCTTGATCCGTCCCCACACTATTTATTATTTATTTATTTAATATCTTTCTATAACTAAATACATATGTTAGGGTATTGCCACACAAAACCATGTTACTGGTTTGACTGTGGGAACGTTCAACTGAGCCTCTTTATACATTCATCACTTGAGTTGTATCAATACACATTTGTTTTTTATCAATATAATGTGACAAGTTCGACGGGATCGAATCAGGAACGAGGAGATCCGCAGGAGGACGAAAGTCACTGACATAGCACTCAGAATTGCTAAACTTAAGTGGCAGTGGGCGGGGCACATCGCTCGAAGAACTGACGGCCGTTGGGGCAGAAAGGTTCTCGAATGGCGACCACGTACCGGAAGACGTGGAGTGGGTAGGCCCCCTAAAAGATGGACCGATGACCTGGTGAAGGTCGCGGGTAGAAGTTGGATGCGTACAGCACAAAGCCGGTCGTTGTGGCGGTCTTTAGGGGAGGCCTTTGTCCTGCAGTGGACGTCTTTCGGTTGAAGAAGAAATAATAAAAAAAAACGGTGGAACAGATTCTTACCAGGGTCAATATTATCATTATTATATAATACTAGCTATTACCCGCGGCTACGCACGCGTTTATTTTGTAATTTTACATAGGTCTCTAAACCCCAATCTTATTCAACACTAACGCCGTCTCATAAAAAAAAAAATACAATACTTAAGTACTTTTAAGCCTTTTCTACCTACCGTGCCAAATATCGTAATCTGGCGAAATTATATTTAAAAAAGGTACTTTGCCAGCTAAGTATGTAACATAGTTTTGTCAGTACATTTCGTGTCAGTCTTCTCGTAAGAATATACAGTTCATGTTCATGATCAAAATTATGTTAAGTTAGTTATCTTAAATAAATGATTATACGAAGTTTCGCGTACGGGCCATTCATCGTTAAAGATTTTTCTCCAGAAGTGACAATCCTGAATGCATCGTCGGTTTATGCACGCAATGATGTTTAAGTGTTTAAATCAAACGTGTATGTAAAATTTCAGGCGAGTGTTTTTAACCACCGAAGAGTTTCTCGTTAGAAGACGAACCTGAGTCCAATATCAGTTCATGGAGGAATTCATGTGTAGGTAAAATCGTGCATTCTAACCTAACATTGCAGCTCGAGACTAACAATATTTTTTTTTATGGTTTATCCCGCGATTATCTCGAATTGATTGTTGTTTGCGGAAAAAAGTATATATTATTTTAAGTTAGGGTTTAGGTTAAATAAATAATATCAGCCTGTACTGCCCACTGCTGGACAAAGGCCTTCTCTCACTAATCGAGGTGAGGTTTAGGTTATTTCATTAAAATTCGTACCAAATTTCATTAAAATTCGTTCGGTAGTTTTTGCGTGATTGAAACACCAAGAGACAGACAGACAAAAAGACAGACGGACAATAATACCAAAAAAAATTGTTTCGGCCTCTATATCGATAAGAAAATGTACCCCAATTAAAATGTTCGAAAAATATTCAATGTACAGATTCGGCTTGGTTACAGTTTTATTATATGTATATAGAATAGATATAGATTGTACCACCACCTCCAATCTTCATGTAATATCTTATTTATATGCAGCCTTCTCGCACGTTTTATGGAGACAAGACCTTTTCTTAATAGTGAGATAATATAGATTGAATTATTTTTATTTATTTATGTGTCATATTTTATGTTTCACCGGTGGTACGCTACGGCTGTAGCTGGTCACCACCCTTCCAGCAAATTCATGCCACCAAGCGACCCAGTCGTGTTCCAGCATGTTGCGTGGAGTTTCCTTACGGGGAGGCGGTTTAGCCCGATCATAGCGATTCGGAACTCGATCTAACTTGTGCCTCCTTAGTTGATATTAGTTCATTACTGAGCCGCGAGCCGCATCTTGGGCCCCATTGCCACTTTCCATCAGGTGAGATAGACGTCAATTGCTAAGTAGTTCTTAATAAAAAAGTGTCCGCTAAGATTTACGGGTTTTACCGGATCTTTGAAAGGCTTTCGTGGGCACTTAGATCCAATGTGGGTTTTGTTGGAATCGAATTATCCAAAACGAAATTATGCGACGCTCAATGTATGGCCACAGAGTTTGTTCATTTACAAAAAAAAAATCAAAACCCATAATAGGCGTCTGCCGGAACTATGGGGCAAAGTAATGTTTTAGAACTTACATTTTAGAGCGATACGATTAGCGATATTTTACTAACATAATATTTTTTTGTAATATTTTATTTGCAACGAAGTATACTGTAATTACCGCGAGGTAAGGTTTAGTAGGCTTTCTTTTGCTGTTAAAGTAGTACTTTAGCGAGATAAAAATTCTAACTGTGTAGGTAAAAAGCATGATCAATTCAAAAAAGGTATTTCATATATTATGTCCAGTCATTCAATTTAAGTAACAAACTCCAGGTTAAAATTATGTTAGTTAAAATTCCTAAATCCCAAATCGATAGATTTAGTAGTGAAATACACATTTTTAACACACATTGCATTAATTAATTAAACAAACTCAAAGGAAAAAATTATTCCATAATTTTCAAAAGTTAGTTAAATTATACCACTATTTCTATACTCTATGAATTCGTTGAAAATAATTCACATCCATCCTCCAGCATTTAGCAATTAATATGGCAATAACTTAGCGGATTGCGATTTTTCGCCAATTATTTCGTCACAACGCAAACGTTTATATATATATATCGCTAACCACGTAGGTATAATGTAGCTCCAACCTTACATAAGCGTTTCAAAAAATGGGCTAGAAGGGGGAAAGTAGTTTGGCAAAGTTTATTCATCCATACGTTATGGCGATAGCTGCCCTGAATACTTAGGGATCCGTTAAAGAGAAATAATTTATAAAGAAAAGGATCCATTCTTGATAGCCTCTGGGACCATCGCCATACTAACTAAGCTAATGTAAGAGTGATTCCTTTTTTCATTCGTTTATCATGTTGTTGTTTTGATTTTTCGATTATTAGAGTTGTAATGAAGTAAAGAAAGTGATAATCCTTGTAAATTCATTTATAAAATTAGATCATTTTTGGGTCAGTCGGAATGAAAAATGTGGAAATGGCTTCATTAATTACTAGCTGTTACCCGCGGCTTCGCACGCGTTTATTTTGTAATTTGACATAGGTAGGTAAGACTTTTTGGGATAGCATTATTCCAAGACTTAAGAGACACCTCCATATTAAGTTTCTTTTAGATCCGTTCATCCGTGTTAATATGGAGAAATAAAAATAACTATCCCCAGGAATCTTGCATTACCCGAGCTTAAAAGAAGTCTTAAACAATCTCTGAAAAATCCTCCATTTTCCAGTGATAGTGTATTTAATCGGTTCCGCCTTTCTGGAAATTAAAATCGGTTCCGCTGTTTCGTCTTATACATGCTTGCCGGTTACGGAGACTTAACATGGTAAGATAGTCTAGATCTTATTGTGCCCGTATGCGCTTAAAATATCTTCTTTATTTCAAAATCACGAATGCCATATCAATATTCCCGTGCGCTGTGCGGGGTCGTACCTGCGACTATTTGACAAAGTAATTTAAGCAGTATATGTTTTATCGCGTAAACTATGGAGGGCAGAGGTAAGAACAACCGTCTCATACGGGGAAAAAGTTAAAAGTGTCCAGCTGTACGCTGAAAATTACAGGTCAAAAACCCGCCAGAATGGCGCTCGTGCAGATACAGTGTATGATATGAATGTAGCTGTTGTAGACAAATTGAAATATGTCATAAATGCAACTCTTGTGATATTAAAACTTGAATGTATTATTTATTATGAAAATGTTTAAATTATTCGATATAATTTATTGGTATACACTTAAATAGGGTATGTTCAATCCGTCTTGTAACTATTTTTGTTGTATCATTTTAACTAGCTAATTTCAAGAATATTTTTTAAGCTTACTTAATATGATTCTATACGTCTACTGTTTCACGATTTCTATAATTTATTTAGATTTTTTTTAAATTCATAAATGTGTATTTATTGTTTTACTTTTAATAAACTTTTGATGTCTTAATCATAAAATTTTGTCGCCTCATTTATTTTTTATAAATTTATATATTTGTATTAAATATGTTTGTTGATATATATTATTTATAAATTTCCTATTTATGACTTTTGGCGCTTTCCTCTAAAACTTACACTGATGCTATTGTGGCGCCGCCTCAATTCAATGGACACTTTTTCAAACACAGAGACAGTTCTCTTTACCTTTACTCTTCATACCTTAAACAAAGTCGTATTTATTTTGCAAAAGTGTTTATAGTAGTAGTAGTGTTGACTACTACTACTATAAACACACATTTTTATGTTGATAAAAATGAAAAAATTTTCGTTGTAGAACAATTTCAACAGCTCCTCAGGCTTCCAGTCACCTGTGAAGAGGAACAGGGAAACCGAAAAAATACCAGGCTTTTCTTTAGCCAAAATATTATTACTATCTTTGGGCCTTTATGCAAGCAGGCAAAAACCCACCAAATGCATATTTGTGTGATTTTATATACCACTTAGACGGATAATATTCACATGATCTAGTGTGTAAACAAAGTTACCTATTTCATATTATTATTTCAAGACTTAAGGTACTCTAATACTATCTATCAATCTATATCATCACGTCAGATCCCTTGCGGGGTAGGCAGAGAATACAGAGCTCCAACAGGTTATTTCCTTCCATACCTTTCTGGCTTCCTCCACTCTCATAGTTCGTCTTATACACGCTCGCCGGTTACGGAGACTCTTAACTTACTATTCGTTTAAGACACGGTCTATTTGGGCATGGTAAGATAGTCTAGGTCTTCCCCGATGTCTACGTTCTTCCCCGTTTTGGCCCATCCATCGTTAGAGTTCTCTCCAGAAGAAACAATCCTGAACCCATCTTCGGTTCATGCACAAAAACATGTTTGAGTGTTTAAATGAAACGTGTAGGTAGGTAGAACATTGCAGTTCGGGACAAACAATACTAAAAGTTTTATGGTTTATCTCGCGACAATCTAGCAGCTCAGTTGTTTTGCAAGAAAGGATGATTTATCAAAATCGCCTTTTTTTCTTTCCTCAGGAATTGTTAGATTTCCGAAAATAAAAGTATACAGAGTTGTGATCTTTTTTATAGGCTACAATTGCACAAAATTTCATTGAAATCCATCAAACAGGTTTGGAGTTAAGTGTCTTTTTAGGAATTCAACGTTTCGCTTAATTTTTTTCTTTTCTGGAAAAACCTTTTGCTTTTCCAGGATAAATACTATACAATATGTTAGCCAACATTTTAAGGCATTTGCATGCAAAGTTTCATCAAAATCCGCCTAGTAGTTTTTGCGTGATTATGGTTCATACCCTTGGACAGACAGACAGACATACAGACAAACAAACAGACACGAAAGCCAAAAATTGTAATATTGGCTTCTACGTCGATAGTATGATACCCATGGGTTGTTGTTTCCTAAAAATATTCCATGTACAGACACGCCTTTCTTACAGTTTTAATATATGTATAGATAGATTTACCATAAAAATCTATTAACTCGCTGGGAATGAATTTATTGAATAAACAATATTAGAAAGCAATAGAATTGGCCCTATTACATGGGACCTTTGGACATTGTCGGCGCAAAGTGAGTGTACTCAGTACACCTCTGCCACCTCCGCTTGGGCAATAAAGGCATGAAGGTGTATAAATAATGAAGTTAATTTAATGTTACTTTAAATTGAATCCATCCACATTTATCAATACTTCTCTCAACCATGCAATAAGTACCAATTAATATTTCAGTTAATTTTAAATTCGTACATAACTAAATGTTTATTTCACAAAACTCATTGGAGGAAATTCTTTAAAGGGAACCTGGTTTATTAATACTTCGAATAGAAATGCACCCACAATTTATTAAAATTTCTAAGAATCCTTGCAAGAAGTACAAATTATATCCATTTCACCTATTTCATCATACATTACAATAGTAAGGAAAGAACCTGTTGGAACTCTGTACTCTCTGCGTACCCCACAAGGGATCTGGCGTGATGATATAAATAATAAATTTTAAAATAGTACCAATTTATTAATTTTATTTGAGGAGATCTTCTAAAGATATTCCGTAATGTATAGACGTTACGCGGCATTTCTAGACACTAAATCCCATTTCACAATTTATTGAAACTTCTAAATCTGCAATAATAATAATTATATCTATTTCTCTTAATTATAAAGTTGTAGCTGGGTATTTATTTCACGAAACTCATTGGAACGTTTCGTGGTATTTTCAAGTACTTAAACCCACTTGCGGCTTCTTTCCCAGTAGCGAAGGGTTATTAAATGCTAAAGTAGAAACAAAAATAGGTCCGCTTTGCTTTAGAAATTATTTTGTAAAGTATTAAGTTTGTTAATATTTCCTTCGAAATTTCGTTGCACTAGATGTAAGCCATTTTTATGACTTGATTTTCATGTGGGTTTCGCAAGCAGTGGACTAGTATAGGTTAATTTAATTATTTAAGGGCGAACCTAACCCTAACTCCCAATAATAGGCTCCATTTACAGAAGATAGTTGACTAATGTACTACGTATATGTTAT
Organism: Phalera bucephala; assembly: GCA_905147815.2. NCBI lineage: Eukaryota > Metazoa > Arthropoda > Insecta > Lepidoptera > Notodontidae > Phalera > Phalera bucephala. Next base: position 31,418,321 of record LR990615.1, on the reverse strand, counting down.
AAGAAATATATATAAATTAAGATGACAAGATCGTGAATTCAATGTTTGAGGTAAAATTTAATTTTTCGTAATAAACTTTCTAAAAGAATACTTTTGAAAACTCTATCTTGAATATATATTGCAGATGTTCTATTCAATGACAGATTGGATATGTATAAAATATACACGAAAAAAAAAACTTAAGATATGCTCTGTAATTTGTGTTGATGACTTTTTTATTTTAATTAAATATATCTGAAATTATTTAAAAAAAACCTGCATTTTGGGGCATCCGGACACACTTTTCAGTGTTGTCACGGTCATAAGATAAGATAAATTTTCAAACAGAAATTCTCAAGGTCATTGACGTTACTAATTCCCTTATGATACCTATGTTTCAGTAAAATTGATAATTATTAAATAAAATAAAGAACTACCGTCACACCTACATTCCCCAAGCGGGGGTAGCAGAGGTGTACTGTGTAGACCCACTTTTTGCCAACGACGCTAGGTTCCAATGTAATAGGGAGCGATACTATTGCCATTATACTGGGCGCAATTCCAGACTCCGCCTGAGAAATATTGAGAATTTTAGAATATTTATTTACAACAAATGCTTTTTGACCGCTTATTTCGGAAGTTGCGGTCGTAATCCGGCTAGTATAATTAATGTGAACGTGTGATGATTGTTACACCATCATAAAATAAACGTTGCTTTAATTATCACGTAATATATACCTATTTCTTGCTATTTAAATCTTCGCCGCCTATCAAACGGGGCGGGACTGGGGCGCGACGCCGATTGGATGTGGATAGTTACAACGTAAAGTTAGTAAGGTAAGTTGTTTAACAGTTTTTTAAATCATTTATACACTTTATTTTACATATATTAGTAGACGTTATCGAAACCAAATTATTAGCTCCATAGTTAATTACATTTAGACAAAAAAAAAATAGGTTTGATACAAAACAAAAATGTGAAAAAAACATACTGAACTATACAAAAGATGACACAGCTTCCCGTGGCGGCGCTCGTCGTTTCTCGCCGAGCTGTGTGTCATTTACATATATAATTCAGAGATTACAATTATTTACGTCTCGTGGGTATAGCGTCGCCGTCTCGCTTCGTCGGATATCAAAGTCTTAACGCCTGAAAGTGTCAAAGTCCATTACGTAAATTTCAAATTTAAATGTCACTCAATTTGGGTATTAATTTTCTACATGCCTCTTTCTCAAATAATCGGTACGTTACGGTTTAATATGAGACTTGAAATTTGAAGCTTTCCAAGAACATTTATTATTGGGATGTGTTTAGTCTTGGCGTGTAAATTCCGTTCAGTTGGAAACGCCACAATAGTAGGTTATTAATTGTCGGCCTCCTACGCCCTTTATTCCTGGTAGAATGTTTATAATACACCATTCACGGAAATTTATGTGTGATAAATGAACTTTGTAACTCTTTCTTAGGTACATTAGAAATTACATTGTCTCGCGGATATTTCCTGAGCAAAGCGTCAGAGTTGTGCATGTACATTTTGCCGACAATTTCAAGTCTAAATATAATAGGGGGCGGCTCAATTGCCATCAAACTAGGGAACATTGTAGAATCCCGGCTACCGTTGACATTTTTTAGAGTAATTCTTTTTTGAAAATTCGAACGCAATATCTCATAATTGCTAGTTGCATTATGCACCACGAGACCTAAATTCGTGACATTCATCATTATCGTCAAACGAAAAACATCCCTGCACGACAAAGGTATCTCCCAAATATCGCCACGACGACAGTCTTTGTCTTATACGCATTCAGCTTCACCTGCGACAAATCAAATCAATTTATTTGTGAAAAATGGGTAACATTGAAGGTTATAAATTTACAAAATAGTGCGCAGCCATGTTTTGCCCAGAAGAATGTACAAGTAAGTACTAATATTGGCACCCTTCCTATTATTGGCATTTGCAACTTTAGCCGCAATTATTAAGGACTTACAGCTTTTGATCCGTATCTTAATTAGCAAAATTATCATATAAGAAAATATATTTCTTAACTGGAAATTCTGAAAAAAGTCCTTTTTGTCATGCGAGAGCGCGCGTGACTAATTGCTATGAATTCTTACAAAAAGTTGCTAAGAGAAAGATATGTTCCTAAGGAATACAGCCAAAAACTTATAAGTGGGTAAGTTTTTTTGCTGTACTTTTACTCAAATCAAGTTAAGAAGGTAAATATGTATGTTTTTTTTTTATTTAATATGGGTAAATGTTCTTATAATACAGTTTTCTACTCATTTACACACCTTAAAACATTTTTAGGGAGCTAATCACTGTTCCATTAGGCTTTTATAAAAGTGCAATTGATTGGCATGGGTGCCAATCATTGAAAAACGGTTTTAAAATTTACTGCAGCATATTATACTTTAAACTGATAAGGTTAGAAGATTTATTTTGGAATATTATTTCAAGACTGTTGTAAAACGCTTGCAACGAAAGGTTGGCACTGTCAATTATTGTACTTTTTGCGCTAATGGCACTGCCAATCATTGCCAGGGACTGTTTAGCGCAGTGGTTAAGAGCTTAAGCTGCTCTGCCCACTGTGTCTAATAGTCGCGGGTTCGATTCCCGCACGGGACAAATCTTTGTGTGATCCACAATTATTTGTTCCGGTCTGGGTATTTGTGTATGTGAATTTTCATGTTTGTAAATGCACCCACGACACAGGATAAATCCTAGTGTGGAGCTACGTTTTAAAAAAAAAAAAAAAAAAATCATTGTACTCAGTGATGTCAAGCGAATTATTATATCGTATTCGACTTGCCATACTAGTGAAGTCCAGATTCCTAACCAACTTCGGCAAACCTAAAACGATAATAATGTTTTATTGAATGAAATTAAATAAATTAAAATTCGTTGCTTATTTGGTGAATACATATTGCCCTTTATCATCACCGGTGTGATTATGAGCTATTCTTTATGAATAATGTAAGGGATAACTAAAATAATATTTTATACCTGGTGAAAACTACATTATTAAATAGTATTTCTAACTTACTGGAGGTACCACTAAGCAAAGTTTTTATACCCGCAGTTACCTGTTAAAAACAAATGGAGAAAAAGTACTTCGAAGAAGACATATTCAGGGCATTCATAGCAATTCAAAATTTCAACATTGTTTAGCGTGATATTTTCGGAATATTCCTATCTAACCTATTATTTTTGCAGGATTTACTTCTGTGTGGCACTGCACTGTTATAGTATATTAAAATATTTTGGTTTAATTATTAATTTCCCATCACGACCCTATCACTATCTCTCAATGGCGTACATTTATTGGTACCACTTGCGTGTAGTGATTGGCACTCCTAATCATTATATTTTTTTGCGTTAATCACTGTGCCGAAGGGTGCCAATCATTATGCTTTTGGAAGTTTTGGAAGTTTAAGAATTCCTTATTTTGTGTAATTCGATATAGAAAGGATAATAAAATCAGCTAAAAAGCCATTAGTAAAAATTTTTGAATCTTTACAGATTCTAGCTCTATATTTTATTAGTAGATTACTAAACGTGTTTAAGAGCTATTAAAGCTCAAACTTGAAAATTTCCTTAAAGTGCCAATCATTGTACTCTTTCCCCTAATAAGGATATAAACTAGTACAGAGAATAACTAATAATATTAGAAGTAATAGATAATACATTAAATTAATATAAAAATAATTATTATGTGACATAAATTTGTCATTAACTCCATTAATTAATTTTGTCATTAAGGAATTCGTCTATGGTATGGTAAGGTATTCGTTCACATAAATATTGATTGATAACATTTGTCAATCAATATTTATGTGAATGTATTCTTGAATTTATTATTTTTCATATTTTTTGTCATTGGGTATTTTGTTATATATTTGGGGTGCCATTCCTAGCAAGCTTTTCCGTACCAAGGCAATCTTAGATTGGCGGGGACACAGTGTGTTTACATATTGAGTGCGAGATGCAGCATATCGCTTCGATGTATATTTTTCATGCATGTGACCTTCACAGGTTGTCGGTCTACCGTCATATTCTATCTATCTTTGGCCAAAAGACGACGAACGTCCACTGCAGGTCTCCCCAAAGATCGCCATGATGTTCAACTTCGTGCTGTACATATCCAATTTTATTCGCAATCTTCGTCACATTATTTCCAACGAAATAATATTTTTAAATAAATGTGTCGCTCTTTGCGACGTCGCGATATTTTTTCCCATTCAGAACCGTAATATTTGTGTCCTGGTTGGACGATTCGGATAATGTTGGATTCGGTTTGGATTTTTGAAAACTCAGTTGTTAGCCGAGTAAAAAATGAAACTTCTAATAGGACTCTTATTTTATACATTTCTCTATTCCACAATACCAACCGCGCTAATTAAAATTGGATTCCGTTAAAGTATGCGACCTCGTTTTCTCACGCTGGCACAGAGTAATTATGTGAATGGGATAAAATGAGGTTGCACCTCCGTTTTTATTTTTTTTTTATGTGAGAGCATAGCACGAAAATCTTGGAATTAGTGTGACGCTAGCGAGTTGATTTGCCATCCTTGTCATACTACACGTTTACTAAATGAACATGAACGTGACAGCTTGCGTACTCGTTAGCGTCACCTTAGACTTATTTTTTTCACACTTAGCCTTCTGTCAGGCGTATACATTACTCGTACCTACCAGGCTGGAAATAACGATTTATATTAAATTTGCTCTCTTTTTAAATCCGTTGAAAGCAAAAGCCGTGTATTCTCAATACGTACTATATAACTGTCTGCTTTTCGATTTAGGTTCATTATATTGTTCTGCCATATTTAATCTGACATGTCAATTTTAATTGTCATTTCGAGTTGACAAATTGAAGTATTGTATCTATAATACATATAAAATTATTATTGTTAATTTTAAACAAATGTTAATTTAATATGCCTTGAGAAGGTGTTTCACTAAATATAATTAGCCTCTTTTTCTCTGTGGCGTTGCATATTTCAAAATGAACAAAATTAAATTCGAAATATGCCAAGTACAAATAAGTCGGGTAGGTGACCAGAAAATAATATTTATGGCTAAATTTTCACTGGATAAAGATCAGTATGTTTCTGTTACATTCATTTACAGGTATTATAGTTCTTGAATTTTAGCCAATAAAAATATTAGAAACAATATAAATTAATAATATTAAAGCTTCTAGTACCTACTATGCGTTTATCTATTTTTTTCACACGCTAACTTTTTTTACAGATGTAAACAATGAGTGGCGGTACGTGGAATATGAAGACTTGTGTATATTTCTATAAAAAAGCTGTATCAATTAAAAAATGGTAGTTAAAATGGTAAATTTATCTTTCTGTATATTCACATTATTGGAAATTCAGTGTGATTACGTAAAATCATTATTCTATTTTTTATTTCATTGTAAGCGGCAGTACTACCTGCTGTAACTAGTAAGCTACGGAACCCTACGTAAAATCATTATTCTATTTTTTATTTCATTGTAAGCGGCAGTACTACCTGCTGAAACTAGTAAGCTACGGAACCCTAAAAATGATACATATCGGTTTCGATAGATCCATTAAATTAAACGTCAAGGCTACATCCCTATATTTTTTTATGTTGGCAGTATTGTTTTATTAAGTTCGCAACATATCATAATTTTATGTTGGCAGCTATATCATTTAATCTTATGATGGTGGTAGAACTTTGCGTATAAGTTCCATACAATTTGCAATTTTGTGCTCTAGTATGTAGTTTCGCCTCTTAAAACGTAGTGATTATATTCTCTTTGGTACCTACGCCTGGAAATACGAAACGAAAATTCAAATGAAATTAAAAGTTGAGGGTTCTTTTGTACTTGAAAAAATTACATTACAGTGACATTGTCCTTGAAATCTTCTTAGTAAAAGATACGTATTCTTGACGCTTTTATTTAACGCAAATTAAAAGCTTTTAAAAATAACGTCGTCACGCCTATATTCCCCTAAGCAGATTCATTCTTAGTTGTTATTATTGTTGATCTAAATTTATTTGATAAGTTGCTAATAATTTTGTTTTGACTATGTTTACCTATATTACCGTTGGACTGCAAAGTCAAAGGCCTCGGGTTCAAACCCAGGCACGCACCGCTTTAACGGTGAAGGAAAATATCGTGAGGAAACTTGCATGCCTAAGAGTTTATCGAAGGTATGTGAAGTTCGCCAACCCGCACTAGGCCAGCGTGGTGGACTATGGCCAAAACCCTCTCAGTCCGAGAGGAGGCCCGTGCCCAGCAGTGGGACAGTTTGTTAACAGGGCTAATATTATTATTATTACCCATATTGGTAAAAACGAAGAGTACTACCGATTTATAAACCTGACGTTTTTAAACGACTTGCTGACTGTACCTTAAAGCCGTGTATTTATTAGGAGACAAATTTTCCGCGACACGTGTCGCTGGCGTCGTCAGACTAAGTCGAGCGACATTGAGCGCCTTCGCTCAATATCTAATTTCGTCCATATTTGTTTAGTCGGTTTCACCATGTCTCTGGAAGAGGTTTTATACATTGTTTATTCATGTTGTTGCGCTGTACACATCTACATTCTATGTGTTCTGTTCCTCAACATTACCTATATTGGTGAAATGAAGAGTATTACCAATTAAAAATTTGATGATTTTAAGCGACTTAAGTTGCTGACTGTGCCTTAAAGCATTGTGTTTATTAGGGGACTAATATCCCGCGACACGTATCTCTAGCGACGCCAGGCGAAGTCGATGTTGGGTGACATCGCTCAACATTTTGTCTCGTGATCCATGTCGTCTACATTTACTTAGTCAGTGCTGAAGTATTTGGATCTTTCCTGGCCGGTGTATTGACTCCTAATATTGATGATGCTCCCTGTGCAGTATTAAAAACCATCAAAGAACTTGAACTAAATAAAGCGCCTGGATTCTGCTTAATAACGGCGTAAGCACTACAACAACTTCCCAAAAAAACCGTTGTCTTTATAACTCAGCTTTTCAATGGGTATTTTCCAAGAATATGGAAGATTTCAGAGATCATTATGGTTCCAAAGCCTGGAAAGCCACCACAGTTAGTTTCATCATACAGGCCAATTAGCCTGTTACCTTCAATGTCGAAGTTATTTGAGAAAATTGTTTTGCTTAGATTAAACGGAACACTTAACGATGGAAAAATTATCCCACAACATCAGTTTGGAATTTCAACATTCAACTATAGAACAAGTGTCGTTCGAACATTTAAGTGTCGAATGAAGTAAGAGAGGCTTTAGAGCGGAGAGAATACTGCTCGGCCGTGTTCCTAGACGTACAGCAGGCGTTCGACAAGGTCTGGCACCAGGGCTTACTGTATAAAATTAAGAAACGGTTGGCACATAATTATTAAATATTACTTAAATCATATTCAGAATACATACAAAAATCTTACTCAAAATTTCATTAAATACTAGCTGGAGTACCACAAGTCTGCGTTCTGGGTCATTATATGTGATATACACGGTAGACATACCAACTACACAAGAAATTATTTCTGCTACTTTTGCTGACGATAAACCTGCTTTATCTAACAGCGCGTCACGGTATACAGCCTCGATAGTGTTACAAAGTCACCTGGATAAGATAAACATCTGGATGAATAAATGGCGAACAAGAGCTAGTGTCCACAAATCAAAACACGTGACGCTTACACTCAGAAAGAATATTTGTCCACCTGTAAAACTAGGAAACGACAGACTCCGTCACAGTGAGGTAGCCAAGTATTTGGGCATATATCTGGATAAAAAGCAAACATGGAGACATCATAATGGAAAAATGTGATAAGCTCAACATACAACTTAGAAAACTTAAATGCAGGAGCCATTTGGAGCTCATCACCAGTGACCTTAGAAAACAAAATGCTAATTTACAAAGCAGTGCTAAAACCTATATGGGTATATGGAATTGAAATGTGACTCTAACATAGAAATCCTGCAAAAATTTAAAATAAAGCTCTCAGAACCATATCTAAGGCGTAATCCGTGATTTATCAAAACGTCTGAACTACATGAGTATCTACAGATTAGAACAATTAAAGAAGAAATTGAGCATAGACTATAACTTTGAAAACAGTCAACCTTGTAGCTACAGCTCTAAGTGAACCACCAAAAGTCAGTAGGCTAAAACGTCGCCATATTATGGTAATATGATAAAACGAAGAAGAGACAGATCTTTCACTGGAAGGATGAACCTCACCCGCTAACCACTGTCATATAACCCATCCGCTATTGGCTAATTAGCAGATTATATGATATCGAAATGTCGTATCCTATTATTTGATAATCTGTGAATTGTGAATATTTGAAAATGAAAATAACTAGTCGCCATTCCGTTAGGAATGGCGATTAGTTATTTTCATTTTAGTAACCTTGTAATCTTGTCATAGACAGATATTCGATGTAAGATGTCAGACGGCGCTGCGTTGTGAGTCTATTGACAACGGGGCAACAGTCGGACGTATCGCGGAGCAGCTAACCTTACTGCATTCCATGTGACTTAATCTCCAACTATTGTCCACATCCTCGGATATCAAGGAAGATCAGTGTACCGGACAAGACCCCAGTGTTATTTCAAGATTTCCTTTATGTTGGGCCACCCTGCGGAACCCTATGGAAATGAAGATAAATCTACCTTTCACCGTTACCAGCATTGAAACGGCCATCCAGTTAACTTAAATGCCGTTATATACTTACTATATAATAATGTTGTAAAGAGGTAAAGTTTGTGAGTTTGGATGTTCAGGGTAATCTCTGGCTTTATTTATCCGATTTTAATGATTCTTTCACTACTAGAAAGCTACCTTATCCAGAAGTAACATAAGGTATATAACATAGACCCTGTAGGTGGCGCTGTTGTAGACCGGGTGCGACGTCGCGGGAAACTGCTAGTTTTGAATAAAGATGAAACTTAAAGACAAGGCTGTACTTTATTAACACTTTCTTCCAATGCATTGGTTGTCTGGAAGAAATTTTTTTAATATGTTTGTATGTATTGTAATATCACTAGTTTACAATAAATAGTACTCTATCTATTTGTCTCCAGAAGAAGTTTTATACATCGTTCTCCCATATTGTTACGCAACACACGTCTACGATCTTGTTCCTCCACTAAAGCAATGCTGCAATAAAGAACACGGCGAGCGATATCGCCAGACTTGTCAAGGGACGTTGAGCGACATCGTTTGGCTTCGCGATATTACTACCGCTACGTGTCGCGGGAGATACGAATACGAGGCTTATAGGCTTTTTCACAAGCCATAGGTACGGCGATGTTTGGGATTTGACATTTCTAGAAATGTTGTCATGACAAAATTGAATGGAATAGAATCGATTAAATATCATATCGAGAAAAGTATAACGAAGAATGAATCGATTTGAATTACAATAATTAGGGAACAAAAAAGAAAACGAAATAAAATATTTTTTTTATTTGTTTACGTATCATGCGATTGGTCAGAAATAAATCACTTTATTCGTTGTTTACGTAAGTTATTATTTAAAAATCTATGAAAATATTGAGTTTAATAGCATAAATATTAATATTCACTTTGATAGCGCAGTCTTGTTTTTTTATTAATTTCTTGACTATGAGCATACCATGTCTTTCGATTAGACAATCAATTTTGTACATTTTAATAAACATTTTATCGGTTGTAACGATTTCATTGTGTCAGTCCCTAAATCTCAAACCGTTCCAATTTACATAATTGAGTAATAAAGGTTTAGGTTTTTTCAATAATAACACAAATTTATAAACTGTATATGATTTAAACGTAAATTAAAATAGATTTTTCGTTTATCATTATATCCATATTTTTCCAGATTCCTTATTTTAAATATTTTTGAATACAATATGCGTGAAATGGCATCTGATCAAACGCCACCGTAAACATTTCTCATGAATAAGATTAAATATTATAACATTAAAGCCTCATATTCATTAGGAGACAAAATTCCTGCGTCATGACGTGTCGCCACAGATATCGGACGATGTTAGGAAACGTCATGGGATGTCAAACAAAATTTCTGGCGATATCGCGCTACCTATTCCTAGTCGCAGCGTCGCTTTTGCTGAGGGAACAGAATCGCAGAGTGTAAACGCGTGGTGCACAACAATATGGACGAACGATGCATAAAACCTCTTCGGGCAACATGTAAATCTACTTAAGACCGTTTGTTCATGTGAAAACCCCTTCGATAGCTCAGTTGCTGGTCCTGAGTTTTCTATCGGTTAGATTTGGGAGTCCAGGCACCGCAATCCCCAAATACAAGGTGAACCACTCACCTTGACTCGTCTCCCGAAGGTAGCTCCGCCGTGCACGGCTGCCTGGTTGTTTCAATCCTTTTATATTGATGTCTTTAGCATACCACCTTATTGTCCGAAATCTCACAAGTTGTTTTGCACAAATAAACCGACGAATAATGTAGTAATTTAAATATTTCCGGTAATCGATCAACACCCTTGCACCCGAATTCAATGTTGTAGTTTTTCAACTACCCTCATATTCCGAGTCGCAGTTTTTGCGGTCCACCCACATAATTGGTGAATCACAATGCCCGAACATCCCCCCGCCTAACCAAGACCCGTCTTGGTTCCTAATTATCTATGGGTAACCTACACAATTTAGTAATGGGCCTCATCAGGACACCGTTTTGAGTTTTCACTTCTGCAACCCGTACAACCCCGTCTTTACCTGGTAAAAGTTTGACTAACCGTCCGCGTTTCCAATGTAAAGGAGCTAAATTATCTTCTTTAATCAAAACCAAGTCATTGAGTTTAGGAGGTTCCGTCTGTGAGGTCCATTTGAACCGCTGTTGAAGAGTGTGTAGGTATTCATTTTTCCACCGAGACCAAAAGTGTTGAGACATCTTTTGAATTTGTTGAAACCGAGACAGCCGGTGCACACTGACATCGGTGTAAGGGTATTCAGGGAGAGCCACCAGTGGTTGTCCAATCAAAAGGTGCCCCGGAGTTAATACATCCAGATCCGCCGGATCCGTACTAAGCGGATATAACGGGCGAGAGTTCATGACGGCCTCCACCTTGGTGAAGAACGTGGTGAGCCCTTCGAACGTTAAACGTGCTTCGCCGAGCACACGCTTGACGTGTGTTTTTGCAGATTTAACCGCCGCCTCAAATAAACCGCCGTGGTTTGGACTCGAGGGCGCATTAAATAGCCATTTAATGTGATTCTTCGTCAAGTTCCGTTCAATTTCAGATTGGTTGTCCCGCAAGAAAACATACAATTCTTTTAAATATTTATCCGTGCCCGTATAATTTGTGCCACAATCCGACCGCACTAGTGAGGGTAGTCCTCGACGAGAAATAAATCGCGTAAACGCCGCTATAAAGGCTTCAACCGATAGTTGACTGACTACTTCCAAATGAACACATTTAGTACTTAAATATACGAAAATGCACAAAAAACATTTTTCTATCTTCGCGTTCCGTAGCGAGCTAGATTTAATATAAAATGGTCCGGCAAAGTCCGTACCGACTCCGAGAAACGGACGAACACCCTGTACACGATCTGCGGGCAGATCCGCCATGAAGGGTTGGACAGGTCGCGCCCGGGACCGGTAGCACTGTACGCATTTAAAGGTGATATGACGCGTCACGCGTCGAGCCGAAACAATCCAATAGGTCCGAGATAAAATGGCCGAAAGTGTATTTGCACCGACGTGACAAAATATTTTATGATAATGAGTTACCAATAGTTCCGTGAAGCGACCTTTGCCCGGTAGTAAAACAGGATGCCGCGCAGCGTACGGCAGCTCCGACGCACCTATTCTGCCGCCGACACGAAGCAACTGATCGTTATCAATGAATAAATTCAACCGCCGAAGTGAGCCCTTAATTGATTTCTTTGACTGAAGGGCCGAAATTTCTTCGTGAAAATATGTATTTTGTACAATTCGTATTAAATGTATGGTCGCGTTTCTACGTTCCGCAACTGAGAGATTACCGCCGAGTTTACATGTATTTTTACAATTATTAGCGAACCGTAGTGTGTACGCCGTTACATTTATTAATTTATCGTACGAACTGTACCGATCCAATAAATCGAATTCTGAATCGACGGTATTAAGGTTAACAACTTTAGCTTTCATGCCCGGTAACATGTCCGCCGGAAAGTCCGAGCACTCGCCGGGCCACCGGGCCGGGGGGTCCCGCAACCAGCGCGGCCCCCACCACAGCGGGTGCTGCAGCAGCTCGTCGGCTGTCGCGCCGCGCGACGCCACGTCCGCGCAGTTCATCTCGCCGGGGACATGTCTCCATAAAATATCTACTTTAGATGAAATAATTTGAGATACCCGATTTCCTTCAAACACTTGTAATTTATGTGGTGATGTTTTTAGCCACGCCAATACAATGGTACTATCACACCAACACACGACATCATCAATCGCAATGTCACTCTGCAGGGAGGGGACTATGTGGTTGATAAGCGTAGTCAATAGGGTCGCACCACTCAGCTCTAACTTAGGGATGGTCCGCTTTGTGTTTAATGGTGCCACCCGAGACTTAGCCATAAGCAACCGCATAAAGACATTACCGGCCTCATCCACCGACCGCAAATATACGACCGCAGAAAATCCTACCGATGATCCGTCACAAAACCCATGAACCGAATAACTGCTATTTTTATCCGGTTTCAGACATCTAGGTATTGTAATCTTTTGTAGATTAGGCAAATCCGAAACGATATCGCGCCACGCTCGCACTATATCCTGCGGCGCGGGAGCGTCCCAGTCTACCTTCCGTGAATTATCACCAGTGCTAAGCAATCGTTGTAGTAATAATTTAATTTTGAAAACAACCGGACACACCCATCCGAGAGGGTCGTAAAGGCGAGCCGTCAATGATAAAATACTGCGCCGAGTGACAGTAGTGTCCGTTGGTAGATTCAACTTATACGAAAAACTGTCTGACCTTGGGTTCCACTGTATACCTAAAACCTTCATAAATTCCGATCCGTCGGTATCCATGTTAAATGACTGAGCCGTCTCCAAATGATCCGCCGGCAAGTCGTCCAACAGTTCCGGTGCGTTCGACGACCACTTCCTGAGCTCGTAGCCCGCCGTGTGCATGAGCGCCACGAGCTCGTCCTTCAGATGCCGCGCGTCGCGCAGCGTGTCCGCGCCGCCGTTCAGATCGTCCACGTAACTGTTGTGACGCAGCAGCCGGGCCGCCCGCGGGAACCGGTGCTCCTCGTCACTCGCCAACTGATGTAAACACCGTATAGCGACGAATGGACTGGACTTTAACCCGTATGTGTTTGTGGTCAGCTCATAAACTACCAACGGTTCATCGGGTGACGAGCGCCAATATATTAATTGGTATTTCCGATCGTCCGGATGTATCCAGGTTTGCCGGAACATCATTTTCACATCCGTAGTGAACACAAACAGAGGCAACCGAAAATTAATTATAATTTGTGTGATGTCATTTTGAAGTCGTTCACCCGTGAACAAACAATCGTTGATGGACGCACCGGTGCTGGTGGGTACACTTCCGTCGAAAACTACCCGAATTTTTCCGACGTCGCCTAATTTTTTAAAAACACCGTGATGCGCAAGAAAATAATGTTCCTGTCCTGACGAAACATCAAATTTGGAAACCGTCATATGACCGAGTCTTAAATATTCCGACATAAATTCCACATATTTTTTTTTAAATTCTGGTAGCCGTTTCATTTTTCGTTCTAAGGCCGTAAATCGACGCAGGGCCGTCTCCTTAGATTCTCCCAACCGCTGTCGATCTGGCAACAGTGGTAATCTGACAACATATTTTCCGTCCGAGCCGCGTGAGGTAGTTGTAGAAAACAAATGTTCACATTCTAAGTCCGCCGGGTCCTTGATTTTCAGCCTGGGTGATTCTTCCGATCGCCAAAATCTCTCGACCGCTTCAATTAATGTAACACCAACATTAACATTTGATTCCGAGTTATCATTTTTTAATGGTTGCGCCGGACCGAAAATCGCAAAATCAAAAATGGTGCCTAAAGCATACGGTCCATCAGTACCGAAATTCACCTTTTCACCATTTAAAATTTGACCTAATATGTCACATCCGAAAATTATGTCAACATTTGACATATTAAATGAACCGTCATCCGAAAATTTTATATGAGCAATTTGTTTACTAAACCTACGCGCTAAATATGAAGTTGGTTTCTTCAAAACCACCGCCGTAACCGATAACAAATAACTCGAATTTACCGGTTTAAAATAAAATTTAACAACATGACAACATTCATTGTTATTAAATCCGCCGACGCCTGTTAACGGTGTTTGGTTGTAATGTCGCCTTAAACCCAAACTTGCTACCAAATCACTCTTAATTATAGTGACTTGACTACCCAGGTCTAGCAGGCCTCTGGATTTGATAAAATCCCCCCGATTGGATTTTACTTCTACAATGACCGTGGGTAAGATGACATTATCCGCTAGCCGAGGTACCGAGGCGACATTACACGACTGTAATTGCTATTCCTGTGGCACACGCGGCACCACAGGACTCGACTGCCGCCCACCCCAATCAGTCCGCTCCCGGCGGTGTCGGGTCTCCCAGTCCCGCTGTTCCCGTGGGTCCGAATCACGCCCGTAACCATCCTTTAACTCGCGTACCCGGTCCATAGATCCCGCGGAACTATCACCACGCCGTGGATAACGCGAGTCTCGAACCGACGACCTAGGAGACGCGTGCCGTGACCGCCGCGACTGAGTAATAGGTGAGCGCCGCCGACCGCCCGTCGCTCTATCGCATTGCGCCGTAACAAATGCGCGCCGTGTATACGGCTCGCCGTCCGCCGGTGAGTCAGAGCGCGCAATGGACGTTGTACAAATTAGTTTGTTATGTCCGATATTTCCGCACCGACTGCATGGTACCTTGCGGGTACACGATGCCGCCAAATGAGTACCGAAGCACCGAAAGCATAAGAATTGTCTTTTAACCCAATCCTTACGTTTAGACCTGGACATGTCAGCAAATTTATAACAGCTGTCTATACCGTGCCCCGACCTCTGACAATAGCCACAGTCTTTAATACGGCCGTAGTTGTTCGCCCGTTCCCGCTGGTCCTGTGCTGGTGGTTCCGTCACAATATTATGCACCCTGCGCTCGGGCCTGTTGTGAGTGCGATCCGCGTAATAAGAAACCGGTTCCGCAGTGGCCGTGTCTATAAGTCTACATTCATGTTACAGGAATTCTATGAGCTGATCAAAAGTGGGTAAACTTATATTATTGCCACCGTGTTTTTGCTCAAACCGTGTTCTGACGTCAATTGGTAATTTTTGTAGACTTACATGCAATAAAATGTAGCTCCACTCGTTAATTGGAAAACCTAAATTAGCTAATGCCCGCGAAGATTCCAATAACGGGTTCAATATTTTAGTTCGAAGCCCAGCACACTTATTCAACACCGGCAAATGTAAAATCCGCGCAATCAGTGAATCCGCCAACAATCTTTTATTTTCATACCGGCCTTTTAGGATATCCAATGCCGTGTCTAACGACCCGTCCACCATCGGCAGATGTTTAATAAGTGCTTTAGGCTCCTTTTCCACGTGCGAAATAAGATAATGAAATTTTTCCGTTTTAGTGATATCTTTCCGTGTTAAAACCAATGATGTAAACAGACTAATGAAGCTACACCATGAAAAAACGTCCCCGTCAAACGTACTAGGCACAATCCGCGGTAGCCGCGGCGTTGACGCGCCCTCCGTGGGCATGTGGGTGCCGTCAAGGTTCGGATAGGCCGCCGAGACCGCATCCAACTGGTTGTATAACTCCGTGGCCTCTTTGTATTTTACCTCATATCTACCGATTATTTCTTCATCTTCTGAAGAAGTATTGGTCAGTATGCCCTCGTATGACTCCGTTAAAACATTGAAATAGTCATGCAGTTTTTTGAACCGAGCTGATAAAACACCCGAACTACAAGTTTTACTATTTACTAATTTTGACGAATCTACAAACCAGTCGTATTTAATTTTAAATTTGCTTTCAAAAGATTTTGCCATCTTTGGAAAACAATAGAACCTCTAAACACAATGCCTATTACAATTTAAATAATTATTTCTATGCCAAAAGTAGGTACCCCGTTTGTAACCGTTATAAATAAATGAAACCCCTATCTAACCAACTAATTTACGAAAACCCAATCCGGCTCGGGGACCAAAATTATGTTCATGTGAAAACCCCTTCGATAGCTCAGTTGCTGGTCCTGAGTTTTCTATCGGTTAGATTTGGGAGTCCAGGCACCGCAATCCCCAAATACAAGGTGAACCACTCACCTTGACTCGTCTCCCGAAGGTAGCTCCGCCGTGCACGGCTGCCTGGTTGTTTCAATCCTTTTATATTGATGTCTTTAGCATACCACCTTATTGTCCGAAATCTCACAAGTTGTTTTGCACAAATAAACCGACGAATAATGTAGTAATTTAAATATTTCCGGTAATCGATCAACACCCTTGCACCCGAATTCAATGTTGTAGTTTTTCAACTACCCTCATATTCCGAGTCGCAGTTTTTGCGGTCCACCCACATAATTGGTGAATCACAATGCCCGAACACCGGTCTCAATAACCTATCTGTCGCCTACCGTCAGTTAAAATATCAATCTCTAGTAACTATCTGCTCATTGTGGACGTCATAAGTCGCGGGACAATATGTCGAGACACGTCTCTCGACTTCAATCGACATCTCAGGCGAAACTTCGAAACTTAAATTTGTCTCATATGCATTTGAAAACATTTAAATTGTAAACTAAAAGACAAATAAATGAATAAGCTGTAATAATCAACATTGTAAAGGGTGCAGGGAGCTGAGAGCTTAGCACGAAAAGATTGACGTTACCGTGACGCTAGCAAGTAAGCTGTCACGTTCCTATTTATTTAGTAAATTTGAAGTGTGACAAGGATGGCATACCTGTATATTTACCTCTTCCACACATACAAGGTTTCCACGCTAAGGCGACAATATCGTTTCAATATCGTAGTGAAATCTCAATTTCAAACCAATTAATGTTTCTGGTTGACATTTTAATACCAAATGTTAATAAAATGAAAATTGGAAACCTACATTCGTAAATGATATTGCCGCCAATACGTTTTGTGATTTATATTGGAAAATGAAGGAATGTTTTGTATAGTTTAAACGATTAATTTCATCAAACGAATATTTGATGATTAATATATACCAGCTGTAGTCGCAAATTCGTTCGCGTTATTTTCAGGCGTGTATTTGATATCATTAAGATTTTTTTTGTGACGAAAGGTAGCCTATGTCCTTTCCCTGAATAAATCTATTCGCGGTTCCTAGGGTCACTGGAGAATCTCAAACTAAAAACTAAATTTCTATGATAATTCCTTTTCAGTTCAAGCTGTCCGTTTTTGGAATGCATTACCTGTGTCAATTAGACGTGCACAGACATTGGCTAGTTTTAAAACTTTGGTTAAGAACCACTTTCTCTCTGCTGTCATTAGTAAGACGCTGTCATAAATAACTTCCAACCATGGATATAATACAATGGATTGAGCAGTCTGCGAAAAAATCGGGTTGACAAGGATACTCACTAAGAGCCCTACTTCTCTTTCTAAGTAGGGTGACCAAACATTGGTACGATTATAAACTTGTTGACATTTAATTAATGTAGAATTCTCAGGCTCTGTTTATTACCGTAAGTCTTTCTTTCTACGCATATGACACATCTTATATATTAGTAGTGTTCAAAGTTTATGATTAAATTGCCCATTTTCTTGCCGACTGTCCATTTTTTTCAGAATCTGTAAATTCAGCTCCAAATATCGCAAAAATTTAGGATAGTCCCCTAGAGCCGTTTTTCTGTATCTACAAGGGTTGAGATAGCTGCCGTTACTGCCCAATTTTAATCCATTCTGTATATAAAGACGAATTGAGAACCTTGTTCGTTTTGAACTCAGTAATAAATGGTTTACAGAGTATTTAAACCACATCATAAATAGGTATAGTCCGTATTAGTTCTACCTTATGGTCACCTAACTGCATCGTAATGGATGCGAGCGTGACACCGGGCTTCTGGTTATTGCTCTCACTCATCATGGTTTCTCGAGTTGTTTAAATCATAGAAAATTTAATGTTGTGTCCGTGAGTAAGAGTTTAATTTTCTTTGGCAATTTTTTGACCGTACTCAATCCTTTGTTGTATATCCATGCGCTCAATCTTTTGTATTTACCCCAATTTACCGATTTATTTTTTATTTTTGTAAGTATTACTTACACTAACTGCCCTCTACTTTTGTTGTATTTCTTTCGACTTGGTGGTCTGGAAGAAATTGCTATAAGCAATAAGATCGCCAATTGTATCTTATATTGATTTAATATCACTACTTTGTAATGAATTTGATGTACAATAAAGAGTTATCTATTCTATTCTATTCTAAATCTATGTCCTTCCGAATTTTGACAAACAGACAGAGTTACTTTCGAATTTATAATATTTATACAGATTACATAGAGATATTCATAGCACTGTGGTACTTCGTTGTTAGTAACGATCACCAAGGTTCGGCGTTCGAATCGGTCAGTCTGAGATGAGTGACCTTGTGGCTTTTTCTTTTTCGACCCATTGGTCCCGGTTTCCACTTCGCTCGTCATTCCATTGACTGGTTTTCAAATAATAGGATATGATATATAATACAATAAAATCTTATGTTTTTTGTATTATTTACATAGTACACATTTGAAGGCGTCACATTGTGGCAAGCACCTGGTGAGCTAGCATGTATGTATGTATAAGGCGTGCTACAAAAAAAATGTTGAAGTGTCCTTTCTAGTACACAATAACTCATTAATCCAAAAGGGTTCCATTGTGTTAATATTTTAAAAACTCACTATAAAACGCGCAAGTTAAATTAATTAAAAACAAAATGTAGTTACGTAGTTTAACAATATACCAACCCCAAAAAACGACCTACGAATAGTGCCTAGAAGCGTAAATCACTTTTAGTCAGGTTTTATCTAGCGTGATATTTTATATTCATCATCATTTCAGCCTATACTTGTCCACTGCTGAACATAGGCCTCCCCAATCGCTTTCCAGCGTAACCGGTCCGATGCCACCTGCATCCAACGACTTCCTGCGATTTTCACAAGATCGTCGGTCCATCTGGCAGGCGGTCGTCCTACGCTGCGCTTGCCAATACGTGGTCTCCACTCTAGAATCTTTCTGCCCCAACGCCCGTCCGATCTTCGCGCTATGTGGCCAGCCCATTGCCACTTCAGCATGCTAATCCTGAGGGCTATGTCGGTGACCTTGGTTCTTCTACGAATCTCCTCATTCCTGATTCGATCACGTAGAGAAACGCCGAGCATAGCTCTCTCCATAGCTCGCTGAGCAACTCTGAGCTTTTTTATGAGACCTATTGTAAGAGACCACGTCTCTGATCCATATGTCATCACTGGTAACACACATTGACTAAAAAACTTTAGTCTTTAGGCACTGAGGTATTTTGGATGAGAAGATGTTGCGCAGTTTCCCGAACGCTGCCCAGCCAAGTTGGATTCGTCGATTGACCTCTCTCTCAAAGTTGGACCAACCTAACCGGACTGCCTGTCCCAGGTAAATGTATTCGTCGACAACTTCAAGAGTAGAGTTCCCAACGGTGAGTGCGGTGGGTACGACATGGACATTAAACATTATTTTTGTTTTGTCCATATTCATTTTAAGACCCACTTGTTGGGATACTCTATTGAGGTCACCGAGCATTCGTCCTAGATCTTCCAGCGACTCCGCCATGACCACAATGTCGTCGGCAAATCGAAGGTGAGTGATGTATTCGCCATTGATGTTGATGCCAAGTCCTTGCCATTCCAAGAGCTTGAAGGCGTCCTCTAAGGTGGCCGTAAACAGTTTCGGAGAAATGACGTCTCCCTGTCTTACTCCTCTTTTTATGGGGATCACCTTCGTGCACTGCCCCTGTACTCGGACTGACATGGTGGCGTTATTATACAAGCACTTCAACACTTCGATGTACCTATAGTCAATGCGGCATCGCTGGAGAGATCTAAGAACCGCCCAAGTCTCGATCGAATCAAAGGCTTTCTCATAGTCCACAAACGCCAAGCATAGTGGCCGATTATACTCCTCAGTCTTCTGTATAACCTGCCGCAGCGTATGTATGTGGTCTATGGTACTAAAACCTTTCCGGAAACCGGCTTGTTCGGGAGGCTGGAAGTCATCAAGCCTTCGTTCGAGACGATTCGTAATGACTCTCGAAAACAACTTATAAACATGGCTCAGCAGTGTGATGGGCCTATAGTTCTTCAATAAGGTGTTATCACCTTTCTTGTAAAACAGCACCACCACACCCCTGTTCCATGCTTCCGGCGTTTTCCCTTCAAGCAAGACGGAATTAAATAGCCTCTGAAGGACTTTAAGTACCGGCGATCCGCCCGCCTTCAGAAGTTCTGCAGTAATTCCGTCTTCACCCGGCGCTTTGTTGTTTTTAAGTTGTTTGAGAGCCATCCTAATTTCGCACAGGCTGATGTCCGGGATATCTTCAGTGCAGTGTCGGGTTAGCTTGGCTCTTGGGTCTTTTACCAAGTCAACAACAGGTTTAGCTACTGAGGTATATAACTGTCCATAGAACCTCTCTATCTCCCTGAGCACCTCTGACCTATTTGACGTTACGTTTCCGTCCTCCGTCTTCAGCTTCGTCAACTGGCTCTGCCCAATAGACGCGTCTCTTGCGAACACTTTTGAGCCCTTGTTCTGCTCTATGGTCTCCTCAATACGCCTTGCATTGAAGGACCGTAAGTCGTGTCGCAAGGACTTCAATATCTGTCCATTAAGCTGCCTATAGGACTTAGCATCATCGGAGGTTTGGAGCGTTATGGAACGTCGCTCAGCCATGAGGTTTCGGGTGTAGTCAGATAGTTTTTGAGGCCTATTTTTACGGTGGGTCTTAAAATACTTGGACCCGACCGTATGAACAGTCTCTACCAGCCTGTTGTTGATTTCGTCCACTGATGCGCTGCTGTCTAGCAATTCGAAGCGGTTTGACAATTCGAGTTGAAAGTTCTCGGGGTTTTGGATATATGCATGAGTAGGTCGGAGCGTAGACTTCATGAGACGCGATCTTTCCATTTTGACATTAATATTTAATGTGCCTCTGACCATTCGGTGATCACTGCCGGTTTTTACCCTATGAATCACGGAGACATCATTAAATATTTGTCGCTTGGTGCTCATGATGAAGTCTATCTCATTTTTTGTGGAACCATCAGGGCTCATCCAGGTCCATTTCCTATGAGGCGGCTTCTGGAAGAAAGAGTTCATCATAAAGAGTCCCTCTTTCTCCAGAAATTCGGCCAGCCTCTGACCCCTGGGGTTGCGCTGCCCATATCCAAATTGCCCCACTCTCAATTCATCATCGCCCCGTTTGCCCAGCCGCGCATTGAAGTCACCCATAACCACTGTAAAGTGTGTTTTGGAAGTATGTATGGCTCTACTAATGTCCTCATACATAACTTCGACGTCATCATCTGAGTATGCCGAGGTCGGTGCGTAGACCTGTATGACCTTCAGCGAATATCTTTTGGATATTCTGAGTATCAGGTACGCTACCCTGCTCGACACACTAGTAATGGACACAACGTTGTTTATGAGTGACTTGTGGACGATAAATCCGACACCACCTTGGGACTGCTGTTCGCCCTCCCGGTAGTAAAACAAGTTGCCGGATTTTAAGGTTATCGTGTCCTCGCCCTCTCTTCGGACCTCCGATAAACCAACAATACTCCACCGCAACTTGTTTAACTCTTCTTCCAGCTCAACTAGCTTCTCATCTGTCCTCAATGTGCGTGCGTTGTATGTCACCAGGGCCAATTTTCGGTTTTGGTGGTAGCCGAATCTCTGCCGGAGATTCTTCGCACCCCTTGTCCTGTCGTTACCATGGCTGCTACCGTGGCCAGGACGAACAGGACCGCCGGGGACTAGGGGCCTGGTTTTCCTACTTTCTTCCATAATTGGGGGTGTTTGCCATACTCGCCACGCTTGGCAGGCGGGTTGGCGAGCGCAGTTATTGGTCGTCGAAGTGTTAAGGGAACGCTGCTGCCCATTCCCTAGTTTTCCCTTAGTCGCCTTGTACGACACCCGATGGGATGAGATGGGTTGGTCCTATACTAAGCCGGGAACCACGCGGCACGGATATTTTATATTATAAATCATATTTTTGGCTATATAATAAATTTTGAGTAAAAAATACGATATTTATCAAAATGATGATGGAAACATATACAGTCAATTCCAATCAAACTTTAAAATATTTTACTTTTTTTCACTCAATACAAAAACGTTGATATCTTGCTAACAGCATTTTCATTTCGATGTCTTCGGAATACTTTCGCCTTCACATTACTCTTGTTATACCTAGATTGCAATCTCAACCAAAACATTTAAAAATGGTGATGGTTTGTTCACAAAGTTGTAAAGTTTGATTCGAATAGCATATAATAATATTAATATAAGCCTATACCATCCGAATGCTCGGCAAAGGCCACCTTTCAAAAATCGAAGGGGACCATACCCCCCACGCGGAGTCAGTGCGGGTTGGTGGAGACAGACAGGTTTGTGGCCACCTGCTGTTAGAATTTATCAAGCTGCCTTCCAACTTGCCTTAACGAATACCACATTACGTGGTAACCTGGACCAACAGCTTAGCGTGGGCTTCATACGTAGAAGTTGGCTTGAATTTTAAAATACCACGAACGGTTACCCATCTCAAGCTGACAGAGCTGAACGCTGCTTAACCTTAGTGATCTCTAAGAACGCCTGAGTCTGAGCTATAAGCGCCACTATGATGGTAACATGTTCATAATCTTTACCGTACGCAAGATTTACCTTATACCGGATACAACACTGATACGGGACTGACGCCCAGCCCTTTGTATTTAGTACCCGTCACTACTCCTTATCGAAGGAAATAGGGCAAATAAACTTTATTAGATAAGATGTCTTTTTATAATAACACTTCTTAACGACTATACATGCGCAACTGTTCGGAGAAGCTAATTTCAATCAGGCCAAGTCAAATCGCGCGTACTGTACTTAGATTTACTTATATTTTGCTCTGTATGAAAAGTTCAGAGGTTTCTATAGCGTTATTATTACAAAGAAAATGCGTGATGGGGTTATTTCCTCGTGGTTTTAGCAGAGCAGCTGCGAATCTTTGGGTGCAGTGATGGAGTCAGAAGACACGCTGATTCCATATGTTCTTTATTCGCTGTTCCAGCCATGAAGGGCACAAAATATCCGTAAACCGAATTTTATAAAATTATAAAATCAGTGTTGCCAACATTTATATCATAAATCTAATAAAAACTAAAATCAAAATATTACATAATCGACTATTAATCAAATCAAATCAAATCATCTTTATTTCAGGCTAAAAAAAAACCATAAGTTGTTAGTAAATATTTGCTTAAACTATGTTAGTAAATTTACATTTATTATTTTTATTTACTATTACACCAGGTGTATCCTACACAGGTGCTCCATATAATGGCCCTCAGTTTTGCTGGCAACAACTCTCAGCAGACTGTTGTCACTGTCTCGTACACGTCGCAACAGGGATGCGCATCTTTTGCGTATAATACCGAAAAAGTCGTCAGTATGCGCCGCCGTAAACATACCTGATGCGCTGCAGAAAGGAGGCAGCGACAACAGTACCCTAAACGCGTTATTTTACTGCACACGCAAGGCATTATATGCTTTTTGTGTGTATCTGGTCTACAGGGTACAGGTATAAAAAGACTGACAGAATGCCTTAAATAATGTTTTCTTGACATTACTGTCACCTGTGGGCCTCTCGCAAACCTGTGGGCCAGCATGTTGCACCTTACAGTTAGCGCCCTACGCTCTCTTTCTATATCACAGTCATCTGTGCCATCTTCCGTAACCCAGTGACCAAGGTATTTGAACCGTGTTGTTCTGCTCAATGGCGTTCCACATAGCGAGACATGGGGTACAGTATCGCAATTTTTATTCCGGGCTTTGAAAACTAGTAGCTCGCTTTTCTTAGCATTGTACCTCAGTCCCTGGGCCTCCGCATAGCACTCGCATATTTTTACTAGCTTCCTAAGCGCACTGATCGACGGACTCAGCAGCACCATGTCGTCAGCATAACTTATGTTGTTGAATGAAACTCCATCTATCGAACATCTAATACCAGTGCTGCTAAGTTCATCGATTAGTTTATTAATAAAAATATTAAACAATTTGGGTGATGTTGAGCCCCCCTGCCTCACTCCACACTCGAGCTTATAAACATTATAACTGAGTAAGTGTTTGCCCATCGTACACAGTTTAACTGATTATTGTACCAGTACTGAAAAATGTGTATGATTTCTGGTGGTAGGCTTGTCTCCTGCTCCAGCTTACTCCATAGGATGTCATACGGGACAAGATCAAATGCTCGAGACAAGTCCAGAAAACATGCATACACAGGTGTCGCCCTCCCAGTATAATATTGCACTGTGTTTTTCAGTGTCAATCGCTGTCTCGGTGGATAATCCATTCCTAAAACCAAACTGTCTGTCATTTATAGATAAATGCCTACCTGGGCAACTGTCAAGCAAACCGTCCATAATTTTAGCTATAACAGTTGCTAAGGATATAGGCCTGTAGTTATTTTTATCAGACAGGTCGCTAGTTATGTTTTTAGGAACAGGCACCACCACTGTCTTTATAAGCGCAGCCGGTATGTATGAATGACTGACACATAGGTTGAATAATAGCGCAAGACATCTTGGGAGATGTACACCTGCGTTCTGTAGGTGTTCTATACTCAAGTTATCATCGCCGGGAGACTTACCATATTCTTAATAACTGCTGCCACCTCTCGAGCAGTAAAACGTACACTTACGTCAGTCGCTCCCGTGTAAGACGTTTGGTTACTCGGATTCAGAAGTGACTGCACTGTAAAGTGTTGCTGAAAGAGGTTAGCAATATCAGTAGGTTCCGTTTTCCCCTCCACAGCAGATGGGAGACCCGACCTCGGACATAATGCATTAGTCTCTCTTCAAAAGCTTCTAAAGTTTCTGTTTGCATGGTGAGAAGCAATTATGCCCATTAATATTTGTTACTGGTTATTTTGACACCACCTTAGTTTGGCTTTAAAAACTTTCCGAGATTTACACATTTGATAATAGATGGGTCCGGAGTCGGGCCTACAGTACTGTAACCAGGTTTGAAACCGAAGCCTAGCCTCCACATGCGCCTCCTTCACATGTTTATTCCACCCTGTTACATATTTCCGCTTCCGGCCAACCTTAACTTCACACGTTAGCACTGCCGACTCACTTAAAATGTTAACAATGTTTTGATATAACTTATCTACATGTAACCGGTGCTCTAAACTATGACACATATTATCACCACAATTGTGGAAGATAGTAGGCATGTTCACTTCTCGTAGTTTAACATGACAAAGCTCTTGATACTTTTTGATCTGTCAACCTCCCTGTTACCCCATACAACTTTACTATGTACACTTTTATTATTTACAATTTTGGATCTTACCGTATTTATGTCCCATTTTATTTGCAAAGGTAGGTGATCCGACCAAAATACATCATACCTAACACTGACATCAGTAATAGCCTGCAAAGCGGCTTCAGTGACTACACAGTGGTCCAGCAACCTCCGGCAGTTATCATGAGCATCACTCACAAACGTATATATTCCGGAAAGAATTCCAAGTTTGTCTATATCGGCACACAACCACCTTTGCTCCTCACAGAAATTAAGTAGTTCAGAACCAAAACGCTCACCTGGATGCGCATTAAAATCCCCTAACACAAAAACGTTCTCGATATTAATAATGATGTAAAATAAACCAATAAATGTAATCGAAATGAAAATAATTAAAAGCTATTATGCATTCTGTCCTGCTGATCCTTGTGGTTGTAACATTATGGTAACGTATATTACCGTTAGTTCTAGCGATATAGATACTTAGCGATCACTAAGGTTACGCATCGTTTGCCTCGTTCAGTTAAAAATAGGTGGCCGCTTGTGACCTTTCCATATTCATGAGTCCCGGTAATTCGACAGGCATACTTAGCTGTTAATGGAGGTTATCACTTACCTCCTGAGAGTTTCTATTGCGTACGCTGCACGATTCAATAAATTATATGGAAAGAAATGTATAGTGGAATCGTTCTTACACGATGGCTTAATTCATTAGATAGACCGTAGGCCACTTACTAAGTCGAGTAGTGACGGATTCAATAACTGTACAAATCTTTGTGTAACCCACAAAAGTAGCAGTAAGGAGCTACAGTTTTTTTTACTAGAAAACGTTGCAGATGAGCAGTATTGTGCCTGCGCTGATGGAACTTATCAACCCACTCGTAAGTCTTATATCTTGGCTTAACGTCTTCAACCGTCATTTGCAGCCCGCATCAGTGCCTTCTGTAAGTTAGTAAGTCGTTAGACTTCAACTATCGACTCTCTTATGAAATATTTTCAATATCAGTTATTAAATAGAATCAAATATGAACAGGCTTCTGTATTCCAATTTCCTAACCAAAAATAGCGATAAAAGAGCCAACAAAATTTAATTTGCGGATATATGAAAGCCGCTCCATATGATCACAGAGAGAAATATGCGCTCAATTTCGAATAATTCCGAGAATATCTACCGCAATATTTTCCACTACGAGTAGTTCCTCCTTGAGCCTTTGCCTGCGTATGCGTTATATTATTTACTCATATAATAAAATATGTTGTATTTTGTTGTATTCTGTTGGAATTTTGTACTCTCTACCCTACAAGGGATCGAACGTGGAGGTATTATAAACTAGTATAAGCATATAGAAAGGATGAGTGACAGACGACTGAGGAAAGGAATATATCGAGCAAATGCGAGTGGAAACGACCTAATTAACGGTGTCTTTATTACAAGCTTTATATTTAACTTGCAACGTTCGTATGTCTGATTTCCTGTCTTGCCGTCAGTTCAAATCTTGTGATTCATTTTCCAAGCACTTGCGGGTATCCGATTGAGCTGAAATTTGGCATACGTATGCAAAGCCGATGATAATATGGTGCCATAAATCTGGTCTAATAATGGAGTCAAAAGGTGGCAATAGGAACATGTGAACTATACAACGTAGCCCCTTCGTGGTTAGGCTTGTTATAGTTGGATTGACGAGTACTTTTCTACCAGTGAGTATTCAGGGTCTTATGATGACGTCGAAAGGTGGCCAATGGATCCACCCAAATACTCAATATAACCTCACCGTGTTTGGGTTTGTTGGATTTGTCTTGACGAGTACTTTGGACCCAAATAGTGTCCAAGGTCGAATGCCGGAGCCGGAAGGACGCTAAAGGAACTCCTCAACTAAGAAAGATATTTTTGTTGTGTGTTTGCTATGTAATCTTGTTTTTAAAAAGGCTTTTTAAATTATAAAAGGGTCAAGTTCGTTGCACTCTTATATGTTTTTCACATAGAATGGGTAGTGACAGTTCTAATTGCCAAACGAAATTATACTTTATTCAATGGCAATAAGAGGCATGACCCGATTCTATACTTATGGTTTTATGCCTTAACACTATTGAATTAAATATCAATTTCGTTTGGCAATTAGAACTGTCACTACCCATCCTATGTGAAAAATACTGTAATCGACAGAAATGTAGGTACGTATGAACGATGAAGCGAAAGTTGTGTGTTAGAGTCGTAGTATGTCGTGAACTGCAGTCTCACACCTTTGGTCAGTGGTTATGGGTGACTTCAATGCGCGGCTGGGCAAACGGGGCGATGATGAGTTGAGAGTGGGGCAATTTGGATATGGGCAGCGCAACCCCAGGGGTCAGAGGCTGGCCGAATATCTGGAGAAGGAGGGACTCTTTATGATGAACTCTATCTTCCGGAAGCCGCCTCATAGAAAATGGACCTGGATGAGCCCTGATGGTTCCACAAAAAATGAGATAGACTTCATCATGAGCACCAAGCGACAAATATTTAATGATGTCTCCGTGATTCACAGGGTAAAAACCGGCAGTGATCACCGAATGGTCAGAGGCACATTAAATATTAATGTCAAAATGGAAAGATCGCGTCTGATGAAGTCTACGCTCCGACCTTCTTATGCACACATCCAAAACCCCGAGAACTTTCAACTCGAATTGGCAAACCGCTTCGAATTGCTAGACAGCAGCGCATCAGTGGACGAAATCAACAACAGGCTGGTAGAGACTGTCCATACGGTCGGGTCCAAGTATTTTAAGCCCCACCGTAAAAATAGACCTCAAAAACTATCTAACTCCACCCGAAATCTCATGGCTGAGCGACGTTCCATGACGCTCCAAACCTCCGATGATGCTAAGTCCTATAGGCAGCTCAATGGACAGATACTGAAGTCCTTGCGTCACGATTTACGGTCCTTCAATACAAGGCGTATTGAGGAGACCATAGCACAGAACAGGGGCTCCAAAGTGTTCGCAAGAGACGCGTCTATTGGGCAAAGCCAGTTGACGAAGCTGAAGACGGAGGACGGAAACGTAACGTCGAATAGGTCAGAGGTGCTCAGGGAGATAGAGAGGTTCTATGGGCAGTTGTACACCTCAGTAGCTGAACCTGTTGTTGACTTGGTAAAAGACCCAAGAGCCAAGCTAACCCGACACTACACTGAAGATATCCCGGACATCAGCCTGTACGAGATTACGATGGCTCTCAAACAACTCAAAAATAACAAAGCACCAGGCGAAGACGGAATTACTGCAGAGCTTCTGAAAGCGGGCGGAACGCCGGTACTTAAAGTCCTTCAGAGGCTGTTTAATTCCGTCTTGCTCGAAGAGAAAACGCCGGAAGCATGGAACAGGGGTGTGGTGGTACTGTTTTTCAAGAAAGGTGATAACACTTTACTGAAGAATTATAGGCCCATCACACTGCTGAGCCATGTTTATAAGTTGTTTTTGAGAGTCATCACGAATCGTCTCGAACGCAGGCTTGATGACTTCCAGCCTCCCGAACAAGCCGGTTTCCGGAAAGGCTTTAGTACCATAGACCACATACATACGCTGCGGCAGATTATACAGAAGACCGAGGAGTATAATCGGCCACTATGCTTGGCGTTTGTGGACTATGAGAAAGCCTTCGATTCGATCGAGACTTGGGCGGTTCTTAGATCTCTCCAGCGATGCCGCATTGACTATCGGTACATTGAACTGTTGAAGTGCTTGTATAATAACGCCACCATGTCAGTCCGAGTACAGGGGCATTGCACGAAGGCGATCCCCATAAAAAGAGGAGTAAGGCAGGGAGACGTCATTTCTCCGAAACTGTTTACGGCCACCTTAGAGGACGCCTTCAAGCTCTTGGAATGGCAAGGACTTGGCATCAACATCAATGGCGAATACATCACTCACCTTCGATTTGCCGACGACATTGTGGTCGTGGCGGAGTCGCTGGAAGATCTAGGACGAATGCTCGGTGACCTCAACAGAGTATCTCAACAAGTGGGTCTTAAAATGAACATGGACAAAACGAAAATAATGTGTAACGTCCATGTCGTACCCACCGCACTCACCGTTGGGAACTCTACTCTTGAAGTTGTCGACGAATACATTTACCTGGGACAGGTAGTCCGGTTAGGTAGGTCCAACTTTGAGAGAGAGGTCAATCGACGAATCCAACTCGGCTGGGCAGCGTTCGGGAAACTGCGCAACATCTTCTCATCCAAAATACCTCAGTGCCTAAAGACTAAAGTTTTTAGTCAGTGTGTGTTACCAGTGATGATATATGGATCAGAGACGTGGTCTCTTACTATAGGTCTCATAAAAAAGCTCAGAGTTGCTCAGCGAGCTATGGAGAGAGCTATGCTCGGCGTTTCTCTACGCGATCGAATCAGGAATGAGGAGATTCGTAGAAGAACCAAGGTCACCGACATAGCCGTTAAGATTAGCAAGCTGAAGTGGCAATGGGCGGGCCACATAGCGCGTAGATCGGACGGGCGTTGGGGCAGAAAGATTCTAGAGTGGAGACCACGTATTGGCAAGCGCAGTGTGGGACGACCGCCTGCCAGATGGACCGACGATCTTGTGAAAATCGCAGGAAGTCGTTGGATGCAGGTGGCATCGGACCGGTTACGCCGGAAAGCGATTGGGGAGGCCTATGTTTAGCAGTGGACAAGTATAGGCTGAGATGATGATATTAAAACATGCTTTTGTATCTCAAATATGATGGTGCTATCATGTTAACTTGATGAGTTTCTATGACCAGACCCTGAACGCCATCTAAAGCTTTAGCACTTGTCGAGACAAATCAACAAGCTCAAAAATAATAAAGCTGTATTGTTTAGCCGAGGAGCTCCTTTGGGCACCTTTTGACTTTGAACCCTAACCAGCGATATAGCACTCGTCAAGACAAATCTAACAAGAAAATACGAAAAGGCTAGACTTTTCAAGTGAGGAGTTCCTATGGCCACTTTGCAGCTCCAATATCAGACGCTGAACGCCACCCAGGGCTATAGCACTTTTCAAAACATATTCAAGGAGCCCAAACAAATCAATTTATTCTTTAGTTGAGAAGTTCTTATGCTGGCCTTCCGACTCCATTATTAGACCCTAAACGCCACTCAGGGCTATAGAACTTGTTATCACAAATATAATGAGCCCACATGTGACGAAGTTATGTTAAATAGTCGGGGAGTTCCTATGGTCATCTTTCGGCTTCAACAGAATTATTTTGTAGTACCATATTATTTCAATGTTACATACGTATGCCAAATTTTAGCTCAATAGATACTAGTAAGTACTTAAATTAGTTCACAAAATCGGGCAGACAGACGAAAAAAGCAAGTAAGCTTGTAACAACCTGCTTCGATGGTCTAGAAGCGCACAGTTCAAGTAGCAGTTATGAGGCCGTAAGTCTTAGGTAGGACAAATTTTTTTGAGAGTTTTCTATCAAAAAAATCAAAATGTTCGACTGCCTCGTTGGTCTGGTGGCGCAAAGCTTGGTGATCACGAGATCCTGGGTTCAAATCCTAGGTCGGGCAAATGTAGTTTTTCTCACGAAAGATTCCCAATATGGGTCCGGAGTCTGCAGTTGTGCTCGTTATATGGCAATAGGCTCGCCCCCTTTTCCATGGGACCTAACATCCTTGGCGAAAAATGGGTGTATTCAGTACACCTCAGCCATACCCGCTTAGGGAATATAGTCGTGACGGTGTTTTTTTTAAATTCAAAATAGCAGTCCAGCTGTTTTAAATAACGTTTACAATTAATGAACAGTACAAAGTTACCTGAAGTTTTCAAAGAAAATACTATTTCTACCTACATATTATTCAGGTACCAATCAATCTTTATACATAAACTTCCGGTGTGAGAGTGTTCGTAATTATTCTCTTAAACGGCTTGACCGATTTCGAAGATTTTTTTTTGTACTATGGGTCACTTAAATGGTTCTTAGCTATAGTTGGACCCGGTAGATGCCACTGTTGTCGGCCGGGTGCGAAGCTCCGGTAAACTGCTAGTTTCTCATAAGATAACAATTTTGTATAATAAAATTAATTTTGGTATTTGTATGTACCTAGCTGTAATAAGGAGCAGACCATCGATCAAATACTAGGCATGCCTTTTAAGTTCCGTCGTTTCCATATTTCCCGGCAATTTTGAATTTGGAACTGTTCTATATCCGAATGTGTTTAAATTTTGAATCTCAAAACAGTTGAAAGTATTAGGATTAATGCTATTGTTTAGTCACAGCGTCGATTGGAAACTGTCAGGTTACGTACAAAAATGAATCTTTCTAAGGAAAATTTTCTACAACTTTAGAAGAGGCCTGACACGGCTTCAGTGTTTTGAAGAGCTAACATCTGTGTTCAGTGATGAAGCCCCATGTCTGCGGACTGTCGAACGCTGGTATTTAAAATTCCAGCGTGGACATACTAGTATTAGTGACAAATCTTGCGAAGGACGCCCAAAATCCGCCTTCACTGAAGATAACATCATTGCTGCGAGACAACTTATTCTTGAAGATCGTCATGTGACGTATCGAGAGATAGAGGCTCTATGAGGCATCTCAGGGACAACCATTCAGAAGATCTTGCATGAAGCGCTTGATGTGAGAAAGCTAGTTTGCCGTTGGATACCTCATCCTCTTTCCGACGATCACAAGGCGGCCCGCGTCAGGTGGTGTAAGAAAACTCTGCAAAGGTTCAACCGAGGAGAGTCAAATCATGTCTACGACATCATCAGTGGTGACGAATCTTGGATCTATGCCTACGATCCTGATTCCAAACAACAATCTAAAATCTGGGTCTTTCAAGACGAGCCAAAGCCGACTAAAGTTGTTCGTTCTCGAAGCACTTCCAAGAAGATGGTGGCCACGTTCATTGGAAAAACCGGCCATGTTGCGACTATTGCACTTGAAGATCGTAGAACGGTTAACGCAGAGTGGTATACCACAGTTTGTTTACCACAAGTCATCACCGAACTTCGAAAATCTAACTTAAAGCGACGCATCATCCTGCACCACGATAACGCAAGCTCACACAGCGCTCGTCAAACGATTGAGTATTTGAAGCAGGAAAAAGTAGAAATTCTTGACCATCCTCCATACAGTCCTGACCTAAGCCCTAACGATTTCTTCACAGTTCCTAAAATTAAGAAAAGTCTTCGTGGTCAAAGGTTCCAGTCCGGTGAAAAAGCGGTCGACGCTTTCAAGTCAGCCATTTTGAACACCCCCACTTTAGAGTGGAATAAATTTTATAATAACTGGTTTGAGCGAATGGAAAAGTGTATTAAGCTACGTGGTGAATACTTTGAAAAACAATAAAAAGTACTATAAGGTTCTTGTTGTCTTCAAACGACAAAACTTAAAAGGCATGCCTCGTATAGGTAAATACACGCTCGCCGCACGAAAAATAGCACCACCAAAAGACAGGCAAAAGTGGACAGTACCTAAAAAATTAACAGGCTTCTGCGTATTTGCAAATACAACTTTAAGTGATACGAGTAAGGTACAACTTTATATCATAACTGTCTTCTGACGTGGACTTGGGAACGGTTTTAGTGTAACTTTTGGACGGGACTGTATATCTTGTTATGATATATGAATGGAGCACACATATATAATAATATCAGCCTATACTGCCCACTGCTGGCCAA
Source organism: Phalera bucephala (assembly GCA_905147815.2). NCBI lineage: Eukaryota > Metazoa > Arthropoda > Insecta > Lepidoptera > Notodontidae > Phalera > Phalera bucephala. The sequence continues at coordinate 31,385,141 of LR990615.1, read as the reverse complement.
CGGCCTTCTCCCACAAATCGAGGTGAGAGAGATTATTTCATACTCCACCACGCGGACCCAGTGCGGATTGGTGGAGGCAGGTTCTTGGCCACCTGCTGTTGGAACTTATCAAGCCGCCTTTATAAGGTTTCCAACTTGGCTTAACGACTACCACATTAAGTGATAACCGGGACCAACGGCTTTACGTGCCTTCCGAAGCACGGAGACGCTCGAATATGAAAGTGCCACAAACGGTCACCCTCCCTGGCCGACCGAGTCGAACGCTGCTTAACCTTGGTGATCGGTAAGAACACCGCGGTCGCACAGCGCTACGAGCGCATCATATATATTATATGTGATATATACATGTGTACGGCAATATTAAGATATTATTTCTGGTGAAAATAAAAAAATACGGGAGATTTTGTTATCGTTTTGTGAGTGCGTGATACTTAATAGACCATTGTACTGTGATACAATGATATATTATTGTGGGATTTCATGAATAAAGAATCTTTTTTTACAATGACTCACGGAACATGAAACACTTATGGTTTCTTGGTTCGTCTGACTTTGTAAGTTTTTCTCGGAATATGAATTTCAGCCGAGTGAGAAAAGTTTATTTTTTAAGTTGTTTCGTACTTGGAATTCTAATGTTATGGTGATGCGAACATGATTTTTAATATATTCAAACAACCAGACCGAAATAAAATATATTCTGGGGCACACAAAGATTTGTCCGGTGCGGGGAACGAAACTACTCAATCAGGAACACAGCAGTTCCTTATATAACGTATATGAGCACCAAAATGGCATTTTTAAAATTTGTATTCCTAGTGTAAACATTTTATTAATTATATAACTTCTTAGATTTACGCGAATATTACACATGAAATAAAACTATTTTACGGATTTTATCGCGATAAAATCCGTAAAATAGTTTTACGTCAATTATATAACTTATTTTGATTATCTGTGGTTCTTTTGGCATAATAAACTATTAAGTGGTTGGCAGCACTGGAGTGCATAAAAAGCATAAAAAGGCTCTAGAGTGACGATTGGATTATGGCGAAATTTGAACAATAGCGTAATTATTAATATTTGACATTGTTAAGAATAACTGGAAAGTTTTTATGAAATAATATAGCTACGTTACATTTACACTCCTGAACTAGTTTTATTTTATTAAACAGGGGATCAACTATTTTAGCTGGTTGCGTACAAGAAAGCCAGACTTCATGGGAATTTTTCAGGGAGGCTTTTGTTCTGTAGAAGACGTTTTTCGGCTTATGATGACTATTTTAGAGAGTTAAGGCCCTCCTACGATCGAACATTTATCGACCAAGAGAGTGACAGAGATACAATTACTTTACAAAAGAATAATTAAAGAGGATATATAAAGCACGCGCTTGAAAATAAACGACGTATGAGCGAAAACAAATTTTATCTATCTATCTCTAAATAAGCAGTGATAGATAGCCAGTGGTCAGACCGTTGGACTGCAAAGCCAGAGGTCTCGGGTTTATACCTAGGCACGCACCTCTGTCTTTTCGAAAGCATGTGCGTATTAAAATTAACTATCACATGCTTTAACGGTGAAGGAAAATATCATGAGGAAACCTGCATGCCTATGAGTCTTCGAAGGTGTGTGAAGTTCACGGACGATTTAGCGCAGTGGTTAAGGGCTTAGCCCGCCCCGCCCACTGTGTCTAATAGTCGCGGGTTCGATTCCCGCACGGGACAAATCTTTGTGTGATCCACAATTATTTGTTCCGGTCTGGGTATTTGTGTATGTGAATTTTAATGTTTGTAAACGCTCCCACAACACAGGAATTAATCCTAGTGTGGGGCAACGTTTTTAAAAAAAAAAAAAAAAAAAAAAATACTAACCCGCACTGGGCCAGTGTGGTGGACTATGGCCTAAACCCTCTTAGTTTGAGAGGAGGCCCGAGCCCAACGGTGGGACATTTGCTTAGCAGGGCTAAAATTATTATTATCCCTATCATCACGCCAGATCCCTTGCGGGCTAAGCAGAGAGTACAGAGTTTCAACAGGTTCTTTTCTTATATTCCCTTTCTGGCTTCCTCCTCTCTTTTCGTTTGTGTCATACACGCTTGCCGGTTACGGAGACTCTTGATTTGTCCTTCAGATAAGACCCGGTCTATTTGGTCATGGTAAGATAGTTTAGGTCTTTCCCGGTAACTACAACAATTACATTTTTTTTTAAATTGACAATTAAAGTAATAAAAATGCTTTACATGAACTTTGCTAGAATTATTTGCTATGTTTTAAGTAAACTCTTTTGACTACTTTTTAAGCGATTCGCGTTGGTATCACAAAATGTTAAGCAATAGAGATGACTTCAGATTCTTTCCTACCGGGAAAATTTCGTTTAATAGAAATCGCATCGTAATTAGCAACAGCATAGTAAGACAGCGAGTAGGTATGAAAGATAGTATCGGTGTAAAGATGAGAAAGGGCATGCTCCGTTGGTTCGGGCATATAGAAAGAATGCCAGAGGAAAGAATGACAAAACAGATATACAATGTGAAAGTGGAAGGATGCAGGTACCGGGGAAGACCTAGACTATCTTACCACGACCAAATAAACCGAGTCTTATCTGATGGAAAAGTCAAGAGTCTCCGTAACCGGCGAGCGTGTATGAGACGAACTATGAGAGTCGAGGAAGCCAGAGAGGTATGTAAGGAAAGAACCTGTTGGAACTCTGTACTCTCTGCCTACCCCGCAAGGGATCTGGCGTGAGGTTATAGATAGATAGATAGATTCATTTTACCAGATTTTAAAATCTCCAAAATCCTATTTCTAAATATTAAACTAACCATACATTTCTTGAAGTGCATGGAGAACAAAATCATGTTTTTATATTAAATAGTTAGGTGAAATCCCTTCAGTTACATGGTTGAAATGTGGACGTAACAGATATATAATAGTATTATTGTCTGTAAATATTTTAAACATTTGTTAATATTACATTGGCTTTCTTCAGCTCTATAGTTTCAAAATTGGCATCTGTTTCATTTGGCGCTTTCTCCATCACCAAAGCAAAGTCAATGAGTTTATGTTTCTTTTCCTGTAAACTTCACCGCTAACAATTATGGCCTATTGCCAGTTCAGAGACCAGAATCGTTTTTGCCCCTTAATTAAAACAAAATATTACTAAATATAAAAAATCTTCTAAATAAACACTAACCTAACCATATTTTCCTGCTGTTTACTTCATCTAATGATTGTTGCGGGTTTGATGATAATAAAGCGCCCCTAAATCTACCCTCACGGTTCAAACTTTATAGGGGCAAAATTATAGGCCCTGTCATACCGTAATTAAGGGATGTTAGTAGTAGGGATAGTTAAGGGAACATTAAGGGAACGTTCCACCTTTCTGCCCCGGAAAACATTCACCAAACAACCCTAATAGGCTAAGATATACGACGGCTTAACTCATCCTGTAGAGGATCAAGAAGTAACCTCCAATTAGATATAGTGACCGATCACAGCTTACGTGCTCGCATTACTCCTTGCAAAATTTGTGAGCTTATTTTGTTAGCCTTAATAAATAGATACATTCATTTGAGTTACTACACTTGTTGTACTATAAGTTTATGTTTTTCCATTCCTTCTTTACGAGCGAGAGTTGTCTGATGATTTTTTTTTTATTTGTTCTATAAAGCTGTTGGTATTTGTGTGTGTGTGTGTGTGTGTGAATGATCTACGCTGTTGGCCGCGGGGGCTTTATAGCTTCACCGGACAAGAGGGCGAGCGTGCAACCACTACGCTCAAGCCAGAAGGGCAAGGGGCAACTAGCTCAGGGGCGCCTCAAGGAGGAACGGCCTTGATTTCGGCAGTCGCTATGGGGGAGGGCGTATACTAGGTGTCCGCCGTGATGCTCTGAACCGGCCGACGGGCAAGGGATTCGTCGACCTCTCCGGTGAGGTCGGTGTCTGATCCTGTGTGCAGTATCTGTATCCAAAAGAAGGGATCTAAGGGCATAGGTAGGGTCGGTGAGAACATGCCGCGGACGGCGGTAGCGGTTGATAGAAGGGGAGTTAGGTTCGTAGTCGGCGGCGGCTACGATTAGCGGATTACTATGATTGGACGCGTTCGCAAAATATCGGGTTGTCACCTTTTTAATAAAGGCGCGATTAGGTTTCGAGACCGAGATCGGAATGGAGAAGACCGAAATCGGAACGGAGAATATATAAAACTGTCGGATGGGACCAGGCGCAGAACATTTTGTATCGAGTTAATTGTGAGTAATCAAGGTTCTAGAAACAGTCTACTCCTGTAGCTAAGTTGGCTTTCTACAGTCGTTAATTCTAATAGAACGAAATACGTAACAAGAATGACATTTATTATACAGTCACGTGTCGAAACAAGAGGCTTTCGATTGCGAAAAGAGTATAAATACAAAATGCTTGCTTCTTGGTTAGGCCCGCTGATTATACAACTTCTATTCTTTACTCCGTCACAGTAACCGTACGATAAAATCGTATACGTAGATACATTTCGCCTATAACCATAAAGGGACTATCTGTGTATGTCTGTAGTTCATAACAGTTCTGTATAAGATCAACCTCAACATAACTCGTTCTAGTAATCAAAGTTGTCGTGAATTTTATAGTAAACCATATCTGTTATGAGTCAAACGATTGCAGTTGTAACAGTTTCGGTACAGAACCGTCATCAAAAAAGTATGTTAGGTTGGACATGTCAACCAACAAACGCGACAAATTAAACGAAACATTATCGAAAATTAGATTTACCTTTTCTTATTCTTCTTCTTTAAGTGCCTCTTCATTACTAGAGGTTAGCTGCCAGCTTTGCGTGTGTGCTTCTTTCTTGAGCCATACGGAACAACTGCTCAGCGCTGGCAATTCCGGACCACTCCCTAATGGTCCGCAGCCATGATTTTTGCCGTTGTCCACCGCGTCCTTTGCCTTAAAATTTGCCCATCATAATCAATTGAAGCAGGTGATATCTATCGTGGTGCAGCACGTGTCGCCAAGCACCCAACTTAAGGTGCTCGACGAATATCTCAATCGGCCGGCATGTCACCAACCGCTCCGATCCCTATAACCACGTAAAGCAATATAACATTACGTTCATTGGCGTATATATCAAGCATTAGTCTTCTTGGGGACCTCCGTGACGTCACGGCCATGAACGCGCACCAACGTACTTAGGCCACCGCGACGCTACGGTCTTGCGAGGCGCACCCCATTGTGGCCTCCAACCTCTCGCGGTCTTGCGGGGCGCACCCCATAGAGACCTCCAACCTCTCGCGGTCTTGCGGGGCGCATCCCATAGTGGCCCCCAACCTCCCCTTACAGCCACCCCAAGCCTCGCTTGTACTCAACACTGTTACTACTACAGATTCCTCCGAATCTGACCGTTATCCGTAAACAATCCGAGGCATCGGTCACTAGCACTTATAATACAATTGAGAATACATGCCATGCATTGGAACCCTCAAAGTTTCCACATTCATTAAACCGTATACCTTTACCACATATTATAATGCCTCAATGTCCTTTCAGTCTTTTATGCTAAACCATAGAATCCTCCTAATTTCGCCTCTATTCCGTTTTTCTTCCTGAGACAAAACCCGAATAATTTTCATATGTCATCTTGACCGTTATACTTTTTCCGCAACCATAAACTAAAAAAAGGTCATTCGCGACCGCAGTTCGCGACAGCACGTGTCCGAGATATTCGATTTTTCGCTCTTTGATGGTTTGCATCAATATTTAGCTTATGATAATGAACAAAATATGAATCAAGTAACAGAAATGAAATTATCGACAGATTAGGTTAGTAAAAGTCTCAGGTGTCGATTCAAAAGAGAGGGCTCAGCACCAGAAGATTGACGTTAGCGTGACGCTAGCGAGTAAGCGTGCTGTCACGTTCATGTTTAATTAGTTAATTTGTAATGTGACAAGGATGGCATATCAACTCGCTAACGTCACTCCAACGTCAAATTTTTGCTCTCAGCTTGCCATTGTTTGTCGAAGACTGCATGACAATGTGTATGAACTATTTTGCACTAGCTGGGATTTCGCAAATGCTAATTTGCATCGATGTTATCTTTATATTGCCTTTGTTAGGTTTTTGAACTTTGAACTTAGACACCGTTGCAGTTTCTTAATACATGTCAATGTCTCTCTTGACGTTTTGCCTCGAGCCTGTATGTAGAGGGGTATATAGGGTATATGCGAAAGTATTTTAGCCTTAATATATTGGTGCGAAGCTATTGCTATATTACTATTGCTAGGGTTTTAACCTTAATACGACAGTGCAAGCTTGTTTCCATATTTTGGGCACAACATTTTTCTTGTTTTTCAAAAATTTAAGTTTTCACGGATAGAGGTTTTCTCATCATAACTTCCTTGATCTTTAGCCAGTGACAGTGGCACATTATTTCAAAGAACCCAAAGGCGTGACCCAAAAACTTATGGTAATAAGAAAAAAGTTCGTCCACTGGTGTGTCAGCTTTAACTTCTGAAATGATTTTTGTGTGTGTGTGTGTGTGTGTTTTTTTTGTTTCTAGAGTTGCAGAGAATACAGAGTACCAACAGGTTCTTTTCTTACAGACCTCTCTGGCTTCCTCCACGCTCATAGTTTGCGACCTATATAGATCCTAAATAACACACGGGCTGTAACTTTAAATACTAATATTCAAGTGACAATTTGGTGAAATATATTATAAAAACAAGCGGGTGAATACCGCCGATGGCATCGGGTAAGGAATTTATCGACTAATTCAACCGGTGTATGCATCCAACCGCGCAGCGCCGTGTCGCCTCCACTCCATGCCTCTGTCGCGTCGCCCGAAGCTCGAACAGAAATCCTTTGTCACGGCGTTCGAAAGCGATACCACGTGTTTCGCAACGCATTAACTAAAGCGTGCTATTTTTGTTCACAGATCTACTTGTTCTACCCAGAAGAACTATACAAGTATATAGGACCTAAAGGCGTAGTCTCACTGCAACTGCTGGCCTACTGCTCCTCCTGCTGCAACCCCATTACATACTGCTTCATGAACAGAAAGTTTAGGCAAGCGTTTATCAGCTTGTTCAAAACTTGCAAACTGTTCAGGTGAGATAATTTTAGTTTTTATTTCTAAGATTGTAAGACCCTATAGGTCTCGCGAACATTACTGTTTCTGGACTTCTGAAAGGCCTATACGGAGAAATAAGTTCATTATTACGGATGATTTAGCGCAGTGGTTAAGAGCTTAAGCCGTTCCGCCTACTGTGTCTAATAGTCGCGAGTTCGATTCCCGCACGGGACAAATCTTTGTGTGATCCACAATTATTTGTTCCGGTCTGGGTATTTGTGTATGTGAATTTTCATGTTTGTAAACGCACCCAAGACACAAGAATAAACCCTAGTGTGGGGCTACGTTTTTATTAAAAAAAATTGGTAGTCTCCTTGAGAGAATTAAATTAAATGTAGCTCAATCACTGAAAATGTAGATACATCAAAAACGAACGAATCCCGGTCACTGAAAAAACTAGGAAATTGTCATGAAAAGAGTCCAAAAGATCTGAGCACAAACCATTAGATGTGAACGTAAAGATGTCGAGAAAGTGTGCCGTCACATTCATGTATATTTAGTAAACTAATTGTGTGAAAAAGATGGCAAACCAACTCGATAGTTACGCTGACGTCAATCGGTTCATGCTAAGATGTTATAGAAATGAGGATTAGGCAGCCATAGAACTGGCAATCGGCTAATTATAATTATGGTGCATCGCCTTTGATCACCCAGATGATTAAAGTGGGAAAAACCAATTACAACTAATAGAACATTTATCAAACTTCTGGTCAGGCTTCCAGCTTAATGTAAAATCTTCTAAATAGAGTAAAGGGTACGAATTGACAATGAAAATGCCATAAACGGTCACCAATCTCAGTCGGACCGAGCCGAAAGTTGCAATCATACAGCAATATAAATACATAATCAAACTCGTTTATATAATGTAAGCCTTTATTCGCTATGACTTAAACACGAAACGCGGCGCGTTACGAAAACTTCGAGAAATGAACTTAAGGTTTCGGTGGCGGGGCTTGGGGAGTTGTAATGTACTGAAATGTACGGGAGACGCCACACAGCGCAGCCCCGCTCGTCCAGACGGAACACGTCACGGCCGAACGTAGCCGAGCGCTTGTGCCGCGTTCCGTCGTCTATTTGACTAAACCTTTAATGGTATTACAGTGCCATATAGAATACCATTACACGTTTATTCCAGTCGAAGATATCGTAACGCACCGCGGATGGCCCAAGCCCGAATCAAAAGAAAAAAATAAATAAATTATTTTGTACTCACACAACTAAACACAAAAGAATGAAATGAGTAACAAATGCAATTAACATGACAAAAGAGTAACAATAAAAAGGTAGAAATGCAAAACAGTGACTGTGTGAGACCCAAAATTGGTCCCTGCCTCAGCTAATGCCGCAGCTGTATTATGCTGCAGCGCTGATCTTTCAGATATATGTATTAAAGTCTAAAGCTACTAAGGCATATATATAAAAAGCGCTAGAGCAAACGAGGGTTTAACAAACTAGAATTAAATTTAAAAATTTGCCTTATGGAAACCTAATCTTTCAAAAATATATATTTATTGTCTGTGGACATTTTGTAGTTTTTTGTGTTTTTTATAATTTGATAATTTGCAGCACTGTTTCGTTTTGCTGTCAATCAATGTCAATCCAAGGTGTGCCCAAGCAAAATGGCGCGTGCGACGTGGCATATCGATAAATCGTGGCATCTGCAATCGTTTGGACGACTGGACGACTGTGCGACCCGATTTACATAAAATACCCAAACCAAAATGTTCTTGTTGTTATTAAGTGCCTATATGTGAGATACGCAGCAACCCTCTGCATCGACGAATGGCTCCCCTTGCCTATCGCGTGCATAGCCCGACGTAAGTTTTATGTACTTATTTTTTGCATATTAAGAAGGTGACTTTCGTATTTACAATTAAGCAGCCGCACTGTTTTTAGGGCACGAAAGGGAGGAGGCAGGTTGTTCCAGCACCGGGTTGCAGCGTATCTGAAACTACCACGGAAAGCCGCGGTCCTGTGTCCCGGTATTAACAGGAGATATAAAGAAGCCCTGGTGTGGTGCTTATAATAAGGGCCCTAAATGTTTCCTGGTTACGATCAAAAAAAAATCAACACCGTCACGCCCACTTTTTACTGACGATGTTGGGTTCAATGTAATAGGGGGTGAGCCTATTGCCATTATACTGGACGCACATGTTTCAGACTCCGGACTGATACTAGAACTTTTACTACTGAAAACAAAAAAAAAACCTTTGTCTGACGTAGGATATGGATCTGGGACCTCGTGATTTACGCGCATAATTCGCTAGTGGACCATCGAGGCAATGGTAACGAATCCGAGTTTACTTTAAACAACCCCGGATCATGTAAATAGAGAGCGTTAGTTAAACAAGAGTGTTTTACTCTCTTGTAATTAATTTCGTTGTTTGAAGTTGACACTAGGCCTTTATTCGCTCTGCCCAAATGCGGCGCGTTACGATAACTTCGTGAAATAATCGTAAAATGGTGTTCTATACGCCACTTGAGAACTATTAAAGGTTTGGTCAAACAGTCGACGGAGCGGACGGGAGCGGGACGCAATCGCTCGTCTACGTTCGGTTGTGTGTGGCATTTCCCGTACATTTCAGTACATTGCAACTCCCCAAGCCGCGCAACCGTCGTGCACCCGTCGCTCTACGTCAGCTATATGGCGAAACCTTAAACGATAATTTCACGAAGTTATCGTAACGCGCTGCGTTGCGTCTTTTGGTCATAGCAAATAAGGCTCCTGAAGATTGAAATGTTCATAATCGTGGTATATTTTGTAGTACAAAAACAAAGTGTTAAGTGGATTTTGGCACCGAATAACTTTGTTTTTATTGGATATAGAAGCTTTTTTCTTTTAAAACTTTAATAAGAAGGGTGAATTGCTGAGAAACCTTACTTTGGGGTCTAACTGGTGTGATTTTAATATTTGATGTGGACTACATTAGTATACTTTAAAAGCTTTTCAAAAACAAGCTTTTATAGCAAAAAGAGACAGACTGACAAATACAACACGTTGAAGTTATGTTGAGTAGTTGACTCCATCATCAGACCCTGGACACCATCCGGGCCTACAAAACTCGTCAAGACAAACCCTAAGAGCCCAAACACGGCGGGGTTATGTTGAGTAGTTGGGTAGTTTTGTTCACCACCCTCCGGCTCCATTATACCCTGATCACCACCCAAGTCTACAGAACTCGTCAAGAAAAATCCAACAAGCTCAAACACGGCGAGGTTATGTTGAGTAGTTGGGTGATTTCATTGGCAACCTTTCCTCCTTTCCTAGTCATGTTGTATAGTTGACAATCATGTCACCTACACGACTGGCTATGGAAACACCAATAGCCACCTTCCGACTCCATCATCAGATCAGCTTCATGTTACCGTATTATTGCATTGTCACGGAACTTATATAAGTATGCCAAATTTCAGGTCCATCGGATAACCGCAAGTGCTCGAAAAATGGATCACAAGATTTGAACCGGAAAGACAGACAGACAGACATACTAACAGTGTAAGTTAAAGAAAAGCTTTTAAAAGAGTGTACTTAGATACGATTAATTTGACTCGGGGATTATTAACTACGATAACGATTAATAACGATGTCCCAAAAATATTGTTACGGATCCAACATTTTCACATGCCATTATAACAACTGAGAGAAGTATTTAATACGAGCGAGGGAAATACGCCATTTTGAAAGGGTATCTAAATCAATCGATTTTCCAATCAAATTAATATAGGCAGTAAACGAAATTGATGGCACTGATATTGGCGAACATGGAGGAGATGTTTGCTTTGTATAGCTATAATTGATTATTCATGAGGCATTGTTCATGAATCGTGAGGGCTGCGTGAGGACTGGTATGCCAATAATAAGCCAATGCAAAAAAACTGTTTTGATTTCTGTTCCCGAAAACATTTTTCCCAATATTATTTTATATTCTTGGGAAAAATTAAAATATCTTTGCGATTTCTTTTTAAGTAGATACTAACCTAACAATAAATAAGAAATACATCACACTACACTTCTTGTTAATGTAATCAACGTTTACATATTTTTTAAATTTTATTTCTTATTATTTTACAAGCTTTTATTTAAGTTGCACTGTTCGTATGGCTGTCTTTCCGGTTCAAATCTTGTGATCCATTTTTCAAGAACTTGCGGGTACCCAATTGAGCTGAAATTTGGCATACGTATGTAAGTTTGGTGACAATACAATAGTATGATACCATGGAGCTGATTTAATAATAAATGATGTGTGGAATAACCACTACTCAATATAAACTCGTAGTGTTCAGGCTCGTTGGATATGTCTTAACGAGTACTGTGGAGAGGATGGTGTCTAGAGTCTGATGATGGAGCCAGAAAGGGGTCATAGGAACCCCTCAACTTACCAAGATATCTTTGTTATGTTTTTGCTATCTAAGCTTGTTTTTAAAGAGATGTTTTTAAATTATTATTTTTTTAAAGTATAATAGGTATTAAGTATATTTCGCTTTAGGTATTGCATTTAGGTATTCTGCCCATAACCGATTTAAAAGTTTCAGTATCTGTTTGAAATTAATCAACACCTTTTTTAAGGTTAATCAAAAATCAATACAACGTTTATTTATGAAATAAATAATATAATAAACTTTTAGGTTACCCGTTGTTCCAGTAAGGTTTTTTCAAAGGACTTCCCGTGTAAATATCTCAAGACCAGAATTGAGAAAATAGGATTTTTCCAATGTATATTCATCATCGCATGCTCAAGGAAATGTATGTTACTTAATATGAGATATTTTGTTCTGAAAATACTTCAAAAGATCGCACTTACGTAAATGGAACAAACGTCTACCGCGGGACAACCCTTTAATTAAATAAAATTATTGATCCTCTTCAAACCCATATATTATTCAGTTTGGCATCTCTGGGAAAATTTAACGAGTGAGTGAACGAAAAAGTGAGTACGCTGTTGCAAAACTGTGATATAGACATACCAACACGATCTCTTGAGAGGCATAAATTGTTATGACGTTATAGGCGACTTCTGAAACTAATAAAGAACTTCTCAACGTCTAGTATCGTTGAAGAGTTTCTGCTACAAGTTTTTATGGTTTCTTCGCTGTTGGATGACGACTGTTAAAACAGATTGAAACTCTAAATTCGGTTTTCTTGATGTCTTCCCATTAACAAGGCAGTGTGGAGGGAAAGGGACACGAGAATCAGCAACTCGGTATGTAAGCTTTATATGCGTTCGCTAATCACTTAAATGTTTACTTCTCTGCTCGCCACCGCAGGTACATTCTAGTGCTGGCCAGTCTATTGTTCTTTTTTGAAAAACCTAGCCCCACACTAAGATTTTTTCTAGTGTCGTGATATTCACATAAACAAATACCCGGACCGAAATAAATATTTGTGCTTTACACAAAGAATTGTCCCGTGCGGGGATCGTACCCGCGACTGCTCGATCCAGTCGGCAAAGCGACTCACGTTCCAAACCACTGGATCAAGCCGTCCGTTTCAGGTCCACTTTTGTGAAGAGTGCCACACCAAAGGGTTTGCCAGTGCCACACGATTGGAATTGAATTTCTTTTATACGTTACGCGATTACTACTACTTAATAGTCTTTTTATCAGAATCAGAGGTTTATTTGCAATCCTAAGTACATAAGTTGGTGGCTGTTAAAATAAATAGTCCTATCTACGTTTTGCTCTATGAGCATACAAATATAGTCAGAGTTATAAAATCTATACATACTAGACGCAAAACACACACACACACACACACACAAACGCTATGTCAATTTTGGTTTGATGTCTCTTTTTATTATTTTATTATCTTTTACATTTACTTTTATTTTTTTCATCTATGATTTGTCTTTTTAACTTTTAGTGACCATACTTTTTTTGAATTGCCTACTTTTACTTCAGTATTTCAGTTCTGTATCTCCTAATAGATCTGAGCGATACACGCCTGCGAGCTTAGTGCAGAGATCGCTAGTAACAAAAACATATTTGCAAATTAACTTAGTAAGAAACAATTACAATATGTACAAACTTTTCTGGCAATAAATGATTATTATTATTATTAATAAAACTGAAAAATAGGCTCGCCCCCTGTTACATGGGACCTAACATCGTCGGCCAATCGTGGGTGTACTCAGTACACCTCTGCCACCCCTTCTGGGGAATATAGGCGTGACGGTGTGTGTTATCGTCGAATCTGATAATACAATTACACGAGAATAATTAAAACTTTTTATGTAATTTATTATTTTTATGTCAATGCCATTGGTCTTAACGTCATAGTTTAGTCATAGTCTCCGCAAGAAATCTGCGTGATGATATAAATTATTATATCATCACGCCAGATCCCTTGCGGAGACATTATCTCACATTGCCTCCAAGTGAACCCTTTTAGTATCTCACACACAAAAATACACCGTCACACCTGTATTCCCCAACCGGGGGTGGCAGAGTGTACACCTACTTTTCACCGACAATGTTAGGTCCCATGTAATAAGGGGTGCGCCTGTTGCCATATACCGGGCGCAATTCCAGACTCAGGACTGATACTGGGAATTTTTCGATAGAAAATCTATATTTGTCCGACCCAGGAATTCAACCCAGGACCTCGTGATCACCGATCGCATTAAGCGCCAGTAGACCAAAAAGGCACTCAGTATGATACCATTATTTGGATTATTTGGATCTGATTCACATGATGGATTCAAATGGAGTTAAAGAAGCGTTAGGATTCTCCAACGGATTCCAGTGGACGGAGCGATCCTTGGTCTCGTGTCACGGCCATAGTTTTAGTACGAGATTCTAAGTTCGAAGTATAAGGCAGAGAAAGTACTACCCCGGAGACTGCTGAAACTTAATATTTTCTGCATACCCCGCAAGGGATCTGGCGTGATGAGATAGATAGATAAATCGAAAGTACTATTGAATTTTTTCTCAACTATTCTATGTAATAATCCTGGAGTCTGAAAATTTGCTCGGTATATTGGCAATAAGGTACCCCTGTCATATTGGGATTTCATTGTCGGCTTTATATAAGCTGTAACAAAATAAACGCAAGACCTGACAGTCGTTTGTTCTAAATCGATAACTGATTCACACAACTGCAAATTTATAAAAAATGCTGTTATTCCTTCAGTGCGCTATAACAAACTAAATTTATCATCGATTCAAAGCAATATGGAGATTTCAAATGCATTTCTATAATGTATTTCTCAATATGCACACATACGCTTACAAGTTTCGTTGTTATTTGGGGTATAAAACCCCAATTAACATTGAAACTTGTACGTGTATCTGTGAATCGAGAAATAAATTTTAGAAATGCACTTGAAATCTCCGTATTGCTTTGAATCAAGAATAAATTTAGTTTATTATACCGCATTAAGGGAGTAACAGCATTTTTTGCATATTTTAAAATAAATAATATGCTATAAAAATAGTTGGAATTCAGTTATCGATTTAGAACAAACTACTTTCAGGTCTTGCGTTTGTTATGTTACTGAGAAATATTATATTATGCAGGTAGGTACTTTGGTTGGAATGAAACAACGTCTCACTGTCACGGCATATATTCGCAGACTGGCGCTTGCGACACAATTTGACATAACTATTATATACGTACAAATATTAACAATACATAACACCTCCCTTCTTAAAACTACAATTCTTAAATCTATCAACAAAATACATTAAGTGCATTCAAATCGGACAACTGGCTTTCGTGTTCGCTTTGGGTATTCTCTATGTTGTGGTGACGAACACGGTGATTGCCTAGGAGTTTGATAAAGCTCAACCTCTCTAGCACTATCACTATTTATTAATTGCCCTGACTTCTGGTCTCCAGAAACACTTACACCTATCTCATTCTCCTCCCACTTAATTTGACTGTCCTTAGCGGGTGCCATGGAGCTCTCATTCCCTATCGCTTCATTTTTTTTCAAATCGGGCCCGCTTACGGATACACGGGATCTGCGACGTAACTGATCAATATGTCTTTTAGTTACTTGACCGTTATCCCTTGCTACCATATACCTACGAGCACTGTCTACCTCTGAAATGGAACCTTTTACCCATTTTTCCGAAGAACCGTATTCTCGCATCCAGACAGGGTCACCCACGTTCAGGTTACGCGAAGCCCCGCCAGAGTAATCGATTTGTCTCTGTTGTGCATCCTGCACCTTGGCATACACTGACCGATCAGTCCGTAACAAATCCAGCCTGGAGCGTAATGCTCGCTTTTGTAGCAGCATGGCGGGGGTCTCGCCCGTGGTGCTGTGCAACGTATTCCTATACGCCAGAAGAAATGTTTGTAAAGCTGCATCAACATCGACGCGATCTCTAACCGCCTTTTTAATGGCACGCTTACAAATATTTACGGCATTTTCCGCTGCTCCGTTTGATGACGGATGATAGGCAGGTGAAAAATACTGTCTGATCCCATTATTAACAAGAAAATTCTTAAATTCTATGCTAGTAAAAGGGGGTCCTTGATCTGATACAAGCTGTTCTGGTAAACCAAATCTGGCAAAAGTCGATCTTAAAACTTTAATAACACTCGATGCGTTAGTACGAGGCATTTCAAATATCTCTAACCATTTCGAAGACGAGTCAATAAGCACCAAGAATGTCATACCTCGATAAGGGCCCAGAAAATCAATATGAAGTCTAGTCCATGGTCGGTCGTGATAATATGGCCAAGGTTGTATGGGGGCCCGTGGGGGCGCCTTTGCTTCACCCGCACATGTTTCACAATTTTTACATGTTTCTTCTATATCATTATCGATGTTGGGCCACCATACATAGCTCCTGGCTAACCCTTTCGTTTTTACAATACCCATGTGACTACTGTGTAATTGATTCAAAATTTGCCTTCGTAATTCACACGGAATGACCATACGGTAACCCCACATTATGCACCCACATTCTATGTACAATTCATTTCGGCGAGCAAAAAATGGCTTAATATCCTCATTGTTAGGACACTGCGAAGGCCACCCCGCTTGTATATACAACATTACCCTGCTGAGTACCTTGTCCTGACATGTCACTTTCTTAACATCATTACTAGTAATAGGTAAAAATTTCTCCACAAAGTTAACATAAGTAGTCTCTGTTTTTACCCTACCAGGACTGCCCCGTTTGCATGGAAGGCGTGATAACGCATCTGCGCAGTTTTTATGAGACGCGATATATTCAATATCGTAATTGTAACCCGATAGCTGTACTGCCCAACGCTGTAATCGCGAGGCGGCCATCACTGGAATACCTACTTTGTTCCCGAAAATATGTGTCAGGGGCTTATGATCCGTCCTTAGTAAAAACTTGCGACCATACAGGTACTGATGGAATTTACGCACCCCGAAAATAATTCCCAAAGCCTCTCTGTCTATCTGTGAATACGCTCGTTCGGTCGGCGTGAGCGATCGTGACGCATATGCTACCGGGCGTTCGCCGCGCGCAGTCATGTGCGATAGCACCGCGCCGACCCCCACACTACTCGCATCTGTAGTCAAAACCAGAGGTAATGCCGGGTCGTAATGGATTAGTACCTCACTATCTGCCAAAAGCCGCTTCACTCTTACGAACGCGCTTTGACAATCCGCACTCCAAATATATTTAACACCGGACTTAAGAAGGTTATATAATGGCGCGAGAACTGTGCTTATGTTCTTAATAAATTTTGCATAGTACATCACTAAACCTATAAACGCTCGTAACTCTGAAACAGTCGTAGGTGCGGGCGTCTCCAACGCCGCCTTAACCTTGTCGGGGCACGTATGCACTCCGTCTTTACTAACAATATGACCTAAATAGCTAACGGACTTTGAAAACAACACACATTTTTCCTTTTTAACTTTGAGGCCATAGTTTTGTAATCGTTGGAAAACCTTATGCAAATTATTAATATGATCAGTTTTTGTTGAGCCTGTAACAATAATGTCATCCAAGAATACGCCGACGTGCGACATATCTGCAAACAATTGTTCCAGGCGTCGTTGGAAAATGCCCGGACTAGACGCTAAACCATACACTAATCTATTATACATATATAAACCCTTGTGTGTGTTGATCACTGTATATTTCCTCGTATCATCGAGTTCAAACTGGGCATAGGCTTGAGACAAATCAATTTTACTATAGTATTCTCCTCCCCGCAAGCGAAATAGTAATTCTTCAACCCTAGGCAATGGATAACGATCAATTTCTATAACTTTATTTAAGGTTAGTTTGTAGTCCGCACAGATCCGAATGCTACCGTCTTTCTTTACCACGGGTACGATCGGCGTCGCCCAGTCGGAGCGCTCGACCGGGGTGAGAACTCCATCGCGCACCAGCTGGTCCAGCGCGCGCTCCACCGGCTCGCGCAGCGCATATGCCAGCGGGCGCGCGCGCATGAATACGGGCTGCGCACCCGCACGCACGTGTATGCTCACCGCGCCGCCGGTGAAGCGCCCGAGACCCTCCGCGAACACATCACAATATTTGGAACTGAAAGCGGATACATCGAAATCATTATTTTCTAACATACTACTGTTATGCACATCATAGTTAACTTCGGGTAGCTAAATTTTTAACGCGGCTATCCATTGTCGGCCTAAAAGAATAGTTTTTCCTTGTTCGATAACGAGTAATTCCAGAAATTCACTTTTATTTTTATATCGAACTAGGGGTCGTATTACACCCAATGGTTTTACAGTTTCACCCGTGTAATATCTCAATATTAATTTACAAGGCTGCAGGGGAAGGTCAGAAAATAACCTATCGTAACAATCTCGACTAATACACGACACTGCACTACCGGTATCACATTCCATGCGTAAATCTTTATTTTGTATGTTTAACGTTATGTAGATAGGTTTACAATTTGATATGGATAATCGACAAATATCAACATGAAATACCTCGTCACTGTCCTCGTCCTCCTTGTTGTTTACAATCTGTGCTTCTACCTGATATTGCCCCACTAGATTGGGGCACATGCGCCGTAAGTGACCCTGTCGATTGCAAACCCTACACGCGTAGCGCACGAACTTGCACGTCGCCGCGTCGTGGTTGGCGCCACACACCCGGCACCGCCCCTGTGGTTCCGCTCGGTCCGCCGGCGCCGGCGCCGCCGTGCCGCGCGGGCCCGCGCGCCCATCGAGCACGCTCCACCGCCCCGCGCCTCGCCGGCCGCCGCGCTCCGCCACGCCCACCGTTTGCCTTCTCGCCGTGCTATGCTGGTACGCCACCGTGATTGTACTCGCTGCATCGCCCGACTTTTGTCCTTCTACGATAGCGGCGTCTTTTTCTGCCGACTCCATGCTTGCAGCTAACTTGTAAGCCGTTGCAAATTCTAATTTAGGTTCTGCGAATAGCCGTTGTCTAATACTCTCACTCGCTATTCCACACACCACCTGGTCTCTTAAACTTTCTTCAAGCCAACTTCCAAATTCACAGGTTTTAGACATTTTTTTAAGTACCGCCACGTACTCGGATACAGTTTCACCCTCCTTTTGTTTTCGCTGTCTGAATTTATACCTCTCGGCGAGCTCGCTAGGCTTGGGTTGTAAATGTTTTTCCATAATCTCCGCCAACTGTTCAAACGTCTTCATTTTTGGTTTACTTGGTGTACACAGGTTAACCAACAACTCGTAACCTTCGGCTCCCATAACGGTTATTAAAGTTGGCACGTGTAAGTCCTCTGGAATTTTGTTGACCAGAAAGTATTGTTCTAATCTTTCGATGTACAACTTCCAATCATCTGTATGTACGTTAAATTCTGCTATTTTCCCAATAGACATCGTGGATCGTGCCGTAATTACACGCGTAGTGTTCCTTCACGTCGCCACTGAGAAATATTATATTATGCAGGTAGGTACTTTGGTTGGAATGAAACAACGTCTCACTGTCACGGCATATATTCGCAGACTGGCGCTTGCGACACAATTTGACATAACTATTATATACGTACAAATATTAACAATACATAACAGTTACAACATGTGTAAAGTACACCTTGACCATCCCTGCTTAAGGAATATAGCGGTGTTTAGTTTTTTTCCTCCTAAATACTTGTACTAAAAGATACAAAACATAGATAGATAGGGAACTCATTATTATACACCACCTAATTACAGTAAAAAAAACACTATATAATTTATGGCAACGCGTACTTTGGCGGTCTTATTGCTAAATAATCTCTTCCAGACAAACTGTACATTGGAAGAAGCAACAGATAATTAGGGCAGTTAAGATACTATCATCATCATCATCATCAGCCCGTATCAGTCCACTGCTGGACGTAGGCCTCTCCCATGGCACGCCACTGAGCTCGATCTTCAGCTCTCCTTCTCCAATCCCTGCCCGCTGCCTTACGAATATCGTTGCCCCACCTAGCTACAGATACTATACTTAATTGAATTTAGCAACATTAAGTTAGTAGTATTTTGTAGGTAATATTGGCATTGCCAACTGACGGAAAAAATACGGGTATTTTTTACATAAATTTAAATGTCCTGTCATGACATTTAAATTTATCATGTCCCGTACTTTGGCAAATACATTCATATGAAAAAATCTCTCTTTTATGTAAACCTTAAACTTTCCGCGGCTTCGCAATGGTCGATAACAGAACCATCCAAGTGATCCCATAAGTACAAAAAAACATCAATATCGGTCAAGCTGTTTAAGAGGAGAAAAATTACGAACACACGCACACCGGAATTTTATGTATGAAGATATGTTTACAGAAATATGATATTATGTTGTGTACAGTAAAGTCAGTAAAAAGTTCTATAATAATATTAGCCCTGATAAGAAACGGGCATCCTCGCAAACTAATAGGGTTTAGGCCACAGTTCACCACGCTGGCCCACTGCGGGTTGGCGAACTTCACGCACCTTCGAGAAACTCTTAGGCATGCAGGTTTTACTCACAATGTTTTCCTTCACCGTTAAAGCAAGTGATAGTTAAATTTTAATACACGCCTTCGAAATGACAGAGGTGCGTGCCTAAAAAAGTCTTAATAAAACGAAATTGAATATGTAATAATTATGTTGTCTGGCCCGGCTGCAAAGGGAAATTCCATATTTTTTAAGCTTCATGATCGTTTGTCCTTTGAAGCCGTAAAAAATGTGTGCAACCCAAGACGTTACCACCGTATTGGCCACCTATCAAACATATCCGTAATGATGTTTACGTTTTTTATACAAGGCATAAAATACTAAGTTGAATTTAGGAGGTAATGTAGGGTTACACGATACACACTTGCCAACCCTGCTTAGAAAATACGAACGGAACGATGTATTTTTTTTTCTCCCAAAATACTGGTACGGTCAGCAGCATAACTCGCTTGCATACTTTTGTTTTGCATCAGGTCCATTATTTTTGTTGATTTAATTATACTAGTGGTCGCCCATTGGTTAATATTCGACCTACTCTTTCATCGTTTGCTGGTTATGTTTGACATTCAGTAAGACTGTAGACAAATAATATTAAATACACACAAAATTTGTATCCAAACAATTTTATTACCCTCAGATTTAAGGGTATGGAAACTGGTACTCGTATTTACACATTCCTATCTCCATAAACGTATTTTATTCGTGTAATAAATTCATTACTTCTGTAGCTCTACCATTAGTTTCAATACTCACTCGAGTTTGTCCACATATATGAGCCTGCTCGAAGAAAATAAAATATGATAAAGATACCTTCTGTAGATCTGTTTGCCAATCGGCAAAGGCCTCCTCCAACCTCTTCTACTCTGATCTTTCTTGAGCCACTCTGTTCCACATAGCTCCTGCCACTTCTCAAATATCGTCATCCCACCTTTTCTGTGGTCGGCCTCTTTTCCTTTTACCTTCCCTGGGATACCACCTTGTCACCTTTTTACTCCATTTGTCATGACCTCTTGTTGTGTGCCCTGCCCATTTCCACTTGAGTCTTTTAATTTTCTGTACTACATCTAAAGTTCTTGTTTTATCCCTGATTACACGATTTTTCAGTCTGTCTGATCTTTTGACATTCAGCATGCTCCTCTCCATAGCGTATTGGCAAGTTGCTAGGCTGTTTGTCATTTCCTGAGTTAAAGTCCATGACTGACAGCCATACATAAGGCCTTAGTTGATCTGAATAAAGGCTATTATTATTATTATTATTATAAATATGCCTTATATATATAAATTACTGACGCTTCCCTCGCTTTATATATTTAAAGTTGCCATATTTGTTAGAAGTAACATTAATTTTTTTACACTTTTATGAGCGAACGCCAAATAAATAAATTACGTGTCAAGCCACATAAAAAATCTATCTACTATCTATCTACCACATAAAACTACCAAGCAAATTACTTGAAGTAAAGAACATGGATACTTTTAAGAAAACTTTATTTGATATTCTCGTAAAAAAGGCCTTTTACACGATAAATGAATATTTTAATGAACAGTCTTTAATGTGATCGTGACCATGGTGAGCTAATAATTCCGATTTATTTTGAGTATACTATAACTATGACGTTGTTACTTATTTGCTATGACGTTAAGACCAATGACATTGACATAAAAAGTTTTAATTATTCTCATGTATTTATCAGATTCAACGATGTTTCAGTTTTATTAAATGTATAGATTTTATTACTCTGACTATATTTGTATGCTCGTAGAGCTACACATAGATAGGACTATTTAATTTTACCGACCACCAATTTATGTACCTATGTTTGCAAATAAACCTCTGATTCTGATACAAATCATCCGGTAATATTCCACTTTTGAGAAAAGATCCTCTCACACAACGATGCAAGAGATATTTAGTTTATACACCACCATGCAGACTTAGTGCAGATTGATAGAGGCACGTTTTGGCCACTCCCAGCATTGCAGGATCGCGGTGTTCTTTGCAAACACCAAGGTTAAGCGACATTTTACTCGGTCAATCTCGGATGGGTGACCGTTTGTGGCAATTTCATACTCGAACGTCTCCGTATTTCGGAAGGCACGTTAAGCCTTTGGTCCCGGTTATCACTTAATTTAGTAGAAGTTAAGCCAAGTTAGAAGCCTGAATGGCATATAAGTTTCAACAGCAGGTGGCCACATACTTGCCTCCACCGTACCGCACTGGGTCCGCACGGTTGAGTCCCTAATCTCTCTCACCTCTATATGTGAGGGAAGGCTTTTGCTCAGCAGTGGGCTAATATAGGCTGGTTTTATTTATTTTGATATATTGTTTCAGGGCTTGTTTTCCTGAAAAGTCGGAGTGCAAACAAGCTATTCCTCCACCTGCTAGCTCCAGCCAAGATGCTACAGCATGCGCTATTCGAGGAAGTCATACTGGACGCACAGGTAAGTCACGATACAATTAGCTCGCTTAGGTGAATAATTTGCATCTTTTAAACCTAACCTTAAAATATTTGATCAATTAAAACCACGATTTGCTGAAATAGATCTCAAGAATGTTTAGCAATATTTAAAATACATAAAACTCTCTTTATAATTCAGGATATTTAGTTTTGACGCAATGACTTAAGGTTTGGTATGAAGCGATATACATTAGACAGCATTATAGGACATATTGAGTTCTTAGATTAACGCGAATGTATTTGTTATTCTTTCACGCAGAAACTACTGCACTGATTTTGATGGCACTTTACAGTAATATAGGTTATACATCAAAGTCAAAGTCAAAAATCATTTATTTGTATAGGCCAATACATAAGCACTTACAAACGTCAAAATTATTACATTTTTTACATCTACCACCGGATCAGAACGCGGCCTCCACTGAGAAGATCCGGCGAGAAACTCAGCGGGCTAGTCTTTTAATTTAATTTGTTTGGCTTCCCGATAATCATTTTTTTGTTTTTAAAAAATTGTATTATACATCATTTATAAATGTTGCTGATTGAGGAGCTGCTCAAACCCAATCTGTTTTATCGTCAAGATAATCCGAAATTTTATAACACCCTTTCTTACAGAGTCTAGTTTTAATTGCCTTTTTAAACTTATTGATAGGCATGTTTCGGATATCTATGGGTAATTTGTTGTAAAAGCGAATACATTACCCCATGAAAGAATTACTAATTCTGTGGAGACGAGTGGAATGTACAATAAGATCATCTTTGTTCCGTGTATTCACATGATGAATGTCGCTATATTTTTCAAAAGAATTACACATAGGCCAAATTTTATAAAGATATTACGAAACAAACGCGTGTGCAGGATAGAAAAATATTATAACGAATTTTATCGCAATTAACTTTTTTTATGTTCTCATCTGCACATAAGCTTCGAATCTAATATCGAACAAAGATAGACATTTGCGAAGAGGGTAAATGCAAATTATAATTCAATTCCTTTCACACGTTGTCTCATACTGTCTAGTTTGTCTAATGGCGCATGGTGCAATCGCCAATCACGAGGTCCTGGGTTCGATTCATGACGTGTAACAAGCTATCGAGGTTTTTTATCGCAAATTCTCAATAGCAGTTTATAGTCTAGAATTGTTCGCGGAAAGTAGTATTAGGTTGCCCCCTATTACCCTGGGATCTAACATCGTCGGGATGAGAATTGAAATATCATCAAGCCACCCCGCTTCGGGATGTAAGTTTTTTGGTGGATTGATGATCCTGTATTGTATTCCTCCTTCTATTTAGGCTATATAAAATGGTATAATATTTAATTATACTATATATAGCCATTATTAATATTAGCCCTGTTAAGAAACTGTCCCACCGAGCACGGGCCTCCTCTCAAACTGAAAGGGTTAAGGCAATAGTTCACCACACTGGCACAATCCGGATTGGCAAACTTCACACCCTTTAGGGAAACTCTTAGGCATACAGGTTTCCTCACAATGTTTTCCTGCGCCGTTAAAGCAGGTGATAGTTATTTTTTAATACGCACATGTATTCGAAAAGGCAGAGGTGCGTCCCTGGGGTTGAACCCGAGATCTCTGATTTTGCAGTCCAACGGTCTAACCACTAGGCTATCACTGCTGAAAAATGGCATCACCAAATTCAAGCAAAAGTGGACGGTACTAAAAAATAACAGGCTTCCGTTTTTCTGCAAATACTACTTTAACGGTTACGAGTAAGGTACAATATGCCCTAATTTATGTTTATATCATACCTAAACTACTCACGTGGCATTGGGGACGTTTTTTAGTGTAACTTTTGAACGGTACTGTGTATCTTGTTATGATATATCGATGTCATTTGGCGAAAAAATGGTATGATATTGCAATATTTAAGTTATAGCTGTTATTATTCTGAAACATGTTTTTCATCGTCTCGCTGGAGCCTATAATAATTTCAAAACATTTTATATTATTGTAAAAACACAGCAATGTCTGGTTAACTTTCATAAATGTCTTAAGAATGGAATAATGCGTCCCTTTTTTACTTTGAGAATTTTTCTCTTCGGTATGTTAAAGGGTAAAATCATTCTTCTTCTTTTTCTTTCCAGTAGACCATAAAATAATAATATTAGCCCTGTTAAGAAACTGTCCCACTGTTGGGCACGGGACTCTTCTCAAACTGAGAGGGTCATAGTCCACCACGCTGGCCCAGTGCGGGTTGGCGAACTTCGCACACCTTCGAGAAACTCTTAGGCATACAGGTTTCCTCACGATGTTTTCCTTCACTGTTAAAGCAAGTGATAGTTAACGTTTAATACGCACATGCTTTCGAAAAGACAGAGGTGCGTGGCTGGTGCGTTGAACCCGAGACCCCTGACTTTGCAGTCCAAGAGTCTAACCACTAAGCTATCACTGCTTCTAGGCTATCACTGCTTACCACTGGGTAAGCATTATAATTTACTTCCTTATGGTCTACTAGTAACTGTACTAGTAGACCATAAGGAAGTAAATTATAATGCCATATTTTAATTATAATGCTGTGTCGACACTGCGTCACATATGGCTATCACACAACTTCACATAATATAACCATAAATGGGACACTGAGTCAAACCTGACACAGTATCACAGATGCATGACGCAAAGTCACAGACAACATGACGCAGCGTCACATACGGCATAGCAAAGCTTCACAAACTCAAACTCAAATAATTTATTTTGCATAAACCCAGTTGCCAATTGCCAGTTTACATTTTTTTTTCTAATTTGTTTATTTATTCTATCCTTATACATCTATGTTTACTGATCAGAAACGTAATGCGATCGTATGGCCCCTTAAATAAACATTGCAAAACTAAACTAATAAACTAAAGAAATAAAGACCTATAACAATTATCTATCTATCTATCTATCTATATCATCACGCCAGATCCCTTGCGGGGTATGCAGAGAGTACAGAGTTCCAACAGGTTCATTCCTTATAACAATTATAAAAATAGAAAATATATTAGGTACAATAACAAATAATATAATACATTAAAACCTTTGCGAACTCACTCACTGGACACTTAAATATGTAGGCAGTCGTCGTCCAATCGATTTTGCTGGTAAATTAGTTCTGGCTGCCGGCAGCGCTAGCAGTTGCGGGCGCCGCCACCTCCACACATAAAGATCCGGTACACACAGACACAGTCCACACAGCACACGCGGATTATCTATACCACGTAACAACCTCACTAAATATGCCGGGAGTGTATACTCTCGTCGTACCCTAAGTTCATTGTACCCGACCATACCCAGAACAAATAGTGTCGGGTACATCAACGGCTAAAAAGGAAAGACACCGTACAACTTCATGTACAGGTGTCTAGCGAATTTGTTTTAAACACGTTCTAGCATCAAACTATATTTCGCTGAAATAACTGCACTATGTTCAAGATGACTCCTTAGCACGCACTAGGCGTCATACAAAGCCCTAACTGTTGTAATGTTAGTGAATCCTCTTGATTGTCTCAGTAAAAAACCTAAGTTTCTATACGCTTTTTTACATATCTTTGTGATGTGATCGCTAAATGTTAATTGTGTAGCTAAGCAAACTCCTAAGTCCCTTACCTGTGTTACGCGTTGCATGGCCACTGCGTCCACCTCGTGCTCATGGTGTAGAGGGAAACGCGAGCGACCGAACGCTATAACCGAGCACTTCGACACATTATTCTAACTATTAAGCTATAATCTAATTATTAAAAGAAAATCCAGTGGGAAACTCAGCGAGCTTGTCTTTTTTATTTAATTCTCTTTTTCTTTTTTCAGAGGCGCTCGTAGCGCTGTGAGACCGCGGTGTTCTTGCCGATCACCAAGGTTAAGCAGCGTTCGACTCGGTCGGCCTGAGATGGGTGACCGTTTGTGGCATTTCATATTCGAGCGTCTCCGTGCTTCGGAAGGCACGTTAAGCCGTTGGTCCCGGTTACCACGTAATGTGGTAGTCGTTAAGCCGAGTTGGAAGCCTTAAAGGTGGCTTGATAAGTTCCAACAGCAGGTGGCCACAAACCTGCCTCCACCAATCCGCACTGGGTCCGCATGGTGGAGTATGACCCAATCTCTCTCACCTCGATTTGTGAGAGAAGGCTTTTGCCCAGCAGTGGGCAGTATAGGCTGATATTATTATTCTTTTTTCTTTTTTTTATATCATATTGTGTAAGTATAATGTTTAGGTTATAATTAAATAGTTTAGATCTATCTCCTTACGATCGCGATAGTAAATAAACTAATAATGTTATTTCTAAATAGTATGTGTCTAAAGGATTCGGGATGGACCAGTTTCCACAAGCTGCACCCGTTCACCTGCACCCGTTCACGAGTATGACTACTGAAACAGCCATCACTCCCCTCGACCACATTGGAGTGAGCATGACCAAATATCACATAAGTTATGACACTATGTGACATACGTATATATGGCATAACACAGTATCCTATATGGCTTACCATAGCGTCACATATGTATGATACAACGTCACATTTTTTTATTTTTTTTAAAAAACTTTGCCCCACACTACGATTTATTCCTGTGTCGTGGGTGCGTTTACAAACATGAAAATTCACAAACACAAATACCCAGACCGGAACAAATAACTGTGGGTCACACAAAGATTTGTCCCGTGAGGGAATCGAACCCGCGACTATTAGACACAGTGGGCGGAGCAGCTCAAGCTCTTAACCACTGCGCTAAATCGTCGTCATGCATGATACAACGTCGCATATAGCATGACTCAGGGTTACATGCAGCAAGTCACAGGACCACATTGGGCATGACATATTGTCAAATATAGCATATACAACGCCACATATAGCATGACGAAGTGTCACATTATATCTTGACACAACGTCACATATGCATGACACAACTTCATATACGGCATGACACAGCATCACATACGACATGACACAGTGTAAATATATCTGTTCAATAATATATCATAATTACCTCCACTAATGTAAATATCTGTTATTTAACAGCAGCAAAATGAATCAAAGGTCGATCAACTTCCAATTAAAGTTAGCTATTTAGTTCACGTTGATACAACAATGGGAAATTAATTGTTTTGAGCAATTTGAACCACGTTTACGGTTGGAACGTCGGTTAACTTTGTTAGTGAACATTTGAAACTATTAACTTTGATCTATGAAACATGGATTGCAATGCGATTTATAGTTTAAATCAAACATGGCGCTTTGAAGCTTACAGCTAACAATCTGTGACGCATTAAGACATTGTATTATTCTACAACATCAATACAAATATTGTATATTCGAAAGTAACTCTGTCTGTCTGCTTATCTGTCTGTTACCTTTTTACGCCCGAACCTCTAAACAGATTATGATAAAATTCGGCAAGGACATGGATTTCATCTAGGGGAAGAAAAGGCTACCTTTTGCCTCAAAAATAACGTAAGGGTGTAAAATACACGCCTGGAAATAACGCGAACAAAGTTGCGACCGCAAGACCGAGAATATAGTATGTTCCTAATCAGTAACTGAATTTATTTCAAGAATGTTTAATGTGTTTTTTTTAATTTTCTAAATATGCTGTTACTCCTTCAATGTATTAAAACAAACTAAATTTATTCTTGATTCAAAGCAATACGGAGATTTCAAATGCATTTCTAAAACGTATTTCTAAATAGTTGAATTTTTCTTGTTAATTGGAGTTTAAAAGTGCTGAAAAAAAGGTTAAAAAAATTGCATTTGGAGATTTGATTTTCGTATTAAATTTGTAAAGCAATTATCTTTCCGGGCTCTCCGAGGGCTTGTATTATTACGACACATCTTGTATTGGTAGTATGGCTCTTCAGCCATTTACTTTAAGTTATATACTAATTATAAAATAAATATATAATTTGGTTTCATCCCTTCGATACCAATACCAATACAATTCGCAACAACGAAGTAAGAAAGCGAGTAGGTATGAAGGATAGTATCGGTGTAAAGATGTTAAACGGGGTGCTCCGATGGGTCAGGCCTATAGAAAGAATGTCAGAAGAAAGAATGACAAAACAGATATACAATGCGAAAGTGGAAGGATGTAGGTACCGGGCAAGGCCTGGACTATCTTACCATAACCAAATAGACCGAGTCTTATCTGAAGGACAAGTCAAGAGTCTCCTTAACCGGCGAGCGTGTATGAGACGAACTATGAGATGATGATTGCCCTTGGTTTTTTGGTGCCTTAAGGTGATTATTGGTTTTTATTCTCAGAATGGATGTAAGGAGTTTATAAACCGTAGGTAAACATGTAATCGGTCTATAATTTTTAAGTTCCAAAGTACTGCCAGATTTGTGAATCAAATGAGTGACACCCGTTGTCAAAAGGCTAGGTAGCGATCCCAATTCAAGAGCTTCTTGGAATTGAGTAGCTAGACGAGCATGTGAACCCTGGAGCCTCTTTAGCCAGAATGCGTGCATTCCATCCGGCCCCGGACTTTTCCAGTTCGGCGCCGCACGGACCGCACAGGCTACATCGTCACGGGTGATGACTACGGGCTCCATTTCCTCGCCCTCGGAGTGACTGACGGGCACTGACCAAATTTTATGCCAAAACGCAGCCATCGTGGCCGCATCTGGCAAGTGTACGTCAGTAACTCTCTTTTGGGGGCGCTCCCAAGCCTGGTATACACTCTTTTGATTCACTTCGAAGGTACGATTCACGTGGTATCGGTCTGCTCTTTCCCTATACCTGCGAATCCTATTCGCCCATGTATAAACTTTCTGCTTCCAGTAGTCTATGCGTTCAATGACCCGTGCCATATAGTCCACAGGAGCGACTCCTGTGCCTGCAAAGGCTTGGGCCACGAAACGCTAAACTCTCGGGCGGTTGTTTCCGGCCTGGAAGCACAACAATTACGCTATGAGTGTCCTAGCCATATTTATACGCCGCTCTATTGTGCACTGCCAGAGCGGCTTAGCATTTATGAGTCGGGCGGCTCGATGTAGATTAGAAAATCTTACACCTGCCACCCGACAAACCGCCACCGCTCCACAGTACAAAATATAGTGGGTATAACATAAGTCCACACTGGTTTCCCAGTGTGACTTTAAAACATTGTCTAGGGCATCCACAAGCGAAATGTGACGTCTATGCTTGGGCAAACGGGGTAGGCATGGTCTTAGAGAAATCGGTGCAGACCGATACTCCTCAAAGGCATCCTTCAAAGCTCTCCTCACCTGCTCCTGTAGCTGGTCACCAACACTCACCTGCCCGCTATTTACCTCCTCCGATCGTGCGAATTTATCCAAAGAGATAGATTCTTCGAAACTTCGCAGGTCGGATTCAGTGCGGGCAGGGCAAGTTTAGCTGCGTAGTCGCTCAAGTACTGTGTCATTCAACAACTTGCATTGCTGGATGGCACGCACTTGATCCGACAGACGTTGTGCAGTCACGGCAACAGTCGGGTGAAGCTCCTGAAACAGAGATAGCAATTTCAGACGGTACGCGGTGAGGATAGTTTCTCCCTCCGTAGCACCATAGTAGGCCCGCATGACACTCATATTCAGCTCTGGAGTCCATCTCATGCGGCACACTACACCACCGGTAGCAGGGGCCGTGGGTGGAGCAGTGTTTCGCTGGCCCTATGCATGCCGGCAGCGGTGGGCGTCCTCTTCTCTCAGGTCTTGGCGAATGTGAAGACGCCGGTGGCTCGGTTTCATCGCTGGAGGCCCCAGACGTCGGCGGCGTGAAGTATAACTCATTTTCTGACGACTGAGGCGAGTTAGGCGCAAAGGTGACGGGCGTGCGCTATGTCCCTGGGCAATCCGCTGCCGACACCGCCCGACAGGGTTTCTTCGGGGGTATTCGGCCATATACTGCTGGATTATGGGTATCGTTTAGTTCTTCTGTATTTTATATTTGTTAAACTTCCAGTTTTTGTTAAATAAAATTTTATTTTAAAAACGTTGTGACATTTTCTGTTGACAGCTGTTGCCATGGTATATTATTTATATTGTTAATTCGTACAATAATAATACTCGTCTTGCTTTGTCCAAATCAGGTTTATTTCATTTTTTAATTCGAAGGCATACTCATTCAGCAATATTCTCTGTTGCCACTTATTTAGAAGCCTTCACCTGCATGAATTACTGTCTAACAAGTTTGACCACTAGTAAATAACAAAAAATATTAGGTAACTTTATTTATTTAATTCTTTATGCACAATTAGTATACAGGCGGACTTAATGCCTTAAGCATTTTCTACGAGTCTACCTTAGGGTGATTCAGAAACAAGTGAAGCCTCATTATATAAAAAAATAAGTATCACGTATTTTAAGGGTGAAATAAAAAATCGTGAGGAGTATTTCGAAGGTGTGTAAAGTTTGGCGAATCGCACTGGGCCATCGTGGTGGACTATGGCCCTCACAGTTTGAGAAGAGGCCCGTCCTCACGGTGGGAAAGTTTCTTAACAAAGCTAATATTATATTATTATATAAATGAGAGGAGCTGCAATTATAGCGGTTGGAACGGCGACGTAGATTCTAGAAAAACGCCAATTAGGGCTAAATACGAACAGATTGACGTTATCATAACGTTCTGAAGAAAGCGTTCTAGCACGTTTATGTTTATTTAGTAAATTTGTAGTGTGAAAAAGATGGCATATTATCTCTATTGCATCAGGTTATCGTCAATCTGTTCGTGCTAAGCCCTTTGAATTTAAAATAGCACGTCGAATAATGACTACTTTACGCAAAATACCTTAGAGTATAAGACTAAAGCAAAAGTGCCAATTCCCGGAAGACTCGCCCTATTAGACGTAAAATGAAAATTACGGAAAACTAGCCAATTACTCATACAACGACCCTGATCAAACCTGTCAGTTATGTGTCGGATTTTGAAGAACAAATTTGGTTTGCTTAAAATTCTCTGTTATTACCCGACTATAATTGGAGGGTTAGGTTTTTACAAGCTTTTATTTAACTTGCTAATGTTTGTTAGTTTGTTTATGTCAAATCATCCTATTAACCTTCGAGTTGAAATTTGTCATGTTCAGTTCCGATGTCAATACAGTTTTATCGAGAGCGTGACCTGATTCCTCACTCAGGATTGAATCCAGATGAAGGAACTCCTCAAATGCCAACAGCATAGACATGAAATTTTGATTAGCCGTTTTAAATTGCATCATTACCTGGCTGCATAGAAATTTGTTTAAAAAAATAATTTTTATTTAATAATTTATTTATTCCACCTGCCAACGGCGGAAAACGACAGAGCGGCAGGCCCAGAAAGAGGTGGTGAGACGAGCTGGACTCCTATGAAAAGGACTGGCATCAGCTTGCACTAAACCGAGATGAATGGAGAAAGGAAGGGGAGGCAGTGGGACAGTATGGGCTTATAATAATAACTAGTGGTCGTCCATAGGTCGATATTCGACCTACTTTTTCATCGTTTGCTGGTTATGTTTGACATTCAGTAAGACTATAGACAAATAATATAAAAGACAAACATCAATTTGACGTGTATTGTGTCAAATACATGGTAGTGTGTGTAATGTTTTTTTCATTGATTTAATGTATGTTTTATGCATAATTGAAAAAAATATTAGCATTCTGTACTCCTTCTCTATATAAACTATAAGTGTGAGAAGTTTCATACTCCTCCGTCCGCGCAATTTTCGTAAAAATGTGTACAAAGTTTTTGCTTCACGTATTAATAGACACCGTCACGCCTATATTCCCCAAGCGGGGATGGCAGAGGTGTACCGAGTACACCCACGTTTCGCCGACGATGTTAGGTCCCATGTAATAGGGGGCGAGCCTATTGCCATATACTGGGCACAATTCCAGACTCCGGACTCATACTGGGAAGTTTTTGTTAGAAAAACTACACTTGTCCTACCTAGGATTTGAACCCAGGACCTCGTGATCACAAAGCGATGCGCTTTGCCTCTAGACCAACGAGGCAGTCAGACGTATTAATAGATAGATAATTTATTCAAGTATATAGTTGTATGTAGGTATGCAGATTTTTTAGCATGTCCTCTATCTACATCTTTCTATGCAGCCAGGTAATGATGCAATTTAAAACGACCAATCAAAATTTCATGTCTATGCTGTTGGCATTTGAGGAGTTCCTTCATCTGGATCCAATCCTGAGTGAGGAATCAGGTCACGCTCTCGATAAAAATGTATTGACATCGGAAATGAACATGACAAATTTCAACTCGAAGGTTAATAGGATGATTTGACATAAACAAACTAACAAACATTAGCAAGTTAAATAAAAGCTTGTAAAAACCTAACCCCCCAATTATAGTCGGGTAAAAACAGAGAATTTTAAGCAAAAACCAAATTTGTTCTTCAAAATCCGTTACATAACTAACAAGTTTGATCAGGGTCGTTGTATGAGTAATTGGCTAGTTTTCCGTAATTGTCATTTTACGTCTAATAGGGCGAGTCTTCCGGGAATTGGTACTTTTGCTTTAGTCTTATACTCTAAGGTATTTTGCGTAAAGTAGTCATTATTCAACGTGCTATTTTAAATTCAGAGGGCTTAGCACGAACAGATTGACGATAACCTGATGCAATAGGGTTAATATGCCATCTTTTTCACACTACAAATTTACTAAATAAACATAAACGTGCTAGAACGCTTTCTTCAGAACGTCACGATAACGTCAATCTGTTCGTGTTTAACCCTAATTGGCGTTTTTCTAGAATCTACGTCGCCATTCCAACCGCTATAATTGCAGCTCCTCTCATTTATATAATAATATAATATTAGCTCTGTTAAGAAACTGTCCCACCGTGAGCACGGGCTTCTTCTCAAACTGTGAGGGCCATAGTCCACCACCATGGCCCAGTGCGGTTTGCCCAACTTTACACACCTTCGAGAAACTCTTAGGCATGCAGGCTTTCTCACGTTTTTTATTTCACCCTTAAAACACGTGATACTTATTTTTTTATGTAATGAGGCTTCACTTGTTTCTGAATCACATGCTGAATGCATATGCCTTCGAAATAAAAAATGAAATAAACCTGATTTAGACAAAGCTCAGTAAGACTTAACAATAATAATAATATATGGATTATTAATGAGCCTTTACTGTCCTTCTGCTGATTGGTAGATGCAGGTTTGTAACCATCTGCTGTTGGAACTTTTCAAGTCGCCTATAAGACTAAACTTGGCTTAATGACTACTACATTAAGGAATATTCAGGACTAACGGCTTAACTTGCCTTCCGAAGCACGACCCTCAAAAACGGAATCGCCTTAAACGGTAACGCATCCTAGACCAAACGAGGCAAAATTCCAGGATTTTTTTTGTAATACCTAATTACAAATTAGATATTAAAAATCAGATACAACCCTTTACTTGTACCGTGTTATTGTCGATGGGAATTTCCCAATAGATTTTAATGCGTGAATATAAACGGTCTTATCTTTTGATTGCTTTGACTTAGAAGCTTTTTATGGCGGCAAGAGACCAAAGATTTTAGTATTTGACATAAATATTACTTTGATACCTTTACTGAGATAAAGGATCTTGACGGTCATACAGGCAGACTAACAAAGTGATCCTATAAGTTTTGCATTTTAAGGATTCAGGTAGGGAACCCTAAAACTAGTAAGTAAAGTAAAACTATAAGAAAGAACACAAAAAGAAACTAATATATTCGGTTCTGCATCTTACAGTTCTTCTACATCTTACAGTAGTACAGCATAATGTGAAGTACGAAGAAATACTTGAAGCTACCACTAGCTTATACCTATCCAATCATATTCAATACACATCCAATAATAACAACAAAACCGAAAATGTATAAAATTTTAGAATTGACAATAGAATGCGGCTAGCTTGCATCGCTGCTGGATCCTAATTTGGTATGACCAACATGGTAACGCGGCATGTTACGATAGCTTTGTGGTATGATAGTGTAATTGTACCCATACAGAATAAATTGCAAGGAAAAGAAGCTACAATTTAGAAAAACTTTTAGACACTGGCAAAGTGGAAGGGAAGAGACCTAGAGGTCAGAGTCCCATGCGTTGGTCCGATCATATTAGCACGACGGTCGATTTCAATGCCAGTGACGCATTTCATATCGCAGAAGATAGGACCAAATGGAGAGACATTCAAGGCTAAAGTTCTTCATAAAGATCACGACACTCAACACTGAGGAGTACAACGTAAGGAGGAGGAATGCATCCCATGCGGACCTGGTGCCGAATGGGGGAGGCAGGTTTATGACTTGCTCTTGAATGTGTCATTTTACAACAAAACATATAACTAACAAAGTACCTAGGTCACATGTGGCATAAGTCCTAATTATTTACCTTAGAGACCCGAAGGAATGTTTCTGATGCTTTGTTTTTATATAAAATTCTTAATAATAATGTATCCTGTCCACAGCTTTTAAACCTTATACAGTTTCGGGTGCCTTCCAAATTACCTCGTAAACCTATTACTCTTCTTAGTCCACCTCTTAGAAGAACGGTTTTGGGCAGTCCTTCTCCTATTGCCAGGTTTAGCAGGGTTTTGAATCACTGTTGTGACCAAATTGATGTCAACTTTGATAGCTTGGGCTCATTCCGTAAGAGGATCAACAAATGTTTTGCTAACTCTTTTCATTAATTATTTTGTGTTTGTATTATGCTGTGTTTTGTATTTTTAAATTAATTTAGTATTGTGTTATGTATATTTATTTTTTCTTTGATTTTTATATCACAGTTCCGTATGTGCAGGTTGTGTTTACCTGTAAGTAACTTGTTGCACATAATTCATTACCTTAAAGCATATAAAAATGGTCAATATTAGTGTAAACAATTGTTGGTAAACCATATTAAATAAATAAATTTAAATAACGAAATCTCTATTTAAAGGCGTAATAACCGAAATTCTGGATGTCAGTCAAGGTAACCTACAAACCGCACTTTAAAATAACTTAGAGAGGCCTAAAGGTTGGGACGAAACATACTTTAGTACCTTCATGTTTGACAATAACATTGTTTTGTTATAAAATTTTAGGTCGACTTTTGAGCATACCTATTATTTAATTTTTGTATCAACTTTCTACAGAGGAAACACCGTCATATAGGCGTGACGGTGTTTCCTCTATCTACAACGGCTTGATGGATTATAACATATGAGTTGTTGTTAGATTCGCCTTATTTCTGGAAGTGACATAGGCAATATATTTTATTAATATAGCATCTGCGAATCAGAAAAGAAAGGAGGGAGTAAAAATAAATATTTGGGTTATAACAATACGGTTTATAGTGGATACTATATACGTAAGGCAAGACAGGACAAAATTAATGATTAATCTAAATTGTAAGAAAAACATGTTGATTTTCTTTCCAAATGAGCTTATACTATCAAAGTCGATACCAAATTTTACCATGTATCTCATTATTATGATACACCTACGCCTGCACGAGACAGGCTTTGCATTGAGTGGAAGGCACCAGTACTTCTAGCTTCTCACGTTCCTTTTATCTAATGTTGAGTATTTTATTCTTTTTTTGTTAGTTTTTCTTATTCTTACTCTCATCTCATTCTCATTCTCACCTTCACCCTCATCCTCATCCTTATCCTCATTCTTATTCTTATTACAACAGTGTTTCCAAAATTGTATAATTTCCAGGCGACTATTTTGACAAAAACTGAAATTTATAAGTGTTTAAATGTTCTCTTTTAGGTACATTAATCATATTTTTGTTGTTTTATGTATTTTTTATAGTTTAGTTTTGTGCTTCGTATTTGAGGTCACGTTCGCAGTTGATTTATCTCAGGTTGCCATAGCCATTACAGCAGGGAATAGACTAATCAAATTATTAGATTTGGGTATCTAAAAATATTAATCAAAGATATAATTGACGGACGGAAATACGGCAGCTTGGTCTAGTAGTTAAAAGCTTGAACCGCTTCGCTATTAGATCGAGGAGTCACGGGTTTGATCTCCGCACCGGACAAATCTTTGACCTACACAGTTTGTCTCGGTCTAGGTGTTTGTTTATTTGAATTTCATGTAAGTAAATGTACCCACGACATAGAAACAATCAAGTAATAGAGTAGTACCTATCCACTGTGACTCTACATTTAAAAAAAAGAGTAGGTATGCCTTAAAGTTGATGCAAAAATGTAATAATAGGTATGCTCAAAAGTTGACCCTAAAATTTAATAACAAAACAATGTTATTGTCAAGTATGAAGGTACTAAAGTATGTTTCGTCCCAACCTTTAGACCTAAGTTATTCTAAAGTGTGGTTGGTAGGTTCTCTTGGCTGGCATCCAGAATTTTGGTTTATTATGAATAGAGATTTCGTTATTTAAATTATTAGGACTTATGCCA
Organism: Phalera bucephala; assembly: GCA_905147815.2. Taxonomy (NCBI): domain Eukaryota; kingdom Metazoa; phylum Arthropoda; class Insecta; order Lepidoptera; family Notodontidae; genus Phalera; species Phalera bucephala. Next base: position 31,348,356 of record LR990615.1, on the reverse strand, counting down.
CATGTGACCTTGGTACTTTGTTAGGTTTATGTATTGTAGTAAAATGACTTTCATGTTATAATACATGGCTTATAATATGCGGCAATAGGTGGCTTGTAAGTTTCAAGTCATAAACCTACCTCCCCCATTCGGCACCGGGTCCGCGTGGGATGCATTCCTCCTCCTTACGTCGTACTCCTCAGTGTTGAGGGTCATGATCTTTATGAAGAACTTTAGCCTTGAATGTCTCTTCATTTGTTCCTATCTTATGCGATATGAATTGCGTCACTGATATTGAAATCGAGCGAATCTCCGCGTCGAGTGAATCTGATCGGAACAACGCATGTGACTCCGACCTCTAGGTCTCGTCCCTTCCACTTTGCCAGTGATCAAAAGTTTTTTTTTAAGTTGTAATTTGTTATCCTGGCAATGGATGCATTATAACCAGAGAAATTATAATAATAAGAGTCAATTATGATTACTGTGATTATAACCTAAGCTAACTTACTCGATTTGTGAGAGTCTTGCCCGATAGTGATAGTGTATGCTCTCCCCATAGGGACTCCCCAAGCCGAGGCCGTTCCTCCTTGAGGTGCCCTAGAGCTAGTTGCCCCCTTGCCCTTCTGGCTCGAGCGTAGTGATTGCATGCTTGCCCTCTTATCCGGTGAAGCTGTAAAGGCCCCGCGGCCAACAGCGTAGATCATTCACATACACACAAAAAAAAGGTTTGTGAGAGAAGGCAAAGGTAGATATAGACGGATTTATTAGTAAAATTACCTAATCCGTGGTCATTTTAGGGTTAAAGATATGTTTTACGATATGTTATAAGGCTTTTTTAATTTTCAGATAAAATATAATAAACGCTAAGGCTTATCAAAAACTAAGTTAAGCTGGTAACTAATACCAGATAAGTAAGATAATTTAAGTGATCTTGTTGTTAGTTTTTGTGTTGTGTTGTGTTGAGTTAAGTAAGTATACTAAATTAGTAGGTACGTTAAGATAAAAGCACCTTCCATTTAAATCTCAAATCAAATTTACTAAACACTTATTTACTTATCAGAAACTAAGTAAGTATAATACTACTAAGTAGTAAAGTTAATTGATGTTGCTGAGTTAAGTATGTTATTTTGTTGAAAGTTTTTTTTGATCAGTTTAATTAAGATACTAAGTAAATTAAGTTACTGAAAAAAAAATTAACACCATCAAGCCCGCAGTCTTATAAGGTTCTTTTGGCCCGCTGAAATCGGAACTAACGCTGTCATCAAATGAAATTTCTCGTCATAACAGTCGCAGAGTTGCCGTATGCAAAGAAATTTAGCCAAGTTCTTTTTTTAATTACCCAACCTTTTTTTAAATAGTAACCGTGGGGAACCACTTTTTGAAAAACTATTAAATGGTAACCCTCATTTCACTGCAACGCCCCCCAGTCAATGTTATCCTTGTACAACTGTATATTCTCTCCTATTTACACTAATCATAGATATTTAACCGACATTGACACCGTACAGGGCACTGTCATCACAGTGCTAATTCTTATCCGGTGAACCTGTAAAAGCCCCACGGCCAACGGCGTAGATCATTCACACACAGAGGGCTAAGCACGGAAATATTGAAATTAGCTTTACGCTTGCGAATAATCGTAGGGTCACGTTTACGTTTATTTTGTAAATTAGTAGTGTGACAGGGATGGCATATTAACTCGCTAGCGTCAAGCTAACGTCAATCTACTCTTGCTAAGCTCTCAAGTCGCGAAACTGCTCATAGACATATTCCTCTAAAATTACGGAACATTTTTTCTGAATAGCTTTTACATATTCTATCTAAATGAATTAGAATTGACTGAAAACCACGACATGATTCCACAATCAGCTTATTAACATTGAAAACGCATGGAAAACAGTTCATCGGATTAGAATCTATGATTCAACCAATTAATTACCACTGTTGATGTGTATAAACAATACAAATTATCATCACCCTACCTGTGTTTTTACCTCCAATTTAAAAAATATATCAAATAATTATACTAAACATATTTATCGCCTGTAAACCTCGCCGGCGAGCGGTCGCGGTAGCAAGTACCTACTTGGTCACCTAAAAATAGCTATGTATATGCTTTGTGGGTGTGTGTGTGTGTGTGAATGATGTACGCTGTTGGCCGCGAGGCCTTTACAGCTTCACCGGACTTAAAGGCGAGCGTGCAACCATTACGCTCTAGCCAGCCAGAAGGGCAAGAGGCGACATACTCGAGGGCGCCTCGAGGCGCCCTTGGTTGGGACAGTCGCTGTAGGGGACGGGTGCACTACTAAGTGCACCGGTCAACCGCCGGCTATGGGAGGGGATCTACTACTACGTCGTCGTCGTCGCCCGTATTCTGAGCGAAAAGAAGGGATGACAAAGCATCGGGGGGGTCGGTGAGAACATGTCGCGGGCGGCGGTGGCGGCAGGGGTCGGGGAGTGATCGTAGTCAGCGGTGGCTACGATTAACGGATTCGCATGGGTAGATGCGTTCGCGAAGTGACGTGTGCGTCGGCTATTGTTAGAAGTACTTTTCTATCAATATACTTAGAGGGTTTGCGTCCGTTCTAGAACTTTCATACGAGTATAAAAGGAACACTCAATGTGGCGACGGACACAGTCTCTTTTCGGAAGCGACAGCGATCAAATCGGAGAACAAGCGATCTAAGTGAAGTACACCGGCGACCTTAACAACGATATACGGATACTACGAGTATGAGTGACTCAGCGACTTGGAAGCAATATCTGGGTACTAAGGAGAGTAGTACTAGTGTGTGTTTAGTGCTTGTGTGTACTTGCATTCGACGTACTGTTTTGTGCGTACAGCCCCTAATAAAGTACGCCCTTATTCGGCATTTAATTATCCCGCAAACGTAACAATATCAATTTGCACCATTATAAATCTATTCTTGCTGATTGGGTAAAAGGGGTAAATTCAAGTAGTATTAGTAGTACAAAAAAAATTGGAAGAATTAGTTTAGTTTACTTTGCGACAATTGGAAATATATATCTTAAGGTTGTTAATTTTCAAAAATGCTTACTTTTATTAATATACCCAAAAAAAACTATCTCTTTTTAAGCCTTAGGAAAATAGGGAATTGAGAAATAGTGTTTTTTTTCTAATGCATAATGTGCAGAAATATCAAAAGTGCTATAACTCGAGTTGTATTCCCTTTCACTAAAGGTATATATTAGTCGGGCGACGTCTCTCACTACGCGGCAAATTTCAAGCGTCATGCGTGGAGAGACATGTCGTAATTAATACTAGGGTTTATGGTTCTTACATAACACTGTGGCGTAACAATCGCAGTTTTATGTGAATCGTTGTGCCCTTAAACTTTATTGGTGACGTAAGCCATGTAAGACCTCTGAACCGACGGCGTAAATCCAAAGGCGCATGCTACACAGACATGAGTTGCTCTGAAATGTATTTGGATGTATAAATAAAATATTTCGTAATCCATCACACCACAGGAACTTCACTGTCATGTGTTGGACTCCGTTTAAAATGTTCATACGGAACGAATGCAACACATCACTCACTTTATAACAAAATCATTTTAGTTGGTTATTAACGAGTTTTAACGACGGGACACGACGATATAAGGGGGGGACGGGATAAGGCGGACTTAATACCTGCGGTATTTTCTACCAGTCTACCTAAGGGTGAGAAACGAGTGAAGCAGGTACAAATTCACAGGAAGCAAAAAAAAATAAAGGCAGTAGAACAAATAAATATTAGATCATACAAATCAAAAATCCATAGACCCTTACTACATACATACATATCTCTGACTAAATATATAGATATAATAAAGAAATGTATATAGATATTTAAAAAAAAAAGTTGAGATAATTCTGCCAAAGTTTTGTGGAAGGTACTCTGGTACTTTACTTTTAAAAGACAAGCAATTTGTAGCCGTCCTGATATCCTGTGGTAATGCATTCCAAAGTACGATGGATTGGACGATGAGAAAGATGAGTTAATAAAATTAGAACGGTGAGGAGGGCATTAAAGATGACGATTATTTGAGGAGCTAAGATGTTTATCATGATTAGAACATAGATATTGAAAATGAGAAAAAAGATAATCAGGCGAAGCAAGAATGGAAAATAGCATTATCAGTGCCCTCAGAACTCTGCTCTTGCTAATAGGCAACCACCTTAAGAGGGATCGATACTCAGACACATGGTCAAATTTACGTAAGTTAAAAATAAATCGAATGCAGTTATTACGAAGGCGGTACTAGTAGCACACATCACCATAGTCGGAAATAGGAAGGATTAAGGACTGCACGAGCCTTGCTTTTGTGTTAGAGGGAAGCACATTTTTAATATATAGATACAAGTATCACAACATCCCGGTGACCTTTTGAGCGACTGCCGCAATTTGCCGCCAAGATCTTTTACTTGAACTTAAGGGTATAATAATAACATCGAACATAAGTGTCGGCAGAGTTACAATATTTAATTTGCTTATAGTTCTTGAACTACCCACACGAATAACGTGACACTTAGCCGGGTTAACCGCCAATCCAAACCTATCAGACCAGTTCTTGATTGCCTTCAGATCGCGGTTTAATTTGCCAATAGTTTCAGAGATTCGTTCGGCACTGCCTTGCGAGTAAATCTGCAAATTGTCGGCATAAAGATGATACGCACACTGAAGTTCATGGGTGATCAGAACGATGTAAATGGAAAACAGAAGAGGAGAAAGTATACCGCCTTGAGGAACGCCGGTTTCTAAGCAGGGAAACGACGATGAGTACGAGTCACGCAAAACAGCCTGCTTACGATTACTAAGATAGGAAAAAAACTATTCCACCGACTCCCGCTAGCACATACGGTAGGAAAAAGTGGACAGTAGGCCATCGTAACTGACAGTGTTGAAAGCATTGGAGAAATCTACTAACACAAGCAAAATACCTTTAGTTTTCTCCATGCCTTTTCGGATGTCATCAGTAATAATTTTGAGTGAAGCAGAGACGGTAATATAGTCAGGCCTGAACTCAGATTGAAAAGGGCTAGTTAAATTATTAGAGTAGATAAAATGGGACAATTGCTTGTGAACACAGACCTGGAGCACTTTTGAAAGAAAAGGAAGAATGGAACGATTGACTTGATATCTAACCTATGCTTCTGGTACCATGGTTTTGGTCATAGATATGTAATCTGTTTTTATGACCATCGTTAGACTAATCTAATCTAATTTGGTTCTTACTTCTTTTACGAGGCTACAATGAACTTTAAATCATATGCAACTTAATGCAGTGCAGGTCAATGTTATCTGCATACACGTTTGTTTTTATTTACTTGTAGCTATTGTTGTTGTTATATTGTTTGTTGTTGGAGTCATGTTGATCTTCAAAATAAATAAGATTTCTCTCTTTCTTCTTTTTCGATTGCTATATGCATATGTACATTAAGGTAGCATAGGATATGGGTGTCTATACTGCATTACTATAATTTGCGAGCTCAGCATTAAGGGTGTCTGTGCAAACCCCAACTTTGTGTTTACGCGACCTAGCGTGTAAAAGCATATGAGGGTTATAAACATTTCGTGGCAGGGATCTGTCCCCGCCGCAATTACTATACTGAAAATAAAATCTGTCTGGGTTGAAGTATATTTAACTCATTCTTAACCTTAAAAGAATGGTAGGCTTGTACTATGCTAACTTTAATTTGAAATGCCTTAGTAAGAGCTCCTTAATGGGGTAACTTGTAAAAAGTATTGTCTGCTATTTTTATAGTTGGTTTGCTGGTAACGGTTTGATGAAACAAACTAAAATTTGTTAGTAGCTTGGCAGTCATGAGTTAACTGTCGGGATTTAAAAAAGGCTAACACATTTCGAACAATTTTATAAAGCTAATGTAACATGAACACAAAAATGGTTTCAACCGTATTAAAGACTAGCTGTTAATCGCAGCTACGCACGCGGTTATTTTATAATTTGACATAGGTAATCCGGCCATTCTGGGATGGCAAAGATCCTGTACTGATCTAAGACACTTCTATAATAAATATCTTTAAAATCCGTTCAGCTGTGATAGTATGGAAATAATAAAAACTATACCGCATATATATGTTTTCCTTAAACAAATATGCAAAGTTTCGTGTCCGGGTCATTCATCGTTAAAGAGTTTACTCCTGTAAAAATAATCTTGACTGCATCATCTGTTCATGCAAGAATCCTAGCTGAGTATCCAAATCAAATGTGTGTAAACAATTTCAGGCGCATACTGTTAACCGCTGAAGAGTTTCTGCATGAGGAGACAAACCCGAGTCCATTATCAATTCATGGAGAAATTTATATGTAGGTTAAATCTTAAATAAAATAAAATTAACGTAACATTCCACCTTGCGACTAACAATAATAAAAATAATAAAGTTATATTGTTTATCCCGCGATAATGCCGGATCGCTTCATTTTTCCGGGATAGAAAGTATTTAATATTTTAAGTTAGATTATAAGTTATTTCTATATCCAATTTTATTGAAATTCGTTTGATAGTTTTAGCGTGATTGAAACACAAAGAGACAGACAGACCGACAATAATTCAAAAAAATATTTCTGCCTCTCTACCCATAAGAAAGTGTACCACAATTAAAATAAAAAAAACATATTCAATGTGCACATTTGGTTCGCTTACACTTTTATGATATGTATATAAATTTTGTGGATTGGAGTTTCCGAAGATTTATGGTAGACCCGTAACTGAAAGGGTTTGATATTAACAAACAAAGGGGCAGTTTCAGGGGCTTATAAAATATGTAGCTACATATTTATTGTCTTCGTGAATTAGGAACAAATTCCTGCATATATTTTACATTAATTACACATTCCTGTGGGCTCACAGTTATTAACAGCGCTATTTATAACCACCGCTCGGTCGATGTCAAAAAGAGTTTGGCAAAATTTATTTATTTATTATAATATTTATTAGATCATGTTTTTCTTAAACGTAGCGCCGTACTAGGAATTATTCCTGTGTCGTGGGTGCGTTTACAAACATGTAAGTCACATGCCCTAACTTCCAGACCAAAAGAAACATTTGTCGGTCATACAAATATTTATCCCGTGCGGGATTCGAATCGGCACCTACTCTAATCTGTGAACGAAGCGACTCAAGCTCTTTAACACTGGACTAAGCTGTCCGTAGTCGATCATAGACGATATAATATTTTTCACATAGGATGGGTAATGACAGTTGTAATTGCCAAACGAAATTAATATTTAATTAAATGGTGTTAAGCCATAAAACCATAAGTATAGAAACGGGTCATGCCTCTTATTGTCATTGAATAAAGTATAGTTTCGTTTGGCAATTAGAGCTGTCACTACCCATCCTATGTGAAAAATACTACAGTGATTAAGATTTAAGCGGCTCCACCCACTGGATCGTGTAGTTGTAGGTTCGATCCCTGCAAAAGACTAATCTTTGTGTTACCCACAAATATTTGTTTCGGTCTGGGTATTTGTGAATGTCATGTTGGCACAAGAACCCACAGCACATAACCAACACAGTATGGCATATAATTTCCAGAGTGGTGGTAAGTTTTCTTTTATTAAGAAAAAAAATAAAGTGAAATTGATGAAAAAACTCACAAAATAAGAGTTCATAGAATAAGTATAATAATACATGAAGCAAAAACTTTGTACCCCTTTTTACGAAAATTGCGAGGACGGAGGAGTATGAAATTTCCCACACATATAGTTTATATAGAGAAGGAGTGCAGAATGATAATATTTTTTTTAAATTATGCTTAATACATACATTAAATCAATAGAAAAAACATTACACACACTAGCATGTATTTGACACAATACAATTCAAATTATTTGTCTATAGTCTTACTGAATGTCAAACATAACCAGCAAACGATGAAAGAGTTTTTACAAAAACATCGCTTACAAAGAAGTTTTGTATCATTAATTAAATTATCGAAATATGTATGTCAAGTTCAATGGACATTTTCTTTATCGCATGGTTTTTTGTTACAATAAAAAAAAAAAAAAAAAAAAGGTATTATTTATTTTAATCATTTTTTGTTTTTTTTTTTAATTTAAATTTCATATAATTTGTTTGAAAAAAATAGGCAAATTAACTTGGCGAAATCTGTGATTATTGAAGTATAGTCTTTGACAATAGAACCTTAATAATGTTCAAACTTATAATCTAAATTAATTATGGTCGAATTTTGACCAATGGGCGACCACTAGTAAGTATAATAACACAACAACAAAATTATCAACATTCATTCATCGCTGTCACTTAGCCTTGGACATCCATAATACAACGTATAATTTAAATAACGCGAGACCTCAAACACCCCATTAGTTTACTACTTTACAAATTCAATATGGAAACCAAACTTCAGTTTTAGTTAATTACCATTTTGTTAAGAAGTTCCATGACTTAATTAACTGCATTATAAAGCTTGCGTATTAAGGAATAATTGCAATTCAAATCGGCGCATTTTAATTATATCTAAATATTGTTTAATGCAGCAGGTTGAGTTATAAAAGTTGTTTGGTTCGGGCTATAGAAAGAAAGAATGTCCGAAGAACGAATGACAAAATTGATTTACAATGCGAAAGTGGAAGGATGTAGGTACCGGGAAAGACCTAGACTATCTTACCATGACCAAATAGACCGGGTCTTATCTGAAGAGCAAGTCAGGAGCCTCCGTAGCCGGCGAGCGTGTATGAGACGAACTATGGGAGTGGAGGAAGCCAGTTCCAACAGGTTTTTTCCTTACATACCTCGTAAGGAAAAACCTGTTGGAACTCTGTACTCGCTGCCTACCCCGCAAGGGATCCGGCGTGATCATATAGATAGATAGATAGACAGCAGGTTGAGCATCGCTTAGAATGACTCGCAGCAATTTAAGACTATTTAAGTATTAACAAAAATACATAAAAAACAGTTGGTGTGGATTCAGTGGCCGATTAGAAACTATTACTATATTGAGGTCTTACGTTTATTACGTGCACGTTGTATAGCTTTTCGACTCTGTGCAAAACCTGGAATAATTTATAGTACCCATCAATGATTAACTGTCACTATGACGTCGCTTACGAAACCAAAAAATAAATAGCTATAACAGTAAAAACTGCTAGTGTTTTACATTTGCGGTAAGTGTCGCCATAGTAGTTTTGTTCGTTTAGACAAGTACTATCAGCCGTTTTAAATTTGGCGCCCCTGTCTGTTGCACTTTGTACCTATACTATATGGTTATGGTGTACTACCCAGTACAGATATGGTAGTCAACCACTGAAACCTGCCGATTAGTTGTGTATGTGTGTGTGGATTCTTAAACTGATGCACCATGGCGAGACACCTAGTATATGCCCTCACCCATAGCGACTGCCCAAGCCGAGGCCGTTCCTCCTTGAGGCGCCCTCGAGCTAGTTGCTCCCTTGCGCTTCTGGCTCGAGCGTAGTAGGTGCCCGCTCGCCTTCTGGTCCAGTGAGGCTGTAAAGGCCCCGCGGCCAACAGCGTAGATCACATACACACACACACAAAAAGTTGTTAAACTGACGGCTAGTCTTAAGGTGCTCTACTGTGTAATGTTAATTGTGATATAGTTATATAAAGTAAGCGGCTTTTTCTCCATTAATAATTGTTTACGTCACCAAGAAGGACATTGGTCCTTCTGCCCCATATCTTTATCCCGGAACCATATGCCGCAGATACAATAAAACCTTTACCTCTTTAAACCTAGCACATCAGTGCTAAAGATGTAAAGGTTCTATTGTAATAATCTCAAAATTCTTCGCTTACTTGGCTCCAAGATATTTGCGTCTTAAAGTACTCATGGCAGGAACTATTAATTTGATTGATGATAATCTGACATATAAATAGATGACGTCATCTGAGAAACCTAACCCGAGAGAGGAGTACAATGACCTTATAACACGTACTTAAAAGGATGTATGACAACAGATTGGCATTTTCTTTTGTTCGGGTTTTCTGAAGCTTATATGTAAAGTTCTTGATTACTTTCATATTATCCTACCATATTGGAGTTCGGATGAAGCACTAACGGTCAATTACATTGTCTGATCGGTTATGATCGACAAGGTTATGGAAGATCGGGTGCAGTAAGTGAATTTAATACTTTTATAACTAAAGAATTAATATTCTTTAGTTACGTTACGATGAAAAATCGTGTAAATAACTTTAATGAGTCTAAGGAAGATAGTGGAGAGACAAGAGAGTGGAGAAATAAGGGAGAAGTAGAAAAAGGAAGGGAGTCTCATAGAAATAATAGCGTTCTTACACATGAAATTTTAAAAATCATATTGCTAACATTTAGGTGGCAGAACAACAAATTCGCAAAATAATAAAGTCGCGAAATGACAAGATCACAAAATGCCAAGGTCGCAAAATGACGAAGTTGCAAAACATGGCAAAATGTCGAGGGTGCAAAATGACAATGACGCAAAGTGACAAGATCGCAAAATCGGAGTCGCGGGTAGTTCGTAAGTCTTTCAGTTTTTCAGTCCTTGCGATTCAAATTTTTTGATCCTTTTTTCGAGCCCTTGCATGATATCCGATTGAGCTAAATTTGGCATACATATTGTGTAACTTCGGCGAACAGGCAACATTTAATTGGGATCTTGATATCCCGAGAATTTGTCATCCTCTAATCTTTTCATTCTGAGATCTTGGCATTATAATACGGAACATAGTAACCTTTTAATTTTGGCTATAAACATACTCTATGCCTTTAATAATTGCTTGAGTGTGTTTAGTTGTGAAGCGATGAATGTGAACAGTTGTCAAAAGACGTTTTACCGATAACAGATAGTCGATGTAAGATGGCAGACGGCACTGCATTATTATTGGATTGCCAATAAGGTGCACCGTTGGGTGTATCGCGGTGCAGCTCACCTCACTGCATTCCATGTGACAATATTAATCTGCAACTATTATGCTCATCCCCGGATAGCAAGGAAGATTAGTGTACCGAAAGAGACCCTAATGTTATTTCAAGATTTCCTCCATGTTCAGCCACCATGCAGATGACTACGAAAACGAAGATAAATCCACATTTCGCCGTTCGAAACGGCGATCCCTAAAAACCCAATCGCCGACATATGGATTATCTGAAGACCATCTGTGCAATCCATCAATGTAATTATATGAAATTTTATAAGATTTTTGTATTATGAGGTGTTTAATGTAAATAATGTAGAAGGTGAATGAGGTAAATGAAAACATAACATTAAATAAATTTAGCGAGGATCAAAACCATTTCGTTGCGGTCTGTGGTTCACAAGAACAATAGGTGACAAGTATTGTGAGCTTATGAAAACATTAAATAATAACTCTCAGTTTTGCATTAGACAGATTCTATAACTCAATTCAATCGTGCCCCGATCTAAGTTTAACCAAGATTAAAACATCTTAACATTATTCTTTCTACACGCCTGGGTTTGTAATTAATTTGATGACTATTTTAGCTTGAAAATAGTAATTAACTCTTCAAACTTGAAACTTTGATTTTCGCGATAAAAAGCGAAAATCTAGTTAATCGGGGTAGCTGAGGTCCCGCGTCATTCAAGTTACACTTTGTATATATTTCCTCTCAGACAAATTGGGTACGCTATTAGGGTCCTTATTCGCTATGACCAATAAAACACGTAACGCGACGCGTTAAGATAATTTAGGACCCACATACGGAGAAACAAAAGTATGACTTAGCGTTGTAACGTTAATATAGTAAGCAGCTACTAAGTAGTTTTGCTGCTCGGCACTGCCAGCAGCTGCGGCCGCCGCCGCCGCCGCCGCCGCCACACAATTAGTTATAGTGCTTGCGTAAAATTATCTGCTAGTTCTATCTTCACACACTTATCTAGCACAACGAGCGTAACATTATATTAGTTTGCAAAGAAACGTCTGGGGTTGTCTAAAACACGGACTTTGTAGAAACTTAGGATGATTGCCTTGCGTTTTTGCCATACTTATTACTGAAAGGTTCACAAATAGGTCGTGTTAAACTATATTCGTATCCTTGGTAGTTTACGACTGGGCTTATGCTCGTTGTAGTTTCATTCTTACAAGCTTATATTTAACTTATTTTGTTCGTATATCTGTATGTCTATTTTGCTTTCCGGTTCAAATCTTGTGATCAATTTTTCAAGCAGTTGTGGGTATCCGATTGAACTGAAATTTGCATACCTATGTAAGTTAGGTGGCAATGTAATAATATGGTATCATGGAGCTGGTCTTGAGATGGAGTCGGAAGGTGACCATAGGAACATGGACATAGGATGCAGGCCATAGGATGTGAAATATGCAACGTAACCCCCTCGTGTTTATTTTTGTTAGATTGATATTGACAAGTACTATGCAACCAAATAGGGTTCAGGATCTGATGATGAAGCTGACAAAATCGAATACCGGGTTATAATAACTTTTGATATAAACCTATGAAAAAGCGAAGGTATCTTTCCCGAAATCATTATTAAAAGCCGAATTTCCTCGTGACTATCATAGTATTATGTTCATACATCGACCGTGTTTGTTTTGATTTGAGAAATAAGTATTTGCGGTAATGGCGACAACAATAATTTACCGTTATATTGTATTTCTCTCTACCATTGTACTTTATTTATATTACATGAAAAGAAGAAAATCACCTGACAATTGCCAAGAAATTGTCTTCGATAAAGGCCAGGACCAAAGATTCGAGTGTTCTATGTTAGCAGCACTCTTAATTAGATAGCTGTCAATAACGTATTTTAAACGTCAAATGTCAGTTTAGCGACACATGTCCGAATATAATTCGTTTAACTATCGCCCAATTCACTAAAAATTGAGAAAACTTGAAACATTGAACATAGGAAAAGGCGTGTACATTTCCATCAATTTCGATAAATTGACAACCATCTTACCGCAAAAATCTATACATAGTTCTACAATTTTTTTTTATACTCAAAACGTGGCCCCACGTTAGGATGTATTCCTGTATCGTTGGTGCGCTTACAAACTTGAAAATTCACATACACAAACACGTAGACCGAAACAAATAATTGTGGGTCACACAAAGATTTATCCCGTGCGGGAATCGACCCCACGACTATTCGATCCAATGGGCGAATGGCTTAAGCTCTTAACCACTTACCAAATCGTCCGACAAATTGTTAAAGAATAGCTGAATATCTAAATATTTTAAGTCAAGTCATATCATAAAACCATCGTAAAACACATTATAAAACTTATATTCTATATTTGACGCGCCATTATTGACAGCTGTCTAATTTACAATATTAAGCCAACGTAAGAAACTCAATAGCATCGATCACACATCGATTAATAGAGGTGCGATCACTCTACAATCCCATTGTCGACGATTTAACGATACGACAACCCAAAGGAATGTGCTTTTATAAGCTTTTATTTATCGTGCAATGTTCGTATGTCTGACTGTCTCTCTTTCCGGTTCAAATCTTGTGATCCATTTTTAAAGCACTAAAATTTGGCATACATGTGTAAGTTTGGTGACAATGCAATAATAAGTTATATCATAGACACACCGTCACGCCTATATTCCCCAAGCGGGGGTGGCAGAGGTGTACTGAGTACACCCACGTTTTGCCGACGATGTTAGGTCCCATGTAATAGGGGGCGAGCCTATTGCCATATACCGGGCACAATTCCAGACTCCGAACTCGTACTGGGAAATTTTCGTTAGAAAAACTACACTTGTCCGACCTAGGATTTGAACCCAGGACCTCGTGATCACAAAGCGATATGCTTTGCCACCAGACCAACGAGGCAGTCAATGTCAGTCAGTCAGTCTTGTCAATACCAATCTTACAAGCCTGAACACGAGGGGGTTACATCGTACATTGATAAATAAAAGACGTGTACGCATGCCTTTTAAGTTTTGTCGTTTGAAGAAAAAAACACATCTAGAACCTTATAGTACTTTTTATTGTTTTTCAAAATATTCACCACGTAGCTTAATACACTTTTCCATTCGATCAAACCAGTTTAGAGTGGAATAAATGTATAACATTTATTCCACTCTAAAGTGGGGGTGTTCAAAATGGCTGACTTGAAAGCGTCGACTGCTTCTTCACCGGACTGGAACCTTTGACCACGAAGACTTTTCTTAATTTTAGGAAATGTAAAGAAATCGTTAGGGCAGGACTGTATGGATGATGGTCAAGAATTTCTACTTTTTCCTGCTTCAAATACTCAATCGTTTGACGAGCGCTGTGTGAGCTTGCGTTGTCGTGGTGCAGAATGATGCGTCGCTTTGAGTTAGACTTTCGAAGTTCGGCGATGACTTGTGGTAAACAAACTGTGGTATACCACTCTGCGTTAACTGTTCTACGATCTTTAAGTGCAATAGTCGCAACATGGCCGGTTTTTCCAACGAACGTGGCCACCATCTTCTTTGAAGTGCTTCGAGAACGAACAACTTTAGTCGGCTTTGGCTCGTCTTGAAAGACCCAGATTGTAGATTGTTTTTCGGAATCAAGATCGTAGGCATAGATCCAAGATTCGTCACCACTGATGATGTCGTAGACGTGTTTTGACTCTCCTCGGTTGAACCTTTGTGAGTTTTCTTACACCATCTGACGCGGACCGCCTTGTGATCGTCGAAAAGCAGATGCGGTATCCAACGGCAAACTAGCTTTCTCACACCAAGCGCTTCATGCAAGATCTTCTGAATGGTTGTCCCTGAGATGCCTAATAGAGCCTCTATCTCTCGAAACGTCACATGACGATCTTCGAGAATTAGTTGTCTCACAGCAATGATGTTATCTTCAGTGAAGGCGGATTTTGGGCGTCCTTCGCGGGATTTGTCACTAACACTAGTATGTCCACGCTGGAATTCTAAATACCAGCGTTCGACAGTCCGCAGATATGGGGCTTCATCACTGAACACAGATGTTAGCTCTTCAAAACACTGAAGCCGTGTCAGGCCTCTTCTAAAGTTGTAGAAAATTATTGCACGAACATTTTCCTTAGAAAGATTCATTTTTGTACGTAACCTGACAGATTCCAATCGACGCTGTGACTAAACAATAGCATTAATCCTAATACTTTCAACTGTTTTGAGATTCAAAATTTAAACACATTCGAATAAAAAACAGTTCCAAATTCAAAATTGCCGGGAAATATGGAAACGACAGAACTTAAAAGGCATGCCTAGTATCGTAGCTAGACGTGTATTGGACTGCGTTCACAATCAGCTGAGCGCTCCGCGCCACCGAAGTACCCTCTAATATTTATTCTAATATATAACACCTTCACCTTTAAATAACCAATTATGGTAAAAGAAATTACACTAAAATACAAATACTTAAGACTACAATATACCTATTATAACTATAATTTATGTTAACAACACAACAGGCTGTCCAATAGGAATAGTGTCATTTATAAATGTCGTCTATACCATATCTTTTGACGGGATTGTGTACACGTTGTAAATTGCGCTGTTGTGTTGTTACATTACTGGATACATCACAGTCATGACTCCTTGTCCCCCGTACATTGGGCATATCTTTAGCTGGGCTTGTTGGGGTTGAAATAGGTCCATTTTCAACTGCGTCCGACTTTTGCGTTTCAGGTAACAGCGCATCGGCTGTCCCCGTCCGTCGACCGGTCCGTCTGTTGATTTCTCGTTGTTTCTCGGGAAAACAAGCGAAGGTCGAGACCGTCTACTTGCCTGTACTGGTTTATTAACAATTACACTAGGTGCTCGATATAACAATTCTGCGTTTACAGTTAACACTCTTTTCTTTAATTGGTCAACGTGTCTGTGTGCCTCAGTTCCATTGGTAGATTTAACGGTATAATCCGTATTACCCAATCTCTATACAATCGTTCCTGGCAACCACTTATCTGAGCTACGGAAGTCTCTAAACCAAACTGTATCCCCAGGATTAAAATTCCTAGATGAGCCACCAACTGTCGCCATCACCCGCGCTTGGTGCGTGCCTACACGTCCTTTCTGGTCTGGTTTTAAACAATATAAACGCATGCGCAAGCTGCGACCTAACAACATCTTAGCCGGACTCTCTCCAGTTGTGTAATGTTGTATATTTCGGTAAGTTAGTAAGAACCGGCACAGGGCAGACTGCACATCCGTTTTAGATTTAATAGCCTTTTTAATAGTGCGTTTACATATCTTGACCGCGTTTTCCGCCGCTCCGTTCGAGGCCGGATGGTATGGGGCGGAGAAAACATGTTCGATACCATTGTTATTTAAAAATTGTTTAAACTCTGAACTGAAAAACGGGGGCCCGTTATCGCTGACTACTTGTTTGGGCAAACCGAACCTTGACCACAGCTCACGTAGCTCTTTTATTACTGCCCGTGCTGTGATGCTATTCATTTTAATAGCCTCGATCTATTTCGAGTGGGCATCAATTAAAATAAGGTAAGTAAGACCAGCAATGGGGCCTAACTGTACGGACACGCACATTATTATTCTATATAGTGAATTTTACTGTATTTATGTTGCAATCCGAACGTCCTCAAGTAAACCTGCGATTCAGCAGAACATTGGAATTTGTATAACATTTAACATATCAGTAGCAATTTTGTACTCAAACAACTAACATGTTTTAATTGTATATTCTAATTAAAACCATTTAAGAAACAAACAATCTTTATCTCCCACAAACGGGTCACGACTCATCTGTAGGATAAGGAATCAATCACCTTACCCCTACATTTTGGTCCTTCGAGCCCTGCTTTAGTGTTTTTGAGTCTTTGCTGCGTTAGCAAATCGGTTTACCTGGCTTTCCACCAGCGGAATCCCCCAGGCGAATTGAGACGTTGCACATAACGTAGCTAAGCTGATAAAGTCACTAAAGATTAAACAAAACTAGTGCCGGGTGAAAACAGTGAACAATTTAACAAGTGTGAAAACAGGAAACATTTTACCAAGTAGGTGAAAAGGGAACAACATAATATAAACAAATTTAAATAACATATTAAATAACAACATAACATAATGTCTACGGATTCGTATGATGATATTTTACAACAACAGGCTGAACTGGTGGAGATCATCAAAGCCATTCAGGCCAACTTCAAGAAAGATAGCCCGTCAAGGAAACAAACTCTTGAATACCATGACGAGCGTCTGAAGAAACTTGAAAATAATTGGTCAACATTTGAGTTTAACAATACCCGCCTTTCTTTACTAAAGACTGAGAAAAAGGGTAATTACTTTGACAACAAGGTATTTGAAAAACTCCAACAATTTTATGAACAAACAAAAACGATGATTTTGACCTCCAAGCAAGAACTGGAGCGCCGAATCACGCATGAAGAACAAATGCTAAGAGAACAACTGCAAGCAACAGCTAACATTGAAGAAGGAAACATTGAAGAGAATGAGTATTTTAGAGAAGCCAGTGAGGGAAGAGGTAGTGACGGCGAACGAAAATACGACGAAAATACCATGACTTTGATTAACGAACAGAAATCTAATGTTAAGGCATTTGGAAGAACAATACGCAATCTGGATATTGGAGTACTTACAGAAAAGTGGCAACTGGAAGACAAACTCAAGATTATCACCCAGCGATGGGAAAACATTGATAAGTTGTACTGGAAATTGGATAACATACTTCATGACGTAAGTGCCCACGAACAAACATATAACAAGCTGGAAAAAATGTACGAAGTGGCTAAAACAATGATTAATAACAAAATCTGGGAGCGCAACCATCAAGAGACATCAGCACCTAAAATAGAATTGCCTAGCTTCGCGGGTAACTATGCGCAGTGGACCACATTCAAGGACTTATTCACGGAAACAGTGCATCAGAACACGTTTATATCAAAATCCCAAAAGATGCAACATCTCAAGTCTAAATTGAAAGGAGAAGCTGAACGCCTAGTTCAACACTTGTTAATAAGCGCGGACAACTACGAAACTTGCTGGAACATCTTAAAACAACGGTATGATAACCTCCGACTGCTATTTACTTACCACGCCAGTGAACTTCTGAATCACCCTACCATCCAACAACCTTCAGCCGCAAGTGTGAAAAGGATGCATGACGTAATTCAAGAAAATGTAAATGCGATTTCAAACCTGAAGATGGAAACCAAAACTTGGGACCCATTATTGGTTCATATTTTTCTGAACAAACTCGACAGTGAAACGAAACAAGCTTATGTGGAGTCTTTGAAAAACCCCAGAGAAATACCTACACTTATCGATTTTTTGAAATTTTTAGAGAATAAATTTATGGCGTTGGAAACAAACATTAAGCCTAGCCGTAGTACGAACGCAGAAAAAGCAACAACTTCGGAGAAACCTATTTACAATTATAGAAAATATAAACAACATAATGAACAGTACAATAATAGTCAGTCGCCGAAGACATTTTATAACTTTATTATAAAATGCCCTAAATGTAACAAGAAACATGGATTATACCGTTGTAAAGAATTTATAGACATGACGTCACAAGACCGACTCATAACAGCGAACAAACTTGGCGTATGCAAAAACTGCCTGTTTAGCCATAACGGAGTTCAATGCACGTAAACGAAGAAATGCAAACAGTGCAATAACAATCATAACACTTTACTGCATGATGCATTACATAACGAACGGGAAAATTCCACGAACAAACAGGGTCAAAGACATACCCATGTGTGTAACGAACCATGCAATGATGTACTCTTAGCAACAGCCCAAATCGAAGTCAAGACCTCATTTGGAACCAACATCAAACTGAGAGCCCTATTAGACCAAGGTTCACAAGTTACAATGATAACAGAAGACGCTGCTCAACGACTGCGGCTGAAGAGAAGCAAGTTGGATGCGGCGGTATATGGAATTGGGTCTTCGCCTACAAACAAATGCAAAGGAATGGTTAAACTATCCTGTAAATCTCTGCATAATGACTTCACATTTGAAGCCGAAGCCTTGATTATGAACAGACTAACAAGTCAGCTTCCGAACAATAACATAAACAAACAATCTTTATCTCCCACAAACGGGTCACGACTCATCTGTAGGATAAGGAATCAATCACCTTACCCCTACACTAACAAATTTAGGTGCAGTCAAGTCCAGGGGTAGTCGGGCCAGGGCCAGGGGCACGGCACGTGCCCAGGCGGCGCCTCCGCTACCGCGGCGCACACGGCGCACACGCGGCACGCCGCCTCCACTGCCTCGTCTACTCCCGCCCAGAAGATAAATGTGGATTTTTGGCAGAACACGTAAAATATTTAGGATTCATAATAGATAAAAACGGAGTTCGAGTTAACCCTGAATAGTCAAACCCGATTTTGTCCACGCCTCCCCCGACTAACGTCTCTGAATTAAAATCATTTTTAGGTCTTTTTATTAAAATATCATCGTGAAATACCCTTACGTCAGGAACGTTTTTAAAGAGATTAGCCATAAACTTTTGAAAAATTCCCGGACTAGACGATAAGCCGTATACCAAGCGATTGTATTTAAATAGCCCCCGGTGTGTATTGATAACTGTATACTTTCTGGAGTGTTCATTTAGGACTACTTGAATATACGCTTGCGACAAATCCAATTTCGTAAAATAATTGTTACCACTTAATTTACCAAATAAATCGTCTACCTTGGGAACTGGGTACCTGTCGACCAATAAAGCCTTATTGAGCGTTACCTTATAATCGGCGCAAAGACGAATACCGCCGTCCGCCTTTCTCGCTATCACTAACGGTGTCGCCCAGTCGGACCGGTCGACTAGCTCGATGACGCCGGCGCGCAGATTCGTGTATAGCTCCGCATCGACGCGTGCGAGCAGAGCGTAGGGCACCGGGCGCGCACGACAGTATATCGGCTCGGTACCATCCCGCACGTGTAGTTTCACTTCTTCCCCGGTATATTTGCCCAATGTGCCGTCGAACAAGCCCTCATGTCTGGAAATTATTTTAGTAAGCATTTCATTTTTGCTCACTTTAACATTATTTACGTTACAATAACTAAATTTAGGAATTACAATCTTTAATTCAGAGAGCTATTGCCTACCCAATAAATTTGTGGTACCGTTATCTATAACATATAAATCTATTTTTTTTTTATTTCCCCATATTTGACATTCGTTTCCAAATATCCAAGTGGTTGAACAATAGAACCGTCATAAAATTTAAGTTTATACGACAAGGTTTTAAAATTAAATCGTAAAATTCTTTTACATATGTGGATTTACTAATACAAGATATTGCTGACCCGGTGTCAATTTCCATCTTTAATGACCTATCATTTACCAAAAGTGACATACACACCGGTCTATAACTGGTTACCGACATTTGGTACATTAGTTCCTCGTATTCTTCTTGTTCCCCGTTGGAGCTCTCGGCCTCTGCGGGTTCATTCAGCCAGTACGCCGTCGTGCGCCTAGCCGCCCCACGGCCGCGCTCGTGTCCGCGTGCGCCCCGCACCGCTTCTTCGCGCTGCCCGCGCCGCAAGCCCTCACCACCGCCGCTCGATCCGGTCACGCGTCCTCCACGTGACCTTTTTCGACCGCGGCAATCGCTTCCCGTTGCTTCGGTTGTAGTTATGCGCTGATCATATTCTTTTTTCATGCATACTTTTCTCAAGTGGCCGATCTTGCCGCAGTAGCTACACTCTGTTGCCTTATATTTGCAGGTATACGCCCGATGTCCGCTGATCCCGCACGCTGAACATTGACTAATTTCCAACTTTTGTACACTTTCGGTGAGATTTCGTGTCCCTTCTACGGCCCCAGCGTCCCGCTCGGCTGCCTCTAGAATATTTGCCAGAGATAACGCTCTTTTATAATCTAGGTTATCCTCTGCAAATAACTTCTAACGTATAAATTCACTATGCAACCTCTCCTACACAAATTGATCTCGAAGATTTTCTTCTAAATTGGCCTTAAACTCGCAAAATCTAGAAATTTTTTTCAAATCCACCTCGTAGTCTGATGTGGTTTCACCTGGTAGTTGCCGTCTCTGTCGAAATCTATATCTCTCTGCCAATATTGATGGTTTAGGCTGCAAATGTGTTTACAGTAAATTCACTGCTTCTTCATATGACAAGCTGGATGGCTTCTTCGGGCTAGCTAAAGTAGCTAACAACTCGTAAGCTTGTTCCCCGATCAACGCTATTAGTGTCGGTAATTTTAAATCGTCCGCTATTTTGCTAGAAAGTACATTTCCACTCAATCGATATAGGCGGACCAATTGCCGTTTTTAATATCAAATTCCCGCACTTTTCCCACCGACATAATAAACGTTGAATTTATTAAAAAAAAAATGAAAATCACCGATAGTCGTTAATTTTCCGCGTTCGCCACTGATAAATAAAAGACGTGTATCGTAGCTAGACGTGTATTGGACTGCGTTCACAATCAGCTGAGCGCTCCGCGCCACCGAAGTACCCTCTAATATTTATTATAATATATAACATATATTTCACATGTTCCTATGGCCAACTTGCGACTACATCATCAGATCAGCTCTATGATATCATAGATATATCATAGAGCTGATTTGATGATGTAGTCGGAAGGTGGCCATAGGAACATGTAAAATATACGATGTCGTGTTCAGGCTTGTAAGATTGGTATTGACAAGTACTATACAACCAGATAGTCTCAGGGTCTGATGATGAAACCGAAAGGTGGCCAATGGAACCACCCAAATACTCAATTTAACCCTGCCATGTTTAGGGTCGTTAGCTTTAGACCTGGATCTTGACGAGTACTTTAGACCTGGATCTTGACGATTACTTTAGACCTGGATAGCGTTTAACGGCTGATGATGGAGCCGACGATGGAGATTGATTAAGTGTACTTTTCCAGAGCTGGACGGACTGGAGGGGGAGGATTGTGTTTAGCAGCGGCTCACAAAGCACGGTTTTGGGGAGCGGCATACACCCCGCGCTGCCCGCACCCGTGGTTGCGCGACCTATCACACAGGTAACAATTTAATATCAGTGTAGGCAGGAGGCGCTCGTAGCGCTAAGGTACCACGATGTCCGTAGCAATCACCAAGAGCGTTCGGCTCTGGGCAAAGTCCTAATCTTATAAATTGAGGTGAGAAAGTAGCTCACTCCATCACGCAGATTATTGCGGATTGATCAAAGGGTTGGCTCAGATGTTTGAAGCGTTTGGGATCCGCTGGATGTTTTAAAAATTTACGAAGCTGGTGAAATCTAGTTGCGTTAGGAACTCTAGCAACTATTTTGGTCAACTTTTTCATTTAGCAGCGTGTAAATTGGTGTATAACATTGAAAGTAGTAGGTACTATACATAGATACCCTACACTACAGGCAAAAAGGTGGATAAACAGAACTATTCTTTTTGATACGTAAACTTTATTAGATCAGACAAGACTAACTCTCACTGAGATTCATAAGTTTTACCTAGAACTTTGTAAGGCTGGCTTGGGGTCATGGTTTCAACAATTTTTCACCTTTTTAGACTTTTGCGAGTAATGCATATTATGTAAGGCACCTGAAAAGTTCAGTTGCTAAAAAAATATATTATTAATAATAATTACAAATTATTTTTCTCAGGTCATCGAAACAGGCGAAGAAGGAAGCCAGTTCCTGTACAGGATCACATGGGCAAGAACGGGCTTGCCGAAGTCCAGTGGAGCAACACAACCACGTTATGAGTGAAGGACTCGGTGACCGTGTCAGTGGTCTGTGAAATTGAACATTAAGACTATAGTGTTTGATTAGTTTTTCATATAAAAATTCTGTAGCGGTTGTGCTTGTTCTTGAATTGATTGTTTGCTTTGTATTATTTTAAAGTGTATTGACAGATTCTCTCACCATGACAATAGTCTAATGCGGTTGTTGTCCAATGAGATGAAAACCATTTTTATAAACAATAATATCATCATCATCATCATCATTTCAGCCTATATTTGTCCACTGCTGAACATAGGCCTCCCCAATCGCTTTCCAGCGTAACCGGTCCGATGCCACCTGCATCCAACGATTTCCTGCGATTTTCACAAGATCGTCGGTCCATCTGGCAGGCGGTCGTCCTACGCTGCGCTTGCCAATACGTGGTCTCCACTCTAGAATCTTTCTGCCCCAACGCCCGTCCGATCTTCGCGCTATGTGGCCAGCCCATTGCCACTTCAGCATGCTAATCCTGAGGGCTATGTCGGTGACCTTGGTTCTTCTACGAATCTCCTCATTCCTGATTCGATCACGTAGAGAAACGCCGAGCATAGCTCTTTCCATAGCTCGCTGAGCAACTTTGAGCTTTTTTATGAGACCTATTGTAAGAGACCACGTCTCTGATCCATATGTCATCACTGGTAACACACATTGACTAAAAACTTTAGTCTTTAGGCACTGAGGTATTTTGGATGAGAAGATGTTGCGCAGTTTCCCGAACGCTGCCCAGCCGAGTTGGATTCGTTGATTGACCTCTCTCTCAAAGTTGGACCTACCTAACCGGACTGCCTGTCCCAGGTAAATGTATTCGTCGACAACTTCAAGAGTAGAGTTCCCAACGGTGAGTGCGGTGGGTACGACATGGACATTAAACATTATTTTTGTTTTGTCCATATTCATTTTAAGACCCACTTGTTGGGATACTCTATTGAGGTCACCGAGCATTCGTCCTAGATCTTCCAGCGACTCCGCCATGACCACAATGTCGTCGGTAAATCGAAGGTGAGTGATGTATTCGCCATTGATGTTGATGCCAAGTCCTTGCCATTCCAAGAGCTTGAAGGCGTCCTCTAAGGTGGCCGTAAACAGTTTCGGAGAAATGACGTCTCCCTGTCTTACTCCTCTTTTTATGGGGATCACCTTCGTGCACTGCTCCTGTACTCGGACTGACATGGTGGCGTTATTATATAAGCACTTCAACACTTCGATGTACCTATAGTCAATACGGCATCGCTGGAGAGATCTAAGAACCGCCCAAGTCTCGATCGAATCAAAGGCTTTCTCATAGTCCACAAACGCCAAGCATAGTGGCCGATTATACTCCTCAGTCTTCTGTATAACCTGCCGCAGCGTATGTATGTGGTCTATGGTACTAAAACCTTTCCGGAAACCGGCTTGTTCGGGAGGCTGGAAGTCATCAAGCCTTCGTTCGAGACGATTCGTAATGACTCTCGAAAACAACTTATAAACATGGCTCAGCAGTGTGATGGGCCTATAGTTCTTCAATAACCTTTCTTGAAAAACAGCACCACCACACCCCTGTTCCACGCTTCCGGCGTTTTTCCTTCGAGAAAGACGGAATTAAACAGCCTCTGAAGCCTGCCTTCAGAAGTTCTGCAGTAATTCCGTCTTCACCCGGCGCTTTGTTGTTTTTTAGTTGTTTGAGAGCCATCCTAATCTCGCACAGGCTGATGTCCGGGATATCTTCAGTGCAGTGTCGGGTTAGCTTGGCTCTTGGGTCTTTTACCAAGTCAACAACAGGTTTAGCTACTGAGGTATATAACTGTCCATAGAACCTCTCTATCTCCCTGAGCACCTCTGACCTATTTGACGTTACGTTTCCGTCCTCCGTCTTCAGTTTCGTCGACTGGCTCTGCCCAATAGACGCGTCTCTTGCGAACACTTTAGAGCCCTTGTTCTGCTCTATGGTCTCCTCGATACGCCTTGCATTGAAGGACCGTAAGTCGTGTCGCAAGGACTTCAATATCTGTCCATTAAGCTGCCTATAGGACTTAGCATCATCGGAGGTTTGGAGCGTCATGGAACGTCGCTCAGCCATGAGGTTTCGGGTGTAGTCAGATAGTTTTTGAGGCCTATTTTTACGGTGGATCTTAAAATACTTGGACCCGACCGTATGAACAGTCTCTACTAGCCTGTTGTTGATTTCGTCCACTGATGCGCTGCTGTCTAGCAATTCGAAGCGGTTTGACAATTCGAGTTGAAAGTTCTCGGGGTTTTGGATATATGCATGAGTGGGTCGGAGCGTAGACTTCATCAGACGCGATCTTTCCATTTTGACAATAATATTTAATGTGCCTCTGACCATTCGGTGATCACTGCCGGTTTTTACCCTATGAATCACGGAGACATCATTAAATATTTGTCGCTTGGTGCTCATGATGAAGTCTATCTCATTTTTTGTGGAACCATCAGGGCTCATCCAGGTCCATTTCCTATGAGGCGGATTCTGGAAGAAAGAGTTCATCATAAAGAGTCCCTCTTTCTCCAGAAATTCGGCCAGCCTCTGACCCCTGGGGTTGCACTGCCCATATCCAAATTGCCCCACTCTCAGCTCATCATCGCCCCGTTGGCCCAGCCGCGCATTGAAGTCACCCATAACTACTGTAAAATGTGCTTTGGAAGTATGTATGGCTCTACTAATGTCCTCATACATAACTTCGACCTCATCATCTGAGTATGCCGAGGTCGGTGCGTAGACCTGTATGACCTTCAGCGAATATCTTTTGGATATTCTGAGTATCAGGTACGCTACCCTGCTCGACACACTAGTGATGGACACAACGTTGTTTATGAGTGACTTGTGGACGATAAATCCGACACCACCTTGGGACTGCTGTTCGCCCTCCCGGTAGTAAAACAAGTTGCCGGGTTTTAAGATTATCGTGTCCTCGCCCTCTCTTCGGACCTCCGATAAACCAACAATACTCCACCGCAACTTGTTTAACTCTTCTTCCAGCTCAACTAGCTTCTCATCTGTCCTCAATGTGCGTGCGTTGTATGTCACCAGGGCCAATTTTCGGTTTTGGTGGTAGCCGAATCTCTGCCGGAGATTCTTAGCACCCCTTGTCCTGTCGTTACCATCGCTGCTACCGTGGCCAGGACGAACAGGACCGCCGGGGACTAGGGGCCTGGTTTTCCTACTTTCTTCCATAATTGGGGGTATTTGCCATACTCGCCACGCTTGGCGAGCGCAGTTATTGGTCGTCGAAGTGTTAAGGGAACGCTGCTGCCCATTCCCTAGTTTTCCCTTAGTCGCCTTGTACGACACCCGATGGGATGAGATGGGTTGGTCCTATTCTAAGCCGGGAACCACGCGGCTAATAATATATAAAAGAAGAACAAAACAAATGAGTATCTTACCTTGACCAAAAAAACCGTGTCTTATCTGAAGGACAAGTTAAGAGTCTCCGTAACCGGCGAGCGTGTATGAGACGAACTATGAGAGTGGAGGAAGCAAGAGAGGTATGTCAGGAAAGAACCCTGTTGTAACTCTGTACTCTCTGCCTACCCCGCAAGGAAACTGGCGTGATGATA
Organism: Phalera bucephala; assembly: GCA_905147815.2. Classification (NCBI taxonomy): domain Eukaryota; kingdom Metazoa; phylum Arthropoda; class Insecta; order Lepidoptera; family Notodontidae; genus Phalera; species Phalera bucephala. Next base: position 31,322,162 of record LR990615.1, on the reverse strand, counting down.
TAGATTGATAAACAAAATTTTTGTTTAACCATTTGTTTTAAGTATGTTTATGGCTTTTCTCAATTAACTAAATATTGTGCATCACTCAGTTCCATCCGTCCGTGACGATTCTACCACAGGTAGCCGCAGGTCACTGCACACAAAATGCAGCCTTATGGTGGTCACTTTTCTATATTGCTGATTAAGTACTTAATGTCGGTCTCTGAAAGTTTCAATTTTCGAAGTCGAAGACTTCATCGTCATCAGCCGAAGGGATCCACTTCAGGAAATATACATCCCCTAGATTGCAACGACAACTGGCTTTGTGTTGTATGTATCCAGGTTTACCTGCCTTTACCAGGTCAGCAAAGCATTTTAAAGGGACTAAAATGTTCCTATTCAATTTTATCATGAAATCCAAAGCCAGTTTGCAAACTGTTCTTCTAGTATTGTGTAAACAATCATCAAAAACAATTTTTGTAATATTTTACCTGTACAAGTCTGTGTTTTAATGCTGTTAAACGCTTGAATCAAAATATCCATACTCACCTATTCCGTGTAACACACACTTCTCAGAAAGTAGCATTCAAAGACTTAATGAACACTGCTCTTTTGTTTAAACTTCCCGATCCAGCGTCTTAGTTTCATGTTCATAACTTATCCTCTATGACTGATTAAACACGTAACGGCGTGTTACGATAACTTCGTGAAATGTTTAATGGTACTTCAGTAGCATACAGAACAACATTTTACCAAAATATCATAACGCGCTTTGTTTTGTCATAGCGAATAAGGATCCTGTAACGTGCTAATGAGATTTCGCTGTCATAAATCAGCCATATATCTTTTTACAAGCACTGACATGACTCAGACAGCCGATAACATGTGAAATGCTAGTTAGTATATTTTAGGAAATTTTATATTAATACACGTGTATGTTTACACGAAGAGACCTAGAGGAAGGACTCCATGCATCGGTCTGATCAAGGTTTGGTCGCAAAGCCGACTTTGCGCTCGTAAGGCGCTCGGCTGGCGCTCGGCAGGCGCTGACTGGGCGGCCGCCCAAAACTAGCGTTCTGCTCGCACGCATATTAGTATCTCGCTTCTGCCGTGTGTCTTTTGCATCTTTTGTAATAGCGTCAGACGCGACGTCAGCGGATCGTGACGCTTGCCGTCACGCCGAGCGTTGCGAAGCTGTGTGTGTAGCGTCTACCGTACATTTCAGTACATTGCAACTCCTCAGGTCACGCCATCGTCGCGCCTTCGTCGCGCTACGTCGGTGATGTGTCGAAACCTTAGATTCGCTCGACGCTCGACTTCAGTGTCAGCGACGCAATTCATGTCGCAGCGGATAGGTCCGAATAGAGTAACATTCAAGGCAAAATTTTTTGATAGAGATCACGACTCTTAGCACTGAGGAGTGCGACGCAAGGAGGCGGTATGTTTACTCGACTGCCCCATGCACATAATATTTCTTGAGTGTATAGTGGCGATCTTTAGGTGAAGGCCTAGGCCTGCAATGGACGTCGTTCGGCTGAAGATGATGATAAAGTGTTTCCATGTTTAGAGTGTACACTGTCATTCCTGGACATCGTCCAAATACCATGGCCTTTATTTGCTATGTAAAATTAAACTCCTCACGCGACGGCCTTTGTTTCGAGTATGAGTGTATGCAAGTTAAAATTATCTTGACTATATGTTAATACAATACAATTTTCGAAAAGAGCTTTCTTGCGTTAAACATTTGGCACGGCACGCCATGCTATCATGTAAGACAAAAGATCTATTTCACGCATAGGGCAGCAAAATCAATGACATACCTATGTTTTGTCACGCCGCTTGTGGTAGCCCAGCTGTGTTATGAACCAAACGACATAAAAATTAAGATAAGCAAAATAAAAGTCGTAATGCTGTTTGTTAAAAAACAAATTGGTATTTTGTTATTGTTAAGGAATAATTATAATATGTAAATATTATGATTCTTATACAACGTGTAAAGCAAAATCTGAAATAGGTAAGTAAACGGGTACTTATATTGATAATTCGTAATCCTATCGTATTTAACAACTTTACTATGGCGAAACGTATTAAAAATAAAAAAATATCAAGCACAGATTTTGGCAAAATAAATATGTTATTGGGGCGCTTGTAACTCTATACAATCGCGGTGTTTTTAGCGATTACTACGGTTAAGCAGCGTTTGGCTCGATCTGAGATGGATGACCGTTTTTTACCGTCTCCTTACTTCGAAAGGCACTTATGTAGTAGTCGTACCACTTTATATTTTATTAAAATACGACTCACGCCGGAGGGTAAAAACATTTCTTATTTACAGTAAGTGTCATCATAATAAAAATTGATCGTATTAATGGATTATGGCCTATTTTAGGTTTTTGCACCTCGCCCCCACACTTTGTATAGGTATTCCAGTTTAGCCTTTTGTAAATATATTTAAACTGGTGCGATATTAACCTTTTTTATTATATCCTCATGTATGTAAATATCATGTGTATATATATATATATATATATATATATATATATATATATATATATATATATATATATATATATATCGTAATTTTATTTAGAAAAGTTCTCTTACATATTATCATTTTTAATAGATAGTATATGTAATACATAGATAACATCGAAAGTTTTGTGTAATTACTTGTACATAATTGTACTAGATGTATACTTGTACATAATTGTATTGTATTAAATGTTTTTTTATACATAGAGCTGTATTGAAATTGAAACGCTGTAAAATTTCTCATAAATCAATGGGCCTAAATATAAGAATATTAATAGAATACTCTAGAAATACTTATTGAAGTGAAGCTACAGTTAAGAATCAGAATCATAATATATTTTATTCATGTAAACCATTATAGTATTTAGAAATCGTCAAAAAAGCAACAAAGTCTCTACCGCCATTACGGAATGTCATTCCTGTGGAGAAGAAGGGGAAAAACGCCAGGGTTACTCTTTTAAAATAAAATTTTTTGAAAACTTTTTCATCTACATTTTGTTGTGGGAGAACAGGGTAGGTTGTCATCAGGTGGATCTAAGTTAAATAAAGCAGATTATACTTTTCATTATAACGGCTTCTTGGTTCCCTCAATTACAAAAAAAAGAAACAAAAAATGTCATTATGTTAAATTAATTCTAAGATAAAATAAAGATTAAGTAATCTATAAGTAGGATAACTGTCTCGTTAGTCAAGCAATGCAATAGACGATGAGGTACTGAATTCTAATCTTGAACAAAGTATTATTTAGGGGACTTAACATGAAAAGATTGACGTTAGCGTGACGCTAGCGAGTAAGCGTGCTGCCACATTTATATTTTTGTAATAAAGGACATTGTTCTGCGCCCATACATGATTTTCCCCAAAACCAACAGCAATGAAAAAATACTTGTATAATTTCAAATCACCCATAAATTCTTAAGGCTGGGAAGTTTTCGTTACAAAACCTACACTTGTCCGACCTAGGATTTGAACTCAGGACCTCGTGATCACAAAGTGATGCGCTTTGCCACTAGACCAACGAGCCAGTTAGATACGGATATTCGCCATTATTTTAATAAAATAGATAAATAATGATGGCATGGGTTTAATGTTTGTTGGTTCTGGGGCAATTTTCGACAATGTCCTTTGTAACGTCAGAAGGATGGCATATAAACTCACTAGAGTCACGCTAACGTCAATCTTTTAGTGCTAATCTCTCAGATTTTTCTTATCAATAAATTTTCAGTAGAAATCCGGAGTCTCAACTCCGCATTATTATTGGGAATTATTTGAATTCTCTCCAGTGTAATGACAGTAGGTCGTATTATATTGGGACCTAATATCGTCGACTCAATGTCGGTGTACACATTACACCTTTCCCATTATTGAATAAAATTTATCTTACATCATCTTGTAGATGTTTAATTTACAGAGCAGTAGAGGCACAAATAACACATGTAAACAGTTAAGCATCGTAATACTAGCGGTCCGAATAACAATCACGTATACAGACGCGATTCTAGAGTAGAGACTACGTATTGGCAAGCGCAGCGTGGGACGGTCGTCTGCCAGATGGACCGACGATCTTGTGACGATCGCATGAAGTCGTTGGATGCAAGTGAGAGCAATCGGTGAGGCCTATGTTCAGCAGTGGACAAGTATAGAATGATATGATGACACAGAAGCGCGCTCTACGCGGCTTCTCGGAAGTGTTCAGCGGATACACTCAGAGTGCTACTGAAAAGGCGCGTAGAGCGCACGTCTGAGTGCGTGATTATTATTCGGACAACTGGTTAAATGCTCAACCGTTGACATTAATTAACTATGGTAAAGTTGACTTGCGTCTAAAGGCCGACGACCGACGGATACAGTGGTTAGAGCGTAGGCTGTTACTAGATCGAGAAGTCGCCAATTCGACCCCCGACAAATCTTTGTGTGACACACAAGCATTTGTTTCGGTTTGTGTTTGTGTGTGTACAATTCATATTTAAAACGTTTATTAACACATGAAAGAAAATATTAGTATGTAAATGAATACAGAGTATAAATTGGTGACTACTTGCAGTGTGTTAGTTAGAGATGTAAAAAAACGAGCTCAATGTAAAATAAACATTATATACTTTTCAATTTGTAAGTGTAATAGTGTTAAGAATAACTTTACTGCTCTTCTAGGCTTTAATAGGCAGAAATATACGAAAATGAATGGTCTATAGAATAAATATTAACATAACGTATTCTAATAAATGTTTATAAATAAATAATGCTTCATCGTTTGTATCAAAATTCAATGTGATTTCCGTTTATAAAAAAATAAATTCAGAAAGTAATTCTTTTATTATTTCAACTCGTAAACATAGTACATTAGTCATTCATTATCCCATTAAGAGGATTATTGACTGAATTTTTGATCTAGTGATGTATAATGAAAGTAGCGATCAACGAGCCTGAATTCGAATTCTAGGTCGGATAAAGGGCGGCTTTCTTTATCGGAAAATCCGGTCAGTTATACTGAGCCCTACTATCTCCACCAGTGGGGTATGTTTATATTTTATTCTACTTATCCCCACAGGTAAGTAGAGATAAGTAGAATTTTATTTATGTGTCGAAGCGTATTATTTAAACAATATTTGACGATCACAGCTAATGGAATGTCAAGCAATTATTTTTATTTTTAATCTTGTCAATAGACAAACTCCGTATCAAATATCAGAAATTAATTAGTTTTTATATGTCTAGTGTCTTTAAACTATGTAAAACCGTTCTGTGACGAACGATAAGTGGTATATGTTATTATCCAAGCGAAATTAAATTCCTAGTGGTAATTAATACAACGTTCTTAGAACAATGTACATTCTGTGACAATTGTGAAATTGTGAGGCAAACTGAACAAAAAACTAATAAAAACAACTAAGAATATATTAAAATGTCCTACTCTATGGTAAAAGTGAAATAATATATGAAATACATCAAATTTGATAAATATACACTGCTAATTTTTCAAACGTGTTACCCACTACTACTATTTAGGAACATATCCTAAATTCTAACTGATTTAAATTAATAAAATGAAATTTTCAATATTAAAACAATTTCTGTTCTGATAGTACGTAAAATTAGGATTTTTGAAAAATAATTACTAAGATAATCAATAAATAAACCCGTCAATCACAGCGAGAATCAGTGCCATCTATAGTGAGCCCAACATATTAAAAATAAAAATTCTGCAGAGACTGGAACTAGAACCTTTATTTCACATACATTGACACATACAGCAGTTGCTGTTTGTGGACAACGGGCTGGCTCGCTCAAAGTTTGCGAGTTTAAATTCTGCTCAATATAGTGGCAGTAAAATACTTTGTGGATATATTTTTGACGAAATACGAGCAAATTTATTCTCCATGGACGAAAATATTACCCAGAGAAATAGACGACGATTATCATAAAATGAATCGAGTTCTTCCCTATTCGACTGTACAATGATGAGCCTTCCTAATACGTCATTGCAAGACAGCGAAATGATGGATGAACTTAATGTACAATTGAATAAACTTACAACAGACCTTCAAGCTGCACATCAATAAATAGATAACCTATTAAGTGAAAACGTACAGCAAAATCAGATTTAGAAAAGGCAAACAAAGTAATAAACTTATACAAAAGAGTGGGTTTGTATGATACCAACTGTTAATCACCTCGCTATGATCGTAAATCAAAAAATTAAAGGAAGAGTACACTAGTTAGTCTAATGGTGCAAACAAAGTTATTTAGTAACACTAAATCAAATTGCACTCAGGATGACAATATAGCACAAAAACACTCACCAATTTTATTCAGTTCTCACAAAAATCTCAGTTAAAACTCACTAGAACGAAGTACAGCACAAGCAACTCCGAAAAAATAAGAAATAGTAAATCAGAAATAGTACGAAAGACGAGACGTCAAATATAATAATAGGAATGAATAGACATAATATAGACATAGAAAAAAAAACGCCATTAAATGCCAATAAGTAAATTATGTATAATAGCCATATTAAGGGTAAATTACACGACATAGAAGACACTTTTGCGAGTAAATTTAATTTCTGTCACTACTCTACACCAAATTGCATGTGAGAGAATATAAAGAAGAAATTGGTAAATTTTCGTATAAACGACTACTGTATTATCGTAATAGGAGACAATGACTTTAAAAATACAGAAAACTACGTAGAATTAGTAAATTATATAAAAGAATGTTTACAGAAAACAGACCACTTCTGATGAAATACATAAGATTATATCATGTCTAAAAAAAAGAAATAGTACTGGGTACGATGAAATATCCAGTCATAATAAAACAAGTCTCATTAATATATCCCCTGTTTTAAGTCATGTCATTGACCTTTGCATAACACATGGTGAATTTCTTGAAAACCTTAAAATGACATTGATAAAACCACTATTTAAGAAAGTTGAAAAACTTTCTATGACTTGTTATCGGCCAAATGCATTAATATCTAACTTGTCAAAAGTAATAGAAAAATCAGTACATGATAGGATTTACTCTTTCTTTGAATGTAATAATATATTAGCTAAAGAACAATTAGGATTTAGAAAAAATAAATTATCAATATGGCTATCTATAATTTTTTTAAATCAGTCATGGAATATGTTGATCGTAAAAATCCCGTGTGTGCACTGTATATGGACCTTACAAAGACATTTGACTGCGTAAATCATGACGCATTACTAAAAAAACTACATTCATGCGGAATAAGGGGGAACCCTGTAAAGTTAATGAAGTCTTATCTATCTGACAGGAAACAATGCACACAAATTACTAGAGTATATCCTAAATTACAACAAGTAATACATTATGTGTCTACTCACAAGGAAGTCAAAGTTGGTGTTCCACAAGGAAGTGTACTATGCCCAATATTATTCAATATTTACATAAATGATCTTCCTAAGGTAACAAACCTTCCTTCCACATGTCCATACACAAATCAAAATAAAGGGCTTTTATATACAAAATCCTTTAAAAATAGCAAATCATATTAATGACTTCTTTGTTGACCATGTACATTCTCATAAAAATAAAATAATTAAGTCACTCCACCACCCTGTCTGTAAATCATTATTTATGGAACCTGTCACCCCTCCCGAGATAATACGAATAATCACGGAACTAAAAAATACAGCTAGTACGGGGTATGACGATATTTGTACATCTGTAATGAAAACTGTAAAGTCTCATACATCCACGGTTCTATGCTATATTATAAACAAAGCAATTGAATATGGCACATTTCCAGACCAATTAAAAATGACTAATTTTATTCCTATATTTAAAAAATAAGATAAAGAAAATATGGCATGCTACAAAACAGCTGCTTTAATACAATTTTTTTCTAAAAGATTTGAAAAATTTATATATAATAGCCTATACAAATATCTAGAGAAAAATAAAATAGTAGTTGACGAACAAATGGGATTTAGAAGGGACAATAGTATAAATCTTGCATTATTTAAGATTCTTAAAAATATTATTACAGCTGTAGATAACAAACTACCCGTAACGACCCTATACATGGACAGGATAAAAGCTTTTGACCATGTAGACCATGAATTACTATTACATAAGCTAAATATTTATGGAGTAAGAGGGAATGTCCTAAATCTTATCAGATCTTATCTCCATAACAAGCAACAAAAGACACAGATCACTAGAATTGATAGTAAATCTTGCAATGAGACAATCATGCTTTCACGTCTAGGGTGGTTTCGTATAGTGTACCACAAGGGAACGTCCTTGGTCCATTGTTGTTCTTGGTCTACATTAAAGACTTACCTAAATCAATTAGACATCCAATGATCCTATTTGCCGATGACAACACAGTGGCATAATAAACTGGATGAATTATAATAATTTAGTAATAAATCTTAATAAAACAAAAATAATGAGCTTCAGTAACGTCCACAATAAACAGATCAGTACATTAAACATAAACTATTTAGGTAAACTTATGCAGAAGTAAGAAATACAAAATTTCTTGGTTTAAAAATTGACAATAACCTGACATGGAAAACCCACATTGACTTTATATGTAAGAGGTTAAACCAGTAATCCTATCTCTTGTACAAATTGTCTAAAGTCTTACCATGCACTTGTAGCATCAATCCTGCAATACAGTGTGGGCAAATTCATCACACAAAGAAATTGCATTTAGATCTCAAAAACGATGTATTAGAGCTATTGCGAATATAAACCAAGTAGACAGTTGTAAATCTTATTTTAAAAAACTGAAACTTTTGACATTAACCTGTATTTATATTATTGAAATAGTACTATTCGTATAACGCAACAAACTATGATTTGAGAAAAGGAGTGAAGGTGAACGTGACCCCACCAGAATAAACTTCCACTAAAACTAACTTTATGAACCAGAGCTTTCTTTTAATGTCTGGAAGAATATATAACAAGATACCGACAGAAATCAAAACAATCTCTCAGTTATCCTCATTAATTTTTTTTTTTTAATTTATTTAATTGCACAGTACACATTATAATCAAAAATATACAACTTAAAATATTATTTATCAGATCTAGATTATAACGTAAATTTATGTGCAAACAGCAAAAACATAACAACAATCTAAAAAAAAAAACACAACTTGTAACTGTATAAGGTGTGTAGAAAAAAAGAAGTAAAGATTACAATAAGGACAAATAATGGGTAGTGTTAGGTACCTTTAAGAACATAACTTTTGAAGTCTTACATAAAAAATAAAAGATTTGATAATTCTAATATTTGAGTTACTTTGTATTAACAGGATCTGGGCTGACTTGAAGGGTATTTTTCAATTGTTTTAGAAAAATACTTAAACTAGGATGAAAAATGTCGATAACTATGTTATATTTAGCCAAATCATTATATTGACGAGCCATTCTCGTAAGTGGATTGAAGTAGGAAATGTTATTTTTATAAACTTGTAAAGAGAATAAATTAGTCTGATTAGACCTTCTGGCACTAAATTTAGTATTAAACGCTATTTGTGATAACAGTTCGGAACAATCAATAAAAGAGTGAATAACTTTATAAAAATATGCTAAATCAATATATATTCTTCTAGTTTCTAAGGATTGAATATTATACTTTGTTAGTCTATCTACATAATGCTGATCTGATCGACCTGGTTGTTGACGATAACTTAATATTCTGAGACATTTTTTCTGAACTTGTTCAACCGTGTCTATGTGAACCTTGTAATTAGGAGACCATATAAGACTGCCATACTCTAAAATACTTCTCACTAAGGCAAAGTAAAGATACAATAGACTATTATGTTTCTTGAAACCTTTCGTAGTTCTAAAAACAAAGCCCAGAAGTTGATTAGCTCGAGATGTGACGAGCTGGTAGTGTGGTCGAAATGATAATTTATCGTCAAATAAAATACCCAAATCCCTTGCAATGTATGATCGGCTAAGTGCTTGACCGTTGATGTGGTAATCATTTTCAATTTTATGACGCTTGTTTGTAAAAGATATTATAAAACATTTATTAATATTAAGCGACATATGATTGTTCTTGCACCATTCTGATAATGTATCTAAGTCTTTTTGCAGCATCAGACAGTCTTCAATTCTAGATATAGAATGAAATAATTTTAAATCATCTGCATATAGAAGGCAGCGGCAAGTTAAACGTTTAACTAAGTCATTGATGAACATAACAAAAAATAGGGGTCCCAAATGTGACCCCTGTGGAACTCCAGATGTTGCCACAACAGGTAAAGATAAAAATCCTTTGAATGCTACCAATTGACTTCTGCTGTCAAGGTAAGAGCATATCCAGCGGTAAAGGCTGCCATGAATTCCATATGCTGCTAGTTTAAGACAAAGCAACCTGTGGTTGACTTTGTCAAAGGCTTTTGAGAAATCAGTGTAAATGGAATCAACTTGACCTCCGGCAGCAAATGTCTGACAAAGATAATTCTTGTATACTAATAAATTACTAATAGTCGACCTATTTCTAACGAAACCATGTTGTTTATCGGATGTCATTGGTTTGAAGTAACTATAGAGATGGCCATACACAACAGACTCGAATAATTTTGCAAAACAAGATAAAATACTTATTGGCCGATAATTCTCGCAACGTGATTTGTCACCACTTTTATAAATTGGGATGATATGTGCAGTTTTCCATCGCTTAGGGAAAACGCTACTATTTAATGATTTATTAAAAATAATTTCTAATGGAATGGCTAACTCTTCACCGCAACGTTTAACAAATAAAGGTGGTAATCCATCAGGACCAGATCCTTTATTTTTATCCAACTGTTTAATTTTATTCAAAATGTCTTGGCTGTTAATTGAAATATTTGACAGTGTATTAATATTACAACCATCATTAGAGGCCAAGTGTCTGTGATCAACGGGATTGTGAGTAGACACATTTTCAAAAACAGAGTTTAAATAATCGGAAAAGAGTTCACATACTTCTTGACCGTGTGACGATGAGGTATTTCCATATGTCATCGTAAGTGAGGTCGAAACTTGTCCCCTTCTATTGTTGACGAAACTCCAAAAAGACCTTATGTTCGTTTGCAAGTTATCTTCAGTAGCCATTAAATAATTATTATAGCATTCTTCAGTAAGCTTTTTACACCTATTGCGTAGCATTGAGAAAGTGTCATAATCCCGAGGATTTTTGTATGTTTTGTAAAGCTTGTGATACTTATTTTTTTCTCTAATACACTTAATTAAAGGTTTACTATACCAAATAGGATAAGATGAACAAAATGGTACAGTTGTTGGAGTGTGCTCGTGTATAATTTTGTAGAGTACATCATAAAAAGTATCAGTGCACACGTCAACATCAGAAGAGGACAACAAAACATGCCAATTTAAGGAGTTTAATTCTGTGTTTATATTGTCATAATTACATTTAAACCAGTTTAAATGTTTCGTTTTGCGATGTTTGAGGCCTTTTTTAACACTATATACAGACATATTCACTATAAGAGCAGGGTGATGTTTGTCTAAAATACTCAAAGCATGAGTTTCAATAACTGAAATAGTATCGACATTTGACAAAACCAAGTCCAGTAATCGACCATTAGCTTTCTTGGCTATGTTTAACTGTTTTAAATTACAGAGAGATAGCAACTCAATTAATAGATTCAGTTTTTTACTAGGCAAAACATCTAACAGAGTCTCTTGAACCGAGGCGTCACAATAATTAAGATCGTAGTCAGGTACATTAAAGTCACCTAATAAAATAAAATTATCGTGGGGAAAATCGTTCAGTATTAACTTTTGGCAATTATTATAAAATACTTCTAAACGATTAGTACTTATATCGGGAGGCAAATAACAAACACATATATTGAGAAAGAAGACTCCAAGCTTTCTTGATAGACATATGGTACTATACTATAAATGAATTTCTCACCGATATAATTTATTATATAGATTATTATATAGATTTAATATATAAACTGATTCCATATTTGACATTATTTTAATAACATTTTTTATGATAGTTGTAAAATATTTAATGATATAATAATGTATGACGTATTTAATATTTCCACACCACTATGGTAATAATACCTCATTTATTTATACCATTTTCTATCAAGCAAGACTATCCTGTATTAAGCAAATAAATGAATTTGAATTAAATTTTAATTTGAACTCCATGCGTTAATAATTGCTGGAGTGTGTTAAGTTGCCAGGCGATGGCAGATCTCAGATGACGACCGACTGAACAGCTCAAAGGAACAGATAGTCGACGTAAGATGGCGGATGGCTCCACCGTGTGATTCAATTAACAACAGGGAGAGCGGCTGAGGAATCGTGGAGCAGCTAACCTCACTGCATTCCATGTGTCAATATTAATCTACAATTACTGCAAATATCTTCTGATATTTAGCCATCAAAGAACGTTTTCGAGATGGCCGTTTCGATGCTGGTAACGATTAAAGGTGGTTTATCTAAAAATATAAAAATGTTTGTATCAGGGTTTATGCAAAATAAACAAATTAAGTTTGACTGTAAATTGGTAACTGCTTGCATTCTGTGACTTTGTAGAGTTCTAAAAAGTTTTCAATTTATTTTTACGTTCCTAGTTTCCAAGTGCAATAGTAACACTAATATTTTTACTGATCTTGCCTTTAATAGATTTTAAAGAAGTCAGTGTGTTAAAAAAAATGCGGAAATCAGCTGTTGTTTTATTAACACCGAAAATCGTACTATATACTAAGAAATCTAATAGCTAATAGCCTTGGAATGTTGTGTGACCTCATAGACTATGCCGCACTTGCTGGTCTGACTCTTCGGCCACCACATATCACCTGTACAAGGGAAGAGCTTAGCGCGGCCACGGCTTGCGCGATTAAGATGACTAATCATTGGGCAGGACAAATATGAACCATTGACACGAAAAGAAGAAGATCGCATACCACTCCGATCTTTACCCTATAAGGAGAGTTATTAACTTGGATCTTGGGTTTAAACCCAACCGACCCAGGATTTAAATCCTGGGTCGGACCAAGTGCGATTTTCTATCGTCCTTCTCCTTAATATGATTTCAGAGTCTGAGCCCCTTATGACTTTGGGAACATTATCAGCCAAATGTTGATGTACACAATACCCTCGTTTCGTGAATATAGGCGTGATAGCATTTTATTATTAGGGTGACCTTTGTAGAGCCTACTGCCAAAGCTTTCACACGTGTACTCTGTGGACCAGCTTTACATCAAGGGGGTACGCTGCAGATCTAGTATAATAACACCTTCAGAGCTCTGTTAGGGCTTCCTCGCTTCTGAAGTGCATCAGGCATGTTGGCGGATGCTAGCATAGATGACTCTTGTCCCATCATGTGCAAATTAAAAATGCGCAAACCAAAAATTGGCTTCGATTGTGCGAAGGTTGCAGGGGAGCACCAATGGAGTTCTGAAGATGATTGTAGAAAAGATGGATGAGGATGTTCTCCAAAGAGACGCGATAAGATGATCCGTCATGTCAATACTAACACAGTTCATGTTTATATAATTTACTAATCCAAGATGTTCTAAATTTCTAGTTTGGACTGTGTTGTCTGGAATATTAGATTTAAAAGTTAACTATCACTTGCTTTAACGGTGAAGGAAAACATCGTGAGGAAACCTGCACGCCTAAGAGTTTCTCGAAGGAGCGTGAAGTTCACCAGCCCACACTGGGCCAGCGTGGTTGACTATGGCCTAAGCCCTCCCAGTTTGAAACGAGGCCCGTGCCCAACGGTGGGACAGTTACTTAACAGGGCTAATATTATTATATTATATCAACGGTCCCATAGCACAAAGTTGCATATGCCAAACAAAATATGGCATTTGCAACTTTCGTGCCCGTCCATAAAGTTATTTATGCCAAATATAAGTACTGGATTATAGGACTTTGTTCGTTGGACATGACGATATGTAAATAAGCAGTTAAGCATCTTGTTACTAGCGGTCCGAATCAATCAAGGACACAGACGCGGTCACCGAGAAAAATGTCGTCATGAATTATGTAGCTTCATAGAAAATAGATGGGCAAGGGAACTCAAGTCGTTAAGGTTAAACATGGGTTTTATAATGTCAATCTTCCAATAAGTTCCAGATGAATGAGCCCGAGCTAACGGAAACTGAAAAGTTTCCTACACCACAGCTTGCATAAAACAGCTGGTTTATTAAAATCAAATTTCTGAAATCTCCACAAATCTCGAAGGCAATTTTTAACGAGAATTAAAATATGTCTCACTATTTATATTATACCCAGTATGATGGTGGTGATCGCAGCATCCCACTCGGTCAGTCTGAGATGGGGGACCATTTGTGACATTTCCATATTAAAGCGACAAACAGCACGCTAAGCCGTTTATCCTGGTTACCACTTAACGTGGAAGTCGGAAGCCTATTGGGCGGTCTTGATAATTGCCAACAGCAGGTGGCCACAAACCTGGCTTCACCAATCCGCAATGGTCCTAAATGGTGGATTATTACCTATTTGACGAACGGCTTTGATCCGCTGGTGTCTCTCCGCCCACTGGAACAAGAAGTAGCGAGTCCGATTCACGCACGGGACCAATCTTTGTCTGACCCACAAATGTTGGTTCGGTCTGGGTATTTGTGCATATTAATTTCATGTTTATAAACGCACCCAAGACATAGGATTAATTGCTAGTGTGGGGATACGTTTATTTAAAAAAATTACGTGGTATTATTTAGTAACCAAGTAAATGTGTATTAAAACAAGCACAAAAGCAAAAGATGAACTATATTTCAACGATAATCATTTTTACGTAAATATCCACGAGTACTATCTATCTATCTATCTATACCCTCACGCCAGATCCCTTGCGAGTACGAGTACTACTGGCAAATATCATAAAAATGGCTACTAAATCCAAATATACCCAGTAATTTCCTTCTAGTTCTCTAACTAGTCAACAACGTACCTTCTACCTCTGCTCATGTTGACTATACTGTATATTTCTTGGAAGTCGTGAGAATTAAAAATATAAGTCATCGAAGTGATGGGATGAAAATTTATGTCGTGAGTGCGTTTACAAACATGTAAATTCACATGCGCAAATACCCAGACCGAAACAAATATTTGTGGGTCACACAAAGATACACTTGCGGGAATCGAACCCGCGACTATTCGACCCAGTAGGCAGAGCGGCTTAAGCTCTTAACCACTGAGCTAAATCGTCCGTCTTAATTCCTGGACAAATCCTTAATGATGAGTTCTCCAGGAATATAGACGGATTATTAAAATATGTTTTCTAGCTGACCATACTATAACACTACATCAATCAAATCTTAAAGAAAATAATATATTGTCATGGAAGTCGTGGGAACTAATTAGTGCACGATCGAAAACAATGGGTTTTGGATGTCTGCGACTTAGAAGAAGGGGATTGGGAAGTATGTCTGGGAATAACCCGGTGAACTATGAACACCCATATATTGCCAGTAATATTGAATCCAAACCAAGGAAAGAACCTGTTGGAACTCTGTACTCTCTGCCTACCCCGCAAGGGATCTGGCGTGAGGTTATATATAGATAGATAGATAGATTGAATCCAATGTAACAGGGGGGACTGCATTCCGATTATTACGGGCATGATTCCAGACTGCTCTTGAGAATTTCTAGATAGGAAAATAACTCTTTATCCGGCCTAGGATTCGAATCCAGGATTTTATGGTTCCCAACCGCACTACGAGCGACACGGCCACGGTGCCTCCGTGGGCGTGTCAAACTAAAAGTTTAGTCGAATAGCTGACGGAGCGCGACGAAAGCGTAACAGAAGCGCTTGTCTAAGTTCGGTCGTGATGTATGCCGCCGCGCCGAGCGGGGCTGCGCTGTGTGGCGTCTTCCGTAAAATTCAGTGCATTACAACTCCCCAAGCCGCGCCACCGTGGCGCTGCCACCACGCTGCGTCTGCTATGTGGCGACACATTACATGTCTAAATATTCATTCAATACATTCAATACTGTGTAAATAAACGGATATTTATAAATGGATATATTCCCTAAGGAAGAGAGTCCGAAGTCTTGTTTAAGAATCATGGTGGTGGCAAGTACTTACGTAATAATATTATTACTCTTAACAACATTATACTCCGGGGAGTCTGTACATTTTGACATCAATTAACCTTTATTGAGGCACTAATACGCGAGCTTATGTATCACACTGAGTGACCGAGTTAGAAATACGGAGATCCGTAAAAGAACTAAAGCAGAAGATGTTGGATCCTGTAGCATGATGAGTGGAGATAGGCAAGACACGTCGCAAATATACGGTGAAGGCAGGTGGAGTAGGTTTCTGACCGAATGGTGGCCACGGAAGAGATACCGCAATCACGGAAGGTCAGTAAAAGATAAGTCGATGATGAGGTTAAGTGCATAGGCAAGACCTGGCCAAGATTGGCACAGAAAAGGGATGTGGGGCGTAAAAGGGAGGAGACGTGTGTGTGTGTGTGTGTGTGTGTATGTGTAAACGATCTACACTATTGGCCGCAAGGCCTGTACAGCTTCACCGGATAAGAGGGTGAGCGTGCAACCACTACGCTCAAGGCAACTAGCTCAAGGCTGCCTCAGGAGGAACGACCTCGGCTTGGGCAGTCGCTATAGGGGAGGCCGTATACTAGGTGTCTCGCCGTGGTGCTCTACACCGGCCGGCGTGCAAGGAAGTCTTCGACCTGGCCGGCGAGGTCGGCGTCTGATTCTGATGGGAGGTGGCTTGTGGCCTACTTTGAGTAAGGCAGGCACTAAGCCTGGTGAAAACTGGCTGCCGACAGCACAGACACGGTCACTGTGGTGATCTTTGCATTGCGTCCTTAGTGCATTCCGATGATGCAACATTCTTAGGTGGTAATATTGACTCTAAATTGACATGGAAAACTCATCTAGACACTATATGTAAGAAAATTTATAAATTTTCCTTTGCACTTTACAAATTTTCCAAAATTGTTAACGATGAAGCCATGCTCATCGCTTATCATGATTTAGCGACCTCCACTCTGAGGTATGGAATAATTTTTTAGGGCAATTCAGTAGATAAAGAACTTCTCTTTAAATCAATCCAAATAATACTACTTGCTGCCAACCTTATTTCAAAAATTTTAATTTTTTACATTTCCTTCTCTGTACATTATAATAATAATAATAATAATTTATTTAACCATAAAAAAAAAAACCAATACAACAGTGTTTTAAAATAATCTTAGGCTAATTGACAGGTACTTAAATATAGTGGTTGCCTCTGTCGCCGAACTAGGAAAACCTGTATTTCGGCGTACAGCGCCAATCCCCTCGAGAATTGTTTTATTTAAATTTAACTAGCCTAAAACTAAACAGTTAGGGTAAGGTGTTAGTGTGTCAAGTAGTGACAAGTGGTGTGACCTCTCTTTGTGTAAGGTGATGGAGTGCGTGAGTGAGTGTGAGAGGGTGTGTAAGGTAAAAGTTTAGCGTTGCAGTAATAGTGCCTAACATCGCATAATTTATTAAAGTATATCTTTATTTAGATAACAAGTTTTGTTGTGAAAGATAGGGGAGCTAATATTTATCGGCCCCGAATTATTTGGATATAACTAAAAGTTCTTCAGTCTCCTTATATGAGAGCTTTTGTAAGTATTCGTAAACTTTTTTTTTACATATCGTATTGTTTAACGGATAAATATTAAGTTCATCATTTATTTTGTTATAAATATATGGTCCAATGAAAGCAATAAAGCGTGTCATAAATTTTGTTTTGAAGGGGTAGGGCAGGCTACATACCATGTTTCTTCGACGTTTATTAAGTAGTGTACAGTCATAGGTTAATTGTGTATGTTGATAAGAGACAATTTTTGATAGATATAACTGCCTTACCGTTAGAACGTCACAGGTTTGATACAAATGCGATGTCGGGAAATAGATGGGTTTAAAGGTACAGACCTTGAGAATGGCACGCTGAGCTCTTTCTACAGTTAAAAGCAATGTCTTACTTGCCCCACCCCATATCGTTACACAATATGCTAAAAGAGGATGACAGAGAGCATAATATATATGTTTCAGTGTGGCAAATTCGGCTACGTGTCGAAGATTTTTAAATATATATATTAATTTTCGCACTTTTCCACATAAGATTTTAATATGTTCCTTAAAGCTAAGCTTGGTGTCAATTACTACTCCCAGATATATAATGGAATCAACCTTTACAAGTGTAGCACAAGAGCATTCAGTTTCTAGGGAGCAGTTATGTGCTACAATGGATAGTGTATGGTTTAGCTTACTGTTTTGGCGTATACTGAAGCAGATATACTTGGATTTGTCCACATTTAATATCAGTAAATTCTCGAGTAGCCATTTATTCACAGCATTAAGTCCCAATTGAGCAGCATGAAACACGTCATCCCAGGAGTTGGCAGCGAAAGCGAGAGCAGTATCATCTGCGTATGATATTGTTATGCCCTGGGTGAGGTTTAGATTTGTGAGATCGTTTATGTAAACTAGAAATAATGTTGGCCCCAAGATGCTACCTTGAGGGACGCCGTAAGATATTGGGAGGTCATTGCTGATATGGTTGCCCAGCCTCACACATTGATGCCTCTCTGAGAGATAGCTCTCTAGTAATTTCAATTGAGTCCCGCGTATACCCATTCGTTCCAACTTTTGTTGTAAAATTGGAATAGAAATTGTATCAAAGGCCTTAGCCAGATCAAGAAAGACTGTCAGACACTTTTTGCTATTATCTAGATTTTCAGTGATAAAGTTAGTTAAGGCGGTGACTGCTTGTTCCGTAGAAGAACCACTACGAAAGCCAAATTGATTTTTTGACAACAAATTATTCTTTTCTAGATATCCGACCAGTCTTATGTTGATAATTTTTTCTAATACCTTTGACAATGACGGCAGTATTGAAATAGGTCTGTAGTTTTCAATACAATTTTTATTCCCGCTCTTGTAAATCGGGCGTACTTCCGATTTTTTTAATGTTTTAGGGAAGACACCATTTTCTAGGCATGAATTAAAAATGCAAGTTAGTGGAGGTACGAGTATACTCTGGTGCTCTTTGAGAAATGCGTTACTAATGCCATCACAGCCTACGGTGCAAACTGTTTTTAGGTTTTGTATTATTCGCCCTACTTCCTTTTCATCCGTTTTCTCTAACACAAAGGAGTTTATTTGTTTGTTATGTTTATTGTTTGAAGAAGTATTATTAATGTTATGAATTACAGTTTCAGCTAGTTTCTTACCAACATTTGCAAAATAATAATTCACATCATTTAATGAAAGTTGTGGAGAAGAAGAAAATGTTAGTAGTTCTTTGGGATAATTCGGGTTTTTAGCAGTGTCTGTTATATCTTTTATGACTTTCCATAGTCTCTTATTATTATTTTTAGCGGCATCGATTTGGCTTTTTTCATATGCCCTTTTCACTTTCTTTAGTAAAGAGTTACAGAAATTTCTATACCGAAGATATGTAACCTTTAGTACTTCATTTGTCGGAGCTAGTTTGGATTTTATATGTAGCTTGTCTCTATTTCTCATACATCCCAACAGGCCGGGAGTAATCCATGGTTTTATAATTCTCTGGCGTCTTGATAGTTTTATTACTGTAGAATTCTTGTCCAGGGTTATTTGTAAGACTTTGATTAGGCGATCAAGAGATAGTTCAGGGTCATTGGATTTATATATTAAACTAAAATCAATATTTTGTATGTCTTCTTTTAACTTTGGAAGGTTAACTTTAACTGAGGTTGTTATAGCTAATGTACGTGGTTTATTTAAATCTATTGCCAATAATACAGGGTAATGGTCAGTTAATGTCGATCGCGGGATGATAGTGAGTGCAGAGTTTTTGGTTTTTAATAATATATGATCAATGCATGTCTCGCTGTCACTTCGCGTTACTAAAGTGTGGGCTGGCAGAAAGCCATGAGTAGCCATAAGTGTTAAATATCGTTGGCCTTGGTTATCAATCTTATCTTCATTTATTGGTATATTTATATCCCTAACCACGACAATGTTCTCATATTTTGAGTACTTCCTAAGTGTTTTATCCAGTGACAAAAGAAATTTATCAATATTATTTTGTGATGGTGATCGATATAGTCCGATAAGTACAGTGTGGTCATTACGGGTCGCAACCAGGCAATTTGCATCATCAAAATCTGGCTCATGTGTACAGAAGTTAAGGCATTCTTTGTAGTATAGTACAACGCCATCATTTTGTTTGGTATTTTTCGTAGTGTGATTTGAGGAATATCCCTTAATTATGGGAATAGAGGATGTACGTGAAAGCCAACATTCGGTAAGTACTATAACATCACATTTTATCTGTAGTCTAGATAAAAGAATATTGAGCCCCGGCATGTTGCAATTTATACTGCGTATGTTTTGGGTAAGTATCACCAGTTTGTTTGCAGACTTAATGTATTTCTGACAATCCTCGACATCGACAGTGATGGATTTAGAGACTGTAACACTTTCTAATTCATTCGAAATTATATTTGCATTATCGAATTTGATAAGGAAAATTAAATATTGACAAATATATTATTTTGTGTTTAAAAAGAGAGGCTTTTAGAATATATGGGCAATAATTTAGGTTTAGTAGATCTAATTGTGTACAATTATGCGTTTTGAGTTTTTTGGTGTACTGTGTATAGTATATTTTAATAGAAATGTAGTTTATTGTTACTTTTCCGTAGTTAGGTTCATGTTTGTTGTTTAAGTGTAAGTGTGGGTAGTAATTATGTGTAAGTATTAGAAAAGGTATACTGTATTGAATTTTGTAAAAAATACATAGAATACAAAGAAAATCCATAAATCTAGAGAAAAAGGTGACATGCATAATTAATTTATACAAAAAATAACTATTCCAGTCTAAAGATAGTCATGCCAGTTTACGTAGTGCATCTAGATCTAAATCGGAAGCTATACGGATTTGAGGACAATCAGCTTGTTTGCGAAGATATACAATTCCGTTTGTCGTCCAACAGAAAGCATACCCATGACTATTTTTAAATGTTCTAGCTAGGTAGTATAATCTCTGATTATTATAGGTTAGGGTTTCGGAAACATAAATGGGTTTAGTAGATGTCTGGAAGTTCAAGTGATTAGTATTAAGTTTTTCTCCTTTTTTCTTATTCCTATTAAAGCTCTTGACTGCCTTTATTACCTTATCGTTCATTAGCACAGAGGTAAAATCAACAATTATTGGGTTTGAGTTGTCTTTAGAATTCACTCTGTATACATCTCTTATATTGTGGTCTTCGATGTTGACGTTTAATTTCTTACCCAAGGACATGATTGTGTCACAGAGGTTTTCTTTTGTTTCCCCTTGCTGTTTGGGTATATTTCTCACTTCAATACCAGCAGCACGCGATTTACGTTCCATTAATTCGATCTTGTCTTCGAGGATTTTGATGGTACTTTTGTCCTTCTGCCTTTCTCTTTCGAGATCAGCAATCTTGGACAAAAAGTCATCATACCTCGCAGACATAAGCTCCACTCTATGGCGTAACTCTTGGAATCGTTTGTCTTGCTCTTGAGATAATTTGGAAAACATGTCTTTTATAATAGCCGTAATATTGGTAGTGTCGTCTTCATACTTCCTCTTTTTACGCTCAGTAACTTTTGCAGCAATTGAGGACAAATCTGGTGCCGATTCACAGTGCTGCAGAGAGGTTTTCTCTAATCCAGATATGCTATGGATTTTTTGCGACATTTCTTCAGAAGTCGTTGGTAACGGTGAGGCAGGGGGCGTGCGATTTAGTTTTGGCATATTATCGCAGTTTAAGAGACACAGAGAATCCCAAAATGTCTTCCGAAATTATTAAAATTAGACCATACGTCACAAATATTTACCCGCTATCGCTGTCGCTTGTGAGTTAAGGCAACCGCTGTAGGGCTCGTTCGTATGACGTTTGGTGCACGATGCGTAGCTCCGCTTATTGGTTTTGTTTCTGCTGTTGCTGTCCTGTTCGCGCAAATACTCCGCAACCGTCGCTATATTATGTGCGCCTGGTACTTCACCAATTTATTTTTCACTAATATTTTTGTAAAAATATATGAATTTTGCTTAAAAATGTGTCTGGGTGGGCACGTCTATACGCTTTCGCGGTCCGGGGGGAAGGGGAATTAATGACGTTAACGTTTTGTAAAATCAAATCCAAACCTGAAATTGCAAAAAAGAGTTATTACAGAGAGTTACGAGACAATCAAAATATGGAAATAGAATTCGGACAAACAGCGCTACTAAACAAAAGTTTTCTTTGCATGGCACCTTTTATTTTACTAATATTATATATGTGAAAGTTTGTATATTTGGATGTTTAAATGTTTGGATGTTTAGATGTCTGGATGATTGTTACTTAATCACGTAAAACGGCTGAACATATTAAGATAAAATTTGGGACACAAATAGTTTATTACCTAGTTTAACACATAGAATACTTTTAATCTCATCTCTTCTTTTTTGCGTGATTGAGTAACAAACATAAAACCTCTAAACACAGAAACGTTCACATTTATAATATTATTAGGACCTAATAACGTGAAAACACTGACTCTTCCACTTTTTGAGATGAAGTTACACCAGTATTTAGTTAAATAAATGCTATTACAATATAAAATACTATTTACAAGAAAACGTAACTCAATCTTCTATCTATGTATCTACACATATAAAATTACTTGTCCTGACTGACTGACTGATCTATCAACGCCCAGGCTAAACCGCTGGACACTGAAAGCTGAATTTTTGACAAAATATTTTTACAGTTACATAAAACTAAGCAAGGATTTTTTGTATTTCTATCTCTAAGATGGTAAAAATGGTTTCAAAAGTTTGTATGGAAGTACCATTAGTTTTAAGTCATGATAATTGGTATTTAGGCTCTTCTATTTAAATAAGAATTTTGAAAAAGCATGAAGTACCTATAGGTTAAAAGGTGGTTAAAAAGTTTGTATAGAAGAACTGTTAGTTTTTAAATCAGGATCATAAAAAAATGGTATTTAGATTCTTTGTCACAAATAAATAATTATGTGTGTCAGTTTTTGGTAAATACCCCTAATGATATAAAATTAATTTTAAAAGTTTCTATAGTGATTTCGTTAAGGTAGGTTTCGCTATAAAAATTAGTATTCGTGTTTAAATATTTAATTAAAGAAACATATATTTCTGGGTTTTAGAGAAATTAGCCCTATCTCCATCTACAGCATAGCGCTGGATCTTCAGCCGGTTAGGCAAAGATTATAGAGGTTTAACAGGTTCTTTCCTTGCAGACTTCTCTGGCGTCCTCCTCTCTTATAGTTCAACTTATATTGCGCTTGCCAGTTACGGAACATTCATGAAGGAAGTAAAATTTAGGTTGAAAGTTCAAGATTTTCATAGTTTTAAGGTAAGGATCATAGAAATTGGCCGTTTAGAAGTTTGTTACAAATGAAAGAAAATACGCTTTATTGTGTTTCTTACAATTCTACCCCAAACAAGATAAAATAGCGAGGGTAAGTTTGTACGTGGTTCCGATAAAATTCAAAGTCATGAAAATTGGTATAAAGGTCTAACTTAAAAAAAAGGTGTGAAAATTGGTATAAGCAATTAATTTAAAGAAAAGGCGTGAGTATTTAAGGGTTTCTTCAAAATTTAACCTTCATAGACAAAATTTGGGGCTTTGGAAGTTTATATAAGAGCAATGTTCTTTATTCTTTATTGTATACACTGGGATGAAAATTAAAAGTTTACAATTTAAATGTATACAGAAGGCGACCTTAACTCAATTATGTGTTATCTTCTAGCGAACCTTAGAGTTATATGTTCGTATGTCTGTCTTTCCGGTTCAAATCTTATAATCTATTTTTCAAGCACTTTCTGGTATCCGATTGAGTTGAAATTTGGCATACATATGTAAGTTTGGTGACAATGCAATAATATTGTACCATGGAGCTGGTCAGATGATGGAGTCGGAAGGCGGCCATAGGAACATGTGAACTATACAACGTTACGCCCTCGTATTTATGCTTATTAGATTGGTATTAACAAGTATTAAACAACCACATAGTGTTCAGTATTTGATGAAGAAGCCAAAAGGTGGCCGATGAAACCACCCAAATACTTAATATAACCCTGCTGTGTTTGGCCTCGTTGGATTTGGCTTGACGAGTACTTTGGACCTGGATGATGTCCAGGGCCTGATAATAGAGCCGAAAGGAAGCCACAGGAACCCCTCAGCTTATCAAGATATGCTTGTTGTGTCTTCGCTATACAATCTTGTTTTTAAAATGGTCTTTTTTAATGAAAATTATTTCCCTACAAAAACGTCTTTTTGAATTGAAATTATTTTAAATAAACAAACCCATGTGTTTAGAATCTCCACTACATAAGTGGTAATGTAATGGAAAGTGAATATTTGTATGATGATTGACGGTTCTGTTAGGTTTAAAGTTAAAGAATTAAATTGGCATTGAAAGTTTAGTTACAATTATAAATAAAATGTGTGTGATTACATGTATGACATTTTTTCTCTTTAACAACGCAGTTCTACACAAGTAGTAATTCCTGTGTCGTGGGTGCGTTTCCAAACATGTAATTCACATACACAAACACCCAGACCGAAACAAATATGTGTGGGTTACGCAAAGATTTTTACCGTACGGGGATCGAACCCACAACTATTCAATCCAGTAAGCAGTAAGGCGCTCGTAGCGCTGTGCGACCACGGTGTTCTTACCGATCACCAAGGTTAAGCAGCGTTCGACTCGGTCGGCCTAAGATGGGTGACCGTTTGTGGCATTTTCATATTTGAGCGTCTCCGTGCTTCGGAAGGCACGTAAGCCGTTGGTCCCGGTTACCACTTAATGTGGTAGTCGTTAAGCCGAGTTGAAAGCCTTAAAAGCGGCTTGATAGGTTCCAACAGCATGTGGCCACAAACCTGCCTCCACCAATCCGCACTGGGTCCGCGTGGTGGAGTATAACCTAATCTCTCTCACCTCGATTTGTGAGAGAAGGCCTTTGTCCAGCAGTGGCAGCAGTATAGGCTGATATAAGCAGAGTGGATGCTCAAAAAGAAATGGGATCACCTTTTATACCTAACTAGTACATTAAGGTGCTGTATTAATTAAATATTGAATTAATTCTTCCGTCTGTAATTGTCGTAGTGTAAGGCGTGTCCATTTTGTTAGTGTAGCTAGTATAACATTTTTTTTAACCTACTCTTATTTGCTGACGACCTTATTAGTTCTAGTATTAAATTGTATTAATTTAGTTAACTACTACATCGTGGTTTTAATATTTAGTTCAGATGATGAAAATATATTTTCCCTACATAAATGACTAAAAGCCTTATTAGTTAAAGTATATCTGTATCTTGAATTCAATATATATAAAAAAACACGTTACTGCAACAATGCAGCAGTGCAGGACGTTTGTTAAATTTTTGGCTTCACCACGCAGCGTGATATTACGACAGTACGTGGCTTCTGTTTCATAGTTATTATAATGTTTCATGGTAAACTGCCTCGTTGGTCTGGTGGCAAAGCGCATCGCTTTGTGATCACGAGGTCCTGGGTTAAATCCTAGGTCGGACAAATGTAGTTTTTCTAACGAAAAATTCCCAGTATGAGTCCGGAGTCTGGAATTGTGCCCGGTATATGGCAATAGGCTCGCCCCCTATTACATAGGACCTAACATCGTCGGCGAAACGTGATTGTACTCAGTACACCTCTGCCACCCCCTCCGGGGAATATAGGCGTGACGGTGTTTCATGGTAGACCTGACTGGCTTTGACCGACGTCTCAAGCGACAAATTTGTACCCCTGAATACGAGGTGGTATACATTAAAAAAATACTTATATAAGGTACCTACTATTATCTAAAAACCTTATTGTAACGTTATAAACTTGGTTATTATTTGACATCAAATAAAACAGGGCTTTCTAGGAAACCTGGCAAATGTATATTTTATAATACGAATAATATTAAAATATGCTTACACGTGCCTTCATAACATTTAAATATAGATTTTCCCTTTCGTTAGCGTGCCTGCTTCAAATCAAATCATTTATTAAATACCCGAAAAATACTTACAAATTATCAATTTCACCTTTTCACTTTTATTTAACTTGCGATGTTCTTATGTCTTTCTGTCTGCCTCTCTGTCTTTCCGGGTAAAATATTGTAATTTATTCTTCAAGCACTTGCGGGTATCCGATTGAGCTGAAATCTAGTATGCGTGACAATGCAATAATGTGGCACAATGGAGCTGTTCCGATGATGGAGTCTAAAGGTGATAGGCATATGTGAAATATACAACGTAACCCCCTCGTGTTCAGGCTTGTAAGATTGGTGTAAACAAGTACTATACAACCTACAACGATACAGTGTTCAGGGTCTGATAATGAAGCCAAAAGGTGGCCAATGGAACCACCCAACTTCTCAGTATAACCCTGCCGAGTTTGTGCTCGTTGGATTTGTCTTAATGAGTACTTTAGACCCGGATGTCTAGGGTCTGATGATGGATCCGGAAAGAAGCCATAGCAAAACCTCAACTAAGTAAGATATCTTCTTCAATGTTTTGCTATAAAGGGTTATTTATAAAAAGGTCTTTTTAATTATTATTTTTCAATCTATTTAATAATCTACTACCGGATCGTAAAGCGACATCCACCGACAAGATCTGGCAAGAAACTCTGTTTATGTCTCATTTAGTTCAAAATTTGAAACCTATTTTTCAAGCACTTGCTGGCATCCGATTGTTCTGATATTTGGGTAACTTTATCGACAATGCAATAACATGGCACCGTGGAGCTGGTCTGATGATGGAGGCTACAAGTGGCCATAGATACAAATAAGACAGCGCCGTCGTATTTAGGCTCCTCAGATTTCTATTAACAAGGGCTATAAGGGCTGCTTTCTAGACACAATCTGGCCACCGTCTTTAGGGTTCTGGTTTGGTCACGCTCACTATAATGTCTTTGCTTGAGGTGGCTGTCTGGCGCGGGTTAATCCCTTCCCTCCAATATGGTCGAGGGGAGTGATAGCTGTCCCAGTCATACTCGTGAACGGGTGCTGCTTGTGACGACTGGTCCATCTGGAATCCTTCAGACGCTCTTTACAGATAACATCATTAGATTCATATCTCGATCGTAAGGTATCGCACTGGAGCTAGATCGTAAACTATTTAATTGTAACCTAAACATTGTATCCACACAATAAATTTGAAAAAAAAAACAAAAAGAAAAAAGAAAAAGACAAACCCGCTGTGTTTCTTTGCCGGATCTTCTCAGTGGACGCCGCGTTCCGATCCGGTGGTAGATTAGTAGTTAAAATAGATTAAAAAAAATGTAAATTGACTATTTGTAAGCGCCCCCGCAGGGTTTATACAAAATAAATTATTTGAGTTTGAGTTTGAGTTTATATGTCTAGGTGGCGTTCAAGGTCTGATGATGGAACCAAAGGTGGCCATAGGAACTCCTTAACTAAACAAAATAGCACCGTCGTGTTTTCGTTATAAAAGCTTATGTAAAAATTTTATTTTTGTTTATAAATGTTTATTACGGAGTTTTATTATTATATAGTTAATATCACTGCCTCGTTGATCTAGTGGCGCATAGTTTAGATCACGATCTCGAGGTTCTGTACTTGAATCCTAAGTCAGACAAAATGACATTTTTTTACAGAAAAATTCGTAGAATAACCCGGAGTCTAGGACCGTGCAAGGGGCCCTAGTCCGTCATTGCACTTTTAACAAAATTTTTGATCATTGACATCATAATTGTTAGTTTTGACAGTTTTCAAACTATTAAATCAATGCTTTCCATTTTTTAAGGTACCTATCAAAAATTCTTATAGTTTTCCATAGGCGTAGGTGCCAGTTCAAACAATTGCTGACTTTTGGCACAATTGTAACTGAACAATTTTTGTTCAGAAATAACTGAATAATTACAAAATACGTAAAAAATTGCAGACTTGGGGCGCAGATATAATAACGATACGCTCGCCGCCCGTTACACTGGAACATGGCAACGTCGGCAATATATGGGTGTACTTAGTATGCCTCTGCCACTCCCGTTTAGGGAACATAGGCGTGACAGTAGTTTTTTATATTTTGTGACACCAAGAAAGGTTCCCAGTGTAATATTGTGTTTATCCCAAGTCGAACCAGCACATAGAATTCGGCGTACATTATAGCTCGCACTGTGCAGGTACAATATAATAGGCAAAGGACTCCAATTTTCCTGATTTCTGCATGTTTTGTCGCTATGCCCTGATGCTTCTTTTTCGGAAAGAAAAGATAATGGAAATGAAGAGATTTTATACAACTATAGACAAAACTCGCAAAATTAAAATAATTTCTTGTGACCACACCATAGAGATAGGCCTTAAAAGCATAGTGGGATTATAAACCCAGTTCAGCTGTACACTTTTTGTGGACACTTGGTACCATTTAGGTAACCAATTTAAAAAACTTTTTATTTGTTTTCAAGTAAAGTCAAATAAATGTCAAAATAAAGTGTACAAGAGTGTAACTGATTACGATAGATTTGTCCCTTTTCTTATCACTGATATGACACAAGTGTAAGCAGTGCAATTATATAATATTGTTAATGCTTTTAGTACCTCTACGGATCACACTGTTTAACGGGGTCATAGAACAATTAAAATGTTGGTTTGACAGATGTAAAATACTGAATAAAAATACGATTTAAGAGTTTAATTAGCTATTTGAGTCTTACTTAAATCAACTTCACTTAAGTTTAAGTATAAGAGTTAATTGATTTTTGGAATAAAAAAATGCAAACGTCTCAACTAGTCAAGTAGGACTTAAATGTTAAAGTTACTTTTGCGTATTAGGGTGTTCTATCTATCTATCTATCTATCTATCTATAACCTCACGCCAGATCCCTTGCGGGGTAGGCAGAGAGTACAGAGTTCCAACAGGTTCTTTCCTTACATACCTCTCTGGCTTCCTCGACTCTCATAGTTCGTCTCATACACGCTCGCCGGTTACGGAGACTCTTGACTTTTCCATCAGATAAGACTCGGTTTATTTGGTCGTGGTAAGATAGTCTAGGTCTTCCCCGGTACCTGCATCCTTCCACTTTCACATTGTATATCTGTTTTGTCATTCTTTCCTCTGGCATTCTTTCTATATGCCCGAACCAACGGAGCATGCCCTTTCTCATCTTTACACCGATACTATCTTTCATACCTACTCGCTGTCTTACTATGCTGTTGCTAATGCGGTCGGTCAGCTTCACTCCGCACATCTTCCGCAGAGCTCGCATTTCTACCGCATTTATCCTACTTTCATTCTCCTTCTTACATACCCAGCTCTCGCTACCATATAACAGCGTTGGGACAAGAACTTCGTTATGTATGGCCAGCTGCGCCTTATGGCTAAAGTGCCGGCTCCCGAGTAGCTTTCCCATCGCACCATTCACTCTGTTCCCTGCACTCACTCTTCTCTCTATGTCAGCGGTGTATTTCCCATCCTTACTGAAGGCGCATCCTAGATATACAAACTCATTCACTTGCTCCAGCACATCGTTACCAACCATAACCGTATTAGGGTGTTAATTGAAAATAATTCATTTGTTATTCTTTCGTGAGAATATTTTTATGAATAGGTCATTATTCCGCTCCACGGCTCGTGTATATGTATAAGACATGCCCTAGAAACATCTTCACGGATTTATTTTATCTTTCATGGCCGATATGTTTCACACAGGTACGACGTATATACCTATAAATCTCTTAATGTTATCAATTTATTGTGAAACATGAGATTTAGTAATCAGAATGGCTCTGTCTCAGTGAAACGCTATTATGTGTTGAAGTGAGATTTATGTATTTAATAAGATTCACTATCTGCATTATCACTGAATCATTCAAAATGTATACAATACTCAAATTTACGTCTAAAGCTACTACTAGTATATCATCATGCCAGCTCCCTTGCGGGGTAGGCAGAGAGTATAGAGTTCCAACAGGTTTTTTTTTACATACCTCTCTGGCTTCCACCACTCTCATAGTTCGTCTCATACACGCTCGCCGGTT
Organism: Phalera bucephala; assembly: GCA_905147815.2. NCBI lineage: Eukaryota > Metazoa > Arthropoda > Insecta > Lepidoptera > Notodontidae > Phalera > Phalera bucephala. Next base: position 31,292,110 of record LR990615.1, on the reverse strand, counting down.
ACGGAGACTCTTGACTTGCTCTTCAGATAAGACACAGTCTATTTGGCCATGGTAAGATAGTAGTCTAGGTCTTCCCCGGTACCTACGTCAAAAGCAAAACACTATTAATAGTGTATAGAATATTATCAATAAATTTTGCCGTAGGTACAATCAAACTAATTAATATAAAATTAAGCCAGCGCCCTTACCACCATACCACGCGGACAAGATTTAGTTTTATGATTAGTGTAAGTGTTTCGTGCTGCTTTTTTTATCTAGAAAAAAAAATGTATTTATCTATTCAAATTTCAATTAATTGATCCTACAATGAAAACATTGCTTGAATAATGCCAAAAAAAAAATAGAATTAAATGGTGATAAACATGTGGTGCATACTTAACATAGCATAAAAAAATTAAATGGCTCTTCTGGAAATAACAAAATAATTAAATGATATAGTAAATAAAAAAAAGAATCACAAGTTATTAAAATCAATCTAGTTTAATATTTAAACAAATTTTTAGAGCAAAACAACATGTTGCTTGGTTGAGGACGTCTTATGCCTTCCTTCCAGCTCCATCATCAGACCCTGGACACCATCCGGATCTAAAGTACTCGTCAAGACAAATCCAACGAGCCTAAACACGACGGGGTTATATTGAGTTGTTTGGTGGTTCCATTTGGAATCATCACACCCAGAATACCATCTGGTTGAACAATACTTGTCGTTAACAATCCTATAAGCCTAAACACAGGGGCGTTACAGTGCACATGTTCCTATGGCCACCTTCTGACTCCATCATCAGTCCAGGTCCATGGTACCATATTATTTCATTGTCACCGACTTTACATACGTATGCCAAATTTTAGCTCAATACGATACCCGCAAGTGCTTAAAAAATGGATCACAAAATTTGAACCGGAAAGACAGCCAGACAGTACGAACATGGCAAGTTAAATATAAACTGGGTGACTAGTAAATACAATATACAAGTTTTGGTAAATACATTTTTTAAAACTAATTAAATTATACAGTGAAGCTGAAGTGGCAGTGGGCAGGTCACATATGCCGCAGAACCGATGGCCGTTGGGGCAGACTGGTTCTTGAGTGGAGACCGCGTGTCGGCAAACGTAGTGTAGGGCGCCCTGTAGCTAGGTGGGGCGACGATATTCGTAAGGCAGCGGGCAGGGATTGGAGAAGGAGAGCTGAAGATCGAGCTCTATGGCGTGCCATGGGAGAGGCCTACGTCCAGCAGTGGACTGACACGGGCTGATGATGATGATGATGATGAAATTATACAGTATCACTGTTCATTGGTTCATTATCGTATTTGAAAGCGGCTGACCTAGGTTGTTAACAATGTGAGTTCAGAAGTTATGATTAGCACAAATTAATAGAATTACCACAATTCAGTGGTGATGAAAATAATTAGATAACATTCTATTCGAGATCTGGGAGCTATACTGGATACCACGTTAACGTTTCTTCACCACATCGAAAGCATTGTTAAAACGGCATCTAACATGTTGGGATTTATTATTAGAAATGGTAAAATGTTCACAAAACCGCAGACTAAAATTTTACTCTACAATACCATGGTCCGCAGCATTTTAGAATACTGTCCTGTAGCCTGGAGACCCTACTATGCATCCCATATATTAAGGATAGAGAAAAGATTTTTATGGCATCTATCCTATGCAACTAAAATTGGACGGAGAACTGTGTCTTACGCTGAAAGACTACGACATTTTCGAATGTCATCTTTAGAAAAACGTAGGACGCAGTTAGACTTTCTGTGCAAAACTCTTAATGGTCTTACAGATTGCCTACAACTTTTAAGTAGATTCTATTTCAGGGTTCCTCGTGTGGCTCCTAGATACCCGATCTCTTTACTTATTCCACCTCTGCGAGCCACAGTCTTAGGTAGAAACTCACCTATAACCCTCACCTATAACCCTCACCCAAGGTTCTGTAAATCTTTAAATACCATTGACTCTATTGACATCTTCACAGCCTCGATAAATGGATTCCCCATGTATTTTATATTCCTTAATTTTTTCTTTTTTTTTTCATTTACATTTACATTATACTTTTCTTATTTAGTTATTCCCTTATGTGACTCTTTTTCATTTATATTAAGGCATGAGGTGTTTATCTGTAATTGGTTAAGCAATTAATAAGTTAATTTTAAGGAGATCTTTATGTACTATATATGAAATATTGTATTAGCCGTAGATAAACCTGATAATAAATAAATAGATTTCGTATAAAAAATTTAAACAGATTAATTAAATATAAAATAATAATAAAGACCATTTGTAATCATTACGTTACTAAAGTTAGACGAAATATAAAATAAATAATATATGTATGTGCATATGCAAAGTTTGTTATTTCTTCTCTATACGTTAATAGCAGTGTCTGTCTCTGACTGTCTAACTGATCGTGCTACTTCAGTTTTACACAATAAAGACATATTTTGTAAAGCTTAATCAATGAAAGGCAACCATCTGAAGGCATCAAGGCAATATCATATCTGAAATAGATCATGTTACCGTACAACGAAGTTTGAAATTAAATGTATACTTAACCCAACGCATAAGGAACCATCGAAATTGGTCAATAGTTGATTCTGTGTCTAGGATTGAGTCTAGGGTTGCCTTGTTGGCCAGAAGCGAATAAAGTATTCCGAATAGAATGTGTGGTGTGGTGACTTCCTTGTGGGATTAGCAGAGCAGCTGCGGAGCGTTGGAGGCAGAGATGAAGTCTGCAGAAAAGCTGATTCGATATCTTCTTTATTTGCTGTTCCAGCCAAGAAGGAAACAAAATATCTATTACTCGTAATCTATATAATTTTAAAATCAGTTTTGCCAACATTTATATTATAAATTAAACGTAAACTAAAATCGAAATATTACATAAATTCACTATTAATTATGATGCAAAACCAAACAATTTATGTAACCGAAATGAAAATAATTAAAAGCTATTATGCATTCCATAGCAGTGAAAACCTAGTGGTTAGACCGTTGGACTGCAAAGTCAGAAGTCTCGGGTTCAAACTCAGGTACGCACCTCTGTATTTTCGTAAGCATGTGCGTATTAAAAATTAATTATCACTTGCTTTAACGGTGAAGGAAAACATCGTGAGGAAACCTGCATGCCTATACTTTAATACGCTCAAAAAAGTACAGATTTCGTGGTAAATTTGAATCCATCTATCTATCTATATCATCATGCCAGATCCTTCGCGGGCAAGGCAGAGAGTACAGAGTTCCAACAAGTTCTTTCCTAAAATACCTCTGGCTTCCTCCACTCTCATAGTTAATTTGAAGAGCTTAATGGTACAAAACTCCTTAAAATTGGAAATTTTCGCATTTTATTCATAAGGCAACAATCTAATTGGGGTGTCTAAGGTCTTGCGTTATATACGTTACACCTTTCATATACCACTAGAGTACGATTAAACGATAATATCACGAAGTTATCGGGACGCGCCGTGTTACGTTTTTAATTGGTCATTGCGATAGAAAGCCCTATATTTGCCCACGTATCACCGGCCATATTATTGTTTCGTTTGCGGGGTGAATAAATGCCGAATAACGTGCGAAGTACTTTATTAGGCGCTGTACGCACAAAAAAGTACGTCGAATCCAAGCACACAAGTACTAAACACACACTAGTACTACACTCGCTAGTTCCCAATTACTGCGTCCCGTTCGCTAATTCGCTCGTAGTATCCGCATATCGTTGCTAAGGCCTCCGGCGTATTCCACTTAGATCGCTTGTTCTCAATTTGATCGCTGTCACTTCCCAAAAGAGACTGTCTGTCGCCGCGCTGAGTGTTCCTTTTACATTCGTATGAAAGTTCTAGAAATGACGCGAACCCTCTAAGTATATCGATAGAAAAGTAAATCAATAATTAAAGGGGAGGAACCTTCTAAACGCTTTAGCACTTAAACGCGGATTCTAGATCTTGCTTGAGGATCGATAGGGGATCTAAGGGTGAGTAATGCGTTTTAGAATCGACATCCCCCAATAAAATATTTTCGAGATTCGAGGTATGCACGGGTGGTAACATTATATCAGACTGTTCCGCTATTACATTGAAACTTTCCTACGTAATTAGTGCGAGCTTAATGGCTTCACAACACCACAATCCTAGATTCTCTTGTCCGGTGCAGCTGTAAAAGCCCCGCGGCCAACAGCTTAGATCATTCACACACACACAAAAATCCTAGATTCCGGACTGTTATTGAGAATTTTTGATATAAGACTATCTTAATCCGATTATCTGAGTCCGAAAGAACAGACAAAGACAATTAAACTTACCACATCTCATATAGGCACCAAAACACCTCGTTTAATATGGGTGGAAGCAGATCACTGCTTTGCAGTCTAACGGTATAAATACTATCAAGCCTAGTGGTTAGACCGTTGGACTACAAAGTCAGAGGTCTCGTTTCAAACCCAGGCACGCACCTCTGTCTTTTCGAAAGCATGTGCGTATTAAAAATTAACTATCACTTGCTTTAACGGTGAAGGAAAACATCGTAAGGAAACCTGCATGCCGGAGAGTTTCTAGAGATATTCTGTGTGAAGTTCGCCAACCCGCACTGAGCCAGCGTAGTGGACTACGGCCTAAACCCTCTCGGTTTGAGAGGAGGCCCGTTGCCAACAGTGGAACAGTTTCTTAACAGAACTAATATTATTAAATATGGGTGTACAAAGTACATCGCTGGTTACCGCTTTAGAGAGACAAGCATGCAAATTATTGGTTAATTTTACCGTAATACTGAAGAGACAAGTTCACAACTTGTTATTGGCACTAATTAAGCCTCCCATAAGGCTTCCAACTTAGCTTAATGATTACCAAATTAAGTAGTAGCCAGAACTAACAGCTTTACTAACGGAGACACCAAAATATTAAATTTCCACAAACGGTCATTTTTACATCCTCGGCCTCATCATCAATTTCCATTAGATGAGATAGGGGCCCATCGCTTACCTTAATTGAAAAATAACCAGTCACCCATCTCAGACTGACCGCGCCGAGCGGTGCTTAACCTTGATCGCTAACAACACCTCAATACCGCGGCGCACCGAGCACCTCAACATACATCATTAACTATGTAAGACCAAAAATACACTTTAATTATCAGAACTACACAACTAATACTTACTTAACTAGTCTAACTCGTACCGTTTCATTTACCCCCACCAATACCCGTGCTAAAGGAAATCTCATTTTACGATTATTCGCATCAATAACAGGTATTCGGGCTGCCAACGTCGTCGCACGCAGTGTGTTAAATATGTTTATGTGACAGTGAAAAAACAACTCTGTTTATACTTTAATAGAGTGGGTTTCAGTACGGTGAAGGTGAAGAAATGGACTTGGAAAATAGAAGGTAAGGTTACCCTTCTATTTTTAATTTGAGAAAGTGTTCAATTCGTTCTGAAGACAGTATGAGTGATATAGGACACACAACAAAGAAATACAATTTTTTACTGTGGTTCGTTTTATTTGTTTGGTTTAATGTTTTATTTGCGTTTGATGGCAATTTAAATTTTACCTCGTTTTTTTATTATTATCATGTTACCACGTTTTTATCAACTCGCTTTGGTGTATTTCCGTCTGTTTGGTACAAATTTTGTAAACGATTTTAAACTAACTTCCCGATGAGTTGAACACTTGAAATTGTGAACATAGGTTAGGACTGAATGACAACGCAATAATATGGTATCATGGAGCTGGTCTGAAAATGGAGCTGGAAGGCTATACTAGCACCTCAAATACATAACTCAACCCCGTCGTGTTTGGGCTGGTTAGATTTGTCTTAACAAGAACTGTATCCCTAGGTGGTGTCCAGGGTCTGATGATAAAGCTTGAAGGTAGTCATAGGAACTTATAAATTAAACAACACAGCTACATCGTGTTGGGGCTCGTTGGATTGGTCTTAACAAATACTACATAACTAGGTGGTGTTCAGGGTCCGATGATAAAGCCGGAAAGTGGTCATTGGAACTTCTAAACTAAAAAACATTACTCCGTCGTATTGAGTCTCGTTGACTTCGTCTTTACAAGAACATCAGACTTGTGTTCAGGGACTGATGATCAAGCCGGGAGGGGGGCATAGGAACTATTAAACTAAACAACATACCCCCACAGTGTTCGGGCTCGTTGGATTTTTCTTGACAAAACTACACCCTAAAGAGGTGTCCAGGGTCTGATGATGAAGCCGGAAGATGCCCATAAGAACTTCTAAAGCAAACAATATAGCCCCGTCGTGCTCGGGCTCGTTGGATCTGTATTGACCAATTCCACATCCCTAGGTAGTGTCCAGGGTCTAGTGATGAAGCCGGGAGGTGGGCATACGCACTTCTAAAATAACACACTACAGTCCTATCGTGTTTGTGCTCGTGGAACTTGTCTTAACAAATACTACATCCCTAGGTGATATTTAGGATATGGTGATAAACCCCGAAGGTGATCATAAGATCTTCTTACCTAAGCAACACCGCCCCGTCGTTAATGGTTTGGTTGAATTTGTCTTCACAAGCACAATACATCTAAGTGGTGTCCAGGGTATTATTATATTTAGTTTAGGAAAATTTACAGCTAGTGTAGTAATAATAATGTTACATAGTAAAGAAGGCCGTTTAAAAGTTTCCACAAATAGCACAAGTAATAGACATAAAAGTAAGCCAGTAGAAATGAAGACAGCTCAGAAATCAAATGAAAATACGCTAAGTTACACAAAACAACACTTATCAAAAAGTAAATTAGGAAAAGAACTTTGCATTCAGCATGCGCTTAAGCTGTGGAACGCTGGTATAAAAAAGGTCTATGACTGTTTGGTTAAAAATTGTAATAAATAACCTAATATTAGCCAGAAGGTAGCCATAAAGTCATTTAAGCTAAACTATTTTACGGACGATTTAGCGCAGTGGTTAAGAGTTTAAGCCGCTCCGCCCACGGGGTCAAATAGTCGCGGGTTCGATTCCCGCACGGGACAAATCTTTGTGCGACCCACAATTATTGTTTCAGTCTGGGTATTTATGTATGTGAATTTTCATGTTTGTTAACGCAACCACGACACAGGAATAAATCCTAGTGTGGGGCTACTTTTCAAAATAGAAAGAAATAAAAAAATCAGTTAAATCGCGTTGGGGCTCGTCAAATTCGTCTTGAAAAATATAACATCCTCAAGCTATGTCTAGGGACTAGGGATCAAGCCGGGAGGTGGCCATAGGAACTTCTTAAATAAATAACATATATAGTTTCGTTATGTTTGGGATCGATAAATTTATCTTGACAAAAACTACAAACTTAGGTGGGGGGATGATGTAGCAGGAAAGTGATCTTAGTAACTTCTAAAGGAAACAACAAAAGCCCCAACGTATTTGAGCTCTATGGATTATATCTTGACAAACATTAAATATTTAGGTGGTGTGTAGAGCTGAAAGGGGTTCAAAGAAACTTGTCAATTAATCAAGATCGTCCCATAGTGTTTGTTCCCGTTGAACTGGTCTCGACATGAACTACAGATATACTATCATCATCTTCAACTGATAAAAACAGCTAGGTACTTACAGTCCTGCCTCGTTGGTCTGCTGGCAAAGCGCATCGCTTTGTGATCACGAGGTCCTGGGTTCAAATCCTAGGTCGGGCAAATGTAGTTTTTCTAACGAAAAATTCCCAGTATGAGTCCGGAGTCTGGAATTGTGCCCGATATATGGCAATAGGCTCGCCCCCTATTACATGGGACCTAACATCGTCAGCGAAACGTGGGTATACTCAGTACACCTCTGCCACCCCCTCTGGGGAATATAGGCGTGACGGTGTTTTTTTTTTTCTAATCCGTACGTAATATTGGTAAAGAACCTAAAGTATAAGGGTTCACACTTAGGTGCTTACCAATTGGTTAATGGATTAATTCATTAGTCACCAAATTGGTATCCTTTTTCAGGCTTCATAGGGGAAACCCTTAGGTGGTAACCTAAGGTGAGTGACGGTGTGTTACTTATAGTCCTTACTGTTAAAGAACTGTTTAGTTAATATCTATTGCATACGCCCTACGTTTTTCGTTTTAAATTATTTACCATCTTTACTCTGCAAGAAATCTGGCGTGATGATATAAAGAATGTTGTCCATGTTGAAAACGTGGCTAATATACCATTTTTTTTTAGTGATAGCATATTACTACTCGTTGGTCTAGTGGCGAATAATGTGCTTTGCGATTAGGAGGTCGTAGGTTTGAATCCTAGGTCGGACACATAAAGTTTTTCTATCGAAAAATTCCCAGTATCAGTCCGGCCTCTAATATTGTGCCGTTATATGAAAATAGGCTCGCCCCATATCACATGAGACCTGACAACCTGAGTTTTTTTTCTAACATAAAATTTTATCGATTAATTAAATAATAACTTGACTGAATATTTCAATCAATGAATCAATCAGCCTATCGCAGTCCACTGCTGGACATAGGCCTCTCCTAACACGCGCCATTGCACACGGTCCTCCGCCTTCCGCATCCAGTCTGTCCCAGCGACCTTTTTGAGGTCGTCGGTCCATCTAGCTGGTGGCCGTCCTACCTTACGCTTACCAAGTCGCGGTCTCCACTCTAGGACACGTTTGCTCCATCGGTCGTCGGTCCTTCTGCAGATGTGACCAGCCCATTGCCACTTTAGCTTACTGAGTTTGCGAGCTATGTCGGTAACTTTGGTTCTTTGTCGGATTACCTCGTTACGAATTTTATCCTTCAAAGAGACGCCGAGCATAGCTCGCTCCATAGCCCGTTGTGCGACTTTAAATTTGTAGACCAGTCCCACTGTGAGTGTCCACGACTCGGCCCCGTAGGTCATAACAGGTAGGACGCATTGGTTGTACACTTTAGTCTCCAGGCATTGCGGAATAGGCGAAGAGAAAATGAATATTTAAATTGACTGACTGAATATTTAAAGCTTTGCAATTTTTTAAACTACATTATTTTTAATTGTTTATATCCCTATTTTTTTTTTGACACACTTTTATTATTTTGCTTTTCTGCCCATCTCTTTGGATGTTTGTCTGTTAGGTGTTTTTGTCTGTTGGGTGTTTTGAAAATATTTTTAAGAAAACAAGACTCAAAACTTTAATTTAGATCAGAACTGAATAACAATAGCATATTAAAAAGAAAAAAACTACAAACACTACAGTTAAAAATCAGATAAGAATTATTTTGAGAAAAACAAAGTTATACCTATCTAAAAGCAGTGATGGCCTAGTGTTTGAACCGTTGGACTGCAAAGTCAAAGGTCACCTCTGTCTTTTCGAAATTATGTGCGTAATAAAAATTAAATATCACTTGCTTTAACGGTGAAGGAAAACATCGTGAGGAAACCTGCATGCCTAAGAGTTTCTCGAAGGTGTGTGAAGTTCGCCAACTCGCACTGGGCCAGCGTGGTGGACTGGCCTAAACCCTCTCAGTTTGAGAGAAGGCCCGTGCCCAACAGTAAGACAGTTTCTTAACAGGGCTAATATTATTATTATTATACCTATCAACCATGCTTTTGAAATGTATGTTTCAAATATAAAATAATATTAAACGAAAAACGCGATAAGCATACGGTAAATAGGTAAATATAATATTCATAGAAATAAATTACTAAAAATATACTTTATTGCACATGAAATATTAATACAAGAGACAAAACGAACATAGTTATGATGGTACATTAAGGCGGCCTTATCGCTTAAAGCCATTTCTTCCAAGCAACCTTTAGGTGGAGGACAGAGATGTTTAAAATAAAATGGAAATGGGTAAAGTGCAACCATGAATAAACTAAAATAAAAATAAGTAAAACGAAACAAAAAAGAACCTATTATACATTATATAAATGAATGACGGAATAAATAAATACTAATGGTCGCCCATTGGTCGAAATTCGACCTACTCTTTCATCGTTCGCTGATTATGTTTGACATTCAGTAAGACTATACACAAATAATAATTAATACAAACACTATTAATCTATTCCCGATTTGACCACAGATTTTAACAATAAACAAAAGTCAAATGTGTGTCAAATACATGGTAGTGTGTGTAATGTTTTTTTTATTGATCCTAATGTATTTTTATGCATAATTTTAAAAATATATTAGCTTTCTGCACTCCTTCTCGATATAAACTATAAGTGTGGAAAATTTCATACTCCTCCGTCCGCGCAATTTTCGTAAAAAGGGGTACAAAGTTTTTGCTTCACGTATTAATATAATGGTAAAGGAAAGAAGAAACAAAAGAGATACGAGCTATTTGAGATGTTTATTTTCAAAATATAAAACATATTTATATCTTTTAAAGAACGTATTCTCGCTCTAGGAACAATTTCTGTGTTGTGGGTGTATTTACAAACACGAAATTTACATTCACAAAACCCAGACCGGAACAAATAATTGTGGATCACACAAACATTTGTCCCGTGGGCTGAGCGGGTTAAGTTTTTAACCACTACACCAAGCCGTCCGCTAAAATTTATATAAATTAAAACATACATAATTATTATCAGTTTTAAAGTTGCTACGTTTATTTATTTTAAAATCAAAATCATATCACGCGATTTTTCCCGTTAGAACATAATGCATTAAAAAACATGTTTCGACTTCAAATGTTACATGTTAGACATAACCAGATCTGGTCAAGCTGCAACTCTGATTTTACTCAAGCGATTTTGAATACAAATCAAGTACATCAAACGAACTATGAGACTGGATGTAACCAGAGAGATCAAGGAAAGAACCCGTTGGAACTCTATACTCTGCTTACCCCAAGAGATAGAGAGAAATCACTCTAATTACGCTGGTAGGTAAGTACGTTGATAGATACCAATGCAGGTCAAACAATTGCAGGTGCAACAATTTCTATGCGGTAATCGAACTCGTGACTACTATATACAGTGATCCAATCGGACTAGACTCAAACACTACATTAGTTGTCATCTGTTCTACACAAATGATCAAAATTGAAGTGTCTGTTTGTGAAGTCATTAACTGCTTTTCACTAAATGCATATGACAGTATACGGTACGGCACCTATAAAAATAAAATAACTTTTTTTAACTTTTGTCTGTCTGTTTGTTCCGGCTAATCTGCAAAACGGCTGAACTGATTTTGACGGGACTTTCACTGGGAAATAGCTGTTGTTATAAGGAATATTGAAATAACTAAGGCTACTTTTGCTTAAGAAAGAATTTTTGTTAAATTTCACGCGGACGAAGTCACGAGTGACAGCTAATTGAGAATATGATCATGATCAACCGATAAACGTCCAATCCAAGACAAAGGCCAACAAATTGCCACGACGATGGCTTTGTGCTATACATATCCAGCGTTTCACCTGCAACCTTCATTAGAACTTTGCTGCCCCAATGGCCGTCAATTCTACGAGCAATGACACACCGCTATATAGGCAATTCTGAGAGCTATATCGGTGAATTTGATTCTTCTGCGGATCTCCTCGTACTTAATTCGATCTCGCAGGGAAACTTCGAACATAGCTCTCTCTATTGCCCTTTGGATGATCTTGAGCCTTCTTATGAGGGCCATCGTGGGCGACCATATTGCGAGGATATGATAGCGTAATTGTTTTTCAATAAACGATTTCATCAAACTCCCTATATGTTTAATAAATACTGTATCATCATTAGCCGAAACAATTCTACTGCAGATAGATAGATAGATAGATAGAGTACTCTTTATTGTACACCAATGAAATTACAATTAATAAACAACTAATTACAGACTAATATGTACAATTGGCGGTCTTATAGCTAAAAGCTATTTCTACCAGACAACCAGGACAAATGCTTCCCCCAAAGATTGCCACAACGACCGGCTTTGTGCTGTACGCATCCAGCCCTTACTTGCGACCTTCACCAGGTCATCGCTCCCACTCCCCGTCTTCAGGTATGAGGTTGGTACTTGGGAACCTTTCTGCTCCAAATACCGTCAGTTCTACAAGCAATATGCCCCGCTCACAGCCCCTTTAATTAATCAATTCTGAGGGGTGTATCGATGACTGGTTCTTCTACGAAACTTCTCGTTTCCAATTCGATCTCCCAGAGAAACACTGAGCTCTGTTCATTGATCTTTAGGTGATCTTAAGCCTTATTATGCCCTCTTTATGTTTTCTAAATACTCTATAGTTTATGATATCTAATGAAAACATACTGCTATAATCGGATGCTTAAATCAAACAAGGTTGTTGAAATGTATCATGCGTTGATCATTTCAAGCAAGCATATAAGTATGCACTTTAATTACATAGCAGTAAACATTAAAATCCAACGATTTAGGATATAAACAAAATAGGTAGGCTTAAAAGGCTGTTATCTGTAAAGGCTTCTTTGAACAGTTTCATTTTCCTGTCAATGTACATAATATTAAATGAGTTACCGAAAATGTATCGAATCTAGGAATTGTATACAACTTCTTATAAATGCTATGTCAATCTAGGAAATGTGTAAAATAATTTTTAAAAAGTTATTTTATTCATACATTTCCTAGAAAATGTATTTCCAAGACATTATATATAATGAAGGATTCCACACATTTCCGATAACATGTTCCGATAACTTTGCCTTTGTACCTATCTATATGTATGTTCAACAATAAAAATGTTAGTAACAATAAAAGTAATAACCGACTACCCTCTATTGTTTTGTCTATTTTTTCTTGTTCTTTCGGTTTTGGTTGTCTGTAAGAGATCCCTATTAGCGATAAGACCACCAATTGTACCTCATTTTTTGTTTATTTTTTTTTCTCGACTGCCTCGTTGGTCTAGTGGCAAAGCGCATCGCTTTGCGAGCACGAGGTCCTGGGTTCAAATCCTAGGTCGGACAAGGGTAGTTTTTCTAACGAAAACTTCCCAGTACATTCCGGTGTCTGGAATTGTGCCCGGTATATGGCAATAGGCTCGCCCCCTTTACATGGGGCCTAACATCGTCGGCGAAACGTGGGTGTACTCAGTACACCTCTGCCACCCCCGCTTAGGGAGTTTTTTTCTCAAATAAATGTATTGTTGTACAATAAAGAGAATTCTATTCTATATATAAAAATTAATCTATAGTTCTTGCCCTCTTCTGGGCAAAGGCACTTACAAAACTAAGTAAGAAAGATTATGTCCTACTCCACTACGCGGAAATAGTGCGGGTAGCGAAGGCACGTCTGCTTCCACTTGTTGTTAGGACCACCTTATCAAGAATTCGCAGGTTCACTATCTGCTATTAGAACTTATCAATCTACCTATAAGACTTCCAACTTGTCTTTACAACTACCGCATTAAGTGACATCTGGCACTAATCGCTTAATGTCCCTTTCGAATCACGTAGGGAGTCTACAGTACATTAGAGTTCATTAGTAAAATGGATGGCCACGAGCGTCACATCTCAGACTGACCAAACTCTGTTTAACTTTGGTGATCACTAAGAACACCATGGTCCCGTAATGCTAATATACCTCTTTAAATTATCAGCATAATAAAGGTGGATCGCGGTTTATTTTTAATTTTTAAGTTCCTGGCGTTTCGAGTGCTTTGCAGCACCCATGGTTACGGGAAGGTCTGAAATGTTAGACATCCAAAAGGCATAGTTGTTCCGGGATACCCTCAAACTTCTTAATTATTTTTGTTGGTCCGATCTACGCTTTAATATTCACGTAAATCTAAGAACTCAGTATGAATCATACGATATCACGGCAGGCCGAGATGGTGATAGCTGGCCGAGCTCCTTTGGTTCGGATATAAAGAAAAAATATCAGAAACAATAATAACGAAACAGATATACTATGCGGAAGTGGAAGGATGTAGGTACCAAGTAAGCCCTACACTATCTTACCATGACCAAATAGACATGTCTTATCTGAAGTGCAAGTCTCCGTAACCGGCTAACGATGAAACGATAAGACGAACTATGAGTGTAAAGGTCTTTAAGAAAAGAACTTGTTTGGAACTCTACTGTTGGGTACCACAAGTGATCTGGCGTGATGATATAGATCTTCATACAAATGCGGTTAAATTACCTCGTATCATGTAATTCTCTTTGTGCTACGAATTAAAGTGAGCTACAACTTAGCGAAATATTTAATTAAAATATACATAAGGAAATACGTTATAGATAAGGAAAAAAACAAAATAAATAAGCGGTTATTCATAATAATTAGCGGTTATTTATATATCAAGTTATTGCCTAAAATGCGTATCGCTGTGCTCTTGAAATGCTTTCAAAGATTTATCGAATGAAAAGAATATAAAAAAACCATCACGCGTATTATTACCTAAGCAGAGCTGGCAAAAGTGTAATGTATACCTATATATCGTCGACGAAATTAAATTCCAAGGACGACGAAATTAAATAAGGAGTGAGCAATTATACCGGAAAAAATCTCCAGGACGCTTTTTGGCTATGACTAAACGCTACGCGTTACGATAAAATCCTGATATGATCATGTTATATTATTCTGTATAGCACTAAAGTACCAAAGCAACCATTTCAGAAAGCTATCATAACACGCTGAGTTATGAATTAATTAATCGTTGTGAACAAGGGGTCAGACTTAGGACTGCGACTGAGAATTTACTATAGAAAAGCACACTTAGGTTTCGAACCCAGGATCTCGTGATGGCCAGCCGTATTATTTCCTACTAAACCAACTGGCAATATAAGAATATGTCATTTTATTAGGTCCAAAATAGGCACGTATAGGCTGAGGGGAACTCTCAAGAGTGATGAAGGGATCAGTTAGGTCTGTTGGAACTTGTGATGTTTCCAATTAAAACACCGATTAGCATCAACCCGTCTTTATTAAGTGTATACTGATTACTGGTATAAGTATCAATGCGCCACCTCACAATCAGCTCTTAAAGTTTGGTCACACAGCCGACGAAGCGCTACGGAAACACTCTGCTACGCTTGGCTGGCAGTCAGCAGCACGGCGCACACGTCACGCTGCAGGAGCGACGCCACATTGGCCGGGCGGCCGCCCGGCGTCCCGCTCTCATACGTATTAGCGTCTTGCTCCCCCTCGCTTCGTTTGTAATCGCGTCGGGTACAACGGTGGCGGATCAAGTCGTTTGACGTCGCGCCGAGCGCGGCTGCGCTGTGTTGCGTCTCCAGCACATTTTAGTACATTACAAGTTTCCAGGTCCGCCACCGTCGCGCTCCCGTCGCATTGCGTCGACTATGTGCCGAAATCTTTAATATTTAAAGTTATATAATAATATTAGCCCTGTAAAGAAACTTTCCCACCGTTGGGCATGGGCCTCCTCGTTTAGGCCATAGTCCACCACGCTGGCCCAGTGCGGGTTGGCGAATTTCACACACCTTCGAGAAACTCTTAGGCATGGAGGTTTCCTCGCGATGTTTTCCTTCACCGTTAAAGCAAGTAATAGTTAAATTTTAATACGCACATGCTTTCGAAAAGAAAGAGGTGCGTGCCTGGGCTTGAACCCGAGACCCCCTGACTTTGCAGTCGCATTTAAAGTTATAGTTAACCAATATATTGTACATGTATACCATACATAACATGCCTGCTGCCAACATACAATACAGTTCGTCGGAAGCACAGTTAACATACACATACAGATCTTAACACTAATGGTTCAACATCTTAGCACTAATGGTTCGAATAAGAATCACGCACATTGACGCGCACTCTAACCGCCTTTTTATAAATTCAGCGGAGTGCTTACTCCCTGAGATCTGGCGAGAAGTCCTGTTTGTACGTAGAGCGCGCATCTGTGTGCTTGATTCTTATCCAGAACACTAGTACTGCGATGCTTTACTGTTTACATATGTTAAATGTGACGGTACTGAAATTTTAAGGTGAATATACCTGGCTACAAGGCAATATATATATTTTTTTAAATTATGGAAGAATTCAGAAGAAAAATATTTTTTGAGAACTCCCAGTGTTATATATAAAAATGTTGGGATCTGTTACTTATCGTATATCATTTACCGTACAGATTAACAATGGGAAATTGGAATCTTACCATGACCAAATATACCGTGTATTATCTGAAGGGCAGGTCAATAGTCTCTATAACCGACGAGCGTTTATGACTCTAACTATGAGAGCAGTGGAAGCCAGAGACGTCTGTAAGGAAGCAACCCGTTAGAAGATTAATCTCTGCCTACCGCGCAAAGGTCCTGGTATGATGATATTATACATTTATAGATTTGCCGTACTTAATAAAACACTTCACCGTACTTATAAACAGCAAGTTTTCAAAAACGGATTGTTCCGGAGCAAAAAATTCCACCGAATGGCTGAAACCAAATTACGTCACTACCACGGATAGGGTAAATCTATTTTCGTCTTTAGGTAGTTCCTATTGTTAAAACCTTCTAGGTGATTCCATTAACTCTCGTTAAGAATCTAAAATTATGCATCCATTGTCTAAAATCCAGTTTAAAAATAAATACATAAGAAACCACAATTAGTGTTTCTATTATCCATTAATGCGTCATAATACGAGACTCTTGACTTACCCTTCAGATAAGAAATGATCTATTTGGTCATGGTAAGATGATCTGGGTCTTTCCCGGTACCTACGAGGCATGCCTTTTAAGTTTTGTCGTTTGAAGAAAATAACAACTAGAACCTTATAGTACTTTTTATTGTTTTTCAAAGTATTTACCACGTAGTTTAATACACTTTTCCATTCGCTCAAACCAGTTATTATAACATTTATTCCACTCTAAAGTGGGGGTGTTCAAAATGGCTGACTTGAAAGCGTCGACTGCTTCTTCACCGGACTGGAACCTTTGACCAAGAAGACTTTTCTTAATTTTAGGAAATGTAAAGAAATCGTTAGGGCAGGACTGTATGGAGGATGGTCAAGAATTTCTACTTTTTCCTGCTTCAAATACTCAATCGTTTGACGAGCGCTGTGTGAGCTTGCGTTGTCGTGGTGCAGGATGATGCGTCGCTTTGAGTTAGATTTTCGAAGTTCGGCGATGACTTGTGGTAAACAAACTGTGGTATACCACTCGGCGTTAACCGTTCTACGATTTTCAAGTGCAATAGTCGCAACATGGCCGGTTTTCCCAAAGAACGTGGCCACCATCTTCTTTGAAGTGCTTCGAGTACGAACAACTTTAGTCGGCTTTGGCTCGTCTTAAAAGACCCAGATTGAAGATTGTTGTTTGGAATCAGGATCGTAGGCATAGATCCAAGATTTGTCACCACTGATGATGTAGTAGACGTGATTTGACTCTCCTCGGTTGAACCTTTGTAGAGTTTTCTTACACCATCTGACGCGGGCCGCCTTGTGATCGTCGGAAAGCAGATGCGGTATCCAACGGCAAACTAGCTTTCTCACACCAAGCGCTTCATGCAAGATCTTCTGAATCGTTGTCCCTGAGATGTCTAATAGAGCCTCTATCTCTCGAAACGTCACATAACGATCTTCGAGAATTAGTTGTCTCACAGCAATGATATTATCTTCAGCGAAGGCGGATTTTGGGCGTCCTTCGCGAGATTTGTCACTAACACTAGTATGTCCACGCTGGAATTCTAAATACCAGCGTTCGACAGTCCGCAGACATGGGGCTTCATCACTGAACACAGATGTTAGCTCTTCAAAACACTGAAGCCGTGTCAGGCCTCTTCTAAAGTTGTAAAAAATTATTGCACGAACATTTTCCTTAGAAAGATTCATTTTCGTACGTAACCTGACAGATTCCAATCGACGCTGTGACTAAACAATAGCATTAATCCTAATACTGTCAACTGTTTTGAGATTCAAAATTTAAACACATTCGAATATAGAACAGTTCCAAATTCCAAATTGCCGGGAAATATGGAAACGACAGAACTTAAAAGGCATGCCTCGTACAT
Organism: Phalera bucephala; assembly: GCA_905147815.2. NCBI lineage: Eukaryota > Metazoa > Arthropoda > Insecta > Lepidoptera > Notodontidae > Phalera > Phalera bucephala. The sequence continues at coordinate 31,274,249 of LR990615.1, read as the reverse complement.
CCTTCCACTTTCGATTGTTTATCTGTTTTGTCATTCTTTCTTCCAACATTCATTATTATACACCAATAACATCTAAATAACAAAAAGTGAAACAAATCCCTAATCGCTAAAAAGCAATCTCTTTCAGGAAACCTTGGGATAGAGAAGAGGATTTGTATGTAGTATAGACAGGGTGCTGGTGCACTTGCTATAATTCATAGTAATAGATTCTTAAATACCTACAGTAGCGGTATACATCAAAAATATATTATAAAGAAAACATCATCATCATCAGCCTATAGCAGTCCACTGCTGGGCATAGGCCTCTCCAAGTGCACGCCACTGGGTACGATCTTCGGCTACTCGCATCCAGCTTCTGCCAGCCGACCTACGAAGGTCATCGCTCCACCTAGCCTGAGGGCGTCCTGCATTACGTTTGCCAGTCCGTGGTCTCCACTCAAGAACTCGTTTGTCCCAACGGTCATCGGTTGTTCGGCTAATGTGACCGGCCCAATGCCACTTCAGCTTACAAATCCGGTGGGCTATGTCGATAACTTTGGTTCTCTGTCGAATAACTTCGTTTCGGATTCTATCCTTCAGAGAAACTCCGAGCATAGCCCTTTCCATAGCTCGCTGAGTGACTTTAAATTTATGGACCTGACTAACCGTTAGTGTCCACGTTTCGGCTCCATAAGTCATAAAGGGCAGGACGCACTGATTGAAGATTTTTATCTTTAGGCTTCGTGGCGATGTAAATATATAAAGAAAAAATAAACTAGTTTATAATATTGTTGCGTAACGGGGTAAAAGAGTGAGTCGCACACTAGTACAATCAAATCAGCCTATTGCAGTCCACTGCTGGACATAGGCCTCTCCCAATTTGCGCCACAATACACGGTCCTCCGCCTTCCGCATCCAATCCCACCCTGCGACCTTCTTCAGGTCGTCGGTCTGCCTAGGGGGCGCCCTACCTTACGTTTACGTTACGTGCACACTAGTACACGCAGGTATTAAACACACACAAGTACTACTCTCGTTAGTACCCAAATACTGCTTCGAAGTCGCTGAGTCTCTCGTAGTATCCTTATATCGTTGCTCTGGTCGCCGGTGTATTTAACTTAGATCGCTTGTTCCCGATTTGATCGCTGTCGCTTTCGAAGAGAGACTGTGTCCGTCGCGTGTGTGTATGAATGATCTACGCTGTTGGCCGCGGAGCCCCAATAGCTTCACTGGGCAACGTGTTCGTCGCAGCGCTGAGTGTTCCTTTTATACTCGTATGAAAGTTCTAGAACAGACGCGAACCCTCTAGGTACATAAATGGAAAAGTACATCGAACAATAGCCGGCGCGTAGCCGTCCCCCCCCCCCGACCCCTGCCGCCACCGCCGGCCGCGACATGTTCTCACCGATCCCCCCGATGCTTTGTCATCCATTCGTTCCGCTCAGAATACGGGCGACGACGACGTAGTCGTAGATCCGATCCTCCCATAGCCGGCGGTTGAACGGTGCACTTAGTAGTGCACCCCGTCCCCTCACAGCAACTGTCCCAACCCAGGGCGCCTCTTCAAGGCGTCTCAAGTATGTGGCCCCTTGCCCTTCTGGCTCGAGCGTATTGGTTGCACGCTCGCCCTTAACTCCGGTGAAACTGTAAAGGCCTCGCGGCCAACAGCGTACATCACACACACACACACACAAAGCGGTATTATTATTCAATACCTATTTGTACTTAAACTAGTACGTACTTCTTTACTGCAACCGCGCGCCGGCGATAATAAAATGGGAGGAACCTTCTAGACGTTCTAGCACTCAAACGTGGATTCTAGATCTTTCTTTACGGATAGGTCTACCTAAGAGTGTTTAATGCGTTTTAAAAACGACATCCCCGATAAAGGGTTTTCGAGATAACGGGGTATATCCGGGCCGTAACAATATATTCTTAGCTGTACCTGCAACTTTGTTCGCGTTATTTTCATGCGCGTATTTGCGTGCACCCTTAAGCTTTTTTTTGCGGATAAATAATTGCCTATCTCCTTCCCATAGATAAAATCTATTTCCTTGCCCAATTTGATCAAAATCTTTTTGGCGGACAGACAGACAGACAACTTTTCTGTTAAAAAACGTAGCCCCACAATAGGAATTATTCTACGGGTACGTTTACAAACATATCATGAAATTCACATACAGAAACACCCAGATCGAAACAATTGGGTTTTGATTTTTTTTTTGTGATAAATGGAAAGATCATATATAAGTTTTATAACAAAACAATTTTTTTCCACAATAATTCAAAAGTTATTTCAAATAAAAATTAATTTTTGAATCCAGTACCGAAGACACGCCGACAGCTCCCGAACAAACCGAGCGCGTTTGACGTCATAATGTTAGTTTTCACTCATTGCAGTTGATATAGAAATAATAAGTACAGTGTTTTGATGTATTTAATTTCATTGTCATTGTTAAATATTCAAATTTATATTGAAAATGTCGAACCTCAAAAGTTATCGTTCTTGTTTTGTACCATTATGTACGAATACTACAAAAACAACTCCTGACAAAATGTTTTTAAATGTTCCCCAAGATGACAAACGTCGAAATAAATGGTTTCAAGCAGTGCACCGTGATAATCCCAAAACAAAATCTTTTTTTTTTTGTTGTGAAGATCATTTCGATGTATTTCTTAACACCATTGTTATTAATTATTATTTATCTAAGTATTCAAATCAAATAATTATTATATACTTCTTATTATCACACTTAGCTAATCGTAACCAACTAACAACTCGTTTTTTAGCAATAAATTTTCAATATTATTGTCTAGTCACGTGTTATAGCCGTAAACGCTGTACTGTTATTAAATACCTATAACATTATGACGTCACAACTATGGTGACCAATCATGGCGCGTTTATAGTCACGTGATCTTTTTTTAAATTTTATCAATTTTTAATTGCTTATAATTGAAATTTCTTTTTTTTATTATTTTTGCATTAAATATCAGTATTTTAATAATAAAGTTTTAAAATTCATAAAAAAACATCAATATTTTTTTTTCAAAATCCCAATTGTTTTGTGTGACAAAAATTTGTCTTACTATGAAACGGCGTATCACTAGGCGGATTGCAGGCGGATAGTCATGGCATTACGTTCTACAATACGGCTGCTCATGTAGACTATTTGCAATGTAGGGTGTGTTACAAGTATGGATCGGTTAGTAGCCGATAGTAATCGGGCTTAGATGTTTAAAACGGCCAGCCGTTTTGTAATATGGCGAATTGTAAATTGGGTTGCGACATTGGTATACTTTGAACTCAGTTTCATAAGTAGTTAATATAGTATAGACATCGCTTATGTTTAAACCGTTGTTGTAATTTCATAAAAGTACGAAAAAACACCAATTAGTCGCCTTTGATCACCCAGGTGAAAAAGTGGAATTAATTTTCTTACTACTGGGTCCTCATTCGTTATAACTAATCATATACATAACGCAGTGCGTTACGATAACTTTGTGAAATAATACGCTTGATCGTGACGTTTGCCGCCGCGCCGAGCGGGGTTGCGTTGTGTGGCGTCTCCCGTACATTTCAGTACACTACCACTTCCCAAGCCGCGTCACCGTCGCGCTCGCGACGCGTCCTCCGCAAAGCCGTCGGAGCCCCGTGGTTCATACAAAATTCCGATCTTGGTCTTGAACCTTTTCGCGCCTTTATTGAAAAAGGCGTACAACCCGATATTTTGCAAACGCATCCAATCATAGGAATCCGCTAATCGTAGCCGCCATTGACTACGAACCTAACTCCTCTGCTAACAGCCGCTACCGCCGTCTGCGGCATGTTCTCACCAACTCTCCCTTCCCTTACATCCCTTGCCCGCCGGCCTGTGCAGAGCATCACGACGAGACACCTAGTATATGCCCTCCCCATAGCGACTGCCCAAGCCGAGGCCGTTCCTCTTTGTAGCGCCCTTAAGCTAGTTACCCCTTTGCCCTTCTGGCTCGAGCATAGTGGTAGCACGCTCGCCCTCATATCCAGTGAATCTGTAAAGGCGCCGCGACCAACATCGTAGATCATTCACACACACAAAAAGCTCCCGTCGCGCTGTGTCGGCTATGTGGCGAAACCTTTATAGTATTCCGGTGGCATACAGAATAACATCATTTCACAAAGTTATAGTGTCGCGCCGTGTTTGCTCAGCGATTTCAAAGCTGTTACGAGTATAAACAGTACAAAAACTCGTTATATTAATATAATGATAAATATAATCGTAAAATAAAGTGAAAAATTTGCGTCTCCAAATACTCGCAATACTTAAAGAAACTCATCAAAATATTATACAGGTAAATATTAAGACCAGGTATCTTAAAAGCAATTCGCTTCATACAATAACGTTCTTGGTAAACAAATAAAATATGTTTGCCATCATTACTCGTATAACTTGGGTACTGTATACATTCTAGTAAATATTAATCAACCTTACGCAAACCATTTACTTTCAGGCTATTATATTTTAGTAAAAGATGGATGAGAATGTATGAATTGCGAAGAGACACGACAATCAATACTCTAATCCTCTTTTAAGTTGGCCAATTGGCTTAGTTTTAACATAACAATATTTGCGGACCCCGGACTGCTACAGAATATCTAGAACTGATTCGTATACTTAATGAAGTGTCCCATCATGACTTATGCGTGTGTTGTGTTCGAGCATTCGGCCCCCTCTCACATCGATAAACTCCAAGTGGTTCAAAACCGCTTCCTCCGTAAAGCCGTAGGAGCCCCCTGGTTCGTACGGAATGTCGATCTCCACTCCGATCTAGGTCTCGAACCTATTCGCGCCTATATTAAAAAAGCGACAACACGACACTTCGCGAACGCATCTACCCATGCGAATTCGTTAATCGTAGCCGCCGTCGACTAGGCCGCGACATTTTCTCTCCGATCCCCCCGATGCTTTGTCATCCATTCTTTCCGCTCAGAATACGGGCGCCGACGACGTAGTCGTAGATCCCCTCCCATAGCCGGCGGTTGACCGGTGAACTTAGTAGTGCACCCCGTCCCCCCACAGCGACTGTCCTAACCGAGGCTAAGGGGCGACATACTCGAGGGCGCCTCTTCAAGGCGCCCTCGAGTATGTCGCCCCTTGCCCTTCTGGCTCGAGCGTAGTGGTTGCACGCTCGCCCTTAACTCCGGTGAAGCTGTAAAGGCCTCGCGGCCAACAGCGTACATCACTCACACACACACATGAAGTGAAGTAAATAGTTTTTATTTGTTTTTTTAAATAAATCATAACCCCACACTAGGATCAATTCCTGTGTCGTTTTCAGACACGAAATTCACATACACAAACACCCAGGCCGAAACAAACATTTGTGCGTCACACAAACATTTGTCCCGTGCGGGAATCGAACCCGCGACTACTTGATCCAGTGGGCTGAGCGAGTTAAGCTCTTAACACTGGACCAAGCTGTCTGTAAAAGTGGACAGTGAAAAAGTGCACTAGGATCCACAATGGAGCCAGCCAGTGGATCCAAGTGGACAGCGGATTTTTCGAGTCAATTAAACGTTGTCCTACCTGAGATCCAGAGAGAATCCAGGTCATCGTAATCGTTACCCTCACCAAGCCCTATTAAATTAACGAGGCATTTAACATATCTCAATAGTTTTAAAATATCTCTGTTAAAATCGAAGGCAAATTAAAGCATTGTGCTCTAGTTGTATACTTCTCAGTATTGGTTCAAATAACGATATTTATATAAACACGTGTAAACTAGGTAACACACATTTTAATGTATTCCGTCCAAGGTCGTCATTTTGTCTTAAGTACAGAGAATGAGTGTTAATTAACTTTAAAGATACAAATTTCCGGAGATTACAATTTGTTTTCTGCGTCGGCGCTCGTAGCGCTGTGCGATTACAATGTACTTAACGATTACCAAGGTTAAGCAACGTTTAGCACTGTCGGTCTGAGATGGGTGAACGTTCGTGGCATTTTCATATTCGAGTGTTTCCGTGCTTTGGAAGGCACGCTTTGTCGCTGGTCCTGGTTAGCACTTAATAAGGATGTCGCCAAGGCAAGTTGGAAGCCTCATGGGTGGCTTAATAAGTTTCAACAGCAGGTGGCCACAAACCTGCCTCCGCCTATACTCACTAGGTCCGCGCGGTGGAGTACGGCCTATTTTCTCTTACCACAATTTGGGTAAGAGAAAATAGGCCGTGGGATACATAACGCACAGAACAATATAGGCTGATTTTTGGCATTCTTTAGTAGACGGTACAACCTTGTAAGACGTACTTAGTTGAGTAAGAGGGGCTTTTTGGCTTTTTTTTCCTGGAGCGAATTCTTGGTGGATTCACCCCTGGAAATGTGATCGAGGCAGTAGAGAAGGATATCTATAGGTTAGGTTCTATATGCTGGAGTTCCTATATACTCAGTTCTTAGATTTACGCGAATATTATACATGAAATAAAACAATTTTTTCGGATTTTATCGCGGTTTATTTTTTGATTTTTATGTTCCCGACGTTTCGAGTGCTTTGCAGCACCCATGGTCACGGGAGGGACTGAGGTGTTAGAAATAGGCAAAGTTGTCCCGGGGTACCCTCAAACTTCTTAATTATTTTTATTGGTCCGATCTACGCAGTATGAGCTCACGGTGTCTTGAGGTCTTGCAGTGTTATGCTTGGTTTTGGATTTGATTATATTAATTACCGGATCCCAAGTCAATGGAAGCACCCAGCCATCTTCTCTATTGAATTTAGGATGTTTTTTAATTTCAATAGCCTCGCCTCATCCTTGGTAGGAATCTTGGTAAGTGTGCTTTCACGAGGATTTGTGGTATCAAATCTGATGTTATGGCGGGTGCGGTCAAGGACATGTTCACAGACTGCAGACTTCTTTGAGCGACGGTGTTTTAGGTCAGCTATGTGTTCTTTAACCCGAGTTTTTACTGGTCTTTTTGTTTGTCCTATATAAAAGAGACTACATTCACAATGAAGCTTGTATACTCCTGCATCTTGTAGAGGGATGTGACACTTGACAGATGGTAAAAACTGACTGATCTTCTTCGGTGGCTTATAAAATGTTTTGATTGAAGCACGCTTCAAGATGTAGTCAATCTTGTCTATGACACTTCTTAAGTAAGGTAGTACAGCAGGAAGATGCTCGACTGTGGCTGGTTTCACTCGGTCACTGTGATGTTGGCGTGGGACTCGAAGCTTATTGTCGTGCAGGATGCTTGACATGATGAAGCTCGGCAGCCAGACGATTCTTGTCACCGATTCCTTGTGCCCTCTGAAACAAAGATTTACCCATAGTACCTAACTGTGATAGATGGTGGTGAGATTCACCGTTCCTATATAGGTTAAAATGTCTACTGCAGAACAAATGATGGCTTGGTCCACTGGTTAAGAGCTTAACTCGTTCTGCCCATTGAATAGAGTAGTTGCAAGATCGTTCCCCGTATGGAAAAAACCCTTGTGATACTCACAGATGTTTGCTTCAGTGTGTATGTGAATTTCAGTTTTGTAGACGAACACACAACACTGATATAACACAGAAATCATTTTAGACTCGTTTTTTTTTGTTTTTGAAAAAACGTCCCTCACGTCGATCTGATTTATAAGTAAGGTTCTTCTCTGGCTGTTAGTATCTCACTGCTGGGCAAAAGCCACTTCTATCGCTTCCATTCTATGTGAGGCTATTGAGATGAGGGCCAATCATTTGTAAAGGTGTCCAGTTTATCCCACCATCTCCAGATAAACATATCACGATATCCGTTTCACGATATATATATACAAGCTGTAACATAATTAACGCAGGGCCTGACCTTAATTATTCTAAATGGGTAACTAAATTAATTCCAACAATTTTTATTGTCCTCATTAATTTAATGTAAATTTTTAGCATACTAAATTATTAGATTTACGCGAATATTACACATGAAATAAAACTATTTTTCGGATTTCATCGCGGTTTATTTTTGATTTTTAAGTTCCCGACGTTTCGAATGCGTGTGTGTGTGTGTGTGTGTGTGAGTGATGTACGCTGTTGGCCGTGAGGCCTTTACAGCTTCACCGGACTTAAGGGCTTTGCAGCACCCATGGTCACGGGAGGGACTGAGGTGTTAAACGTCAAAAAGGCATAGTTCTTCCGGGGTAACCTCAAACTTCTTAATTTTTTAGTGTTATAACTCCTTCAGTGCGCTATAACAAACATAATTTATTTTTGATTCAAAGCAATATGGAGATTTCAAACGCATTTCTAAAACAAATTTCTCAACACGCACACATACACGTACAAGTTTCATTGTTAATTGGAGTATAAAAAAGTACTTAAAAAAGGGGTAAAAAAATTTAAATTTGGAAGTTTCGTTTTCGTATTAAATTTGTGAAGCAATTATTTAATTGGGGTGGCTTAGGTCTTGCGTTATTTACGATACACCTTGTATATATATGACCCAGTAGAAAGATCCATATATTTTAATTAAATAATTACTCTCATTTTCAGTGTACAAAGCAGTTGCGAGAATGTACAGTCGAAATCACAATCAACTATCACACTGGACAGAAAGGCAGAGGCAGATGACGAATACGATCCGTTCGAGAACAGGAATGTACAACATCCTACTTCGTAAGTACTTAGTTACTCTTATCACCATGAGAGTCGTGACAATTAGTAAAAAATATGTTTAGTCTTATCACTAAAAAATATTGCTACCTTAGGTGCTTTAATGATACCTAATGCGTACGTACGTCGACTGCCTCGTTGGTCTGGTGGCAAAGCGCATCGCTTTGTGATCACGAGGTCCTGGGTTCAAATCCTAGGTCGGACAAATGTAGTTTTTATAACGAAAAATTCCCAGTATGAGTCCGGAGTCTGGAATTGTGACCGATATATGGCAATAGGCTCGCCCCCTATTACATGGGACCTAACATCGTCGGTGAAATGTGGGTGTACTCAGTACACCTCTGCCACCCCCTCTGAGGAATATAGCGTGACGGTGTTTTTTTTTCTAATTCGTATGTAATATTGATAAAGTACCTAAAGTATAAAGGTTCACACTTAGGTGCTTACCAATTGGTTAATGAATTAATTCATTAGTCACCAACTTGGTATCCTTTTTCGGGCTTCATAGGGGAAACCCTTAGGTGGTAACCTATTGGTTAATGAGTAAACTCATTGTTTATCAATTGTTAACTTTTAGGGTTTCGCAGGGTAAAAATCTTCAGAAAATTCTCTTACTTCTGCGGGAAAGACTAAGGTATACTTATAGCACACATAATAACTCTCGTTGTGTTCTCCCACGACGTCGTAGGATTCGCTGCGCCCTCCAGGATTCGCTCCTCTCTTGGGCCATTTTAGTGTCAAAACTTAATTGATTTAGCGAGTTTGGCGGAAACTCAAATCTGTTTCTCCGTCCAGTTTATGCATAGCTCGTCACAAGATGATAGTATTATGTTAGTTGCCTTTCTCTTTAAATTTAGCGCCAGTTCGACTTTCTCTTCTGACTACGGCGTAAACTTTAGTCTCTCTCTCCTTTACCCAGCAGTGTTATTGTAAATTTGACGGACGATTTAGCACAGTGGTTAAGAGCTTGAGCTGCTCCGCCCACTGTGTCTAATAGTCGCGGGTTCGATTCCCGCATGGGACAAATCTTTGTGTGATCCGCAATTATTTGTTCCAGTCTGGCTATTTGTGTTTGTGAATTTTCATGTTTGTAAACGCACCCACGACACAGGAATAAATCGTAGTGTAGGGCTACGTTTAAAAAACAAAAAAAAAAACAACCTATACTATCCTACCACTACCAGTATTATATTTATTGCAATAATTGGCACATATATTACATTAAGATTATATTTATATTTTATAATTAGCGCAACCCTTCCTCAAATATGTGACGACTTATTTCTTTTTCAGGACTCTCGGGGCGTTCTTCCACCTCCTCAAATCTTCACTAGGCTCCGGCTTGCTGTCGATGCCGGCTGCCTTCAAGAATACAGGTCTTATACCCGGATGTATTGGAACAGTTCTTGTTGGAGTCGTGGCAACACATTGTGTTCACATTTTGGTATGTAGACGATTTTACTTGACGTGGTATTGTTGTCCCTTGGATCTGGCACGATGATATAGATTTTGTTGTACTTTTTAATTATAAACTGAGAGGTAATGTTTGGCATTTTGCAAATTAGAGACCACGCAATTTAGTTGTTGGTTAGAACGTTATGGGGTATGGAAGTGTTAATACGATAGCTGGTTGCCCCCTTGCCCATCTGGCTCGAGCGTAGTAGTTGCACGCTCGCCCTCTTGTCCGGCGAAGCTGTAAAGGCGCCGCAGCCAACAGCGTAGATCATTCACACACACACACAAAGTTAATACAATAACTGAGAATATATGTAATATTATACTAAGGAACATAAAACCTCGCCTTTTTTTTTAGTCAATTAAAAAGGCCAACTGTTGAGTTGGGTCCGTGTGCACACATACATAATACCTACCTACTTAAAAACATTTAATATGTAAAAACCCAGTTCCACACAGTGAAATTCACAGACACCCAGACTGAACAGACTAGGTAAACAATTTAATTTAGTGACTAAGCCGTTCTCATGAATTGTTTGATTGTTTTGTTTTGTTTTTTAAACGTAGCCCTAAGATTGATTCCTGTGTCGCGGGTGCGTTTACAAACATGAAAATTCGCATACACAAATAAACAGACCGGAACAAATAATTGTGGGTCACACAAAGAATTGTCCCGTGCGGGAATCGAACCCGCGACTATTAGACACAGTGGACGGAGCGGATTAAGCTCTTAACTACTGCGCTAAATCGTCCGTCAATTGGTAATAAATCGTATTAAATTATAATTGGGTTAAGAAACATGTATAGCAATGGTCTACAAACTTAATCACAGGTAATTAATCCGAACAAATACAGACAGATAACGCAGTAGGTCGTCTTAATTATATGCCATAAAGTTCTTATCCACTTAGATTGATGTAATTGCTAGTTTCCGAGATGAACTGTACATTTACAATACGTAATATATTTTATGCCCGGTGTATATACTATTACTACCACCACTTCCCGCCTAGAGCAATAGGCAGTACGGCAGCGTCGACTATTCACATACTCCTTCCGCACTTCAAGCATCGGTCTGTTTCTCTATAGTTTGCAAAAAATTCCCGACCTCAAATTTTCTTTTCCCCAAAATGATATTGTATTCATAAAAGTATCCCCAAGGCAATTTTTATACTAACTTCCCCATAGTATTTGTGATGAATCACCCTCACGTTTTTTTTTTAATTGAATTTTATATATTTCTTTGGATTTTTATTCTTAAGTTTTTTTCCAAATTATTTTTCCCCCATAATTCCAAAAAGATTTCTAAACTGGCCACACTGAGTGGGCGTGGCCTGTCTTGACTCCTGCTCAAAATATTATCAAAAAACCGCCAACGAAGGCAGCGCCGGGCAGTGATAGTGTGGGAAGTGAAGTACGTGGTGCGTTTATACGACCTACTTTTCCATCACTGCACGCGGAAGTTTGAGTGTGTTAATTGGGTATTAAATAGATAATTCATGCTTATTTAATTAAATTCGAAGGTCCAAAGTCAGACCATGAGGTGGATAGATCGTAACATTGTAAAGGTGGCCGGGAAATTGTAGAATAGAGAGGATAAGAACGAATAATAGAGGGGAGACCTACACTCAACGGTGGTGATGATTTTCTTTTTTTAGTTGAATCATAACGTTGCTCCACACTAGGAATTATTCTTATGTCGTGGGTGCGTTTACAAACATGAAAATTGACATAGACAAATACCCAGACCGATACAAATAACTGTGGTTCACATAAAGATTTGTCCCGTGGGGTAACCGAACCCGCAATTATAAGACACAGTAGGCGGAGCGGCTTAAGCTCGTAAACACTGCGCTAAATCGTTAATAATAATAATGTAGGCACAATTCAAGACTACAAATTGTAACGGAAAATATTTTGATCAAAAATTTCGAGTATCACTTTGTTCGCCCAAAAATCTAGACTTCGACAATTCAAACTCTAGACTCTCTGGTCGCCGATATTCCAAGAATATAATGAACTTATAAATTAAGATTACATTTTCAATAGCAATTACTAGACTGGAATTGCCGCTCCGGCCACTGGATCAAGTAGTCACGGGTTCAATTCCCGTACGGTACACATCTTTGTATGACCCACAAATGTTTGTGGGCACCAGTAGGTGGAGCGGCTTAAGCTCTTAACCACTGCGCTAAATCGTCCGTCAAATCGAATTCATTTGTAGGGACACATTTGATGAGTACGCGAGTACCCATTTGTATGAGTCACATTGTGGTGTCGTCCCAGTCAATCGTCGCTAGGCATTCGAGCCGATCAGTCAGGTCGCGCAAATAAATATGGTACCATGAACCTAAGTATTTCATTGACATCAGTATTATGGAGTTAGATGTAAGGCACCTCAGCAGCAGCTCTGCAGCCAATATCCTTTTCGACCCTAAAAATTGTTTATCATCATCGGCTAAGGGACGTCTACTGCGGGACAAAAGACTCTCTTAAAGCTGGTCTTGAAGAATAGCTTCCTACAGTACACATCTACATTTTATTTAAATAACTACATATTATAAAACAAAATACGCCCGCTGCGTCTGTCTGTCTAAACTCAATAACTACGGAACAGATTTTCATACGGTCTTCACCAATGGACGGAGTGATTCAAGAGGAAGGTTTATGTGTATAATTCACCCGTGAAAAGCCGAGGCGGGTCAAACTATACTGTCCAACTGCTGTGCAAAGGCCTTCACTCACAATTTAAGGAGGGAGAATGGGTCATACCCAAGACTTTAAGAGAACTCTTTGGGTTCGTACATTCGCATATTCCCATAGTTCGTCTCATACACGCTCGTCGTGAAGGAGACTTGACTTGGCCCTCTGATAAGACACGGTCTAAACTTCAAAAAATTTTTTTTTTTAATATCTTGCCAGTCCGGAGTCTGGCATTGTGCCCGATAAAATGTCAATAGGCTAGTCCCCTATCTCATGGGACGTAACATCGTCGGCGATATGTGTATAATATACAGATGCACAGTATAACACTGATGCTTGTAATATATAGTCGTGTATTGTAACATATTGTTACGTTTGCGGGGTATTTAAATGCCGAATAACGTGCGAAGTACTTTATTAGGCGCTTAATGCACAAAACAGTACGTCGAATGCAAGTACACACAAGCACTAAACACACACTAGTACTACTCTCGTTAGTACCCAAATATTGCTTCCAAGTCGCTGAGTCACTCATAGTATCCGTATATCGTTGTTAAGGTCGCCGGTGTACATCACTTATATCGCTTGTTCTCCGATTTGATCGCTGTCGCTTCCGAAAAGAGACTATGCCCGTCGCCGCATTGTGTGTTCCTTTTATACTCGTATGAAAGTTCTAGAACGGACGCGAACCTTTAAGTATATCGATAGAAAAGTACATCGAACAATAGCCGCGCGCCACACAAAACGGTATTATTATTACATACCTATTTGTACGTCACCAAGTAGGTACTTGTTACCGACCGACCGTTGTCACACCGTGGAAAGCTCAGTGTGACAATTGATCCTTATTTTAAAAACGATTTTTCGTTACACTAGCTAATGTGACTATGGGTGAATAAAATTATCCGTTGTCACACTTGCTCGGCCCAGATAGGTCTTCTTTACATTGCGATCTTCTCTCATACTTTGAATTAGTTTATACGCTTTGGTCTCTTTTATAGGAGTATCTCTTCTATAGCAGCTATGAGTTCTTCAATTTTGCCGTTATTGCCAGCTATTATCTGAGTTTTGGACGAGGTCCAAGATTTTCCGTAGAATCTTTCTTTCCGCCGTAAGAAGCTTGTTTTCATCTTTTAGTGTTAGTGTCCAAGCTTCACACTCGTACAACTATTATATTCAATTTAAGCTAGATTATAATATGTAGTAATGAAATTAACTTTATTTACCGTTTGCATATCCGCTTCTGTAAATACGATATTCGCTGCAGTTTACTCCATTTCACAATCACATCAATTTCACCTGTTTTAATTAAAATGAAATATACAAAACACCAACAAGCATTTCAATAATTCGAAAATGAAATATGTTCGGTAGCTTTGACTGATTTCAAAACAATTACGTTATATTTTGTAGTTGAAATGTTTGACTAAATTAGCAATTACTGTAGTTATTTTATGGAATGTAATAGAGTATAATTGTTAGGTCGGACAAAGTAATTTTTGAAAGAAAAATTTCCAGCATCAGTCCGGAGTCTGGTCTTATGACCTAACATCCTCAGCGAAAATTGGGTGTACACAGAACACCTCTGCCACTCCCGCTTGCACAATATAGGAGTGACGGTGACATTGTTAAAATACTACTTCATTGATATCTCAACAAAGACTAAGCTTTATATATGACCCCTACTTACGATAGTAACTACACTACTACACGCACGGGCCGCCCGAGGACGATGACCAACGTAAACCGATTTTGTCCTCGGGAGGCGTGTATATGAACTAGTCGATGATAGAGCACGCACACAAGGGTATATAGTAGTGTGCTACCGGGGTGGCGATTTATGAAGCATTGTCGATCTTGATATTTGCCTATGTGCTTTAAACAAAACTATAAAGCTTAATGCCTTGGTCTTGTAGCTATCACGATGTCCTGGGTTCTAATCATAATATAATAATAATAGCAGCTTATACTGTCCTACTGCTGGGCAAAGGCCTTTTCTCACAAATCGAGGTGAGAGAGATTAGGTTATACTTTACCACGCGGACCCAATGCGGATTGCTGGAGGCAGGTTTGTGGCCACCCGCTGTTGGAACTTATCAAGCCGCCTATAAGGCTTCCAACTTGGCTTCTAACGACTACCACATTACGTAGTTACCGAAACCAACGGCTTAACGAGCCATCCAAAGCACGGAGACGTTCAAATATGAAACTGCCACAAACGGTCACCCATCCCAGGCCGACCGAGTCGAACGCTGCTTAACCTAGGTGATGGCTGAGAACACCGCGGTCGCACAGTGCTGCGAGCATGAATCATAGATCGGACAAAGGGTAAATTTCCTATTGAAACTTCCCAGTGACAGTCCAGAATCCGAAAACTTGCCAGATATAATGCCAGTAGGATCGCCCTCTATTACATTTGAAATTTGAAGGTGGGTGTACACAATACACCTCTGCCACCTCCGCTTGTAAGAATGTAGGCTTGACGGTAAATGCTTATATTAAGTGATTTTTTTCAGGTATCAACGTCACGTGAGACATGTAAGCAGAGTCGGGTGCCATCCTTAAGTTACACAGACACGTGTGAGAGTGTATTCAAACATGGTCCGAAGAAATTGAGACCTTATTCAAAGCACGTAAGGTACGTATTTCAAACGGAAAGATTTTTTCATCAAAGAGCAGAATTGCGTTTATATGCAAATATACACGCAAATAATATGCATGCAAAAGAGTGCTTAAAATATTCCATTTGAATATAATAATATGCAATATAATGTAAAACTATTTTTTTTTGTTTTTGTCAGTAAAATTGTCGGTATACAATCGAAATTTAACGACAGCTTAGTCCAGTCGTTAAGATGATAAGCCGCTCCGCTCACTGAATCGAGTGATCACGGGTTCGATTCCCGCACGGGACAAATCTTTGTCTCGCGTGACTACGCGTGTTATTCACCACTAAACCAACGAGGCAGCGATTTTATTTTTATACGTAGCCCAACACTAGGAATTATTTCTGTGTTATTAGATGCCTTTACAAACATAAAATCCACATACACAAACACCCAGACCGAAATAAATATTTGTGGGTCACACAAAGATTTGTCCCGTCCGGGATCGACCCCGCGAATACTCGTACCAGTGGGCGGAGAGGCTTTAGCTCTTAACCACTGGTCTAAGCCGTCCGTCAAATTTTGATAGTATACTGACAATTTTACTGATAAAAACATAAATGTTGTTTTGCATACATACTAGATAGCCTGATGAAATTCGCGAATCCGTTAATCGTAGCCGCCGCCGACTACGATCCCCCCCTCCCCCGACCCCTGCCACCACCGCCGGCCGCGGCATGTTCTCACCGATCCCCTCGATGCTTTGTCATCCATTCTTTCCGCTCAGAATACGGGCGACGACGACGTAGTCGTAGATCCCCTCCCATAGCCGGCGGTTGACCGGTGCACTAAGTAGTGCACCCCGTCCCCACACAGCGACTGTCCAAACCGAGCCCACCTCTTCAAGGCGCCCTCGAGGATGTCGCCCCTTGCCCTTCTGGCTCGAGTGTAGTGTTTGCACGCTCGCCCTTAAGTCCGGTGAAGCTGTAAAGGCCTCGCGGCCAACAGCGTGCATCACTCACACACACACATGAAATTCGTAACATCAAAAATTGATTTGATTGTATTCACAAGCGATTGTCAAAATAAAAAATAACAACTACGATTTTTCGGCTGTTCCCTTGTTTTTTAATTATCTTTTTTTCTAAACCACCCCAGTATTGTAGCCAACAATACAAGTCGAGTCATTTGTGACATTTTGCGATACTCTTCTTCTTAGCGTTTCGACAACAAACATGATACAATAATATGAATGCGGCCCAGAAAGCGGCCACACTAATTGCATTTTCGGAAGCACGAATAAGGTGAGACATCGTTTAGATTGCACCACACAATCACTTTAGATTGGCGATGTCAGTAAGTCATTTAAAGAGTTCCAAACCGGCCATGGTAATTTATGTCCAGGAGGCTCTCAGCAGGTGAGACAAAAGGATTGATATTAACGCAGAGAAATTGTTTTTAATTATTTCTGACAAATAGTAAACTTTGTTTAATTTAACTGAGATCCACCTCATAGACCAGCCTACATTATTTTTCCATACCCCATAACAAAATGTAGATGGAAAAAGAAAATGCAAAAATAATATTTTAGAAGGGTAAACGTGGCATTTTATTGCCCTTCTTCTCCACAGGAATGACATGCCGAAGTGATGGTAGAGTCTTTCCTACTTTCTGACGAATCATAAATACTATAATGGTTTACATGAACAAAAAATTATTCGGATTCTGCATGTGTTTTTAAATTTTTTATTGATTTTAGATAAGAATAACTTTGAAATAAAACTATTTTTCAGATTTTATCGCGGTTTATTTTTGATTTTTAGTTCCCGACGTTTCGAGTGCTTTGCAGCACCCATGGTCACGGGAGGGACTGATGATTGACCATGGGTGCTGCAAAGCACTCGAAACGTCGGGAACTAAAAATCAAAAATAAACTGCGATAAAATAGTTTTATTTCATGTGTAATATTCGCGTAAATCTAAGAACTCAAGAATAACTTTGAATTTCAGGCATTTTGTGGACGCAGCCATGGCAGGAGTCTGTATAGGAGGTACCAGCGTTTATGTTATATCCATCGCCTCCTCCTTAAAAGACGTAAGTATGTTATCTAAAATAACATAATGAACACTTTATTCTTTGGCTCAAATAGAATTCAATTTTTCCGTCAAAGTCCGTCACATTTGGGCAATGACGTTAGGTTAGGTTTCCAATTAGGGATGAATTCCTGACACCGGACTGTTAATGAGAATGTTTAGATAGAAAACCCCTAATATGTAACACTTTACCTGACCTAGGATTCGAATCCAGGATCTCATGATCGCCAACCACACCATGCTCTAAAATGTCATTGAGGCGAAGCACTCGGCATTACGGTAATAATATAGAGACAATTCAAGACTACAAATTGTATCGGTGAATTTTTTGTTTAAAAAATTCAAACTCTAGACTTCGTGGTCGCCAATCTCACTAAGCACCACTAGATTAATAAGGTAGTATTCCGAGAATATAATAAAGTTACAATGCTTTATTACATTTTCATTAGATATTACTAGACTGGAATTTGACGACGATTTGGTTCAAAGCTTAAGCCGCTTTGCCCAGTGGATCAAATAGTGACTATTCGGTTCAATCCCCGTACGGTAAAATCTTTGTGTGACCCACAAACCTTTGTTTCGGTCTGGGTGTTTGTGTATGTGAATTTCATGATTGTAAACGTACTTATGACACAAGAACAATTTCTAGTCTAGGTCTACGATTAAAAAAAATGTGCCCGGTATAATGGCAAAGGCTCTTTCGGCGTCGGCGATATGTGAGTGTACAAAGCACATCTCTGTCACCTCCACTTGGAGAATATAAGCGCGACTTTGTTTATTATGTTGTATAAACAAGTGTCTTTGAAGAAGTACTTAATTCTTATTTTTATTAAATTGTTTACTAAATTGCGCCTACATTTGTTTTTTCTTAGCAATAAAGTCGTAAATACTAAGAAATTCATTCTGAAGAAAAGAATGTTTATTTTATGTGTAGTTGTTAAGAAGAGCAATAAACTATTTTCTTTACGAGGCTTCACCTGTGTTAAATGTGTAATGCTTAAAATTTATTCGTTAATGTCGGCTTTAATAAATTAACTTTAATGTAGATCGTCTTAAGTTAGCTAATAAAGCTGGGTCCTTATTCGCTGACATAACGTGACGTGTTACGATAACTGCGTTTATAAATAAAAAGAAATAAACACCTTCACGCCTATATTTCCTGAGCAGAGGGCAGAGGTGTACTTAATACACCCACGTTTCGCCGACGATTTTAGGTCCCATGTAATAGGGGGCGAGCCTATTGCCACATACCGGGCACAATTCCAGACTCCGGACTCGTACTGGGAAGTTTTCGTTAGAAACACTACATTTGTCCGACGTAGGATTTGAACCCAGGGCCTCAAGATCATAAAGCGATACGCTTTGGTATTATATATTATTATACCAAGCACAATTTCAGACATCGCAATGATCAACTATAATTTTTGGATAGAAAAACCCCAACAGTACAGTCCGACCTAAATAAGACCCTAGACATCCTGATCGCCAGTTGTACAACATCAAAAAATTCTCGTCAGCAGTCCGGAATCTGAACTTTGGACAATACAAGATTATGTTGGGACTATTTTCGATCTCGTCCTACCTGTGTGTCACACACTATATCACCTCGTGCGAGGTAGGCAGAGAGTACAGAGTTCCAACAAATATTTTCCTCTATCAGACCTAAATTTTCTTGCTTCCAGATATTTGACTACTTCATTCCAGAAACGAAATATCGGGTAGAGGTCTACTGTGCTATAATCTTATTGCCTCTTATAATGATCACCCAGATTCGGCATCTGAAGTTTCTAGTTCCATTCTCCGTCCTGGCCAACGCCTGTCTAGTTGTGACGTTCGGGATCACCTGCTATTATACATTCAGTGATATACCGCCCTTAGAAAATGTTAAATTAGTCGCTAATGTCGATACATGGCCGTTCTTTATAAGGTGAGATTTAAGAAAAGATTTTTTTACACGTTAGTAGGAAGCCCGCCAAATATGCATAACACTTTTGTAAGCCACGATCTAAAATGGCCTCCATCGATGGCATTGAAGTTTAAACCTCATGGTGTTCTAGGTAGTTGGATAGACATGAAACCCGCAACATAATTAGGATAGTATTTGTTTGTGAATTTTCATGTTTGTAAACGCACCCACGACAGAGGAATAAATCCTCGAGTGGGGCTACGTTTTTAAAAAAAGAAAAAAAAAAAAAAGAAAGATTTCTAATTAATTATCATGGGTTTCTTTGAATTTCAGGGTAACAGTGAGTGGTGACATTTTGCATAATGCTTCAAAGTCAAATAAAATCAAAAAATGTCCGTTCAAATATTTGATATGGGGAAATTGTTCCATCCTATTTTACGTCTTTAAAACTTAAAAAAGATGTTGCTAATGTGTAATATATACAAATACCCAGTGCTTCCTAAATCCGCTTATAACATCAAGTTAAAAGTTTCTCAAAAAATAAAGTAAACGGTCTTTTAGGTAACTGTGAAATTCTAGATAATCGGAACAGTTATTTTATATCCCGTAAATACAATACAATCGTTCTAGGATATAGCTGTCTTTGTCACTATAATGTAAAACTCAGATTATATAAAGGTACGGCCAAACCAACACGTCCAGCCGCGTTCACGGTGGCGTGATCACGGTGGCGATAAGTATCTCCCTATGATCGCGCGTGCAGACGCCGCCCATATAGCGCGTGCAAGGCGCAGGACGCGCTGGTGTGAATACTTCCATACAAATATTACTGCAGGAGCTGATCGCCACCGTGCACGCCATCGCGGACGCAGCTGGCCGTACTATAAGATGATCTGAGATATGAAACCTACAACGGTAACTTATTTTTCAGTACAGCAATATTTGCGATGGAAGGTATCAACGTAGTAATGCCTGTAGAGAATGAAATGAAAAAACCGCAGCAGTTCTTGGGCTGCCCCAGCGTTCTGAACGTGACGATGATCTTCGTGGCAATGTTGTACGGAATTGTGGGCATCTTTGGCTATCTGAAGTACGGAGAAGAAGTCCAAGGAATCATCACTTTGAATCTACCGCAAGAAGAAGTGTACGTATAAAAAAACTCAAATAAACACGATTTAATAGCAAGCCGAATTAAAAAAGACATTTATAAGTGAGAACAGTTTGTTATATTAATTGTATTGTGAAAAAGTGTATGGCGCTTGACATAAAAAAACACCGTCACGCCTATATTATAAAAGCGGGGGTGGCAGAGGTGTACTGAGTACACCCACGTTTCGCCGACGATGTTAGGTCCCACGTGATAGGGGGCGAGCCTATTGCCAAATACCGGGCACAATTCCAGACTCCGGACTCGTACTGGGAAGTTTTTGTTAGGAAAACTACACTTGTCCGACCTAGGATTTGAACCCAGGACCTCGTGATCACAAAGCGATGCTCTTTGCCACTAGACCAACGGGGCAGTACTTGCTTGATATCAAATGTTACAAATAGTTCATTGGTACATTTATAAAAGTAGAGTTATTACAAGTATACAGTAAAAAGCACTCCACAATTTTTACAATAAAATTAATTCAACAAACTCTTCATACTTATAAATTATTTTCTTCGTTTTAGTTCGGCTTGCTTTTAAAGCGGGCTTTCTTTAGTTTTTTTTAAATATAGTCCATTTTCTTATGCTTTAGTCTCAAAACAACATCAAAAGTAGTTAGTACAGAACTGCATAGATGGTATATACATAACCTATAAAATTTATCTTTTTTTTTTGGTGATCCTGGTCAAGATATTAGGCCAAAGTTATTGTTTTGTCATCGGTCCTTGAAAATTACATTAAAAAATTCAGTTACATAGATTTATAGAGATCAAGCTAAAAAACCGAGTTAAAAATACAACTTGTCACATATATATTTCCCAAGCGTAGGCTTCCTAGCTTTGAACACCAACATTTCCCACAATGTTGCCATTTACGAGACACAGTTTTTGACTGATTTTTTTGGGCTAGCGATTACGAGGTACTGGGTTCAAATGGATAGTATTATTGAGGTTTTCCTATTAAAACTTGTTAGCAGCAGTCCAGAATCCACAGCTGTTTTCGGTATAATGGCAATACATTGGGTGAGTGTACACAGTACACTCTGTCAACTAAATGTGGGCAATATAAGCGTGACGGCTTTCTACAATTTAATTTATTAACTCTCCTTACACTAACATTTATTGAATTTAACACCCTTGTCTTGTAGTAACAATATTTCCTTCTCGAAATTCTACTTAGTTTATAGTTTAGACACTTCCAGTGAAGATGTAATATATCTGTCATCTTAGGTTTATTTATCCCACATCACCACTTTTAATGTAATATCCTTTGTTAGTTCTTTTGAGAGCAATTGCGGATTTTAAAACATGGAAACGATAAAGTATTTAATTCACACAATTCTGTACGTAATAATAAGATCGTAAAAGTTTTAAAAAGGCCTGTTCAGTAATGCACATTATCTATATATCATAGCAAGATACACAGCCCCTTTCAAAAACTACACTTAAAGACATCCCCAAATCGAAGAGTAGTTGTAGTTATAATATAAACATAAATTAGGGCATATTGTACCTTACTCGTATCACTTAAAGTTGGATTTGCAAAGAAGCGGAAGCCTGTTAATTGTTAGTACCGTCCACTTTTGCCTGCCTTTTGGTGGTGGCATTTTTTGTGCGGCGAGCGTGGATCTACATATATTTGATCGATGATGATATTATAGTTTTTAAAGTAATAGTCCAGTTTCATACATTCTAGGTTTCATATTTGAAACCGATTACCAACTAAATACTTGCATTTAATATTTCACTCGTTAACCAGTTATGGTTTACGAGTAAATTCCTGATCATAATGTCAATGCAGTGTAACCCAACTACATTGTGAAAGACGAGTGGAATATATCTAACTGCGCTGGGTGCTATTTATTTATTTATATACTAGCGGCCCGTCCCCGCTTCGCACGGGTGGATATTGCATTCGGTGCGTAGGAACGCGCGGCTACCTATTCCATAGATGTGCACGCCCCTCTCCTGCACTTCGGTCCCCCCCCCTCACCAAGTTGCCCGCTGCGCTGCGTGGGGCCACACCAGCCACGGCGCGGTGGCGTTTATTTTTCTATTAGTATTATACTAACACGGCAGGTACACCATTTACGTTAGTATAGAAGAAAAAAAAAAAAAGAATTATTTAAATTATGTCAGTGCAATATACAAGCTCCTTGATTCCAGTCCCTCACAATACCTCAGACACTCAAACAAAATATCTCTCCATGTATCCGCAAACAGATCGCAACCAGGACTGCCGCCAAGGAGAGCGTTCAGTGCGGCGAGGGTGCGCGGGATTGGCGAACAAGCACGCGCTACTGTTCTACATGTAGCCGTCTTTGTTTTCCCAGGTCATCTTAATCGTTCCGTCGTGAATAAACCATTTCGTCTACATTTCTTAGATAATCGCACCATTAATTAGACGTCACAGTACTCACAACCCAAAAGTCGAAGATTTCTGAGACAACCCGTACTTTTAAACCCTGGGATGAAGAGCTGGAAAAATACAGGCCTAGCAAGCTACGAATAATAATAGTATTGAATGCTTAAAAAGGGGACAACCCGATATTTCGCGAACGTGTCCAATCATAGGAATCCGCTAATCGTAGCCGCCGCCGACTACGTACCTAACTCTCCTATCAGCCGCTACCGCCGTCCGCGGCATGTTCGCCCCGATGTCCTTACATGCCTTCTTTCGGATATATATACCGAACACGGGATCTGACACTGACCTCGCCGGCGAGGTCAAAGAATCCCTTGCCCGCCGGCCGGCACAGCTCACCACGGCGAGACACCTAGTATATCCCTCCCCCATTGCGACCGCCCAAGCCGAGGTCATTCCACCTTGGGGCACCCTTGAGCTAGTTGCTTCCTTGCCCTTTTGGCTCGAGCGTAGTGGTTGCACGCTCGCCCTTTTGTCTGGTGAAGCTGTAAAGGCCCCGCGGCCAACAGCGTAGATCATTAACTCACACACACACTGTCCTAAAGATCGCCACACACACACACACACACACACACACACACACACACACACACACACACACACACACACACACAAACACGCACACACACGCGCACGCACACACACACACACACACACACACACACACACACACACACACACACACACAAGTATTGAATGCCATAACCCATAATTTAATTTTTGTGATTAACTTTAATTTTATACAAAACATTTCTTTTGAGATATTTAGCAGGTACTAACATAGACATTTGTGCTATTATTTATTCTCCCCTCAAAAAAGAATAACTTTTAAGCCCATGATATAAAATGGCGAACCATTTCATTACTTTCGTCTACTTTAGAAGTCATAAAATGAACATCGGCAGTAATAAAATATTTCAAGGGGATAAGGAACAATCAGCAAAAAAGACAACCTGATTTTTTCGTAACGATGTGCTTCAATTAGGCATTTAAGTACCACCTAAGTTAAGAGTACTAGAAGCCTCAAAAAAGGCAAAAAGCTTTTTCGTGGAATTCTGAAAAATAATACATATTTAGGATTTCTATTCAAATACACTGGCCAAATGGATTTACGTTTTTATAGTCAATGGTTAATTAGTGTAAGGTTTTATTTATCTCTGTATGATAATATCAGCCAATACTGCCCACTGCTAGGCAAAGGCCTCCTCTCACAAAACGAGGTGAGAGAGATTAGGTCATACTCCACCACGCGGACCCAGTGCGGATTGGTGGAGGTAGGTTTGTGGCCACCTGCTGTTGGAACTTATCAAGCCGCCTTTAAGGCTTCCAACTCGGCTTAACGACTACCACATTAAGTGGTAGCCGGGACCAACGGCTTAACGTGCCTTCCGAAGCACGGAGACGCTCGTATATGAAAATGCCACAAACGGTCCCCCATCTCAGGCCGACCGAGTCGAACGCTGCTTAACCTTGATAATCGGTAAGAACACCGCGATGGCACAGCGCTACGAGCGCATCATTCCTATTATTGAAGTCAATTTGTTTGTATCGATTGCTATATTACGAAAATGTACTCTTTGACTGCCTTGTTGGTCTAGTGGCAAACCGCATCGCTTTGTGATCACGAGGTCCTGGGTTCAAATCCTAGGTCAGACAAGTGTAGTTTTTCTAGCAAAAACTTCCCAGTACGAGTCCGGAGTCTGGGATTGTGCCCGGTATATGGCAATAGGCTCGCCCCCTATTACATGGGACCTAACATCGACGGCGAAACGTGGGTGTACTCAGTACGCCTCTACCACCCCCGCTTGGGGAATAAAGGCGTGACGGTGTGTGTGCACTCTTTATCTACCCCACAAGAGTTCTGCGCGATGATTTAGGTTGATATTACGCATTAAATAGATTGCTAAGAAAGACTTCGGCAAATCTTTTTTTTAACAAAACATTACCTTTTGCTAATCCTGTGTCATAGTTGTGTTTATAAACACAATTTAACGGTTTTCGATCTATAGGTACGAACACAAATGCCTACCTGCAGGCCTATTTATTTTTCCTACAAACCTTTAATAGGTAATCTACCTTCGAAAGAATGTAGACCTATTACAAATATCTTGAACATGTTCATTTCCACGGAATCTAATTCTCTTTGTTCTGTGTTCATTTCAGTGGGTACTACATCAGACAACCCATAATAAGAAGTCTATAAATACGCTGACGATTACTGATTTAGTACTAATTTATCGATTGACTATTAAAATATATTTTAAATAAGTTTTTTTACTCACTCATCCGTAACTTGGGCACATT